>JAVANC010000016.1:48813231-51213231 GCA_033319125.1 Parnassius glacialis | reverse complement strand
ATCGGAGGACTAAGACGGAATGCCTCATTTCCTGTATAAAGGGGTCTCAGGTACTCTACACTCACCACACGGAACACACAGCAGAATATAATAGAATAAGGGTGACAAACAAGCACACAGTCCACTTGATGCTAAGTGGATGCTGTGGCCCATAAACATATACATTTATCCTCAATTAAGAATCAAAATGCAGACGCGTTGTCACCCAAATTTTAAATTTTATTCACGGTGGTATTCTGAGAGAGCGTCGTCCTTCCCCGGTCGAGCAGAGCATGACCCTACCACGCAAATAAAATAATTTAGGTTTGCGGGCGTTAGAAAATCTCCACATTACATCTTGTGGGCTAAAGTGACGACTATGACTATGACCTGACAGATCTTTTGGATTCTGGTAGATGGCGGTATAGCTAACTGGTTTACGGTTTGCGTACACAGACCGGCGGCAGTAAGCAGCAGGATGATAGAAAATATCTCATAGCCTCATACTCAAACTAAAAAAAAGAGAGAAGGTGCAGGAGTTGCGACCAGCCTACTTATAACAAAATAAAATATAAATTAAACCAAGTAAAGTGGTACTTGTAAGTAGTGTATCTATTGCAAATGCTGTATCGCTCACTGTTTACAATTGTTTTAACACCGCAGCCTTCTTTTATCTCTAACCGTGTCCAAATAAAGCTGTTCCAAGTCTAAATATTTCCAAGTTCCAAGTTTAAATATTTTATTTAAAGCGTGATTCACTTGAGCGGCCAGTGACTTTCAACCTTGCTGCGCTTTGTAAAAATATTATTTTTGTAACGTCCGTCTATAATAATTGTATTTATACCTTACCCCGTACAGTGATAGAGAATTCAAGAATTACACGTGGTAAAGCCACACTGCAGTTATATTATAGTTGTAGCACGAATGAATCTGCTCTGCTGGGAAGGACCACGCTTTCACAGAATACCAGCAGCGCAAAATAGCAGCTTAATGCTGCTGTGTTTCCTGTGGTGAGTGTAGAGAACCGGAGACCCTTTTTACTGGAAACGAGGCATTCCACCTTAGTCCTCACGGGTGACAACGCATCTGCATTTTGATTCGTAATCGAGAATAGATGTAGATGTCTATGGGCCGCAGCAACCACTTACCATCAGGTGGACTGTGTGCTCGTTTGTCACCCTTCTCCTATAAAAAAAAAGCTAGACTGTTTGGCAATTTAAATAAAATAAATGACAGAATAGCGTGTAAAAAAATAGCAAATCTCTTATATTTAATTTAATTATTCATGTATATCACTAAAATTATATTTTAAACCCTTTATTTACGAACCGGAAAGTATATAAATGATTTGTTTATCGACAACCCTAGCCAATGTAGGCACAAACCGAACCAAGACAAACGGCGTGATGATGGATGCCCGGATGTTTTTTGTCTGACAACGTGACGAGCAGACATAAACAACTCTCTATTTCTTCCGTACAAAGCGCCAGCGCTACTCTGACTTGTGGTTGACTTTTAGCTCTCTTATACAGGTGTTTTCTTTTTAATTATTTTTTATATCAAATTAAAATGACAAACGAACTTACTCAATGCTACTATGTTTCGTATGGTGGGTGTAGAGAATCGGAGACCCTTGTTACTGGAAACGAGGTATTTCATCTTAGTCCTCAGGGGTGGGCAAGGCATTGGCATTTTGATTCTTATTCTAGGATAGATGTAGATGCGGGGTACGGTCTATGGGCCACAGCATCCACTTACCGTCTAGTGGACTGTGTATTCGTTTGTTATCCTTATTCTATAAAAAGATGCGTTGTCACTTTAAAGTTTTAAGATGCAATGCCTCATTCATCATTCATTAATTACAGGCGATCAAAATCATAATGTTGAACATAGGTCCATGCCCATATACTGCCTTATAGGGGAACATTTATCAAAGTTGCTACGCTTGGCAGGCGGAATAGCAACCATATTTTTTTAAATTATTTTGAGTTGACGTCAGCTGAAGATGCTGAACCCATCTCCTGTTCAAATCTCTTCTGTCACCTACTACGACGCTCACGAGATGATACGAAATAATGGATTCTCTTGCACCGCCACTAAACGGCTTTTTGGTTTGTTTTTAGGGTTCCGTACCTCAAAAGGAAAAAACGGAACCCTTATAGGATCACTTTGTTGTCCGTCTGTCTGTCTGTCTGTCTGTCTGTCTGTCTGTCTGTCAAGACCCTTTTTCTCAGGAACGCGTAGAGGTATCAAGCTGAAATTTATATCAAATACTCAAGTCTACTGTCCCTTGGGGCTGTGAAAAAATAAAACTTCTAAGCCAACGCAATCAAAGGATACAGCCGTTTATGCAAATTTTCGATATTCGCAAGGGAATCAAAAGTCAAAACCTACAGGGTACTTCCCGTGAACTGAGAATCTTAAAATTTGGCACGAAGCAACGTATTATAGCACAGATAAAGGAAAAATTGCGAAAAGCATAAATTTTTAGTTACATCATATGATAAAAATATTTTTAATAATTTTAAACTCATATACCTACGGATTTGTTCGGAACCCTCGGTGCGCGAGTCCGACTCGCACTTGGCCGGTTTTATTTTCATATAAAGCTAGCTGATACCCGCTCGCTTCGCTGCGCGCACGATAATATTTTATTGCGGAATCTATTTTTTTTTGTTGACGTAACTATCCTATTATCCGTTGTTAGTGAGCTTCTACATTTCGAAATAAGTAACTATACCAAATTTCAAGTCAATCGGGTGTATAGTTTTAGAGATATGGTGATGAGTCATTCAGTCAGTGATAATATAAAGGAAATCTATAGCAACAAAGAATTGTTTGAATTTGGATGCAGAAATCCAGAGACTGGAGTAGTGTATATATATATATATATATATATATATATATATATATATATATATATATATATATATATACATATCCGTTTTTGAGGCTACAGATGCGTCTATATCTGAGCTCTAGGATGGAATGACTCAAAGCCTGCAATTATGTCGGCTCTCTACTCTACATATCGAAACACAATTATTGAAGCAGAAATATGTATTTAGTAGACAGAAAAGCAGCCGCTCCACTTCAAGCGCAAACCGGAGTTTAAAAATCAATGAGTAATAAAAGTATCCAAATCGTGTAAAAATTGAACTTTTTACCCCCTATTTACTTTATAAAATCGGTGACAACGATGACACATTTTCTGATTTAGAAAGTCTGAAATGAGCGTCGGTTTGAAGCTTTTAAACGATGTGCCAATTTATTAAATAGAACGGGGTCCCATGTTTCTACTCAATTTTACATAAACATGTAAATATAGTTAAACATGCAAAAACTCTACGATGACAATTCGGTGGCGCGTGGCAAGCGTTTGGCTGAAGGTACGAATCGCGCACGAAAAAAAATAATAAAAAGTAAGTACGGATAACCTACAAATAATTGTTCTGTATTTGGATATTTGTTCGTGTGTATGTAAAATATCTCACACTATACATATAGGCTTTGTTAAAGACACAAGGACGTCAAGCAGTGCAGTCCCCCCATGATTATGGGTGCTGTAAAGCGCTTGAAACGTCGGGATTCAAAAACACACAGTTTATAGTTTCAGCTATCTGCCACATTTTTATTCCATGCTCATATACTATTTTCACACCTTTTCAATGTTTTTTATCAGTGGCGCCGTTGACGGACTACCCGAACATAAATCTATTGTAATTTCTTATCCTTGACGGAATTTCTATCATTTAACTATGAAATATGGAGGGCAAGGTTCCCCGTAAACTATAGATCCTTTAATATAATTATATCTTTCGGGCTGTTTGTCACATTTTCAGACAACCACAGTTCCCCGTAAACTATAGATCCTTTCATATAATTATATCTTTCGGGCTGTTTGTCACATTTACGAACAACTTAATTACGGAACGATATATATGTCTGCCCTATTTTATCTATGCTTGAATACTTATTATTGTGTAATTGTTTGATTGATTGAGAGTGGGTGTAAATTGTTAGTGCAAAGTGCGAATAAATCTGTGGCAAAAAGTACGCCTTTTAATAACCTTGACCAACTAGATAGCATACAGTCCACTACTCCTTGGAGAAAATGATGAGACTACAGATCTCATCATTTTCTCCTAGGACGTGATGAAGCTTATTAGTGATAGTTTACACTATAAACTAATAATGGAAAGGTATGTAACAAGTAATAATGTATCACCCCACCCACTTGTAAGTACTTAAGGCCGAGAATATTTCAGCCGCCCTTCGTTCGAACGTACGAGAATACACACGGAGATCTTTAAAAAAAACAGGAACTAATGACCTCAAAACCTGGAGGTATGTTGAAACACACAGAGATCCTTATAAATAATTACGACTTTTGACAAAAAGTAAAAATCGGCTTCAAATGTCTAAAAAAGAAATTATTTATTTGCTACCCTTAGGGGTGGAATTTTTTCTTCAAAATTTATAGGACCACTCTTGATATAAAGCCTATTTAATAAAAAAAGAATCATTAAAATTCGTTCACAATCTGCGAAGATATCGCATAATATAACATTCATACAAAAAAAAACATACACTCGAATTGAGAACCTCCTCCTTTCTGAAGTCGGTTAAAAAACAGTGTAATCGTACTTTTTGGATCTCAAAACTATGAGGCGTGTTCAAATTTGGACTTTCAAATTTATTTTGGATTCTTCAACCAACTACGTATATATCTTTTCCTTCCTGTCCTTATCTCAACATATTCGGGTCGGCACAGCATATTATCTTCCTCTTCCATTCATTTCTTCACTCCTTTCTTACGCATATAATCCCTAACACAGTTCATCCATCTTTTCTGAGGCCTCCCTCTAACCTTATATCCATCTACTTTCATAACGACTTCCATATATATATGGGAAGATAACAATAACAAGTCCTTCTACTTTTGGATGTAGGTGCGAAGTTGTGACCCACAAGGAGTCATCGGTGTCAATGCAGACTTTCACTGTTCGTTGACAACGACGTCGCGTGATGATATGTTTATAATATCTTCGATCTGCAAACTAGAAAGCAGACGTGTCGGTGGACAATTTAGTAGAAAGTGCGGGATTCTGCACCACTATACGGGACGCTCGCTATTCAAAAGACTATAATGCGAAGTTTTAAAACATGGTAAAGCCACTTCAATTATATTATGGTATGGTATACGAATGGGTAGGCTTGACCGGGATAGGACCACGCTGTCACAGAATACCAGCGTGAAATAGCAGCACAATGCTATTATTCATATGGTGAGTGTAGAGAACCGGAGACCTTTTTAAAGAAAATGAGGCATTCCATATTAGTCCTCAGGGTGAAAACGCATTTTGATTCTTAATCGAGGATAAATGCAGATGTTTATGGGCCACTGAATATACATACCATCAGGTGTACTGTGTGCTAATTTGTCACCCGTATGCTATAAAAAAGTTCTTTGAAGCTCTGGTAACTTGTTAGCTTTAGGTCTTATGTAAAGAAAGCCATTTCCGTATTTTTAAAAGCAAGTCAGAAAAGGCTTTTAAGAAGACTTTAAAGCCCGAAGCTTCTTTATTTAAGTCACTATTCATAAAAGAGTAACTACTATTTATTTTTAGGCAGTTACTTATAGACTTTAAATGTAATAATTTTTCATGTGCAATTGTTTTCCATTTGATACAAAATATTAAAAGAAAACAAAACTAACAAATAAATTTATTCACCATTATGTGCCATTAAATATGCGGTAGTATTGGTATTATTAACATTCAATGTAGTCAGAGACGTGCCCCGTGTTGGTCGTGGACTCACAGGTATAGGACCTGTAAGTTTAAATGGAATGTTTAACAAAAAAAAATGTGCTAACTGTGTTTTTTGCTTAAAAATATTAAAAGGCGACTAATGAAATATTGAGTTTGTGATTGTACTAGGTATTGGTCTTGCCAACTATCACTTTTTCCACAATTTTTCATCTAAACCAAGACTTTTTTTTATTTTTTTTTCGACGTGACGTGATCCGAGAGCTGCTCTTTAGAAACTACCCCTCGGGGATTACAGGCATGACGTTACGTATGAATACGTATGAAGATAGAATTTGAGATATTCGGGGAGCACAATATAGTGCACAAAAAAAGTCCATACGTCCGTACTTACTTACTATACTTTTAATCAATAAAACACATTCATAGAAAGATCTATTGTTGATGCGTTGAAAGAAAGTAAGTTGTCATACCGATTTCTACAAAATTGCTAAAAATCGTAAATTCAGGGAGAAACTTTTATATGTTAGATTTCACCCTCAATTTACACACTTAATGTTATTTTAAGCGTTGAAAGACGAAACTGAGAAAACACGGTGTTTTATATCTAATCGTTGATGATTACCGGCATGTCGTTCAACTATATGACGTATTTTGGTAAACTTTCATTACTAGTGCCCACCGGAAACACTCATATGCCGACTTCCAAAAAGGAGACGGTACTCAAATCGACTGTATGTTTTTTTATATGTGTTACCTCATAACTTTTTACTGGTCGAACCGATTTCGATGTTTCTTTTTTTATTTGAAAGCTGATACTTCTTGTGTGATCCCATATGAATTCGATCAAGGTCAGACCAACAGTTTTTGAGTTATTCTTAATAACTTATAGTGAAGTCGGCTGTACAAAATTTTAAATTTTAAATTATCAGTAAAAATGTTTATGATCGGCATCTTTAAATCTGGGGGCACGGTAGTGCCCCCGCCAAGTCGAGCAAAAAAGCGGCACGGCCGTACCATCCTTTTCTCGAAGCAGTTCAGGCCATTTCCGAAACTCTATAACTTCGTTATGGATGAAACTAGAAGCTTGAATTTTTACTACCAAATAGGCATTGTATAAACTCGGTATATTTCAAATTTCATTGAATTTGAAGCAGCAGTTTAAGAATTATAACTAGTCAAATTTTCCTAATTTTGTCACTCACTGACTGACCGATCATCAAAACTCTAAGGCACTTTTAGCAGACATAGAAACTTCAAATTTGGAATACAATTATTGTTTAATATATAAATCAAGGAAAAATTAAAATATTTTACAATTTCGGTCCAGTTTTTGAGATACACCAACTGCATAAATAACTTTGTAATCCCATATAAACATATAGTATTACAAAGTTACATTTGCAGTGAATGAATCAGTGTACCTATATAATATGTATAATGGAATAATAGGTGTAAATAGCTATCTAGATATAACTATCTACAAAAATAAATGAGATGCCATCAAAAACATAAAATGTAAAAAAAGCCAAGTCTCGCAACTCCGTTCTTCTACCGTAAAAAGTTGTGAGATCCGTGTAATACCAAGTCGGTTAATTTATTCAGTCCATAGATTGATACTCGTACATAGATTGACTTGGCAATCGCACTAAAAAATCTAATTTAATATAATATGTATTACTTGTGAGATATATTGTGTTTGTTTGTTTTGTGTGTTTGTTTGTTTAAAAGCGATGTCTGTCGATTATGAACCGCTCGAAGGTCCCATTTAAATTTATAGAAACAAGTGGTAAAATGAAAAATGTTGTACAACCGACTTCAATATAAATAAAATGAGAACATCATCAATGTAGTCGAAGTGAATTAAATACGCATTATTAAGGATAATTAAAAAACTACTGGTCAGATCTTAATCAAATTTATATGGGTCCACATGAGAAGCACCAGTTTTCAAATGAAAAGAATACAGTCGAATTGTGAACCTCCTCCTTTTTAAGGAGTCGGTTGAAAATTGGGGAAAAAGGGATGAAATTTTTAACGTAGTTACTTTTTAGTTATATAGACAAAATTTTGGTTGTCACCTTGAGCTTACATTATAGTTTAAGTCTTCTCAAATAATTTTACTTTATAAAGAATTTAATACACTTTCTCTTAGAATCGACTTCAGAAGCGATTAAATTATGATGTAGAAATTGTTTTAATTTTTTTAGTCTGTCTTTATATTTCAAACGCAAACATGCCACTACGTTGCACTTCATTTAGTAAAGTTTTGAAGTATATCCGTCTTATTTAAGTTTATTATAGTCATATTAAGTATATTAAGTTTTAAAAAAATTTCGCCGCGGCTGCACAGACTTCGCGAAATTTGACATTTGCTGTAAATCTTCTTACTTTACATACTTATAAACTACTTATTGTAATAATACCGTGTGCGTCTATGAAGTTGGCAAACTCCACTTACATCCGCTTAAATAAACGTAGCTATATTAGCAGTTTCTGTCATACCAAATATTGTTTTACAAATGTCTCGACGACATGCCATCGCAATAAAGAGCACATTCTAGAGCGTAATAAAGTTGCACCATCATGTGCTTATCCGGAGTCGACATTGCGACACGTCGGTTTACAGAATGCCATCGCAATGTTCCGGTCGGACTGGATGGATTTGTTTTATAACTTAAAATTACGCGCTTAATACGTATGTATAACTTTCACACAAACTTCTAGTTGGAGAAGTTTTTTCGAGATGACAGAGAGATATGAGTTGTCCTTTGTTATATTATAGTAGTAATTCAAAGAGTTTTTTCTACGTTTATCCTCGATTAAGAATCAAAATGCAGATAAGTCACCACCCCTGATGACTAAAATGCCATAACTCGTTTTCAGTAAACAGGATCTCCGGTTCTCTACATTCATCATACGAAACACAGCAGCATTGAGCTGCTAATTCAAGCTGGTATTCTGTGAGAGCTTGTGTCTTCCCCGGTCGACCTGAATCATAATATAGCTGTAGCATGGCTTTATCACGTACACACTATAAAATCCATTTAAGATGTCCACTCGGCGAAACATAAAAATAGTGGTACAGCAATTTCGTTTCTTTCTTATGTTTGACAAATTGTTATGAATCTGTGGCGAATAAAAGTTCAAAGAAAACTCCATCCTGTCATTAATCATTTCCGACTAACATTAGCCTTGGCCTGAACAACGGAAAATCGTTATTTGATTTTGAAATTTTGTAACACGAAACTTCGACTGTTTTGCCCGGCTACGACAAAGATGCTACTTTTTATTATATTATATTAATGAGTGTGTGCATTCTATTACCAAATAAAGTATTTTTTTCTTTATAAAACGTTTCCTCCACACTAGGATTTTCTCCTGTATCGTGGGGGTTTACATGCAAAAATGTCATAAGGAGAAACATCCAGATCCGGAACAATTATTTGTAGGCCATTTATATACTTGTTGTTGTTGTTCCATGCGGGTTTAGCGGGTCCTTAGCGCTGCAACTCATTGCTAAGTCACACTGCGCTAGTCAGTAGGAAAGTCAAAAGAGCTCTGAAAGAGTTTCTGTTCAAATATGTATATTTACGTCTCCGTGGCGCAGTGGCTTAGCAATCAGTTGTTGCGCTGGGAGGCCGCGGGTTCGAACCCCGCACGGAACAAGTATTTGTATGGCCTACAAATAATTGTTCCTGGTCTGGATGTTTGTCCTCGTGCAATTTATGTTTGTAAACTGCCTCCACGACACAGGAGAAAATACTAGAGTGGGGGTAACGTTTTAAAAAAAAATAACCAGGCGGTCGGTATAGTATATAGCATAATAGATTAGTTTGAGTATATTACAGTATGTTAAATGATAAGATTATTTATTTTATATTGCATAAATTGATGTGTACATCATCATCACTATAGTCATTACAGCTCCACAAGTCCACTGCTGAATAAATACATTCCCAAGGAATGCCATAAAGCATGGTCCTAAGCCACCTGCATCTATCGATTTCTTGCATATCTTACCAGATCTGGATGTATACATATCTACTGCTATAATATCTTAAAATTATAAATATAATAACATGGCGATTTATTAATAAATCTTTAAATTTACTTTAATTTCTATTTGATACACCACCAGCAATTAAGCAGTGTGTGGTTTCTGCTGGAGGGTTAAATATTTTTAGTAATTTTAATAATTTGGAAAAATAATAAATATGCGTATGTGTACTTATGTGTACTTTTTTATCTGCTGATTTTTTAATAAGTTATGTCTTTTTAATTGTAATGTGTCTCATTTAGAATATAGTAGCATTTAGAATATAGTAGGGAAATAAATGTATTTATTATTATGCATTTTTTGATATGCATTTTATGCCACCAGTAACTGCTAAGATATAATCGTATGTATATTAATTTTAACAAATATTATCTCAGTCGATTTGTCATGATTGCGTGGATAACATATCTTGTGATCTAAAATAATAAATAAATGTGTCGTATATCAGGTAACCGATATTTGATTTATGTTTTTTAAATACGTATATGTACGTATTTAAGTACAATTTTTGGTTATACTGTGGACGCGTTTTGAACATATGAATTGCAAATGAATAAACTGACTTGACTAATAATTGCTATGGAAATAGCTAAAATAATTGCTCTGAGTGAGTGAGACTCAATAAAATAGAGAACATATTTGTAAGCAATACAAACTCTACTTCCATACAGTATCCGAACTTGACGGCACGCAAAATTTCTGCACATTATGTTACCAAGCAGTGATTAATAAGTTAATTAATAAAGTTAATTATAAAGGTCTGTAATTTGTATATGAAACAAATCAACATAGGCTTGCCACGTAGGGGGATAATTACCATAGTTGCCACTTGCCACGCTAGGCAATAATAATATTTATTTGCAAGATCATACTTATTATTTTGAGTTGTAATCAGAAAGATGCTGCAGCCCACATCCTGATTCAGTTTCCCCCTGTCTAAATTAACAAAGTAACATGAGTGAACCGAAGTAGTTATTTCTTTAATCTCAGTACAAGATTACAGTTTCCATGGGGCTCAATGTGGATCGCCAACGCTTTGCATTCATTGCGGTGTCGAGGTCACCCATGCAAATGACTCACGCGAAAGTTGCATCCAATGTTTGCTATTCACTACACAGTGGCTAAGTGCTGTCCATTAAGCGTTACATTTGCCTCTGCGTATAAAAGGAAATAAGAGTAAATGGTTTAAGTGGTGTCACATAGGCGTCAAACCTTTTGTCAATAAAAGAAGCAATACTTCTGATATTTTTATTTACTTAATGATTTTTTCTCTTTAAAAGTAGAAGGTAATAAGAAACAAATAAATGAAACTAACTTTACACTGCTTCTTAATTAAAAAGTTAAAATTAAACATGATAAAATCCGTAAAATTTGTTTCATTTATTGATAAATATAAAAAATAAAAAATCATAATTTTTTTTTTTTTATATATGATAAGGGTGACAAACGAGCACACGGTCCACCTGATGGTAAGTGGTTGCTGCGGCCCATAGACATCTACATCTATCCTCTATTACAAATCAAAATGTAGATGCGTTGTCACCCGTGAGGACTAAGATGGAATGCCTCATTTCCAGTAAAAAGGGCCTCCGGCCACCTGCACTCACCAAGCGAAACGCAGAGGTAAACCTCTACTTCACGCTGGTTTTCTGTGAGGTCGTGGTAATACCCCGGTTCGAGCCGGCCCATCCGTGCGACAGCAAAAGCTGCCGCGTGGCAATCAAATTTAAAAAAAAAATATTATATCTTCTAAAAATTTATATTATTAGAAGATTTAGATTAAATTATTCGACCAGTGCGTGCTGCCAGTGACAACATGGATATCAGATTTGATCCTTTTGCTGCTGTTCATATATTTATTACACGGCAGTTATGTTTGAGGTTTCTCTGTTCAACAGATATTCGAGTAGAACTGTAATATCCGACGTACTCCAAAAGCAGATAAATAAACTGAAGTAGAAATGAGCCTGCTATGTTACAGCTCGATGAACCGACAACCGATGACTAAGAAAAATATAATGATGAACAAAGAAAATCGTAAGCCGTGTAGTCACATGAGTAAAGAAACCGACTCTTCTTTACTCTGTGGTGTAGTGGTGGCGTAAGAATATACATTGTTTCATATTACCCTGTGGGTTTCGTAAGAGGCGCCAGAGGTAGGAAGGTAGGAAATAGAATATGAGAGAATAAGAGGCAGCAGCATCTTTCTGATAATAATTTACGACTAATAAAATAAACTATGGTTACTAACCCGCCGGCAAAACTTGTAAGGTAAATAAATATCCCCCCAGTGTGGTAATTTAGGGGTAGAAGTACGCTCAGCGATGGAGTTTTGATAGGCTGGGATAGATGATGTAGGTAACGATGAGCAATGAAAATCATTAAAATGCCCATAGTGATTCTTTGCTGCTTTTCAAGAGCGATTTTTACAATTTAAATCTCCAACATTATTAGAAACATCAGAATGACATAAACTTAAGTTATTGGCATAAGGGTGACAAACGAGCACACAGTTCACCTGATGGTAAGTGGATGCAGTAGCCCATAAACATATACTTCCATCTTCGATTAAGAATCCAGGTGGACATGTTTTTTCATTCTGAACATTAGAATGGAATGCCTCGTTTACAACAAAGAGTCTCCGGTTCTCTATACTCACTATACGAATACACAGCAGCATTAAGCTGCTATGTTACGCTAGTATTCTGTGAGAGCGTGGTTCTACCCCGGTCGAGCCAACCGCGCTAGAACCATAATATAGCTGCAGCGTGGTTCTACCACGTATAGATTTTAGCAGGTCAAGAAAATTTATCATAGTAAGTATTTAACATAAACGTTTTCAATATAATATCTAATCACTTTAGCCTAAAATATACCATGTTTTTTTTTACATTTTAAAGAACTGAGATTTCAAAAACGTAATTTCAATACAATGAATTTCTCCTGTACAAGTATCTTAATATTTGCTTCATGCGATATCCGAACGCTGGTGATCAGTCTGCTTATTTTCTTAAAAAATATACTTATGCATCTAAATGTCTAATTCCCCCTTCGATAGAGATATCTGGGTGCTATCTATCACCTGCTTGGAATCCTATAATTGATAAAATTAAATCAAAACTCAAGAATACCACTGCAAGTCTTCAAGATACTGTAGTAAGCTGGTTCTGCGTGCATCGGATCAAAAATTAATATTCAAAAGCTGAAGGTAGCACGGGTTAACTATAACACGTCAAATATATCAGAGTATACTTGACTATGGATGCTGTAAAGCACCCGAAACGTAGGGAATTAAAACAAGTAAAAATAAGTTAAATTAAACGCGATGAAATCCGTCAAATTGTTTTATTAAATATCTACTCGTGTAAATATAAGAAATTAAAATATATATATACCTGTAACAAATAATATAATGATTTCTTATATTTACGCGAATACATACATACCCTTCGGCAAATTGTACAGAAGCCTGAAGAGTACAAACAGCCACTTTGCCATGCGTATGTCGACTATGAGAAAGCCTTTGATTCTGTCGAAATTTGGGTGGTGCTGCAGTCTCTTTAGTGGACTGTCGGTATAGCGAAGCGCTCAAGTAATTGTACAGTAGGGCTACGATGGCTATCCGGGTACAGAACCAGAGTACTATTACTTACGTACGTACTTTTTAATTCCGTAGTTAAAAAGTTATAATTAAACGCGATAAAATCCATAAAATTTGTTTCATTACATTTAACAAAAAATCCAAGACATCTTCAGTTGATACAATTTCTTTACTTTAAGAAAAAAACATCGGCACATCCTTGTCCTCGGTTAATATTCACGAGCATCGCGAACTGCTTTCGATTTAAAAGCGTTCAAACAGACCGGTTTTGTTAATAATTGTTTACGAACGTGAACTGGCAGCGAGTTCAACGGCCGCCGCAGACCATGCCCTTAGTTTTTGTTCATCGCGAACAATGCAACCGGGCAGCTGTCAGAATGCAGTTGTTGTGCAACGATCGCCGCTTCTGCTGCCGACATTTTCAATCCAGCAGCGTCGGTTGCGATCATAAGTTTTTTTTAATTGAAGTGGCAAACGACCTGATGGTAAGCGATTTTAGCAGTCTATTGGCAAATCAACTTTAATCAAAGAAGACTAGATGCGTGATTATAGTTGAGTCGTCACCTCTATATCTATATCGCCTTCTAAGGGCTAAGATAAAATCCTTATTATATATTTATACTGGGTCTCTATACTCTTTAGGACTAGAATTTATTTAGAATTTAAAGTCGCAGAAAAAATACTTCATTATTGAAAGAATAACTTAGATATAGAGCACTATTTTTAACAGCACAGCTAATAAAATGACGACCGACATCATGCGAAGCATTTCAATTCAAAACTCCCAATTAAGTATTTTTAATGTTACCTAGCCAATGATACCCAACGACACCAGCATTCTAACACAAAAACCTGTGTGCACTATCTTCTAGTGAAAGCTAATATGGAATGCCTCAAAGACCTCAATTAATCAGAGGAAGACTCCTACTAAGTAAAACTCAAATAAAGTAAAGTAAAAATTGTGAATTATACACCAAAATTCAAATGATAATTCTTTGAAGAAAGAAATCGAATCAAAAAAGTTAAAATTTCAATTATAACTTTTAACAAAAAGTAAAAACGTACTTCAAATTGCTAAAAAAGGAGTTATTTATTTGCTACCCCTTAGGGGTGGAATGTTTTATGCAATTTATATGGGACCACACTTGAAGTTAAAACCTATTTAATAAAAAAAGAATTGAAGTCGGTTAAAAAGAAAAAATACCGTCGCTTGCTAATATTAGCAGAATACATTCAACGTTCACTATTAGCATATTACTGTTAAATCTAAAAAACGTACGTCAATTCCGTCTCGGGTCATTGGAACTTTGTAAACTGAAGTCTACTTGAAATGACGAATCAAATTACCAAATTAGTATTCCTTTATTTAAAAGGCCGTCTTACAGTACGGTGTGTGGGTATGTAAAAGTTATCTCTCTCGCCACAATTGTCAAGGAAATAGGACTAAAGCGGGGAGAATTTTAGAACAAATTTTCTTGGTCTCTTCTATTGGTTTAAGCGGTTGAGCGTGCATCTAACATCTAACCTCAAAGATATCTCAGTTTCGGCCCTTTTGGTATAGTTGCTGCTATTTGGGCACTGCATTGGCTTTAAAGTTTAGTTGAGCTGTTTGCGATACATTAATCAAAATGATAATTTCAATTAAATTTCTTATAGTTACACTTCCTTGTGTGTATAAGTGTGCGGTTGCAGTTAATTTATTTACATTCAAATATTCAAGTTACGTTTGGAGAAAATTATCTTAGCTCATTGATCGAGTTTCGAGCGTTTGCGTAACTGTTAATTTGTAAGGTAGTGTCTCATTGGATCCATTAATAAGTGTTTACAGTTGTGATTACATTATGAAAGAGTTCACGGGTTTATGTAATGTTATAATTATTGTACAGTTCTGCAGTCACAATTGACTTAAGGTTTTTGGCAGGAACTTCGCATTGTTAACAATGACGTGTTGCAAAATGAGGCTAAGGAATTAGTGAAAATCGTAACTCTTATAAAGATTTTCTATAATATCGCGAATAATACACAAGTTTGGCGTGTTTTGTACCACTCATCATCAGCAAGAACTTAAATATTGGACATCCAGATCTTATAATTAACCTGGACAAGCTTCACTTCTAACTTATTAATGTTCAAATCTACGCAAAAACAGGTTATATAGTCTTGAAGTTTTGCCGTGGTATGCTTGGTTTTGGCTTTAATTTTATTATTATATAGATCCTAAGCCTATATTATCAACCAACAGTATTTTCTACTGTAAAGTAAAGTAAAGTTACAGCCTGTAATACTCATTGCTGAGCAGAGGCCTCCGTATTCTTTTGCAAACATTTGTGGTCTATGAATAATACCGCAGGCGATACTGAATATTATATTCCCAAAATTTCCGGATTGTTAATTGTTAATTATTATTCATTACTATGTATATCCAAAATCGATGAAAGATTATATAATCTTATTAAGTGGCGAAGCTTGCGAAGTCACTTATTGATTTCACGATGTCTGTCCGTCTGTCCGTCCGTCTGTCCCACGATTATCTCGAGAACGGTTTCGAATTTTCAAATTCTGTTTTCAGCAATCGATTACTGATCACCCAGGCATCTGAACCTCCTATTTTGAAACTGATTGCTCAACGGCAACCGTTAGAAACCGCTACAAAGATGATTGCTTCGCCACTTTGCTATGCTGTTAGCTTGCTAGGTTTATTATTTAGTAATAATATTTGAAATTTTATCCTTAATATAATTTAAGACGCATTTTTTTCAGATATCGAATTATAAATATCGTTGAAATCGTTAGAGCAGATTCGTAAAACCAATTAGGTACAAATATTGCTTGTTTGAATAACACAAGTGTAAGATCGAAGAGTTATTTTTAGAATGCATAGAAATGAGCGACCTAGTGCCCGGAAGTTTAACCGAAGCGCCGTGAAACGATTCTATTAGTGGGTGCGAAGTATTTTAGTTCACTTCGAAATATGAACATATTTATATTTAGAATATCTCGATTTTTTAATTTAAAGTAATAAAAAGTAATTTTTTTCCTAATATTGGAGTGACAAAGAACTAACAGTTTCCAGTTTTTCTTAATTTTTTTTTATAGTATAGGGTGACAAACGAGCACACAGTCCACCTGATGGTAAGTGGTTGCTGTGGCCCATAGACATCTACATCTGTCCTCATTTGCGCATCAAAATGCAGATGCATTGCCACCCGTGAGGACTAAGATGGAATGCCTCTTTTCCAGTAAAATGGGTCTCCGGTTCTCTACACTCACCATACGAAACACTGTTAAGACTAACACGTGTTAAGCTGCTATTTTACGCTGGTATTCTGTGAGAGCGTGGTCCTTCCCCGGTCGAGCTGACCCATTCGTGCTACAACTATACTAACTACTAATATAGCTGCAGCATGGCTCTACCACGTAAAAGTGGTAGTGGTTAATACTGGAGTGACAAAGAACTAATAGTTCTCTTTTTCGGGTTGATGAAGAAGATAAAGAAAAATAAACCTTAATAACATTCCATTCATTATTTCGTTGCCTATGGAATGTCCACCGTTGAACACAGGCCTCCCCCATAGATTGCCTCATAGGGAGATATATGCCATAGGCCATAGATCGATACGATTGGTAAACGGATTGACAACTGCAGTTTTTTTTTCTATTTTCAGTTTTAATCCTGATAATGTTGCTGCTCTTCTGCTTATTAATTTTCATCTGTTCTCTCTTACGATACCCACGAGATATGGGGTAGTGAGTTCACTAACATCGTAGTGACGGTGTTAATGAACGCTCTACGTTACCTACATCCAACTTACAACGGCGACCACAGATGTTACCTCTGACGGCTAAGGCTAAATTTTTAGGCATAAGAGTTGAAATCATACTGGTTCTTTCACACTTCATAATTTTACACAGCAATGGAGTCAACGTCAGAAAGCGTAGCCTCAAAACTACGAATTAATCCAAACAGTCCACGACTAAAGTGCGAGCTTTGCGTATTTTCCCAAATTTAGTTTGAAATTCTCACCAACATCACCGAGAGAGAAAGTATCTGCTTCGTCCTTAGTTCATGAATCTCCACTGCTGTACATGGGGCTCTTCCGTTTTAAAGAGAATTTGCCTTAATCGTGTCAAGCGAATTGACCATTCAAGCACCAGATGTATAGCAAGCACTATAAGCGTAAACGAGATGGTTATAGTTATACAACCACCTATCGGAAATCGTAAAGTCTTTCTGGAGCTGCCATAGTCGCTTCTTATGACGTTCTGGTGATGGAACGCGGTGATGCCACTCTCTAAACCGCTACTACACGGACACATTACCTATATCTTTAATACGATTATCTATACTGCCTTCACGAATAAAACACATCTCAATCTTTTCCGAAAGTGACTCGTGTGTGTATATACGCAATTATTTGAAAAGGGCGTCATTTACTACTTTGGAATTAATAAAGTTAAAAACAAATCTTCAAGTTTTCTTATTATATAACAAACACGCACATGTTCGTCTCATTATAAAGCCTAATGACGACGTAAGGCCAAACCGGTCGGCTAATATATAGTCGGTAGTAAATAACTTAATAAATTATAATAAATATTAGTGAAACAAGAACACGTGTATATCCAAATTACTAAATTGAAGATGAAGTTTGAACAATCTCCAGAATCGCGTGAAACAACAGAATAATGCTCTGTTTCTTATGGTGAGTGTATAGAACCGGAGAGTCACCTTTGTCGTCAGGGGTGACAACGCATTCTGCATCTTGATTCTTAATTAAACATAGATGTAGATGTCTATGAGCCACGGCATCCACCTACCATCAGGTGGACTGTGCTCACTTGGCGCCCTTATTCTAGAATATAATAGAATAAAAAAAAATATAAAAATCCACATAAGAGTGCAATAATAGCGTTTATATGTAAACTAGCTTTTTTATAGAATAACGGTAACAAACAAGCTTATAGTCCACCTGATAGTAAATGAATGCTGTGGCCCATAGACATCTACATCGATAAAGAATAAAATGCAGATGCCTTGTGACCGCAGAGAACAAAGATGGAATGCATATTTTCAGTAAAAAGGGCTCTCCGGTTTTTTACACTCACCGTGCGAAACACAGCAGCATTAACCCTTTCGCTGTGCACTAGATATAGGTCATTGCTATTGTCTTACTATTGTGTTAGAAAACCGGACAGTGAACATGTTAAGCTGCTATTTTACGTTGATATTCTTTTTTTAAATGAGAGGGGTCAAATGAGCATGCGGCTCATCTGATGGTATGTGACTACCGCCGCCCATGGACAACTGTTTCGTTCTAATTTCAATTCTGTAAGAGCGTGGTGAGGTCGAGCCGACCTATTTGTACTACAAACAATATAGCTGCAACATGGCTCTACAACGCTTGATTTTATAAAGAAAAGCAGATTACAAAAATATGCATACTTTTATTGTGACTGCCGATACACAAAAAAACATACAGTACCTATAAAGATATACATAGTAGCTATAGAGTATAGCAACTGTTAGTATGTTTTGCAATGTGTATCTACCCATTACATACAGATAAACGTGTGAAAACAAAGGCGACAATAAATACTTCGCACCTGGCGCTGTGAGTATATACCGCTGTTCATATTGCGTTATTGTCTCGCGGGACTAGACATACCATATGTCAGGATTTTTCCGGTAACGTCAGGAGTTTTCAAGAGTACCTTTAACCGACGAGCCTGTATGCGTAGGTATATGGATGTGGAGGAAGCGGGAGATGTGTGTCAGGATCGTGCCAAATGGAAGTCCATAGTCTCTGCCTACCCCTCTGGGTGACAGGCGTGAGTGTTTATGTTATATTATGTTAATAATGCACATTTAATTGACTTAGACTGATGACTGAGACTTTTTAACAATAGTTAATTATTTGTGATGAAGGGTTGTTATCTGCGATGTGGATTGATCACGAGATCACGAAATCACTACTTGATTTGTTTTTTTTTCACACCTGTTAGTAACGTTTGCAAGAAAATGCCAGGACTTTTAAATTTTCCATCTGGTAACCCTACGACAGACCCACACACGCATAACATCGTGATAACACAAAAAGCAACACATTTATAACACAGGCAAGTAAAGCCGTGGTAAGCTAAGGAAAATACGGTTACTCTTGAAGCTAACAACTCTACCATGGCCACTACCAAGTGAATTAACAAATTCCATTATATAGTGCGTGTTGCCAGTGATTGACCTATGGATTTGAGCTGTGGTCCTTCCTGGCCGTATGAGGAAGCGCAAGGTCGCTCGGCGAGCTATGTAGAGGGCTATGCTCAGGGTTTCACTGTGTCCTTACTTACTTACTTACCTTCACGCACAAGCCCTAACAGGGTAGCCAGAGAGAACAGATCGTCAAGTGTCACGATCCTTACATACCTCTTTCGCTTCTTTCAGATTCATTATCTTCTTCATACATGCACGTCTAGGTATCCGAGTACTCTTGACTCCCCCCCCCCCCCTCTTTGAGCAATTTGCTCACATGGTCTTCGAAAGTTAGTCTCGGTCTACCTCGACACCTTTTAATATTAACTTTCGCGCTATATATTTTCTTCACCATTCGGTCTTCACTCATTCGCTCTACGTGTCCAAACCATCGAAGCACGTCAATTTTTGTGATAAGGTCATCTTTCAAACCTGCCATATTGCGAATCTCTTCGTTTCGCTTTCGGTCGGCCATGGTAACGCCGCACATTTTACGAAAAGATCGCATCTCCACTGCATTCAACTTGCTTTTATGTTTCTTCTGGCATACCCAGGTTTCGCTGCCATATACCAAAGTCGGTACCAACAGAAGTGTGAAAAAAAACGAGGATATCAGCATTAGAACCAGAGTGACCAGAGCAGAACAGAGTGATTAGTAGCTGAAGTGGCAATGGACCGGCCATACAGCTCGAAGAACGGACAACGGGGAACCGACGGGGAAAAATTGTTTCTCGAGTAGCGGCCTCGTAAGTAGTAGTGACGACCTGGTAAGACATGCAGGAAGTTGATGGATGCAGGGGGCTCGGGACCGTGCTTTGTGGTATTCTTAGGGGGAGGCCTATGTTCAGCAGTGGACTTGTGAAGGGTTGTAAAGATGATGATGACGATGATTATATATAGTGAGATATCAAAGGTGCATAGCACATAGGGGGACTCAATTTACAATACGATTATTATAATATTACAGTTGACTGGGAGGATATGCTATTTCCAGCGCTAACGGTGGCAAAATAGAGATGAAATTTTATTATAACTGTTTATTTCACCAATATTGAGATTACGAAGAGAGTAAAAAGATAATTTTTATCTATACATCTATACAAATAAATAAAAATGAAGTGTCTGTTTGTAATGTCAATATAACAGCTTTGTACTACATGCATATGAAAGATTTTTTTCATAGGAGAGGAGGCAAACGAGCTTGCGGCTCACCTGATGGTAAGTGACTACCGCCGCCCATGAACAACTGCAACACCAGGGTAATTGCAGATGCGTTGCCGGCCCTTTAAAAAGGAGTAGGCTCTTTTCTTGAAAGTCCCTATGCCGTATCGGTCCGGAAAAATCGCTGCTGGTAATCGAATCCACAAGGAAGTTGTGCGAGGAAGAAAATCGCACTGTGGTGGACCGCCAATCATCCAGATGGTATGGATAGTATCGCGAGTTTGGTCGCGATGTGCGATGGTGAAATTGAACGGCTGGAATTAGTCGGAACAATTCCTCTGAGCACTCCCCGAGGTACATGCGATAAAATACGCAAATAGATGCAACATCTCTACGCAGTACCAGTGAGTCAAGCCGATCGGAAATAATTCGGTCGTGGACGTTTCGAACCGCTTTGCGCTGGATACGGTCAAGTGGAAGGAGCTGGCACCAGGGTGCCCCGGGCCAGAGATGAGAACAGTATGCGGTACTTATAACAAAAGCACAATTTTTAAAATTTTTGTTTGTCTCTTTGTTCCGGCTAATCTCTAATATGGCTGGACCGATTTTGACGGGACTTTCACTGGCAGATAGCTGATGTTATAAGGAGTAACTTAGGCTACCTTTTTTTAGAAAAAGATTTAGGGTGCCCCGAAAAAAATAATAACCTAAATTTCCCGCGGGCGAAGTCAAAGAACTCAAATGAAAAAAAAAATACAATCTCGGTGCTAAGACATAGTTTACAGAAAGAAATAAAGCCCCGACTTCAGAAGGGTAAAATTATTTTATTCTCTTTAGTTCTTTCAAATCGGCTTTTACTTTTTAAATCTTTGTTTGCATTTAAACTGCAAAAACAAGTTAAAGCCTGGAGATTATGAACGATTTGAAAGCGGTCGTGCGTCAAAGATGCTCAACAATTTGAATAAAAAAAGACTTACGTAGACGACCGGCCTTGAGACGAGAGCAAAATGCAAACAATGTTGTTTGATATTAAAATAAGTTGACTCGTTTCCACCTCAGTGATACTTGTCGTTGTTACGTGTTGTTGTTGTTGTTGATTGTCTCTTTGGTTTAGTGGTCATAAGAACAACTGCTGGTGTAAAGGTCCTGAATTCGAATCCAAGGTCGGGACAAAAATTTGATAATGTTTTTTGTCAAGAAATTCTCAGTAGCAGTACGCAGCCAGGAAGTTGGCGGTGTTTCACCCTCGGGCCTTGGAAAGCACGTAAAGCTGTTGGTCCTGGGCCTGACCTCTCTTCGCTCGTATCTTCGGACTATTAGAATAAAGGAATAGAGTGTACATCTATGCTTGCGCACACACTCGTGCATTATAATCCTGTCCCGTGTAGATTGGCTAGTCTCCGATGAGACTGGCCGCCGTGACTGAAATTCAGTTTATAGGACATTACAATACTTATAATTTCTAAAATTGTACTAATAACCTTAGAAGCTAAATTTTCCTTCTTAAATATTGCACTGGATTATAAATATGTAATATAATGCATCAAATCGTTATCAGAATATGATAGCAGAATAGAGTCGTGATTACATAAGAAATTTTAACAGCAAGTCAAGTTTCTTAATAAAAAAATAACTATTTCGTTCGTATTCAGTGAATTTATTGCTCTTACTAGAAATGGGTACAAACTAATTCATCGCAGGAATGGCCTATAAAGTTAATAACAACAGTAGCCGAAAACAGATAGCCATCTGTTACATATAATATATATATACTTAAGGATGTCAGCATCAGCTACTTTAATTTCATTCCGAAACATTCCAGTGGCTAGTACGAAGTAATTAAATAAACAAACATTAACAAAACTCCTATTAACTGTTTTTTTTTTTGTTAAAAATCATATAAACTAGGTACAATATCAAAAACTCTTAGAGATTAAACAAGTGTTTAACTACTTAGAAAACAGACATGCCTATTAAACTTCTTTGACCTGAAAAATGAGTATACTCTATCTAAAATTAAGAACCATAACATAAGAACCATACTGCAACTATATTAGTAGTATAGTTGTAGCACGAATGGGTCGGCTCGACCGGGGAAGAACTACGTTCTCACAGAATATCAGCGTAAAATGGCAGCTTGACACTGCTGTATTTCGTATGATGAGTGTAGAGAACCGGACACCCATTTTACTGGAAAAGAGGCATACCATCTTAGTCCTTGGGTGACGCATCTGCATTTTGATTCTTTATTGAGGACTAGCTGTGCGCCGCGACTTCGCCCGCGTGTAATTGAGGGTTTTAATTATATTGCTCAGAGTTCTAATTCTTTTTCTCAAATATAATTAGCCTAAGTTACTCCTTAGAACATCGGCTATCTGCCAGTGAAAGTCCCGTCGAAATCGGTCCAGCTATTACGGAGATTAGCCGGATCAAACAGACAGACAGACAGACAGACCGACAGACACAAAAATTTAAAAAATTGTGTTTTTGTTATAAGTACCGTATATACATTCATATGCATTGAGTAAAAAGCTGTTATTTTAACATTACAAACAGACACTTCAATTTTATTTATTTGTATAGATGTATAGATAAATGTAAATGTCTATGGGTCACAGCAACCACTTATCATCAGATGGACTGTGTGCTCGTTTGTCGCCCTATCCTATAAAAAAATATTTCATATCATCCCGTGGGTGTTGGTAAGAGGCGACAATTGGAAACTGACCAGATGGACGGGGAGTATCTGCATAATAAGAACTCAAAATAACGTCGGGTTACACTCAAAATAAGGCGGCGACAGCCCGGCTGTCATAGCAAATATGGCAAATACATTATTTATGAGAAAATCTATGGGGGAGGCCTCTGTTCAGCTGTGGACTTCGATAGGTTGATGAATGATGAAGAAATTCTTTTAAATACTTATTAAGAATTTTGAGTTTGAGACCCTCATAGCAAAATAGTACATTTGAAATTAATTACTAAAACGAAAGAAATCTTGCGATGTTTATTAAAACCACGCTGCGTCATATAATGGCCGCAGTGCAAACTGTGCAAATAGGTCGCCTCGACCGGAGAAATAGCATAAAACCATTTTTATTCAATACTTATTAGATGTAGTTGTTATTGAAAGATTTTTTTTACTTTTACCACTGGTTCGGAAAAAAAAACCTCTGTCCTAGGAAGAACAACAAGAAACCCGTCCCGCTGGGTTTCTTGCTGGTTCTTCCCAGAACAGAGGTGTAATCCAGTGGTAATTAAACAAAAGAGTGACTTTCAGTAAGTAATATTTATAATCTATAGTACTGAATAAAAAAGTTTCTCTTTAAATAAAACTAATTTTACGGATTTTATTACGTATATATTAACTTATTTTACATTCCCGACGTTTCGAGCACTTCACAGCATCCATGGTCACGGGGGGAACTGAGGTGTATGACGTCCCAATGTCGTAGTTAACCACGGCTACCTCGAGATTAAAAATTATTAATTTTTGTTCCGATCTACGCAGAATGAACTAAGTCTTGAAGTCTTGCGGTGGTATGCTTGGGTTTAGTTTTAATTTTATGAATTACAAGATCCCAAGCAGGTGGTAGTACCCAGCCGCCCTCTCTATTGAAATTAGGATGTTTTTTTTAATTTCAATAGCCTCACGTATCATTCTTGGCAAGAATCGATGTTCTTTCGTGAGAATTTGTGGTTTATCAAATCTAATGTAATGGCGGGGGCCGTCTAGGATATGATCACAAACTAATTAAACGCGATAAAATCCGTAAAAGTAGTTTTTATTCATATTATATTTGATAAAACTAAAAGATATACCAAAAATGTATAAATGAAAATAACGTTAGTGAGAAGCGACATTTAAATGTATTGACGCAGTCTTAACCATTTTTAAACAAAGAAGTCTTTTTAACTTCTCTTGGCTTAAGACAAAACATTTCTGGACCTTGGCATTCCTCTTCCACAATTAAACACAGAGCAAGTTGCCAAAGGCATTGTTCCGAGCGACGTATGGCCACTGCTTTTTGTATAACAATTTCCAAGGTCTCTGAAACAATTCTTATTTATTTGCTTTGCTAGTCAGACTAAATGGTAATTATTAAGCAAGGCCACGAATAAAAGCGAATGCATACACAGTACATAATTAATTCATTTGAAGATAGAATCGTTGCTAATTTAAAAAGTAATATTTCAAGATTACGGAATTGGTTACTTTATGTAGCTACTTATTTAAACATTATTAATCATTGATGTATTTTTATAAATAACAATTATTAACGACTGCCTCGTTGCTGTAGTGGTCGTAAAAGCGGCTGCTGATGACGAGGTCCAAAAATATGGACGTTCAAAAAATATGTATGTGCAATTTGGGTAAGCATTAAAAATAATAATTTAAAATTTATTAACATCACCCAAAAAACATTAACAATCTTATCACTTTAGCCTCTAACACACAGTTTTGTAGTAAAAGTGTTGATAAAGTAAAATTTTAATTAATACGTGGTAGAGCCATGCAGCAGCTATAATAGTAGTATAGTTGTAGCACGAATGGATCGGCTCGACCGGGTAAGGACCACGCTCTCACAGAATACCAGGGTAAAATAACAGCGTAATGCTGCTGTGTTTCGTATGGTGAGTGTAGAGAACCGGAGACCATTTATACAGGAAAAGAGGCATTCCATATTAGTCCTCACGGGTGACAACGCATCTGCATTTTGATTCGCAAACGAGGATAGATGTAGATGTCTATGGGCCACAGGCAACCACTTACCATCAGGTGGACTGTGTGCTCGTTTGTCACCCTATCCTATTAAAAAAATGTTAAAAATTAATTTATATCAAAACATAAAGAAATAGTAGATTAAGTGTAAGTTTGTGTAAAATTGCAAGCTAAAAGGGTCGCAGAAATGGGAAACTTTTTTTATAAACTATACAATTTATGAAATAATCATCAAAAACCATTTATTTTAACAGACAGACAAACATTTTAAAATGGTTATTCATGTCCTCGTAGCATGCAACTCTGAGGTTGATGACCTAATAGAAGTATAATTATTTCGATATTACAGCTGCGGATTTAAATGCGGAAATCACGGATCAAGAATTTGTAAGGTAACGTCTTTAAAAAAGGTATATAATATATATTGTATTATAATAATATATTGAAATATTTCAAGTTTATATGTATACATGTATTTCTCAAATTTTGCTATTACAGCATACATAATTTACAACGTATAAGGCCTCTACCTCGAATCTTGCGGGCAGCGGGGCGGCGGCGGCGGCGGCACGGAAGCGGCAGGATGTTATGCGTAAAATCAAATGGACCGACCCTCGAAAACAGCGGCGCGGTAGCGGCGCGGGGGCGGGCAACGAGCGGTGCACTCCAGTCAAGCGGTGACCGCCCGCGCGTCTGCATTATGGTGTTGTTCAATTTATTTTTGTGACGTGTCGAAATGTCCTCGGTTGTGTAAGAGCAAATTTATTTTAGACTACTACTTTTTAATGAGTTTGCTTCCAAAAATGGAAAAATTCACGCCAGTACAAAATTTTTGAGTGAGACAAAAAATTAATTAAGCTCTTCTAGACGAGTTAAGTGTAAATGTAGGCATGCACCCTTCTAATGAATCATATATGTATGGGTATATAATACTCAACACTAGGTATATCAACCTTATAATAAAAAATACTGTCAAATAATAACAAAACTGTGATTGTAGAAATAACTAATCATCGTACTTAGATATCGTAATTTCGATAAAATTCGCCTTTTTTTCCTTGCCCTATAGTAGGGTATAGTAGGGATTCACTTCTCCTTTTGCCCACAATAATCGAGCGTTAGGAATAAATTTAAATCAAAAAGATGTTGTCGCCGTTCTTCAGACATTTCGTTCGCAAATAAAAACAAATATCTCGACAACGTAACCATGAACACATCACTACGCCGCTATCGCCGCCGCCGCCCCGCTGCCCGCAATATTCGAGGCAGAGGCCTTAGTACCACAAGATTATAAGGAAACTACGCAATTGCTTCACTCTTAACTTCATTGACAAATTCAAGATTTCCGACGCAACTACAGCGGCGTAGGTGTTACGCGTTCACGTTCACGTTTTGAGAAAATCTATGTTTAAATAACACAAATGAATAAGAACACTTGACTAGCTTCATCAATCATTGCGCACTTTAATTTTGAAATATCAAATATTTCAACTATTGATCGACGTTTAAATGAAATTATTAATTATCTTATCTCTTATATTAACTTATTTTACATCCCCGACGTTGAACTGAAGGTAATCGTGGTAAACTATGACATTAGGACGTCGAAAATTTTAGCCTTCCTGTCACCATGGATGCTGTAAAGTACTCGAAACGTACACGATGAAATCCGTAATAATGAGTTTCATTTAAATGTTTAGTAATGGCGTAAACATAAGAAATCATTATTTACCGACATACATGTTTTAACCTTAAGTATACTAAGTCGTTAATTCACGTCTTTCTGTGTATTCGGTTAGAGCTAAAGCAAGTTGATAGATTTTGACGCTGTTTTCACTATCATTTAAAGAATTTCTTGAGGAAGGTTTGCGTGCTGCGTCTCTTGTGGTAGAGCAACGCTATAGCTATATTACTGTTTCACCACGAATAGGTCAGCTCGACCGGGGAAGGACCACGCTCTCACAGAATACCAGCGTAAAACAGCTTAATGCTCTATGTTTCGAACTTAGAATAAATTCTAAGATTTCGAATAGTGAGCGGAGAGAACTGGACTCTCTTGTAAATTATTTTTACACAATGCATTCCGTCATAATCCTCAAGGATGGTAACGCATCTGCATTTTAATTCTTAACTGAGAATGTATAGACGTCTGCAGGCTACAGTATCCACTTTCAATCAGGTGGACTGTGTGCTCGTCTGTCATCCTTATTCTGTAAAATGTGCGCCTCAAATCGAAGTTCAAACTAATATATGTATTTGAAAAGTCACGTCTAAGACCTGCAGTAGACTGTTATACGATCATGAATTTATTAGAGGTGATTATTACATCACTGATCACCTTCTTTACGTAAAGTCGGGAACAATAAAGACCACAACAATAATGCAAATGCAAAGTATGTAAAGTTCAAATTGCGAATAAATAATTTGGACAAATTCTAATAGATTATTATTTTTAGAAATGGCCGGCACCGTAGCCATTAAAAATTAATAGAAATGACATAAATGAATTAATTAATACAGAACAAAAGCGTGATGTATGAATGACTAAATTACAGTATAATGATGCAAGAAAGGAATCTTTCAACTTGTTCTATGCGATTGCTGCGAAAATCAATAGGTTTGTGGCCGGTATGCGGTATTAATTCATGGGTTTTTTCTTCGTAACTCATTAACATTTATTATAAACAAAGATGGTAACAACGGGTAAATATTCATGAATATAAAACATGCATATAAAATAAATATGTGGGATATGGACCGTTAAAAACTTGAACTCAAAAATAATAATAGTAAAACTGTATTGTGTACTAGCGACCCACCCGGCTTCGCCTGGTAGGGATATAATAATGTGGCATTATTCAGATTTAAGGTAATCAGAGAAAATTTTAAATAAATGACCATTTATTTAATTAATTTTTTATTTCTTAAAAAGAAATCTAGTTATTCCTACCTAACCTAGATCACTCCTGGCATTGCTTTCTATCTGTTCGTGAACTTTTCAGACAGTTCAGACTTTCAGAAGACTTTCAGAAGATTAGCCCAGACAGACGGGCTGTATTAATGATATGTGAATAACACACTCAATACGCCTCAATATAAGGCAGTTAATTGTATATTACCGACAGACATTTCAATTTTATTTAATATGTATAATATAAATGTAAACAATAATAACAAAAATAACAGTAAAATCACATGCTATATACAATTCACTGGTGGGTTAAGTGTGTTAGGGTTAAGCGATTAATTTGCAGCACTGCTCCAATGCCAAAAAGGCATTGAATCTTTGTCCTCAGGGCAAATGTGTTTTGATTTTCAATTGAAGATGAACATACTCGTTTCTACTCGCCGGCTTGACCAATGAAATTGTTAATTACAATTTTATGTGCTGCTTTACCATGTTGCTCGGCGGTGACGGAACACATCGTTAAGAAATCGGCATGTCTGAGAAATTAAAAACAATTTCGAAGACATGTGAAGTCCGCCAACACGCATTGGGGCAATGTGGCGAGCATTTCCATGCGCTAATCCCTAGCAGGAAATGAAGAGGCCTATATCAGCATTGGGACGTATATGGACTGTAACTTCAGTTTTTTTTTTTATAGAATAAGGGTGACAAACGAGCGCACAGTCTACTAGATGGTAAGTGAATGCTGTGGCCCATAGACTACATTGATCTTTTGTTTGATTGATTGATCTACATTGATCCTCGATTAAGAACCAAAATGCAGATGTGTCATTACCCCTGAGGACTGAGATGGAATGCCCCGTTTCCTGTGAAAAGAGTCTCCGGTTCTCCACACTCACCTTAAGGAACACATTAGCATCAAGCTGCTATTTTACGCTGGTATTCTGTGAGAGCGTGGTCCATCCCCGGTCAAACCGACCCCATAGTGGTAGAACCATAATATAGCTGCAGCATGGCTCTACCACCTAATAACGTATACGGGCAGTAACTTTATCTTACTTTCTTCTACTCGTTTATCGTATAAAAAAACCTCGGTCCTATTTCGTCGTCGCTAAAATGGATTTAATCACTCAGAACAGAGTAAACCCGTTAAATTATATTGCAATTTGAAAGGGCACTAAAGTTCATGTCGAAACGTAGTTCCCTCGAATCGATAGTAGGTGCAGACTGCGGGCTTTTACGCCTATTGCGACACTGTACACACTGCAGCTGGTATCCTTCACGTACATGGCAATGGTTAGACTTGTGATGCAATAAATTGCACAGATATATATACAATACAAAGGTACCATGTACTATGTAGTTACACAATTCTTTTCGTGCTTAGGTTTGTTTAAGAACTTACTTAAAGTTAAGAGTACCGAAGTACATTTTTACTGGTACGAGAACCTTATAACTCTGGTGGGTGTTCATCTATAAATCTATATAACACTGTGTCTTTTATTTCTCTTATCTTATAATTTTCGTTAATATGTATGAAATAATGTATATATGTGTTAGTTTAGTATATTAAATGTGTTTATACATATCATATATTTGTATTCCTAGCAGTACAATCTTTTTTGTAAATATTCCATAGCGAAGATTATATTATTCCAAGATCAGTGTCGAAGAGCTCAAGTAGTACCAAAACTATGCTGAACTGGGTACCTTTTTAGTTACCATTAAATGAATTTAAAATATACTATATTAGTAATTGTAAAAAAGCCAGGGTATGGTAGCAGTACTGCCTATCCCCTGGCTTCTTTCCCAACAAAAAACAGCATTTATCTCAAAATGACTCGAAATTATTAAAAAAAAAAACAACTGCGGTTACCAACCCACAAGCATGACAACTATGGCAAATATCACCTTTATGAGACAATATATGGCGGAGGCCCATGTTCAGAAGTGGACTTTGATAGGCTGTAGCGGGTAACGGTATATTTGTAAACAAATTGAAATAATGTGTTCGGTTCCGTTCTTTGGTAACGAGGCTTGCCATCTCAGTCGTCAGCAGTGACCAATTTTTCCCTTAATTCATTCTTAAGTATAGTTTACAATGATAACAAGAGACAATATGTTCTTAGACTTATTGGCCTTATAAACCATAACACCGAGTCCCGTATGCGGAGAAAATATAAGACAAAATTGTCACAAAATTAGCATATCACGACTTATAGACAAACGTTGTGTGTTTATATCTTCGTTGATAACGTATTTTAACTTCAATGGAAATACATAATAAATAACAAAGACCTTGTAAGCGGGGTCAGTGCTACTTAACATGTATCACATTATGCCGCTCGATAAAAAGCCTCCAGGGACTTTTCTAAACATGACAAAAGATATTTTATAGATATACCGTTTCCGTTACAGTCTACCGCTGAACAACGACTTTGCCATAGACTGGCTCATAGGACGGATATTTGCCAAAGTTGCCACGCTTGGCAAGCGAGTTAGCAACCGCAGTTTTTTATTGGAACGAAGTACCTTAACGGACGGTACGAATTTGGTGGATGGGGGCTAGGCGAGAAAAGTGTAAGATTTTTCCGTCACGAAACCTTCTGACGTAGTATAGACGGCCTTGGCGGCTATAAGGAAGCGAGATGGAATAATATCCATCTCCCTCGCACTTTTTTTCTACCATGAAAGAAATATTATTTTTTCTTAAACGACGCTTCATTTTAATAGACGCTAGTAATTTGTATATATTTGTATTTATTAATCAATAATATAATACGTTTATCAATAATAATATACTACGAAAGGAACTTTGTTCCAACTGAGTGTTCCACGACATGTTTTTTTTTAGTCGTTATTAGGAAGACGCTGCTGTCTATCTCCTTATTTGTTTCTCTCTGTCGCCTCCTTCGACACCCACAGGATGATGTGGGGTAATGGATATTCTTACACCGCCACTACACGGTTTATAGACCTAAAAGATAAAAAGACATATTTTTAAAAGGGATAAGCCTTGTAACTAGTGAGTAAATATGTGACCTTGTTACGGAGCTACAAAGCAATCATCATCATTACAGCCCTTCACAAGTCCACTGCTGAACATAGGCCTCCCCCAAGGAATGCCACAAAGCACGGTCCTGAGAAACCTGCATCCATCGACTTCCTGCATATCTTACCAGGTCGTCACTCCATCTAGTGGGGGGACGCCCTACACTTCGTCCGCCGGTACGAGGCCGCGACTCGAGAACCTTTTTTCCCCAACAGTTGTCGGTTCTTCGAGCTATATGGCCGGCCCATTGGCACTTCAGCTTACTAATCCGTTGGGCTATGTCGGTCACTCTGGTTATACTGCGGATATCCTCATTTATAAGTTTATCACGCAGAGAAACTCCGAGCATAGCCCCCTCCATAGCTCGCTGAGTGACCTTGAGCTTCCTCATCCGGCCAGCAGTGAACCACGTCTCAGTACCATAGGTCACACTGGCAACACGCACTGGTTGTATAGTCTTGTTTTCAAGTTTTGAGGTATACCTGACGAGAAGATGTGCCGTAATTTCCCGAACGCTGCCTAACCGAGTTGAATCCGTCGATTGAGCTCTCGGTCGAAGTTGGACTTACTTAGTCGGACTATTTGTCCCAGGTAAACATACTCGTCAACAACTTCGAGCTTAGTGCTCCCAGCAACTACCGGCATAGGTGTGACATGGACATTAAACATGATTTTTGTTTTGTCCATGTTCATCTTAAGACCTATCCGTTGGGAAACACTATTGAGGTCATTGAGCATAGTGCTTAAGTCCTCCAGCGATTCTGCCATAAGGACTATATCGTCGGCAAATCGAAGGTGAGTGATGTACTCGCCATTGATGTTAATACCGTATCCTTTCCAGTCCAGAAGCTTGAAAACGTCTTCCAATGCAGCGGTGAAGAGTTTCGGGGATATCACGTCACCCTGTCTTACACCTCTCTGCAATTAGATAGGTTTCGCACTCTGGTTCTGTACTCGGATAGCCATCGTAGCCCTACTATACAAGCACTTCAGCACTTCGATATACCGACAGTCAACTTGGCACCGCTGAAGGGACTACAGCACCGCCTAACTTTCGACGGAATCAAAGGCTTTCTCATAGTCCATATACGCCAGGCATAGTGGCAAATTGTATTCCTCGGATTTCTGTACAATTTGCCGAAGGGTATGTATGTGGTCTATGGTGCTAAAGCCTTTTCGGAAACCCGCTTGTTCGGGAGGCTGGAAGTCGTCAAATCTGCGCGCGAGACGATTCGTAATGACTCTCGAAAACAGCACGTAGACGCGGCTCAGAAGGGAAATCGGTCTGTAGTTTTTCAAGAGAGCGTTGTCACCTTTCTTGAAGAATAAGACCACCGCACTACTGCTCCACGCCTCCGGTGTAGTGCCACCATGGAGGACGGAAAAAGAGCTTCTGAAGGACTTCAAGTACCGGTTGTCCACCCGCTTTCAGAAGCTCCGCTGTAATTCCATCCTCGCTTGGGGCCTTGCGTTTTTAAGGTGCTGGAGAGCCATTCTAATCTCGTTCAGACTGATGTCCGGGATATCTTCGGAATAGTGCCGGATAAGACTCGCTCTTGGAACGTTACTCACACTTACGTGTGGCTCCAACGATGACGTGTACAGCTGCCCATAGAACTTCTCAATCTCACTCAAAATCTCAGGTGTCCCGGAAACGATGCTGCCACACTCGCTCTTCAGCTTCGATAAGTGGCTCTTTCTGGCAGACAGATCTCTAGCAAAGACTTTGGAGCCCTGAATCCGCTCGATCGCTTCTTTAATACGAGCAGTATTAAAGTTGCGTAAATCCCGCCGCATGCATTTGGAAATCTGTCTGTTCAGTTGCCTGTATGCTGTCAAATCTACTGAAGACTGCAGCTTCATATCCCGTCTAACAGCCATGAGATTAAGAGTGTGATCGGAGAGTTTTTGTGTTCTTCTGCGGCGGGTTTTACAAAAGTTAGCTCCGACCGCAAGAACAGTTTCCACGGGCTTGTCATTCATATTGTCCACTGCATTGCAATCTTCTAGGTACTTAAAACGGTTTTGTAGCTCGAGCTGAAAGGCTTCGGGACTTTGGAACAGAGCACGAGGGGGACGGAGCGTTGACTTCATTAGACGAGATCTCGACCAGGTCCACTTCCTGTGGGGCCGCTTCTGGAAGAAAGAGTTCATTATAAAGAGTCCCTCTTTCTCCATGAAGTCGGCCAGCTGCTGGCACCATGCGTTCCGTTGCCCTATTCCAAAATTCCCTACTTTCAGCTCACCGTTCTCTCTTGTGCCTAGTTTAGCGTTGAAGTCTCCCATTAACACAGTATAGTGGGTTTTGGAGGAATGCATGGCTCTAGAGATATCTTCATACATTTCCTCCACCTCCTCATCGAAGTGTGCCGAGGTTGGTGCGTAAACCTGTATGACCTTCAGCGAATACCGTTTGGTGATTCTAAGTATAAGGTACGCAACCCTTGTGGACACACTCCCAATCTTTACAACGTTGTTAACGAGAGACTTGTGGACGATAAATCCGACACCTCCTTGGGACAGATGGTCGACCTCCCCGTGATAGAACAAATTGCCGGATTCGAGGATTACCGTGTCTTCCCCCTCTCTTCGGACTTCGGATAATCCTATGACATTCCAGCGCAACTTGTCTATCTCTTCTTCCAGCTCCAGGATCTTTTCGTCAGTCCTCAGAGTGCGTGCGTTATAAGTTGCCAGGTCGAGTCGTCGTAGATGGCAACCGAACCTCCACCGGAGATTCCTAGCACCCCCTGCCCCGCCGTTACCATGGTCGCTACCGTAGCCAGGAATAGCCGGGCCGCCGGGGACTGGGGGCCGTCTCTTCGTTACTTTCATGGGGGGGTATATTGCCATAGTTGCCACACTTGGCGAGCGGGTTGGCAACCGCAGTTTTTTATTGTTGTTTGCTGTTATCAGAAAGATGCTGCTGCCTATCCTCTGCCTCAGTTTCCCTCTGTCGCCTTTTACGACACCCACGGGAAGATATGAGGTAGTGAGTATTCTTACCCGCCACTACACGAGGGACAAAGCAATACTAATTATTATTTATCTATGAATGGAATGAAACGAAACTAAATAGAAAGAATAAAATAGATAACAAATATTTTTGTTCAATATAGATTATTACTTATTTAAAGTATTTTTTCCACTGGTTCGGCTCCGTCCTGGGATGAACCAACAAGAAATCCAACGAGATTAAATTTTTAGACATATTGTATAATTTTACGTGGTAGAGCCATGCTGCAGTTATATTAGTAGTATAGTTGTAGCACAAATGGTTCGGCTCGACCGGGGTAGGATCATGCTTTCACAGAATACCAGCATAAAATGCTGCTGTTTCGTTTCGTTCGTGTAGACAACCGGAGAGCATTTTTACTGGAAACGAGGCATTCCATTTTAGTCCTTTCTGGTGACAATGCATCTGCATTTTGATTCGTATTCGAGGATAGATGTATATGGACCACAGCAACCGCTTACGATCAGACTGTGTGCTCGTTTTTCAGCCTCATCCTGCAATTATTTATATGTATTATAATATATCCAGCATGGTTGCGATCACCTCATACTCAGGGGCTATTTTCATTCATGTAAAAAAGGATTAACACTCCAATCGAAATACATACGACACTGTGTGGAACACCGTAAAAACAACCTTTTTACGAGGTGGTTACGCTACAGTTTTTATGGTTGCAGCACGAACGGGTCGGCCATTTTGTGCGAACGTGGTTGACATTCTTTGCGAACGTGGTTCGTCCCCGGTCGGGGAAAAACCACGTTCGCACAGGATGACGGCGTAATATGCCAGCAGTGTGACAGTGTTGCATGGTGAATGAATAGAACCGGGAATTCTCTTATTGGGAACTGGGCATTCCACCTTAGTATTCAAGGGTGACAACATATGCATTTTTAATTCTTAGTAAAGGACTGATGTAGATGTATAAAGGTTACTGAATCCACTTACCATCAGATGAACAGTGTGGTCGAACACCTTAACTTTCATTTAAAAAAAAACTGACCTGCAAAATTTCGTTAACTATATAACTTATGATTTTGAAGATGTGTACCGTGTGACAACACCACATACTTGTACCGATGTATGTGTAATACCGGCCTGCAACAATCAGCGGGATGACTTCACGCAATCGTCAGCACTAAACATAGAAGTTGTTCAGACTTTATTTAACTGTCATTTACATGCGGTTGCGGTTACTATTAATGCCTATTAAAGTCTACTGCTAGGCGTAACATCGGCGTCCCCCATAGATTAGCCATAGTTGCCACGCTTGGCAAGCGGGTTGGCAACGGCAGCCTTTTATTTTTAGTCGTTATTAGGAAGACGCGCGCTAAAGCTAGTCCACACCGGCTCCACTCAAATTGTAATTTGCAATTTTAACTCACAAATCTTAAAATTTGATTCACCTTTGATAAGCTAACAAAAAATCTTAAACCGAAAACATACTCACATAAGTACACAACATACAACAACATACGTGCTCAGTATCAATCTACGTTATATTTCCTGTTATTCTGTGGTTATATCACAGAATATATAATAGTACTACAGGTAGTTATCGCGTAGAGCAGCCAATGCTCAAAGTGAATTAAGAACGCTCCTCTAATTGAAAATACCACATGTCGAGTCGTAACCAATTAGAGACCGCCGACAAAGTCTACATAGCATACTGCACCTATCTCTTACTTACCTACTCCTATATCTAAAGAACCGCGAGAAGCTTAAAATCAGAGTTACAAGATGAGAGAAAATTAGATTTAAAAAGTTAGTGACAATCGCATATTAGTTTTTCTAGGTATATGAGAAAATTAAAGAAATTTCTACACACAGGAATATGCCTAAATGTTATAGGTTATTTTTTTTATTTTCATAGTAGGTATGCGAGGGCCCAAGTTCGATTATTGCTGCTGTGAATCGTATGTTTAGTTGAAAACCGCTAGTATTCTGTGAGAGCGTGATCCTTTCCCGAACGAGCTGACCCATTCGTGCTGCAAATATAGTATAGTTGTAGCGTGGTGTTCAGCGACTCGTACCGGTCTAATCCGATAATAGCCGATAGCTATTTTTTTAAATCGAAGTAAACGTGACAAACTATCCTTCACCCACCCACCTAATGGTATATTAATTATACGTGCCATAGAAACGGATATTCTGCAAGACGCAACTGTTCAGACTAAGACCCAGGTTAGAGATAAACCAAGAAGGAACAAGGTTTTGAGTAGGTGGAGAAAGCATGTTGGGGAATCTCACCGGGAGGCCAGGCTTCGATTCCAAGACTGGGTTTTGCATGGTCGACCTCCTTCTGGCCTAATATATGAGCAAATGTGCGAAACTTGTAAGATCTTTAAAGGCAGACTAAAATGGTACTCAAATAACCAAGAGCAAATAAAAATGGACCATATAGCAAAACATAGAGCGGAAGAGAATTTTAGTAAGTTCTGGAAATCCACAGGGAAACTGAATGTTAGGCCTGGACTCCCGGCGAGTGTCGATAGCAAAAGTGACCCGGGGAATATCGCAAATTTGCTCGTGGAGCATTTTAAGGTGAGGTCACCACTTGGTCCATCTGTTACTAAGCCCGAGTCTGGGCCCGGCGTGCGCGGGGAGAGGCCATTGCTGTTATTTACAACCAGCCAAGTAAAGGATGAGCAGATAAAAGGGATGAGCAGACGAAAATCTCCCGTCACGACAACCTTAGTATCGAGCACCTGACATATGCGGGGGTGCATTTACCGAGGGTCCTGACTATTTTTGAATATGTGCATCATACACTCGTACTTACCAGCTGATCTAATGAAAACTACTGTTGTGCCCATAGTGAAGAACGGGACAGGAGATATCTCGTATAAGGGAAACTATCGCCCAATCTCCCTCGCTACTACGATAGCTAAGATATTGGACAGTCTGCTTGACTCTTGCTTACAAAATTACTTAAACCTACATGATGCGCAGTTCGGGTTCTGGTCCGGACTATCCACTGAAGCCACTAAGCCTCAAGCATACTGTCCAATACTACACAGACCGGATGACTCCTGTTTGCGCTTGTTTTCTGGACCTCTGCAAAGCCTTCGATCTCGTTTCATTTGGTGTACTTTGGAGAAAAATGGAAATGACAGGAGTATTTCAGTGGAGATAATCAATATATTTCGGTATTGGTATGCAAACCAGACCAATCATCTTAAATGTTCAACAGTCTCTCCGAGTCGTACAGGTTGTAGTGCGGAGTGAGGCAGGGTGGGTTATCGTATCCGAAGCTCTTCAACATGTATGTTAACGATCTCTTGGTGGAGCTCAGCATCATGCGTGTTGGATGCCGCGTGGGTGGTGTTAGTATCAAGAGCATCTGATATGCGCACGAGATGGTGTTGCTGAGTCCCACTGCGAATGCGATCGTAGAAATGTTGGAGGTATGCGATACTTACGGTGCCTCGCATGGTCTTGTTTACAATATTAAAAAAAAAAGTAAATACATGGTATTTACGGTCGCCGGCGAGTGTACCGAATCTGCATCTATCCCTGCAATAACCTTAAATTGATCGGAATTACAGCGGGTTTGTCAATTTAAATACCTAAGGCATATTCTTGTCGACGACCTTAAACATGATTTAGACATAGAGAGGGAGCGTATGGCTTTGGCGATACGCGGCAATATGCTGGCTCGTAGATTTGCCCGCTGTTCGGACCAAGTCAAAATAACCTTATTCAAAGAGTATTGCCAGAGTTTGTATACGGGCGGTCTGAGGATTAGGTATGCGAAAAAATCGTTAAACACCCTGCGAGTCCAGTACAATAACGTTTTTAGGATGATATTGGCACTTCCTCGCTTCTGTAGTGCCTCTGGCATATTTACCAGACCCAAAACTGACGGTTTTCATGCCGTAGACGAACTACGTAGAAGTAAAAAAGTAGCGTCGCTGGTGGGAATGATACGGAGAAGTGACAACAGCAGCCTGAGAACGGTGGCAGATGATCCTCATGCGCCTATTGTGACAAATTAGAATTTGATTTAGTCTAATTTGATTTGATTTAGTTTGTTTTAATTTAATTCTAATAGAATTTTTTTTTTCAAAATACTAACAGTTTTTGAGCGTTAATGTAATACTATCCCATGGATCTTTGTTATCTGAAATAAATGAATTTGAATTCGAATTTTCTTGATTGAGAACCAAAACACTCCTGGATTACATGGAATGCCTATTGACAGGTACACGTTATCGACACGCGTAGGGAGTTGACGGACAAAAGCCAGCCACCGACAAACACTGATAGTCTGTTTTGAGCCTTAGATTACGATCGGCTTGCACTGGGTAGGTTAAAGCGGGTCAAGTTTAATAACACGATTTAAAGGTAGGGCGGATTTTCGATTCCCGCAATGTGTTATACGTCACCTATTGGCACGTTGTACCGTTATTCAGTTTTAGGTTTCATAATGAAAATGGTTTTGGAGAAAGAATGAAAAAGTAACAGTGGACGTACGGCCCAAGGCCAACTCAGGCCATTTAATAATAATTAGGATATTCGTGACAGCTAGGAACGCAACCGATAAGCTTCTTTCTTCTTACTTTATAGCCATGATGGGATTATGCGGTAAGGCATTTATTCTGTCTAGACAGAAGGCATTGTTCATTCACAACAACCTTTGAAAAGCCCATTGCTAAACATAGGCCTCCCCCAAAGATTGCCTCAAAGGGGGTATTTGCCATAGTTGCCACAATTGGCAGGCGTGTTGGTAACCGCAGTTTTTTATGATTTCGAAATATTATAAGGAACATGTTGGTGACCAACATCTCCTGTTTCGTTTCCCTCTGTCGCCTGTTACGAGTCCTACGAAATGATATGGGGGAGTGAATTCACTTTCACATCCACATTTCTAAGACTGAATTCACTCTCGCCTCCAATATACATGAAAAACATAAATTTCTAAGACATGCGGTACGTGGTAGAGCCACGCTGCAACTATATAGTTGGTTGCAGCATGAATGGGTCAACTCCACCGGGAAAGGACTACGCTTTCAATAAATACCAGCGTAATAACAGGAAGTAAATTCCATAACAACACGCAAGTTTCAAAGAGTAACATCAAACTATTGCTGCGTTGTTTCGTGCGGTGATTGTAAAACCAGAGATCACTTACGTGGATGGATCCTTATTCTAGAAATAAAGATAGGTTTCCTCACGAAGTATTAGTTCACCAAGTTTTGTGTAAATTAAGAACTACCGCGTAACAGCGATTTGAAAATGTATATCGTTCCAACAACAGCTTTAACAGCAGTAATAAACCATAATCATAGATTAATAAAGAAAACCGTAGATTTATAACTCACGGCGACGTTCGTGTCAGCTAACTATAACAGTTCCTATATTATGTTAACATATTAGAGCAACGCAATAAAATAATAAGCTAGTTTCTGTCTTTTTTTAGAAAACTGAAATCACCATCGAACAGACAATCCACCTAATGATAAGTGGCTATGATAGCCCATGGACTCTTGTCACCAACTACAAACATCCGAGGATTGAGATGGAAAGCTTCACAGTTGTGATTTCACTGGCTTCACCTCTGAGGATTAGGTGGTATTCTTCACAGCTTGAAATTATACTGGCTCTATTGTTTGGCAACAAATTAGGTCAGAAAGTGGTACGTACTCGTACTTCAGACTCCTAGGCAGAAAAAGGCTCGTTAGTCTAAGTGGTTCCCTTCAAACAAAGTAAGACACATCGTTTTATTTTGTAACGCTGATGTTAGTTAGCTAATTAATTTTTACCACCTTTAATATAATGAATTTCCGCAAATTAATGCCTGATTCTGTGAATGGAGTTCTTGTACTGTACTTAACCTATTTAATTTTAACACCAATAAATATGCCAAAGCGAGCATGTATGATACGGTCGGTTAAGTTTTATGCGCATCATAAAAATACAAGTTTTATGTCTTGCTTCAACTTTTACTGCCTACTTGGTTTTGAAATATATTAACAGGAATAATAATACTTTTTAGCGCCGCGGTAGTTTAGTGGCTAAACGTATTTTTTTATATATAGGAGAAGGGGCAAACAAGTATGCGGCTCACCTGATGGTAAGAGTCGACCGCCGCCCACGAAGAACTGCAACACTAAGGGAATTGCAGGTGCGTTGCCGGGCTCGTTTATCGTAAATTTCACAGTACACGAGCGAACCGGGTTCGATCCCCGCCGGCACCAATGAAATTGAATGAAACTAGTACACAGACGGCGTGTAGTGGCGATGTAAGAATATCCACTACTAACTCGTATCGTCCTGTGCTTATCGTGAAAGGCGACGAGGTAAATTACAACAGAACATGACGTAAAAGAATCTACAACCACGTAACAATCCGTGGGTGTATGTAGTAAGACACTACCCCGTATCGTCCCATGGATGTCGTAAAAGTCGACTGAGGGAAATAGCAACAGAAGATGGCGTAAAATAATTTACTACCACATAACAATCTGTGGGTGTATGTAGTAAGACACTACCCCGTATCGTCCCATGGATGTCGTAAAAGTCGACTGAGGGAAATAGCAACAGAAGATGGCGTAAAATAATTTACTACCACATAACAATCTGTGGGTGTATGTAGTAAGATACTACCCCGTATCGTCCCATGGATGTCGTAAAAGTCGACTGAGGGAAATAGCAACAGAAGATGGCGTAAAAGGATTTAATACCATATAACAATCCGTGGGTGTATGTAGAAAGACACTACCCCGTATCGTCCCATGGATGTCGTAAAAGTCGACTGAGGAAATAGCAACAGAAGATGGCGTAAAAGAATTTAATACCATATAACAACCCGTGGGTGTATGTAGTAAGACACTACCCCGTATCGTCCCATGGTTGTCATAAAAGTCAACTGAGGGAAATAGCAACAGAAGATGGCGTAAAAGAATTTAATACCATATAACAACCCGTGGGTGCAACCCGTGGGTGTATGTAGTAAGACACTCCCCCATTGCGTCCCATGGATGTCGTAAAAGTCGACTGAGGGAAATAGCAACAGAAGATGGCGTAAAAGTATTTACTACCACATTACAATCCGTGCGTGTATGTAGTAAGACACTGCCCCGTATCGTCCCATGGATGTCGTAAAAGTCGACTGAGGGAAATAGCAACAGAAGATGGCGTAAAGAAATTTAATACCACATAACAATCCGTGAGTGTATGTAGTAAGACACTGCCCCGTATCGTCCCATGGATGTCGTAAAAGTCGACTGAGGGAAATAGCAACAGAAGATGGCGTAAAAGAATTTACTACCACATAACAATCCGTGAGTGTATGTAGTAAGACACTACCCCGTATCGTCCCATGGATGTCGTAAAAGTCGACTGAGGGAAATAGCAACAGAAGATGGCGTAAAAGAATTTACTACCACATAACAATCCGTGAGTGTATGTAGTAAGACACTACCCCGTATCGTCCCATGGATGTCGTAAAAGTCGACTGAGGGAAATAGCAACAGAAGATGGCGTAAAAGAATTTACTACCACATAACAATCCGTGAGTGTATGTAGTAAGACACTACCCCGTATCGTCCCATGGATGTCGTAAAAGTCGACTGAGGGAAATAGCAACAGAAGATGGCGTAAAAGAATTTAATACTACATAACAATCCGTGGGTGTAGTAAAAGGCGGCAGAGGGAAATTATACAGGTAATGGACAGCAGCATCTTCCTGATAACAACTCAAAATAATAAAAAAAACTACGGTTGCAAACCCGCCTGCCATGCATGGCAACTATATCAAAATCCTGACTATAAAGCAATGTATGGGAGAGACCTATGTTCAGCAGTGGACTTTATAGTCTGTAATGGAATCGAGTTATATACAGATTTTATCGCGTTTAATTAACTTAATATGTTATATTCGCGACGTTTCAAGTACTTTGCCCATGCCCATTGTCACGGTGGATCATGGCTCGTAAATATTAAATCATTATGTAACCCAATGAAATGGTTAGTTGCAATTGCAAGTGATGATTTACTACCTGTTCGTCGGCGGTGAACAAAAACATCATGACGACCTGCAAGCCTGAGCAATAAAACACTTCGAAGAGATGTGAAGATTAGAGCAACGCAGTCCGCCGCGTCGCGATCGCTCAATTAATAAATAAGATTTGGGATTGATTTGAGTCTTATTTAAGTAATCGTTCATTCTATGTAGTCTTGAATGCGTTTAACTCTGATACTTACGATATAATACCTGGTGTGCCGTAAGGAACACATCTTGGGCCCCTTCATTAATGATATAACTGATCGTTTTATCTACTTTAAACCTTATCTTTATGCAGATGACTTATAATTTTCTCGTAAAATTGTTGATGATAACCAAGTAGTACTATTGCAATCCTATTTAAATAGACTGTCACACTGGTGTAAAAAAAAAAACTCAAAAACCTAAATGTAAATAAATGTTTCCATATTAATTTTTTTCGTAATCATAACTTCATAAGCACGCATTATATAATAGATGACACTATTTTAAGTGATGTACGAGAAGATATTTTTTTGGACTTGGAATGTGTAAACCGCAAATTGACATTATAATTTTATTGTCAAAGAAACGGTAAAAGATTTCGCAGTTATCGAACAAAAAAAATCAATAATACCTTTATTCATAACACTCTTGGGTATTCTAGCCTGTTGTAGAGACCGCACTATCTTACCCATTATCTACGCTACGGCTAGAAAGGATACAGAAAAGATTCCTTTGGCAACTGGCGTACTCTCATGTTTAACAAGACAAACAAAAAGAAACAACAAGAATCCTAAGCTACTTTAATTCTTACAGCTATTCTTAAGCTAATTTTAATAGTGGTAGAGCCACGCGGCAGCTTTTGCTGTTGCACGGTTGGGCCCGCTCGAACCGGGGTGGTACCACGACTTCACAGAATACCAGCGTGAAGTAGAGGTTTACCTCTGCGTTTCGCTTGGTGAGTGCAGGTTGCCGGAGGCCCTTTTTACTGGAAATTTCATCTTGGTCCTCACGGGTGACAACGCATCTGCATTTTGATTTGTGATAGATGATAGATGTAGATGTCTATGGGCCGCAGCAACCACTTACCATCAGGTGGACTGTGTGCTCGTTTGTCACTCTTATCCTATAAAAAAAAAATACTAAAGTGCCCATTACACTCTCGCAATCTCCCATTCTTCCACTTACTCATCCATTTCGTAGGACTGTGCTTGGCAACTCTGTATCTAAACTTTAAAATGGGGTCAATAGCCGGCTGACATAAATTTTGTTACCTCGTACAAGTTTCGCAAGTACTAGTTGGATACAATTCCAAATTAAGTTAAATATTTTTTATACTTATTACACTTATTTAAATGACTAGTTGTTTTATTCTTTCAAATATAATAATGTTATTTTTTCTTAATGTAATATGTAAATTAAGTTGTTTAATTATGGTTTAGCGGTGTTTACCTGTATGTGATTTGTGCAATAAGTATAAGACTATATTATACTTTTAGATTTTGTATGTTAACTTGTAGCAATTGTAGGTGGACCTTTTTTAAATTAATTAATTAATTAATTCTCTGAGAAATGAGAGGAGCTCTGTGTCCAATAGTGGAACGGATACAGGCTATAACTAACTATAAACTCTTTAATGCTGTCACGCAGCAGGGTGCACTGTGTACCAATTCGGAGGAGTAAAAACGCTATCGATCAAAGATACTGTGATCGCCGATCTGTCTGCCAAGCGTTATGATGATAGCAAGTAAATTACTATCTGAGGACAAGTCCTTCTGACAGACTACTTGCCCAGGTACTAGCCTAGTTTAAAGTAGAGTTGCATCGGTACGCTTTATTGCCGATACTTATAAATATATCAGTCAAAAAATATCAGGCAAGACACAAAATGGATTGGCCTACATAATATTTAATCGATTTAAAAATATGGTTGAACTGACAAAAAAGTTAAAAATTGCATTAACAGTTTTAAAAAGCAAGTCGGTTAAATGAGCCTGCGATGGAATATAGTCTGCCGGATGCGCTAGAACTCTTTTAAAAAATAAACAAAGCAAAAACAAAGCGCGAAATTTTAAACGCCGATGCCATGCAAATTCAAAATATCACCTATGTACTATTTATATCCCTAGTTTTTTTTTAACTAGCCAGTGCTTGACTTCTAACTCGCTTGATGGTAAGTGGTGATGCAGCCGAAGATAAAGCGAAAAGTTTAAAGTACATTTGCCCGAAATAACGTTAATAATTAAAAAGTACGTAAACGTAAAAATTATAAAGTACGGGTGGCTCTTTACAACTTGTGATTTATGTCAACCTACAATCATTATAAACTGTAATGCCACACCCACGTTCTCAATCGTTTGGATCGCACCAGTCCGTGGGAAACAGATGTCTCCCCAAATACGGCAACAAGTGCAGCAGAACTAGACTAGCTCCAGTCTCATCGTTTGCGGTAGAGTCGTCGACTTACCGGCGTGTACGATGACAGTACTTTTGGTGCGGAAAACAATAAAAAATTAATCGGACCCATTGCAGCTTCATAATTAGAAGTTAAAAATAAATAAGAACAAATAATGGTAATAAAAGGAAAGCTACAATATGTGAAATTATTTCACTTTAAACTAGACATTGCTATTCGTATAAATGATCCTTAGCTTCAATATGTTTTTGTTTCTTGGAAATTCTTATATTCATACAATTACGAAATTCTGAGATAAGACTATATTAAGTCAATTACCTATAATATACATTAAAAAAGATTAAACCAAAAAAGTTAATCATGAACATGCATATAGTACAAACTATCGTAAATCCACTGTTTTACATATGCCTTAACCATAGTTTACCTCAAAGGGAGGATATTTGCTAGAGTTGCAAACCCAATATAGTCCGTTCGCGTTAAGAAAATAGTGAGTCATCGTTGTCCGCCGGCCTGGCCACGCCCCGCAGCCAATTAAAATGCAAGAAATTAGAGTTCACACTTCACAGTGACCAGTTGAAGTCAGGCCTAGGGATGGGCAAGGTAAAAAAAAATATCGATATATATCGAATCGATATTTTTAAACAGTATCGATATATATCGCGTGATAAATATCGATATATCGATATATCGTCATCATTTACGTGATGTAAAGATAAGGTCCAAAATTTTATTTACTGACGGTTGGACGACGAAAAAAACTTTCGATACTCTAAAATAAATATCGATATATCGCGATTTATATTGGACGACGAAAAAAACGATACTATATTTTAAAATATATCGAAATTGATACGAATTCGATACTCTAAAATAAATATCGTTATATCGATATATCGCGATTTATAATATCGACGATATATATCGATATTTTTATTAAAAAATATCGATATTTCGATATATCGATATTTTTTACCCAAGCCTAGTCAGGCCTTCGAACAAAACGGTTGTGTATTTTGCGTGTTCTACAAAAGACTATCATGAAGAGATGAATGGTGAAAGATTCCTTAATTGTTTCATTAATATAATGCCTAAGCTAGAACCAGGAAGTGTGGTTGTCATGGATAACGCTGCCTATCATTCGGTAAGAGTCGAAAAAATACCAACAACCAGCTGGAACAAGCAGCAAATAATAGATTGGCTGCAAAGCAAAGGCAAATCCATGGACATGACTTATTTAAAAAAAGAATTATTAATGAAAGTTGCCGAAATCGCCCCACAATATAATAAATATTTAATAGACGAGACTGCCAAAAGTAATGGCATTACAATTCTTCGCCTACCGCCTTGCCATTGCAAACTTAATCCAATTGAATTGGTTTGGGCCCAAATAAAAAATTATGTTGGTACCAATAACTCCACGTTCAAAATGAGTGACATAAAAAAATATTAGATGACGCAATAGCATTAATAGACGCTAATCGTTGGAAGAAGGGCTGCGACCACGTGATACGCGAAGAAAATACCATGTGGAATTTGGATGACATCATGGAACTTGCAGAACAAAATTCTTTCATAATTAATGTAACTGGAGAATCTAGCGATACTGATTAGTGATTTAAGTAATTTTAAGAAAATTTGTTTCCATTAAACTTAATTAAATGTTGGGAAAAAAAAGAATTTTTACTCCACTGTGAAGTGTGAATACACCTTTACCCTGTAGTTGCACTGATGACTCACTATTTTCTTAACGCGAACACACATGCACACACGCACACACACACACACACACACACACACACACACACGGACGCACGCACGCACGCACGCTTGCACACATACGCACGCACGCACGCACACACGCACGCACACGCACGCAAACGCACACACGCGCACGCACACGCACGCACACGCACGCACACGCACACACACACACACAGAAAGTCTTATCAAAATCCCAACGCTTGGCTGACGCGTCACACATTATAAGACGGTAAGGTCACAAAGGCCAGGTCTTGACATTTTGGATCAGGTCTTAACATTTTGAGAAGAGATGAAGTTATAAATATTATCTTAGACCGTGACATACTCAAAATAGTTTTAGTTTCATATATTTTTGTTTTTGAATAATTTGTTGTGGCTTTTAGTTGAATGGTAACTTTTAAATATCATATAAAATGTCTTTCTTTTTCGGTTCCTTTACTCATGTGACTGTACTGCTGGTTTTTTTTTTAAGTTTTTCAATTTAATAACAAACGTGCTTAAATTGTCAACTACGTTTTAATGGCGTATGTCTAGACTGAAAGAGATGGAGTTGCCGCAATGCATGGGACGATCGTTTCACGTTATTTTGCACTCACTATTTCAGTGTATTGTAAATTTTAGACGAAGTATACAGAGTTGGCTGAATGGATAATGCTACTCAGATATCTAGAAATCACGACTGCACTTCTGTAAAAATTAACTACGATAGATATCCAAGATGACATGTTTTTTATAGAATAAAGGTGAAAAACGAGTACAGTCCACCTAATGGTAAGTGGTTGCTGTGGCTCAAAGACATCTACATCTATCTTCAAATTTATGAATTGGATAGTAATTTTTCATTTACCTACAGAACACAACCTTCCAAGATTAGTCAAGCGGTGTATCTTATTTTCAACATCAGGTAAATCACATAAAAATTTATCTCCATCTATTATATATCTAATATATATAATTTATATGCATTATACTATCTGTCGTTCTCCATATATATTTTAACCAGATCCGATGATAGTTTTTTAAGTAACCCAATATTCTATTAATTAATGTTACAGACATGACATAATGGGTATATATTAACGTTTAAAACATTTATAACACGTTGAATAAAATTTAAAGATAGATATGAAATTTATAACACGTAACCGTTCAACAGTGATAGAGCCACGCGGCAAAATTGCTATCGCACGGATGGGCCGGCTCGAACAGGGGTGGTACCACGACATCACAGAATACCAGCGTGAAGTAGAGGTTTACCTCTGCGTTTCGCTTGGTGAGTGCAGGCGGCCCGAGGCCCTTTTTGCTGGAAATGTGGCATTCCTTCTTAGTCCTCACGGGTGACAACGCATTTGCATTTTGATTCGCAAACGAGGATAGATGTAGATGTCTATGGGCCGCAGCAACCACTTACCATCAGGTGGACTGTGTGCTCGTTTGTCACCCTTATCCTATTAAAAAAAACCAAAGTATGTTTTTTATAGTTACAATTTTTAATATAAAGTTATCAACGTGATTAAACTTATATAGTAAAATAATAACTTTTTGAAAATATGTCGACTGTATTTAGACTGTTCCCGTCATTGCACTGACACAGGCGTTCATCTGGCGTAAATCGTCTATCCTTCCATACGATTATAATATATTGGTTCAGTGACTCTAGATCCGGACCGACAGGTCGCAAAACCGGTGGCGAGCCTTGCCGCTAAATATAGAAGTACATCCCGCCCTCGTCCCTCATAGTCTGCTGTGAGTAAATTAAAAAAATACATGTACGCTAATAATTCGGGTGGCAGACGAGCGCCGTCTGCGAATTTAAATGTGAAGGGATAATTTAACCATTTCTCTTCAGTTTGGCGGCATCCTAAATGGTTCTATTTTATTTTAGAATAGAATAGAATAGGCCCATAGACACATTTAACCTAGATTAAGAATCAAAATGCAAATGCATTGTCACTCCTGAGGGCTACGATGGAATGCCTCGTTTCCAGTAAAAAGGCTCTACACTCACCATACAACAGAAACACTGCAGCCTTAAGCTGATATTTTACGCTGGTATTTTGTGAGAGCATGATGATTTCTTATATTTACGCGAACACTACACATTTAAATAAAACTAATTTTACGGATTTTATCGCGTATATTAACTTTTTTACATTCCCGACGTTTCAAGCACTTTACAGCACTCATGGTCACGGGGGGGACTGAGGTGTATGACGTCCCAATGTCATAGTTAACCACGGCTACCTCCAGATTAAAAAATTATTAATTTTTGATCCGATCTACGCAGTATGAACTTACAGTATCATGAAGTCTTGCAGTTGTATGCTTGGGTTGAGATTTAATTTTATTAATTATGGGATCCCAAGCAGATGGTAGCACCCAGCCATCTTCTCTATTGAAATTAGGATGTTTCTTGATTTCAATAGCCTCGCGAATCATCCTTGGAAGGAATCGGTGTTCTTTAGCGAGGATTTGTGGTCTATCAAATCTAATGTAGTGACGGGGGCGATCCTGTACGTGTTCACAGACTGCAGACTTCCCGGAGCGTCTATTCTTCACATCAGCTATGTGTTCTTTAACGCGGGTTTTTATAGATCTTTTAGTTTGTCCTATATAAGAGAGACCACATTCACAATCAAGCTTGTACACTCCTGCATCTTGCAGAGGAATATTACACTTGACTGATGGTAAAAACTGACTAATCTTCTTCGGCGGCTTGAAATATGTTTTAATGGAAGCACGCTTCAAGATGTAGCCAATCTTGTCAGTGACACCTCTGACATATGGCAGTACAGCAGGCACTCGCTCGACTGTGGCCGGCTTCACTCGTTCACTGTGACGTAGGCGCGGGACCCGAAGCTTATTGTCGTGCAAAACTTGCTTGACGTGTTGGAGCTCGGCGGCCAGGTGTTTACTGTCACAGATCCCTCGTGCTCTCTGAAACAAAGATTTACCCACGGTAGCTAACTGTGAAGGATGGTGGTGAGAATCACCGTTTAAGTATCTATCTGTATGGGTCGTTTTTCTATACACAGTGTGGCTCAAGGTGTTATCAGGATTCCGAATTACTAATACATCTAGAAAAGCTAAAGAATTGTTTGCCTCTAACTCCATTGTGAACTGAATTTTAGAATTTAAGGAGTTAAGATGGTCTAGAAATGCAGTTACTTTATCTAAAGGGAGAATTGTGAAAGTGTCGTCTACGTACCGCTTGTAGAATCTTGGGTTTACGGGAGAAGTACGCAGGGCTTTCTCCTCAAAGTCCTCCATGAATATATCGGCAACAATGGGAGATACAGGTGAGCCCATCGCCACTCCATCTACTTGCTTGTAGAACTCCTCCTTCCACAATAGGTAGCCAGATGTAAGGCAGTGTCTAAGTAATACTGCATATTCTACGGGCATGTTGTTTTGCTCTAGCCTTCTAGTTACAATCGAGATGCAGTCTTCAACAGGTAAGCATGTGAACAGAGACTGCACATCAAAACTGACCATAGTTTCATTGTCTGCCAGATGTAGGTCTTTAATCTCGCTGACAAAATGGTAGGAATCCTTTGTGTGTGCTCTTGTATGTCCCCTAAGCGGTGAGAGTATATTCGCTAAGTGTTGAGCCAATTTGTAAGTTGGTGAATCGATTTGGCTCACTATAGGACGTAGTGGAGCATTGGGCTTGTGTATTTTTGGTAACCCATACAATTTCGGTGGTTTGGCACACGTAGGTATTATCGATTTTACGTCTAGATTTAATCTTTCGGAGTGTTTCTTTATGAGATCACTAGTTGTTTTGAGTGTGTTATTTGTTGGGTCATTTTTAACCTTTTTATAAGTACTTGCATCCGACAAAAGTTCTTGTATTTTAGAATTATAATCCGACGTATCCATGACTACCGTGGCATTTCCCTTATCTGCGCGGAGAATCGTGAGTTCTTGTTTATTGCGTAGGTTATTCAACGCTTTAAATTCGTCTTTAGGTAGATTCGGTTTTGGCGCAGAACTTCTACGTAACATAGACGAAATGTCTTGACGTATCGCTTCCAAATCTTCCTTTCGCATATTGTTTTTAAATAAGCAGTCCTCGACGCTGCAGATAATTTCTTCGTACGGTAATTTTTTAGGTGTTAAAGCAAAATTAAGGCCTTTCGATAATACTCTAATTGTTGCATCATCCAGAGTTTGTTTTGACAGATTATAGACCGCGCTTAATCTATGATCCGCGTTCGTAGTCAATGGTTGCGTTTCGTTCTCACGTTGACTCAGATGTTTGACATTTAATTTGGTCGTTAATTTTTGATATTTTACTATATGTTTGTTTTTGCATTCGTTATATTTATTAATTTCTCGTTTATTTAACGTTTCGATGCAAACATTATAATCAAATGTCGTTAAAACTGCCTTTAACTCACTGAATGATGTGTCTATGGATTTGTTTATGGCATGTAGATCGGAGCGTTTTTGTTGGATTACCGTTCGTAACAACTTTTTACTTGCCTGATTTAAGATCTTAGCGCTTCCTCGAATGTCCTTTTTAGTGGATATTTTGACACACGTAGGAATGAGATTATTGTCGCGACATCTCTTCAAGAAGTTTAATGCTGTTAGATATCTTGCGCGCTTAGTCATGAGATCTTCTAATCGGCGAATTTTATTTGCAATTACCAGTCCGTACTGGTTCACATAATGATTTCTTATATTTACGCGAACACTACACATTTAAATAAAACTAATTTTACGGATTTTATCGCGTATATTAACTTTTTTACATTCCCGACGTTTCAAGCACTTTACAGCACTCATGGTCACGGGGGGGACTGAGGTGTATGACGTCCCAATGTCATAGTTAACCACGGCTACCTCCAGATTAAAAAATTATTAATTTTTGATCCGATCTACGCAGTATGAACTTACAGTATCATGAAGTCTTGCAGTTGTATGCTTGGGTTGAGATTTAATTTTATTAATTATGGGATCCCAAGCAGATGGTAGCACCCAGCCATCTTCTCTATTGAAATTAGGATGTTTCTTGATTTCAATAGCCTCGCGAATCATCCTTGGAAGGAATCGGTGTTCTTTAGCGAGGATTTGTGGTCTATCAAATCTAATGTAGTGACGGGGGCGATCCTGTACGTGTTCACAGACTGCAGACTTCCCGGAGCGTCTATTCTTCACATCAGCTATGTGTTCTTTAACGCGGGTTTTTATAGATCTTTTAGTTTGTCCTATATAAGAGAGACCACATTCACAATCAAGCTTGTACACTCCTGCATCTTGCAGAGGAATATTACACTTGACTGATGGTAAAAACTGACTAATCTTCTTCGGCGGCTTGAAATATGTTTTAATGGAAGCACGCTTCAAGATGTAGCCAATCTTGTCAGTGACACCTCTGACATATGGCAGTACAGCAGGCACTCGCTCGACTGTGGCCGGCTTCACTCGTTCACTGTGACGTAGGCGCGGGACCCGAAGCTTATTGTCGTGCAAAACTTGCTTGACGTGTTGGAGCTCGGCGGCCAGGTGTTTACTGTCACAGATCCCTCGTGCTCTCTGAAACAAAGATTTACCCACGGTAGCTAACTGTGAAGGATGGTGGTGAGAATCACCGTTTAAGTATCTATCTGTATGGGTCGTTTTTCTATACACAGTGTGGCTCAAGGTGTTATCAGGATTCCGAATTACTAATACATCTAGAAAAGCTAAAGAATTGTTTGCCTCTAACTCCATTGTGAACTGAATTTTAGAATTTAAGGAGTTAAGATGGTCTAGAAATGCAGTTACTTTATCTAAAGGGAGAATTGTGAAAGTGTCGTCTACGTACCGCTTGTAGAATCTTGGGTTTACGGGAGAAGTACGCAGGGCTTTCTCCTCAAAGTCCTCCATGAATATATCGGCAACAATGGGAGATACAGGTGAGCCCATCGCCACTCCATCTACTTGCTTGTAGAACTCCTCCTTCCACAATAGGTAGCCAGATGTAAGGCAGTGTCTAAGTAATACTGCATATTCTACGGGCATGTTGTTTTGCTCTAGCCTTCTAGTTACAATCGAGATGCAGTCTTCAACAGGTAAGCATGTGAACAGAGACTGCACATCAAAACTGACCATAGTTTCATTGTCTGCCAGATGTAGGTCTTTAATCTCGCTGACAAAATGGTAGGAATCCTTTGTGTGTGCTCTTGTATGTCCCCTAAGCGGTGAGAGTATATTCGCTAAGTGTTGAGCCAATTTGTAAGTTGGTGAATCGATTTGGCTCACTATAGGACGTAGTGGAGCATTGGGCTTGTGTATTTTTGGTAACCCATACAATTTCGGTGGTTTGGCACACGTAGGTATTATCGATTTTACGTCTAGATTTAATCTTTCGGAGTGTTTCTTTATGAGATCACTAGTTGTTTTGAGTGTGTTATTTGTTGGGTCATTTTTAACCTTTTTATAAGTACTTGCATCCGACAAAAGTTCTTGTATTTTAGAATTATAATCCGACGTATCCATGACTACCGTGGCATTTCCCTTATCTGCGCGGAGAATCGTGAGTTCTTGTTTATTGCGTAGGTTATTCAACGCTTTAAATTCGTCTTTAGGTAGATTCGGTTTTGGCGCAGAACTTCTACGTAACATAGACGAAATGTCTTGACGTATCGCTTCCAAATCTTCCTTTCGCATATTGTTTTTAAATAAGCAGTCCTCGACGCTGCAGATAATTTCTTCGTACGGTAATTTTTTAGGTGTTAAAGCAAAATTAAGGCCTTTCGATAATACTCTAATTGTTGCATCATCCAGAGTTTGTTTTGACAGATTATAGACCGCGCTTAATCTATGATCCGCGTTCGTAGTCAATGGTTGCGTTTCGTTCTCACGTTGACTCAGATGTTTGACATTTAATTTGGTCGTTAATTTTTGATATTTTACTATATGTTTGTTTTTGCATTCGTTATATTTATTAATTTCTCGTTTATTTAACGTTTCGATGCAAACATTATAATCAAATGTCGTTAAAACTGCCTTTAACTCACTGAATGATGTGTCTATGGATTTGTTTATGGCATGTAGATCGGAGCGTTTTTGTTGGATTACCGTTCGTAACAACTTTTTACTTGCCTGATTTAAGATCTTAGCGCTTCCTCGAATGTCCTTTTTAGTGGATATTTTGACACACGTAGGAATGAGATTATTGTCGCGACATCTCTTCAAGAAGTTTAATGCTGTTAGATATCTTGCGCGCTTAGTCATGAGATCTTCTAATCGGCGAATTTTATTTGCAATTACCAGTCCGTACTGGTTCACATAATGATTTCTTATATTTACGCGAACACTACACATTTAAATAAAACTAATTTTACGGATTTTATCGCGTATATTAACTTTTTTACATTCCCGACGTTTCAAGCACTTTACAGCACTCATGGTCACGGGGGGGACTGAGGTGTATGACGTCCCAATGTCATAGTTAACCACGGCTACCTCCAGATTAAAAAATTATTAATTTTTGATCCGATCTACGCAGTATGAACTTACAGTATCATGAAGTCTTGCAGTTGTATGCTTGGGTTGAGATTTAATTTTATTAATTATGGGATCCCAAGCAGATGGTAGCACCCAGCCATCTTCTCTATTGAAATTAGGATGTTTCTTGATTTCAATAGCCTCGCGAATCATCCTTGGAAGGAATCGGTGTTCTTTAGCGAGGATTTGTGGTCTATCAAATCTAATGTAGTGACGGGGGCGATCCTGTACGTGTTCACAGACTGCAGACTTCCCGGAGCGTCTATTCTTCACATCAGCTATGTGTTCTTTAACGCGGGTTTTTATAGATCTTTTAGTTTGTCCTATATAAGAGAGACCACATTCACAATCAAGCTTGTACACTCCTGCATCTTGCAGAGGAATATTACACTTGACTGATGGTAAAAACTGACTAATCTTCTTCGGCGGCTTGAAATATGTTTTAATGGAAGCACGCTTCAAGATGTAGCCAATCTTGTCAGTGACACCTCTGACATATGGCAGTACAGCAGGCACTCGCTCGACTGTGGCCGGCTTCACTCGTTCACTGTGACGTAGGCGCGGGACCCGAAGCTTATTGTCGTGCAAAACTTGCTTGACGTGTTGGAGCTCGGCGGCCAGGTGTTTACTGTCACAGATCCCTCGTGCTCTCTGAAACAAAGATTTACCCACGGTAGCTAACTGTGAAGGATGGTGGTGAGAATCACCGTTTAAGTATCTATCTGTATGGGTCGTTTTTCTATACACAGTGTGGCTCAAGGTGTTATCAGGATTCCGAATTACTAATACATCTAGAAAAGCTAAAGAATTGTTTGCCTCTAACTCCATTGTGAACTGAATTTTAGAATTTAAGGAGTTAAGATGGTCTAGAAATGCAGTTACTTTATCTAAAGGGAGAATTGTGAAAGTGTCGTCTACGTACCGCTTGTAGAATCTTGGGTTTACGGGAGAAGTACGCAGGGCTTTCTCCTCAAAGTCCTCCATGAATATATCGGCAACAATGGGAGATACAGGTGAGCCCATCGCCACTCCATCTACTTGCTTGTAGAACTCCTCCTTCCACAATAGGTAGCCAGATGTAAGGCAGTGTCTAAGTAATACTGCATATTCTACGGGCATGTTGTTTTGCTCTAGCCTTCTAGTTACAATCGAGATGCAGTCTTCAACAGGTAAGCATGTGAACAGAGACTGCACATCAAAACTGACCATAGTTTCATTGTCTGCCAGATGTAGGTCTTTAATCTCGCTGACAAAATGGTAGGAATCCTTTGTGTGTGCTCTTGTATGTCCCCTAAGCGGTGAGAGTATATTCGCTAAGTGTTGAGCCAATTTGTAAGTTGGTGAATCGATTTGGCTCACTATAGGACGTAGTGGAGCATTGGGCTTGTGTATTTTTGGTAACCCATACAATTTCGGTGGTTTGGCACACGTAGGTATTATCGATTTTACGTCTAGATTTAATCTTTCGGAGTGTTTCTTTATGAGATCACTAGTTGTTTTGAGTGTGTTATTTGTTGGGTCATTTTTAACCTTTTTATAAGTACTTGCATCCGACAAAAGTTCTTGTATTTTAGAATTATAATCCGACGTATCCATGACTACCGTGGCATTTCCCTTATCTGCGCGGAGAATCGTGAGTTCTTGTTTATTGCGTAGGTTATTCAACGCTTTAAATTCGTCTTTAGGTAGATTCGGTTTTGGCGCAGAACTTCTACGTAACATAGACGAAATGTCTTGACGTATCGCTTCCAAATCTTCCTTTCGCATATTGTTTTTAAATAAGCAGTCCTCGACGCTGCAGATAATTTCTTCGTACGGTAATTTTTTAGGTGTTAAAGCAAAATTAAGGCCTTTCGATAATACTCTAATTGTTGCATCATCCAGAGTTTGTTTTGACAGATTATAGACCGCGCTTAATCTATGATCCGCGTTCGTAGTCAATGGTTGCGTTTCGTTCTCACGTTGACTCAGATGTTTGACATTTAATTTGGTCGTTAATTTTTGATATTTTACTATATGTTTGTTTTTGCATTCGTTATATTTATTAATTTCTCGTTTATTTAACGTTTCGATGCAAACATTATAATCAAATGTCGTTAAAACTGCCTTTAACTCACTGAATGATGTGTCTATGGATTTGTTTATGGCATGTAGATCGGAGCGTTTTTGTTGGATTACCGTTCGTAACAACTTTTTACTTGCCTGATTTAAGATCTTAGCGCTTCCTCGAATGTCCTTTTTAGTGGATATTTTGACACACGTAGGAATGAGATTATTGTCGCGACATCTCTTCAAGAAGTTTAATGCTGTTAGATATCTTGCGCGCTTAGTCATGAGATCTTCTAATCGGCGAATTTTATTTGCAATTACCAGTCCGTACTGGTTCACATAATGATTTCTTATATTTACGCGAACACTACACATTTAAATAAAACTAATTTTACGGATTTTATCGCGTATATTAACTTTTTTACATTCCCGACGTTTCAAGCACTTTACAGCACTCATGGTCACGGGGGGGACTGAGGTGTATGACGTCCCAATGTCATAGTTAACCACGGCTACCTCCAGATTAAAAAATTATTAATTTTTGATCCGATCTACGCAGTATGAACTTACAGTATCATGAAGTCTTGCAGTTGTATGCTTGGGTTGAGATTTAATTTTATTAATTATGGGATCCCAAGCAGATGGTAGCACCCAGCCATCTTCTCTATTGAAATTAGGATGTTTCTTGATTTCAATAGCCTCGCGAATCATCCTTGGAAGGAATCGGTGTTCTTTAGCGAGGATTTGTGGTCTATCAAATCTAATGTAGTGACGGGGGCGATCCTGTACGTGTTCACAGACTGCAGACTTCCCGGAGCGTCTATTCTTCACATCAGCTATGTGTTCTTTAACGCGGGTTTTTATAGATCTTTTAGTTTGTCCTATATAAGAGAGACCACATTCACAATCAAGCTTGTACACTCCTGCATCTTGCAGAGGAATATTACACTTGACTGATGGTAAAAACTGACTAATCTTCTTCGGCGGCTTGAAATATGTTTTAATGGAAGCACGCTTCAAGATGTAGCCAATCTTGTCAGTGACACCTCTGACATATGGCAGTACAGCAGGCACTCGCTCGACTGTGGCCGGCTTCACTCGTTCACTGTGACGTAGGCGCGGGACCCGAAGCTTATTGTCGTGCAAAACTTGCTTGACGTGTTGGAGCTCGGCGGCCAGGTGTTTACTGTCACAGATCCCTCGTGCTCTCTGAAACAAAGATTTACCCACGGTAGCTAACTGTGAAGGATGGTGGTGAGAATCACCGTTTAAGTATCTATCTGTATGGGTCGTTTTTCTATACACAGTGTGGCTCAAGGTGTTATCAGGATTCCGAATTACTAATACATCTAGAAAAGCTAAAGAATTGTTTGCCTCTAACTCCATTGTGAACTGAATTTTAGAATTTAAGGAGTTAAGATGGTCTAGAAATGCAGTTACTTTATCTAAAGGGAGAATTGTGAAAGTGTCGTCTACGTACCGCTTGTAGAATCTTGGGTTTACGGGAGAAGTACGCAGGGCTTTCTCCTCAAAGTCCTCCATGAATATATCGGCAACAATGGGAGATACAGGTGAGCCCATCGCCACTCCATCTACTTGCTTGTAGAACTCCTCCTTCCACAATAGGTAGCCAGATGTAAGGCAGTGTCTAAGTAATACTGCATATTCTACGGGCATGTTGTTTTGCTCTAGCCTTCTAGTTACAATCGAGATGCAGTCTTCAACAGGTAAGCATGTGAACAACCAATGCTCCACTACGTCCTATAGTGAGCCAAATCGATTCACCAACTTACAAATTGGCTCAACACTTAGCGAATATACTCTCACCGCTTAGGGGACATACAAGAGCACACACAAAGGATTCCTACCATTTTGTCAGCGAGATTAAAGACCTACATCTGGCAGACAATGAAACTATGGTCAGTTTTGATGTGCAGTCTCTGTTCACATGCTTACCTGTTGAAGACTGCATCTCGATTGTAACTAGAAGGCTAGAGCAAAACAACATGCCCGTAGAATATGCAGTATTACTTAGACACTGCCTTACATCTGGCTACCTATTGTGGAAGGAGGAGTTCTACAAGCAAGTAGATGGAGTGGCGATGGGCTCACCTGTATCTCCCATTGTTGCCGATATATTCATGGAGGACTTTGAGGAGAAAGCCCTGCGTACTTCTCCCGTAAACCCAAGATTCTACAAGCGGTACGTAGACGACACTTTCACAATTCTCCCTTTAGATAAAGTAACTGCATTTCTAGACCATCTTAACTCCTTAAATTCTAAAATTCAGTTCACAATGGAGTTAGAGGCAAACAATTCTTTAGCTTTTCTAGATGTATTAGTAATTCGGAATCCTGATAACACCTTGAGCCACACTGTGTATAGAAAAACGACCCATACAGATAGATACTTAAACGGTGATTCTCACCACCATCCTTCACAGTTAGCTACCGTGGGTAAATCTTTGTTTCAGAGAGCACGAGGGATCTGTGACAGTAAACACCTGGCCGCCGAGCTCCAACACGTCAAGCAAGTTTTGCACGACAATAAGCTTCGGGTCCCGCGCCTACGTCACAGTGAACGAGTGAAGCCGGCCACAGTCGAGCGAGTGCCTGCTGTACTGCCATATGTCAGAGGTGTCACTGACAAGATTGGCTACATCTTGAAGCGTGCTTCCATTAAAACATATTTCAAGCCGCCGAAGAAGATTAGTCAGTTTTTACCATCAGTCAAGTGTAATATTCCTCTGCAAGATGCAGGAGTGTACAAGCTTGATTGTGAATGTGGTCTCTCTTATATAGGACAAACTAAAAGATCTATAAAAACCCGCGTTAAAGAACACATAGCTGATGTGAAGAATAGACGCTCCGGGAAGTCTGCAGTCTGTGAACACGTACAGGATCGCCCCCGTCACTACATTAGATTTGATAGACCACAAATCCTCGCTAAAGAACACCGATTCCTTCCAAGGATGATTCGCGAGGCTATTGAAATCAAGAAACATCCTAATTTCAATAGAGAAGATGGCTGGGTGCTACCATCTGCTTGGGATCCCATAATTAATAAAATTAAATCTCAACCCAAGCATACAACTGCAAGACTTCATGATACTGTAAGTTCATACTGCGTAGATCGGATCAAAAATTAATAATTTTTTAATCTGGAGGTAGCCGTGGTTAACTATGACATTGGGACGTCATACACCTCAGTCCCCCCCGTGACCATGAGTGCTGTAAAGTGCTTGAAACGTCGGGAATGTAAAAAAGTTAATATACGCGATAAAATCCGTAAAATTAGTTTTATTTAAATGTGTAGTGTTCGCGTAAATATAAGAAATCATTATGTGAACCAGTACGGACTGGTAATTGCAAATAAAATTCGCCGATTAGAAGATCTCATGACTAAGCGCGCAAGATATCTAACAGCATTAAACTTCTTGAAGAGATGTCGCGACAATAATCTCATTCCTACGTGTGTCAAAATATCCACTAAAAAGGACATTCGAGGAAGCGCTAAGATCTTAAATCAGGCAAGTAAAAAGTTGTTACGAACGGTAATCCAACAAAAACGCTCCGATCTACATGCCATAAACAAATCCATAGACACATCATTCAGTGAGTTAAAGGCAGTTTTAACGACATTTGATTATAATGTTTGCATCGAAACGTTAAATAAACGAGAAATTAATAAATATAACGAATGCAAAAACAAACATATAGTAAAATATCAAAAATTAACGACCAAATTAAATGTCAAACATCTGAGTCAACGTGAGAACGAAACGCAACCATTGACTACGAACGCGGATCATAGATTAAGCGGGGTCTATAATCTGTCAAAACAAACTCTGGATGATGCAACAATTAGAGTATTATCGAAAGGCCTTAATTTTGCTTTAACACCTAAAAAATTACCGTACGAAGAAATTATCTGCAGCGTCGAGGACTGCTTATTTAAAAACAATATGCGAAAGGAAGATTTGGAAGCGATACGTCAAGACATTTCGTCTATGTTACGTAGAAGTTCTGCGCCAAAACCGAATCTACCTAAAGACGAATTTAAAGCGTTGAATAACCTACGCAATAAACAAGAACTCACGATTCTCCGCGCAGATAAGGGAAATGCCACGGTAGTCATGGATACGTCGGATTATAATTCTAAAATACAAGAACTTTTGTCGGATGCAAGTACTTATAAAAAGGTTAAAAATGACCCAACAAATAACACACTCAAAACAACTAGTGATCTCATAAAGAAACACTCCGAAAGATTAAATCTAGACGTAAAATCGATAATACCTACGTGTGCCAAACCACCGAAATTGTATGGGTTACCAAAAATACACAAGCCCAATGCTCCACTACGTCCTATAGTGAGCCAAATCGATTCACCAACTTACAAATTGGCTCAACACTTAGCGAATATACTCTCACCGCTTAGGGGACATACAAGAGCACACACAAAGGATTCCTACCATTTTGTCAGCGAGATTAAAGACCTACATCTGGCAGACAATGAAACTATGGTCAGTTTTGATGTGCAGTCTCTGTTCACATGCTTACCTGTTGAAGACTGCATCTCGATTGTAACTAGAAGGCTAGAGCAAAACAACATGCCCGTAGAATATGCAGTATTACTTAGACACTGCCTTACATCTGGCTACCTATTGTGGAAGGAGGAGTTCTACAAGCAAGTAGATGGAGTGGCGATGGGCTCACCTGTATCTCCCATTGTTGCCGATATATTCATGGAGGACTTTGAGGAGAAAGCCCTGCGTACTTCTCCCGTAAACCCAAGATTCTACAAGCGGTACGTAGACGACACTTTCACAATTCTCCCTTTAGATAAAGTAACTGCATTTCTAGACCATCTTAACTCCTTAAATTCTAAAATTCAGTTCACAATGGAGTTAGAGGCAAACAATTCTTTAGCTTTTCTAGATGTATTAGTAATTCGGAATCCTGATAACACCTTGAGCCACACTGTGTATAGAAAAACGACCCATACAGATAGATACTTAAACGGTGATTCTCACCACCATCCTTCACAGTTAGCTACCGTGGGTAAATCTTTGTTTCAGAGAGCACGAGGGATCTGTGACAGTAAACACCTGGCCGCCGAGCTCCAACACGTCAAGCAAGTTTTGCACGACAATAAGCTTCGGGTCCCGCGCCTACGTCACAGTGAACGAGTGAAGCCGGCCACAGTCGAGCGAGTGCCTGCTGTACTGCCATATGTCAGAGGTGTCACTGACAAGATTGGCTACATCTTGAAGCGTGCTTCCATTAAAACATATTTCAAGCCGCCGAAGAAGATTAGTCAGTTTTTACCATCAGTCAAGTGTAATATTCCTCTGCAAGATGCAGGAGTGTACAAGCTTGATTGTGAATGTGGTCTCTCTTATATAGGACAAACTAAAAGATCTATAAAAACCCGCGTTAAAGAACACATAGCTGATGTGAAGAATAGACGCTCCGGGAAGTCTGCAGTCTGTGAACACGTACAGGATCGCCCCCGTCACTACATTAGATTTGATAGACCACAAATCCTCGCTAAAGAACACCGATTCCTTCCAAGGATGATTCGCGAGGCTATTGAAATCAAGAAACATCCTAATTTCAATAGAGAAGATGGCTGGGTGCTACCATCTGCTTGGGATCCCATAATTAATAAAATTAAATCTCAACCCAAGCATACAACTGCAAGACTTCATGATACTGTAAGTTCATACTGCGTAGATCGGATCAAAAATTAATAATTTTTTAATCTGGAGGTAGCCGTGGTTAACTATGACATTGGGACGTCATACACCTCAGTCCCCCCCGTGACCATGAGTGCTGTAAAGTGCTTGAAACGTCGGGAATGTAAAAAAGTTAATATACGCGATAAAATCCGTAAAATTAGTTTTATTTAAATGTGTAGTGTTCGCGTAAATATAAGAAATCATTATGTGAACCAGTACGGACTGGTAATTGCAAATAAAATTCGCCGATTAGAAGATCTCATGACTAAGCGCGCAAGATATCTAACAGCATTAAACTTCTTGAAGAGATGTCGCGACAATAATCTCATTCCTACGTGTGTCAAAATATCCACTAAAAAGGACATTCGAGGAAGCGCTAAGATCTTAAATCAGGCAAGTAAAAAGTTGTTACGAACGGTAATCCAACAAAAACGCTCCGATCTACATGCCATAAACAAATCCATAGACACATCATTCAGTGAGTTAAAGGCAGTTTTAACGACATTTGATTATAATGTTTGCATCGAAACGTTAAATAAACGAGAAATTAATAAATATAACGAATGCAAAAACAAACATATAGTAAAATATCAAAAATTAACGACCAAATTAAATGTCAAACATCTGAGTCAACGTGAGAACGAAACGCAACCATTGACTACGAACGCGGATCATAGATTAAGCGCGGTCTATAATCTGTCAAAACAAACTCTGGATGATGCAACAATTAGAGTATTATCGAAAGGCCTTAATTTTGCTTTAACACCTAAAAAATTACCGTACGAAGAAATTATCTGCAGCGTCGAGGACTGCTTATTTAAAAACAATATGCGAAAGGAAGATTTGGAAGCGATACGTCAAGACATTTCGTCTATGTTACGTAGAAGTTCTGCGCCAAAACCGAATCTACCTAAAGACGAATTTAAAGCGTTGAATAACCTACGCAATAAACAAGAACTCACGATTCTCCGCGCAGATAAGGGAAATGCCACGGTAGTCATGGATACGTCGGATTATAATTCTAAAATACAAGAACTTTTGTCGGATGCAAGTACTTATAAAAAGGTTAAAAATGACCCAACAAATAACACACTCAAAACAACTAGTGATCTCATAAAGAAACACTCCGAAAGATTAAATCTAGACGTAAAATCGATAATACCTACGTGTGCCAAACCACCGAAATTGTATGGGTTACCAAAAATACACAAGCCCAATGCTCCACTACGTCCTATAGTGAGCCAAATCGATTCACCAACTTACAAATTGGCTCAACACTTAGCGAATATACTCTCACCGCTTAGGGGACATACAAGAGCACACACAAAGGATTCCTACCATTTTGTCAGCGAGATTAAAGACCTACATCTGGCAGACAATGAAACTATGGTCAGTTTTGATGTGCAGTCTCTGTTCACATGCTTACCTGTTGAAGACTGCATCTCGATTGTAACTAGAAGGCTAGAGCAAAACAACATGCCCGTAGAATATGCAGTATTACTTAGACACTGCCTTACATCTGGCTACCTATTGTGGAAGGAGGAGTTCTACAAGCAAGTAGATGGAGTGGCGATGGGCTCACCTGTATCTCCCATTGTTGCCGATATATTCATGGAGGACTTTGAGGAGAAAGCCCTGCGTACTTCTCCCGTAAACCCAAGATTCTACAAGCGGTACGTAGACGACACTTTCACAATTCTCCCTTTAGATAAAGTAACTGCATTTCTAGACCATCTTAACTCCTTAAATTCTAAAATTCAGTTCACAATGGAGTTAGAGGCAAACAATTCTTTAGCTTTTCTAGATGTATTAGTAATTCGGAATCCTGATAACACCTTGAGCCACACTGTGTATAGAAAAACGACCCATACAGATAGATACTTAAACGGTGATTCTCACCACCATCCTTCACAGTTAGCTACCGTGGGTAAATCTTTGTTTCAGAGAGCACGAGGGATCTGTGACAGTAAACACCTGGCCGCCGAGCTCCAACACGTCAAGCAAGTTTTGCACGACAATAAGCTTCGGGTCCCGCGCCTACGTCACAGTGAACGAGTGAAGCCGGCCACAGTCGAGCGAGTGCCTGCTGTACTGCCATATGTCAGAGGTGTCACTGACAAGATTGGCTACATCTTGAAGCGTGCTTCCATTAAAACATATTTCAAGCCGCCGAAGAAGATTAGTCAGTTTTTACCATCAGTCAAGTGTAATATTCCTCTGCAAGATGCAGGAGTGTACAAGCTTGATTGTGAATGTGGTCTCTCTTATATAGGACAAACTAAAAGATCTATAAAAACCCGCGTTAAAGAACACATAGCTGATGTGAAGAATAGACGCTCCGGGAAGTCTGCAGTCTGTGAACACGTACAGGATCGCCCCCGTCACTACATTAGATTTGATAGACCACAAATCCTCGCTAAAGAACACCGATTCCTTCCAAGGATGATTCGCGAGGCTATTGAAATCAAGAAACATCCTAATTTCAATAGAGAAGATGGCTGGGTGCTACCATCTGCTTGGGATCCCATAATTAATAAAATTAAATCTCAACCCAAGCATACAACTGCAAGACTTCATGATACTGTAAGTTCATACTGCGTAGATCGGATCAAAAATTAATAATTTTTTAATCTGGAGGTAGCCGTGGTTAACTATGACATTGGGACGTCATACACCTCAGTCCCCCCCGTGACCATGAGTGCTGTAAAGTGCTTGAAACGTCGGGAATGTAAAAAAGTTAATATACGCGATAAAATCCGTAAAATTAGTTTTATTTAAATGTGTAGTGTTCGCGTAAATATAAGAAATCATTATGTGAACCAGTACGGACTGGTAATTGCAAATAAAATTCGCCGATTAGAAGATCTCATGACTAAGCGCGCAAGATATCTAACAGCATTAAACTTCTTGAAGAGATGTCGCGACAATAATCTCATTCCTACGTGTGTCAAAATATCCACTAAAAAGGACATTCGAGGAAGCGCTAAGATCTTAAATCAGGCAAGTAAAAAGTTGTTACGAACGGTAATCCAACAAAAACGCTCCGATCTACATGCCATAAACAAATCCATAGACACATCATTCAGTGAGTTAAAGGCAGTTTTAACGACATTTGATTATAATGTTTGCATCGAAACGTTAAATAAACGAGAAATTAATAAATATAACGAATGCAAAAACAAACATATAGTAAAATATCAAAAATTAACGACCAAATTAAATGTCAAACATCTGAGTCAACGTGAGAACGAAACGCAACCATTGACTACGAACGCGGATCATAGATTAAGCGCGGTCTATAATCTGTCAAAACAAACTCTGGATGATGCAACAATTAGAGTATTATCGAAAGGCCTTAATTTTGCTTTAACACCTAAAAAATTACCGTACGAAGAAATTATCTGCAGCGTCGAGGACTGCTTATTTAAAAACAATATGCGAAAGGAAGATTTGGAAGCGATACGTCAAGACATTTCGTCTATGTTACGTAGAAGTTCTGCGCCAAAACCGAATCTACCTAAAGACGAATTTAAAGCGTTGAATAACCTACGCAATAAACAAGAACTCACGATTCTCCGCGCAGATAAGGGAAATGCCACGGTAGTCATGGATACGTCGGATTATAATTCTAAAATACAAGAACTTTTGTCGGATGCAAGTACTTATAAAAAGGTTAAAAATGACCCAACAAATAACACACTCAAAACAACTAGTGATCTCATAAAGAAACACTCCGAAAGATTAAATCTAGACGTAAAATCGATAATACCTACGTGTGCCAAACCACCGAAATTGTATGGGTTACCAAAAATACACAAGCCCAATGCTCCACTACGTCCTATAGTGAGCCAAATCGATTCACCAACTTACAAATTGGCTCAACACTTAGCGAATATACTCTCACCGCTTAGGGGACATACAAGAGCACACACAAAGGATTCCTACCATTTTGTCAGCGAGATTAAAGACCTACATCTGGCAGACAATGAAACTATGGTCAGTTTTGATGTGCAGTCTCTGTTCACATGCTTACCTGTTGAAGACTGCATCTCGATTGTAACTAGAAGGCTAGAGCAAAACAACATGCCCGTAGAATATGCAGTATTACTTAGACACTGCCTTACATCTGGCTACCTATTGTGGAAGGAGGAGTTCTACAAGCAAGTAGATGGAGTGGCGATGGGCTCACCTGTATCTCCCATTGTTGCCGATATATTCATGGAGGACTTTGAGGAGAAAGCCCTGCGTACTTCTCCCGTAAACCCAAGATTCTACAAGCGGTACGTAGACGACACTTTCACAATTCTCCCTTTAGATAAAGTAACTGCATTTCTAGACCATCTTAACTCCTTAAATTCTAAAATTCAGTTCACAATGGAGTTAGAGGCAAACAATTCTTTAGCTTTTCTAGATGTATTAGTAATTCGGAATCCTGATAACACCTTGAGCCACACTGTGTATAGAAAAACGACCCATACAGATAGATACTTAAACGGTGATTCTCACCACCATCCTTCACAGTTAGCTACCGTGGGTAAATCTTTGTTTCAGAGAGCACGAGGGATCTGTGACAGTAAACACCTGGCCGCCGAGCTCCAACACGTCAAGCAAGTTTTGCACGACAATAAGCTTCGGGTCCCGCGCCTACGTCACAGTGAACGAGTGAAGCCGGCCACAGTCGAGCGAGTGCCTGCTGTACTGCCATATGTCAGAGGTGTCACTGACAAGATTGGCTACATCTTGAAGCGTGCTTCCATTAAAACATATTTCAAGCCGCCGAAGAAGATTAGTCAGTTTTTACCATCAGTCAAGTGTAATATTCCTCTGCAAGATGCAGGAGTGTACAAGCTTGATTGTGAATGTGGTCTCTCTTATATAGGACAAACTAAAAGATCTATAAAAACCCGCGTTAAAGAACACATAGCTGATGTGAAGAATAGACGCTCCGGGAAGTCTGCAGTCTGTGAACACGTACAGGATCGCCCCCGTCACTACATTAGATTTGATAGACCACAAATCCTCGCTAAAGAACACCGATTCCTTCCAAGGATGATTCGCGAGGCTATTGAAATCAAGAAACATCCTAATTTCAATAGAGAAGATGGCTGGGTGCTACCATCTGCTTGGGATCCCATAATTAATAAAATTAAATCTCAACCCAAGCATACAACTGCAAGACTTCATGATACTGTAAGTTCATACTGCGTAGATCGGATCAAAAATTAATAATTTTTTAATCTGGAGGTAGCCGTGGTTAACTATGACATTGGGACGTCATACACCTCAGTCCCCCCCGTGACCATGAGTGCTGTAAAGTGCTTGAAACGTCGGGAATGTAAAAAAGTTAATATACGCGATAAAATCCGTAAAATTAGTTTTATTTAAATGTGTAGTGTTCGCGTAAATATAAGAAATCATTATGTGAACCAGTACGGACTGGTAATTGCAAATAAAATTCGCCGATTAGAAGATCTCATGACTAAGCGCGCAAGATATCTAACAGCATTAAACTTCTTGAAGAGATGTCGCGACAATAATCTCATTCCTACGTGTGTCAAAATATCCACTAAAAAGGACATTCGAGGAAGCGCTAAGATCTTAAATCAGGCAAGTAAAAAGTTGTTACGAACGGTAATCCAACAAAAACGCTCCGATCTACATGCCATAAACAAATCCATAGACACATCATTCAGTGAGTTAAAGGCAGTTTTAACGACATTTGATTATAATGTTTGCATCGAAACGTTAAATAAACGAGAAATTAATAAATATAACGAATGCAAAAACAAACATATAGTAAAATATCAAAAATTAACGACCAAATTAAATGTCAAACATCTGAGTCAACGTGAGAACGAAACGCAACCATTGACTACGAACGCGGATCATAGATTAAGCGCGGTCTATAATCTGTCAAAACAAACTCTGGATGATGCAACAATTAGAGTATTATCGAAAGGCCTTAATTTTGCTTTAACACCTAAAAAATTACCGTACGAAGAAATTATCTGCAGCGTCGAGGACTGCTTATTTAAAAACAATATGCGAAAGGAAGATTTGGAAGCGATACGTCAAGACATTTCGTCTATGTTACGTAGAAGTTCTGCGCCAAAACCGAATCTACCTAAAGACGAATTTAAAGCGTTGAATAACCTACGCAATAAACAAGAACTCACGATTCTCCGCGCAGATAAGGGAAATGCCACGGTAGTCATGGATACGTCGGATTATAATTCTAAAATACAAGAACTTTTGTCGGATGCAAGTACTTATAAAAAGGTTAAAAATGACCCAACAAATAACACACTCAAAACAACTAGTGATCTCATAAAGAAACACTCCGAAAGATTAAATCTAGACGTAAAATCGATAATACCTACGTGTGCCAAACCACCGAAATTGTATGGGTTACCAAAAATACACAAGCCCAATGCTCCACTACGTCCTATAGTGAGCCAAATCGATTCACCAACTTACAAATTGGCTCAACACTTAGCGAATATACTCTCACCGCTTAGGGGACATACAAGAGCACACACAAAGGATTCCTACCATTTTGTCAGCGAGATTAAAGACCTACATCTGGCAGACAATGAAACTATGGTCAGTTTTGATGTGCAGTCTCTGTTCACATGCTTACCTGTTGAAGACTGCATCTCGATTGTAACTAGAAGGCTAGAGCAAAACAACATGCCCGTAGAATATGCAGTATTACTTAGACACTGCCTTACATCTGGCTACCTATTGTGGAAGGAGGAGTTCTACAAGCAAGTAGATGGAGTGGCGATGGGCTCACCTGTATCTCCCATTGTTGCCGATATATTCATGGAGGACTTTGAGGAGAAAGCCCTGCGTACTTCTCCCGTAAACCCAAGATTCTACAAGCGGTACGTAGACGACACTTTCACAATTCTCCCTTTAGATAAAGTAACTGCATTTCTAGACCATCTTAACTCCTTAAATTCTAAAATTCAGTTCACAATGGAGTTAGAGGCAAACAATTCTTTAGCTTTTCTAGATGTATTAGTAATTCGGAATCCTGATAACACCTTGAGCCACACTGTGTATAGAAAAACGACCCATACAGATAGATACTTAAACGGTGATTCTCACCACCATCCTTCACAGTTAGCTACCGTGGGTAAATCTTTGTTTCAGAGAGCACGAGGGATCTGTGACAGTAAACACCTGGCCGCCGAGCTCCAACACGTCAAGCAAGTTTTGCACGACAATAAGCTTCGGGTCCCGCGCCTACGTCACAGTGAACGAGTGAAGCCGGCCACAGTCGAGCGAGTGCCTGCTGTACTGCCATATGTCAGAGGTGTCACTGACAAGATTGGCTACATCTTGAAGCGTGCTTCCATTAAAACATATTTCAAGCCGCCGAAGAAGATTAGTCAGTTTTTACCATCAGTCAAGTGTAATATTCCTCTGCAAGATGCAGGAGTGTACAAGCTTGATTGTGAATGTGGTCTCTCTTATATAGGACAAACTAAAAGATCTATAAAAACCCGCGTTAAAGAACACATAGCTGATGTGAAGAATAGACGCTCCGGGAAGTCTGCAGTCTGTGAACACGTACAGGATCGCCCCCGTCACTACATTAGATTTGATAGACCACAAATCCTCGCTAAAGAACACCGATTCCTTCCAAGGATGATTCGCGAGGCTATTGAAATCAAGAAACATCCTAATTTCAATAGAGAAGATGGCTGGGTGCTACCATCTGCTTGGGATCCCATAATTAATAAAATTAAATCTCAACCCAAGCATACAACTGCAAGACTTCATGATACTGTAAGTTCATACTGCGTAGATCGGATCAAAAATTAATAATTTTTTAATCTGGAGGTAGCCGTGGTTAACTATGACATTGGGACGTCATACACCTCAGTCCCCCCCGTGACCATGAGTGCTGTAAAGTGCTTGAAACGTCGGGAATGTAAAAAAGTTAATATACGCGATAAAATCCGTAAAATTAGTTTTATTTAAATGTGTAGTGTTCGCGTAAATATAAGAAATCATTATGTGAACCAGTACGGACTGGTAATTGCAAATAAAATTCGCCGATTAGAAGATCTCATGACTAAGCGCGCAAGATATCTAACAGCATTAAACTTCTTGAAGAGATGTCGCGACAATAATCTCATTCCTACGTGTGTCAAAATATCCACTAAAAAGGACATTCGAGGAAGCGCTAAGATCTTAAATCAGGCAAGTAAAAAGTTGTTACGAACGGTAATCCAACAAAAACGCTCCGATCTACATGCCATAAACAAATCCATAGACACATCATTCAGTGAGTTAAAGGCAGTTTTAACGACATTTGATTATAATGTTTGCATCGAAACGTTAAATAAACGAGAAATTAATAAATATAACGAATGCAAAAACAAACATATAGTAAAATATCAAAAATTAACGACCAAATTAAATGTCAAACATCTGAGTCAACGTGAGAACGAAACGCAACCATTGACTACGAACGCGGATCATAGATTAAGCGCGGTCTATAATCTGTCAAAACAAACTCTGGATGATGCAACAATTAGAGTATTATCGAAAGGCCTTAATTTTGCTTTAACACCTAAAAAATTACCGTACGAAGAAATTATCTGCAGCGTCGAGGACTGCTTATTTAAAAACAATATGCGAAAGGAAGATTTGGAAGCGATACGTCAAGACATTTCGTCTATGTTACGTAGAAGTTCTGCGCCAAAACCGAATCTACCTAAAGACGAATTTAAAGCGTTGAATAACCTACGCAATAAACAAGAACTCACGATTCTCCGCGCAGATAAGGGAAATGCCACGGTAGTCATGGATACGTCGGATTATAATTCTAAAATACAAGAACTTTTGTCGGATGCAAGTACTTATAAAAAGGTTAAAAATGACCCAACAAATAACACACTCAAAACAACTAGTGATCTCATAAAGAAACACTCCGAAAGATTAAATCTAGACGTAAAATCGATAATACCTACGTGTGCCAAACCACCGAAATTGTATGGGTTACCAAAAATACACAAGCCCAATGCTCCACTACGTCCTATAGTGAGCCAAATCGATTCACCAACTTACAAATTGGCTCAACACTTAGCGAATATACTCTCACCGCTTAGGGGACATACAAGAGCACACACAAAGGATTCCTACCATTTTGTCAGCGAGATTAAAGACCTACATCTGGCAGACAATGAAACTATGGTCAGTTTTGATGTGCAGTCTCTGTTCACATGCTTACCTGTTGAAGACTGCATCTCGATTGTAACTAGAAGGCTAGAGCAAAACAACATGCCCGTAGAATATGCAGTATTACTTAGACACTGCCTTACATCTGGCTACCTATTGTGGAAGGAGGAGTTCTACAAGCAAGTAGATGGAGTGGCGATGGGCTCACCTGTATCTCCCATTGTTGCCGATATATTCATGGAGGACTTTGAGGAGAAAGCCCTGCGTACTTCTCCCGTAAACCCAAGATTCTACAAGCGGTACGTAGACGACACTTTCACAATTCTCCCTTTAGATAAAGTAACTGCATTTCTAGACCATCTTAACTCCTTAAATTCTAAAATTCAGTTCACAATGGAGTTAGAGGCAAACAATTCTTTAGCTTTTCTAGATGTATTAGTAATTCGGAATCCTGATAACACCTTGAGCCACACTGTGTATAGAAAAACGACCCATACAGATAGATACTTAAACGGTGATTCTCACCACCATCCTTCACAGTTAGCTACCGTGGGTAAATCTTTGTTTCAGAGAGCACGAGGGATCTGTGACAGTAAACACCTGGCCGCCGAGCTCCAACACGTCAAGCAAGTTTTGCACGACAATAAGCTTCGGGTCCCGCGCCTACGTCACAGTGAACGAGTGAAGCCGGCCACAGTCGAGCGAGTGCCTGCTGTACTGCCATATGTCAGAGGTGTCACTGACAAGATTGGCTACATCTTGAAGCGTGCTTCCATTAAAACATATTTCAAGCCGCCGAAGAAGATTAGTCAGTTTTTACCATCAGTCAAGTGTAATATTCCTCTGCAAGATGCAGGAGTGTACAAGCTTGATTGTGAATGTGGTCTCTCTTATATAGGACAAACTAAAAGATCTATAAAAACCCGCGTTAAAGAACACATAGCTGATGTGAAGAATAGACGCTCCGGGAAGTCTGCAGTCTGTGAACACGTACAGGATCGCCCCCGTCACTACATTAGATTTGATAGACCACAAATCCTCGCTAAAGAACACCGATTCCTTCCAAGGATGATTCGCGAGGCTATTGAAATCAAGAAACATCCTAATTTCAATAGAGAAGATGGCTGGGTGCTACCATCTGCTTGGGATCCCATAATTAATAAAATTAAATCTCAACCCAAGCATACAACTGCAAGACTTCATGATACTGTAAGTTCATACTGCGTAGATCGGATCAAAAATTAATAATTTTTTAATCTGGAGGTAGCCGTGGTTAACTATGACATTGGGACGTCATACACCTCAGTCCCCCCCGTGACCATGAGTGCTGTAAAGTGCTTGAAACGTCGGGAATGTAAAAAAGTTAATATACGCGATAAAATCCGTAAAATTAGTTTTATTTAAATTGTGAGAGCATGGTTCTACCGCGGTCGAGCCTACCCATTCGTGCTACAACGAATATAGCTGCACTTTCTTTCACTCAAAATCTATATTGATAATAGAAAAAGAAAGTATGAGCACATTGGCAGACTTGGCGAGAAATTAGATCGCCTTCCTTCGGGAACCCGTGCATTCTGATCTCTCGCCAAGGCTGTTTAAGGGAATTTCTGTAAGCCATCACTACTATCTCTGCACATGGAGGATGACTCACTGGCCCACGCCGCAAAAGAGAAAGCCGACCTTTTATTCTCCCTTTTTGGGTCCAACTCGACTCACGATGACGGGAGGAACATACCGCCGACCATACCGCAGTGTGAGTGCTCCATGCCTGATGTTTGATTCACACAGTGCTCAGTACGCAAAGCACTCCTCTCCCTGGACATACACAAGTCGAGTGGGCCTGATGGAATCCCACCAATTGTGCTGAGGACGTGCGCTCCAGATTTGGCAACGGTTCTAACGCGTCTTTTCCGGTACTCCTACTCCCTAGGCGTTGTCGCGAATTCATGGAAAACAGCTTTCGTGCACCCGATCTCTAAAAAAGGTAACCGCTCTGATCCGTCCAACTAAAGACCTATCGCCATCACCACCTTGTTCTCGAAAATAATGGAGTCCATTATTAACTGCCAGCTCATGCGGTACCTTGAGGAGCACCAGGTGATTAGTGACCGCCAGTACGGTTTTCGTCGGGGTCGCTCAGCTGCTGATCTTGTTGTTTATCTCAACATAACACAAAGATGGGCGCAGGCGATCCGAGTCCAAGGGGGAGGTATTGGCCGTTAGTTTGGACATAGCGAAGGCCTTTGATCGGGTTTGGCACAAAGCGCTTCTTTCGAAGCTTCCTTCCTATGGGCTTCCCGATAAATTGTGCAATTGGATAACTAGTTTTCTGGCTGATCTGAGCATCAAGGTCGTAGTAGAAGGTGCATGCTCCGATTACAAGCCTATTAACGCTGTTGTTCCACAAGGTTGCGAGCTATCACCAACGCTGTTTCTTCTGCATACGAGAGTGATACTGAAAGTTCTTAGAAAATCAAAAACTGAACAAACTAGCAAGTTATTAGTTTTAAATATCTTTTCAAAATAGAGTCCATTTACATCGCTGTATCCAATGGAACCACTGAGAAAAGCACTTTGCCCACGCGTCCTTAGGGGTCTCTTTTGAAACGCAGCCGCTTCCTTGGAGTCCATAAAACGTTTTCCTCGAAGTTTTTTATTTTATTTTCGGAAATAAATAAAAATCGCAAACTACGAGTTATTAGTTTCATTTATTTATCGTGTATGGTTTTCCTTAAATCTGGAAAATAACCACGCTTCGGGACCCTTTCTGGGGCGCGGGGGGTGATGCTCACCCGGGAGAGAAAATTTAACTCTGTTTTGTAATGTACATATGGCGATCGATAAAATTACTTAATTTATTTTGAATTTTTTAGCTAAAATACAAACATTTATATTTCGCGGACTGGCCGAATCAATTTAATTTTAAGAGTAGCAAAGCAACGTGAAATTAAAGGGTTTAGAAATAAATTATACCTGTTTTTTTAAAGAGCATATTCTATTCTCTACTATAGTCATGCATATATTGATGGTAAAGTTGGAAATTTTTGAGAAAACTAAACTGAACAAAACAAATCGATAAATAATAAAAAAAATCATATTCATGACAGATTCCGCAGAAACTATAAGTGATATCGCTTTTCTATGTATAAGAGGTTGATAAGAAATTATTAATCAAGCATTATTTCGTACCTGCACACTTTTCATGTACCTTGTACGATTTTCTTTAAAACTAATTAAAACCTAATTTCTTGGGCGTGGAGGGAAGCACACCCGGGAAGGGAAAGGGGAGGGAGAGTGGATAAGATTTAACTTCGCTCCATAACGTACATAATTATGCCGATAAATAGTACTTTTTTCTAAAAAAACTGTGACTTATTTATCTTTAATTTGGTTTTCACATTTTTCTTTTTTTGAGAATTTCTTACAGAAAATCCAATAACTCATTTTGGCCTGACCCGGGATTCGAACCTCATGATCAGCAATCGTGTTTACGACCACTAGACCAACGAGGCAGTAATCATTTACAAGTATCGATGTAGGAAATCGCCGTACAGAGGCGGCGTAAGAGACCATATCCCCTGGAATTCAGATCATCAGAAACAGAATATGGGCAGCAGCATATATCCTGATTAAAACTCAAAATAATAAAAACTGCAAATACCAACCCACCTGCTATACGTTTGCCACATTGGCAAACATAAGAAACAGAAACTTTTTTATTCAATAGAGATTATAAATAATACTTATTGAAAGTCACTCTTTTTTTTAATTACCGGCAAGAAACTCAGCGGGACATCCCTTCTATGATACAATCTATGGGGAAGGCCTGAATGTTCAGCGATGGACTCTTGATAGGCTTTAATGATGATGAAAGAGAATAATACCGGAAAACCATTTACAAATGTACGGTTCATTTCTACTCCAACAGACCAACATTGGTCTATTAAGGTATAAAAACATAGGTATTTAATTTTTGTTATGTTATCAAGATCCTTTACTTCTTTGCCTTAGCAAACCACTACTGGAGACATTTCACATTTTAGGAAGGGTACCATTACCAGTAAATAACTCAGAGTTAATTATCATTATCCAGGTAAAATTAACATAACAAAATTAGGGAACCATTAAAAGTACTAAAAATTTATATACAACTAGCAATCTGTCCCGGCTTTGCATGGATGATTTCTGGATCGCGACAACGGCGCCAACTACCGGATCCAATTGTGAATCTCAAACATCCAGGAACCCGCTCAAATGCAAAAAGTTTCATCAAAATAGTTTGAGCCATTTTCGAGTTTTAGCGAGACTAACAGACAGTAATTGATTTATATATATATATATATATATATATATATATTGAGATAGATATATAATATGAATTATGACAATTGAGAACACCATATAGATTTCTATACAAAATGATACAATTTTACAGATAGATTATCAAGTTGGATGATTGAAGTGCAATTGTTATATACACATATTATGAATATATTTGTAATTTTTACTACATTCATCACCATTAGATATAGCCTACGTAAAGTCCATTACTGCACGTAGGTCTCACACATAAATTGCCTCATAGGGAGATATTTGCTATAGTTGACAATTACAGTATTTTTATTATTTTATGTTGTTATCAGAAAGGTGTTGCTGCTACTCAGCCTCTGTGTTGGTTTTTACAAGCCACGGTATGCCATACGGTAGTGGCTTGTCTTACCCCTCAACTATATGGCATTTATTTATTCTAGATGCCTGGATATAGAAATTGATAATGTATTAACTGCCATTGAAAACTATGCCCTTGTTAACACAACTGACCAGACAGGTTGGTGAGGATATGGCTACTGTTGCATTAATAATGCTGTTCTCTATTCTGGTGATGCATGTGAGTTTAGAGCTTGGAATTTTACCATGTAGCAGTGGTCAATACAATCCTGTTCAATCCATTTAGTTGTATAAGCTACAGAACATGCCAAAGAAATAAGCATACATAATATTCACACACTCAAAAAACTAACCCTTCTTGTGGTGCAGCCGGGCAAAAAATTTGAGGATCCATTTATGTGATTTTGCATCTCCCATCCAAAACAATGAAATTCCACCAAGAGAAAACAATTGTAAATATGAACATTCTTCATTAGTTGAATAGGAATCCAAAAGCAACTAAGATTCTACTAAAAATATTGTTAATTTAAAAATATTTATACAACTATGGATTTGTATATTTAATAGTTCATTAAAGCACATTTTAGTGACAAAACATAATTTAAAAGTGTGGAAGAAGCTCTTAATTCTTATATAATATTGATTATAGAATTTTTATGAGTGTGTCAATGTCAATGCCATCAATTTGTATTTTTATCTGATAACCTTGATTACTAATATTTTTAAATGCAAACACGATTCAATTTAATTATATTATATTTTTGTTTAATAATCGATTGATAATGTTGAATAGTGTTATTTTAATTAAAAACCTCATAAAATTGTCTTGGTTAACAGAAACTTAGTAAGGTGTAAGGTAAGGTATGGTATAACTATAAAACTGTATGAATAATAAAACAAAGTATTCACTGCAATGTGGTATAATAATATTTTATCCTGTAATAATGAAATAACTTACCTTTAGCGACATTTTGGATATTCAATCGATTTTTCACTCACACTAGGAAATAAACAAACATTATTTAGTTCAAATATTTAATTTTGCACAGCAAATTAATATTTCGTCGCTCTTCTTTCTATGACGCAAAACGTAGTTACGTAACTGCACAATATATAATTTTTATTTCGACAACACTCTAAAAGTCATATGTTTTGGGACCTGAATCTTTCGCGTAATATTATTTTAACACGACACAACACACGTGCAACTAACTCAAAGGAACATTTCCATATTACATTTTTTCCCTCCGTTCCGTATCGTCTAGTTGTTGTTGTTTTTATTATTCGCTCGAGAGAGCAGGCAAAAGAACAACGCCATACAGCCTAGTCTTTATGTATAATTATCCTTCATAGTTCACTGCTTCACAATATGTTGATGCGTCACATTGTGCAGCCCTTGGGAGATTTTGACGGTAACTTGAGCCAGCAGGCAGCTGACATTTCGCGATGGTATCTAAAGGCACCTATGTTAACAAACAGCTTATCTTGAGAATCCATCACCATCAGACCACTTGTTTCACCGTTTCCACTAATAGTTCACATGCGTAGACAATTAATACATAAAATCGCACCACTTTTACATATCAAAATCTACTTCAAGCTATTATTTAAACTATAATACAGGAGTAGCAAACCGCCGCCGGTCAAGTTCCCGCTAAAACTCCCTGTATCTTCTAGCATTTTGACAGTTTGACATTCAGCGGTTTATGCATTGTTGCCATATTGCGAAATATACAGGTGTAGGTAATGAATTTATAATTATTAATATTGCACTCTAAAATTAATTCGAATTCTAACAATATTTAAACTATTTGCTGATTTCGTTAGTATTTTGTTTTTGTTTTAAAACATCTAAGAAAACAACAATAGTTTAAAGATAAAGCGCCATCTAGTACATATACACTCACCGAGGAGCAAACCGAATAGCGTGATTGAACGATAGTTCCTCTAAATGTTAATAGATGGCGTACATTTTAAATCTTAAAAGACCAAATTTTGGTTTTATCATGAATTTAAAAGTGGTAGAGCCACGCGGCAGCTTTTGCTGTCGCACGGATGGGCCGGCTCGAACCGGGGTGATACCACGACCTCACAGAAAACCAGCGTGAAGTAGAGGTTTACCTCTGCATTTCGCTTGGTGAGTGCAGGTGGCCGGAGGCCCTTTTTGCTGGAAATGAGACATTCCATCTTAGTCCTCACGGGTGACAACGCATCTACATTTTGATTTGTACTAGAGGATTGATGTAGATGTCTATGGGCCACAGCAACCACTTACCATCAGGTGGACTGTGTGCTCGTTTGTCACCCTTATCCTATAAAAAAAAAATATTGTGATTTAAGCGCTAAATATAAATTAAATACTTCTATGTATTTTTGAGTAACATAAAATGAGATTACATTTTTCTTAAACATAAACATAAGACAAACACTCCTATTACACAGAGGAGAAGGCCAAAACTACGGAATAAGGACTTCCTTTCGGCTTTCGGCACTGGCATAACGGGCATAACACACTACCTAAACCGTGTTAGCTCAGGGGCTAAGCGCTCGTTGTAAATTTCGTTGTAACCCGGCTTCGAACACGCCGGCAACAATGAAATTTTTAAATACTGATTTACCCCGTGAAACACAAATCCTCCCAAAAGAAAACCCATTCCTACCAAGAATGATTCGTGAGATTATTGATTTAGGTTAGTAATTAAAAAACATCTTAATTTCAATAGAGAAGATAAATGGGCATCATTTGATTGGGATCTTATAATTAATAAAATTTAATCCAAACCTAAGTATACCACTAAGTGCAGATCAGACCAAAATTCATATTCAGAAACTGAAGGTAACCGGGTTAACTATGACATCGGGACGTCAAACACCTCAGTCCCCCGTCGGGGATTAAAAAGTTAAAATTAAACACGATAATATCCGTAAAATTAGAATCATTTAACAGACTTTAAAGGTCTAAACGGACAGCGCCTGGATTTCAATACAGACCGGATTTTTATCACACCAGCCACAACGACCTGTACGCGAAGGTCTACAGGTCTCGCGAGCAATATTATTGATATATTCTTCGTTGCATAGGTAGTTGTAATACGGTTTCAAGCACATTACTTGTGAAAACTATTACAAGTAGGGAAACCAACTTCTTGAAAGCTGTTGCTAACGGCCAAAAATATAATTTGAAATAAAATCTATTGAGTTTTATTGCTTGAAGACCGGCAAAAGACCGGACTTTTTTGTCAAAAATCAGTATTATCAACCACCTGCTCGATACTCAACTCTAGACTCTGGTCACCCTAGGTAAGTCACAATTGTGTTTTGTGGAAGGCTCTGAGGGAGACCTTTGTTCAGTAGTCGACTTATGATGAATAAAGATGACGATTAGTTAGTTAACAAACAACTAGGAATTAAGATGTAATTAGATGTTTGTTAACAGTAAAAAGGGTCTCCGGTTCTCTACAGTCACCATACGAAACACAGCAGCAATTTTACGCTGGTATTCTGTGAGAGCGTGGTCCTTCCCCGGTCGAGCCGACCCATTCGTGCTACAACTATACTATTAATATAGCTGCAGCATGGCTCTACCACGTTTAATAAAGTACCCTGTCAGGGTCTTTCTCCGTTATATTTATTTAAACTTTATTGTTACCATCTTTATAAATAACGTAGATAACAAAGTACTTAACAGCATTCTCTACAAGTCAACCCACCAGGGATTGAAATATTGTAATGATTATGTACATAAGTTACTAGATTAAAAATATTATTAAGAAACAAATAAAACATTACGTAAAATGACAGTAACGAATGGATCTAAAAACACGACCTCCAAATTCGAGTAAAAATAATAATTGAGTTGCTTTGATACTTTTTATTGTCGTATAAATACAGTGAGATTAATTATCTAAATAATCATGATCATTGAGTTATTTTTTATCTTCCCTCTCTTCTCTTGTAACATTTTTCATCAAATGTGTTTTCACTGCTTGTAGAGCAGTTTTCGGATTGTATTTATCCGGATGGGCTACTGTATAATGGGTACGCAGGTCTGTGGCCATGTTTGTTTTATATTTACAATCAGGACACTCGTATAGATACAATCCTTCATGCCGGCCGCTTCGTAGTACATGCTTGCGGAGATTTTCCTAAAAATATTAATAAATAATTGTAGATATATTATGTACATGGTTATTTTGCAATAACCGGCCAAATTTGCAGAGAAAGTTCAGAATGAGTAATATAAGCGAGTAAATGAGTAAAAGGTGAAGTAGATTAAATAAAAAGGAACTGGTACATTCTGTCCTTTTTATCTTTTAAATTCAAAATGCATGGTAATGCATTATTTTAACTGATTTTACTGGGCATGAACACATTCGTAAGGGTCGATCGGTAGGCAAAAATGGTTTGCCATAAATCACATTAAATTTTTTTTATATAGGAGGGGGGCAAACGAGCATGCGGCTCACCTGAAGGTAAGTGACTACCGCCGCCCATTAACAACTGCAACACCAGGGGATTGGTGATGATGTCAAATAAAATTAGAAACCTTATGTACTCGTATTTCCAACAACTGCAATAACGGTATACCATTATTTATATATTTGAACTTAAGTTCAAAATTCGGCTACTCTTTGAAAAATCATTCTGTATAAGAATTAAGAAAGTTTGCAGTCATCAGCTTTGAAGCAATGAATCATTGCCATAGCAATTAAATTAATAAATATAGAGAACTATTGTCAGTATGTTTGTAAAGCAAAATCAGAGAGTAATGTTTTGTTTATTACTTGCGACCCGCCCCGGCTTTGTCTGGATAGGAATTAATGCGGCGTTATTTAGAGTTAAGGTAATCTAAGACCATTTACCAATGTTTCTTTTTGACAAAAAAAATCTTTGTTCATCAAATTTTTTAAATTAATTTTAGCCTGGCTTCCTCCATTGTAGTAATATGTACTTAGATCCTTCCTGCTGTCCGATGAAGCTGTAAGAGCCGCATAGGATATCAGCATTAACATCACATAAAGCAGAGAGAGAGAGAGAGAGAGAGAGAGATCCTTCCTGGCATTGATCTCTATCCGGTCGTAAATTTTTATCATAATCGGTTCACCCATTCTGAAAATGACCCCGGACAGACAGGCAGACAGACAGACAAAAATTTTAAAATTGGTTATTTATATCATAGCATGCAAATAATATGGAGTGGATGCCCCTAATACCAGCCACGCCCCTAATTCCAGCCTTTTCGCCTTTTTAGTTCATAAATAAAGTTTCTAGTAGTTTTAACTACAAATATTTTCAACTAAAAAATTCTTCATATACAGAGAAAGTGTATTTCAAATATTGTGACATAGCTATAAATCTATCAGTGTTAAATTAAACATCAATACACGTACACAACAGAAAACGCTCTTAGTTTTAAGCTTATCTGCCGACTTTCAAAAAGGAGACGGTTCTCAATTCGAGTGTATGTTTTTGTTTTTTTATCTGTACCCAGTGTATACCCAGTACAAAGTTATGAGGTAACACCTCATAACTTTGTACTGCGCAAACCGATTTCGATGATTCTTTTTTTATATGAAAGCTGATAGTTCTCGTGTGGTCCCATATGAATTTAATCAAGGTCAGACCAATGGTTATTGAGTTATTCTTAAATAACCTATATTGAAGTCGCTTATGTTAAAGTCGGCTGTACAAAATTTTTAATTTTTAATTATTTATTTTACGTAATCTCATCTTCAGGCTTTTTGATTGGTATGAATATGACTATAGATATAGTAATGCAGTTTTTTATTTAAATTTTCAAGTTTTTTATTTTCTGTTGGTGGGAAAACAAAGGAGCTGTAATTAGATAAACGAAATGTACGAAGTGCACAATGTCAGCCGTCAGACTGTTATTTCGTTTGACGTACCTAATAAGAAGTACCTAATTTCAGCCACATAACAAAAATCAGGGTTATCACAAACTACAATAAATATCATTAATTAGGACACAATTTATTTTGATACTTTAGAACTGTAGAACTCCTTATAGTTTTAGTTTTCATTATCTTTGAGAAAGACTAAAACAGCAAAAATCATAATTAATTATAACATTGTAGTACTAATTATAAGGATAGTGTCTTAGGACTCTGGACCTTCATTTGCGCCAATTTATGGTGCATTGGTATCCATATTCAGCCCTAGACTTGTTATGCAATGATAGTGATTATTTAAAAACTAAGAGAATTTATATGAAATCGATGTGCTAATGTTTTTAAATTTTTTGTATAAAAGGAAAATCTAAATTCTTACAATTGAAACACTTACTGCAGTAAGGTAAGTAAGTATACTAAGTAAAACGTTTAAATTTAATAATTAGATATTGTTATCTATTTTAATTAATATATCACGCTTGTCGCATATATGATTCAAAATAAGAAGTTGTTATTTGTTAACAGTGTGATTTCTTATATTTACGCGAACACTACACATTGAATAAAACTACTTTTACGGATTTTTTCGCATTTAATTAACTTATTTATCTTATTTTTATTAATTCCCGACGTTTCGGTTGTTTTACAGCACCCGCGGTCATGGGGCACTGAGGTGATTGACGTCCCGATGTCAGAGTTAACCCGGAGTAGGTACCTTCAGCTTTTTTAATTATTAATTTTGGTCCGATCTACGCAGAATAAATTTACTGTGTCTTGAAGTCTTGCAGTGGTATGCTTGGGTTTAGTTTTAATTTTATGAATTACAGGATCCCAAGCAGGTGGTAGTACCCAGCCTCCCTCTCTATTGAAATTAGGATGTTTTTTTTAATTTCAATAGCCTCACGTATCATCCTTGGCAGGAATCGATGTTCTTTCGCGAGAATTTGTGGTTTATCAAATCTAATGTATGGCGTTATCTTAATGGCGGGGGCCGTCTAGGATATGATCACAAACTGCAGACTTCCCGGAACGCTAGGGCTTCACGTCAGCTATGTGGTCTTTTACGCGGGTTTTTATTGATCGTTTTGTTTGCCCTATGTACGAGAGACCACATTCACAATCAAACTTGTACACTCCTGCATCTTGTAGAGGAATATTGCACTTGACGGATGGTATCTAAGAACTGACTAATCTTCTTCGGCGGCTTGGAGAATGTTCTATTAGAAGCTCGCTTCAAGATGTAGCCAACTCTGACATCGGGACGTCAATCACCTCAGTCCGCCGTGACCACGGGTGCTGTAAAGCACCCGAAACGTCGAGAATTAATAAAAATAAGATAAATAAGTTAATTAAACGCGAAAAAATCCGTAAAAGTAGTTTTATTCAATTGTTAACAGTACCTCAAAAATTATTATTTTAATTATCATAACTTAGCGACAAGTATCTACCAAAAACTCAAAGGGAGACCCTATGCTAGGCTAGCATTAGGTACACAAAAGGGCGACATTCGGTACAGGGTGACTGGAATTTGAGCCATAGCGTATTTTTTTGCTTATCGTCGTTTTTGAAATTAATGTTCTCGAAAATATTAAGATTGTAAATGAATGTTCATTACATAGAAGTATTAGGTTTATTACATTTTTGGATAAATAATCTATCTTTAAAACAAGTGTTTAAAAATACTGTGCTCCTATTCAAAAAGCAGGAGTTTTTAAAGTTGGAATTGTCAATAAAGGGCTGGTAATAAGGGCATCCACCTGGTTATTTTAATCCAGTTATTCAGACAGACATTTCAATTTTATTTATATTATGTAAGTATAGATCAATTAGGTATTCATGGTTTGCAACAGTAACTTACTATAATTGGGTGTTTATCAATGCAAAGATATAGAGTTTTTTTTTAACTTACTAAGCTGCCACAAGTAAACGGGCAATGCGGGCATGCATAGGGTTTTATTCCCTCATGGCACATCATATGTCTCTTCATGTGACTCGCCTGGTCGCTGCTGAACGTACATACTGAACATTTGTGATTTTTAATATTTTCACCGTGGGCTCGGCGATGCCTGCATAGAAAATAGCATGTATTAGGTTGGAGCTGTTTATATTTTACGATAGCATACCTATATATTTGTACGGAATTTTAAATGCCATCAAACTTGGTGCTATCTTACGTTAAGCTAAAGAATTATTAATGTATACGAGCATACGTTACTCGTAGCATACGTCTACAAATTACGTTAGATGGCGATGTAGCAAATGTAATTCAATGCACCTAGAATGATACCATAGTAATTTATTAGATGGCGCTGAAGCAAACGTAATTAAATGTAGTTAGAATGTGCATATCATAGAAATAAATCGAATCGAACGTTGGTTAAAAATACATAAACCAATGTAACATATAATTCAATAAAACATAGCGACATTTTTTTAAATTCATTATAAGCCAGTGCTTGGCCACAATCCCACCTGGTGGTAAGTGGTGAAGCAGCCCTGGATGGTAAATCGCACTGCCTTAGCGTAACAAAAGCCTATTCACTCTAGCCTTGAAGACGCCTAGGTTGTATTCGGACGGAAAGATAGACGCCGGCAAATTATTCCACTCCTTTGCTGTATGCATTACAAAAGTCAAAGCAAACTGTTTGGTTCTAATGCGAAATACCGGAAACAAGAAAATGAAAGGGTGTATTGCAATACTGAAATTCGTTTTACTCACAGAGCAGCTCTGCCCTAGTATATTATGATATTGCACACAAGTTTGAAGCGCCATCTATAGTATGTGCCATATCGATTGAGAAAAACGGACAATGACCTCAGATATGAGCCGAGTGTCAAAAGGCGTAACTTACAAAATCTCAATTTAGATGTGATAACAATATTTAAATATTGATATTATTCCCACTTCTAGGTCAGCACATATGTTTTGTTTTTTTGTTTCTTAAATAATATTGTCTGTGGTTCCTATAAACATAGTAAAATCTTACGGTACATCGCGAAAAATGTGTTATATTTTATATTTCAATTTATGGTAAGTAACGCAGCAATTCATTTAATAACAGTTTCATATTAAAAAAATATTTGAAGCAATATAATCACCATATTGAGCTTTTGCAAATTCATCCCTTTAAAATAAACAAAACGCGCGTTACGTCAGTTCGTTCTAAAAGAAACGTGACAATGGCAGCCAGAGATGCGTCACCTTTTTTGGGCCGGTCCGCCATTTTGTTTTCATTCGTGTTCGGATAGCGCTTGCGTGTGTACGTCTCGGGTAATTCATAGCATTCATTGCATTGTTTTAGTTGAGTTTTTACTGTTAAATTTGTTATATCGTTAAGTTTTTGTTTTTTGAATCTGTTATATTAGTTTTACTGTGACGGTCGTTACTAAATCGACATGAGTTCAGGAGAATTTGGTGAAGGACCCGGTCCTTCAACATCAAGTGGAAAGAGACGTCGCCGACCCATAATAAACGTAGCAGGTACGTACAAATAGGTACAAATGCGACGACGTAGCCTTTCTATTTCTTAAAGCGCTCTTTTTATGTGACCATGTGGTATTTATTTTCTAAAACAATATGTATTTATGTGATGTAGTACTATGGTAGTATATTTTTGTCATTTATTTACAGGCCCATCTTCTGGAGCACCTTTAACGTCACCAGTAAAAAAGAGAAAACCTACCACTTTGTCGGTCGGGGAACAAGAGATTATCATTAATGTATACAAATATGTCAAAAACACCTGGCCCGAAGACGTGTATCCTTCAAACGTTAATATGGTAGAAAAGGTTTCGGAGATCTCAGGAGTCAGCAAGAGCACTATATATCGCGTATTAAGCGTGTATAGAGATTCCCATAAAATACCAGAAAAGGGAATAATTAATAAAAGAAAAAAGTCTGTAATTGACAAGTTGGACGATTTTGATAAATCGGCTATAAGAGCGAAAGTGCATCAGTTCTTTCTTGCAGGAGAATTACCGACTTTAGACAAAATTTTGCTCAGTATAAATCAAGATGACCAGTTGCCAAACTTGAGCAAAACTTCCCTGCGACGTGTGTTGCGCCATTTAAAATTCAAATATATAAAGAGAAACAGAAAAAGTGGTCTAATAGATCGCCCAGAGATAGTTCTGTGGCGTACCAGATATTTGAGAGAAATACAAATATTAAGAAACGAGGGACGTAACATTTTTTACCTTGACGAAACATGGATTAACGCAGGTCATACTATGGGAAAGGTATGGGAAGACACCACAATTGAATCTTCTCGTCAATCACGGTTAGAAGGCTACTCTACTGGCGCGAAAGCCCCTTCGGGTAAAGGAAAGCGATTAATAGTTGTACACGTTGGCAATGAAAATGGCTTTTTGGAGGGATGTGATTGGGTATTTGAATCATCATCTACTGGTGACTACCATGAGAGTATGGACGCTCTCCATTTCGAGGACTGGTTTAGAAAAGTAATAGAAAAACTGCAAAGCGGCGATGTCATAGTTATGGATAACGCTAGTTACCACTCCAGACGTTTAGAAAAAACCCCAACAATGTCTTGGCGGAAACAAAATATGCAGGAATGGCTAGAATCTAAACAGATCGCATACGTGCCCTCGGACACAAAGACCCACTTAATGGAAAAAATAAAGGCAGTTAAAGATAACTATCGAAGTTACGTCACCGACGAGATGGCAAAAGAAAAAAGCATCACAGTGGTAAGGTTACCTCCTTATCACTGTGAGCTTAACCCCATTGAACTTGTGTGGGCAGATGTGAAAGGGTACGTTGCACGAAAAAATACAACTTTCAAGTTAAAAGATGTTAAAAATTTACTTAAAGATGGTTTAACTCAAATCACGCCAGATAAATGGAAAAACTGTGTTCAGCATGTCCTTAAGGTTGAACAAAAAATGCGTGGCATGGATGATAGAATTGACCAAACTGCAGATCGCTTTATAATTAATGTTACAGATAGTTCATCAAGTGAAGATACGAGTGATGATTGCACCGAATAAAAATAAAGTTCTTATATAATATTAAAAATAAAGTTTTATCTTTTGCATAAGTACGTACTTATTCGGTGTCGTTATCACTCGAATCTTTATATGTGTTATAAATTAATGTTTTTTGTTGTTAAATGAATAAAGTACTTTATAACAATAGATGATTTTTCTTCTACAGCGATCTTTCACATAACTTTTTAATAATAGTTAATAAATATATATTATATCAATCATTATAAAAAAATCATTATAAATAAAGAAAGTACTACATATAAAATGTGCCTATATATTGAAGGTTTGTAACCCCTGGTTAAACGACCGAAAGGTCATTGTCCGTTTTTCTCAATCGATTTGGCACATACTATAGATTTCGTTACTATGAACTAATCTTATTCTATCTACTTTCAACTTCGTGGTTACCTGGTAGGACGATTCTTTTTTACTTTTAAAACCTACAGAACTAATTTAGATGAAAACTTAAATAGGTATTAGTCAATTACCTGCCCAAAAAAAATGGTAATATTTTTAAATTTAATATAATTAGAATTTTTATAAGATGAAGAATATTTTTTTCGGGGCCTTGGTATGATGACATAATAATGTTGACACAGTAAAACAAGTTAACGGTTTATGTTTTATTATCATCATAATCACAAGCCCACAGCTGGTCATGGGCATCTCCCATTGTAAAGAGAATTTGCCTTAACAGCCAGGCTCAAGATAAAGTCTTCGGTTCGAGTCGACTCATTTGTGCTACGGTTATTAGGAACACACTGCAGCTTGGCTCTATCGGGTGCATATAGGTCTAGAATTTTAGCTAATCGGGAAAAGGAAATAAAGTGATGATTAAGTGGGTATACAGATGGAAACCTATTGAAGTCAATTTAAACTTGAAATATCAGGAAAAAAATTATCTTTCTGAGTCGTACCTATTCCTGCGGTGAAATTGCAATATTTGCACTGCAGCGTTTCGGTGTGAAGGGCATAGAGAACAAGTAATTACAGTTTGTGGGGCATTACTGAGACCTCAGAGGTGACAATGAATTTGCAGCCTTCTTTGTTAGAAGTTAGCTGCAGGTGTCCATGGACTGCACAGGCCACTAGCCATCAGGTGGACTACACCTCTACAAAATTCTTTTATAAAACAAATATTGTAAAACATGGTGTGATGTAATGATGAAGTCTATAATTTCAATGTTGATTAAGAATATTATGTTATGACTTTAAAATAAAATTTAAAAAGAATGATGATACGTGCGGAATTTCTTTCGCCGTTTCTTTACACTCACCATTCGAAACAGTTAGTAATGCTGCTCCTATAGAAAAATTCCTATCAAAAATAAGAAATATACAATACGTACCTTATTAGCTGTGAGGCTGTGCTGGCTACAAATGTGCACTGGTCGTGAGGACATCGTCTCTCAACAGACGAACAAGACGTTTCGTGTTGAGTTAGGGCTGTCCTGGAATTAAAAAGAAATAGAAAATGTTATTTATACGTACGTCACTCAATAAGTTTTGAAATAGGTACTCGAAATTTAAAAATGGAACGCACCCGTGTTATTAGTTTCTAAAAAGCAAATTTATTTAAAAATAGAACTCCATATGTAATCCAATTGCTCAATATTAAAAAAAGAAAGTTCTATTAATTTTCCTGCAACGCTTCCCGCGCTTTTCATTTAAAACGATGGATGAACCGTGAACATTTGCGCGCTATGATATATTATGATTTTAAATTTGGTTTAACCGAACAATTAATTTTACAACGGTTACAATCAGCATTACCGGACACAGCTTCATTACGCACAATAATTTTTAGGTGGTTTGCTGAATTCAAAAGGGGTAATATTAATCTTAAAGATGACCAAAGAACCGGGACCCCGCAAACAGCAGTAATGGCGGAAAATGTATGGACTACTGAAATGTTGGTGCGAGAAGCAGTCAACCCTGCATGGTATACTACAGTTGCATTACCCAAAGCTTTTCAAACTGTGCGGGAGAGAAGACCAAAGAGAATTCGGGGAATCATGCTGCGTCACGATAACGCCTCTTCACATACTTGCCTTAGAACAAAAGCATTTATTGAGGAATCTGGTGTTGAAACTCTAAGTCACCCTCCCTACAGCCCTGAATTAGCTCCTTGTGATTTCTTTTTGTTCCCAAGAGTCAAAGAAAAAATAAAAGGCAAGTTTTTTTCAAGCGCCGAAGAAGCCGTGGCTGCCTACGAAGAAGCGATTCCCGACCTGCCAGATCAAGACTGGCAAAAGTGTTTTCAGAGTTGGTTTAGGCGAATGGAATTGTATAGAGCAGGATGGCGAATATTTTGAAAAGATGTGCCATAAATATTAATAGTGTCTAGAATACTTTTTGTATATCTCAAAACTTATTGAGTGACCTACGTAGCGGCTTCTAGTGACAAAAAAGCTAACAGTACGCCTGATGGTTCATTCATTCAAATTTCTATAGTTACCACGCTTGGCCCACGAGTTAACATCAGCAGTTTTTTTGAGCTATTAGAAAGATGCTGCTGCCCATCACCTGCTTCTTGCCTCTGTCGCCTCTTACGACACCGAACCGCGTGGTTCGATCTCATATCGTCCGAACTGGAAAATGTAAAGCCGCGTATCCACCAAAAATGTTGACAACAGTTACGTTTCCAACAAGCGTCTCCACCGAGGGAACAAATGTTGGCAACAAGCGTATTCCTTTGATATTGCCGCCGAAAATGGAAACAAGTTGCCAACACAACGGTTGCCAACAAAACTTTGGTGGAGACGCGGCTTAATAAAACTCTTCTTTTATCCTGTCCTAAGAATTACTATGTGTCGATATTCATCTGTCATCAGAAAATGCTGCCTAATTAATGAAGTTAGTGATATGACAGATATTTTTCACGATTCTCTACACAAATTCGGAAATTCAGCTTTTGCGAAATTAGTGACATGATATTAAGGGACGTAATATTTACTATTTTTAACCAATCTAAAAAAAATATGTATGCTTTGTTCGTCTATAAGTCGTTCGCATGTGCATTTACTTATTTCTAATTTTAATAATTAAATTAGTATTATAATAAGTTACTTATTTCTAATTTTAATAATTAAATTAGTATTATAATAAGTCGGCCAATATTGTAATTATAAGATGGCCAGTGTTGCCAACTCAGTGACACTTTGAGCATCCGTTTCGCCACAACACGGAACGCGTTAGAGACTGAACTGCATTAATGCAAGTCGGCGACGCAATAATGCATAAGATATTACACAAGTTGGATCATCAGCGGCATTAGACGCCCTCAATGGCTTTACAATGTTCTGGGTACGATGAAAGTTTGGGTAATGGCCACGTCGACTTGATTCATGCGGTTTGTGGGCCGAATTAGATCTTGTGCAGCAGTTATCGTTTCGTCTGATACCTGGTACTTTGAGACTTCTCTGTATTCATACATTCTGTGTTTGTATGTAAATAGTTATAAGAAAAGTATACTTTAGTAACAGTACTTAAGCCACACTTCTTATTATACAAAATAATATAATATATAAGAGAACATTATAGGAAAGGGGGTTTTCTTTAAAAAAATATCTCATTTTATATTCTCGACGTTTCGAGTACTTTACGGCACCCATGGTCACGGGTTCGACGTCTTAATGTTATAGTTAACTACGGCTACCTTCAGATTAAAACTATAAATTATGGGTCCGATTTATGCGGTATGAACTTATAGTATCTTGATGTCTGACAGTTGTATGATTAGGCTGGGATTTAATTTTATTAATTATAGGATCTCAAGCGCAGATGGTAGCACCCAGCCATTAGTATGTTTAGGAGCTGTAAAGTGTTCGAAACGTTTGGAGTCTGTATCTATATCTATTATAAAAAAGAGTCTGTTTGTAATGTTAAAATAACAGCTTTTTACTAAATGCATATGAATATACGGCACTAATAACAAAAAACAAATTTTAAAATTTTTGTCTGTCTGTCTGTCTATCTGTCTGTCTGTTTGTTTGTTCCGGCTAATCTCCGAAACGGCCGGACCAATTTTGACGGGACTTTCGCTGGCAGATAGCTGATGTTATAAGAAGTAACTTTTATTTTAGAAAAAGAATTAGGGTTCCGTGCAAAAAATTAAAACCCATGAAATCGTAGTACATTCCACGCGGGCGAAGTCGCGAGGGACAGCTAGTATATTATATAAATAAAATTGAAGTGTCTGTTTGTAATGTTAAAATAACAACTTTTTAATAAATGCATACGAAAGTATATACGATACTATAACAAAAGAAATGATTTTTAAAATTTTGTCTATCTGTCTGTTTGACCCGGCTAATCTCCGAAACGGTTGGACCGATTTTGACAGGACTTTCAGTGGCAGATAGCTGACATTATAAGGAGTAACTCAGGATACTTTTATTTTAGAAAAAGAATTAGGGTTCCGTGCAAAAAATTAAAACCCATGAAATCGTAGTACATTCCACGCGGGCGAAGTCGCGGGGATAGCTAGTAATAAATAAATAAAAAAGCGTCAGCTGAACAGTCTTAAAATGGACAAAATCTGTAAAATGAGTTTTATTCAATATGCTGCTTTTATGTATATATATTAAAATAATTACACAACTGTACATCTGATTAACAACTTTTTCTGACCTTGCGATCTACGAATGGACGCAGATTCTTTTATATTTAGTTTCCTTCATTACGGCGCCGCAAATACAGTGTCCGTTTCGGCCTTCATTGTAACACAACATCCATCCATCCATTACAGCTTATTAAATTCCTTTGCTTAACATAGGCCTCCTCTTAGATTGTCTCACATTTAGGATAGTTGCTTGGTAGGCGAGCTGGCAGCACACCACAGTTTTTTTTAATTTTCCAGTTACTATTAGGAAGACGCTGCTGCCTATTTCCTGATTCGATACCTTCTGTCGCCTTTATAGACACCCACGGAACGATATGAAGTAGCGAATATTCTTACCGCGCCACTATACGGTTGATTATGATGATACATTCCAAGTTATAGCATCAAAATTTCTAGGAAAGTTGTAGAGCCGTGCTACAGCTATATTTTTTAACAGTGGTAGAGCCACGCGGCAGCTTTTGCTGTTGCACGGATGGGCCGGCTCGAACCGGGGTGGTACCACGACCTCACAGAATACTAGCGTGAAGTAGAGGTTTACCTCTGCGTTTCGCTTGGTGAGTGCAGGTGGCCGGAGGCCCTTTTTACTGGAAATGAGGCATTCCATCTTAGTCCTCACGGGTGGCAACGCATCTGCATTTTGATTCGTAAACGAGGATAGATGTAGATGTCTATGGGCCGCAGCAACCACTTACCATCAGGTGGACTGTGTGCTCGTTTGTCACCATTATTCTATAAAAAAAAAAAATTATGTAGAACGAATGCGCACGCTCGACCGGGCAAAGACCACACTTTCACAGAATACCAGCGTAAAATAGCCGCTTAACGCTGCTGTGTTTCGTATGGTGAGTGTAGAGAACCGGAGACCCTTTTTACTGGAAATGAGGCATTCCATCTTAGTCCTCAGAGGTGACAACGCATCTGTGTTTTGATTGTTAGTCGAAGCTAAATGTAGATGTCTATGGGCTGCAGTAATCACTTACCAACAGGTGGACTGTGTGCTCGTTTGTCACCCGCATGAAATAAAAAATACATCCTATATCTAGTATAATGCAATACGAGGGCGACACTGAAAGTTTTTAGAACTAACCACTTATAAACGATATAATATAAGAATAAGTTCAAATATTGAAAATGGAACTCTTTGCCAATATTATTGTGTATGTATTTTATTAATTTGTCATTTGTTTACGATTTGGCGGCAAATTGAAAATTATACGTGTCACGTCAGCATGAATTTAACGCGAGAAAATTTTCGTACAATGATTTTTTATGACTTTCAATTTCATTTAAGTCAACAAGAAAGTTATGATAGACTTTGATTGGCCTTTCATGATGAAGTCCCATCTTGTGCCACTGTTTACAACTGGTTTAATGAGTTTAAACGCGGTCTCACTAATCTCACCGATGATCTGCGTGAGGGACGGCTTTCTACGGCGACGACTGAAGATAACATCAGTGTTGTGCGGCGTATGATAGAGACTGACGAAAGACAGACTTATCAGCAGATTCAGACAAGCTTAGGCATCGGTATGAGTCAAGTGCAGAAAATCGTCCATAAACATTAGCGGTAGGGAAGCGTTGTGCCCGGTGGATACCTAATAATTTGACACAAACCGAAAAACTCCGTCGTGTTGTTTTGTGTCGTGAAATGGTGCAAAGATTTAACGGAGGTGACTCAAATGCTGTGTTCGACATACTTACGGAAGACGAAAGCTGGATTTATTGTTATGATCCTGAAACTAAGAGACAGTCTGCTGACTGGGTGTTTCCTTCCGAGGAGTTGCCAACTAAAATGAAGAGAGGTCGAAGCGTGGGAAAGATGGTGGCCTCGTTCTTCGGAAGGACAGGTCATTCAGGCAACAATTGTTTTAGAGGATCGAAAAACAGTTACCGCAGAGTGGTACACTAACAATTGCTTGCAATTTGTCAGCAGTCAGAAAAAGTTCGGGAGAAACGACCTCGCAGTAGGATCGTCCTTCACCATGACAACGCCTCGTCGCACACCGCCAAGCAAACAATCGACTACTTGGCGACGTCAGACGTGGAATTACTGGGTCACCCGTCCTATAGCCCCGACCTCGTACCTAGCGATTTTTATTTATTTCTGAAAATAAAAGAAAGCGTCGAGGAAAACGTTTTATGGACGCCGAGGAAGCAGTGGCTGCGTTTCAAAATGCCGTCGAAGAGACCCATAAGGACGAGTGGGCAAAGTGCTTTTCGCAGTGGTTCCATCGGATGCAGCGATGTATTTAAGTAAATGGACACTATTTTGAAAAGATATAATAAAACTAATAACTTGCTAGTTTGTTCAGTTTTTATTTTCTAAGAACTTTTAGTGTCACCGTCGTATGTGATTAAGAACAAAAGTTACGGGGTTAATGAATAACTCGAATGAATCTTTACTGCAAAGTTATTTGAAGCGATGTCATATATATACGTATGCTTGGGGCTGACAAACTGCATAAATAACCGCTAATTTGGCAGCGTCAAATCACATCAAACTGTCCTGTAAGCTCTACAACGCAACACGTGCGTACAATAAAATTTAAATGGCGCCATCTCTTTCGTACCCAGTAATATTTTGATACAGCGCTCGAAATACGAGGCATCCGGGGGAAAATTTATTACTGTTTAGTATAAAAACGTCAGCGCTGGCAACATCGCGGACGGCGGGAAAATGTCGCGCCGGTGCACTATCAAAGCGCGCGCGTCAAATTATGAATGTTTCTCGATATTTGTGAAGGAGTTGTGTGACGTGAGACACGCACGCATCCGCCGCGTACTTGTCGTTCATCTCAATTGATTCTGACGCGGCTTCGCACTGATGCGGCGTTTATTTTGGTCAAGCTATGCGCGCCACTCCCTTGATATGACTGAAGCTTTAAATCTGAAGAGTATTGATGGAATAATGGTCAGTGTGTGAAAAGCTCATATTATTTGAGTCACAGAGAAAATATTTTTATTGATTGACTTGACATTATTAAGTAAATTTTCTCTGCGTGATTGTTCCACACAATTGGCATGAAATCTGGGGTACATATATAACATAGAACATATATAAACTCTTATGGCTGTTAGTAAGAGGGGTAGGTAGAGACCACAGACTTCTTTCATAATCCTGACACAACTCCCTTCTATCTTTCACATCCATGTTCGTCGGCTAAGGGTACTTTAATTTCGCCCTTCTTCAATATATCGCCAATTTGGTCGCTAAGCTGCCGTCTACGATGCCCCTTGCGACTCTACCAACCATTCCTGCATCATAAATTTACTTTGCCACTCTTTCCTCATTCATTCTTTCTATGTGTTCACATCGTAAGAGATGTGAAAGGCGGTTCTCCACGACGTTGTGGCGACCTGGTAAGAGATGCAGGAAGTCTATGAAAGGAGGCTCAGGAGCGTACTTTGTGGCATTCCTTGGGGGTGGCCTATGTTCAGCAGTGGACTCGTGAAGGGTGATGATGATGATGATAACGATTGCACACCATCGTGTCATAAGACTGAAATGTAGCACGTGAGCAGCACCTGGATTAATATAATTTATAAAAATAGATAATAATTTAATACTTAAATATTTTGTCGTCATTAGTAATTACTTATATAAATTGGTAACTATTTTTTTCTGTCTGTTATTACAAGTGCGGTTTCAAATCCTATAAAGCTGTAAAGACTTCAGTATGATATTCCTTTATGAAACATCATCCCACCTCACAGCGTGCGTTTAATTTGAAGAGATAAAACCTGTGCTGTAGATAGGCAGCATAAAAAGTCAGGCAGGTAACTATAACATAAACCAGTAATGAATTCCTTTGAAGAAACGTAAACGTATTTAGCCGACTAAAAAAAAGGATGAAATCCACAATTTTAATTTTTTTTTTGACTATCCTTATGGTTTAGGTGGTAAATATGGAATGGAGGAAGGAACCTTAAAGTTGTGATATCGTTAGTTCGCTGAAACAGGCGAAATAATTAAACTTTAAAAAACCAACTTCGAAAAACTAAAACAAATTTAGCTGCTATTTTACGCTCGTATTCTGTTATAGAGCGAATATCCTTCCCCGGTCGAGCCGAGCTATCCCCCGTCACTTGCTCAAGGGCGTGCGTTACTAATTATTTTCTGTGTGCTACAACTATAAAATAGCTGCAGTATGGCTCTACTACGTAAAAAAGCGATTTTTACTATTTTAAAAGTTTAATTATTAATTAATTCATTTCGATTTCGTCTAATATTATGTATACAAAATGCTAAAATGCCGGCTGAAATATATATAAAAACATATATTTTATCATGAAACAGTAACTGTAAATAAGAAAATTTATTTTTCCATCTCCATATTGAAAACGTTTACTGAAAATTTAAACTCGCGTGAGTAAACTTACTGGATTGAATCCAAGCGATAAATTTTATTATGACGTAAAATATCATTCGTTTATTGTTTGCTTTTAACTACATTTCATTCAATTCACGTCGCGAAAGATATTTTTGACATCAAAAACTTTTTTAATTTTTCCAAATATGAAAATATAAAGTAACTTACCATAATATTAAACTAACATATTATGACAGTGAACTAATGGAAGATTTATGTAGATATATGGTTATCTAGCCGCGGTAGCTAGGGGTTTAGCGCTCGCTGTAAATTTCACATTACTCGAGCAACCCGGGTTCGATGCCTGCCGGCACCAATGAAATTGTTAATTACAATTTTAAGTGCTGATTTACTACGTGCTCGGCAGTGAAGGAAAACATCCTGAGGAATCCGACATTTCGGAGAAATAAGAAAAAAAGATATTTCAAAGACATTTGAATGTCGCCAACACGCTTTGGGGCAACGCAGCGGATGTTTTCTTGCCATAAAACCCTCTCAGAAATGATAGTAGGCCTGTGCCCAGCAGTAGAACGCATATAGGTTGTGACTTTACTTTTATCTATCTAGAACTTACGCCCATTACGAGTATAATAAGCTTAGAGATTATATAATCAACTTTTAAGCTACACGGGGATGTAATTTATCAAATTTAAAATGAACTTACGTATTTGTAAACTTCTTCTTGCAATGACCACATTTCAAATCTGTCGTCGATGTATCAGTCGTTGCAACTATCGATGTTGACTCTGAGATTTTTGTTACAGAGTTATTCGCATGTTCACTTCTCGAGTGATTCGTTAAACTGCTTTGTCTCGTAAAATTAGCTCCGCATATATTACACACGAACGGCCTTTCGAATGTATGCTGTTTCAAGTGGTGTCGCAAGGAAGCTTTGGTGAAACTCTTGGGGCAAAGTGGACAGTCATATTTCTCAATCAATTTATCCCTTTCACCCTTCGTAACCTTAGTGATAGAGGGAGAGTGCAGAACTTCATGGAAGAAGCACTCGGCTTGAGAATCAGTAGTGAAGAGACACTGACTGCAATTCCAGAGTATGGGAGCGCTCAAGGAGCTGGCGTTTTGATATTGGCAAGCCTTAGATCTGATATGTCGAGTGACTTCTTGAGACAAGATGAACGACATGCCACACTTGGAACATCTGAAATTAAGGTATTTTTGTAAGGTTGTTGTCAAAAGTTATAAGTAATAATATTCTTAAATCTAAATAACAAGAATACCGCCCGTATTTTCCTGTGGGTGTCGTAAAAGGCAACAAACGGACACTGAAACAGTAGATGGACAGCAGGATCTTCCTGATAACAAATCCAAAATTATAAAAACTGGCGGGAACCGCTGAGCCGGCTGCCAAGTGTATACTTATTGCAAATATCCCTCCTGTGAAGCAATCTATGTAGGAGGCCTATGTTCAGCACTGGACTATTGATAGGCTGTAACAAATGAATAACATTTATCTACTTATTTAGATTTAATCATGAATGTTACTAACTTTTTCTTAATGTTTGGATGGACTCTTCGAATATGATCCTTTAATTCTATAATATTTTTCAGTCGTACATTATCAATGCAGTATGGACATTTCTTGCTCAAGTCCTTGACAGGTACTCTTAAACCTTTTTCAATTAAAATTTCCTTCCTACGTACTCTATGTTCTGAAGTTTGCCGATGTTGTTTGGCCTCGCTTGATGAGTTGAATGTTTTTGAGCATACCAGGCAAAAATATGCTCTCTGTTTATGCTTGGACTTTAGGTGAGCAGCCAACGTTAAAGAAGATTTAAACTTCTCTTTACAATGTTGACATTTGTGTAATTCCTGGTAGGCGTCCGTAGCAGTGTGGCATAACTCGTGTCCAGTTCTTCGGCAGTGTTGCTTAATTTCCATGTTATATCGAAATTCTTTTGAGCATGTATCGCATTTTAAAATTGTCTTCTTTCTCAAAATAATTGGCATCGATCTGTTAATAACTGCAACCACTTCGCTATGTTCAGGCCCCGATATATGATTAACCATTTCATCCGAAGACTCACATTCAAATTTACAAAACGAACACCAGTATCGTCCTTCCATTGAATCAGTTTTTGATTTGTGTTCATCGGAAAACCAATGCTGCATAAAATTTGATGACCAGTTTGTATAAAATCGACACGGACTACATTGGAATGGAGACTGGTGTACTATGACATCTATATTATCGAGAATCAGTTGCTGATATGTAGGGCTTTGAGTATCCGTTGCTTTTCTGAAGTGATAATGAGATATTAAATGCTTACCCATCAAATGATACCTTACTCTTGACTTACAAACTGAACAGTGAAGAAAACAAGGCCTTCTTTTCCTCTTCGTTTTTACAGTTGTGGCAGATAACTTTGTATCGGTGATTTTCTGCTTTTTTCGTTGAGGTTGCAAATAGATGCTATTGTTTACGAACCGTGATGGCCGAGTTGTACGTTTTTCATTTATATTTCTAAGAGGTTCTAAATGTCCCGAAAATTCTAATTCGTGTTCTGGTAATACTTTTCTCATGTGTAGGTTAGACATTAAATGTTTGTCATAAATGGCTCGAGAGCCAAGTCGCCTATTGCATGGGCCACACCAATATTGGACAGAGCCTTTACTCTGTATAGTTGTTTGCATAATTTGAGTTTTCTCTGGAGCTCCGGGGACCCATTTTCCTTTTGTGTGTCCAGGTGGTGGAGCATCATAATCTTCCTCACGTTCATTACCCTCTGAGATTATTAAAGACTTCCATTTGCCTCCCATATGCTCCTCTCTAATATCCCACTCTAAATGTTCTGGTGATGCCGGTCGCCATTTACCACCAGTATAATGAGGCGGTGGTTTCCATTTACTGCCATGACCACTTTCTTCTTCTTCATCGTCTTCGGATTCTTCGCAATCATCGGAATCATCGTCTCCTTTAAAATCGTTGAAAGTCCCGATGTTATAAGAAGACGAAGGTAAATCCTTCTTGACATTGCCACTAATACTAGCAACGGCGTTGATCAGTTTTGTTTGATTATCCTCATTGCTTCCTATTCTGATACTGTGACCACCGATCCAATCGACCCCTCTAAGGTTGGTTTCTACAGGACTGATCCGTGCTAAATCTCTAGAAGTGGATGCAACTGTCAAAGTGGACTTTCGATCTAAAGCGGTTTTAGAAATTGGTGTGGGTGGTGTAAGTCTGGATAGGGATGTCTTTTTAACGCTACTTTGGAGTTCTAGTGATTGGAAAAACACATCAGCACCAAGACTGTAGGTTGGTTCCAAAGAGTCAATAGGCAAACCCGTTTTAGTTTCAGGTTTGTTTTTACCACATCTTTCTTTTCTGTGCTTGATGTAATTATCGAGACCGAGGATAGTCGCGTTGCATTTGATGCAGAGATGATTGTCGTCTTCATCATCGTCCCTTGGCGACAGCATCTGAAATTATATATTTAGGTAGTTTAGTTGGAATTTTAGTTAGGAAACTGAATAATTACTCGGAATTAAAGGATGGAGACGTCGCAGGGTGGAAATAACTCACTAATCGCGTGGTGTAGGGACGTTAACCGGTGACGTCTCGGGCACCGTCAAAGAGAAACGGGACATAAAATACGCTTCCATTGGAATTATTTAACCGCAGTGTTTCGTGATGATCGATAATGTATGCAACTCAGTGTCTAGTTGCTGCAGAACTTCGAGGCAGTACATTTGCACGGGACAATCTATCACTCTATTAGCAATTCGAAGAAACTTGCGGAAGAATGTGATTGTTTTATTCACGTTGATAGCTAGGTTGCGGATAATGTAGGGGTACCGCAATATGACAGAAGGCTTGAGTAATAAATCATGGTGTTTCGGTTCGTTTTCTTTAGCTATTAGGGTGGTTCCAGGGCCGTCGACGGGTCGGTGACGTGGCTATACGGCTGGCAGGGTTAGTGTGGAGGTGTGAATCAAACGATCATTAATAATTCGTCCTTCAACTGCTGGCTTGGATTCGCGCTCCATACTACTTGCTCATGGGTGCAAAATTTATTTTAAATGTTTATTTAATTTAACTTTGTTATTTATATTAAATATGTACCGAAATGTCAAGGAATAATTTAGATTGGCAGTTGTTTAAATGATTTTATTTTCATTAAAGGATTAAGCATAGTTCTCCCCATGAATTTATTCATAAGGGGGATATTTGTTATTATTGCCATGCTTGGCAGGCGCGTTGGCAAGCGCAATTTTTTTATTGTCATTAGGAAGATCAGTTGCTGCTCTATTTCAAATTCAATCTGTCTTCTCTTACGACACCCACGGGATGACCTGGGGTAGTGGATTTTCTAAGGCCACCAAAGCACGACAACAGTATACATCATTATACTATAATTTAAAGGTACCGGTAGACTCTTTATTATTTATCTTTCGAAATTATAAAAAATCGTTAATTATGGTCTTAGCTTTTTCATTATCACATCGGCACTTTTAGGTATTAGAGACAGATAACCTTTTATTTTTTAGATATTATTTGTATACGGAATATGCAACCATATCTTCTTTGATCGATAAAGAAAAAAAATAATAATTGAGTTCGACCACCAAAACTACGCTTTTCAAAATAATTAATGATATTTTTTTTTATTCTAATATGAAAATAATATGACCTTATAATTCTGTAAGTTGAACCATTCTATTACTAGTACGATGAATAAATTAATCTAAAATTAAAAAAAATATTCAAAACTCAAGTTGGGTTAAATATCATATCAGGATGTCAAACACGCCTGAGAACCTTCGTATGACTACGAAGCTGCAAAACACTCGAAATTTTAAAATAAGATTTAACAAAATATAAAATACATAAAATCATGTAGTTTTATATAAATTGTGGCTTTATCGCTTTGAACTTTTGAATTTTGAAGTTTCATGATATCGCTGAGTTGACTTCGAGAATCCGTAGTTAAGCGTGATGTGCGTCAATCGGCCCGCGGCTGACAAACGGCTGACAAATGACAGCTGACAAATGGTCGCGGCGGTGTGTCGTTAACGTCATTATTGTCATTACACGCGGTTCGTGGAAGTTTTTAATTATTCCGCGGTGTCTTTCGCCGCCGTGTTTAGGCGTCAACGCGCTACCGGTGTGGTGCGACTTTCTTTACGTATCGCTTCTGTCGTGCCATTACACTGTAATTAGAACTTCTTGTATTTTTAATTAATGTGGTAATGTTAAGTATTACGCGTTATCTCGAATAATAAGATAAATTTTTTGCTGCTTCACAGTTTAAGTCCGAGTTATTTGGGCACAACTAGAGTAGTTCTACAGCCTCACACAAGCTTGAAATGACAGCGTTATGATGTTTTAAACTTTGCGTCGTAAAGTTCGAGAATTTAAAAGATAAAATTAAACTCGACAAAATCCGTAAAGCTAGTTTCATTTTACGTTTTTTATTAGTAACTAGGCAATCTTAGCTTTCAGGGATGACAACGCGTTTATTTTGATTCTTAATCGAGAATAGATTATATTTGTTTTTGCACTACAACACCCACTCACCATCAGGTGGACTATGTGCTCGATCGTCACCCACTTTGTACGAAAAATCTATTAAACTTTATTAAATCGTTAAGCGAGATTTATTTTTATTCATTAGAAAATCTATACGAAATCTAAGAAATATTGTTAATTGCTCTCTATGCCATATTCTTTACAGTTACACGATATAGCGAAACAAATATGTTTGTAACGCGAATGGGTCGGCTCGACAGGGGAAGGACCGCGCTCTCAGAGAACACTTGCGTTAAATAGCGGCTTAATACTGCTGTTTCATATAGTTAGTGTAGAAAACCGGAGATCCTTTTTACTGGAAATGAGGCATTCTATCTTAGTTCTCAGGGGTGATATAACCGAGGATAGATATAGATGTCTATGGGCCACAGTATCAACTTACCATCAGGTGGAATGTGTGTTCGTTTCTCACCCTTATTCTATAAATAAGAAAATTCTCTGATGGTACAGTTTCGATTTAAAAACAGATTAATTTAGAATAAACACGAGGATGTCTCGTAGGCTAGATGGAACGACGATAATTGCGTAAGGTGAATGTTGGCAACAGTATGCATGAAGCCGAAGATCCGAAACGACTCGCAATATGAAAGTCCTTATGTCATTATGTTCACAACTTAACAGCCGTATGCTGATGATGAGAACAAGAAAATCAAATTATCCAACAGTATTTCCACTATAAGCAATCTTTCAGTATCGGAGCCAAGAGCGAAACTAAAAACAAATAGAGCAATAATTTCATCCCGTATCATTCTCACATGTCGCCGATCAATCATTATCCATCTTTTATGAGGCGAAAACTGCACATGCGATGTCTCGCGTGTTTTGTTCTGAAATACGTGTGTGGGTGAGTTTCATTGTGTAGCTACATGTCCTCTAGTCTCATAATAGTTGCTAGTGTGGGCGAGAGTTTGTGTGTGTGCCGTCGTCCGTCAGTCACGCGTCCGTGGAGTAGAACCCGGCGCGGGTGCCTTCTATCGCTTCACGGGTTGCTTCTGCTTTGTAAATAAATGAAGAATGTACTCAATAAATTTAGAATTAAATAAATTTATGTTAGAAAATTAATTTTACGGATTTTATCGCGTTTAATATAATTTATTTGGCTTATTTTTAATCCATAAAATCAGTAAAATTAGTTTCATTCGATGTTAAGTATTCGTGTAAATATAAGGAATCACTAATTTGAAATTTTTGTACTTGATATGTTGATTCTTAGATTATTTACTTAGAGTAAATAATCCACGTATTGATTATGTAAAAATAGAGAAGAATAGAAGCAAAACATTTAATTAATATATATCTATTATAATATTATGTTAGCAGACGTTGCATAGCCTGTGTTCTTCTGACGTTCTCATCTTGGGGTCCTACCACCAACGTTAATGCCTCTGACAAGACGCGGTTTAAATCATTATATGAAAATATCTATATGAAAGTAAATGTTACATTAAGTGAATGTTAATTTTATAAATAAAATATATGAATATATATGAATGTATGGTATCGTTTGAATCTAGCCGCATTTAAAAGCGAAAACAAACCGATATTTGCATACATAGTACATACATTCGCCACGTTGTCGGTTCGGTTTGGTTCGCAGTTATGTTTGACAAGGCCTTTACTGCATCGTGTTTTTAAACTGAATTGTCCTGGTTTTTGCAACCCTACAGTAAGTCAATGTCGTGGTTTAGACATCTACATCTATCTTCGATTAAGAATCAAAATTCAGATGCGTTGTCACCCCTGATAACTAAGATGGAATGCCTCGTTTTCGGTAAAAAGGGTCTCCAATCCTCTACACTCACCATAAGAAACACAGCAGCATGAAGCTGCTATTTTATGCTGGTATTCTGTGAGGGCGTGATCCTTCCCCGATCGAGTCCTACCACGTAAACCGATCTATTATAAGCTAAATTTCCAAATGTAAAGTTACGAAGTGAAACTCGGCTGAGATGTCGTCAAAGGCTGTCGCCCGAATAACGACGGCGACATCGATCGGCGCCGCGCCCTGTCACCTCGCCTTTTAAACCTTACGCCGAACTGCGCCACTGCTTTTCACCGGTCACTCGACTCTGCTTATATGAACTGCTTCAAACTCAATGACAGAATTCCTTTGTTCGAGTTGAGCCCCTTTTTCATCTTTACATACAGAATGTAACCCGATGATCCTTTCAGGCTTTGTCGTTATTAAAGGGATTTTAGTGTTCACAGTAGATAACTTTCTTTTTTATAGGATAGGCTGACAAACGAGCACACAGTCAACCAGATGGTAAGTGGTTGCTGTGGCCCGTAGACATCTACATTTATCGTCAATAAAGAATCAAAATGTAGATGCGTTGTTACCCGTGAGGACTAAGAGGGAATGCCTCGTTTCCAGTAAAAAGGGTCTCCGGTTGTTTACACTCACCAAACAATACACAGCAGTGTCAAGCTGCCATTTTACGCTGGTATTCTGTGAGAGCGTGGTCCTTCCCCGGTCGAGCCAACCCATTCGTGTTACAACTATACTACTAATATAGCTGCATCATGGCTCTGCCACGCAAAAAAAATTAAACTAAATTCAATCTTGTGAAAAAATGTTATTCAGATCTGCGCTAACCGACACGCGCATCGGTAAAATGAGGTCATTGACTATACTCTTATTCCCCGGCTAATGTTAAAGTTAATTCTATACGTTTGAATACTGATTCTGATAACGCAATTAACGGGAATCAAGGGGTTTTGTTACAGGTTCCATATTTTCAGGTACTGGTACGTGTGTTTCACACTGAACACCTATTACGACCGGACCGATTTTGATGAATTTTTTTGGTGTATATTTAAATTAAATTAAAAAATTAATTTGGACCCTGGATGGTTTAGATTCACAATCAGACCAGTTAGGGGGAGCTGTTGTCGAGATCCAGAAATCATCCATGTGAAGCCAGGGCAGATCGCCAGTTATATTTTAAAACATTGGTTTTACAAACGTTACGGAACAGTGCATTGATTAGGGCAAAATCCTTACTATAAGAGAATAGGCAAATGTCCAGTTGAGGACATGTTTTTTGGGTGGTAGAGTCATGCTGCAGCTATGTTACTGGTATATTTGTAGCACGAATGGGTCGACTCGACCGGGGAACGACCACGCTCTCACTGAATACCATAGCTTAACGCTGCTGTGTTTCGTATAGTGAGTGTAGAGAACCGGAGACTCTTTTTACTGGAAACGAGGCATTATATCTTAGTCTTCACGGGTGACAACGTATCTGCGTTTTGATTCGTAATCGAGGATAGATGTAGATTTCTATGGGCCACAGCAACCACTTACCATCAGGTGGACTGTGTGCCAGTTTGTCACTATTATCCTATAAAAAAGAAAAAAAAAGACATGCTGATAAAGAAGAAGACGCACTTACAACAGGAAATTATTAATAATATTGCTAATCTTTGAACTAATTGCTAATTTTTGTTATAGAATTTTAACATTATACTAGTAACTAAGTATCACCACCTACTTAGATTAAGGTTTACAATATTATTAACATAATGAAAATTCATTAGGGAATCATTAAATCAAATCAACAAACACGGACATACAATGGAATATTAACCTTATACATGTCAGTTTACAACTAAAAATAAGTGATTATATATTATACACTCCTTGCTTACAACATAATAAACAAAACAAATCAAATATCAATTAATTCAGAATGTAAGTTTGTTGCTGGTACTTCGAGCGAGTAATTCTTGTATTTCTGTATATGTCGCAGCCAACCAGTTTAATTAGCCTTTTAGTTAACAGCCTAGCCCATTTTACTAAACGGCGCCGTTGTACAGGGAACGTCTTCTCTATGAGGCGATCTATGGGGAGACATATGTTCAGTAGAGGACTTTTGATAGACTGTAACGAGTAATGGTGACGTAATTGATTCTTTAACGATTTGGATGAAATTTTGTAGCTAGATAATGTTTTACTTTCCAAGTGTATCCAGTTAGATTTCATCCCTGTGATGTTTTTTTTAACGCCGTGAGAAACTAGGTCACACAGGCACTGAATATTTATAGGATGCACTGATCAACGAATAATCTATGACCCGTGTACCGTGAGCCATCAGCAAGCTTCTCTGTCGTAGGGTTTTAAGCGGTAGGATTCCCTTCGTGCTTCGGAGTCCATCAAGGTCAATTATACCGCCAAATAACAGTGCTTGTCCTGCTGTTGTGCTCACGTCTGATGGTTATAGAGAGCCAATATGATTATAGGCTGTGAAGCATTCTTTTTTTTATAGCATAGGGTGACAAACGAGCACACAGTCTACCTAACAGTAAGTGGTTGCTGTGGCCCATAAACATTTTATAAGTGGCAGAGCCATGCTGCAGCTATATTATGGTTGTAGCACGAATGGGTCGGCTCGACCGGGGAAGGACCACGCTCTCACAGAAAACCAGTGTAAAATAGCAGCTTAACGCTGCTGTGTTTCGTATGGTGAGTGTAGAAAACCGGAGACCCTTTTTACTGGCAAAGAGGCATATCATCTTAGTCCTCACGGGTGACAACGCATCTGCATCTTGAGTCTTTATTGAGGATAGATGTAGATGTCTATGGGTCACAGTAACCACTTAGCATCAGGTGGACTGTGTGCTCGTTTGTCACCCGATCCTATAAAAAAAAATCTATACCTATCTTCGTTTGCGAATCAAAATGCAGATACGTTGTCACCCGTGAGGACTAAGATGGAATACCTCTTTTCTAGTAAAAAGGGTCTCCGGTTCTCTACACTCACCAGGTGCTATTTTACACTGGTGTTCTGTGGGAGCGAGGTCCTTCCCCGGTCGAGCCGACCCATTCGTGCTACAACTATATTACTAATATAGCTGCAGCATGGCTCTACCACGTACAATATAGCTGCAGCATAGCTCTACCACGTACAATGTACCTGCAGCATGGCTGTACCACGTACAATATAGCTGCAGTATGGCTCTACCACGTACATTACAGCTGCAGTATGGCTCTACCACGTACATTTAAAGCGGCAGCATGGCTCTACCACGTACAATACAGCTGCAGCTTGGCTCTACCACGTATATTTATGGCTGCAGTATGGCTCTACCACGTACAATATAGCTGCGTCATGGCTCTACCACGTACAATATAGCTGTGTCATGGCTCTACCACGTACAATATAGCTGCATCATGGCTCTACCACGTAAAATATAGCTGCAGAATGGCTCTACCACGTACAATATAGCTGCAACATGGCTCTACCACGTACTTCTAGTACATTCTATCTTAGTACTCAAAGATGGCAACGCAAACTCCCATGTTTGAAGTTAGCTGCATGGGTGTATGGACTGCAGTGGCCTCTTACCATCAAGTAAACTGTAACTTCGTATGTAATTCCAGTATCATAAAAAAAGTCTGACTAATCCTTTCACCACCATGATTATGAGTTCTCAGGTTTATAATGAACACAATAATAACTTATTAAATTATTTATGATGCTGCAGCGCAAACTGCTTTAGTTTCAAATTTAATTTTCTACTTCAAAGAAAAATACTGAAACGTATGTTCTTTATGGAAAGTATACTAGAGAATTAATTCCAGGAATTGAATATAACTTTCACTGTGAAAGTCTCTCAAGAAAATAATATGGGGAATTATGAACAAGAACAATAATTTCAAAGTACTATTCTAAAAGCCGTGATAGCATAAAAATGTTCATACGGTGAAGGAAAACATCGCGAGGAAACCTGATTTTTTTTATAAAATAAGGGTGACAAACGAGCACACAGTCTACAGTCATAGATGTGGTTTCACCCCTGAATACTATGATCGAATGCCTCGTATCCAGTCAAAATAATCTCCGGTTCTCTACACTCACCATACGAAACACAGCAGCATTAAACTAATATTTTACGCTGATATTTTGTGAGAGTGTTTCCTTGAGCCGACCCATTTGTGCCACAACCGCAATATAGCGGCAGCACGGCTCTATCACGTATAAAATGTTCGAGAAAAAAATATTTCGAGGACAGGTGAAGTCAACCACGTAATCCATACTCGTTTCATTAAGGGGAGCTCTCTGCTTTCTGTGAGATCTATATAGGCCGTATCTGTAGACAACTTTGAACCATTCTACGTGGTAAATCACACTGTAGCGTATTATAGCTGCATCCTGAATGCGTCAGCTCGATCAGGGAAGGATCATGCTTGCACAGAATACCAGCATGGAGTAGCAGTATAATGCTGTGGTTTTTCGTATGGTGAGTATAGAAAACCAGAAATAACAAGTCATTTGTGATGGAACGTTTGTTTTTATTCTGCATTTTTATTCATCGTTTGTTTTTTTTTTGTGTTATTATTTAATACTCTTTTGTTTCATTTATTTCTATATAAAAAAAATCTGCCTGATTTGTCTGTATGGGCTAAATGTCTCGTTCTTTCTTTCTTTTTTTTATTTCATCTTAGCGCTCAGGCCTGACAATGCATAAGCATTTCTCTTCTTAATCGAGGATTGACGAAGATGTCCTGTGAGCCCCAGCATCTATTTACCATCAGGTGGAGCTGTGCTCGTTTTCACCCTTACTTCGGTAAAAAAATATCAAAAGCCTGGGTAAGTGTAAAAAAACGTAATACGAAATAAGAATAATTTTCACACATATTTGTTTGCCGTGTGTGTTTAATATGTGCTTGTAAAAACCTAATATAATTTGAATTAGAAGTCTATTTAGCCGATTATTTATCTTTATATAAATATATAATTTTCCTGACTGAACTCCTCCTAAACGGTTGAACCAATTTTGATAAAATGATGTGTGTGTGTGTGTGTGTGTGTGTGTGTGTGTGTGTGTGTGTGTGTGTGTGTGTGTGTGTGTGTGATTAAGTTGATTCGAAAATGGTTTAAATTGGACAAATGGATCCGGTAGATTGTGTAGTTGTCGAGATCTAGAAATCCCCGTGCGAAGCCAAGACAGATCGCTAGTGTTTTTAAATAACTGAAGTGACAAACGATTTCACAGTCCACCCGGTGGTAAGTGGATACAGCAGCCTATGCATATAGTTTGTACAACCATTAATGTAAAATTTGCTTTTAAAAAAAGTCCCGCTGGGTTTCTTGCTGGTTCTTCGCAGGACAGAGGTTTTTTTTCGAGCCAGTGGTAAAGTAAAAAATTACTTTCAATAAGAATTACACATGTGATCTATATTGAATAAAAAAAAAATATTCGATTCTATTCTATTCTATTCTATGGACTATGACTAAAGAAGGTTACAGGCGCAGTGACGCATTGCATTAAGATGGAATGCGTCACAAGCTGTAGTTATACAAGCACTCTATACCGTCCAAAGCGGAACACAGCAGTGCAAGAACTGCTGTTTAGCAGAAGAAATAGATCGTATCAAAGCAAACTAGGTTCCCACATGGTGCTTCTTCAAATGAATTGGTACTTGAAATTTTGTTTATTCGTTTCAATGTGAAATTGTGGTGTAAGAATATCCACTACTATAACCTCCCGCTATCTTCACCTTTTTCTTTTTTTTTTCGTGGGGAAATCTTCCGGCTGCGGGGGCAATCGGAAAGTTATGCCGGACTCTTACCGGCTAAAACCCCACGGTGCCTCCTCGCACGTGCGCGCGGGGCCGCGGGAATCCAAATTCTTCCGCAGCCCCGTACTAGTGCTGGCCCGATCTGTCCGAGCCTCGTCTCCTGAACGGGGTAGCGAGGTGTTAAGCTACCGCCCTCCACAGCCTCCAACTCCACCTGCGTATCGGACCCCCCCCCGAGTCCGATACGCGGAGGCCATGGGGCCAGGAATATCGGGCGCTTTGTAGCGTCCGCTTTCCCGACCCTAGCGGCGGATCTGGTCTCGGGCTCCGCCGCCTACCAAGTTTTCGGCCGCGGAGGGTAGGGAGAGCGGCGCCTCGCAATACCGACACTCCTCTCCCCCCGCGGCCCCACCACCACCGCATCAACGGTGCGACCCCATCTGAGTCGCGGAGGATAGGGCGAGTGGCGCATCGTCATACCAGCACTCCTCTTCCTCCGCGACTCCACCTCGGCTGCAGCGGTAGAGGGAGCAGACACCCCTCTCACCGCAGCCCACAAACACACATCCAAAGTGGGCTCGTTAAGCCCACTCGGAGTGGCCACCTCGGGCCAGCCAAGGGGTTCCTCTTTGTTCATCGCAGTTGACCAAGCCACGGCTACTAAGCCCCCCCGCCACGACAAGGCGGGAACCCGTTCGGGGGGGGGGGGGGGGGCAATATCTTCACCTAACTTAACCTCCCCATAAAACAGAATCACCGAAATCGGTTCACCCAGAAAAAAGTTATTAGGTAACACATACAAAAAAAGAACATACAGTCGAATTGAGTACCTCCTCCTTTTTGAAGTCGGTAGAAAACAAAAACTTGCCAACGAGGAATGGAGCGGAGCATGCTTAGTTTTAGAAAAATATAAGACATACAAAAATAAGATAATTAACAGTATACAGATTGTAGAGCATCTTGTCCCACTATATCCCTGTCTGTGGTTTCTGCTGAAGGGGTAAAAATACAGATTGTAGAGCATCTTGCTCCATACAGATTGTAGAACATCTTGTCCCATACAGATTGTAGAGCATCTTGTCCCACTATATCCCTGTCTGTGGTTTCTGCTGAAGGGGTAAAAATACAGATTGTAGAGCATCTTGTCCCATATAGATTGTAGAGCATCTTGTCCCACTATATCCCTGTCTGTGGTTTCTGCTGAAGGGGTAAAACATTTCGTTTTTGTGTATCAGTTTTTTGTTTATAGTTTGGATGAATAAAAAAAAATATAATCCTGTGGGTGTTGTAAGATGCGACAGAGGAGAACAAATCAGGAGATGGACAGCAGCGTCTTCCTAATAACGATTAAAAATTAAAAACCCTAATTGCCAATCGGCTTACCAAGTGTGGCAACTATGGCAAATATTCCCCCTATAAGTCGATCTACGGGTGAGGTCTAAGTTCAGCTGTAACGGTAATTTCAAAGGTGCTAGAAGCGATTAAGCTCGAACCATGAGTTTTAAGGCGAACATTCATCCCCGGATTAGTAAGCTGAAGAGGTAATGGTCCGGCCATATAGCTCGAAGAACTGACCACTGATGAATAAGAAAGGTTATCGAGTATCAACCTCGTATCGGTGAGAGAAGTGTTGGGACAAATTGCAATACAAGCGGCTTCGTTATTTAGATTTCAGATAATTCAAAGACCATGTATTTTATAAATTTCTCAAAAAAGTCTCCAAGTTTTTCAGATATAATTAAAAATTAAAAATTTTGTACAACCGACTTCAATATATATTATTAACAATAACTCAAAAACTATTGGTCAAACCTTTATTAATATGGGACCACATGAGAAGCACCAGATTCAAATAAAATAGAATCATCGAAAACGGTTCACCCAGGAATAAGTCCAATTGAGTACCTCCTCCTTTTTGAAGTCGGTAGAAAAATATAGGCTTTGCTCTCAATCTGTTCGTAGTTTCAATACAACCGGTTTAACAAATTCCCTAGATTAGCCCGGTTAGACTGACAGACAGACAGACAAACAAAATTTAAAATGTTTTAATGGCATGCCAATAAACCCTCATATTTATTGTCTCAAAAACAAAACGTTTACGTTGACGTGTAATATATTATATTACATCTCATACTATAAATATTGTTTCGATCGACTGAGCAATATTTTCATATTATATTTCGCTCCCTGTACCCCGCACACAGTTCCGCGCCACCGCTACGTCCTCAAGTAAGAGTCTGTCATTACCTGAGTCACTGAATAGACAGTAGTAGAAGTATCTGACTGAACTAGTGCGTAGTTCATACACTATACTGTACTACTCATTTGTATTCGTAACTTTTCTTCATACAATAATTTATTATAAAGTCTAAATTCACCATATTCCTCCCTAAGCTTTAAATGATTTCATATCCAGTATCGACATTCCCTGTTTTTACTTAAAAGTAACACACGTAAATCGAATTCTGCATCATCTTCCTCTGATGAACTGTCAAAGGTCCTTGCAAAACAATATCCATTTTGTTTGAAAGACAATGTTGTTTGTAACCGACGCGTGCGGTGTGATCCAATGACGAACGCACATAAAAATCAATCGCGGAATATAATTTATATCTCGGGATATAATATATATTATATCCCATATTGAAAAGCGACCTTGACTGCCAATTATTACTTTATTCGTTTGCTACATAACACTATAAATACACAACCTTGGAACGCGAGGCTTATTGGAGTAAGTTTTCTGTCCGTGCACATAAATCGGGCGACTCCGCCTTAATCTAATGGAAATTATAATTGATTTCCTCCCAAGCTAGTTCTTGCATCGCTACATGGCTTCGGTATGTTCCTTGCGTCCATTTTTAAAGCTCAAGCAAGTGGCGCAATAAAACAATTATGAATAGCATGGAGCGGGGGCTATTGTTTTGGCCGGGAATATTGTTGCAGGATTTCTTTATTTCTAAATCTGAGACTTGCGTAGGTTTAGAATATAGAATGTTGTCCTTCAAGATATTAACAGAATAAACTAAACTACACATTTTAAAAATTACAGTCCCATCAAATTATCGCAACGCTATTTTTTTTAACGTGGGCAAAATCCGCATGGATTCCTTTCGCTGTAGGGGTAACGGGTTATACTGGACTTCTACCGGCTAAAACTCTAAGGTGATCACCATTAGTATAAACGAGAGGTCCCGGGATCCCCTGCGGGAAATACCTGCTGTTCCAGCACCCTCGCAGGGCCATCACTGCCTCGATAAATAATCAAAAAGCAGAATATGCTGTCAATCCCCGAGGACTAAGATGGCATGCCTCGTTTCTACACTTAACATATGAAACAAAGTCAGATGGATTTACCTTTTTTTTTTTTCTAAAGGTGCCTCGGTGCCTCTTACGTCACCTACGCGACGTTATGAGATAATGGATTATTTTATACCGCTATCTTTTTGTTTTGTTTTAAATAATAAGGGTGACAAACGAGCGCACGGTCCACATGATAGTAAATGGATGCTGTCGCCCACACCCTTCTACATTTATCCTCGATTAAGAATCAAAATACAGATGTGTTGTCACCCCTGAGGACTAAGATGAAATGCTTCGTTTCCAGTAAAAAGGCTGTCCGGTTCTCTACACTTACCATAAAAAACACAGCAGCATTAAGCTGCTATTTTATGCTGGTATTGCGTGAAAGCGTGGTCCTACCCCGGACGAGACGGCCCATTCGTGCTGCAACCATAAAATAGCTGCAGCTTGGCACAACCACGTAAAAGGACCAACTTCTACTTGTCTCAAATTCAGAACTTAATGCGAACGTTACTAACTGTTTATAACGAAAACAGATTAGGTATAACACGGGGACATCGATAATCAATTATTGTGGTAATCTATCTAAAACTATTCGGCTTTAACATTTGGTCAAGCGGACGGCGGCCAACGGATGGGCCCCGCGGGGTTGATAGATTCATTACGGCACGGAGCTGTCAAGGCACGCTGGTTAAAGTTAGTTCAACGAACGTGTATGACGCCTTTAATATTCCAATGACATTGGCTTTATCTCGGAATGCTATATGCAAACATAAATTTAAAAAAATCTACTGGAGATAAGACGCAGAAGTGTATCGAAAAATTAGAGTCCGTTTTTGAAGTTGATTTTTACTTTTTTTAAAGTTTAATTATTTAACTTTTTTTGTGTGCAAGCAATAACACAAGGTCAAAGTGACCCCTAGGGGAGGGCGCAGGACGATGCCCTCCGTCCGTCTAACGACGACAGGCCGTGTCGACGGCGCGTTTTTTTCCACGCGCGCCTCAAAGAGCTGACAGCAGCGTGAAGGGGCCCGCAAGGGCCGACGCCTGCCGGGGCTGCGGGCTGTTCGAAAGAGATACCGCGGCTCCGGAACGTAAGGGCACTGAAGGAACACGGATGGTTTTTAGTCAGTAAAAGTCTGACACTCCCTTCCGCTCCACCCACAGCGAAAGGCGTCATTAGATGATTTTCCATCCGCAAAAAAAAAAAAAAGATCAAAGTGACAAGCAGGTACGGCATTTTAATTTATAGTTTACTAGGTGGTAGAACTTCTTTGCTGCAAAGGAGATCGTCTGGGTAGATACCAACCCTTAACTATATAGCTGTCACTAAATAACAGTGCGTGCAGTGATGTGTTCCATTCTGAAGGATAAGGAGAGCCAGTTTAACACTTTCACTGTCCGGTTTCCAGACACAATAGTAAGACAATAGCTGTGCCCAATATGTAGTGCACGGGACAGCGAATTACAGGTTGTGAAGTATTCCAACTTAGTCCTCAGAGGTGATAACACATCTGCAGCCTTTTTTGTTTGTCGCAGGCGGCCATGGCAAACAAACAAACTAGCTAATACAGCATATTGCATATGCTGGACTATTAGTCCAGCATATGCAATATGCTGGACTATTAGCTAGTTTGTTGCTTTAATATTGTAAAAAATGTTACATCCTTATTTTGACACTCTTAGGGGTGTAGTTGTCTCTACGAATCCAATATATTAAAGTCTATTTAATAAAGAAGAATCAATAAAATCAGTTCACAATCGGAGAAGATATCGTTTACATACATAAATGCAATCGAATTGTGAACCTTTTCTTTTTGAAATCAGTAAAATTTTTTGCACATTGCGATATCATTCGATTTTTTTTGTTTTTTTTATAGGATAAGGGTGACAAACGAGCACACAGTCCACCTGATGGTAAGTGGTTGCTGCGGCCCATAGACATCTACATCTATCCTCTATTACAAATCAAAATGTAGATGCGTTGTCACCCGTGAGGACTAAGATGGAATGCCTCATTTCCAGTAAAAAGGGCCTCCGGCCACCTGCACTCACTAAGCGAAACGCAGAGGTAAACCTCTATTTCACGCTGGTATTCTGTGAGGTCGTGGTACCACCCCGGTTCGAGCCGGCCCATCCGTGCGACAGCAAAAGCTGCCGCGTGGCTCTACCACTGTTGTAAAGGTATTGAGTTTTGACGCTGACGCGACCACAGTGAAGTTTTAGTCAGTAGTAGCACAGAATGTACAATGTTCTATAAGTAATAGTACGACATAAACTGCCAACTTGTCAGTCTCTAGAACAACTGAGTATCCATGAGGGTTTTCTCATGTTAAAAAAGAGGTATCGTGTCCTGGAAGGGTCGATAATACGCAAAATAGTTTCGAAAACTATCTGTTGACGCAATAACGAAACATTATACAGGTTCATGCATATTTTTTTATAGAATAATGGTGACCAACGAGCACACAGTTCACCTGTTGATAAGTGGCTGCTGTGGACCACAGACATCTACATCTATCCCCAATTAAGAATCAAAATGCAAATGCGTTGTCAGTTGTCAGCCCCGAGGACTAAGATGCAATGCCTCGTTTCCAGTAATTGGGTTTGTAAACTTTTTTTATTTGAGGGAATGTATTATGTCTTTGCGGATCACTATGAGTGCCTTCAGCCTTCAGGGACCGTCAGTGGTCAACGGAGTACCGGTTAAGAATCACTGCTCTATCTAGATGTGTATTTATTATTTTAAAAACGTTCATTGACAGATTTTGTAGTTTGATTTCTAGTCGCAATATGTCGCGTGCTTTTCACCACTTGTGGTCTAATCCCGCCTGGGCGATTTGTTGTGAAAGGCTGCATCTCGGGTTTATGTATCGATGTTCCCAGCACAATAGGCCGTGAGGCGCCTATCCGTCATTGGCGTACAAACGGCTGCGATTACTCCACGTCGCAGCACCGCTCCGCGCAGTCATTACGGCGGCCAATCAGCGACCTGCGCTCGCGCACCCCGTCGAGTTCTTTATAACGCACGCGCGCTCCAATATATCACACGTCAAGGCTCAAAAGGGCTTTTTACAACTACACCTCGTATTCGTCATCGTTACGTTCGGTCGGAGGCAGCCTCGCGTGCCGTCCAATAAATAATAGCACGAGAAAGAGTTATTTATTGAGTCAGTCAGTGTGCTGCTTCTTTTTTTTAAATCGCGTTCGACTCTTGACACGGATTTGTGGAAATTGATGCGTCCGTTTATTCCCGCACTGACCTGCACAAGTAGACCTCCGTTGACGCAATTCTCGCTCTTATCACTTGATTTTTAAACTCCATTATAGGATGCGAGCCGGGATGTCGATTTATTAGTTTTTATTCGACGGCTGGAATGAGATGAAATCGTTTGAGGTTAATATTATTCATGGTACGTACTTAACGACATGAGTCTCGACATGTGCGTGTACCTTAATACCGATATGTATATGGAAGGAATCATCCATTAATTTGGACGAATCGAAGGAATTATTTGTCTGTCCGGCGATTAATTGCGGGTTTTTAAGTCTACAGAGACATCGAATTTATCCTCTTTATCAGATTTTTTGGCATTCGAATAAGAATTTCGTTTATAAAATTAACAACGATGTATAAATAAAGATTTTCTGATTTCGATCGACTGTTATTTTAAGGTGGGATGCGAAATGAGACGTCATTTTATTGTTCACGCATCGCCCTATAATGCAATTCTTATAGGTATAAATAGTTATATTTCGATAGCTTTTCATTTTTAAAGATATGAAGAGTGAAATACTTTACTTATACTTTTTATATGAGAGGGGGCAAACGAGCATGCGGCTCAACTGATGCAGTGATTACCGCCGCCCATGAACAACTGCAACACTAGGGAAATTGCAGATGCGTTGCCGGCCTTTTAAAAAAAATAGGCAATTTTCTGGAACGTCCCTAAGTCGTGTCAGTCCGGAAAAATCGCTAATGGTACCTACCTAGTCGATTCCACACTTCCACAAGGAAGTTGTGCGAGGAAAAAAACTTCTTGCAAATTACACAGGTGGACCGCCAATCATCCAGATTGTATGGATGGTATCGCGAGTTTTGTCGCGATGTGCGATGGTGAAATTGATCGGATGGATAGTGCAAACAATTCCTCTGAGCATGCCCTGTGGTAAATGTACTCGTATATTGTAATACCAATCAAACATTATTTACATGTAATTTGAGTTTAGTGTAATGTAATTATTTCCTCTTTTTTTGGGTAATCATATCACAGGTGTTGCAGCATCTATTTATTGTTGTTAAAGTTACTTTTTATTGTATGTAGTATCTGTAACTGTCGATTTCATTGTGTTAATTAACGTCAACGTTGCCGTCAACTTTGTCATTCTGGTTAGAGGTGTTTGTCACTTTTCATACTCTGCGTGGATTCAGTAGCGTAGTTCAACAATGGTGTCAACCAAGATGACTTTTGATGATCGTTAACGCCATAGAAAAGAATATTTTTTTTTATAGAATAAAGGTGGAAAACGGGCTTAGATTGAAAACGGGCACATAGTCCACGTAAGTGGATGTTGCGGCCCATAGATATCTACATCTATCCGAATCAAAATATACATAAGAAACAGCAATATCGAGCTGCTGTTTTACGTTGGTATTCTGTGAGATTGTGGTCCTACCCCGGTCGAGCCGATTCATTCGTGCTACAAACAATAATATAGCTGCAGCATGGCTCCATGTAATAAATGAATGGTATTGACATATCTGAACGTTAAGTCACGTGACTTAACGTTGACTTCATTCATTTTTATAGTTTTCTAAACCGTTAACGATAGTAGAAAGCTAAAAAGTTATTTTGGCTAACCTCGCAGTTTTATTAGTGCTGGCGGGGATTGCGGAGGGAGCGTATATTGTGAAACTCTCAACGATTGTCCTATTTACTGGTAAAATTTCTACAAGGTTTAAAAGCAAAACGCTTTGAAATAAGCGATCTGGAGAGGGCTGCACATTTTTGCGTGACCTACGAAATAGCTAATGAAACAATCATAAACGCGAACATTTTAATCAAACAATGTCTATTGTTATAGAGTTGCCGAGAGCGATGTTCGGAGCGGAGCGGACCGTCGATGAGGCCCGCATAAATCAACACGGTGGCACAATAAAGTCGGGATTTCAATTATACATAAATCTCGTATGACGTACGCTTAATGGAGTTGAGACTTTGGCCCTCGAGAGTCGGCAATTAGCTATTGACGATTGTGCCGTCCGTTTGCTTATTTTGAAAGGATAAAAACGGTAAAGGCGTGGCCTCCTCTGATTACTAGGTACGGCTGCGTCTAGATGAATATGCAGTGCGAAGATATCAAGGTTCATTTTCTAATGTAATGAAATTGTATGATTCTAGGGTGGGTAAGAATTTATTTGAAAAGGGCTTGCCTAAGTATTGCAGCACACCTTTTAAATTTACGGATTGCAATTTAATTTTATTTGCACTAAATTGCATGGATGTAAATCTAGAGTAATTAAATATATTACATTTTGTTTAAATTTTATAAAGGTGAATATTATCGTAAGAAGGATTCTCTCGGAATGAATGAATATGAAGTTTAAGTATGGTGATTGAATTGTTATACGATAGATGGCGCTGCTGCAAATTATTAATCATTAGCTGAGAATGTTTCAACAATACATTATTAATAACTTTAGCTGGTATTTTGACATAAAATTAATTAGTTTAAAAATGTTGTGAACACTAAAAAAATGCTCAAAAATTATACTTAGCAGAGCGTGGTTTCGATCCACGGACCTCTGGGTTATGGGCCCAGCACGCTTCCACTGCGCCACTCTGCTCTTGGACAATTGGTTTAAATTATGGAATATATTCAAATGTCTACATCTCATGATTATAATGATTACTATTTATATAGATACATATTTCACCCAAGCAAATGAGTAAAGAAACCGACTCTTTCCTCTGTGACCCAAGTTCGAAAAAGTAAAGGATTACGCACCGTCAGTACCTATGTATAATATTTAACCAAACCAAAAGCTATTATACCTATACTTGTATATTATCTGTAATTTTGCATACCTAATAAGGACCTTGATAAAACGTAAAGTACCTACCTAATAATATACCAAAGATACCAAAATTCATGATTCATGAATAATAAATATATTTACTTTTTGAGATAATAAGGTCTGAAAAGAGATATTTTTATCTTTCATTGACACGCTCATCAAAAGCCGAAGACCCTTAGAAAGTTGTAATTTAGCGCCAAGATCGATCATTAGGCGTTATCCAAGGAAAAAATGTAAAAACTACACTAATTATCGATATTCGGAAGAGACATGTGTTGACAAAGTTATTGGTGCAGTGAGTTTCAAGTTCAGTATTTCAAACTAACCGCACCAATAACTTTGTTGACATTAAATTAAAAATAGAAATCAGTGAAGCTTAAAGCCAGAAAACACGTTGAGAGTCCATGCATTTATTTATATATACATGGACATCACACCAAAAACATAAAAATGTGAAAAGGGGCCAATTTCGATACAAATGACGTTCAGGGATCAGGGTTGTCGGCCAAGCTATGTAGCAGTCGTTTGATTCATAGGCTCTATAGAAATGTACATCGTTCATCGAATTGATAAGCTGATAACTATGAACGTCGTTTAAACCGAACATGGCTTTTACATAATATTTTTCACAACAAATAAGAATGTCTACAAAGATAGTCTTGTTATTAAGCCATTTCATAATCATCATCATCATCATCATCATTACAGCTTATGAAAGTCCACTGCTGAATATAGGCCTACCCAAAGATTGGCTCATGAGGGGAATGCTCGCCGCAGTTGCCACTTTTGGCAGGCAGGTTAGCAACCGCATTTTTCTAATAAGGACTAATAATATTCCGCTCACTAGATGTCGCTAGTTGGAACTGACGTAAAGTTTCTTGTCACACAATGGAATCTATTTGAGAAATTAGTTTTAAGTAAATGTTTATCTGTTTATTTAATACATAAAACAATTCATGAGTGGTTTGCTCTTTACGTTTTGCACATTTATACCTGTTTTTTAAATGTTTCTACTTTTAAGTATATTCGTAGATTGGGTTATCCGTTTCTAATCTAATTAATATAAAACATAACGAATATATCAGAAAGAAACATCAATCTTTACACTTTCCTAACAAATTAACTTCTCCGCTATGTCAAAATCTGTCAAATATTTCACCTCATCCAAAGTGGCGCCGCCCTGGTGGCAGAAAAATTCGTGGATCATCATTGTCGTGAGGAAGGCGCTGCTTTGTTGTTTTTCCCCTCTGTCGCCTTTTGCGATATCCACAGGACTATATAGGGTAGTTAATATACAGAGCTACTACTCAGTGGTAATAGTAAGCTATTTGCATACCTTGAATTTCTGCATACGTCTGTCATTTATTTAGTAGAATAACTGCTATAAATAGCGTCTGCTGGTGCGGGGCTGCCATTTAAGAACCTTTCTTTCTGCTCAATTGGTTATCGATTTTTGAAACTACATTCATATATAAATAACCAATGACTTACGTTTTACGTTTACTTAGAAAACGCGCCACTTTGTTCCCATTTGCAGTATAATGAGATAATAATTACAGGCTATAGAATGTATTGATTATTTTTAGTATAGAATAAGGGACAAACGAGCACCTGATGGTAAGTGGATGCTGTGGCCCATAGAGATCTTCATTTATTTTACCCTCTATTAAGAATCAAAATGCAGGTGCGTTGTCACCCCTGAGGACTTAAATGGAATGCCTCGTTTCCTGTAAAAAGGGTATCCGGTTCTCTTCACTCACCATACGAAACACCGCAGCATTAAGCTGTTATGTTAGACTATGGTCCTACCTTGGTTGAGCCCATTCGTGATATAACCATAATATTATAGTTTCACCGTGGCTCTATCACATATAATATGATATGTATCGATTATATGTAGATCTCAGATATAATAACACTTGTGTATCCTTCTATGCCAAATATGTACTAATGGAGCAGCGCGGTTGACAATTTTTTGCCCTGTGCCCAGGAGTGGGACGTAATATAATAAATATAGGCTGTAACGTTTCTTTACTATGTTAGGTTTCTTTGTTTGATTGCAGTTGTTCTTGAACCACAGTAACTTATAATAACAGTAACCTACTTATCGTTAAGTATACTTATCTGCTTGTTGTCTTTTTAATTATATTAAAATGGCTTAGTAATTACAAATTTAGCTTACGACTACGGTAGACTACGTAGATTTCTTTTGTTCTACTGCAGATATCGAATTCTATCTCCCACAATGTTCCAAGGATAGCCGTTGTTCGCTTAGCTATATTCGGATTCGAATTCCACAATGTCAAAATTTGAGTTTAGCACCTTACTCTTTTGATTTTAAGTAAGTACCTACACGAATTTTAATATTGTAGAGTTTGAGTTTATAAAAACTTGAGATTGTCTCTAAATCTCTATGTCTTCAATAAAAATTTAATAACGTTTTTTACGTGGTAGAGCCATACTGCAGCTATATTAATAGCATAGTTGTAGCACGAATGGGTCGGCTCGACCGGGGAAGGACCACGCTCTCACAGAATACCAGCGTAAAATAGTAGCTTAACGCTGCTGTGTTTCGTATGGTGAGTGTAGAGAACCGGAGACCTATTTTACTGGAAAAAGCATTTTATCTTAGTCCTCACGGCTGACAACGCATCTGCATTTTAATTCGCAAACGAAGATAGATGTAGATGTCTATGGGCCACAGCAACCATTTACCATCAGGTGGACTGTGTGCTCGTTTGTCACCCCAATACGATAAAAAAAGTTATATAAAATAAATAAGACCGTTCCAAGCATTACATCAGATTTGATAGACCACAAATCCTCGCAAAAGAACACCGAGTCCTAAGAAGGATCATTCGCGAGGCTATAATTGATACATCCAAACCCAAGCATACTACCTACTGCATGACTTCAAGATACTGTAAGCTCGATCTGGGTAGATCGGATCAAAGATTAATATTTAAAAGTTAAAGGTTTGTTGCTTGTTCGCAGGCTTTGTTAACAATTACGTCCGCGTAGAGCTTGACAAAAAAAAAACTGATGATCTATAAATGTCTTTGGGCAAGTAGTAGTGCAACTAGATATGTTTTAAATGTAAGGATTTTTTATCCCTTAACACTCATATTTTTGTTTTAAAATAGTTTTAAAATAAAAAAAATTAAAATTAAAGGATAGAAGATGAAGTGTGAAGAATAAAATTGCAAACCAAAATAGTTCAGTTCGAAAGTTTTTTTATTATAATTTATGAGATAATCATCAAAACAATTTACAAATTTTTCTATATCATAAAAGTCTCTATGATATTGAGATAAAATATAACATAGATCACTCCTGACAGATAGAGAGCAACTCTGTTTGTGAAGAGCACAATCGGTTCCGCAATTCCGAAGATTAGACACACAACAAAAATTTAAGCAGTGGTTACTTTTGTCTTAACTTCACTATTATTAAACGCAACACTTCAATTTATTCATATGTATATGTAGATAAACCTATTTTAAACATTAAATTTGTCATAAAATAATGTCATAACATGACAACAGCTGTACTGAGGTGCAGTGTATGTAGCTATACCTAAAGCATTGTTTCAACGAGCAATAAAATAAAAACCCCGGCTATATTGTTCCGAGGCGGGGCGCTGACGTGCTTATTAACGGGGAAAATTGAAAATTGACTCAGTAAGATGATTGGCAAGGGAATATTAGCTAGATGCAATTTTGCCGCCTTTGTTTGCCTTTTTAAAAGAAAATTCTCACGTGACATTAATCCATCATTTTGGCGCGCGATGTTTGTGTTATAAATAAAAAGGTAATAAGTAAATTTCTTTTTATATATTTCTATTGCATGTGTGTTTAAAAACGATTGATCTATTAATTAAATTCAGCAATGAGTCGAAAAGTTCCTCATTAACGTTAGTTACCAATATAGAGTAAAGATGGCGCTACAAGTCGTTGATTTCCGTTTTTGTTGTATTTCGTTTTTACAAAATCTTATAAACGTTTTTTAAAATTTAAAAGTTTTCCTTAGTATACATTTTAGTATACATATCGGACCATTTTTATATACATTACATTTTTTTTACTTTTATGTTTTGCTTTATAATTCGTTTTGTCTATATATATATATATATATATATATATATATATATATATATATATATATATATATATATATATATATATATATATATATATATATTATGAATGTAACCAGGTATCGCTTTGTAATTAATACTTAATTACTACACAAAAATACTAATTTGCTGCAGCAGTATTGCTGGTATAGTTATTGTAGCATGAATGGGTCGGCTCGACCGGGGAAGGATCACGCTCTCACAGAATAGAATACCATCGTAAAATCGTTGCTGTGTTTCGTATGGTGAGTGTAAAGAACCGAAGACCCTTTTTACTGGATCTTGATTCGTAATCGAGGATAGAATCTATCCTCGATTACAAAGATGTAGGTCTATGGGCCACAGCAACCACTTACCATCAGGTGGACTGTGCACGTTTTGTCACTCTCATACTATTAAAAAAATGTATGATTATTACACGTGTTTTCTATTGCTTGTTTTATATTATTATTGCAATGTAAAAACTATTAAAAACTATAATGTAAAATACTTCTTATTTCTAAGAGCTTTTTGCCTCTTCGTTAGTCAAACTGTTGTAGGTTTTATTTTATTTTGTTTTTATTAGTAATTACACAACAAACATTATAATAGAGTGTATTAAATAATTATTTGAATAGTCTAATGATTTCTTATATTTAAGCGGACCCTAAATTGAATAATGCTATTTTTTATAGTTTTTACTAAAAAACTGAAGGTAGTCGGGCCGTCAAACACCTCAGCCCCCCCCCCTCCCCCCTCCCCTACATGTGCTGTAAAGCACCCGAAATGCCGGGAATTAAAAATAAGTAAAATTAAACGCGATAAAATCCGTAAAAATAGTTTTATCAATGATTTAACCTCATAAAAATACCCTTAAATGATACTAATGATAATAATTTCGACAAATATTACATAATAAATTGATGGATAAAATTTAAATTTGCATATTATTTAAGCGTAAAAACAGTGATCCCAGCGCCCCTAGCGGCAGCAGATAGCAGCTGCGTACACTGCTCTCCCCATTACTGCCTTTATTATTGTCGCGTGTTATTTCCAATATTTTTCGCCATCTCATTACTCGGCGCGTTGACGGGGCTAATCCGTCGGGAGACGCGGCTGTAATGGAGGTGATCATGTGTCTTACCGCGCAACCTATTGAAATATGACGTATTACCGGTGCCTGGAGAATTCCTTAATAAACGAAGAGCGCAAAAAATCTATCCAGACGGCAATAACTCTCACGGGCGACAGCCGAATGATAAATCAAGGCGACTGAGAAGAAATGCCAATAAATATCGCGCCGAAATCCAATAATTACGAGCCAATGAGCCGGTGCCCACAAATCAACGGACGGACGGACGCGCATACTAATGTCTTATCCTAACATCAGATTAAAAACATCAATACTTGTCAATGGAGGTCACCTCCCATGTAATTATAGCCAACAATATCCCGGGGAGGAAGGCCGGAGAGGATTAACATATATCAGCGTGGAATAATTGAAGGAATCGATTATATGAAGAGTATTAATCGTTGATGCGCCCGCGCAGGCCGAGATCGCATCGCGCGCTTTGATACGCTCCATAATGTTGCATCGCTGACCGCCATGCGCCTGTGTGCGACCTTCGTAGTTTTTTTAATAAAGGTAATACTGGTGTAAATTGAACCCGGTCTCTTATCAAAATAAATTAGACGTTTTAATATCGACATACTAATAGTGATAATAACAACTAACTAAATAATACAGTCGTAACTAAGTTTTTTTTAGTATAAATGTGACAAACGGGCACACAGTCCCCCTGATGGTAAGTGGGTGCTGTGGCCTCTAGACATCTATATTTATCCTCAATTATTAAGAAATAAAATGCAGATGCGTTGTCACCTCTGAGGACTGAGATGGAATGCCTCGTTTCTAGTAGAAAGGGTCTCCGGTTCTATAAGATTCCTCTATTCTAAGATTTCTTAAGAATATTATATCATTTATTACCTGAAAACATGGTATAAAGATGTTACAGAGTGGAAGATGCATGTTTTGTTTCTTATAGGTGCCAGTTCCATCCATCCAGTTGCCAGTGATGAGGTACTGAGACGTGGTCCTTCACTGCTGGCCGGATGAGGAAGCTCAAGGTCGCTCAGCGAGCTATGGAGAGGGCTATGCTCGGAGTTTCTCTGCTTGATAAACTTAGAAATGAGGATATCCGCAGTAGAACCGATATAGCCCAACGGATAAGTAAGCTGAAGTGGCAATGGGCCGGCCATATTGCTCGAAGAACCGACAACCGACGGGGAAAAAAGGTTCTCGAGTGGCAGCCTCTTACCGGCGGACGAAGTGTAGGGCGTCCCACTAGATGGAGTGACGACCTGGTAAGATATGCAGGAAGTCGATGGATGCAGGTGGCTCAGGACCGTGCTTTGTGGCATTCTTTGGGGGAGGCCTATGTTCAGCAGTGGACTTGTGAAGGGCTGTAATGATGACGATGAGATGCATAACATGCAAATTTTATCATTTAATACATACAATTACTTTTAAGTTTTACGAATCATTTGTTTCTAATTACTTATTGACTACAAATGTTAACTATAAACTATAACGTGATCACAAGTTCACGTCTAAACTACGAGTAAGTCCTTTCTATAGATCGATTTAGTAGGGAATTGCCATAGCTGCCACGTTTGGCAGGTGGGTTGGCAATCACAGTTTCTTATTTTTAGTTGTTATTAAGAGGACGATGCTGTTTATCTCCTGGTTTGTGTCTTCTCTTACGACACCCACGGGATCATGTGAGTTAGTGGATATTCTTACACCGTCATCACACGGTCTAACTATTTAACAATATACAGTATGTCGATGAAAGCACCTGGCTCAGGACCGTGCTTTGTGGTGTTCCTTAGAGGATGCCTATGTTCAGATGAAATAATAAAAACAAGCATACAGTTCTTCTGATGGTAAGTGATCGAACATCAACACCAGGGGAATTGCGGGTGCGTTGCTGATCTTTTGGAAAGGAGTCCAGAAAAATCGCTGGCGGTTTATATTCTAGTGTGGTCGTGCGAGGCAGTAAATTACCCGTAAATCGCACGGTAGTGGACCACCAACCATCGAGATGCTGAGTTAGGAATTTCGAGTTCTGCAGCAGTGTACGGTTAGAAGACGAATTCCGTTGGATACATATGTTATTAAAGCCTGGATTTTATTTATACTTTAAAAGGATGTATCAGTTTTCACGCGCTAATCTGTGACATCTTATTTGTAAGACGATAAGATTTTTCAATTAAGATTTGTTTTTAATATTCAAATCAATAATGCATTAGTTCGGTACCCTATAACGAATAATCGATTTTCTTACGTCTCTAATTGCGAATATTGAGAAGATTATTCAGTAACAAGTGATTTTTAACATTACGAAGCTACTCATTAAATAACATTATTTTGTAGAGATTTAAATTAAAGTAACAAACCTACAACATTATAGTTTTTTTTTTAATTCTGAGAGTAGCAGGGAAGACCTCACCGCTTTCATCAAAATCTACTGATTTTATCCCGCCCAGAAATTCCGAGTATAGTTCCATCTGACTTTGAGCTTCCTTATGCGATTGGCATTGAAGCGAGCGGGCAGCACGCATTGAATGTACAAGTTTTCATCTTAAGATTCTGAGGTAGAGTGGACAAGAAGATTGGCCGCCACAAAAACCAATATAAACATAGAATTGAAAAATCATAATGAACTCTACTTGTCAGAGACACACATGGTAGAGAACTGCGGTTCTCCTTACACACCTTAAAACACAATACCAGTAAGCTGCTACCTATATCACGCTGGTATTCTGTGAGAGTTTAGTTCATTTCATCCCCGGTGAAGATGACCCGTTCGTTCTGTAGTCAAAATACAACTGCATTTTGTCTCTACTACTTGTAAAACTAAAATATTTTAAAATTACAAAAATATACTTAACTGCCATCAAAATAATAATTTGATGTCAAAATATCACGACTCTTTGTTTATCTAAATTAATAATGTCCCTCAGACCGAATTTCGGTCACGGCAGCCGGCCTCAACGGAGAATAACCATCGGAGCAGGACAGGATTATAGTGCCCAAGTGTATGCGCAAGCACGGGTACACATTCTTTATTCCCTCACTCTCACTTTCCGATGGGACGGTAAACCGGCACGACCGGGGAGAGAGATTAGGCACAGGACCTTTATGTGCTCTCCGAAGCACAGGAGTGAGACATTACTACTGAGAATTTTTTGATGGAAAAACTCTATAACTGTTTTTTTTGGCCTGACCCGGGATTTGAACGCGCGACCTCATGACAAGCAGTCGCACTACTACAACCACTAGACCAAGGAGACTGTCAAATCTGTCTGTCTGTCAATTTAAGTATGTATATAAGTCTAAATTATTTTTATAAGTTTTATTGTGTGGCATTGTCAAAAAATAACCATACCTTAATAATTGTATCCAAATAACGATGTAAGTACATTATTATCAACGTACTTGTATGATTATTTTATAGTGAAATCTGCAGTTCTCATTTATGTGACAATAAATGTTTTTAATGAGAATAAAATTTCTTCAAACCTAAATATTTGCAGTAAAACAACTTACACAACCGGCAATGGCCCGGTAGCGCAGTGGGATTGGCTGCGGCGTTTCGAGTCGTGGATTCTATTTCGCACGCAACAAGGTTCTTATGGTCTACATAATAATTGTTCCGGATACGGGTAATGATTTATCATATTTACACAAACAGCACACATTGAATAAAACAACTTTCACGGATTTTATCACGCTAATTTTACTTGCAATAGAAACAAAAACTTATAGATTATAAAAAAAACTTATTGAAAGTCACTCTTGCTAAATTTACCACTGGCTCAGAAAAAATCCTCTGTCCTGTGAAGAACCAGTAAGAAACCCAGCTGCAGCAACTCCCAACGTTAAAGAGTTTTGCAGCATCCATGGTGACGGGGCTGGGGGGCAGTGTAAAAATAAGTAAAATTAAATGGGATAAAATCCGAAAATATAGTTTTATTCGAATGTGGATATTGGGGATGTTTGTCAATGTGCAATTTGTTTATAAAATACAGCGGGTAGTTAAAAAAAATTAAATATTATACAATTTAAAAACATTCGCCCGACTGGTTAATTATGATAACGTTCTTGTCAGAACAGTACATATTAACTTGCGATAACATCTTTATTTGCGCCCAGTTATAAAAGCAACATGGCTGCTCGTCTTAACGCGTTATATTTACTAAAATAACACCCGCCGATTAACACTGCTAATTCTTAATTTAAAAACCGAATAAACAAATGTATGTAAATTGGGCAACTTTATATAAGGGCCGGCGATAAACTTGCTGAGTTACGTGTGCCGTAAAATTACACAATTTTCGACCTTTACAAATTAGTAATAAGAGCTTAACAAATGTAAAGTTATCGTTGGCCGGATGAAGTGAACTCGAAACAGGCACGTTCAGAAACTGCTTACACGAATTAGCGCATCAAAACGGGCGCAGGGGGCGAAATTAGAAAACTCTCCCGCGTCCCCCGCGCACTCCGACCTCTCCCGCGGCCATTCCGCACGTCATAAACTGACAATTTACGATAACGCTGGGATTAGCCTGTTTGTCTGTTATGCATTCGAGTGTGGAACGGGACGGGGTTAAGCTGCGAGCAGACTCGCGGGCTGCTGCAGCCAAGGTTGATTTGTTCTTACGATCTGGAAAGATAATACTGAGATAATATCCTTTCCAATTTTTTTTTATATAAAATATGGGTGACAAACGAGCACACAATCCACCTAGTGGTGAGTAAACTATCCTCGACTAAGATTCAAAATGCAGAATGTGTTGTCACCCCTGAGGAATAAGATGGATACCTCGTTTCCAGTAACAGGGTCTCTGATTCTCTACGCTCACCATTCGAAACACAGCAACGTTAACCTGCGGTTCTAGGCTGGTATTCTGCGAGAGCGTGTTCCTAAGCGACGCATTCGTGCTACCAACATAATATAGTTGCGGCGTAGCTCCACTAAGTGTAAGTTGAAGTTCAAGTTATACATACGTACACAATCCTATTACATGGCTTGAGTTTTCCTAGATGACTGATGATATCAATAAGAAAACTATTACAACTGTCTGCAATGTTTTTGATTATTCAGACGTCTGGAAGAGGATGAAAACTGAATTACGAAATTCCGCTACATTCATACATACATTTTTCAATAAGTAGATATTGTGGCCCATAGACAGCTACATCTATCCTGAATAAACGTAGTCACCCGTGAGGACTAAGATGGAATGCCTCTTTTCCAGTGAAAAGGATCTCCGGTTCTCTACACTTACCATACGGAACACAGCAGCGTTAAGCTGCTATTTACATTCATACAGGCCAAACTAATATAAGATGTTATAATTAATATGTTGATCATACATGAAAAAATGGTGTTTTTCCAAAATAAAATAGCATATCCCAGCTTTTTTTATAGGACAAACGAGCACAGAGTCCACCTGATGGTAAGTGGCTGCTGTGGTCCATAGACATCTACATCTATCCTCGATTACGAATGAAAATGCAGATACGTTGCCACCCGTGAGGACTAAGATGGAATGCTTCGTTTCCAGTAAAAGGGGGTCACTGGTTCTATACACTCACCATACGAAACTCAACAGTTTTAAACTGATATTTTACGCTGTTATTTTGTGAGAGCGTGGTCCTTTCCCGGTCGAGCCGACCCATTCGTGATACAACCATACCCCTAATATAGCTGCAGCATGGCTCTACCACGTAAAAATAATGTATACGTAACTGTCTCCTATCTAAGCAGTAAGACTTATTTTCTGCCTAGAAGTCTATCTGGGTAAGTACCACCCTCTGACTTATTTCTGCGGCCATATGTTTGAAGCGTATAGAAAGCCAGTATAATCACAATATTTATCATCTTACTTCTCATAGGTGATAAGGCATTTGTGGCCTCCTTTGTTTCAAAATAGCTGCAAGTGTCTATGGAATGCAGAAGCCACTTACCATCAGGTGGACTGTAACTTCGTTTGCCACTTCAGGAAGCCATCACAGAGGCAATATCTCTTGATGACATATTAAGAGAACAACTGGTCGATCAAGTGCTGTACACTGTCGAGAACTCCAGCCGAGGCCTTTGTCCTAATTCTCACTATTATAATTTTTCATTTGTACAACATCTTTTAAGTATATATTCTACGTAAACATTAGTTAGTTTTTTTTTACTGATAAATTAATAAAAACTTTACAGTCTATATCCGTCTCATCCCTGGGCATTTTAATTTGTGATAGAGTTATCCGCCACGCTGCTCTACATCGTTTCCTTCACCGCCGAGCACGTGGTAAGTCAGCACTTAAGATTGCAACTATTCTTAGTTCCGCCGGCTCTAATGATATCCTCATCATTAGAGCAAGCGGGGATTTTGATCGCGTTGCACGCGTACGTTGATATCCACGGTTAGCATCTGACACATACAAATGCGTTAAATGTTCTTTTTTTAATAGAAGCATAGATATCACTCGAGCACACAGACCATAGACAAACAAGTCTACAAATGCGATGTCACCTCTGAGGACTAAGACGGAATACTACACAGCCTGTAATAACACTGGTTCTGTATATTCTTTACACAGAAATAGGCAAGGGTTGTACTAACTCTAACGGATTCAGAATCCTACGAAAGCCTACTGTCACACGCTTAGTCCATTGCTCTGTGTGCGAATATGAAAACTATTAAGCCCTAGTGTGGCCACACGTTTTATAGTTAACTAGCTATTCCCCGCGATTTCAACCGCGTGGAATTTTTTACGATTGGATTTTATGGGATTTTTTTTGCGCGGAACCTTAACTCGTTTCCGAAAATAAAAATAGTCTAAGTTACTTCTTATAACATCAGCTATCTGCCAGTGAAAGTCCCGTCAAAATCGGTTCAGCCGTTTCGGAGATTAGCCGGAACAAACAGACAGACAGAGAAAAATTAAAAATTGTATTTTTCTATTATAAGTTTCGTATATACTTTCATATGCATTTAGTAAAAAGCTTTTATTTTGACATTACAAACAGACACTTCAATTTTATTTATTTGTATAGATATAGCTTACGAAATTGAATCATCAACAATTTTGACTATTCTTTCGGACAAGGGCCTGTCCCGCTATAGAGTAAGGTCATGTTTAGCAGGTGGGTTTATTAAAATCATTGCAGTACCAGCGGTGACGCTGATTTCCATCGCCGATATGAACATCTGGTGTAAACAGATTCGTTACACCACTATATGTTGAAAGCTATTTGATGTTTCATAGCATATGAGTTGTCTTAGCATAACACTTTCAAAAATACAAGGAAGCCGGATCAGGGTTACGAACGAGCACGTCCACACGGAAAGTGAAAGTTTTTCTTATGTATTCTACTAAGCAAGGGCTTATTTACGATCCCACCTGATGGTAAGTGGTGATGTAGTCTAAGATGGTGAAGCGCACTGACTTATCAAAAACCTATTCACTCTTTTCCATGATGAACGACGTAGCGAACCGTTTGGTTCGAATGCGTGGTAAGTCAATAACGAAAGGGTGGAGACTGGCCGAACGTCTGTTTGTCCGATGGTGGAAGGGAGAGGGAGGAATTAAATTATGCAATTCCTGCGCACACTGTCCGAAATGCATCCTGTAGAAAACCGAAAGGCTGGCTACTTTGCGTCTGTGTTCGAGACTGGTAAGATTGGTTTTAACCAAATTCGGGTCGCCAATAAGCCTCTTTGCACGCCCTTCTATTGAGTCTAAAGCTGCTAGGTGTCGTTTTGCAGCACCAGCCCATATATTGCAGCAATATTTCATGCACATATACGCCCGGAAATACGCACTTTATCTATCCTTGATTAGGAATCAAGTCAATGAAATCAGTAGTAAGCTGCTATTTCACTCTGATATTCTGTGAGAACGTGGTCGGAACGTGAACTTCCCCGGTGGAGCCGATCCATTCGTACTACAATAATAATATGGCTCTACCACATTTAAGTATTATGTATAAAGGTTATAACTATTTTTAAGGTTGTTGGTTTATTTTTAACTTTATAAAAGGTATGAGTGTGCCCCCACACTCTATTAGCCAAATAATTTGAAGTGGTGTGCTATGACTTAAGCATGCTTGAGCTACGAACTCAGAGTTGCACAGAAACTCGAAAGGAAATATGGAATTTTTTTTGAAAAATAACTGAAAAAATAAATATATTTTAGAATGTACAATTAAAAAAAACTGTGACCTAGTACTTGGTAGCACCCTGTTCTGTTGGGTATGTTGATGCTCATATATATGTTAGCTATTTGGAATTTTGCCTAAATGTTAACTTCGGATAGGACAACTAAGTCTCGTAACGTACTATTAAATAGTGTGACAACTGAAAGCTTTTACATAGTTGAAAATTTCCAACATTTCCATCATTATGATTGTTAAATCAAATCGTAAAACATGATATGTAAATATGTGCAAAGTTTTGGAATTTGGTTTTTTATCCACTGCATCATTGTCACCCTACTTTAAACTGCTCTAATGGCTTGAGATCGCGCTCCGTAAATAATTGTCTAGCTAAAAGAAAATCTCCGTGATTAGCATAAAAAACATCTAAACAGCGGCGAGCAGCGACACTTTCCTTCCGCAATATTTGTGAAAAAATTGCACACTTCCGGCCGACATTTTGTCTACAACGCGCTCCCGCCCGCACAAAAAGACAACGAATGTTAATTGCTCGAAATAAAACTGCCCGCAATTAATGGAGGCAATGAAAGGTAATTGTCTCAGCCATTGGTAAGCAAAACTTCTTTTAACTTTTGTGGCGGCGGGCAAAGTTAAACTACGTTAAAAAGCTTATAATGATTAGGTTCCGCACTTTGATTGTTTAATGGCCGAGTTTTCAATCGTTAGACAAAAGTTATTCATAAGAAGAAATGCTACAATAAGATAATAAAATTATATTAATAAAACAGATAGAACTACCACATTTCCTTGTTGAATTAGCTACCATTAGCGATTTAAGAAAAGAGCCGACACTTTTTTTAAAGGCCGGCAATGCACCTGCATCCTGCAGTTCCCCTGGTGATGCAGTTGTTCATTGGCGTCAGTAGTAATTTACCATTAGGTATGCGGATCACCTACGCTGGTTTGTCTCCTCTTATATATGCTTAAATATAAAAGAAAAGATCAATTGTTGCCTTGGATGGCTAGTTATAAAGTTAAGTGACATTTTAGGGTAAATTTTTTGGGGTCCGTACCCGAAGGGTAACCAACGGGACCCTATCACTAAGCCGTCCCTGTCCATCCGTGCGTCCATCCGTTTGTCCGTCCGTCTGTCTGTAAGCGGGCTGTATCTCGTGATTCGTAATAGGTAGGCAGTTGAAATTTTCGCAGACTGTGTATTTCTGTTGCCGCTATAACAAGAAATAATAAAAATAAAAATAAATCAAAAATTAAAGGGGGCTCTCCTACTAGAAACGTATTTCTTACCTACATAGTATTAACTCTTGTACAATGGTACGGAACCCTGAATCGCACTTTGCCGGTTTTTTGTGAAACTGAGATGAATGCCACATATATAACTATAACTGCTCAACGTTGCGCATTCAGATTATAGTGAAAAGGTTTTACTCAGATTATAGTAAAACTAATCTGAGGCTGTGCAGATTTTAATACGCAGAGACCTTTGAATGGTCGATGGCAATCAAAGGTCAAAGGTCAAGTTTAACTTTTAAATGACTACATATAATTCTTAATGAGCAAAATAATAGTAATAATGCATTGTACGCCACTGGCGTAGTTGAGTGGCGGAGTGTGGTGAATCCACTACTCCATGTCATCCCGTGAGTGTGTAGTAACATAAAGTGAGTTGCCAACCCGCCTGCCAAGTGTACCAACTATGGCAAATATTCCCCCTAACACGAGAGGTCCATATTCAGTTCTGCAGCGGGCTCTCGAAAGGCTGTTAATGAATGAAATGGCTGAATGAATACTCCAACTGATAACTTATCGAGATTGTGTTTAATGTTCATTATTTAGTTATTTATTTTAAATTTAATTTATTTGAGACGTATTTTGTATGTAATTTTTTTACAGTAGTAAGAATAAAAGCGCAGTCTTCTTCTCTTCTCTTCATTCTCATTTAAGAATCAAAATTCAGTGCTCAGTGCGAGCGTGGTTCTTTCTTGGCCTAGGCGACCCGTTCATGCTGCAGCCTTAATACAACTGCCGTATGACTCTACCACGTTAACCTCTTTGTACAATGTATAACAAAGATATTTTAATTCTTTACAAATAAGCGTTGGTGAGTCTATTATTGATCAATTGCAGTTACATTAACTTTATTTTTTGTCGGAACGATGGTTTCACTAGGATCCGATAGGAGGCGCTGTAGACAAGTTGTTAATAAATTTATAATATTTACAATATAAAAATCTAGAGTAAATTCTGGAAAGGACAGAAAAGCTTCTGACGAGGCATCTAGTAAATTATTATTTATGTCACTTTCAGCAAGTGTTATGGTTTTTTTAACCAAGTTTATGGACAAAAATAATATTTCAGTTAGCTTAGCGACGACATACACTGACATCTCAATGGCTACTTTCGTTGCGTTGTAAGTTGTAACGAAAACTCGAAAATGATTCCCAACACGCACCCTCGAGAGATCGGAGCTGACATCTGTTCCGATTCGCAATAAACGTAGACGGCGGTAAAAACATAGAATTTTATCGCGACGATGTCCATCATAAAGCGTCCCTCGCGGGGAGCGGGGCCACATAAAAGTTTACTAGAATTTGGCTAATAAATCGTGTCAAATAAATAAGTGTTGAGTTGGTTGGCGGCATATTGATTCGTCATGCCGCCTTAAAGGGGCCCGGGGGTGTGAGGAGCGAGAGCGGCGAGGCCGGGCGGTCATAAAGGTGCGTAATGGCCGCCGTCGGAAGACAGCGCAGTGGCGCGCATCGATTAGCGCTCCACGCCGCGTCAGACGCCGACGCAACGTACCCATGGACAGCTACGTCAATCTAAGCCCTTTCAAATCACAATCTTTAATATATTTGCACATTAATATCAATAGCAATTTGGCACGTTTTAATAGCGGAAAGGATTGTCAATCGAATGATATTCCTTGTTCGCTTTTGTGACAATAGATGGCGCTACATGCACTATTTTTTGAATTTCATACTTTGATGATCGTGGTAAGGAAAGTACGCGTTTGTAACAAACCTAAAAACGATGAGGTTTTTAATTCGACTGCACTTTGTTAATTTTAATAACGCAGTATCTTCGAAGTTTTCTACGTGGTAGAGCCATGCTGCAGATACATTGTGATAGTAACACGAATGTGTCGCCTCGGCTGAGGAAGGACCACACTCTCATAGAATAGCAGCGTAAAATAGTAGCTTGATGCTGCTGTTTTGTATGATGAGTGTAGAAAACCAGAATAAATAGTACTAATAATGAAACATTCCACATTAGTTCTCACGGGTGACAACGCATCTGTACGTAATCGAGAATAGATGTAGAAGTTTATGGGCCATAGAATCACTTACTATGTGATTGGTTGTACACAAGGTGGACTGTGTGTTCCTTTGTCACAGTTTTTCTATTAAAAAAAGTTGGTTAAAAACATTTTTTTATCGCAAGGTTTAGCAACAGTTCTACTTAAATTACACAACTCGATGACAATTTAAAGTCGGTTTAAGACCTATACAACATCTTTGTCGGTTTATATTATTTTAAATTATCATTTAGATATAATCGACTAATTTCAATGGAAAACTACCAATTTGTCAGTCGTATGCAAGGTTTTTGCAATTATAAACTGTCATTATAACACACGTCGATATCCGTCTGCTTAGCATAATTTATTAAAATGATGCGGAGCTCGCGTGATAGCCTCATGTAAATCTTATACGTTAAAGAACCACGCGCGGGAAGGTTCGACTATAGTCCAACCGAAGGAGGAAGTCAAAATCTATGTGTGTGTGTATGTAGAGATACAATGAGTGAATATAAACTAGCAGGGAAGATGAATAGCATCAGTTAATTACAATATCATTAACGGAAAATTGGATTGTTTCTGATTTGAATTTCGTGAAACAATCTTCTAACCGAAGTGTTGTAATAGTGTATTTTTAATTAATTAATCTAGTCACAATAATAGGACTACGGTATGTTTCTATTTACTGATTTATTTGTAATGTGTATACCATTTGTAATCTGCTATGTGGTATTGTAATATTTTAGCATAATTTGAATACTTATTTTTTGTAGAGTTTTGTAGAGTTTGTTTGTATATACGTGGTAGAGTCATGCTGCAGTTATATTATGGTTGTAGCTTGTAGCACAAATGGGTCGGCTCGACCGGGGAATGACCACGCTTTCACAGAACACCAGCGAAAAATAGCACCTCAATGCTTCTGTGTTTCCTGTGTTTCTTAGTAAGTGTAGTGAACCGGAGACTCTTTTGACTGGAAGTGAGGCATTCCATCTTAGTCCTCAGGGGTGACAACATACGCATCTGCATTTTGATTCTTAATTGAGGATAGCTATATATGTAAATGGGACACAGCATTCACTTACCATCAGCTGAGATGCGTGTTCGCTTATCACCATTATTCTACAAAAAAAGCCATGCTTCTTGACCTTGGGTACTGGGGAATGGGTTGGGGAATGGGTACTTCTACGCACGACCAGAATACCAGCGTGACATAACAGCGTAATGATGTTGAGTTTCGTATGGTATGATATGTGAACAATTATTTTCTAGCATGTTGTATCTGTGTCAAGTAGAGTTCACATATGATTTCTCGATTGTTGATTGTTAAGTTTATATTAGTTTTGGGTGTAACAAATCTTATCGGATATTCTACAGAACCATTCAGTGCGTGCTACTAGTGATCACTTAGACCTATTTTGTATGGCGAGTATACAAATATGAAGTCCCTTTTTACTGGTTACGATGTATTTTGTCTTAGTGTAGGTGACAGCATTTTGATTCTTAATCGATGATAGGTGTTTATGGGCACAGCATCTGCTTATCAGGTGGACTCTATACTCGTTGAAGTTTAGTTTAGTAGTTGGATTTAATTTTATTAATTATAGGATTCCAAGCAGATTGCAGCACCCATCCATCTTCTCTATTGAAATTAGGATGTTTTTTTTTAATTTCCATAGCCTAGCGAATCATCCTTGGTAGGAATCGGTGTTCTTTTGCAAGGATTTGTGGTTTATCAAATCTAATGTAATGGCGGCGACGATCTAGAACATGTTCACACAAGTCTGTAGTGAAGTGAAATGGAAGCCTGCAGTGCGAGGCTATTGAAATTAAAAAACATCCTAATTTTAAAAGAGAACATAGATGGGTGCTGCCATCTGCTTGGGATCCTATAATTAATAAAATTAAATCCAAATCCAAGCATACCACTGAAGACTTTAAGATACTGTAAGCTCATTCTGCGTAGATCGGACCAAAAATTAATATTCAAAACCTGGAGGTAGCCGGGCTATGACATCGGGACGTCAAACACCTCAGTCCTCCCCCTCCCCCCGCGAACACGGGTGCTGTAAAGCCCGAAACGTTAGGAATTAAAAAGTTAAATTAAACGCGATAAAATCCGTAAAAATTAGTTTCATTTAACAACTCAAAATAATAAAAATCTTGCGAGTTGACAACCCGCCTGCTAATCGTGGCAACTATGGCAAAATATCTCTATGAGGCAATCTATGGGGGAGGCTTATGTTCATCAGTGGACTACTATAGGCTGTGACGGATATGGGTCTATCTTCCTTTAGATGTATTATCATTAGAGCCGGGAGTCGGACCTGCGACTCGAAAGGCTAAAATCAAACACGCTACCGAGTCGTAACTAAGTATATAATATGTAACAAAAACCCTGTGGTTCCCGTTAAGTACGTTATCAGGATCATTATTCAAACGTATAGCAATAACTTTTTTTAAGAACTCCAACAATATTTTTTTTATTTTATTTAAAAAATAATTGTATGTGGTTTTATTACCTCTGCGTTGTCTGGGGAGTAAGAGGATTGTCAAAGACCCCGCTTCACTTAGCTTTAGCATCGGCTAGTGTCAGTAAGAGATCATAAAACCACATAAAATTATTTTTTTTAAATAAAATAAAAAAAATATGGTTGAGTTTTTAAAAAAAAAGTTATTTCTATAGGTTTGAATACTGATCCTGATAACGTACTTAACGGGAATCACAGGGTTTTTGTTACATATTGTATATCATTTTTATTTTATCGCGTTATTTTATATATTAAACAAACTGTTAATTATAAATTTCTTATATTAAAAAATTGGTTGAAATAAAATTAAATAGGTATCTTTAAAATTCTTACATATAATAAATTACGTTTCTTTGTCTCTAGAATAGGTAATTACATAAATATAAGTTAATATTATATTTTGTGGCAATTTCCTTACAGGGGCAAAGTAATGATGATGATGATGAATTATCAAAACCATTATCAAGATGTTAAAAAACTAGTCAAGTGCGAGTCGGACTCGCGCGTGAAGGGTTCCGTACCATCGTAAAACACGTTTCTAGTAGGGGAGCCCCCTTTATTTTATATTTATTATTATTATTTGTTGTTATAGCGGCAACAAAAGTACACATTCTTTGAAAATTTCAACTGTCTACGGATCATGAGATACAGCCCGCTGACAAACAGACGGACAGGCGGACAGCGGAGACTTAGTAATAGAGTTCCGTTGGTTACCCTTTGGGTACGGAACCATAAAAAGTAATCAAGTTGGTGACATCTAATATGTCAGTTACATTTTCTTTTTAATATTATAAGTTCATACGAAGAAGATGATATTATTTATAATATAGAGCCAAATAGCGACATTCTATAATAAATACAAATATCAAAGAACCTTGCTACATCGAAAACTTAAGACAAACGCGGATCTACGAGTAGTTAATTAGTCGCATAGAGTTAATTGTTCGCATTGAACATCCTGTGAGGTGGACGGGACACGAACCCGAGCCTTTCGACTTATTGCCGCGCGTTCGGACGTTGATTAAAATCTCTCACTACATTCACACAAAGCCTTACTTTGATATATGTATAAATCTTATGAAATGTCTACCACGATCCGACGGGCCGTTCGCCGCTGCAAACCAAATCGGCCCCTAATTACTTAACAACTGAGTACGAATTAGCGCATCAAACTCCCGACGCCTGCCTACCACCTGTCAAGTGATATATTGGCTTTAAATAACATATCTTATTTATGTTGAATCGGAAACAAAACGTATAAAAGGGGTTTTTTATTATAAATAATCGAGCGGAGCGGAATGGGTGGATAACTAAATTTGTACGCGGGCTTGTAGTACAAGTTATGGTTGGTCCGTCTGTGTGTCCGTTGCTAGGCAGCTGCAGATAAATTGACTCAGATAGTGTTCCTTCTCAATTTAATAAGCCGATTGCGAACGCTCGCAATTATTGTTACATTTGCCGTAATAAATGTTAGGCCTTATCCCTTTGTATTCCTTCGTCATCTTTTGCGTAAGTGTTTATAAAAAAAAATTATACTTGAACATTTTTCTTTAATCTTCAAGTATCAAGTATGAGCATTTTTGTTTGAGATTTTTAATGAATTTGAAGTGACAAACTAACTTACAGTCCTAACTTTTCACTAGGTAACATTATAATGGGTATTAACTGTAGTGAAAAGTTGAGAAGTATTCATTTTAATATTTTTTGTGTGCAGAAAATTATTCTAATATTACGTGTAACATATAAATCAATGAATATTACCGTTACCGTTTGTAGACGTTTAAAAACGGGTGGGTAGATGGTGTGATTATTATTGTAGTTTTAATAATGATATTTATTTAAATATGAGAATATATAGATACATAATTGTTATACGTACATACATAAAGATTAAATTGTAACTGTGAGCGGAAAAATAGCCATCTTATGAGTTTCTTATAGTAGAAGCGGCGGCGTAGCTTTTTTGACTTTCAAAAAGTGCTTTGTAAAGGTTAATTTGAATAAAATATCTTGACTTTGAATTTGAAAACTTTAAACAATGATCTATAAATGATGAATGGGCTATCTATCTAAACGGGCCAGTTAGATAATATGATGCTCGCCAGATGTCGCTAGTTGTCACAGTGTCATCATCATTGAAAAGTTTCGATTTAGTTATGAGTTTTTCGGAATCTACTAGTTAGTCTGTGGTTTTTCGGTTTCTAGTGTATCCTCAGTGTTGTAAATTTAATGTTTTACGTATTTTTAAACTGGTTTTAATTTTTCTACTTTTAGGCATGTCCGTACTTTGGTTTGTCAATTTATAATCTAATTCATATAAAAATAACTAATATTTCAGAAATAAACATTTATCTCTAAACTTTTCTAACAAATTAACTTTCCCCGTTATGAAATCTGTCAAATGTTTCACCTCATTCCAAGTGGCGTCGCTCTGGAGGCAGAAAAATTCGTGGATGTCTTCATTCGGTCAACTGGAATGGGCTGAATTTCAGTGTTCCCTACTTAACTTTTTTTGCGACAATAACAAAACAATTAATTTTCTGACACTTTCAACCTGAATTTATTACTCAATTTTAAGTACTTAAAAATATCTAAAAAAAAATAAAAAAGAAACGGTTGAACCTGGAGGCCATCGCTGATGGAACTTCCCGCTTATTTTCGAGCGCATCACTCGAAAATCTATAGTTTATTTATTTACATACATACATGCACACACACACACACACACACACACACACACGCGGCCAGAAGACCAGCCGAAAATAGTCCAAAAATAGTAGAAATGGTAGTCCTCAAAACCTGGATATCTGATGAAACTCGTATTATCAAAATCTATAACTTCCAACTTTTGGAAATTATTAATTTTCAAAGCGGGAAGTTACAAAGTGAATTTGATAAAATCAATTGGAATTGGAAAAATAATACAAATTTATGACAGGCTTTCGCTCGCGAAAACCGCGGCCTATTAAAACCTTTCATAATTCAACTCAGATCGAGTTTTCAGTCCGAGTCTATGACACACTCGCTAAATCTCTCGGAAGGCGGTCTCCACGATCGTAAATTTTTATTTCGAAAATAAAAATAATGAAAATAAATAAAAAGGCCGTTTCGTGCCGCGACCGGAAACATTTGTCCCGCTGCGTACGGATAATCCGGGGAGCGTTGATTTATTATTAATTAGCTTATATTATATTGTATGGGCTTATGACTATTTTGAAACAGTCTGTATCTACTTATATGTATGTGATAAATGGTTGAAGAATTATTTATTAGCGATATGATATATTTTATATTCTATTATTTACACATGGTAGAGCCTAGCTGCAGCTATATTATGGTTGTAGCACGAATGGGTCGGCTCGACCAGCGAAGAACCACGCTCTCACAGAATACCAGCGTAAAATAGCAGCTCAATGCTGCTGTGCTTTGTATGGTGAGTATAGAGAAACAGAAATCCTTTTCACTGGAAACGAAGCTCCATTTTAGTTCTCAGGGGTGACAATGCATCTGAATTTTGATTCTTAATTGAGGATAGATGTAGATGTCCACGGGCCACAGCGTCTATTTACCATCAAGTGGACTGTGTGCTCGTTTGTCACTCATTCCATAAAATATATTTTTAATATTGTTTTTATTGCATTTTAAGTAGATAGACAGATAGATAAAGCATTTAATTCTCTGATCACACGCGTACGTTAAATGGCGAAAACAGTATCTATTAATTTATCCCAAAAAAAGTATCTATTAATTTATTCCAAAAAAGTTACATAATATTAAGATTTAAAAGTACATGTGCATAGCAGTATAGCAAATAGGTCCTCAGCGATTGACAATGCTCAGGAAGCAAAGACAAATCTTTAACTTTTGCCTTCGAGATGATGAGACGGCAATTACGAGTAGCTAAATTGAATAATCAGTGTATTATTGTAATAATGATGTGTCCCTTCAACCCTATGGTTTCCGGCTTGAATTCAATTTAGTAAAATATGATGGAAATCGTAAATTAAAGTACCTACTTAGTATATTTTCATTTTATTTTGGTAAAATATATATATATATATATATATATATATATATATATATATATATATATATATATATATTAGGTACCTATACAAAGAACGCGTGATACGTTACGTTACGAATATATCCGCAGAAGGACCAAAAAACCGACATTGCCGAGATCAGTAAAATATATGTAGTACTTCCATATACCTAGCCCGAAGAAACGACAAGCGGTCGGAAAGAAAGTTTACCGGGTGGCAGCCTCGGTGGTGTCCCATTAAATGGAGTGACGACGTGGTTAGAGGTACAGAAAGTTTTTGTGACATTCCTTGACAGAGGCCTATGTTCAGCAGTGGACTTGTGACTGGTTGTAATGACGATGATACGAAAAACGTTAATCAAATCCATGTTGTCCTATCGACATCGTCACCGGTTTCCGTCCGCAGTCGACATCTTTGCGTGGAACAATAATTGTGCATTATGCGACGCGAGTGAAAGTTTTTGTTCTGAGTCGGTTTTGTGTGTTCACAGACGCACTATTATGCAAGCCGCTCGTAAATCTGCCCAACGAGACAGACATAATCTGTCCTTTATGACGAGTGATGCATTACGCGTATTGTGGCGCACTCATAAATTATGTGTTTTTTTTTAAATTCTGTTGTCTAAGGCAACTTGTGCAAGAGAGCGTTGTTGCGATAAATCACACTGATATTTATTTTGTGAATGAATATTTGTTATAAAGGAAAGCCACACACGTGTTGGTATCATGTTTTAAATATTTTTTAAACTGTTTACAACATCACAGTTATTTCTTATAAATTTGGATTCCGCTTGCTTGCTTAATTTTTTAATTTTCCGTACTCCGAATTTTTTTTTTGGATCAAAGGATGACAGACGAGCACATAGTCCGCCGGATGGTAAGTGCATACTGCGACCCATAGACACTTATAGTTTTGTTATCCTCGATCGAGAATCAAAATGGTGATGCGTTATCAGCCTTGAGGATTAATGTATAATCTGTTTATATACGTGTTAGAGCGACTCTACAGCAATAGTACGGTTGTAGTACAAACGGGTCAGCTCAACCAGGGAAAGACTACAGACAGAAGATATGTTTAGTTGTATAAAACAAACTATAGTAAATTACTATCCTCGCGAGTTTTTCATAGCACATCTTGAGATAAAAATTGTTACCAGCACAAACGCGCAGCAACTATTGGGCTTCGCTGAAAATCAGAAACATGCTGCAGCTATATTAGTAGTATAGTTGCAGCACGTATGGGTCGGCTCGACCGGGGAAGGACCACGCTCTCACAGAATACCTGCGTAAATAGCAGCTTAACATTACTGTGCTTCGTATGGTGAGTGTAGAGAACCCTTTTTACTGGAAAAGAGGCATTTCATCTTAGTCCTCACGGCTGACAACGCATCTGCATTTTGATTCGCAAGCGAGGATAGATGTTGATGTCTATGGGCCACAGCAACCACTTACCATCAGGTGGACTGTGTGCTCGTTTGTTACCCTATCCTATAAAAAAAATCAGCGTTGCCGCAAACACTACGCTGAGTTGAAGACCTGAAATGACATCATCGCTCATAGATTATATTTGATTTAAAATTTAACGGAATTTATTTGCGCTTAATTTTACTTTTTATTTATTTATTTGGTAATGGAGCATCTAATGCGCCTGATGTCCTGATATCATAGTTAACGAAAGCTACCTCAAACTTTTAAATATTAATTTTTGGTCCGATTTACGCAGAACGAGTTTCCAGTATCTTAAAGCCTTGTAGGGTCTGGATTAAATTTTTTAATTATGGGATCCCAAGCAGATGGTAGCACCCAGCCATCCTCTCTATTCAATTTAGAATTTTTAATTTCAATAGCCTCGCGAATCATCCTTGGCAGGGATCGGTGTACTCTTGCGAGGATTTGTGGTCTGTCATATTGATGTAATGGTTGGGACGATCCTGGACATTTTTTATGGTGACTAGCGAGCACACAGCCCACCTGATGGTAAGTGGATGCTGCTGGCCAAGAGACATCTACATCAATCCTCGAAGAATATGTTGACATACTGCAGACTTCCCGTTGCGGCGTTGGTTTATTTTTTATAGAATGAGCATACAGTTCATCTGACGGTAAGTGGATGCTGTGGCCCATAGACATCTACATCTATCCTCGATTAAGAATCAAAATGCAGATGCGCTGTCGCCCCTGAGGGCTAGCATGGAATGCCTTGTTTCCAATGAAAAGAGTCTTCGGTTCTCACACACATCAAACGAAACAGCAGCATTAAACTGCTATATTACGCTGATATTATGTGAGAGCGTGTCACCACAGTCGAGCCGACACATTCACATTAAAACCATAATATATATATAACTGCAGCGTGACTCTACCACGTTTGCTTTACATCAGATATATGTACTTTTACGTGGGTTTTTATAGATCTTTCAGTTTGTCCTAAAAAGAGAGATTCTTAATCAAGCTAATACATTTCTGCATCATGAATGCTTTTATATTTATATTTTTTATATGCTTACCAGCTACCCCTCGCGACTTCGCCCGCGTGTAATTTACTACGATTTCAAGGGTTTTTTTTTTGCGCGGAACCCTGGTTCTTTTTCTCAAATAAAAGTATCCTAAGTTACTCCTTATAACATCAGCTATCTGCCAGTGAAGTCCCGTCAAAATTTGTCCAGCCGTTTCGAAGATTAGCCGGAACAAACAGAGAGACAGACAGACAAAAATGTTAAAAATAGATTTTTTTTATTATTAGTACCCTACATACGTTCATATGCATTTAGTAAAAAGCTGTTATTTTAACATTAGAAACAGACGAGAAGATTTATTTATTTGTATAGATAATGTACAAGCGTCTATATATTATTTTAAATTTATGCTAAGAACATTTATGTTAATTTTGTGGTGTATTTTGTGTATCGAAGCTAATAGAAAAATGTACTTATGTGTCTAAGTTTATGTCTAGACATCAACACGTCATTCTATGAAGATAGTTTATATTCAGCACTTTCTATTTGCTGCTTAAAATTATATTTAACAATTTTTTACAACACTGCCCATGTAATTGCAATAAAAACGCAGTAAGAATGCTTTTGCGGTAGATTAAAAACCCTAGAGTACCAACTAACGTGGAACGTTTTAGTGAGAACGCGACGCCAGAACCTTCGGGGTGCGTACAGCTATGGGCGACGGCCACGCACGCTGTAAATCTCTCAAAATTCTACCCTCAAAGACCGTGTTTTGTACCGTATTCTTTTTTTTTATAGTAAGTCAACAAAGTTATGAAATATTATATTTATAAGTGCATTCACAAGTCGATTTAAATGCAGTTTTTTTTTTAATTAACTAAAGAAAGAACCGTGAATTGTGCGAAATGAAAACAATAAATATGATATATCGGTGAGACGGTGAAGTAAACAAAGTTATTTTAAAAAATGCCTTGAATAAGCCCCAATCCCGAGCACAGGCCTCCTTTCTTTTTTAAGTGTGTTGTTTCGGCCAAGAAAGTGTTAGTGCGCTGTCCCAATTGATGGATTTCACGTCTTTGAACTTTTCATAAATTTTTCAGACACGCGACCTGCATGTTTTCATTGAAAATGCTATTTTAGTAAAGGTAAGCGTCTTATTTTTATTCCGGACGTTTCAAGTGCTTTGTAACACACATGGTTAACCCGGGCTTTCTTCAACTTTTAATTAAAGTATCTTGAAATGTTGCAGCGATTAATTTGTTTAGGCATGTATTTAATTATATTAATAACTAGCTGTTCCCCGCGACATCGCCCGCGTGTAATTTAGGGTTTTAATGTTATTGCCCGGTACCCTAATTCTTTTTCTAAAATTAAAGTAGCCTAAGTTACTCCTAATAACATCTGCTGTCTGTCAGTGAAAGTCCGGTCAAAATCAGTCTAGCCATTTAGAATAGAATAGAATAATTTTTTATTCAATATACATTACATGTGTAATTCTTATTGAAAGTCATTTTCTACTTTACCACTGGTTCGAAAAAAACCCTCTGTCCTGGGAAGAACCAGCAAGAAACCCAGCGGGACATTTTTCTAAAATAAATTTTACAATATAAATGATTACGAACTATTTACAAAATTTATTTTAGAAACTGCTTGGAAGCGACCACCTCATTCCCAGGGGTTATTATCAACCATGTATTCATTTATACTATAATAACCCTTTTTATACAGTTTCAGCTTAATAAAACATTTAAGCTTGGTAATAGAGAGAACCTGTACACTTTCCGGGACCTTGTTGTAATAGCGTATACATTGCCCCAAGAATGAATTACTGACTCTGTGGAATCGAGAAACTGGCATCACTAGCTTGTGTTTGTTCCTAGTGTTTATATAATGTATATCACTTTTTTTACTAAAACTACCTTTGTTTTTGTAAACATACATTAAAGTTTCGTAAATATACTGAGAGGCCAAAGTTAATATATTTATTTCTTTAAATTTATCTCTAAGAGACTCTCTCGGTTTTAGATTGTAAATAGCTGTAATGGCCCTCTTCTGTAAAACAAAAATAGTTTCTGAATCATCCACATTTCAGAAATTAGCCGGAACAAATAGACAGACAGACAGAAAAGAAATTGAAAAAATTGTGTATTTGTTATAAGTACCGTATATATTTTCAAATGCATGTAGTACAAAACTTATTTTGACATTACAAACAGACACTTCAGTTTTATTTATTCGTATAGATATATAGGTGCCCAAGCCGATAGTAGTATACCCCGCCATCTTCTCTATTGAAACGAGATAAAACAATGTTTTATATGCCTTGTATTTGCGTATTTTAAGAAACTGCTGTTAAATTTAATAGGTGGTACAACTCCTTTTTTGGCTCTGTCTGTGTAAAAAAGGATTCTGCCATCAAACAGGCGTTCTTGTACTGCTGTGTTCCGGTCTGCGTATAGAGAGCCTAAAGTTGCAGGCTTAGCATCAGCTGGAGTTTTAGTTCGATTGCCACTTCAATTTTATTTAAAAAGATGGGGATGGAACAAAAATAGAGCTGACATATAATGATTTTTAAACAGGTAGAGATCATATAAAATATGTCCCAACTGAGTTTTTCATATTATATTAAATACTTTTTCCGTTATAAGCAATTAGAATTTATTTGCCATTGGTACATCATGTAGAGGAAACTATTGGATCAACACTATACACTTACAATGGTTTGGAACTCAGCTGATGAACAAATACAGCGGCCGTGGGATTTCATTATGGATAGAAAAATTTTCGTATAGTCGTCGATTAAAAACTTTTTTCTATTGTTTATGGCCATTTTCAGTTAGTAAATACATGTATAATTAATATAGTATTTATTTATTGTTTTTTTTTTTAATAAAATAAACCGACCTTAGTTTGAAGCATTTAATGGAATTATAGGAAAAAGTTATAAGAATCATTAAAGCTCCATGTATTTCTTTCAGGTTTTTTTTTGGCGGGCAATGTTAATAATCGTCTAAATGGAGTAGGTGTAATGTGATTGCACTTTACAATTTATTTTCAGTTAAAAAAAAATATTAATTATTAACGTCAATACGTAAAAATAGCTATTAAACTCTAGCATTCGTAAGCCATGTCAGTTCACTTCGGAGAGAAAAAGGTTTTATTGCGATGTTTTGTCTCCAACATGAAGACATATTTTTAAAGAAGTAAGGGTAAGAAACTAGCACACAGTATATCTCAAGGTAAGTGAATGCTGTGGCTAGTAAAACTCTACGTTTATCCTCGATTAAGAGTCAAAATGTATATGCGTTGCTACTCCTAGACTAAGATGGCTTGTCTCATTTCCACCAAAAAGCAGTTCCCGTTCTCATTAATAACTACACTGGTCAAATGTAGTAAGTGAGGGTAATATGGTCACTTTCTTATAACTCAAAAACTACAACCATGTTTGCATACATGACTGTGATACGATAGCTTTTCATCAATGAATTTTATAATAAAGAGTCAAAAGGGCGCTACTTTATCGAGGCCGTTTTCACACTTGACATTAATAGTAAAGATTTTAGTCGATTTTAGTATAATGTAGTTAGATTTTTAAAGTTGATGTTTTCGAATAATTGTTCCTAATGCCATCCAATGGCATCCACGACTTTTTTCTGCCACCAGGGCGGCGCCACTTTACAATGAGGTATAATATTTGACAGATAATTTCTTAGGAAAATATGAACTTTAATGTTTTTTTTAGTATTATGAGTATGAGTTATATTTTATATTAATTATATTAGAATGAATAAACCAAACTATAAATGTAACGAAAAGTAGAAAAATTAAAAAAGAGTTATAAAGTGCAAAAAGTTATAAATGAAACCACTCAAGCATTGTGTTGTGTATTGATGTAATACTCTAGATAATGATAAAATATTATTTAAAACTAATTTCACAACTAACTAACATTGTGTAACAAAAAACTTTACCTCAGTCCCAACTAGCGACATCTGGCGAGTGGAATTTTATTAGCTCTCATTATTGCCAAAGTTTGTCTGGTATTTTTTAAATATCTGTTACGTGCTCAAATACAAAAGGCGGTGCTCTCTTTTTCTAACCCTCGGCGGTTTGGTCTCCCCTGTCAAGAGCTTCTATCTGGGCATTTGACACTAAAGATTTTCAATTATTCTTTGGTATTAAAATAATGAAGAAAATACATACAGGAAGTCAATTGATACAGATGACTCAGGACCGGGCTTAGTGGCAATCCTTGGGAGAGATTTATATTTAGCAGTGGGTTTTTATCTACCGACTTCAAAAAGGAGACTGTACTCAATTCGACTGTATATTTTTTTTATACGTGTTACCTCATAACTTTTTACTGGGTGAACAGATTTGAATGATTCTTTTTTTTATTTAAAAGCTGGTGCTTCACATGTGGTCCCATATACCAGTAAATTTGATCAAGGTCTGACCAATCGTTTTTGAGTTATTCTTAATAATTTACTTATATTGAAGTCGGTTGTACAAAATTTTTAATTTTAAATTATATTATTTATTTATTTTACATTTTAACTACATTTTATGTATGTTATTTTATTCGACACACACACACACACATGTATATATCTATTCATATTATTATCATTATTTATTGTTTTTTATAAAAAATATATATGCCAACCAGATGAGAGTACCTACTGTACAAAAATATATTCCAAATAATAATGTATTTGTTATTTAAAAACTTGCTTTAACTTTAATAATTGATTGTAGGTATTATTAGTCTAGTAGCAATTGCTTTAACGCATAATATAATTCAAAATATAGGGCTGTTAAAACTTTTAATAGATATTAACAAATTTTAGTAATAGCGGCAAAACTGATAAAACAATAACTTAAAAAAAAACGAATGTAGACAATGCCGATCTCACCGTCAATAATTAGCACAATCGAAAAGTAGATTTTAGTTAAGGCCGCCTCAACTGCTAGCGCCATCTATCGAGCGACGAGGAGAACCTCAAACGTCACAGACATTTTTTAAGGTTATGACCAATAAACGTTTAAAATAGTTATTTCGTCCCTCGCAACGACTCTGTTTGGTCTTCATAGGTGAGTAATAATTTTATTTAATTAATTTATTATAATTCTTCCTTGGTCAAACAAATCAAATATGCAAAATAACGTTTAAGTACAGACGGCGTGTAAACAATGATATACAGCTTTGCAGTTATTGCCAGAGGATTCCACAGAAACAGAAAGGAAAAAGTATTCGTAGGTAATCATATAATTGTCAATATGTACAAAAAATATCGACTTACCTCTCCGTTTGAAGGGAAGTGTTGAATAAATTGTCAGAGAATATTAATACACTGTTGTGACTCAGCTCACTTTGCAGATACTGAGTGAGCGAGAAGAGAGCGATGCGGTCACGAAGTTACCCGAGTGCGTTCGAGGCCCGTCCCTCGGCGGTGACCGGTGACCCGCCTCCGGCTGTTGACGGATCGCACTGACAGCAAACGCGCGAGATGCGCCGATTGTTTTAAACGTGTGGCGCGAAACGCGAAATTCGCGTTAGTCATGCGAAACAACATTTTATTCGTAATGATATTATCAATTTTTTTAAAACTGCATGCGTGAATGTTAAAGCCCCACAGGTAATGTAAAATTAAATGTAATGAAAAATTAACACTATAAAAATTACGCGCGTATTTACACAAAATCAAAATTAAATTTTGATGGAAACATTTGCGAAACTTGTGCACAAGTGTTGTTGCGAATGCCCGTAATATGCAAAGTTTTGTTATTGTGCCTAGATGGCTGTGTGTTGTGGGATACTGAAAAGTAAATAAATTATTGAAGAATAAAAAGGTGGTTGACAGGCCGTGTAACCGGTCGGTGGGAGCAGATTTAAATCGTTGAGCAGGTAAGTCCGACAATGGCCATCCAGCCACGATTCGCTTAATTAAACATGATAAATAAAAAAAAACAGATGACCAGAGGTGCATCGTACATTCAAGATCAGGTACCAACTTTACTGTCTTTTTTATAGGAATAATGCTTTAAGTATCGTATTTTAGTTATTTTACTTGCTTTACTTATTTACTTATTGCGGATTTTGTTTACCCGCCGGCCTTTTGGGATTTGATAATTTTTATATTTAATTGAAACACCTGGTGTAGTTTAAATTAATTTCTATCGTAGTTTTTTTAGTTTTTATTGTTAGTATTTTTAACTTCGATATAAATAAAAATATAGAAATAAGTAATGTACTAAATTAAGATTCTGAACATGAACTGCCTAATTTTGAAAGCCCAACAACTTTTAGTTCGCTAAGTTCACCCACAGATGGCGACAACAATCTGCAAATAGCAATCTTAACAAATTAAACTTTCTTGTAAAATACGATATATATACAATTAAATAACAACATCTACAAGTAATTCCATTAAGATTTTGTTTCATTTACAAAGATTTAAGTATTTCAATTATTTTATGTAAATATGTTACATATTTACATAAAGTAATTGAAATACTTTTAGTTTGTGAATAAAATTTCGGTGGGTTATATTGGTTGTAAGTAGATATTGTAAGTTAATTATATTTTTTTATAAATTGAATTTTTCATTTTATTAGTATAAGATTAATCTTCTATTCTACTTTTTCGTATCTCACTTTTGTCTCGCATATCTAGGGAAGAAATAATGATATCGTTTCCAAACCATCCGGCGCTTAATTGCATTATGCACCGGATTATTTAAATATCTAAACTTATATTAAGTCAACGGAAATTGATAGTGAGACTAGATTGAATCGCACCCATACCCATTTTTATTTTAGATTTTTTTTTTAAATATTAGAAGTCCGTAGATAGAAAGATAATTCTTTATTGCACACACCAAAAACACAAGATAAGAAAGTAAAAATAAAAGCAAAATGTTAAAAAGTACTACGAAGGTACTCCTAAGGAATATCTACCTATATTGTTTGTGCAAGCGTAAGCCTAATTATTGTATCCATAAACAGTTTAAATAATTAAAAAGAAAATACTATTTTTTATTTTATTCGCTTCAAAAATTACATAAAAGATAACGTAGATAGAGTGCTGTCTAACTATAAAATAAATAAGTTTATTTAAGTTTAAGTTCAGTTCGGATTTCTATAAAATAAACACAATTTTTAAAACATTAAAACAAATTGAAGTTTTTATCGGCAATCTGTTACGAATTAAAAGAGTTAGTCGCTATGATTAGTAGTACAGTATGATAGCAGTCAAGAGTACCGAAAATAAACATGCGTGAGTGTCGTGAAACACTCGCTTGGAACGAAGTTCCTTTCGTAGTATAATATTTTTAATAAACATATAATAAAAATAAATGCGTCTATTAAACTAAAAACTAGCGTCTATTAAAATTAAGCGTCATTTAAAATAAAATAATATTTCTTTCATGGCAAGATAAGAAAAAGTGCGAGGGAGATGGATATTATTCCATCTCGCTCGCACTATAGAAAACAATTTATAGGGCACATACCTCCACCTCTCATGAACCCAGCAACCTTACGGTTGATGGATGATCTGATGATGACGAAATCTCGAGTGATGCAGGGCGCTATTTCCCATGTGCACTTTTTTGACTCTCTACAAATTATTTATGCTACTCCTATCTTTATCCCATATTGCCATTCTATTTTTCTACGCATAACAAGCACTTCTGAGCTCTGATACCACTAGATGACAAGACTCTGAACAATCTGATGGTAAGTGGATGCTTGTGGCCCATAGACCTTCATTCATCCTCAACTAAAAATCAAAATGCAGATGCGTTGTCACCCCCGAGGACTAAGATGGAATGCCCCGATTCCAGTTAAATGGAAACTGCGGTTCTCTATACTCACCATACGAAATACAACAGCATAGGCTGGTATTTTACGCTGGTATTCTGTGAGAGCGTGGTCCTACCCCGACCGAGCCGACCTATTCGTGCTACAACTATAATAAAACTGCGCCGTGGCTCTACCACATATACAATGATTTAAACATATTTTATTATTTATTCAGTAAGTGTTTTTTTTATAAAACTGAAGTTACAGACGAACTCATAGTCCACCTGGTGGTAAGCGGTTACTGAAGTCCACGGACACCTGCAACCGACTTTAAACAAAGATGGCGTACACATCTTCGTTGTCACATCAGAGGACTGAGATGGAATGCCTCACAGCGTGTAATTATACTGGGCTCTCTTCATCATTCAGACCGGAATACAGCAGTGCAACCAAAGCTGTCTAGCGGCAGAAAAATAAAATAACACGAGATGTAAAAAAAATATATAGAACATATTTATTAGTAGTAATAATATTACTAATAAATATGTTCAACAGTGGAGGGCTGTAATGATAATAATGATGATACATGATAAAGTGCCCAACAGCTCAACAACATAAAGTATAAAGTCTCATCATCATCATTACAGCCTTTCATAAGTCCACTACTGAACATAGGCCTCCCCCAAGGAATGCCACAAAGCACAGTCCTGAGCCACCTGCCTCCATCGACTTCCTGCATGTCTTACCAGGTCGTCACTCCATCTAGTGGGGGGTCGCCCTTCACTTCGCCTACCGGTACGAGGCTGCCACTCGAGAACCTTTCTTCTCCATCGGTTGTCGGTTCTTCGAGCTATATGGCCGACCCACTGCCACTTCAGCTTACTAATCCGTTGGGCTATGTCGGTTACTCTGGTTCTACTGCGGATATCCTCATTTCTAAGTTTATCACGCAGAGAGACCGCGAGCATAGCCCTCTCCATAGCTCGCTGAGCGACCTTGAGCTTCCTCATACGGGCAGCAATGAAGGACCACGTCCCAGATCCGTAATTCATCACTGGCAACACACACTGATTGTACAATTTCGTTTTAAGGTTTTGAGGTATGTCTAACGAGATGTATCGTAGATTCCCGAACGCTGCCCAGCCGAGTTGAATCCGTCGATTGACCTCTTGGTCGAAGTTGGACTTATTATTTGTCCCAGGTTGCTCTTATACTCGTCAACAACTTCGAGCTTAGTGCTCGCAACAACTACTGGCATAGGTGTGACATGGACGTTAAACATGATTTTTGTTTTGTCCATGTTCATCTTACGACCTATCCGTTGGGAGACACTATTGGAGTCATTGAGCATAGTGCTTAGGTCCTCCAGCGATTCTGCCATAATGACTATATTGTCGGCAAATCGAAGGTGAGTGATGTACTCGCCATTGATGTTAATACCGTATCCAGTAGCTTGAAAGCGTCTTCCAATGCAGCGGTGAAGAGTTTCGGGATATAACGTCACCCTGTCGTACATCTCTCTAAAGTCTAATCTTAATAATATAAAAATTTGAATTTAATCGAAGACTACGTAATTGTTAAAAAAAAGAGATATAACCACCATCAACAAAAGGAAACGGAACAGTGAATGAAGTGAAAATCAGTGAGGAGATAAAAAAAATTATAAACAGTGAGTCTTATTTAGCAATCTTTTCAGCACTAAATGCAGGTCCCTTAAATTGTGCACGTAAAAAAATATTAAAATTAATTAAAAATAAGGCATTAAGTCCGGCCTTTGTATTCTTTTAGATTAAGGAATGCAATAAAGAATAAATAAATGAATAAAATTACGAGGGATTTTGGTCTTGTTTTAAAATTAATGACAGTTTTTTTAAATATTAATATAGTTTTTAGAGCAAGTATTGGTGGCGGCGCACCGTTCCATTAGCGAGAAACTGCATACCTGCAGGACCCCAATAAGGAAATAAGAGGGTGGTACTTACTCGGACGGATTCCTAGATAGAAAAGAAGTACCTACTGCCTAGAAAATATAGTCTCTATACGCTTTATGCTTAGATATTTTTATAAATATTTATGCATCTCTACCCAAAAAGAAAATTTTATATTGAATGAAACTATTTATATGGATTTTATCGCATCTAATTTTACCTATTTTAATCTTATTTGTGGCCTCTGGCATTACATCAAATTGGTAGACCAAAAAATCCTCGGGGAAGAACATCAATTTACACGATATACGTGGTAGAGCCATGCTGCCCTTTTTACTGGAAAAGAGGCATTCCATCTTAGTCCTCACGGGTGACAACGCGTCTACATTCTTTATTGATGATAGATGCAAATGTCTATGGGTCACAGTAACCATTTACCGTCAAGTGGATTGTGTGCTCGTTTTCACCCTATCTTATAAAAAAACCAAGGCTATTGAAATTAAAAAATAATAATAATGTCATTAGAGAAGGAAGCTGGTTACTACCACCTGCTTGGGATCCTGTAATTAGTAAAACCAAAACTAAACCTTCTCATTTTGCATAAATCGAACTAAAATTAATAATTAAAGAGCTCCGGGTTTACTCTTACATTGGGTCCTCAATCAAATCCTCAGTCACCCCGAGACAACAGAAACGTCGGGAATGAAACAAGTGTTTTTTTTTTTATTTAATCACTTTTTTATCGTATTCATGAATTCGAATTACAGCTACATATATTCAAGATTTAAAGCGCATCGGGAAATTAGTTTAAAATCAATTACTAAATTCCATGCAGAACGACTGACAGACAAGAAAGTGACTTAAAAAAAAACGTGGTAAAATAAGTAAAATTAAACAAGATAAAATCCAATTTGTTGCAGTGTTTGCGTAAATATCAATCATTAAGAAAACTATAGCATTTTCCATTAAAATAAATAATGAAATCCTTAGATTATTAAACTGATTACAATATATAATGAAGATCGTAAAACAAAATGAAACAAAATATCTAAAAGCGTATATTTTAACCTTTCAACGATTTAAACTTTTTTCACTCGCTAAAGGCCTTTCAAAGTCAAAAGTAAAGCCTTAAATTATGACGTAATAGCGAATGTTGCCAACTGTTAAAAACTCGTCTTCATCTACGAGAGGAGCGGCGCGTTATAGTCTTGCAATCTAACTTTGGCTCGTTGTCGCGCCGTTAGTGTTGCCAGTTGCGAGAAATTTTCACTACGATGGTATAAATAGTAGGGGCGTCGGGGTTCAGAGGTCATCACTGGGAAAGTTTTAATGAATTGGCATGAACGCTGTTTTTGTTTCGTTTATTTCGAACTCAGCGCAAGAGGTCGTTGCATTTTTGATGAGTTGTTGAAGAAAATATATAAACAGACGATTTTTTTCACTTATTATTTCTTGACTACACCTTACCTGCAAGTAAGTGGTAAAGTAACCTATTCATTCTTCATTATTACAGCATTTCACTACCTCCTAACCATTAAAAAGCATTACCTACCTAAGTCCACTGCTGAATATAGGCCTCCTCCAAGGAATGCTACAAAGCACGGTCCTGAGCCACCTGTATCCATAGACTTCCTGAATATCTTACCAGATCCTCACTTCACCTAGTGAGGAGGGGGAGGGGGGCTACACTTCCCTTACCGATACGAGGTTGACATTTGAGGACCTTCCTTCCCCATCGGTTGCCAGTTCTTGGAGCTGTACTATGACCGGGCCATTGTCACTTCAGCTTACTAATAATATTGATGAAAAATGCGCAGCACTCGGTATATTTATCGATCTGAAAAAGGCATTTGATACAATTAGTCATAGCCTGCTTCTCCAAAAACTACATGACATCGGCGTCAAGGAAACAGCCCACGATATGTTTCGGTCGTATCTCTCTAACAGACAGCAAATTGTCAGGATTGGTGACACACAAAGTAATCACGAATCTTTAACTTACGGCGTACCACAAGGCTCTATTCTTGGCCCCTTACTGTTTATAATATAGGTAAACGATATGCATAACCTTAACCTAACAGGTGATATATTACTATATGCTGACGACACTAGTTTATTTTTATTTGGCAAAGACATTGAGCAGATCATTAAACAAGCACAGCAAGATCGGGACACTCTCTCTAGATTGTTCCAAGACAATTTGCTTACTGTTAATATATCTAAAAGTAATTACATTATTTTTAGTGCTAGGAATAAAAAAAACGAAAATCACTCATCTCTATGCATAAATAACGAACCCTTAACCAAAGCTAGTTCAGAAAAGTATCTTGGACTCCACCTAGATAAACATCTAACGTGGTAGCCGCACCTCGATAAACTAAGATCTAAGCTGTCTTCTATCATGGGTGCGCTTCGGGGTAATATTCGCTGTCTGCCAAAATCAGGGAGATTTATTATATACAACTCTATGGTAAACCCTCATTTAGACTACCTTATAGAGGTGTGGGGTACTGCAGCTAAAACAAATTTAAAGCAAATCGAAACATGTCAAAACAAAGTAATTAAACTACTATTCCATTATCATTATCTAACTCCTACCGAAAAAAATTAATGACACTATCCCAGATTTATAAATATAATACATGCATATTAGTACATAAACTATTAAATAAAGATATACACTCTAAAATAACGTTTACAAAGAAAGGACAAATACAAAAACGTATCACTAGACGAAAAAATAACATTTGCTTAAGACAACCACGAACTAACTACGGAAAGAAAAACATACTATACGAAGGAGCAGAGTTATATAACAAATTGCCTAATAACATAAAAGAGATCCAATCGTTAACTTTATATAAAAAAACCTTAAAGCACCACATCTTAAAAGATTTTTCTTGATTTTAAACCAATATTAACGCATTTAAAAGGTGAATGTAATTTCTTTAGTTAATTTGATTTTACCACATTAAACTTTTAACTAATAGAATTATATAGGTATGAAATATATTTAACTAAAATATTATACCATTTAATAAACATTTAATATAAAATATAAACTTAATTATAAACTGCTTGCAAATATGTAATTGCTATAAACTTGCTTTCAATAACGATATGTAATTGTACACTTACTTTTCTTATTACCTTACTCATTGCAAGAAGATTGTGCATGCCCAGGTAAATAATAGATCATTTACGAGTACCTGCCGTTCTTCATAAGTTCATGTATTTAGTATCTAAGATTAACTTGTTATTTCTCATGATAAGTGAATTGTATTCTTTTGAGGAATAAATTTCTTAAACCACTAATCCGTTGGGCTATGTCGGTTACTCTGGTTCTACGCGGAGAAACCCCAAACATAGCACTCTCCATAGTTCGCTGAGCGAACTTTAGTTTCTTTATACTAAGTACCAGCAGAAGAGGACCACGCCCATATGTCACCACTGGAAACACGCACTGGTTGTATAATCTTGTTTTCAAATTTTGAGGTATATCTATTTACTGTATACCTATTCACTGTTAGCTTGAAGATACCCACACAGGCTCCCTCATTAATTACCTCATAAAGGGGATTTTATTAGCAGCTTTTTTTTATAGAATATGGGTGACAAACGAGCACACAGGCCACCTGATGGTAAGTGGAATGGACTAAGATGGAATGCTTCGTTTCCAGCAAAACGGATCTCCAGTTTTCTACACTCACCATACGAAACACAGCAGCGTTAAGCTGCTATTTTACGCTGGTATTCTGTGAGAGCGTGGTCTTTTTCTTGTCGATCCGACCCGTTCGTGCTACACCTACAATGTAGCTGCAGTATAGCTCTACCACGTGTAATGGTTTGGCCATCGCCAATCCCGAAGTTTTTTTTTGTTTTTTAACGTTACCCCTACACTAAGATTTTCTCTTGTAAACATAAATTGCACAAGGATAAACATCCAGACCCGGAACCGTTATTAGTAGGCCATACAAATACGGGTACTTGTTCCTTGCGGGATACGAACCCGCGCGCCCTAACGCTGCAAATCAATGCTAAGCCACTGCGCCACGGTACCGTCAAGATACGAGAGAACCCGAGAAAAGGCTGCAAGCACAGGAATTTAATGGGTTAATAAAGAACGAAAATTAAAACTGGTTAATTGTAGGCTTTCTGACAATCATATATAATTTTTTATAGAATAAAGGTGATAAACGACCTCACAGTACACATAATGGGTAAGTGGATGCAGTGGCTTATGGAAATTACATCTATCATCGATTAAGAATCGAAATTCAGATGTGTTGTTACCCTTGAGGACTAAAAAGGAATGCCTCGTCATCAGTAAAGAGGGTATTTGTTGTTTGTTGTTGTTAGAGCCAGGCGGCAGCTTTTGCTGTCGCACGGATGGGCCGGCTTGAACCGGGGTGGTACCACGACCTCACAGAATGCCAGCGTGAAGTAGAGGTTTACCTCTGCGTTTCGCTTGGTGAGTGCAGGTGGCCGGAGGCCCTTTTTACTGGAAATGAGGCATTCCATCTTAGTCCTCACGGGTGAGAACGCATCTGCATTTTGATTCGCAAACGAGGATAGATGTAGATGTCTATGGGCCGCAGCAACCATTTACCATCAGGTGGACTGTGTGCTCGTTTGTCACCCTTATCCTATAAAAAAAAATACGTCACTAGATAGATCTATAGCTATATTTTCTTAGTACTACGCGTATGAAGTCGAGGGTAAAAGCTAGCATACAATAATACGAGTTCAGATTATCATAAAACTTGGTTAGATGTATTAGCAGCCTTGTCGATTTCACAGCTTATGCTAGTAGGTTTAAAGAATTGTTTTATCTGCCGACTTCAAAAAGGAGACGGTACTCAATTCGACTGTATGTTTTTTTTGTGTGTTACCTCATAACCTTCTTCTTCTCAATCATCTTTTTTTATTTGAAAGCTGGTGCTTTACATGTGGCCCCATATGAATTTAATCAAGGTCAGACCAATAGTTGAGTTGAGTTTTTCTTAATAATTTATATTGAAGTCGGCTTTACAAAGTTTTTAATTTTTAATTATACCACCTGTCTACTCCGCGATTTCGCTCACATTAAATAAAATTTTCCTCATAGTAAGTGTCGACTATCGTCCATGAAAATTCCTCGTTTCTTGAAGGTATTTAAGTCATATTGGTCCGGAAAAATCGTCAGTGATAGATGATTCCACAAAAAATCTTGCGAGGAAGAAAACTCCTAGTAAATCGTGGCCACAGTTATCCAGATGGTGTGATGGTACCGTGAGTTTTATTCCGATGTGCGTTTTTTTTGATTTGGCGGATGGAATTGATCCGAACAATTTGTCCAAGTGGGCACCCCAGTACCAGCTCCTCCGCAGCTCCGAAGATGAGAACAGTGCTCCATGTGATGGCGAACTTGCACCTTGTAAAAATGCAAGCGGTATGATGGCATGAAATACTGTCCCACTCTGCTAAGCACGTCCAGCTTTTTAGAGGCCAATTTAGCCTTCCCTTTCAAGTGACCGCAGAAATGTACGTCATTCGAGATGTCGATGCCAAAGATTCCGATGTTGGCTGAGACGCATGAGGACTGCCCTGAAATTAAGAAGATACGACAAAGGGATCTGTTTAGCGGTAAACGCGCAAACCTGTGCCTTCTAAAGTTTAATCTATGAACAATCCGAGAGTTCGTTTATTCAAGACTCGACTTCAGACACAAGTTTGTTCTGATACTCGATGACGTGCTCCCTAGAAATATTAGCATTATCAGTGTAAATAGCGTCACCAGTGGTACAATTAGTAACATCAACATATTGATATACAGAAGAAATAACTTAGGCCATCAGTCGGAGTATGCACTGTCTATTACGACCTTGATGCTCCAATCTGCAAGATAACTGATGATCTAATTGCACAATTTCTCCGGAAGCCTATAGCTTCCTATCGCTTTGTGCCAAAGTCCATCGAAAGCCTTCGCTATGTCCAAAGTAACGACAAAGGCTTTCCTCTTGGACTACTACTTCCACTCATATATAGCTGCTGGTCCTAATGGTACAGTATGAGCTGGCAGTTTATAATGGATTCCATTATGTTGGACAACAAGGCGGCGATGGTGATAAGCCTGTAGATGCACGGGTTTGAGCGGTTTTATGGATCGGCTGCACTAAAGCTCGCTTCCATAACTTCAGAATTAAGCCGCATAGAGAGTAGTGGTACCGGAAAAGACGCGTTAAAACCAGTGCTAACGCCGAAGCACCCATCTTCAGCACAATAAGAAGAACTCCATCAAGCCCACTCGACTCAATAACGTCCAAGGAGAGGAGTCATGTTATGTCAGTCATGAGTCGAGAGTCTACTTGGACGCAAAAATAGAACCTTAAAGATCGACTTTATCGATCTCTGATCGACTCGAAATCTCTACTCGGTATCAAAAAATTTTACTTATAGAGAGACAGCCTGAGTCCAGTTGTAGGACTTATATGCTCCCTTTTAGTGTGTTGTGCATATTATTTTTTAGTGATAAGTCAGTTTGCGATGGAAAAACGTATTACCCTTTAACGTCAGACGTATGACAATGACATTATATGGAAGTTCAATACTCTCTAAACGATCTGTAAATGTATGTATGAAATTCATAACTCCAAATGTGAAATATTTAAATTCTAATATAAAAACATACTAATTTTAAATGGGGAGAAACTGAGCCTTGTGGATACCACCATTTTTCTTGGAATCACATTAGACCCAAAGGTTCAATCTTGTCCCTATACATCAAAACTAGCAAGCAGACTTAGTTCTGCAGCATATGCTGTAAAAAAGATTAGAAATCTTACGAGTGTTGAAACAGCTAGCATAATGTCGTATGGTTATTTGCTATGGAGACACGCGACTGACACTGAAATTATATTTATTTTACTGAAGAGAGCCATAATAGCAATCTATGATTTTGTGGCGGTAGGAAGGAAAAGGGGAGATCTCCCGCCGGGCAAGGTGTTCTGCCCGGGGAGCGGCCAACGCTCCGATTGGTAGTTCGGAGCTATTCTATATAATATGCTGCTTTAACTTTGGAACTTTGTTAGTGCGATTTAGGCTTCGATGTGTTTCACTTGTGGCGCGACGACAGCGCCGCCACATCACCCCCTGCTCAGACCGGAGGTCGATAGTGCAGTCTAGATGTCGACGAATTTGCAAGTGCCAGGGAATTGCCTTGTAGTCTGCGGTGAGTCGAGAAGAAGGCAAGTAATCTGCGAGAGTGCCGTGAAGCAGAGGCGAGCAGTAAGGCTCAGAGCCGTGCTGAACACTGTAGCGCAGAGAGTAGCTTGAAGGAACAGGAAGCATTATTATTCCAGTGCTGCGATGAACCTTTGTAAAGCTAGATGGCTTGCAGAATGTGAAGACTGCAGACAATATGTGTTCGCGAGCGAATGAATGGGGTTACTTGAGGATGAGTCGCTGCAACAAAAAATTAAGGAAATGAATATATTAACTTTGGCCTCTCAATACACTTATGAAAATGTAATGTACTTACACAAAAATAAAAGTAGTTTTAAATAGTAATAGTAAATTCTTAGGAACAGACACAAGCTAGTTCAAGCTTGGGGCGATGTATACGCTATTACAATAAAGTCCCAGAAAATGTATAAAATTTGACCGGCTCAAAGTTCAAAAAGTTTAAACTAAGTTTGTATAAAAAGGGTTTTTATAATATTAAGGAATTTATGGATGATAATAACCCCTGAGAATGAGGTGATCGCTACCAAGGTATTTATAATTTGTATTGTGTTGTTAATTGTATAACATACATGATTGTAATTTATTTTAAAAAAAATGTCCCGTTGGGTTTCTTGCTGGTACTTCTCAGAATAGAAGTATTTTTCCATACCAGTGGTAATTAAACAAAAGAGTGACTTTCAATAAGCATTATTTATAATCTATATTGAAAAAAAGTTTCTGTTTCAATACACTCTAGCTCGTTCCGTACTGGACTAAAACTGCTAACAATATCAACAGTAACCGTTATTATTAACTACCGTATTAAAACATTGTAACATATAAACCTTAAAGTTAATTGTTACTGTCCGTATGTATTTGCAATTAGACTCCACAGTTACGGCGTTCAACACGCGTTCTAAACCGTTTCACACTATTACCGGCCTATTACAGGGTCTTTAGACCGCTTGGGACTTGTTTCAACAGTTATTGAGATGTTACTGACCTGTGAAGAGTTTTATATTATGTTTAATGGCTCATAGAAAATAATAATTCATAGTTAAACTTAAAAAAAAAAGATATAAAAACCCAACTTCAAAAAACTAAAATGAATAAAATAATTTTTCCATAATTTATAAGTAGCGGCACGAAAGTCTAGCGGTGACCATTTTTGCACATAAGTCGCGCTGATTGGCTCGTGCGTATCGTTCGCACGCGTTGATTGGCTCTCCAATCGCATTCGTGCAGTTCAATTCGTGCGCGTCCTCTCCACATTTCGTTTAGCGCTAGACTTACATGCCGTGACTTGTAATTGTTTCTGAATTCGGTTTTAATGCTTCGATACACTGACTGAGGCTGAGTTGTTTGGCGTTGAGATTTCTCCGAAACTGCAACAGTGGGCAATTCATTGAGTCCAGGTCTAATGTAGAGAGGTCCTGGTGCTTCACGTAACTAGGTGTCTTGGTACTTCACGCCGGGGCTGCTTCTTACCCTAAATAAAGCTCAAGTCCGTTGGTGCATGGAGTACTGCTGTCACATATGGGCTGGTGCTGCAAAATGCCACCTAACAGCGTTAGACTAGTACGTGTTAAGAGTCTCGTTGGTAGGTAACCTTGTTTTTGGTTGAAACCAATTTTGTCAGCCTTGATCACAAGCGCAGGGTAGCCAGTCTCTCCGTATTAAAAATGTGAGATTAAAAAAGTGACTTTCAATAAGTATCGTTTATAATGTATATTGAATAAAAATGTTTCTGTTTTTATAGGATGCATTTCGGAGAGTGTGCGCAGGATCATTCATCATTACAGCCCTTCACAAGTCCACTGCTGAACATAGGCCTCCCCCAAAGAATGCCACAAAGCACGGTCCTGAGCCACCTGCATTCATCGACTTCCTGCATATCTTACCAGGTCGTCACTCCATCTAGTGGGGGGACGCCCTACACTTCGCCTGCCGGTACGAGGCTGCCACTCGAGAACCTTTCTTCCCCATCGGTTGTCGGTTCTTCGAGCTATATGGCCGGCCTATTGCCACTTCAGCTTACTAATCCGTTGGGCTATGTCGGTCACTCTGGTTCTACTGCGGATATCCTCATTTCTGAGTTTATCACGCAGAGAAACTCCGAGCATAGCCCTCTCCATAGCTCGCTGAGCGACCTTGAGCTTCCTCATCCGGCCAGCAGTGAAGGACAACGTCTCAGTTCCGTATGTCATCACTGGCAACACGCACTGGGTGTACAGTCTCGTTTTCAAGGTTTGAGGTATACCTGGTGCGCAGGAATAACATGCCTTAATTCCTCCCTTTCCTTTCTATCATCAGACAACCAGACGGCTTTTGTAATGCGGACAGCAAGGGAGTGCAATAATTTGCCGGCGTCTGTCTTTAAGGGCGAATGCAATCTGAGCGTCTTCAAGGCAAGACGTACAACAAACACAAGTAAATAGGCTTTTGTTACGCTAAGACAGTGCGATTTACCATCTAGGACTTCGTCATCAGTTACCACCAGGTGTGACTGTAGTCAAGAACTGGCTTATAATAAGTAAAAAAAAAAATTGAAGTGTCTGTGTGTAATGTTCAAATAACAGCTTTTTACTATATATACATATGAAAGTATATACGGTAATACTTATAAGAAAAATACGGTTTTTTAAAAGTTTTCTCTGTCTGTCTGTCTGTTTGTTTTGGCTGATCTCCGAAACTGCTGGGCTGATTTTGACTGGACTTTCACTGGCAGATATCTGATGTTATAAGAAGTAATTTAAGCTACTTTTATAATAGAAAAAGAATTAGGGTTCCGTGTAAAAAATTAAAACCCATGAAATCCAATCGTAATAAATTACGCGCGGGCGAAGTCGCGGGGAACAGCTAGTAAAAAATAATGATAAGTTATTTTTTATGTTTAATTATTTTAACTAATTTAAGGTGGCCGGAGGCCCTTTCTACTGGAAATGAGGCATTCCATCTTAGTCCTCACGGGTGACAACGCATCTACATTTTGAATTGTAATAGAGGATAGATGTAGATGTCTATGGGCCGCAGCAACCACTTACCATCAGGTGGACTGTGTGCTCGTTTGTCACCCTTATCCTATATAAAAAAAATTTTTTTAACTTTTGAGTAGACTAAGCATTATGTCTGTCGTGTAATAAGTATGTTGACTGTCTCGTTGGTCTCGTAGTCGTTAACGCAATCGCTGATCATGAGTTCCTGGGTTCGAATCCCAGGTCGGGCTAAGATAGATTATTGGGGTTTTCTGTCACGAAATTGTCTCTGTTTCACCCCGTGCCCCAGCAAGCACGTAAAGCCGCTAGCCCTTCGCCTGATCTCTCTTCGGTCGTGACGGATCGCTAACCCATCAGACCATAAGAGTGGCGGCCACCTCGTATTAACCAGACGTAAAATAATCAGATTGACGACTGAGAGCAGCGTGAAAGGTGTGAGGCGTGGTGGTGCGATTATCTATCCCTGCCAAATGTGACATTAAGGCAAATCGCAAATCCTCCCTACAACAAAATAAAACCATTGTTCTAGTGGTCGTAAATGCGGTTGCCCATCATGAGGTCCCGGGTTCAAATCCCTTGTCGGGTAAAAATCAGTTATTGGGGGTTTCTGTCAAGAAATAGTCAGTGTATTACCCCCGTGCCTCGGAAAGCACGTTAAGCCGTTGGTGCTGCGCTCGATCTCTCTCCGGTCTTGTCGGTTTGCCGTCCTATTGGACTACGACAGTGAAGGAATAGAGAGTGCAACTGTGCTTTCGCACACATTTTGGGCACTATAATGCTGTCCTGCGCAGATGGGTAGTCTCCGTTTAGACAGGCCGCCGTGAATGAAATCGGTCAGGAGGACATTATTATTATTATCAGACTCATATCAAGTAGTGTACTTTTACGAATTAATGATGAAGAAAAATATATAAATTAAAGAGTGTTTAAAATATACAAAGACCACATTGGCATATAAATTAAGGTAATTGTGCCGATAGAAACAGACGATTATTAATAGGTTATTATAGATATTAGATAACTAGTAATTCCATTGAAGACGATCGTAAATACAAATAATTTATAGTATACATTTTAAAAAGAAATAAATGTTGGTAACCATAATAGTAATAGTAAAATATTTATGAACGCGGTATGCTTGAATACACTACAAGTGTAATTCGGTCGTTATCAATGCTATTAAGAGACGGTTTATTGCATTGACCACCGCATTGGGAGATTTAATCGATTTCTCGGAGCAATACATTCGACGCGACTACCTCTGATGACAGATAGCGACGAAATGTGTTTAAAATTTTAAAATTCGAACGTGCGTGCACACGCGCATCGCTTTTAAATTCCGTAATGAGCAGGTGAGTGGTGTATCGTGACGCGTCGTGTCAACTTAGTGTCGCGACTGGGAAGCGATATTAATTAGCGAATATATTTTTAATCAACAATAATCGAAATGGCGATTGAGTTATTGCGTGGTAAGCTTTTAGTATTGAAAGGGTCAACGTCTTACAACACCTTTTGTTATATTTATATAGTTAAAAAAGTTAAAGTTACAGCCGAAATACGTCCCACTTCTGGGCACAGGCCTCCCCTCATTTCTGAGAGCGTTTTAGGACAAGAAAATGTCCACCGCGCTGCCCCAATGCGTGTTGGCGAACTTCACATGTTTTCGAATTTTTTAATATTTTTATTTCTCAGACATGCAGGTTTCCTCACGATGTTTTCCTACACCGCTGAGCACGTGGTAAATCAGCACTTAAACTGCAATTAACAATTTCATTGGTACCGGCGGGGATCGAACCTGGCTTATTCGCGTACTGTGAAATTTACAGCGAGCGCTAACCATCTGAACTACCACGGCAGTATATTTATATGTAAACATCTTTTTAATATATTATAATGATTGAGATGCTTAAGGTATTTTCAGAGGAATTTATCGCGTTTATTAACTTATTTTATATTCCCAATAAAACGATTTTAAGGCAAGTATATTTAAATCGTATATTAGTATAACGAGATTCTATTCTTTGCAAAGCATTCCGCAAGAACTCGGCTTCAAAGCCGACCGATCGGTTGTCCCTTACTATCAGCGTATGTGGACACAAAGCGAATACGTGAACAAAAAGCGCACGGCAAAAAATGTCTGCCGCCGCGCTATCTGCAGCTCGCGATCCTGTCTCAAATATTAGAACAGGGGTTTCATGGAGTTCATTATGTTTACTTTTATTTTTATTAATTTTTTATTTATAGATTTTCGAATATTCAATTTTTAATTCATTTATTGATTCATTACAGTCTGTGAAAAGTTTACTGCTGACCGTAGATTTATCGCCTCTCTAATAGATTGTCTCATGGGTTGCCACGGTTAGCAGGCGGGTTGGCAAATGCAGTTTTTTATTACTTCTGGTTCATCTCTTGTATTACCCTCTACGCCTCTTACGACACTCACAGGATGATATAAGGTACTAGATTCTCTTACGACTCCACTACATTGCGATTTTTTTAATTATAATATCTATTTTTTATTAAATTTTAATGAAAATAATTAAAGTTTAAATCCATAAATTGAATGTTCATGCATTATCATTAGTCTGTAAAGTTTACAGTTCGACATGAGCCTCTTCCGTGGGATGGATTTGCCTTAATCGCCGCACTTGGCGAGGAAACTGACGATCGTTGTACATAAGAAGATAATTGACACATCGAGCGTTAGTTTGAAAACCACAAACATTTAAACGTTTAAACAAAACCACAAGTATTTTCTGTACTTACATAACATACGATTATATTAAAAGTGACTTGAATTTTCGCGTACATATCATGCTATTTCAATTTTATAAAAAAAAATTGAGTTGTGTATTTTTGAGTTGATGGGCAGTAAGAGGCCACTTTGTGAGTTTCTTGATGCTTCTTCTCATAAGTTCTTCTCTCAGTAGACTTGTTGAAGTGATGACGTAGCTTTTATGTTTGACTTTTACTTAGAATGTGTTCTCAGGCTTACTTTATTACACAAATATTATACTTATGCTTTTTACCACGGCGGTAAAGGAAAACATTCTAAAGAAACCTCTATGCTAGAGAAATCAAAACTATTTCAAGCACATACTCTTCTCTGCTTTAGAAATCCTCTCAGAAATGAGTGAACTCCTGTGCCGATGAAAGACATATCTAGACAGTGCCCTTTTTATAATATATATTTATATGTTAAAATGAGAAAGGCGGCTCGTTGCATTCCCTGTGCGTGGGTCGGGCCAGTAGAGCACCCAGAGTCTGCAGCCACGTAAATCTACATCAACACGCTGTCCCCTTCGTTTTGTTCTCATTCACTTAAGGCTTGTCCCCTCGTGCCTCACCGCCAGCCGTCCTGCAACTCTGTATAATAAGGTACGTACTAGAAAATAAATGATGCAATGATTCAAATATTTATTCGATTTTCTTACTAAAACTTTATTAACAACTAACAATTAAAAAAAAACTGCGGTTGCCAACCCGCTTGCCAAACGTGGTAACTATGGAAAATATCCCCCCTATGTGGCAATCTATGGGGTGAGCCTATGTTCAGCAGTAGACTTTAATAGGCTGTAACTGTAACGGTAATCAAGAAAATGAAATGGAATAAAATTCGTTTTTGTAATATATAATCGACTGCAACAGACGAAAATGAACAAATATTACGACACTCATTGACGAGTAATAAAATAAATGTTATGAATTTTAAAAAGGTAGCGTTAAAATTTTTCACAAAACGATTAATAGAATTCTTTTTGTCTCAAACTTAGATAGTATGAACATAAAATGCAGATCATTTAAAAATTCTAAAATGAATACACTTACTTCTTAAGTTAAAGTGCTCTGTTTTTACGTTTATAATAATCTTCATTCGTTTTTATGATCTTATTTCATTTAATTTAATTTTTCCAACAAACACTTCGATCCTAATTTTACTGGCGAAGAATGTTATGACACAAAATGTAATTAAATTTTGAAATATGGAAAATATGCTTTTATACACAAACACATAAACTTGCAATATTAATACGATAATGTGTTTAAAATACGTGTTCTCTTTGTTAGTGTTCCAAAAAGAATTATTTGTATGATAATTTCGATGTATGTATGTTTGTAAAAGATTTTTCTGAATTTTTTTAAATACAATAAGTCTACTTGACGGTAAGTGGGTGCTATGGCTCGTAGACTGGTACTTAGACAGTTGACAATGTAGAGTTGATGCTCCATAGTCACCTCTTGCGAAATAGACGCAACTAAATAGGGAGGCGAATTCTCTTACGCTAGTTTCAAATTCTTTTATACGAGTTTTGTACACTGCCATGTCAAGTGCAGAGTCTTAAGCCATGTAAGGGCGACAGAGGAAAATTAAACAGGAGATGGACAGTAGCACCTGACAACAACTCAAAATAATAAAAAATGCGATTGCCAACCCGTTTTTCAAGCGTGGCAACTATGGCAATTATCCCCCCCCCCCCATAAGGAAAATTAAAGAAGAAGGATTATGTTCAGCAGTGCGCTTTTGACGGGCTAACAAATATATGTTGCTTATAATGTTTCAAACGTGATCCTTCACTGATGTGCATAAAATTTAAATTATTAAAATAAACAGGTAAATCTATCTTACAGCATTAGCTTCGACCTTTAATGAGCTGCGACGTGCATAAAATAGTCAGAAGCGCGCACATGTCACATTATACTAAAGCAGGTGGTACTTGCTGTGTACGCTTGTAATAACACCCGCAGAAAAACGCAAACATATCAAAACAGGTGCGATACTACTGACAGTGATGCGTGGATGAATAATTACGAATTAATGTTCAAAATTACACTTTAAAATACCTTCGTGGTAGAGCCATTCTACAGCTGTATTAGTAGTATAGTTGTAGCATATAATGGGACCCATAGAATGGGTCGACCCGACCGGGGAAGGACCACGCTCTCACAGGACACCAGCGTAAAATAGCAGCTTAATGCTACTGTGTTTCGTATGGTGAGTGTAGAGTACCGGAGACCCTTTTTACTGGAAAAGAGGCATTCCATCTTAGTCCTCATGGGTGTCAACGCATCTGCATTTTGATTCGCAAACGAAGATAGATGTAGATGTCTATGGTCCATGCAACCCCTTACCATCAGGTGGACTGTGTGCTCGTTTGTCACCCTATCCTATAAAAAGCCACGTTACATCTATTATGGTTGTAACACGAATATATCGGCTAAACTGGGGGAAGGATCACGCTCTCACAGCAACCTTATGCTGCTGTGTTTCGTATGGTGAGTGTAGAGAACCGAAGACCTCTTTTACTGTAAATGGGGCATTCGTCTTAGTCCTTAGAAGTGACAACTCATATGCATTTTAGATGTAGGAGTTTATGGACCATGGCATGTACTTACCATCAGATGCACTGTGTGCTTGTTTATCACGCTTATTCTATGAATACATACTCAAATTGAGAAGCTTCTTTTTCGGAGTCAGGTAAAATAGTACCTATTTAGAAATTTCGTACAATATCTACCAGAATGGTATCATACAAATATCAAACAAAACTAGTTAATATTATACGCAGTTTGAATTAACTAATTCTTCAACTGCAAGCCTGTCTGTGGCAATACTAGATGATAGTACCGACGAACTAGATTTGCAGCTTTAAATTGAACTATCACAACATCTCATCCCGATTTAGTTGAACATGAGGGGCGTAACAAATTCGCGAGATGATTTTGCAACGGCGCTCGTGAAAATAACCTGTCAAGTCGCGCGTCAACGTCAACAACGAAGCACAGGGCTGGCTGGGATACTCGTTGGATGGAATGGAGCGAGCATAGGAAATCTCATTTTTATATTATCAATTACAATAATACCGTATAGTTGCGGTGTAAGAACATTCACTACCGTACATTGTCTCGTGGGTGTGGTAAGATGGGGCAGAGGGAAACAATCAAGGAAATAGGCAGCAGCTTCTAAATAACAACTATAAAATAAAAAACGGTGGTGGCTCACCTGCTTCCCAGGCGTGGCAACTGTGGCCAATATTCCCCATATGAGGCAATCAATAGGGGAGTTCTATGTTCAGCAGTAGCCTTTTATAGGCTGTAATGGATAGTGGAATTACAATTGTACATCACTATCAGGTTATGTGTATCATTCATCATATATTCATGGTAAATCAGGGGCAAAGCCCTCGCCGTAAATTCACGAGAACAATACGCGAGATAACTGGGTTCGATTGCCGCCGGCACCAATAAAATTGTTAATTGAAATTTTAGTACTGATCTACCACGAAGAAAAAAAACCAAAAATACATGCGTGAGTGTCGTGGAACACCCGTTTGGAACGAAGTTCCTTTCGTAGTATATTATTTTTAATAAACGTATTAGCGTCATTTAAGATAATATTTCTTTCATGGCAAGATAAGAAAAAGTGTGAGGGAGATGGATATTATTCCATCTCGCTTCCTTATAGCCCCGATGGTTGTGACGGAAAACTCACACTTTTTTTCGCCTTGCCCCCATCCGTCAAGTCCGTACCGTGCGATAAGGAACTTTGTTTTTTTTTTTATAGGATAAGGGTGACAAACGAGCACACAGTCCACCTGATGGTAAGTGGTTCCTGCGGCCCATAGACATCTACATCTATCGTCTATTACAAATCAAAATGTAGATGCTTTGTCACCCGTGAGGACTAAGATGGAATGCCTCATTTCCAGTAAAAAGGGCCTCCGGCCACCTGCACTCACCAAGCGAAACGCAGAGGTAAATCTCTACTTCACGCTGGTTTTCTCTGAGGTCGTGGTACCACCCCGGTTCGAGCCGGCCCATCCGTGCGACAGCAAAGCTGCCGCGTGGCTCTACCACTGTTAAGCAACAGGAAACTAAACTTCGAGACAGTGAAACGGATGCAGATTATCTTCTATCACATTCTTTCGGAGGCTAAATCCTATAGATGTATATGATTGTCTCTTTTTAGTGCTGCTTTTTTGTTTCATTGAGTCTTAAAACACAACGATTCTAAAGAAGTTTTCACTTCAAAAACATCCTGAAGAAACGTGCATGTATGAGGATTATAACATTTTGAGCTACATGACACATTCAGAAATTATAAAAGACCTGTGGCAAGTAGTGGGACGTATATAGGCGTAACTGTAACTCATAAATTTACCTAAGTTTACTGTTAGGTAAATTTCGGTAAATTTGTGAGTCGCGGTAGCTCAGGGGCTTGGCGCTCGCTGTAAATTTCACAGTACGCAAGCAACCCGGGTTCGATCCCCGCCGGCACTAATGTAGTTGATAATTGTAATTCTAAGTGCTGATTTACCACGTGCTCAAGGGTGAATGAAAACATTGTGAGGAAACCTGCATGTCTAAAAAATAAGTTAAAAAAATATTTCGAAGACATGTGAGGTCTGCCCACATGCATTGGCGCAGCGCGTCCGGACATTTCCTTGCCCTAAAACTCTCACAAAATTGAGAGGAGGCCAAAATCATGCACGAATTGATTAAAATTTAGGTTCTGCTCTACCACGAGCTCGGTGGTGAAGAAAAACATTAGGAAGAAACGTGCATGTATGAAGAATAAAACATTTCAAACAGAATTGCTACATAACTCGTTCAGAAATGATTAGTAAGTAGTGGGACGTACATAGACGTAACTGTAACTTGTAACTTAGGAGTATGTTAGGGCTGAATATGAATGACACGGTGAGAAATTGTGTGATAAGAGGAAAGTGTGGTTTGGAAGATGATATTGTGACCAGGATTACGAAAGCAAAATTTGAAAGATTGAAAAAGCAAATCTATGTTGCAGAGTCGGGAAGGAACGCTCTAAACCAAACTGGTGATATATTAAAAATGGGCCAGATTAAGAGTATTGTTAATATGCGTAGGTATATGGATGTAAAGTAAGAGAAAGAGGTATATCAGGATCGTGCCAAATGAAAATCCGTAATTTCTGCCTACCCCTCTGGGTGAAAGGCATTGTTTAATTTTACATTATATATTTAATGTAAAGTTAAATCTTTTTTATATAAAATTAAAGAAACGGTTGCAAAAAGTCAGTCCGGAAAAATTCATGTAGGTAATAATATAATTTTTTTAAGAATAGTTATTTATTTATATGAAATATATTTCAGTACTTCTCAAGGTTAAACTTGGTCGAGTTCATTACTTGACATTTTTTGTTAATTTTTGCCCAAGAATTTTTATGGTAAGGGACTACTGACGCCCATAACTTTTTTTATAGGATAAGGGTAACAAACGAGCACACAGTCCACCTGATGGTAAGTGGTCGCTGTGGCCTATAGGCATCCACATCTACATAGGCTGCACTAAAAGTATCGGGAATGGAATATTTCCACTGTTCCTGTCATATTAAAATCTTTTTAATTGAAAACTCCTTGGTTTTAAAATCGAATACCATTTATTTATTTAAAAAAAGATTCTCGGTCTTGTCACAAGGTTTTGTCAAACTTGTTTAGTCGTTGAGAAAATAGAATTGACTCGAGAAAATTCAATAGCGATGATTTATTATGACTTTCGAAGTGGTTTAACACAAAAACAGTGTGTTGACCGGATGATTTCTGCATTTGGTGATGAAGCCCCATCCAAAACCACAATTTATCGCTGGTTTGCTGAATTTCAACGTGGACGTGTCAATCTCAGTGATGATCCCCGTCAAGGTCGTCCAAAAACTGCAGTCACCCAAGGGAACGTTGATGCTGTGCGTAAGCTGATTGAGGAAGATCGACATGTGACATACCGCTAAATTCAGGCAACTTTAGACATTGGCATGTGTCAAATACAAATAATCTTGCATATACCGCGAAATTCAGGCAACTTTAGACATTGCCATGAGTCATGAATACTAATAATCTTGCATGAACAATTAGGTGTAAAAAGTTGCTTTCCCGATGGATACCGCATTCGCTCTGTGAAGAGCAAAAAGCGGCTCGCGTTACTACTTGGTGCGTCAGAACTAACACACACGCGACAGAATTAACAGTAGTAGAGCCACGCGGCAGCTTTTGCTGTCATACGGATGGGCCGGATCGAACCGGGGTGGTACCACGACCTCACAGAAAACCAGCGTGAAGTAGAGGTTTACCTCTGCGTTTCGCTTGGTGAGTGCAAGTGGCCGGAGGCTCTTTTTACTGGAAATGAGGCATTCCATCTTAGTCCTCACGGGTGACAACGCATCTATATTTTGATGTGTAATAGAGGATAGATGTAGATGTCTATGGGCCGTAGCAACCACTTACCATCAGGTGGACTGTGTGCTCGTTTGTCACCCTTATCCTATAAAAAAAAACTCGAAAGATACCACGCAGGATCCTCAAATGCTGTATACAACATCGTATCAGGTGACGAATCCTGGATATACGCGTACGAACCCGAAACAAAAAATCAGTCACGAGTTTGGGTGTTCGAAAATGAGTTAAAGCCAACAAAAGTTGTTCGTTCACGGAGTGTTGCAAAAAAAAATGGTAGCCACGTTTGTCTCTAAAACCAGCCATGTTACGACTATTCCTCTTGAGGGACAAAGAACGGTTAATGCAGAATGGTATGCTAGCATTTGTTTGCCACAGGTCGTTTCTGAACTCCGTAAAGAGAACTGCAACCTCCGCATCATTCTCCATCACGACAATGCGAGTTCTCACACCGCACACAGAACAAAAGAGTTTTTAGAGCAAGAAAACATAGAATTATTAGACCATCCGCCGTACAGCCCCGACCTAAGCCCTAATGATTTCTATACTTTCCCTAAAATAAAGAATAAATTGCGTGGACAGAGATTTTCATCACCTGAAGAAGCTGTGGACGCCTACAAAACGGCCATTTTGGAGACCCCCAACTTCCGAATGGAATGGTTGCTTCAATGAATGATCATTCCATCCATCCATCGTATGGAAAAATGTGTCAAATTTCGCGGAGAATACTTCGAAAAGCAATAAATACATTTTTAAATGTTGTGTCACTTCCTTGATTCCCGAAATTTTCAATGCCGCCCTCGTATCCTCGATTACGAATCAAAATGCAGATGCGTAGTCACCCTTGAGAACCAAGATGGAAAGCCTCGTTTCCAGTAAAAAGGGTCTCCGGTTCTCCATACTTACCATACGAAACACAACAGCTTTAAGCTGCTGTTTTATGCTGGTATTCTGTTAGAGCGTGGTCCTTCCCCAGCCGAGCCGACCCATTTGTGCTATAACTATTACCAGTAATATAGCTGCAGCATGGCTCTACCACGTATCGAACTAACTAAAAATCTACTGCAACACTAAAGGAATTTCAGTTGTTCGTGATATTACGTATAATGATGATTATGAAATCAGTGTGTATTTTTTATTAAATACACTGTAAATGTTTTATAAACGTATCATGCACGAAAGACACACTTTATATATGTACTACTAACGAATGTACTACGCGTTCAATGACCGTACCGTATTACTTATCACTTGTGTGGAAATTAATTATTTTAACTGATTGTCATTCATTAATATGTAGCGCCTACTATTTTATTACGCATTTACAAATTTGTAAGGAAATGTCGAATTCGGAAGCAGTTGGTAGCGTTCGCCCAGTTCGGCGCTCGCTCTCGGTTGCAGAGATATCTAATACATGTAGTTGTTTTGACTCGGTAAAGACAAGTTCGTCTCCCCTCCCGCTTTTTCTCACACACGCCGGTCGACAGTGTTGACTTTACCGTGACTTCATTACTTACGAATGGGTCTATTTTTAAATTTTCTTAGGTAATAAGTATTACTTGTCACTTCGTTAGCAATGATGCAAGGACAATATTCAAACCGCGAATACTATGAAATGATACGGTGTTATATTTTAAGCAATGAAAATTTAAGTGGTGCGCAAAAATTGTACGAAAGTGAGCCTTTACCGCGTTTACAAAGACAACAAGGAATTAACGCACATGTAACACCAAATCGGAGAACATTTTTTGCAGCTAACCTAAGGTTGTTAGACTTTGGACAGATCACCACTCCGTTACATGGAAGTGCTCAAGATGACCATTCAGTAATAAGTCCGGCTGTCGAAAAAGCTGTGATCGAGTTTTTAAAGCGAAACACACGCGCTAGCACCAATGATGCAGCTCGAGCTCACAGTTAGCCAGTACGTGTTGAAACTACTGAATTCTTTTGGATAATCACCCATTTCATTATCAATGAGTGCAAGCATTGAATAATAACGATGGTGGAGAATGCTAATAATTAGTGTTTGCGTCGCGTAGTTATCAACTTAGTCGCTCTACACATTCGAGCACGCGTACGATGTTGCCCATAAATCATATTCAATTTCGGATATTTTCAAATAAAGTCCCTTATCGACGCGTATTTTAAAAAAGTGTATTTGAACATAATTATTTAATTTGGCTAGTCTTTGAAAAATAACTCTGTATAAAGTTAGGTATACCGACGAGGCAATCGTTGGTGTAGTCGTCGTAAGTCGGGCCAAAATCAGTTTTTGCAAGAAATTCTCATTAGCAAATCCAAGTCCGGAAGTGTTGTTTCAACCCCATGCCTCGGAAAGGACGTAAAGCCTCTGGTCCTGATCTCTTCAGTCATGTTGGATTGTCGTCCCAATGGACTATGGCTTATATCAACCACATTTAAAATTAATTGTAGATATTTTCACAGCAAAAAACGTCCACTTTATTCGGCAGCCCTGAAACGTTCGGCTGAAAACGGCGTGACAGTTCCATATCACGTCACTGTCAATCTCTCTATGTAAAATTAGAAGGCCGCCGTTTGACAGGCGCCGTCAGCTGACTTTGACGCGGCCTGTCAAGAGTGATGAGAGACGCGCACGCTGACTGCTGTCGATAACATCTGATTATTTCAGATTGGAATGTAGGGTACGGATGTTGTTTTATGTTCATTGTTTTATCCAATAGACATATACAAATAAACTATTGTCAAAATAAAGGCCACCAGCGATGTTTTATCCTAATTTTTATAGAAGTAAGTGTGACAAAAAGAGCACGTGATGGCTATTCAACGCTTTTACTGACCACCTCGTTGGCTTAGCGTAAAAGCGGGCTTTACATGATGTAGTTTTTGGTTCGAATCCCATGTTGTGACAAAAAACAGTTCTTGAGTTTTTCTGCCAAGAAATTGTTAGTAGCAGTCTGGAGTTAGAAGGTTGGCGGTGTTTTAGCCCCGTGCCTCGGAAAGTACATAAAAAGTGATTTTAAAAGCACCGTTGGTCCTGCCTGATTTTTTCTCCGATCGTGTTGAATTGCCGTTCCATCGGCCTTTGAGAGTAAGGGATTAGGCAGTACATCTGTTATTGAGCTATCTTCTCTATGAGGCAATCTATGGGGAGGTCTATGTTCAGGATAGGACTCTTGAGTTATGATAAATGAATGATCTTTACCACGTTGGGTAGGCGAACGTAGAGCCGATACTGATGCCGATCCACCAGCCTTGTTTTTATAGGATAGGGTGACAAACGAGCACACAGTCCATGTGATGGTAATTGGTTGCTGTGGCCCATAGACATCTACATCTATCCTCGTTTACGAATCAAAATGCAGATGCGTAGTCATCCTTGAGAACCAAGATGGAAAGCCTCGTTTCCAGTAAAAAGGGTCTCCGGTTCTCTATACTCACCATACGAAACAGCAGCATTAAGTTGCTATTTTACGCTGGTATTCTGAGAAAACGTGGTCCTTCCCCGGTCGAACCGATCCATTCGTGCTACAACTATACTGCTAATATAGCTGCAGCATGGCTCTACCACGTATAAAAGCCTTAAAATTAGGTTTGCAATTTGAATAGATTTTTTGCCATCAATCAATTGCCAGAGCGTCTTTTATTAACTAGCCAAACCAGGTATTGAGTTGCAATAGTAAAACCAAACACAAGTCGTGAGTAGGTACGGAGCAACATTTCTGTGACGATTGCTCACCGTACTTCTCTCATGTCCCCATCTAACGTATGTTATTTATTTTATTATTTATTAAAAACTTATATTTATTAAAATATACAATACTAAAAACTATAATAATAATTAAAAAAAAAAAAAACTAAAACTAGAAACTTAAATATCATATAGTCCTACTCCCCGCGGTATCGTGCCAAGAACGCTGGCTGCGTTTCCCCGCTGAATGGTTATACTTAGCCTTTGAGCAAGGAAAGAACCAGCCCTCTTATCACCAGCAGCAACGACCAGCCGCGGATGGAGTTCCTTTATTTAACAATTTATGTACACACAAAATAATGTTATAATGAAGAAAAGAAAAGATATTTTGTACAAAGGCATGATCATGTACATTCATGTTACCATGAATATGTAGTATTATTTATCCGTTTGTATTATTTATAATATTCATAGTAATTAAAGGCAGATATTTTTTAAACATCCAAAAAAGTACTCACAGTATTCATTGGTGTCAATTTTTTTTTACAATTTCCCCTTTTCACATCGCAATAATAATACATTAGGTCGAAAACACAGACTTTTTCGCGCGGTTTTTTATACACAATTTCAACCATCGAATTGACTCCATAAACTATTCGTTTCAATAAATTTGGCACACGGTATGAGACCTGAAAACATCCTTGACCTTCGCAGTATGTTATAAACAAGTCCAAGGGCGTACGTGAGGTGAGGACGTTGAACGTTCCCTTGCGCCATTAGACCTTCAGTGCTTCATTCTATTGTCATTCAATCACTGGTAAAAATTATGCACTAACTTGACCCCACTACTATGTACTAGATTTTTTTTTATAGGAGAGGGGGCAAGCGAGCATGCGGCTCACCTGATGGTAAGTGACTACCGCCGCCCATGAACAACTGCAACACCAGGGAGGGAATTGCAGATGCGTTGCCGGCCTTTTAAAAAGGAGTACGCTCTTTTCTTGAAGGTCCCTAAGTCGTATCGGTCCGGAAAAATCGCTGATGGTAATCGATTCCACAAGGAAGTCGTGCGAGGAAGAAAACATCTTCTAAATCGCACAGTGGTGGACCGCCAATCATCCAGATGGTGTGGATGGTATCGGGAGTTCTGCCGCGATGTGCGTTCGTGAAATTTTTTCTGAGAATAAGTCGATTCGTTGATTGAAATTGTAAATACTTATAAAGTTATACGACATAAAGAAGCGCGAAGATTTTACGTGGTAGAGCCATGCTGCAGCTATATTATGGATATAGTTGTAGCACGAAGGGGTCGGCTCGCCCGAGGAAGAACCGCGCTCTCACAGAATTCCAGCATAAAATAGCAGCTTAACGCTACTGTGTTTCGTGTGGTGAGTGTAGAGAACCGGAGACTCTTTTTACTGGAAACTAGGCATTCCATCTTAGTCCTCACAGATGTGACACAGGGTAACAACGCATCTGCATTATGTTTCGTAATCGAGGATAGATGTAGATGTCTATGTACCACAGAAACCACTTACCATCAGGTGGACCGTGTGCTCGTTTGTCATCCTTATTCTATAAAAAGCGTATTTGCGCGTGACTCTTTATACCGTGTTGTCGTAGATGAAGCCGTAAATATTATTCAATTAAAAGGACCATGTCGCATGGACGCTACTAGGGGGCCCTGTTATTATTTGCTTTTTAATTGAGCGGGCCTCGTGCACATTTATACCATTTCTCACAATTTAATTTATATCTGTTAACTTTTATTGTTTACAACGAATGCAATTAAATGAGAATTAATAACGATAATACGTGGACGTATTACCATAAATACATATTTAGTTATTTTTAATTATTCGTAATATTTATCGGTAATTATAATTGCTTGTAGTCCGTCTCTGTATATTATACATGCTTTTAATATTTTTAACGGTTAAATAATTTGAGTAAATACATTTATGATGTTAGTGTTAGTGTATTCATTATCATCATCATCATTACAGCTCTTCACAAGTCCACTGCTAAACATAGGCCTCTCAAGGGATGCCATAAAGCACGGTCCTGAGCCACGTGCATCCATAGAATTCCCGCGTGTCTTACCAGGTCGTCACTCCATCTAGTGGAGATCCAGGGAGGCACTTCGCCTACCGATAAGAGGTTGCCTAGCTTGTGTTTGATAAAAAGATATTTATTTAATTAATAGCCTTTAATATTCCAGACGTTACTTTGCCGTAATCCATTATATTAAAAATGTTAGAAATTAATGAGCTATATAACTAGGAAAGTCACACCATGTTATGGTGTTAGGAGTACTGGTGTTGGGATTAGTGGTGACGCGGATAGTGCACGCAATTTAAGGGAGGGCAAGAGGTGTTCTCAAGGTAAGACACATCATTTAAATCTTAGGTAGTTAATTGTTAACATCTTTGATATTTATTTACCGTTAACGCTAAAGTCTATTAAATTCCACTGCTGAACATAGGTCTCCCCCATAGACGCCAACCCGCTTACCAAGCGTGGCAACTATGCGAGATATATCTCACATGATATTTATTTATTTATCCTTAATTGCAAATCACCATCAACCAAGAGTAACCCTAGGTAAAGTAATGAAAATGTAAAGTTGTCGAGTAGAGGAGGCGTGAGGAATTCACTCATCCATGTCATCCCGTGGGTGTCGGGAGGCGACAGAGGAAGATATAACAAGAGATGGGCAGCAACGTCTTCCTCATAACAATTTGATCATAATAAAAATTCTGTATTTGCTGATCAATCTGCTAAACTTGGCAAATATCTCTATGTACGAAGCGATGTACCGGAGAGACCTTTATACGAGTAGGTGTGACAACACAAAAGAGGATGCTGTGGCCTATGGATATGTCGGTATATATATATATTCTTATATATATTCTTGATTAAGAAACAAAATCTAACTCAGTCAAAAATAAAAGTCAGTCCTTGAAGACTAAGATGGAATGTAATTAATTAATAGAATCCAGGCGTTACTTTGCGGAAATCCAATTGTCATCAGTGGTGTGTCTTTCCTAGTGTAGTGGTGTTGGCAGTAGTGGTGACGAGGATAGTGCACGTAATTGAGGGAGGGCGGGAGGTGCTCCATAAAATAAAATCATGTGTTTTACCTAGTTGCAAACTAGGTAAAACACATGATTTTATTTTATCGAGCGGATGTACGCGAGGTAATTCTTACTAACTTTAAGAATGGGCCGTTACCAGTATAGAGTCTCTGGTCTTTACCAAACATACAAAACACAACAGTATTATATGTATAAGTAATGGCTAAAGCCGGAGTACGGTTACTTCTAGGTTTAACTGGCTACAACTAGGTGTAGTCGATTTTAACGGATACAGTTATAATTTATAAATTATTCAGACAAATCGAATACGCCTAAGTTATAGCAATAGTGATTAATTGTGACCGGCTAAACCTAGGTGTGTCCACACTGCGGCTTTTACCCATAACATATCAATAATGGATATATCAATATACATAAACATAAAATATAGTGATTTATAGAATAAACACTCTGTATATACTAAAAATTAGTACAAGCTAGTCGAGTTACTCGACTCGTTATTTCTTCATTCGGCAATTATGCTTTTAATAAGCATCCCAATAGTACACAAGTTCTATCTATAAAAAAAGTTTGAAGTGTTTATTTAACAAAAACTGTGTAATAAAGAGTTATTATAATATAAATATTATAAATAAAGAATACATATTTGATAATAACCCCTGGAAGTGAGTTGATCGCTAGCATGCTGTTTCTAAATGTTTTCATATTTAATTGTACGTACACAAACTAACCTTAATTTTCTTAATATTTATGGTAATAATACCAATAAATTATTTCAAAACGTTTTATGGCACTACAGCGCATTCTGACGAACGGGTTATGAGTTAATAATACTTGCAGATCATTGCCGTCTATCCAGTAACAGTAACGAAGAATTCAACATTTAGTCTTGATTTCGTTAGATTTTAGATATTTTATTTTAGTTTGACCACACATTACACTTTATTCCAACCTTCGAAATTTATGCTGTGCCATCATAGTGAGACGAACATATCTAATCCAAAGTAAATAACTTCGATACTAGCCTAATCACTTTTAAATAATGTTTTGAAATAGTTTTTTCATATTTAAAGCAGTATTTTCACAGTCCACGTCTGATTCTAGATTAGGCGCCTAAAATACGAGCAAGCTAATTCCTTCACGGGCACTATTCCAAAGCGACTGATGTCGTCCAGTTAAGATGCTCTCCACGTCTGCACAATTTAAGGGAGATGATGGTTACATATTTTTTGGTACCGCTAAGGCGTTTTAATTCACATGGGCGACCAACGTAATGCCTTATAGCCTAACTGGTATCTTAATATTTTTAAAAATTGGTAAATTTTTATATACAATCTATACAGCACCAACGAATCTTTTGTGGATTTCCTAGTTTTAGTTGATTTAAGATGTCCACAATAATGTCTATTTTACGCTGGTATTCTGTGAGAGCGTGGTCCTTCCCCGGTCGAGCCGATCCATTTGTGCTACAACTATACTAAGCACGTATTCTAATATCTAATTCTAATTGCCATTTCAAAACATTATACTTTCAGTTTGTTGAACTCTATGGTTCGGATGACTGCCGGGAAACCATTCAATAAAAACGTATTTAATGTTAATATTCTTGATTGTTGGTTATGTTGCCATTTGCATAGCAGGTGTACTAGTGTTAAGAAGCGCAACCACGTTAATAGCTATTAACATTTTCTTTAAATTAACGATGTTAAAAAATTAATTAATTACTCCGCGTGATAAAATTAAATGATGTGTCTTGCCTAGTTTAAAGAGCACTTCCCATCCTCCCTCAATTGCGTGCACTATCCCCGTCACCATTAATGTTGATCAACTTCGTCTGAGGATGCCTCGTATAGAGACGAAATACGTGTCGTATTAGTGACGGTTGTGTGTTGTGAGTAGTGGTGCTAAGATTAGTGGTGACGGGGATAGTGCACGCAATTGAGGGAGGGCGGGATGTGCTCTTTAAACTAGGTAAGACATATTATTTTATATTACTACGCGGATCTCAGCTAATAATTTTTTCAACATCGTTAATTTACTGGATTGCCGCAAAGTAACGCCTGATTTTATGAATTATTTTTTTTAAATGCTACTTTAGCTGGTTATGCCAGTGAACGCAAAATTGCTTTCACATATTACGCGGTCTGTCGGTCAAACGTCAGCGTCGCTTGTAAATTATGATGTATATTTGTTGCGCCGGCGCGGCGCACGCAAATCAGCCGGCCACAGATTAAATACCCAAACACCTTTTCATAATACTTTTTTTTACCTATGCATTCTGACAAGCAGTACTTATTTCAATGAAACTAGTTTTTACAGATTATAATCATGTATGTTAACTTATTTTATATTCCCATTTCAGCATTAATTAGGCATTCAGGATAGGCATTCATCATCATTATTTTAATTACAGCCCTTCACAAGACTGAAGATAGGCCTCCACCAAGGAATATCACAAAGTACGGTCCTGAGCCACCTGCATTTATTGACTTCCTGCTGGTCGTCACTCCATCCAGTGGGAGGTCGGCCCAAACTTCGCCTACTTGTACAAGGCTGCCACTCGAGAAACTTTTAGTCAGTTCTTCGAGCTATATGGCCGGCCGATTGCCACATCAGCTTACTAACCCATTGAGCTATATCGGTCACTGTGGTTCTACTGCGGATACCCTCATTTCTAGGTTTATCACGCAAAGAAACTCCAAGCATAGTCCTCTCCATAGCTGGCTGAGCAATCTTGAGCGTCCTCTTACGGCCAGCAATGAAGGACCACGTCTCAGATCCATAAGTCATCACTGGCAACACGCTCAGGTTGTACAATCTCGTTTTCAAGATGTGCCGTAATTTTCCGAACGCTACCCAGTCGAACTGAATCCGTCTATTGAACTCTCAGTCGAATTTGGACATACCTAGTCAGACTAATTGTCCCAGGTAATCATACTCGTTAACAACTTCGAGCTAAGTGCGCCCCACAACTACCGGCATAGGTGTGACATGGACTTTACATATGATCTTTGTTTTGTCCATGTTCATCTTAAGACTTATCCGTTGGGAGGCACTATTGAGGTCATTGAGCATAGTGCTTAGGTTGTTCAGCGATTCTGCCATAAGGACCATATCGTGGGCAAATCGAAGGTGGCTTTCCAGTCCAGTAGCTTGAAAATGTCTTCCAATGCAGCGGTGAAGAGTTTCGGGGATATAACATCACCCTGTCTTACACCTCTCTGCAGTTGGATAGGTTTCGTACTCTGGTTTTGTACTCGGATAGCCATCGTAGCCTTACTGTACAAAACACTTCAGCACTTCGATATACCGACAGTCAACTTGGCACCGCTGAAGGGACTGTAGCACTGCCTAAATTTTAACAGAATCAAAGGCTTTCTCATAGTCCACATACGTTAGACAAAGTGGCAGATTGTATTCTTCTGTCTTCTGTACAATTTGCCGAAGGATATGTATATGGTTTATGGTATTCTGCAGGCTGGAAGTCGTCGAGTCATAGTGCGAGACGATTCGTAACTCTAACTCTCGAAAACAGCACGTAGACGCGGCTCTGAAGGGATATAGTTCTTTAAGAGAGCGTTGTCACTTTTCTGGAAGAACAAGACTTCTGCTTTACTTTCCACCATATAAGCATTAAAAACTAAATTCATTATAAAAGACACATTTAAGTGCAATATCAAAAAACATAATTTTAAGAATCTTTTGTTTGTACAAAGACTAGCAACCAGTTATATAAAGGTAAAAGGCGGTAAGGTTTCGCTGCAGATATATTACGTTCTTACAGAATACCAGCAATAGCTGCTATGTTTCATATAGTGAGAGAAGAGAACCCTTTTGACTGGAAAATAATGTCTCGTTTCCATACTTAGTCCTCAGAGGTGACAATACATTTGCATTTTTTTTCTTAACGGAGGATAGATGTAAATGGTCATGTGCCATACTGTCCACTTAACAACAGGTAATGGAGTTATTGTGCGGGTTTTGAACCTGGCCCTCACGCAACTGAATGCTAAGCCACTGCCCCACGGCGCTACTGAGTTATCGTTATTGTCTTTGGTTAATTCTTCTTATTCATTGCATCTGCAGTCATTTTAATGATTATGTCTTTAAACCTAGGAATAACCTTGCATTAAGATTTGAAAATTTGATCACTTTCACTTCGCGTAGTAAAGTAGCTTGGACATTACTATGTATGTAACAGATTAACTAATAGTTAATGTACGTTTGATTTAATCGAATAGACAAGTACCAAAGCAAGTCCACATAGTAAAAAAAGTCAGAATTATATTAAGAACTTCTTAATCTATGACCACAAAGTCAGTATGCCTCTCACGTACACAAGGGTGGCAAGCCGGACCATTAGCATATTAATTATCGAATCCCGGACCAATAGTCATGTAGTATGGCGTTCGCGTGACTACGCGTGGTCAAGCTTGTCTTGGGTTCCGCAACAGAGTCTTAGGGAAATTAAGTCAAACTAATACATAGACAGACAGCCTGATCAATTTACGTCATATTGTAATTACGATAAGTTGCGTAAAAACTAACACTATTTTCCGTTTCATTGATAGTGAAAAGGTTAAGTGCGATAATAATGTTCTGGATGTTTGTTCACCCAACAATAAAACGTGGTTTACAAATTGCTTTTTGAATATAACATTGTATGTCCGTCATAAGTCCACAAATGAACGCAGGCCACCCACGTAGATTGTCTCATAGGGCCAGTATATAGTATTCATGGCTGACACATGGATTTTTTTTATAGAATAAGGGTGAGAAACGAGCACACAGTTCACCTGATGGTAAGTGGTTTCTTCGGCCCATAGACATCTATTCTATTCTATTCTATTCTACATCTATCCTCTATTACAAATCAAAATGCATATACGTTGTCACCTGTGAGGACTAAGATGGAATGCCTCTTTTCTAGTAGAAAGGGTCTCAGTTCTCTACACTCACCATACGAGACACAACAGCGTCAAGCTGCTATTTTACGCTGGTATTCTGTGAGAGCGTGGTCCTTCCCTGGTCGAGCCATTCGTGCTGCAACTATACTACTAATATAGCTACAGCATGGCTCTACCACGTATATACCACGTTGGCAACAGAAGTTTTTTTTAAAGTTATTGCGCTCTTATCTGGAACTGCTGCGCATCTCCCGTATCATTTCCCTATGTAATCTCTTACGACACTCACGGAATGAGATGAGGTAGTGGATTCTCTAACGCTGTTAATTTTTACTCCTTCTGAATACCAGCATTTTAAGCTCCTAGCAGTATCCATTGCCAGGGAGGAATCGAGTTCAGTCAATTATTAATTGTATTTTTTTAATACGTAGTTCTATGTATTAAAGAAGTACAGTTTAAAATAAGCTCCTGAGGTTTTAAATAGCTCCTTGGATCAACGGGAAGGCTGATCTCCTTTCCCTTAAATATAAAGCACTGCTATATAATTGTAAGTTTAAATTTATTATTAACCACATCCCCGTATACGTTTTATAACTGATCCGACCAGTCAATGTATATTTATGTAAAATTATTAAAAGTGCCATAGTAAAAATGATTGAACTACGCATTGGACAAGGAAATGTAGTGGCTGCAACAAGTGGCTGTAATCTCCGGCCGGCCGCCAATAAATTAGACGGTGGTCGTAAACACGCGGCGTCGAAGCCGCTCTCGTCATCTGATACCGCGGACATAGTCATGCTGCGTGTACTTTGTTGTACACGATACGACAATGTCAGCGATCCGAGAATGCTTAATCGATTTAACTGTTCGATAATCTCTTTATACAGTGTAAGGCTCAGTAATTACTACACAGACACGTTAACTTTATGATTTGAACTGAGCTCTAAGCTACACTATACTGTATTGCTATATAATATACCAAGTTGTATTCTAAGTAGGAAATATAATAATATAGCATAGTATGAAAGTGTACCTAACGAATTTTTGTTGTTATAATATTTGCTATGTTCTATATATTATAGCGTAGTCTGAACTGAGCTTTACCATCAGTATGTAAACTTGAATGTTGCAAGAAATAATCAACCTTTTTTCACTCGTTCTAAACTACATACACGTAAATAAAAATATTTTTTAAATATTTACTAATAACTACTATTCAATAATAATAGTCGTACGAGATGCAATAAATCCTGAACGTACCAGGGCATTTCCCATTTTTGGAGCAAAAGATTATAGGTTAAGCTACGAAATTCTAATGGGTAGCATCAGCACTCTGCTGTAAGATTTAATGAATAAAAATCTTGTTAAACATCTAGTTTTATAATTTTTCTATATTTTAATTATATATAATATACAGTATAAATATATAATTATAGACTATCATTCTGTAATTATACTGTAAAATTACAGGTTGTGATTCATTCTATCTCACGTAAAATCTATTCTGTTTGAAGTTATCTTCAGGTGTCCTTGTAGTGCAGTAACCGTTTACTATCGGGCGCCTCGTAACTTCGTTTTTCACTTCAGTTTTAATAAAACATACGAAAGGTATTTATCACAAACGTAAATTATAAAGACGTTGCGTACTAAACAATGGAACTACGTCCCCAAGGTGCATACACAGCGACAGGAGCTCGAGCTAGCGGTCCCTTCGCCCTCCAGTGGCGGCAACATGCTCCGGCTGATGCTGCGGCCCTGTTGGCTTGCGGCATTTGGTCTTAGTTCATCTACCTAGTGAACATTGATTGATAGTAGAGCCATGTTAGGAAATTCGTACCTAGAGGTAAGCTAAGTTACGACTTACGAGTACTTACTTTCTATAATTTTGATATTAATGTGGCCTATATTACTATCAATTATTAATTTATTTATGAATTCTCAGTGGCGCAGTAGCTTAGCAATGAGTTACAGTGCTAAGGACTGCGGGTTCGAATCCCGCACAGAACAAGTATTTGTATGGCTTACAAAATTGTTCCATGCCTAGATGTTTAATACTTTTATAGTATTTTTAATTTATTATAGTAGGTAAACTTATCCACGATGCAGGAAAAAAATCTTTATGTGAAGCTAACCTTTTTATATATATAGAAATTATATAGAAAAGAAAAAAAGAAATAAAATAAGAATTATATAATGCGTCAATACCAGACGATTTATTGTACAATATCTGAGAAACAGCGCCTCTATTAGAAATCTATAAAAATGAATGGGAATGAAAGATGTCAACGTTAGGTTTCGTGACATACATGTATATTATCAATGATTTCATTATCTAGTATATTTTTCTACTAGCGTTGACGATGGGTGAATTTTACCGGAAGTAGATTTATGAAATATTTTTTTACCGAGATGGCAAGTTTGTGGTTGAATATATGTGTGACTGTGCAATAAAACTTTTGTACATTATGGTATTGGATAAATAACAGATCGCCAAATAATGACAGTTTTTTTTTAAAACTGTATCTAACATTTTCTCTACTGAATATTACAGTTAATTATAATTTTTAAAATGCTGATGTCATTTCATAGTTTTATATTTTTTTTTCGGGGTTTCACAAGAGCATCCTTCCTGCCTGGTCTGTTTGTGTTGGTTCCATCCTCTTTCCTATTTTCTGCCGACTTCAAAAAGGAGACGGTACTCAATTCGACTGTATGTTTTTTATGTGTTACCGTTACCTCATAACTTTTTAATGGGTGAACCGATTTCGATGATTCTTTTTTTATTTGAAATTTGGTATTTCACATGTAGTCCCATATGAATTTGATCAAGGCAGACCAATAGTTTTTGAGTTATTTGAGTTATTCTTAATAACTTATATTGAAGTCGGCTGTAAAAAAAATTTAATTTTAAATTATTAATTTTAAATTATTGCCGCCAAATATCAGCACACAACATATTACGTTGTTTTTTTTAATAGCATAAGGGTGACAAACTAGCACAGTCCACGTGATGGTAGGTGGATACTATGGCCTATATAAATCTACATCTATCATCGATTAACCCTTTCGTTGTCCCGTGCACTACATATAGGGCACTGCTATTGTCTTACTATTGTGTCTGGAAACCTGACAGTGAAAGTGTTAAGAATCAAAATGCAGAATCGAGTCACCACTGAGGACTAAGACGAAATGCCTCGTTGCCAGTAAAAAGGTGTTCCTGTTTGCAGGGTAACTGAGCCAGTAATATAACAGACAGCGAGGCATTTGATCTACGTACCTAAGGTATCAATTCATTTGTAGCTTTCTTCGTCAAAATATGGCTGTAGGTATCCGGTAGCTACACTGTCAGCTCGTTTTTCATTCAAACTATAGAAATTGGAATACTTAAAAGTAGGACGCTTACGAAATATCCACTTTGACATTGTGTATACATATATTATGTGTGTGTAGTTTTTTAACGTTAACCTAATTTGGTACATTTTTCGTATAACGTAGAGATGTTTTTCACACATCAATAACATATTTTTTATAGAATAAGGGTGACAAACGAGCACACATTCCACCTGATAGTAAATGGATACTGTGGCCCATAGACATCTACATTTATCCTCGATTAATAATCTTAATGCAGATTCGTTGTCACCCCTGAGGACTAAGATGGAATGCTTCATTTCCAGTAAAAAGGTTCACCGGTTCTCTACATTGACCATACAAACCACAGCAGCATTTAGCTGCTATTTTACGCTGGTATCCTGTAAGAGCGTGATCTTACCCCAGTCGAGCAACCATAATATAGCTGCAGCGTGGCTCTACCACGTATAAATGTAGTCTCGTACAGCAATCGTCAATCCGCCTGCCAAGCATGGCGGTCAAAGCCATTCCTAACAGCGAGAGATATAAAATTTTGATTAATATATCTATAACTTGCAATGGACTATTACGAGCTGATGAAGCGACACCCATACCCGGAAGAACGCTTGGCCAATGTGATACAAACCCGTCAAAGTTGATGTCGATCTATAAACTAATTTTCACACAAATATCCGTCATTTCTATATCGAGTATAGACAGATTACTAATTATGGCAGTGCATAGCGTTAGGCAATTATTTCCCAATGTAATTAAGGAGGGCCAGCCCGCGTCGGTAAGTAATAGATGACGTCCGTTTGATCGATTCAGCGTGCGCCCGCACAGCTGTCGGGGTGCGCAGGAAGTTGCGATATTCCACTCTTTGATATATAGTTAGTTATTTAATTGGCTGAAGAAACTCTTATTAAAAGAAAGAAAGAGATATTTATATGTGCATTTCTTAAAAATTGTCACTGGTAACTCAATATATAACGTTATATAGGTAAACTTATGGACCCGACTTAATTATACACTTACAAGGAAAACTAAAACGTTTTGAAAACAAAAAAAAGTACAAACAGGTGCAAATTAAATTCAAAAAAGCGAATAGTCAACCATAGAAACTTGTTTTATGGGAAATGACCCAAATAGGACTGTCACTCAGGATATGCTTAGATGTGTCTTCCTAGCCCTGATTTTCAGTGGCAACCTTAAGTAAGTAACGATGAAACATAAACACACTACTTAAATATACATTACATACAGTATGCATATTAACTTCTCTTCTTTTTTTTATAAAACTTTACAGCCACACTAAGATTTTCTCCTGTATCGTGAAGGCAGTAGTATGCATACATAAATTCGAATCCAAAGCCGGAACAATTATCTCTAGGCCATCAAAATACTAGTTCTATGCGAGATTCGAACCCGCAGGCCTCAGCGCCGCAACTGAATGCTAAGCCAATGCGCCATGGATCCTTCCGCATTACATTTTTATGATAATTGCCATCTGTTGATGACAACTTTTAGTGATATATTTGACTATTGTGGTGGAATGGCCAGCCACTTTTCGATAGAAAGCGTTGAAGATTTTAAGAGTTTCCATCACTCTGTGCCATATCGTGGTTGTTATAAGGAGGAGAGAGGAGACTTTGAGTGACAACTATAGGAATCAAAGTCGAAAGTGTAAACGGTACTACGGACGCAAATCATAGTGAGCTATGTGGAGACCAATGTTGAAGAAGAAAAAAATAATTAATTTATAAAGTCCACAGATTAGAATATAAAATATTGTTATTTGATAATTGAATTTTATGGGGTACGTACCATTATGACATTACCTTAATATAGTAAAATTAAAAAAAAAACTTAACTAACTTAAATGCGAACTTAATTTCGAACTAGCTTAACATCGAAGATATTGTAAACAAAAAGAATATTGTTCCGAAGCTATCGTGTACATTTAATATTGTTCCCAAGATATCGTACTCATTAATCAGGTTAGGTCACATTTTCGTCCATGGACTCTATCTGGGTAGACACCCTCTTACCAATTTCTACTATAATCTATCCCTTATCCGTATTATGCATTCATCCCTTATTATATTCCGATTTAAAAACATAGAAAGCCAGTATAATTGAAGATTTTTGTGCATTTCATCTAAGTCCTGACCTGACTGTGTGACAACGTAAATACGTAGCTTTATTTGAATGAAATTGGCTGCGATGGACTGTAAGTTTATTTTAATTTATTAAATTTTACAACAAACTAAAACACACTAAATAAACATACAAAATAAAACAAACTCAAGGATGAGGAACTCGGTGGAGAAAATTTTTTTTGTCTACATAATGTTCTAAACTTTGTACATTTATAAAAAATAATGTATCATTCCCTAAAAATAATAGCTCAGATTGAAAAAAATAAAATTCTGATAAATATTAAAATCGAAATATAGTAACAATTCTTGATAAAAAACATGGCGTTGTGGATGAGTGTAAAATTAGCCGTTACACTCTTACAAATTGTCGGAGGAATTTTGTTTCGTCAGGAAATGCATAACAATCGAAGAGCGGAGGCAAATTGGTTTCATTGGTATGTATCAGCGTTGTGGCGACAATTTTTGCTAATTAGCATAATTAAAAACAAATGAAATTAAAAAAACTATATATTTTATAATTTTTTCTTTTTGTCATCCGATTTTGAGCTACGTTCAAAATCGTAAGTCTATCTAATCTAGCTCATCGGTAGTTTAAAATCAATTACTATATTCGATCCCAACGTACATGAAATCGAGTTAATAAAACGTGGTAAAATGTAGATGCATTATTATGATTAAATATTAATTTAAAAATAATAGGTCTTTTATTTGTTGTAAAATATTAGGTTTTTTTTAATTGCAAATCGCTCGAAATGTCTGAAATAAAATACGAATAATGTACTGTATAACGCAATAAAAGTCGTAATTAAAGTGGATATAATTTTATTAGCTAATATGCGCGTGAAAAATGAAAGGTTATTGCCAACCACTAGAATAGAATAGAATAATATTTATTAAGTGGCGAAGCTTGCGAAGTGACTTATTGATTTCACGATGTCTGTCCGTCTGTCCGTCTGTCCGTCTGTCCGTCTGTCCGTCCGTCTGTCCGTCTGTCCCACGATTATCTCGAGAACGGTTTCGAATTTTCAAATTCTGTTTTTTTTCCGTTAGAAACCGCTACAAAGCTGATTGCTTCGCCACTTTGCTATGCTGTTAGCTTGCTAGGTTTATTCAATGTAACCATAAAAAGACCTTGTTTTTTATTATGTCAACTAATATTATTATTATTATTATTGTAATAGTTTCTTTAGTAATTAATTCATACTTTTTTATATTTTAACGGTGACACAGTCCACCTGGTGGTAAGTGGTTGCTGTGGCCCATAGACGTCTACATCTATCCTCGATTACGGATCAAAATGCAGATGCGTTGTCACCCGTGAGGACTAAGATAGTATGCCCCGTGTCCATACGAAACACTGCAGTGTTACGGTGAAAGCTCCAGGATGGCCCGCGAAATTCTATTATATGGGTATGGCTATTTCCAGAAAAACTCATTCAAAGGAATTATATGAACTTAGAGGGTTGTATTGGTGATTTTAATGATAATAATTCTGTAAATATATAATCGCTACGGTCGCGAATCATATTTTGTAAAACATACAACCTGACCCTGACCTGCAAATTCCAAAAAACGCAATAAAATTTGAATTTCGCGGGCCACCCTGGAGCTTTCAAATTAAGCTGCTATTTTACGCTGGTATTCTATGAAAGCGTGGTCCTTCCCCAGTCGAACCAACCCATTCGTGCTACAAGTATACTACCAATATAGCTGCAGCATGGCTCTACCACTATAAAAAACTGTTTACCTTTATGTCATATAAATAAAAGGATTAGAAATTCTTATTGAAAGTAATTTTTAATAATACCTGAATAATAATTTAAATTATTTTATATTAATAAAGAAATATCCCAACAAGAGTATATTAAATGACTCCCTGGGATTGTTTCACCACTAATTTATAATAACTAAAAGATTTTTTTTTTTATAATAACTAAACCTATCACTTCTACATCAAATACCCTAACTATCCTTAACACCTCTCTAACCACTATACTTGTAATCACACAACGTTGTCGATAATACGCCTCGTATTAATAAAAATATAACAATAATTATTATTAATTGACATTTTTATAGTTTACATACTTTTTACAAATACCTAATCAGGTCATAAATTCTGTCACATGTTTAATATAAAATAATTGAATCAAGTTTATTCATTATGTAACCATTTATATACCAAAATGAACTTAACAAAACATAGATTATTATGACACTAAAGTTTATTCAAAATGACCTCCGTGATTTTGAATACAGGCCTTCAATCTGCGCGGCCAGTCGTCTATCGCTGCACGAACGAGGTCCAAGTCAATATCAGCGGCTGCCTTAATCAAGGATGTCTTGAGTGACTCCAAATTGGGATGAGGCTTTGAGCACGCCTTTTCCTCCAAATGTTGCCATATCTTGTAATCAAACGGATTCAAATCTGGACTGGAGGAGGGCCAGTCTTCGTGCCGGATGAAGTCGATTTCACGCGCCGCCAGCCAGTCTTGTGTGCTCTTCGCTCTATGAGCTGGCGCCGAATCTTGTTGGAATACCCAGTGCCTGTTATTGAACATGGTATGAGAAACAGGTTCCACAAGGTTCGTCAGGACTGTATTTTGATACACAACTGCATTCGTTTTTACACCTTTCTCACAAAAATGTACCTCTGTTAAGCCCCGATAAGAAATTCCCAACCATACCATGAGCGAGGATGGAAAATGACCTCGTTGGACACGCGGAATACGGTTGCTCGCTTCTTCACTACTGTATGCGTACACCTTATCATTTTGTTTGTAGTAGCTCTCTTCTACGGTAAAAATTTTTTCATCCGAAAAAAGAATTTCCCGATATTTTTTCCCGCGTACTGCTTCAACAAAGCGCGGCATCTCTTTAGTCTCAGGTCCATTAGACGAGCATTCAAACGATGTCCTGTTTTTATTCGATATGCCCGAAGCCCTAAGTCTTCATTTAACACCCTTTTCACCGTGGTTCTGCTTAACCCCATCTGAAGGGCCAACAGTTTCTGCTTACGTTTGGGATTTCTTTGAATTCGCGCCTTCTCACCTTTTATCACTGCTGGAGTCCTAACAGTACCGAGGGCGACCATTTCTTGACCTGTCATCTACACTAGAGTCTTTATTGTATTGTTTGATGGTACGATAAACGAATCTTTTGATTATATTCAAATTTTTCAGTATGTCAAAAATTTGAATTGGCGCGTAACCGCAACGATGCAACGCAATAACTGCAACACGGTCTTCTTTAAGCGTCCACTCCATATTTAAAAATGAGTAAAATTCGAAAAATTATACAGTTTTATTTTCATGAACAATTCGAAATTCGAATTCAATAAACTTTTTTGTGGCCAGCATTATAAAAGAAAAGTTTTTACTGTGTGACAATGCTTATGACCTGACTGTGTATATACAATACATCACGAGGACCAATTTGAAATGGGTAGAATCCTGAGTCTCCTAGCTAGGTTACTTAGTAACCTGTATTTAGTAGATACAGACCTATCCCCCCCCCCCTTTTGATTAGGAATATATAGTTGTATTGTTTAAATTAATTTAAATTTTTGCAGGAAAAGAAATGTTTAAAAAAAAAGACAATAAACTGATCTCGGTATTCGCCTCTAAACGTAACTATTGATTATATATATATATATATATATATTGTTAAATAATTGATATGACATTTTAAGCGTGTTTTCATTTGCACATTACTTATTGTAATTGTACGTTTTTAAATAAAAGTCTGAAGTGGCAAACGATCTTACTGGCAACCTCGTGGTGAGTGACTGCTGCAGTCCATGGACACCTGAATACAAAGAACGCTACAGATGTGTTATCACCCCTGAGGACTAGGGATGACTCACAACCTGTGATTATATTAGCTCTCTATACCCTTCAGACTGGGACAGAGCATTGCATGTACTGCATAGTGAAGAAAAGCCAGGAGGAGGGATTGAGCAAGCGCAACTTTAGTGGCGCTAAGAGGAAAATTTGTAAGTGTCCGCAGAGTATTGAGCAGCATAGCGCTGCAAACATTTTTCTATTTACTTCATTAACCGGTGGTGACTATGTTAGACAAGAGTCGATATATGTATATTCCTAAATTCTTAACTTTATCACAAAACGGCATGTGAAGGCCATTAAGAATAGGTGGTAGGAGAGAAAAGTAAACTCTAGCGACTTATCCATTATGCCAATAATTATTGATGGAGTAGTGGAATAATTTATGTTTCTAAACTGTACCAAGTTTGCGACCGATTACTTGTATAAAAAAAAAGATTACTGTTCTAAAACATATAACCGAGTATTATTCGTTGTAAAAGCATGGCGTGCTCAGCAGAGCGGGACAGTATTTCATGCCGGCACATCGCTTTCAACTTTACAAGGCGCAGGTTCGGCCTCACATGGAATACTCTGGGAGGCCCAGGCCAGAGATCGGAAGCCAGCTTCTTCCACTTGACCGAATCCAGCGCAGAGCGGCTCGAATCATAGGCGACCGAGCCCTTTCCGATCGGCTCGATTCACTGGCGCTGCGAAGAGATGTTGCATCTCTTTGCGTATTTTATCGCATGTACTACGGGGAGTGCTCTGAGGAATTGTTCGGACTAATTCCAGCCGCTCAATTTCACCATCGCACATCGCGACAAAACTCGCGATAACATCCATACCATCTGGATGATTGGCGGTCCACCAGGCCGGCAACGCATCTGCAATTCCCCTGGTTCCCCTGGTGTTGCAGTTGTTCATGGGCGGCGGTATTCACTTGTGTTCATTGGCGGCGGTGAGCTGGAGGCTCGTTTGACCCCTCTCCTATAAAAATAATACTCGGTGCATAGTACTTCTACCATCACTAAAACTACATACTTGTAGGTATTTGGTCATTTATTTATTTCAAATATTTATTGCATTCTCTTAGAAAAAAAGGAAACAACGGGCGGACTTAATGCCTAAAGGCAGTTTCTACCAGTTAACCCATGGAGTGGTGAGAATGTCTTAAGTGTAGAAATTAAAAAAAGAAAAGATTAAAATCGAAAATATTTAAACTAAAATATTATGTGGGAAACATATTTACGTTTATCATTTACTTACTATGTTATATATTGTTATAGTTACAAGACAATACAACAATTGAAAATTATTTAACAACATTGTATTTCTAATGATCCCTCTGTAGATAAAAAAGTGCAGCCTGAACAGTGAAGTTATCTAATTTCACAAACAATTTTATGTTCAGCACATTAATTATTAGATTAATTTACGACAGTGTGTGGTCTCAGACAGGTGAAGTTATTAACGGGCGTTGAAAAAGCAAAGGTCACTCTCAGTGCCGGTTCGTTTGATGTGCGCGATTGAGACCCCCACTACGGGTGACTTAATGCTCAAAATGGTTTCGTACGAAATACTTAAAGTTCCTAAGCATTGCTTTTAGCGAAAAATATAATAAAATGCCAACAGCTAATTACTTGGTGGCAATTTGCAGAGATATGATCTAAGTAAGTTAAAAAGTTAGCATTTTGCATACCTTAAGCGAACGCGCAAGGTAATGTTCTACTATCGCCTAAAAATTAAAATTCCAACATTTTATCGAATAAAATCGTATTTAGCAATCATGTTATACATATAAATGATATAAAAAGCACATTGTAAGAAAGATAAATGATTGTTGAACTTACTAATAATTTTTTTAAATCGATTAATTGCTATTTTTAAATAAAAAAAAGGGTTTTAGTGGCTTATGGTGTGGATTTATCATGTCCCTGTGGATTGTAAACACTATAACTTTTGAAAATATCAATTGTTTAACTCAATCTATTTTTTAATCTCTTCATCTATCATGTGGGAAGCCACTGAATGTAAATGGCAGTGTAATTTTGTTTTGTTTAGCTATAATTAATTTTTTTCGGCTCAAAAAGGGCGAAATTTTCGTTGATTTGTTTGCCTCGTATATAAATTGTTTCTGTAAATGGGAATCTACAGCCACAGAGTAGTTTAGTTCACAGAGTACTTTTGTATTAAGTTTAGTTCGGCTTCTGTCGCCGTCGTGAGTGGACATTGTTTCGGTTGTTTTCAGCGGCTCAAAAAGATCGCTATATACAATATTCGAATAACCAAATTTCTTAAATACTTGATTATAATAATAATAAGAGATTTTTTTATTACAATATTTAAAAGCACAGAATAAATAATAGTAGTACGTACTAAAAGTAAGTAGTATTATTTTTTTGTCATGGGTGACATTTTCATGCTTTTCGAGGGTGTCGAAACCGATAGGGTTGTCGAAATGTAAATCCAAGATGGCGGCCGCAATAGGTATCAATTTTTTCATCATGGGTGTCATTTTCATGGTTTTCGAGGGTGCTGAAGCCGATAGTGCTGTCGAAATGTAAATCCAAGGTGGAGGCTGCAATATGTATAAAATTTTTCATCATAGGTGTCATTTTCATGGTTTTCGAGGGTGTTGAAGCTGATAGTGCTGTCGAAATGTAAATCCAAGATGGCGGCTGAATTAGGTACCAATTTATTCATCATGGGTGTCATTTTCATGGTTTTCGAGGGTGTTGAAGCCGATAGTGCTGTCAAAATGTAAATCCAAGATGACGGCTGCAAAATATATCAATTTTTTCATCTTGGGTGTCATTTTCATGGTTTTCGAGGGTGTTGAAACCGATAGTGCTGTCGAAATGTAAATCCAAGATGGCGGCTGCAATAGGTATCAATTTTTTCATCATGGGTGTCATTTTCATGGTTTTCGAGAGAGTTGAAGCCGATAGGGTTGTCGAAATGTAAATCCAAGGTGGCGGCTGCAATGGGTATCAATTTTTTCATCATGGGTGTCATTTTCATGGGTTTCGAGGGTATTGAAGCCGATAGTGCTGTCGAAATGTAAATCCAAGATGGCGGCTGAAGTAGGTACCAATTTTTTCATCATGGGTGTCATTTTTATGGTTTTCGAGGGTGTTGAAGCCAATAGTGCTATCGAAATGTAAATCCAAGATGGCGGCTGCAATAGATATAAATTTTTTCATCATTGGTGTCATTTTCATGGTTTTCCGGGGTGCTGATGCCGATAGTGCTGTCGAAATGTAAATCCAAGGTGGCGGCTGCAATGGGTATCAATTTTTTCATCATGGGTGTCATTTTCATGGGTTTCGAAGGTGTTGAAGCCGAAAGTGCTGTCGAAATGTAAATCCAAGATGGCGGCTGAAGTAGGTACAAATTTTTTCATCATGGGTGTCATTTTTATGGTTTTCGAGAGTGTTGAAGCCAATAGTGCTATCGAAATGTAAATCCAAGATGGCGGCTGCAATAGATATAAATTTTTTCATCATTGGTGTCATTTTCATGGTTTTCGGGGGTGCTGATGCCGATAGTGCTGTCGAAATGTAAATCCAAGGTGGCGGCTGCAATAGATATCAATTTTTTCATCTTGGGTGTCATTTTCATGGTTTTCGAGGGTGTTGAATCCTATAGTGCTGTCGAAATGTAAATCTAAGATGGCGGCTGAAGTTGGTACCAATTTTTTCATCTCGGGTGTCATTTTCATGGTTTTCAAGAGTGTTGAAGCCTATAGTGCTGTCGAAATGTAAATCCAAGATGGCGGCTGCATTAGGTATCAATTTTTTCATCATGGGTTTCATTTTCATGGTTTTCGAGGGTGTTGAAGCCGATAGTGCTGTCGAAATGTATTTAAACTACTTTAATAATTTCGTATAATCATGTTATAAGTAATTTTTTAATGCGCTTAAGGTATGCCCAATTGGATTTACCAATATTTTAGAAATGTTTTTTAACTTGCAGCTGATCATACTGAATGAGACGTAAATTGTAACTATGATCTTACATTGAAGAATTAAACGTATTCGAATCAATATATGGACTTTATTAATACTGTCCTCCAGACTGTATTTCGGTCACGGCGCGTAACATAAGACTAATCTTATGCGCTGGACAGGATAACAGTGCTGAGTGTACGTGCAAACACAAGTGAACTCTTTATTCCCTCATTTTCATAGGCCAACACGACCGGAGAGAGATCAGGCGCAGGAGCAATGGCTCTTCGTGCTTTTTGAGGCACGCGGATGAAACACAGCCAACTTCCTGACTCCGGGCTGCTACTGAGAACTACTACTTTCTTGTTAGAATAACCCAATAACTGAAATTGGCCCCGATCCTATGTTTAAACCCGGGACCTTATGATCAGCAGTCGCGTTTAGGACTTTAAAGACTAACGTAAGGCCGTTCATAAAATAGTCTTCCACGTAATGTTGCTGTTTCTCTCTCCAATAAATGGCAAAATAATGAGACAGGTTTAGAGATAATTAAGACTTAAATTCAGCAAGCTCTTGCAAATCAATGATTATGAGTAAGACTGCGTTTTCTTTATCTTAACTAAAGAATCTAAAGTGGAAACTATACGAGATACCCGAAAGATCTCGTATCAACGATGGTGGCATGATTTCTTTGAAGTTTGTGAGATATTTGATACTGTGATAGCCTCCTGAAAAGCGTCACGATTAAGGCGCGGGTTGAGCAAAATGTCGCGCTAGTCGTTATTTGTGCGGTTTTTAGGAGCTATCTACTTTTTATTTAAAAGATATATCAAGAAATAAAAAACACATTAAATTTCTACATAATCTTGATTTCATAAGAGCTGTATCCAATTTTTTTTTAAAGGAATAAATATTAATATAATCTCCTTACAACGAAACCACATAAATGTGAAATTATTATTGATAACATGCATCTCCTCGTAAAGTAAGTATTATTTTATTTTGCGATTTACACCAATGGATAGGCAATTTATTAATGAACATTTCTATTGTAAATTTTTTTTCAAAAGACCAAAATTTGATTTTATTAAGAAATTATTTTATAATCTGGGCGTATTCACTGCCCACGGGCTTGCTGTATCATTGAGCGTTGAGCTCTCGAACGTGGAGCTTGTGTCGTTCGTTAGAGCATCGGCCTGCGCACACGCTCACGATACGATAATATTATTACTTATTAGGTTATTTTATAGGTAGTATTATTTGTTTGTTTTGGGTATAATTTTTCGTATTATTTATACATATATTTGTTGTGTTTTTACTGCGCGATGAAGCTTTTTGCGTGTATTTTCTTTGAAGTAAATGCAAATAAAAAAATAAAGCACCATTAGCGTGTAAGGTTCGAATCCATAATTAACATTTCGACAAATATTATAATTTACACTATAAAAGGCTAATTCAATATTATCAGTATAGTATACAGTTAAAAATAATCGTAATAACCAACTACAATATCTTATCAGGTATAGTACTGCCTCGTTGGTCTAGTGGTTGTAGTAGTGCGACTGCTGATCATGAGGTCCCGGGTTCGAGTCCTGGGTCGGACCGAGAAGTCAGTTAAGAGTTTTTCATTTATGTTCTAAGTTATAATTAGTATTACTAAGTTATAGATTTTTGCTAAAATATAGTATATTATTTATTGCTTGTTTTTTCTTCTTTTTCACAAAATAATTGAGTACATAAGGTGTTCTATACTTATAATTCGGTAAAAAGTATCTAAGTAGGTACTAATATACCTACTTTTTACTATAAACTAAAAATTTTTAAAACTAAATTTAACTAAAAAGACTAAGCTGACCATTTATTTTTTAACTCAAAACAGGACATGGGTTTATTTATACTGTAAAAACTATAACTTTATACAATAAATTAAAAAATAATGTTGCATTTAAAAATAGGTAATTATTAAATGCAACATTTTTTTAAATTATGAATAACATTTGTCAGTGGATTAAATTTGCTTTAATAAAGTTGGTGATGATTTTAAATAAGAAAAAAATTCTGCTCAATTTTTTTTTATTGTTATCTTTCAACATCGCCTTTAGAACTGGAACCGTAAGTGTTTCTTTCAGACGTCCACAATTTATTCAAAATAAAAAAATACTCTTTCTATCGGAGCATTTGTACCAGGTAGACATAAAATATATTCGATTAAAAAAATTATGTTGAAGATTGTTGGCTTTGAATACTTCCATCCAACGAATTACGGGACAATGGGACAGGTGACCAAGAAAAGGGACAGTCCCGTTCAAAACGGGACGTATGGTCACTTTACCTATAACCCGGCGACGGCTCCGTGGCGCAGTGGCTTAGCAATCAGTTGTTGCGCTGGGGGCCGCGGGTTCGAATCCCGCACGGAACAAATATTTGTAAGGCCTACAAATAATCGTTCCGGGTCTGGATGTTTGTCCTTGTGCAATTGATGTTTGTAAACTGCCTCCACGACTCTCATTCTATATTACTCTCACTCTGCGAAATATCCTATTTATTTTTTTATTCTTTATTGCACCAAATATTTGTACAAAAGGCGAGCTATCTATCTATTTACCTATAGTGAGTAGGTATCTTTTAAACTCACAATTTTCAATGCTTCATTTTTTATATATAGTTAATTATAAAATTTCATAATTAGATAATAAAATACATAATTTTAATATAATGCAACTAATATACCGAATAAAAAAATTAAAATACATTTATCGTTGTACGCTGTGTGTATTTCCATAAAATAGTTTATTGATGTTGAAAAAATATTACGTCCGTACAGTAGGTGGCATTGAGTTATACAAAACTATGGTAGGTGGCGTCTTACATATTATTTCTTAAGCGATCCTATATTGTAGGGAGTTGGCGCGGCCGGCACACAAACGCTCAAGGTCGTTCGCATGGAGTAGCCCCTTAAGGCAAATTCCTACAATGGAGTGGACTCTATCAAGCGATGAATTGCACACATACAAAACACATAAATCAATCAGTAAATGCAATTTTTTTAATAGGATATGGGTGACAAACAGCTCACAGTCCAACTGATGATAAGTGGTTGCTGCGGTCCATAGACATCTCCATCTATTCTCGATTACAATTAAAAATGCAGATGCGTTGTCATACGTGAGGACTAAAATGGAATGCCACATTTTCAGTAAAAATGGTATCCGGTTCTCTACACTAACCATACGAAACACAGCAGCGTTCAGCTGCTATTTTACGCTGGTATTCTGTGATAGCGTGGTCCTCCCCCGGTCAAGCCGAACCATTCGTGCTACAACTATACTAGTAATATAGCTGCAGCATAGCTCTACCACGTAAAATAGACAATAAATGCAATAGTAGCAAGTAGGAGAAAATTTTAAGGATTATTGGATGTTTTCAAATGTTATGTATAATTTTAAATAACTAACAGGATACGTAAAATTCTATATTTTACATTCAGTACTTAATAAAGTACAAGCTATTTGATTTGTATAATTCATTGAAAAGATTCAGTACATTTTGAGCCTTGGTGGATTACCTTAAAAGAGAGTAGAAGAGAGTTGGATCTCCGTTGGCATCACCGTATTGAACAGTTCTGGTAGTAAATGTGTTCGGTGGTAAAGGAACATCCTAAAGATGTATGAGACATTAACAAAAAATATTTAGTAATAGAATCTATCGTTACTTTGCAGAAATCCATTATATAAGATGTTAAAAATTAATTGGCTGTGATCCGCGTAATAGTTAAAATAAAATGATGTGTCTTACCTAGAAGAGCACCTTCCGCCCTCCCTCAATTGCGAACACTATCCTTCATACCACTAATATCAACACCACTACTCCCAACACCATTACACTAGGAAAGATACACCACCGTCGATAATGCTAAGATTCACTTAGCTGTCGTCTACCGCTGAGTCTAATTCATCTGAGTATGCGTTACACGTTTAGAGGCAAAAACGTATCGTATTAACGACGGTAGTGTGTCTTCCTTGTGTAGTGGCGTTATATTTTTTATGTAAATAGGTACCGTCGTGATACTGAAAACTGTCGCTAATTCAGCTAAGAGGACTTAAGATGCACAAGCGAAAATGATTAAGTTTATTTTATACTAGCTGTTCCCCGCGACTTCGCCCGCGTGTAATTTAGGATTATAATTATATTGCTCAGAACCCTAATTCGTTTTCTTAAATATAAGTAGCCTAAGCCCCCGTATAGTGGCGGGAAAGAATACTCACTACCTCATGTCTTCCCTTGGGTGTCGTAAGAGGCGACAGAGGGAAACTGAGGCAGAGGATGGGCAGCAGCATCTTTCTAATAATAGCCCCAGTCCCCGGCGGCCCAGCTATTTCTGGCTACGGTGGCGAACATGGCAACGGCGGGGTAGGGGGTGCTAAGACTCTCCGGTGGAGGTTCGGTTGTCACCTACGACGACTCGACCTGGCATTCTTCATTATGACGGCTCCGTGGCGCAGTGGCTTAGCAATGAGTTGATGCGCTGGGGGGCGCGGTTTCGAATCCCGCACGGAACAAGTATTTGTATGGCCTACAAATAATTCCTATAATAATAATAATTCCTATAAAAATAAATGCATTCCTCCAAAACCCAATAAACAGTGTTAATGGGAGACTTCAATGCAAAACTGGGCACAAGAGAGAACGGTGAGCTGAAAGTAGGGAAATTTGAAATAGGGCAACGGAACCCAACGGGGCCAGCAGCTGGCCGACTTCATGGAGAAAGAACGACTCTTTATGATGAACTCTTTCTTCAAGAAGCGGCCCCACAGGAAGTGGACCTGGTCGAGCCCCGACGGTGCGACAAAAAATGAGATTGACTTCATTATGACGACCAGACGACAACTGTTCAGTGATGTCTCAGTGATCGCGAGGGTGAAAACCGGCAGCGATCACCGAATGATTAGAGGCACACTAAACCTAAATGTTAAGTTGGAGAGGCCTCGTCTGATGAAGTCAACGCTCCGTCCCTCTCGTGCTCTAATCCAAAGTCCCGAAACCTTTCAGCTCGAGTTACAAAACCGTTTTCAGTGCCTAGAAGAGTGCAATGAAGTGGACGATATGAATGACAAGCTCGTGGAAACTTTCCATGCGGTCAGAGCTAAGTTCTGCAAGACCCGCCGCAGAAGAACACAAAAACTCTCCGATCACACTCTTAATCTCATGGCTGTTAGACGGAAGATGAGGCTACATTCTTCAACAGATTTGACAGCATACAGGCAACTGAACAGACAGATCTCCAAATTCATGCGGCGGGACTTACACAACTTCAATACAGCTCGTATTGAAGAAGCGATCGAGCGGAACCAAGGCTCCAAAGTCTTTGCCAGAGATCTGTCTGCTAGAAAGAGCCAACTGTCAAAGCTGAAGACCGAATGTGGCAGCATCGTTTCCGGGGCACTTGAGATTTTGAGTTAGATTGAGAGGTTCTATGGGCAGCTGTACACGTCATCGTTGGAGCCACACGCAAGTGTGAGTAACGATCCAAGAGCGAGTCTTATCCGACACTACTCCGAAGATATCCCGGACGTCAGTCTGAGCGCAATTAGAATGGCTCTCCAGCACTTTAAAAACGGCAAGGCCCCAGGCGAGGATGGAATTACAGCGGAGCTTCTGAAAGCGGGTGGAAGACCGGTACTTGAAGTCCTTGAGAAGCTTATTAATTCCGTCCTCCAAGGTGGCATTACACCGGAGGCGTGGAGCAGAAGTGCGGTGGTCTTGTTCTTCAAGAAAGGTGACAACGCTCTCTTGAAGAACTACAGACCGATTTCCCTTCTGAGCCGCGACTACGTGCTGTTTTCGAGAGTCATTACGAATTGTCTCGCGCGCAGACTTAACGACTTCCAGCCTCCCGAACAAGCCGGTTTCCGAAAGGGCCTTAGCAACATAGACCACATACATACCCTCCAGCAAATTGTACAGAAGTCCGAAGTACAATTTGCCATTATGTCTGGCGTATGTAGACTATGAGAAAGCCTTTTGATTCCGTCGAAATTTGGGCGGTGCTGTAGTCCCTCCAGCGGTGCCAAGTTGACTGTCGGTATATCGAAGTGCTGAAGTGTTTGTACAGTAGAGCTACGATGGCTATCCGAGTACAGAACCAGAGTACGAAACGTATCCAAGTGCAGAGAGGTGTAAGACAGGGTGATGTTATATCCCCGAAACTCTTCACCGCTGCATTGGAAGACGTTTTCAAGCTTCTGGACTGGAAAGGATACGGTATTAACATCAATGGCGAGTACATCACTTACCTTCTCTTCCATCTCTGCACAGAGAGGGCGACTCACTGGCCCATGCCGCAAAGGAGAAAGCCGATCTGTTGAGCTCTCTTTTTGCGTCCAACTCGACTCTAGATGACGGGGGGAACACACGCCGCCAAATTGGCCTCTAAAAAGCTTGGCGTGCTCAGCAGAGCGAGACAGTATTTCATGCCGGCACATCGCTTGCAACTTTACAAAGCGCAAGTTCGGCCCCACATGGAATACTGTTCTCATCTCTGGGCCGGGTCACCCCAGTGCCAGCTCCTTCCACTTGACCGCATCCAACGCAGAGCGGTTCGAATCGTCGACGACCGAGTTCTTTCTGATCGGCTCGATACACTGGCACTGCGTAGAGATGTTGCATCTCTTTGCGTATTTTATCGCATTTATCACGGGGAGTGCTCTGAGAAATTGTTCGGACTATTTCCAGCCGCTCAATTTCACCATCGCACATCGCGACAAAACTCGCGTTACCATCCATACCATCTGGATGATTGGCGGTCCACCACTGTGCGATTTAGAAGAAGTTTTCTCCCTCGCACGACTTCCTTGTGGAATCAATTACCACCAGCGAATTTTCCGGACCGATACGACTTAGGAACCTTCAAGAAAAGAGCTTACACCTTTCTAAAAGGTCGGCAACGCTTCTGCAATTCCCCTGGTGTTGCGGTTGTTCATGGGCGGCGGTAGTCACTTACCATCAGGTGAGCCGCATGCTCGTTTGCTATATTTGCGTATTCTATAAAAAAAAAACCTTCGATTTGCCGACTATATAGTCCTTATGGCTTGGTCCTGGCCGGAATCGCTGGAGGACCTAAGCACTATGCTAAATGACCTCAATAGTGTCTCCCAACGGATAGGTCTTAAGATGAACATGGACAAAACAAAGATTATGTTTAATGTCCATGTCACACCTATGCCGATAGTTGTTGGGAGCACTAAGCTCGAAGTTGTTGACGAGTATGTTTACCTGGGACAAATAGTCTGACTAGGTAAGTCCAACTTCGACCGAGAGGTCAATCGACGGATTCAACTCGGCTGGGCAGCGTTCGGGAAGCTACGACGACACATCTTCTCGTCAGACATACCTCAAAACCTTAAAACGAAATTGTACAACCAGTGCGTGTTGCCAGTGATAACTTACGGAACGGAGACGTGGTCCTTCACTGCTGGCCTTATGAGGAAAATCAAGGTCGCTCAGGGAGCTATGGAGAGGGCTATGCTCGGAGTTTCTCTGCGTGATAAACTTAGGAAAAAAGATTTCCGCAGTAGAACCAGAGTAACCGTCATAGCCACAACGGATTAGTAAGCTGAAGTGGCAGTGGGCCGGCCATATAGCTCGAAGAACCGACAACTGATGGGGAAGAAAGGTTCTCGAGTGGCAGCCTCGTACCGGTAGGCGTTGTTTAGGGCGTCTCCCCACCAGATGGAGTGACGACCTGGTAAGACATGCAGGAGGTCGATGGATGCAGGTGGCTCAGGACCGTGCTTTGTGGTATTCTTTGGGGGAGGGCTATGTTCAGCAGTGGACTTGTGAAGGGATGTAATGATGATGATGACAAATAATTGTTCCGGGTCTGGATGTTTGTCCTGGTGCAATTTGTGTTTGTAAACTGCCTCGACAATACAGGAGAAAATCCTAGTGGGGGGTAACGTTTTTAAAAAGAATTAATAAAAACTTATAACGCACGCACCCTGAGGACTGACGAGAAGATCCTGGAGCTGGAAGAAGAGATAGAGAAATTGTGCTGGAATATCATAGGATTATCCGAGGTCCGAAGAGAGGGGGAGGACACGGTATTCCTCTAATCCGGCAACTTGTTCTATCACCGGGAGGGCGACCATCTGTCCCAAGGAGGTGTCGGATTTATCGTCCACAAGTCTCTCGTGAACAACGTTGTAAAGATTGGGAGTGTGTCGACGAGGGTTGCGTACTTTATACTCAGAATCACCAAACAGTATTCGCTGAAGGTCATACAGGTTAACGCACCAACCTCGGCACACCCCGATGAGGAGGTGGAAGAAATGTATGAAGATATCTCTAGAGCCATGCATTCCTTCAAAATCCACTATACGGTGTTAATGGGAGACTTCAACGCAAAACTAGGTACTAGAGAGGACGGTGAGCTGAAAGTAGGGAAATTCGGAATAGGGCAACGGAACCTAAGGGGCCAGCAGCTGGCTGACTTCATGGAGAAAGAGGGACTCTTTATGACGAACTGTTTTTTCCAGAAGCGGCCCCACAGGAAGTGGACCTGGTCGAGCCCCAACGGTACGACAAAAATGAGATTGACTTCATTATGACGACTAGACGGCAACTGTTCAGTGATGTCTCAGTGATCGCGAGGGTGAAAACCGGCAGCGATCACCGAATAGTGAGAGGCACACTGTACCTAAAAGTTAAGTTGGAGAGGTCAAGTCTAATGAAGTCAACGCTCCGTCCCCCTCGTGCTCTAATCCAAAGTCCCGAAACCTTTCTGCTCGAGCTACGAAACCGTTTTAAGTGCCTAGAAGATTGCAATGCAATGGACGATATGAATGACACTCTCGTGGAAACTGCCCATGCGGTCGGAGCTAAGTTTTGCTAGACCCGCCTCAGAAGAACACAAAAACTCCCCGATCACACTCTTAATCTCATGGCTGTTAGACGGGAAATGAAGCTGCATTCTTCAACAGATTTGACAGCATACAGGCAACTGAACAGACAGATCTCCAAATGCATGCGGCGGGACTTAGGCAACTTCAATACAGCTCGTATTGAAGAAGCGATCGAGCGGAACCAAGGCTTCAAAGTCTTTGCCAGAGATCTGTCTGCCAGAAAGAGCCAATTGTCGAAGTTGAAGACGGAGTGTGGCAGCGTTATTTCCGAGACACCTGAGATTTTGAGTGAGATTGAGAGGTTCTATGGGCAGCTGTACACATCATCGAGCCACACTGGAGCCACACGCAAGTGTAAGTAACGATCCAAGAGCGAGTCTTATCCGACATTATTCCGATGATATCCCGGACGTCAGTCTAAACGAGATTAGAATAGCTCTCCAGCACCTTAAAAACGGCAAGGCCCCAGGCGAGGATGAAATTACAGCGGAGCTTCTGAAAGCGGGTGTAAAAACGGTACTTGAATTCCTTCAGAAGCTATTTATATATATCTATTTATATTATTTATTCTGTCCTCCATGGTGGCATTACACCGGAGGTTTGAAGCAGAAGTGCGGTGGTCTTGTTCTTCAAGAAAGGTGACACCGCTCTCTTGAAGAACTACAGACCGATTTCCCTTCTGAGCCGCGTCTACGTGCTGTTTTCGAGAGTCATTACGAATCGTCTCGCGCGCAGACTTGACGACTTCCAGCCTCCCGAACCAGCCGTTTTCCGAAAAGGCGTTAGCACCATAGACCACATTCATACCCTTCGGCAAATTGTACAGAAGTCCGAAGGGTACAATTTGCCACTATGTCTGGCGTATGTGGACTATGAGAAAGCCTTTGATACCGTCGAAATTTGGGCGGTGCTGCAGTTTCATTCAGCGGTGCCAAGTTGATTGTCGGTATATCATAGTGTTAGGGCTACGATGGCTATCCGAGTACAGAACCAGAGTACGAAACCTATTCAATTGCAGAGAGGTGTAAGACAGGGTGACGTCATATCCCCAAGAATCTTCACAGCTGCATTGGAATACGTTTTCAAGTTTCAGGACTGGAAAGGATACGGTATCAACATCAATGGCGAGTACCTCACTCACCTTCGATTTGCCGACGATATAGTCCTTATGGCAGAATCGCTGGAGGACCTAAGCAGTATTCTCAATGACCTCAATAGTGTTTCCCAACGGATAGGTCTTAAGATGAACATGGACAAAACAAAGATCATGTTTAATGTCCATGTCACACCGATGCCGGTAGTTGTTGGGAGCACTAAGCTCGAAGTTGTTGACGAGTATGTTTACCTGGGACAAATAGTCCGACCAGGTAAGTCCAACTTCGACCGAGAGGTCAATTGACGGATTCAATTCCATTGGGCCAGGCCAAGAGTTCAAGAGGTCAAGGTCAAGAGTACCCTAAACCGTAGAGCATGTATGAAGGGAATAATGAAAGTGGACGAAGCATGTATGTAAGGATCGTAGCAAGTGGAAAGAAGTGGTCTCTGCCTACGGGAAAGAGGCGTGATTATATGTAATGTAATGTTTAGGAAATTACGGCACATCTTCTCGTCAGGTATACCTCCAAACTTGAAAACGAGACTGTACAACCAGTGCGTGTTTCCAGTGATGACCTATGGGACTGAGACGTGGTCCTGCACTGCTGGCCGGATGAAGAAGCTCTAGGTTGCTCAGCGAGCTATGGAGAGGGCTATGCTTGGAGTTTCTCTGCGTGATAAACTTAGAAATGAGGATATCCGCAGTAGAACCAGAGTGACCGACATAGCCCAACGGATTAGTAAGCTGAAGTGGCAATGGCCCGGCCATATACCTCGAAGAACCGACAACTGATGGGGAAAAAAGGTTCTCGAGTGGCGGCCTCGTACCGGCGAACGAAGTGTAGGGCGTCTCCCCACTAGATGGAGTGACGATCTGGTAAGACATGCAGGAAGTCGATGGATGCAGGTGGCTCAGGACCGTGCTTTGTGGCATTTCTTGGGGAAGGCCTATGTTCAGTAGTGGACTTGTGAAGTGCTGTAATGATGATGATGAAGTAGCCTAAGTTACTCCTTAGAAAATCAGCTATCTGCCAGTGAAAATCCAGTCGAAATCAGTCCAGTCGTTTCGGAGATTAGCCGGAACAAACAGACAGACTGACAGACAGACAAAAATTATAAAAATTATGTTTTTATTATAAATACGGTATATAAATTCATATGCATTTAGTAAAAATCTGTTATTTTAACATTACAAACAGACACTTAAATTTTATTTATTGCATGCCGAGCGCAAAGCGCGTGGGTATGTTCTACTAACGCCTAAAAATCAAAATTCCACCGTTTTGTCGCATGAAATCGTATCCAGCAATCATATTATACATATAAATGATATAAAAAGCACATTGTTAGAAAGATAAATGATTGTTGAACTTATTAATATTTTTTTTAAATCGATTAATTGCTATTTTTAAATAAAAAAAGGGGTTTTAGTGGCTTATGGTGTGGATTTATCATGTCCCCAAGGCTTGTAAATACTATAACTTTTGTAAATATCAATTGTTTAACTCAATCTATTTATTAATCTCTTCATCTATTATGTGGGAAGCCACTGAATGTAAATGGCAGTGTAATTTTGTTTTGTTTAGCTATAATTAATTTGTTTCGGCTCGAAAATGGCTAAATTTTCGTTGATTTGGTAGCCTCGTATAGAATTATTTCTGTAAATGGGGAGCTGCAGCCACAGAGTAGTTTACTCACTAACTCAGTTGGCCATCGCCAAAGATTACTGTATATATCAGTTCGCCGCATTAGCTTGCTACATTTTATATTTATCTATGGTTCGCCGTCAGTCGCCGTCGTGAGTGGACATTATTTCGGTTGTTTGCAGCGGCTCAAAAAGATCGCTGTACAAATACACAATATTCGAATAACCAAATTTCTTAAATACTTGATTATAATAATAATAACAGATTTTTTTATTACAATATTTTAAAAGCACAGAATAAATAACAGTAGTACGTACTAAAAGTAAGTAGTATCAATTTTTTGTCATGGGTGAAATTTTCATGGTTTTCGAGGGTGTTGAAACCGATAGGGTTGTCGAAATGTAAATCCAAGATGGCGGCCGCAATATGTATCAATTTTTTCAATATGGGTGTCATTTTCATGGTTTTCGAGGGTGCTGAAACCAATAGTGTTGTCGAAATGTAAATCCAAGGTAGCGGCTGCAATAGGTATAATTTTTTTCATCATGGGTGTCTTTTTCATGGTTTTCGAGAATGTTGAAGCTGACAGTGCTGTCGAAATGTAAATCCAAGATGGCGGCTGAAGTAGGTACCAATTTTTTCATCATGGGTGTCATTTTCATGGTTTTCGAGGGTGTCGAAGACGATAGTGCTGTCGAAATGTAAATCCAAGATGGCGGCTGCAATAAATATAAATTTTTTCATCTTGGGTGTAATTTTCATGGTTTTCGAGGGTGTTAAAGCCGATAGTGCTGTCGAAATGTAAATCTAAGGTGGCGGCTGCAAGGGGTATCAATTTTTTCATCATGGGTGTCATTTTCATGGGTTTCGAGGGTGTTGAAGCCGATAGTGCTGTCGAAATGTAAATCCAAGATGGCGGCTGAAGTAGGTACCAATTTTTTCATCATGGGTGTCATTTTCATGGTTTGCAAGGGTGTTGAAGCCGATAGTGCTGTTGAAATGTAAATCCAAGATGGCAGCTGCAATATATATCAATTTTTTCATCATGGGTGTCATTTTCATGGGCTTCGAGGGTGTTGAAGCCGATAGTGCTGTCGAAATGTAAATCCAAGATGGCGGCTGAAGTAGGTACCAAATTTTTTCATCATGGATATCATTTTCATGATTTTCGAGGGTGTTGCAGCCGATAGTGCTGTCGAAATGTAAATCCAACATGGCGGCTGCAATAGATATCAATTTTTTCATCATGGGTGTCATTTTATGGTTTTCGAGGGTGCTGAAGCCGATAGTGCTGTCGAAATGTAAATCCAAGATGGCGGCTGAAGTAGGTACCAAATTTTTTCATCATGGATATCATTTTCATGGTTTTCGAGGGTGTTGCAGCCGATAGTGCTGTCGAAATGTAAATCCAACATGGCGGCAGCAATATATATCATTTCATTTCATCATGGGTGTCATTTTCATGGTTTTTGAGGGTGCTGAAGCCGATAGTGCTGTCGAAATGTAAATCCAAGTTGGCGGCTGCAATAGGTATAAATTTTTTCATCATGGGTGTCATTTTCATGGTTTTCAAGGGTGTTGAAGCCGATAGTGCTATCGAAATGTATTTAAACTACTTTAAAAAAATCCGTTTAATCATGCTATACGTTATTTTTAATGCGAAGGCATGCTCAATTGGATTTACCAATATTTGTATATATAATGAAATAATTGTGTAACTAGATTATCAAAATGAGTTTCATCGGGGTGGTAGCCCGTTACAGTCAGTAGGTCTGTTGTAAGTTTATTAGATAACACAGATAAAATACAAATGACAAGGAGGGCATAAATTGTAAGAAGTGATTTTGACGTACGTGGGACGGCTCGATGGGTCCGGTCGCTGACAACAGAAACGCGAGTTGCTTAAATATGAAGAAGGCAGTATCTGATCATGACGTATTGTGGGCGCAAACGACGTTTTGCTTCTGGACGCCATTAGCCCCTCAAGATCCCAGCCGCTGAATCGGAACCGCACGGCTTGGGAATACTTTGTTATTCTGCTTTCAACCAGTTTTTTTTTGTTTAAAAGAATGCACAAAGCAAGTCAAAAGTCAATGATATTAATAGTTACCAAAGACTTCTATGTGTACTACTAGACGGGCTCTGCGGCTTTAATACACTGCGCTCTAACATACGGTCAATTCTCCGTAACATCTTTAGTTGACTGCGAGCCGCCGAGATGACTAGTTCTTTGTTTTGTAAACCGCTAACTGTGCTTTTGACAATCTAACACTGATTTTATTTAATGTGACTTAGAAAACGTATGAGAACGTTTTGTGCGCACTTTGTGAACGTGATTTGAAATAAATTTCAGATAAAAAAAATTATGTAATTTTATTCGTATTTGCCTAAAAACAGTAACTGTCGTAAATGAAAATACAACTCGCATCTTAATTTATCCATCTTGATATCCGCCCGCGCCCGATCCCGCCAACGCAACGCGCTATCTACAACTGTAATAAAGTTTTTGTTCTGAATTGCCGGTCTAATAGCATACATAGAATATTTTTGATTAACATATTGTTAACTTTGTGATCAATGTTACTTGAGTAATGGCAAAATACCCAGAACAGAGACGAGAAAGAGCGTCGAGAGTGCGAGATATCAATGTGACTTAAGTAATGGGTTCTATGTTAGACTAGCGAGCCGCCCCGGCTTCGCTTGGTTAGAATATATACATGTGTTATACGGAACGCTTCAGCTATATTATAGTTGTAGCACAAATGGGTCGGCTCGACCGGGGTAGGACTATGCTCTCACAGAATACCAGCGTAAAATAGCAGCTCAATGTATTTCGTATGTCGAGTGTAGAGAACCGGATCTTTTTACTGGAAACAAGGCATTCCATCTTACTCCTCAGGAGTGACAACGCATCTGAATTTTGATTCTTAATCGAGGATAGATGAAGATGTCTATGGGCCTCAGCATCCACTTATCATCAGGTGGACTGTAGGCTTCACACACTTATTTATGAAAATTCGAATGTAAACCAACATCTATTTTCTATGATCAATTTAACTCTCTTTCTAAAAAGCTTTTAGAGAAAGCGAGTAGTTCTTAAGTGATTATCCCGGTGTCATACATATATTAGCATCTTGAATGTTATGTGGTTGAAGCCACACTGCACAAGTATTTAGCATAAACGACTAGTTCTTCGAAAAGAGAAATTCTTGTAATCTAGACCACATCCTTTTTCCTCAAGTAACGTGTTTGAGTTAATGAATGAGTTTAAAATAACTTGTATAATAATGTCGTCTTCTTTTTCTTCCTGTCCTTATTCCAAGTTATTTGGGGTCGACACAGTATGTCTTCCTCTTCCATTTTCCCCTATTAACCGTCATCTTAGCACACTTCTTTCTTACGCATATCCTCCCTAATACAGTCCATCTTTTTTTTTTAAATGTTACCCCCGCACTAGGATTTTCTCCTGTATCGTGGAGGCAGTTTACAAACATAAATTGCACAAGGACAAACATCCAGACTCGGAACAATTATTTGTAGGCCATACAAATACTTGTTCCGTGCGGGATTCGAACCCGCGGCCCTCAGCGCAACAACTGATTGCTAAGCCACTGCGCCACGGAGCCATCCATCTTTTCCTAGGATTCTCCTTCCATTAATATATAATAATTCCCTTCGCATAATATGCTCGTATCACACTAGCCTACCACTTCTAAACTTTTCGGTGATTGGGGTCACTGTCAAACTGCCTCTGATAAATTCATTTTTGACTATATTTTAAATTTCATTTATCTTTTTTAAATTTAAAATAATATGAACGATATTAATAATAATAATAATTTAATAATAGAACCAGAGTAACCGACATAGCCCAACGGATTAGTAAGCTGAAGTGGCAGTGGGCCGGCCATATAGCTCGAAGAACCGACAACCGATGGGGAAGAAAGGTTCTCGAGTGGCAGCCTCGTACCGGTAGGCGAAGTGTAGGGCGTCCCCCCACGAGATGGAGTGACGACCTGGTAAGACATGCAGGAAGTCGATGGATGCAGGTGGCTCAGGACCGTGCTTTGTGGCTTTGTGGCATTCTTTGGGGGAGGCCTATGTTCAGCAGTGGACTTGTGAAGGGCTGTAATGATGATGATGATGATGAACGATATTCTTATGCCCAATACTGGCTGAGAACATGTTATTCGTGACGATTTTAGAATTCATTCAAATCGAATTTTTTTTTTGCAATTAGGTTATATTAATGAACCAAAAGACTACTGTTTGTGCGTGCTTTATAAAACCTTCCAAAATCACGCATTAAAATTCTGATATGTATGACTAATGAATTATGTGAATTATGATGGCAGCTCTAGAGGTGAAGAAAATATATAGCGCGAAAGTTAATATTAAAAGGTGTCGAGATAGACCGAGACTAACTTTTGAAGACCATGTGAGCAAATTGCTCGAAGAGGGGAGGGTCAAGAGTACTCGGATACCTAGACGTGCATGTATGAAGAAGATAATGAATCTGAAAGAAGCGAAAGAGGTATGTAAGGATCGTGACACTTGGCGATCTGTTCTCTCTGGCTACCCCGTCAGGGATTGTGCGTGAAGATAAGTAAGTAAGCTCTAGAGGTCGTAATGCGGCGTTTTTACGCGGAAGCGTCGACGCTGATGACTCCGTGTAATAGTATTACAACTCATCAATCTGCTGCACCTAGATACATTCCGCTGCGCACCTGAATCCACGAGTAGGACGTAGACGCGGCATGCACGAACAATTTTTTGAGGTTTTAACCAAAAAATAGTCGCTTTAACAGCAATATTTCAGCCCAACACAAGTTCAATTCTGATTACCTTTTTTTTACACACCACCCTTTTTTACCCGACTACCTAAGAAGGAAAATAATGTTTTTCGAGACTATGTACGTATGTATGTATATCTGTCTATTTGGTGCACTCCAGTTGCATTACTAATATTCACGGTGTACGCGCAACTAAACACCACCGTGTTTGTTTGCAGTTACGACGTAACATAGTTCAGGCAGGGGTCACAGGGCGACGGCGTTGCGCGCGCATTTCTTACTATTTTGTCACCTCTACTTTTATTAAAAACATATTGCTTTTTGTGATTGTAATTTTTAAATAAGTACCTGATTTTCTTTTTTCGGTAGTTTTTAGCGGTCGCTATTGTCTTAAAGATTTATTAGGGGTGAATAGGGATTAGTTTAAGAAGCCTATCTATTCGTAATTGTAGTTGACGAAATTAGCTTTAAATGCTTAACTTCAATGGTGGTCAATTTTTAACACGGTGGGCTTTTAACACGTTGAACTTTGACATGCACCAAAGTCAAATTTACAGCCTATATACGTCGCACTGCTGTGCACAGGCCTCCTCTTATTTCTGAGAGGGCTTTTTAAGGCCAAGACGTGTCCACCGCGTTGCCCCAATACATCTTAGCGGAGTTCACATGTCTTCGAAATATTTTTTTTTATTTCCCAGACTGTAGGTTTCTTCACAATGTTTTCCTTCGCCACAGAGCATGTGATAAATCAGTACTGAAAATTTCAACTAACAATTTCTTTGGTACCGGCGAGTATCGAACCCCGTGAAATTTAGTGCGCTATGGCCCCGTTCAAAACCCTGCAAGACAAGTTATATTTTTACTTAAATTAAAATGCTCTCGTAGCTTGTGGTTTTTTATCTATCATAAAATAGTGCTTGACTACTATCATATCTGATGACAAGTGATGAGAAGACAGTTGAAGATAGAACTGCGCTGACTCAGAAGCAAAAGCCTATTCACTCTTGGCTTGAAGTCACCCACATAAAAAACGGATAGAAAGACAGATACATACCTAAATCTTATCTCTAATTTGAAACAAGGACCCGTTACCAACCCAGCAGCCAGGTGTCCCATTAGCTGAAAACAAACGGTCACCGGTGGGTAGATATTATAAATAGTAAATAAGATAGATAATATGTACTAATAACGTAGTAGAGCCACGACGCTGCTATATTTAGGGTTGCAGTACGAATGGGTTGGTCCTACAGGAGAACTCACGCCATCACAGAATACCAGCGTTAAGTACACACTTAATGTTGTCTTGTTTCGTATGTTAATTGGAAGGAAGAGTGCCGAATACTCTCTAAATTGTTAACAGGACAATCAATGTTAGCCCTCAAGGGTGACAACACATCTGACAAACTATTCCTCTCTTCTGCTGCACGCGTTATGAACAACGAGGCAAACCGCTTAGTTCGAATACTTGGATTATGGACAACAAGGTTGCCCTAGTGAAAGGGCGGGGTAAATACGGTTTAAATTGACATAATAATGGCAAATGCCACCTCCACCATATTTCGCGGCTCAGTAAGGAAGGCGGCGGCGTGTGGCACGGGTAATTAATAGCGGGTGCCTCGGCTGCACAGATTGATGCGTAGCTGATTGCCGTGCGAACGGTGACGGCTACAGAGGGCTCCAGGTTGTAAGATAACAATATGCGGGGCTTGCGGTCGTATAACGGGTATGGTTGGGTATATTACAGTTAGTCGTAGTAGTGACTGCCTCGTTGCTCCAGTGGCCGTACCCGCGGTTGCTTATTATATGCTGGTTACAACCCTCTCGTTTACGTCAAGCGTAGAATATCCAGGCCAGCAATGGGCAGCCAAATTTTTAGAACGCCAAAATGAAGATATATATGAAAATTCAGCTTATTATCTCTCATTCCGAGGTTTATCGCTAATTTGATTAGACTATAATGCTTAAAATGCGGTTGAAAAAGTTTTAAGATACTATTTGAAGGAAACTAGTTTTACGGAGTTTATAGCGTTTTTAGGGTTCCGTACCTCAAAAGGAAAAAACGGAACCCTTATAGGATCAATTTGTTGTCCGTCTGTCTGTCTGTCTGCCTGTCAAGACCCTTTTTCTCATGAACGCGTGGAGGTATCAAGCTGAAATTCATATCAAATACTCAAGTGTACGGTCCCTTAGAGCTGAGAAAAAGTCAATCTTCTAAGCCAACGCAATCAAAAGATACAGCCGTTTATGCCGCAAATTTTCGACATTCGCAAGGGAATCAAAACTTACAGGGTACTTCCCGTGAACTCAGAATCTTGAAATTTGGTACGAAGCAACGTTTTATAGCACAGATAAAGGAAAAATTACGAAAAGCATAAATTTTTAGTTACATCATATTATAAAAATAAAATTTAATAAATTTTTAATAATTTTAAACTTATGTACCTACAGATTTGTTCGGAACCCTCGATGCGCGAGTCCGACTCGCACTTTGCCGGTTTTTTTTAATTTAATTTTGTTTTCAGGAAAAATTACATTTATTTATAATCAATTGTTTTTATACATTTATGTACAAATTAACCATTTGAATGTTTTCAAATTTATAAAAGGGCACAAGCGTATGCTAAGAATGTTTGCGAAGCCAACACAATTATTTTTAACTTAACCTTGTATCAATAAGACTTAGAAGTTATATGTCCTAGACTATAGACACTAATAAGACACTCTGCCGCTAAAAATCGCTTTAATGTAATTTAATATACATACCGTTCATTAGAATGCGCTAAAACTTTGTCAACTTATTGCTTGCACAGTTGCACTAGCGCGAAAGTTATAGGCACAGTACAATTAATTTACAGTAGGTAGCGCCCGTATCGTACCGACAAATTTATTTGAAAGTCACGTTTCATTCAATTTTAACGAATGTGTTATATATCTCTTCCAAATTTAAAATTTCCACATTTATTTCGTCTGTGGCAGCAATGCGCCGGGTACCAGCCAGTAGTATTAATAAAAAATATATTCGCTACAATGCTGACAGCTCACTGAATTAAAAAGTCTTAAAGAGAAGGAAGAGGGGAACGGATGTAACAATGTCAAAGTTAACTACGGCTAACTTTAGTTTAAAATTATTAATTTTTGGCCCGATCTACGCAGAGCGAGCTTATAGTATCTTTAAGTCTTGCAGTTGTATGTATGGGTTGGAATTAATTAAATTAATTATAGGATTCCAAGCAGGTGGAAACACTCAGCCTTCTCAAAAATTAAAAACATCCTTTTCCTTTCACCGACAAATCCTCATTTCTATAGCCTCACGAATCAATCGAACAAATCTGATGTAGTGGCGGGGACGATCCTGTACCTACGTGTTCACAGAGTTTCACTAGTTTCATTCAAATGTATAGTGTTCGCGTTATAATAGTAGTTCAACAAGTATTATACAATCGCTTTGAGATACTAGTTAAGAATTGGTATTTAGCAGTTGTGATTAGAACTAGTACTAGGCCTAAAACTAAAATCACAAATTAGAACCGTTAGAATGTTTATTTTACTGGTAAAAGCTTTTTGTGGAATCGTTTACCACCGGCGAATTTTCCGGACCGATACGATTTACCTTCAAGAAACGAGCTTACTCCTTTTTAAAAGGCTGGTAGTGCACCTACAATTTCCCTGATGTTACATTGTTTGTGGGCGACGGTCTTGCTTGTTTTTTATATTCCGTGGTCGAAACACTTTATATCAGGGGAGCCGCAGGCTAGTTTTCCCGTTCTTCTATAAAAAAAAGTTTACCAAGTTTTAGCTTGTATGCATTTCTAGGACACTTATTATTTTTTTTTTAAAAAATAAAAAAAATTACAAATTTAATATTAATAATAAATATTAATATTAAATTTGTGGTCGCCCAGAGATCGAAATTCGATTATATTATTCGTAATTCACAAAATTTTTAAGTTTTTATATTAAGTACCCTGTATTTCACTTTTAACTGCACATTTAAATATAAAACACACATATATCTGATATACGTAGTATGAAATAAACGTTTTTTGCCTTGACATACACTCCTCAGATTATTAATAAAGAACATGTAAATCATACAAAATTCACCTCTCATGCAGTCAACCTGATATAGTATGTGCCAAATCGATTGAGAAAAACGGACAATGACCTTTCGGTCGTTTAACCAGGGGTTACAAACCTTCAATATATAGGCACATTTTATATGTAGTACTTTCTTTATTTATAATGATTTTTTTATAATGATTGATATAATATATATTTATTAACTATTATTAAAAAGTTATGTGAAAGATCGCTGTAGAAGAAAAATCATCTATTGTTATAAAGTACTTTATTCATTTAACAACAAAAAACATTAATTTATAACACATATAAAGATTCGAGTGATAACGACACCGAATAAGTACGTACTTATGCAAAAGATAAAACTTTATTTTTAATATTATATAAGAACTTTATTTTTATTCGGTGCAATCATCACTCGTATCTTCACTTGATGAACTATCTGTAACATTAATTATAAAGCGATCTGCAGTTTGGTCAATTCTATCATCCATGCCACGCATTTTTTGTTCAACCTTAAGGACATGCTGAACACAGTTTTTCCATTTATCTGGCGTGATTTGAGTTAAACCATCTTTAAGTAAATTTTTAACATCTTTTAACTTGAAAGTTGTATTTTTTCGTGCAACGTACCCTTTCACATCTGCCCACACAAGTTCAATGGGGTTAAGCTCACAGTGATAAGGAGGTAACCTTACCACTGTGATGCTTTTTTCTTTTGCCATCTCGTCGGTGACGTAACTTCGATAGTTATCTTTAACTGCCTTTATTTTTTCCATTAAGTGGGTCTTTGTGTCCGAGGGCACGTATGCGATCTGTTTAGATTCTAGCCATTCCTGCATATTTTGTTTCCGCCAAGACATTGTTGGGGTTTTTTCTAAACGTCTGGAGTGGTAACTAGCGTTATCCATAACTATGACATCGCCGCTTTGCAGTTTTTCTATTACTTTTCTAAACCAGTCCTCGAAATGGAGAGCGTCCATACTCTCATGGTAGTCACCAGTAGATGATGATTCAAATACCCAATCACATCCCTCCAAAAAGCCATTTTCATTGCCAACGTGTACAACTATTAATCGCTTTCCTTTACCCGAAGGGGCTTTCGCGCCAGTAGAGTAGCCTTCTAACCGTGATTGACGAGAAGATTCAATTGTGGTGTCTTCCCATACCTTTCCCATAGTATGACCTGCGTTAATCCATGTTTCGTCAAGGTAAAAAATGTTACGTCCCTCGTTTCTTAATATTTGTATTTCTCTCAAATATCTGGTACGCCACAGAACTATCTCTGGGCGATCTATTAGACCACTTTTTCTGTTTCTCTTTATATATTTGAATTTTAAATGGCGCAACACACGTCGCAGGGAAGTTTTGCTCAAGTTTGGCAACTGGTCATCTTGATTTATACTGAGCAAAATTTTGTCTAAAGTCGGTAATTCTCCTGCAAGAAAGAACTGATGCACTTTCGCTCTTATAGCCGATTTATCAAAATCGTCCAACTTGTCAATTACAGACTTTTTTCTTTTATTAATTATTCCCTTTTCTGGTATTTTATGGGAATCTCTATACACGCTTAATACGCGATATATAGTGCTCTTGCTGACTCCTGAGATCTCCGAAACCTTTTCTACCATATTAACGTTTGAAGGATACACGTCTTCGGGCCAGGTGTTTTTGACATATTTGTATACATTAATGATAATCTCTTGTTCCCCGACCGACAAAGTGGTAGGTTTTCTCTTTTTTACTGGTGACGTTAAAGGTGCTCCAGAAGATGGGCCTGTAAATAAATGACAAAAATATACTACCATAGTACTACATCACATAAATACATATTGTTTTAGAAAATAAATACCACATGGTCACATAAAAAGAGCGCTTTAAGAAATAGAAAGGCTACGTCGTCGCATTTGTACCTATTTGTACGTACCTGCTACGTTTATTATGGGTCGGCGACGTCTCTTTCCACTTGATGTTGAAGGACCGGGTCCTTCACCAAATTCTCCTGAACTCATGTCGATTTAGTAACGACCGTCACAGTAAAACTAATATAACAGATTCAAAAAACAAAAACTTAACGATATAACAAATTTAACAGTAAAAACTCAACTAAAACAATGCAATGAATGCTATGAATTACCCGAGACGTACACACGCAAGCGCTATCCGAACACGAATGAAAACAAAATGGCGGACCGGCCCAAAAAAGGTGACGCATCTCTGGCTGCCATTGTCACGTTTCTTTTAGAACGAACTGACGTAACGCGCGTTTTGTTTATTTTAAAGGGATGAATTTGCAAAAGCTCAATATGGTGATTATATTGCTTCAAATATTTTTTTAATATGAAACTGTTATTAAATGAATTGCTGCGTTACTTACCATAAATTGAAATATAAAATATAACACATTTTTCGCGATGTACCGTAAGATTTTACTATGTTTATAGGAACCACAGACAATATTATTTAAGAAACAAAAAAACAAAACATATGTGCTGACCTAGAAGTGGGAATAATATCAATATTTAAATATTGTTATCACATCTAAATTGAGATTTTGTAAGTTACGCCTTTTGACACTCGGCTCATATCTGAGGTCATTGTCCGTTTTTCTCAATCGATATGGCACATACTATAGTAATTATTTGTTGGCCACATTTTAAAAATCTTTGACGGTAATTAAAACGTAGTGATTATGTCCTCTTTGGCGACAATCTCTACTCCGTGCGACCGGTTTAATTTTGACCTGAGACTCTTGTGTTTGATATTGGCAGTATGCATATAAACAATGAATGTTTTATTTATTTAACTTGTTTATAACACATCTTTTAAATAAATTTTAGCTTTCTGCACTCTTTCCCCCTATAAACTTTAACTGTGCCAAATCTTACACTCCTTCATGCGCGCAATATGCTTATAAAGGGGTATAAAGTTTTCCCATCTCGGATTAATATATGGATTTCTTCCCCCCTAGTAACTTAATCTATAACAATAAATTCATTAATTTCTTGCTTTAATTCTTCGTAATCTTTGATTGTGTTACTTTGACACAAAATTCTGGTACATTTAGTAAGATCTGAGTTGTATCCACTCTCCAACTCATTTCTTATATCAAAATAACAGTGCGCGCAGTTCCGTGTTTTGGGTTGAAAGGTAAGAAAGTCATTATATTTTTAGGCTTCAAAGCATTTCTTGCAAGGCCAAGGTCGGCCGAGGAACGCCGCGCCTCAACAGTCAGTAGGTGATATGCTGACAACAAGACGGGAGAAGAATCCTCGCGAGTAAACGTGAGCGTCTCGTAGCGCTGCGGCATCGGCCCATTTATTTTTATACTTAAAAATCACATAAAATATAATAAATGGTGTACGTGTGACGCGTCGTATGCGGATATGCGCGAGCGACCGCAAATGACCGGGTATACACGACACCAACGCTCGCCACACATAGGCTTTGAACCCTGTGTAAGAGCGCGATAATATTTCGTTATTTTAGTGACGTATATACGTGACGTCCGTGTTTAAATTATTTTTTGGGTCAACAGACCAGAATTTGTCTGGAATTAGTCACAGGTGCTCATGAGCTGAGAGACCACTTACGATTAGATGGCTCACGAGCATGTTTAAGACTATATTGACTTGTATGTAAAACATTACACAAGAATACATAAGTACACTGCAATGACGTCATTTTTAAACCTTTTCAAACAACAACAACAGCAGTTCTCGAGGAAAATTCTTGAAAGTTTCATAACTTGCCGTATTTGCATACAGCTGTAAAGAGTAAGACGAATTTTGAGTAGTGGTAATGGAGTAAATTCCACGTAGATAGCCAGGCGGATGCAAACCAATAAATACATCGGTTGAGGGCTCAGGCCGGTGAATAAACATGAGCGCCGGGCACTGGCGGCCGATCGAAGCTATACAATTTAGATGCTTTGTTATAAAAGTGCGGTTTCAGGATATTACTGTTCCATTTGCGAATGCCTACAGTAAGTAGCATGAAAATTGTAACAATTTTTTTTACTATTATAGTCAAAGTCAATGTCGATTTTTTTTTCAGAATTTGCTTTAACAAAACACTTTTTATAAGTGAAATGCTACGCTACCGCTTCAACAAGACCCTACTGCGGGGAGACTTTGTGAAAAAAAGCGGCAAGAAATTCACAAGTAGACTATTTTCCTCCCAACAGTTACTAATTATCCTTATAAAATATCTACAATATACATAAGTAATTAAAAGTTCAAGGAAGCTCATTATGTCATTATTTTCATTTAAATAGTCTAATAATTTATAATATCCTTTCTTCATAAGAGTTCTTTACTACCATCATGCGAGGTAGAGCTATACTGCAGCTATATTATGGTACGAATGGGTCGGCTCAACCGAGAAAGGGTCACGCTCTTATAGAGTATAGCTGTGCTGCTGTATTTCGTATGGTGACTCCTTTTATTGGTAACCAGGCATTCAATCTTAGTCCACAGGTGTGACAACTTATCTGCATTTTAATTCTTATTCGAGGATTACAGAACCCACGTACCATCTGGTGGACTGAGTGCTCGTTTATCACCCTTATTCTAAAAAAATTAAAAATATATATATATATATAAAAAGTTTGATACATTTTCTTTGGCACTGAGTGTATTCATTCGCTACTCACAAGACAGGCCTCACTCAATATCGGATATTGTTCTTGCAAATGAGTATTTATGTCATCGTTTGTATAAAATGTGCTTCGATTCGGCTCCGACGCGTTTTTCCTGATATCGGGGAGTGCGCGCCCGACTTTGTTTATTGGAGAGACTTCGGAAATATTTTCTTTCTTGTGGAGAATATCGACTTGACTTCGAACATGTTAGAGGCGTGCAATGAACGACCCTAGGCGTTTTGTTTGCTCGATGCCGAGTTTAATCAGACACTTCAAGCTCTACTGACGATGTAGAAAATAACACATGAGGAAAATTGCATTACTTAAGTTTCTGTTTGTGACACTATGTTATAACTTATGCTTTATTATTGAAATATTTAATAGACCGTTAGTTAAGTTTTAGCTTACTAGTTTTAGCTTTGTCCATATGTTACAAAAACATATTGTTCTATTCATTGGCTCCATGTATTATATTTATATTATACTTCTTTCATTATTTTTTTTTTAATTTTGATTCGTTGAACGTTACATATCCCAGGGTAAACTTTGTTATAATTCTCCTGCGCCGTTTTCCTTATTTCTCCGAATTGCTTGGCAATGTACATCATAAGGCATTAAATTTGCCCCGTATTAACCTTGTTTCATGTATTATATATCAATAAAAAATAAATAAGTAACAAATAATGTTGTGCCATTGTAATACATTTTAGTTACGGTCACCGTTACAGCCTATTAAAGTCCACAGCTGACCATAGGCCTCCCCCATAGATTGTCTTATAGGGGGATATTTGCCATAGTTGACACACTTGCCAAGCGGGTTGGCAACCGCAGTTTTTTATTTTTAGTCGTTTATAGACGCTGCTGCCCATCTCCCGATTTATTTCCTTCTGTCGCCTCTTACGACACCCACGGGATGATATTATGAGGTAGTGAGTATTCTTAGAGAGCCACTACGCAGTTCCTACTTACTCTAAAAGAGGATGGTTTTAGGGCTTTTGTAGATACTTGTCATTAGATCAAAATTATGTGCGGTGATGATTAATTACTAATAGGAGTGATAGATTAATGGAAATATACTTTATATTCAAAAAATATAGATTATAAATAATATTTATTGAAAGTCATTATAATGTTAAATTTACCATTACTTTGTAAAATAGTTTTGTCCTGGCAAGAACCAGCAACAACCCAACAGGACCAGATACCATCTTATCTATTTATACCATCAAGTTGCGGTGCGGCTTGGACGCTATGAGAACCAATTTAATTGACCGTGAGGCATTTTGTCTTAGTTCACAGGGGTGACAACGTATCTGGAGGTTTCTTTCATTATCATCATTACAGCTTTTCACAGCTGTACTGCACAAGGGCTTCCTTAAAGAATCTCACAAAATACATCGTCTTCCTGGATGTCTTACTAGGTTGCTACTTCATCTATTGGAGGACCGCTTTACACCTGCCTTTCTTACCCATTGGTGATTGGTTCTTCGGGCTCTATTGGCGGCCTATTGCTAATTTATTAGCAATCTTTTGAGTTATCTTGGTTACCTTGATTCCACTCCGGATATCCCTACTTCGAAGTCTCTCACGCGGACAAACTTCGTATCTCTAGGTTCCTTTGTTAAAGTTAATTACATGTTGTGTCTTTGTATTTTGGAGGCATTATACATACATAAATTTCACAAGGACAAACATCCAGACGCGAAACAATTATTTGTAGACCATACAAATATTCCTTCCGTGTGGGATTCGAACCCGCGCCCCTCAGAGCTGCAACTCGTTGCTTAACCACTGCGCCACGGAGGCATCGTGCTGTGTCAAATGTTAACCCATTTATAACTTTCATGTAGTAAAATAAAACTAAAATATAGACGATTAGGTATAGTCGAATGTCGCTTCGGCGGCGCATTACCTATTTTATTTAGAAACACTAAATATTCATTACAAAAGTCTATAGTCGATGTCCAGTAGATACAGCAGTAAAAACTTGTCAAAGTTAGCGAAACGCGGCAAGTTTTATCGTTTAGAAGCGACTAGGAACACAACATCACATTATGCAGGCACGCCGGTTGTCATAAAATCACAAATAGCATCGCTGTTTGATTATCAACTCGGTTGGATATAAGTTAAAAGCGGAAGCGGTAGCGGGAGGATGAAGAAAGAAAGAAAGAAGAAAGAAATACATTTATTTGGCACATATATTATAACAAATACAAATAAATCAGGTAAGGCAGAAAAAAATACTGCAAAAATAATAATAATAAATAAATAATAATACAAAAATATAAAAAATATCTTAATATGCACCAAAATGGTCTTTATTCAGCTTTAAATCACTAATTGAAGACAAACATAATTTATTGGCCTACGAATAATTGTTCCGGGTCTGGATGTTTGTCCTGGTACAATTTGTGTTTGTAAAATGCCTCCATAATACAGGAGAAAATCCTAGTGTGGGGGTTTTTAAGCAAAAGAAAAAAAATTATATAATTGTAATCATGTAATTCATATAGTTCTTGTAAATTGTTATTCAAATAGTTCTAATAATTGTAATTTTGTTCAAATAATTTTGTTCAAAATTACGGCTTTTTACTAAATGCATATGAAAGTATATGCGATACTTATATGAAAACACAATTTTAAGAATTTTTGTCTGTCTGTCGGTCTGTCTGTCTGTCTGTTTGTTCCGGCTAATCTCTGAAACGGCTGGACCGATTTTGACGGGACTTTCACTGGCAGATAGCTGATGTCATAAGGAGTGACTTAGGATACTTTTATTTTAGAAAAAGAATTAGGGTTCCGCGCAAAAAAACTAAAACCCCAAATAACACGCGGGCGAAGTAGCGAGGATCAGCTAGTCGTAGAATATAAGTACAGCCACTTAGCGAGGAAACGTAGCTAGCGTTCTTTGTACTATACAGCTAGAAGTAGCTAGTGCTATAGGTAATTATTTTACTTGACTTTTTAGTTTCATATTATATTATATGTGTTGTGTAAACATCAAAAGTTGCAATCTATTTGACACTTAACAATAACAATTATTTAGAATGGATTTATTCTTTTTATTGATAGTTCCACACCTTTATCGGTTAAATATTGACGAGATTATTACATCGATTACTAATAAAAAACTAGGTACACAACCAGTGACAAAAAATGCCCTTACCGAATGGGCGCCCTCGAACATTTGGGTGTACTTTTAATTTGTACGTAGCTTTGTTAATACAACTTTAGGCAATGAAATTAAGGTTGAGTCACACTAAGGTACATTTATTTGAACTAGAATTACGTCAAAACAATTGACCACAGTTTTTGTAGAACTTTTGCATGGGATTATGTATCTAGTTTTTTATTAGCGATGGTGGATTATTAGTACAGTTTGAATAATAATATGTAAAAAACTGATACAACACTGCTACTATCAATTATACTATTAGATACTATTTTCTACGTGATAGAACCAAGCTGCAGCTATATTATGGCCGTAGCATGAATGGGTCGGCTCGAATAGGGAAGAACCACGGCCTTACTGAATACCAGCGTAAAATAGCAGCTTAATGCTGCTGTGTTTCGTATGGTGAGTGTAGAGAATCGATTTTTACTGAAGACAAGGCGTTCCATCTAAGTCCTCAGGTGTGACTGCGCATCTATATTTCGATTCTTATTCAAGAATAAATGTACGTAGATGTCTATAGGCCACAGTATCCACTTACCATCGGGTGAACTGTGTACTCGTGTATGATCGTAGTTATTTAAAAAATATTTCATGGATTGAAGAACTAATAAAAAACTTCGAGGTAATGCTGTATGAGATTTAAAAATAAATAAAAGTACTGGTTTGATGAAGACGGCATATTCGATAAATTCATGATATTAAATAAATACATTATAAAGATAATCTATTATGCCATCACCCTATCGCGGGCGACACCCTACTACTAGGCGACGATGGTAGTAGCCAGGAAGACACCATGGCCTCGTAAAGATGAATTTGTATCATCACGTGTATGCTGGAATATGATGTTAAGGAAATTCATACTTTTCGTATGAAGAATACAAACATACATCCCACCATCAAGGATAAATTAATATCAAATAGATCGCTTAAGATAAAATATTTAATATTATGTTATATTGTGATTGCATTATAGGCTATAATAATTAAAAACCCACCTTCAATATAAAATAGCTTTTGGTGTAAATCACCAATAAGGTTAGACCCGAGTTAGTTAGCAATAGGCAGTACAGAGGAGGTTTTACTAGAAACGACATCGGAACACATTAATAGACATTTTGAGATAAACATTTGGCAAAGTAAATATGATTGCGATCTAAGTATGAAATTAAGCATACAAAGTATCTTTTGTTAATCTAATCTTTTGGATATAATATAGCCCGACGAACCGACAAAGCGCGTGTTGTCCAACTTAGAATATTGCGTAAAATTTAGAATATTGTGTTGTGAAGATCTTGTCTAAAACGATTATTGAAAATACATTATAGTCTATTGAAATATATTAAACACAGCTGTTGAAGGAAATGAAATGAAATATTTTATTAACTATTTAAAATAAATATGTATGTTAGTGAATTTTATAAAGAACTGGGCTAAATGTCATGTGTTAAAACTTACCAATGAGATTATTGCTCATAAAGATAGCTTTCTGCAAATGAATAGGATTAGGGCTGATAATGAAGACGTAAAATAATTTATTTTTGCTCTATCCCATTTCGAGAACATTATTTGGACTGAGAAGTAAATGAAAAAAGAATATAACACGCCTATACATTTAGAAACATAAACAATGTACTGTTATTTATCTCACAAATATGACAAAACAATAATTAATTGTTTGCATAAATTACAAGAGCGGGAACGAAATCCGAGGTTTATCGACGCGGCGCGTACCTCCGCTGACGTTTATCGCCGGCGCCAGCGTACCGCCCGATACCAACTGCTGCGAACAAAGATGGCGGATTTACATAAAAACTGTTTAATCGTAACTCGGGACTGGCTATCGCGATCAGAACATATTACCATAAATTAATCCAATAAGGGATTGAGGCGATCAATTTATCTACATTACTGCGCGGGCGCAACGGATAAAGGGGTAGATATAAAAATGGAGTGAGCGAGAGGCGGCGGCGCTAACTTGCAACAAGTTATTGCTTCCATTAGAAGTTTACATCTCGGGACGGTATTAAAGGTTTTATTCGGTAATTTGGGCAGGTACGACCGATTGACGGACGACAATTATATACGTTACGTCCGTTGCGATGCGAAGTCCCGCCAGAAATTATGTGAAGCTGTCAAGTTGGTCCGATAAGCGCGAAGTATTTTGATGTGCGCCATCTTTACCGTCTTTGGACGGACGTCTCGAATTAATAAGGTGTCTCGATTTAATGATTCCCTCTGCTTAACTAATGTCGTGGGTCTGCTTATTGGGTGACGTTGACCTCTTTATACGGCCGTCAAAGCAAATATTAATTTTAACCACAACACTTATACCAAATATTTAAAATTTCGCACCAAGTTCGATTTTAATATAATTTTTACAGTACATTGTATTTGAACAACACAGGCTATAATTAATGTTCAATTGCTTAATGTTTTTAGTTTAATTTAATAATCTAGTGTTACATTAAGTACCGATTTTTCATCATCATATGAAATATATCCATCAAATAAATAATTATCTTTTTATACGGGGTAGAGCTATTCTGCAGCTATATAACACGAATGGGTCGGCTCGACCGGGGAAGGACCACGCTCTCACAGAATACCAGCGTAAAATAGCAGCTTAATACTGCTATGTTTCGTATGGTGAGTGTAGAGAACCGGAGAAAAAGGGTCTCCTGTTCTCTATACTGGAAAAGAGGCATTCCATCTTAGTCCTCACGGGTGACAACACATCTGCATTTTGAATCGCAAACGAGGATAAATGTAGTTGTCTATGGGCCACAGCAACCGCTTACCATCAGGTGGACTGTGTGCTCGTTTATCACCCTATCCTATAAAAAAAATCTGAAACAATTTATCTATTGTATTATACATTTGTAATTTTTAATTTGTTTGTAGTATTTTATTCTATGAATTTATTTTTCTAATGATTGAAAAATTATCCTATAACAATATATTAAGTAAAAAGTAACAGTCTATATACGTCCCACTGCGGGGCACAGGACACACCTCCTCTCACACTTCCGAGGGTTTTAGGGCAAAGAAGTGTCTGCCGCGCTGCCTAATACGTGTTGGCGGACTTCACATGTCTTTCAAATATATATAATTACATTGTAATTCTCAGACATGCAGGTTTCCTCACGATGTTTCCTCCGCCGCAGAGCACGTAAAATTGCAATTAACTATTTCATTGGCGCCGGCGGGGATCGAATCCGTATTGCTCGCGTACTGTGGAATTTACAGCGAGCGCTAACTCACTGAGCTACCACGGCTATAATATAATATATTAAAGACATTAATAATTAATCCGCGTAATAAATAGTAATAATTATTACTATATACGCGGATCTTAACTAATTAATTTTTAATATCTCTAATAATATAGTGGATTTCAGCGATGTAACGCCTGATTCTAGTAATTCTTTTAATTATAAACTTAATACATCGATGTGATTTTCTCTTAATACGGAAAAAATAAATAAATTTATATTATTTTTTTACGACGCAGGTGCTTATTTTATAGCTGTCGTTTCAGATTAAAAGATATGGAGTATTTTAATTCCCTTGTGGAGTAAGTTTTAAATAGTTTTGAACGTTGGAACGAGCGACTGCATTACATGTATTCGACTTGTATTACTCGAATGGAATTGATGATGCGAGGCGATTTATTAATTTGGTATCTTATCTCTTCAAACTTACAATGTTACCGAACTATAAGATAACATTATTAAAAACACGCGGTGGAGCTACGTATGATACGACTAGTGACCTTCAAGAGAAGAGCCTATTCTTTTATAAAAGACCGGCAACGCACTCTGCAATACCCTTGGTGTTGCAGTTTTTTTTATGGGGGAGGGGTCAAACGAGCATGCGGCTCACTTGATGGTAAGTGACTACCGCCGCACATGAACAACTGCAACACCAGTGGAATTTCAGATGCGTTGCCGGCCTTTTAAAAAGGAGTAGGCTCTTTTCTTGAAGGTCCCTAAGTCGTATCGGTCCGGAAAATCGCTGGTGGTAATCGATTCCATAAGGAAGTTGTGCGAGGAAAAAGACTTCTTCTAAATCGCACAGTGGTGGATCGCCAACCATCCTGATGGTATGGATGGTATCGCGAGTTTTGTCACGAAGTGCGATGGTGAAATTGAGCGGCTGGAATTAGTCCGAACAATTCCTCAGAGCACTTCCCGTGGTAGATGTAATAAAATACGCAGAGATATGCAACATCTCTTCGCAGCGCCAAAGCGCAAGTGATTCGAGCCGATCGGAAAGAACTCGGTCGTCCACGATTCGACCGCTCTGCGCTGGATGCGGTCAAGTGGAAGGAGCTGGCACTGGGGAGTCCCAGACCAATACTGTTCCCATCTCTGATGGGAACATTATTCCATGTGAGGCCGAACGAGCGCCTTGTAAAGTTGCAGGTGGTGTGCTGGCATGAAGTACTGCAGTTGTTCATAGGCGACCCCTCTTATACAAAAAAAAAATATTTGGTGTCGTGTACAACAAATTTTTTATTATATATAAACAGATTGTAAACTGATATACCCGGCATGTAAAACTTTACCATAAAGCATTAAAACTGATATTATACTTTACACTAGGTAGTAGAACTTTTTTCCTGCCTAGCAGTTTGTAGGATAGTTCTGGATAGGATAGTCCTGGACTTGCTAATTTGAAGGTTAGAAGGATCTAGAGAGCAAGTATACTGACAAGCTGTGAGGCATTCCATCTCAGTCCTCAGAAGTAACAACGAATTGGCTGAAACAATTTGGCTGGTACGAGATGGTAAGTGAATGCTATGGCCTATAGACATCTACATTTATCCTCGATTAAAAATCAAAATACATATGCGTTGTCACCCCTGAGGACTAAGATGAAATTCTTTGTTTTCAGTAAAAAGGGTCTCCGTTTCTTTACACTCAGTATACGAAACACAGCAGCATTTAGGTGCTATTTAACGCTGGTATTCTGTGAGTGGGTCTTTCCCGGGTCGAGCCGACACATTCGTGCTACAAGCATAACATATCAGCGTGGCTCTGTCACGTATAAATGCTCGTGTGTCCCCCTACTTCTAAAAGACTATAATATAATAATTGATACGACGCTACACCAACACTGCTGAAGCAAGTAATGTGAGCCATTTATAAAATCATCGTTATCCTAATCTTTTAAATTATTTTATTATTAAGTGTGTGCTGGAAGACTTCTCTTTAAAATATTTTATTTCTTAAGCAAAGGTTTCCTCATGATGTGTTCTTTCATTGTCGAGCACATGGTATCGCTTATGAGCTACCGCAAACAATAGCAATTAAAATTTTCAATTTACAATTTGTGCAACAGTAAAAGTACTATAAAACTTATAACGAGCACTGCTGTTTAAAAGGTAAGGTTTTAAAAATCAGCCGCGGTAGCTTACGAGGTTGAGCTTACCGTGAAATTTGTAGTCAATTTAAATAACTTTCTTAATTGCTATTTTGAGTGCTGATTTACTTCGTGCTTGGTGGTGAAGGATAACATCGTAAGGAAACCTGCATGTGTGAGAAAAAAAAATCACAGGTCGTAAAGTTCGCTAATACGACTGCGCAGCGGCCAATACCTTCCTAAAACCCTAAATGAGAGGAAACTTCTGCTCAGGTTGTATATAGGCTGTAATTTTTTAAATAATCTGATCTAAGTTCAAGTTATAGTCTAAAAATAACCTATACACAGTTCACTTTGCCATGAGATATGTAAGCAAAAAACCCTTCTATACACATAAATAAAACTGAATTGTCTATCTGTAATATTGAAATAACTGACCTCTATTAAGCTCATGGGGTTATTTGAATGCTGTTAGGAGACAAATAACCATTAAAAAAACTTTTTGTTTCTCTGGGCTAATCTTCGTAGTGACTGAGCCGATTGTGACATGATTGTGACTGAGATATGTTTTATCCGAAAACCTTGAAGATTTTTTTTGAAGGAAACGAAAAATTAATAAAATAAATGGTCTTTAATCATGCTAAATCAAAATCATGCCATGTTAATAGATTCTACCCAGGTGTAGTCTGTTCAGATCGCTAGTATCAAATCATTATATTGTTGTAGACTGACCAAAATGCCCATAAAACTATAGAAAAAATTTTAGTGTATGTAGAAGTTGTTTAATGAATTAACAGAGTAGAGATTTAAAATGAAATTTTCTAAAATGAATATACAATAGTTTATTCAACAACGATTTAATACAGTTAACTTAATTGGACCGTGTAGTGGCAATGTAAAGATATTCACTACCCCATATCATCGCGTGAATAGTCGTAAGATGCGACTAAGGGCGGATTGGATCAAATACCATGTTACTCCAGAGTACCTGACCCTCGAGACCCTGAGAGACCCTCGATTAATTTTACGCTTTGGTCTTACTCTCAGTTAACTTCGTTTGCGTTTTTCCAACACAAACGAAGAGTAGCTATACTGGGTATTGTTACTCATGGTGAATGAAAAATGAATGAACATGTAAGCCAACTAAAATCGAAATACAATTGTTTATATAGCGCAATGCAAGTTTTTCTGTCCACTTAGTTTTGCCGGATTATATTAGTGTCAACTGTCACTGAACACTAGAATATTAACAGTGAATTTGTTAACAGTGGTAGAGCCACGCGGCAGCTTTTGCTGTCGCACGGATGGGCCGGCTCGAACCGGGGTGGTACCACGACCTCACAGAAAACCAGCGTGAAGTAGAGATTCACCTCTGCGTTTCGCTTGGTGAGTGCAGGTGGCCGGAGGCCCTTTTTACTCGAAATGAGGCATTCCATCTCAGTCCTCACGGGTGACAACGCATCTGCATTTGGATTTGTAATAGAGGATAGATGTAGATGTCTATGGGCCGCAGTAACCACTTACCATCAGGTGGACTGTGTGCTCGTTTGTCACCCTTATCCTATAAAAAAAAAAAAAAAAACACGAGTCGAGTTGTTAGTTGATTATTCTTCTAATCTTATTCTTATCTTCTATATTTCGTAAATATTGCATTATTTCAAAAAATAATCCCTACAATTATCACAATAATACAAGAAATTATAAATGCACAACGATAAAATATCCTACTTTTTCAACAAAGCATACGAAAACAGCTGTTGAAATGTAGCGGACGCCATTAAAATACTCTGTGTGTGTTTACTCCATGAATTTCAGCGGTATAACAATTTACTCTCGGATAGACAGTTATACCTGGGTTAAAATTTGGTAAAACGAAAGTTCTCTAACTCGAGAGTAATAAATGACTTTATTCTCAGGATAAGACTTGGATGCCCCTAATACCAGCCATGCCCCTAATTGCAGCCTTTTCGCCTTTTTACTTCGTAAATAAGATTTCTATTAGTTTTTTTTGGAGTTTATGGCCTGGTATCTAGACCTTTCGGCCAAGTCTTGAGTATTTTTATTCGGTTTATTATAATTTCCCCAAGCCTTGTCTTTATGTATTATTATCCTTCATAGTTCACTGCTTCACAATATGTTGATGCGTCACATTGTGCAGCTCTTGGGAGATTTTGACGGCAACTTGAGCCAGCAGGCAGCTGATAGTTGGCGATGGTATCTAAAGGCGCCTATGCAAATAGCTTATCTTGAGAATCCATCACCATCAGAGCACTTGTTTCACCGTTTCCACTAATAGTTCACATGCGTAGATAGTTAATACATAAAATCGCACCACTTTTATATATCAAAATCCACTTCAAACTATTATTTAAACTATAATACAGGAGCAGCACACCGCCGCCAATCAAGTTCCCGCCAAAACTCCATTTCTATTAGTCTTAACTATAAATATTGCCACCTAAAAAAATCTTCGTAACCAGAGGAAAGTATATTTCAAATATTACCTCACAGTTTTAAGTCTAACAGTGTTAAATTAAAAATCAAAACACGTACGCGACGAAAAACGCTCATTTTCCTAATTTCTTGACAAGTTATGATCCCGGTAAAATTATGCTTACTTTACATTATCTCGTATATGGGCTTTTTGCTTTGTATGAATATGACTATAGACATAGTAATTCAGTTATTTTTGTTAAAATTTACAAGTTATTTATTTTCTTTTAGTGGAAATTAATGGGGCTGTAATTAGATACACGAAATGTATGGAGTGCATAATGTCAGCCGCCCGGCTGTTATTTGGTTTGACGTACCTAATAAGAAGTACCTAATTTCAGCCACGTAATATAAATCAGGGGTGTCATAAACTGGAATAAATACCATTAATTAGATCATAACTTATTTTATAGTTACGGGAGTTATGATCAATTCCTCTGTTTTAAAATTGGTCTTAGATCTTAAAGTTTAGCAAAAGATGTACTAGCTTTTCTCTCCGACATTCGGTGTATATTGAGGACAACTTATGTATTCAATTATTTTTCGAGAAAGAAGAAAAAACAAGCAATAAATATATAAGCAAATACTATAACTTAGTAATACTAATTACAACTTAGAACATAAATGAAAAACTCATGACAAGGAAAGTGGCTTAGGACCAGTATTTGTAGCAGTCTATGGAGGAGGATGTTCCTTAGTGGACTTGTGTAAGGTTGTAATGACGATGATGATTTGAAAACTTGGATAATTAAATTATTAGAAATCGATATACTACATAATATTTTATCATAATTTGCTTTAATTTATTGAACTGATTTAAACTAAAACACAGTAAGTTAAGTAGTAACACATTAAAATAAAATAATGTTGTCGTCTGCCTTAATACATATCCCATGCTTGTCACATGCCGATTCAAAATTAAAAGTTGTTACGAATTTATTACTGTACCTCTAAAACTTACCTTCAATAGGCACTTACCAAAAACTCAAAAGACACAACCCTATGCTATGCTGGCATTAAGTACACAAAAGGACGAAATTCGGTACAGCGTGGCTGGCATTTGAGCCAAAACGCCTTTTTTGCTTTTCGTCGTTTTTAAAACTGTTATTGAAATAATATGATTGTAAATAATAGTTCATTATATTTTTAGATAAATAACCTATCTATTAAAAAAAATGTTTAAAAATATCGTGCCCAAATTAAAATAGCAGGAATTTTGAAAGTTGAAATTGGTACTAAAAGGCTGGTAATCTATCTAATAGGGGCATCCACCTACTATGTTTGGTCGAATCCGCCCTAAGGGAAACGCAGCGTCTTCTTAATAATGACTAAAAGTAAAAAAAACTGCGGTTGCCAACCCGCTTGCCAAGCGTAGCAACTAGCAACTATGGCACATATGCCCCCTATGAGACAATCTATGGGCGATGCCTATGTTCAGCTGTGGACTTTAATAGGCTGTAACGGTAACTTAACTATTATAGTAATTTTATTCTACGTATATTCTGCAAATGGGTTACAGCCTTATCTGAGGTTTTATCTCGTCCTAATTACATCACGTAATGTAATTAAAGATAAGATGTTCGACTTTTTTTGTTTCCATTGAAACCTATAAAGCCCATGTGGTAGTAAACACGACAAGTTACGGCGGTCGCTTCGAAACGGTCGGGGCCTTGACATTTGCCGTGTGAACGAACCACGCGTTTTTACGATTCATTCATAACGGAGTCACCTACGCACACGACACGCCTGCGATTCTTTGTAAAATGAAAAGTATTTTTTTTTTCAATAACTGAAGGCGGTAATTAATAGAATCAGGCGTTATTTTGTGGAAATATGATTTCATGGTTGAAGATTATTGATTTCTTATATTGACGCGAAGTATCATGTTATTCATTATTTCAGCCCATCACAAATTCACTGCTGCACGTAGGCCTCCCCTAAGGAAACTCACAAAGTAGGTATATATCCACATGCTTGCAGAGCATTAAACTTTAGCTTTTTTAATTCCCAAAGATTCGGGCGCTTTACTACACCCCTGGTCACGGAGGGAATAGAGATTGTACTGCGTAGCTCAAACCTAATCGCCCCATCTTCGCACGGGTGATTTCTGGATCTTGACCACAGCGCCACCTACTAGGTCCAAATGTGAATGTAAATCAAATTCAGCAACTATCGGTCGAACCCAGGTCGAACCGGTCTTATAGCAAGCAATTGATTTTTACATATAAAGATAAATTATATAGATTATAGTAATATAATCTACACATATTTATATATATATATATATATATATATATATATATATATATATATATATATATAAATCTACTTAGGACTGCTTTAGTAGAAGTCCTAAGTAGATTTCCGGACTGGCAATAAATGCCTCACAGCTTTTAATTATACACGTTCTCTAACCATTCAAACAGGGATCTGCTGCAGTTTGAAGGCTTGGAGAGCCTACTGCTCGCCGGCTGAAATAAAAGAAGCCTAAGTGAATAAAAAGAAAGAAAGACAATACTTTATAACGTTCGAATAGGTGGTAGGACTTCGTTTTTACCTAGGAATTCGTCTGGACAGGTACCCGCTTACCTGTTTCTGCCATACATACATACAACATAAACACTCACGCCTGTCACCCAGAGGGGTAGGCAGAGACTATGGACTTCCATTTGGCACGATCCTGACACACCTCTCTCGCTTCCTCCACATCCATATACCTACGCATACACGGTCGTCGGTTAAAGGTACACTTAATTTGGCCCATTTTCAATATATCGCCAATTTGGTCGATAAACTTTCGCCTAGGGCGACCCTTCCAGACTCTGCCATTCACCTCTGCAACATAAATTTGCTTTGTCACTCTTTCCTCATTCATTCTTTCTACATGACCAAACCACCGAAGCATTCCTTTCTTAATCCTAGTCACAACATCATCTTGCAAACCACACATTTCTCTTATCACACTATTTTTCACCCTGTCATTCGATTCAGCCCTAGCATACTATGTAATGACCGCATTTCTACAGCATTTATTCTACTCTCGTGCTTCTTCTGCCACACCCAACTTTCACTACCATACATTAAAGTAGGCACTAACACAGCATTGTGAATTGCCAAACGTGTCTTTTTGGACACATTCTGACTTTTCACAATAGAGTGTAGAGCCCCATTCAATCTATTTCCTGCTTTCACTCGTCGTTCTATATCCTTATCATATCTACCATCCCTGCTAAACACATATCCCAAATACACAAACTCATCTACATGCTCTACCAACTCCCTTTCTATTCTTATTTCACATATCGTTTTACTTTCTTCTCTTTCAAAAACCATAACTTTCGTCTTACTTGCGTTCACTTTCATTCCCTTTTCTTTTAATGTCCTGTTCATTAATGTAACCATCATTTGCAACTCGGCTGCCGACGACGCAAGTATGACTTGATCATCGGCGTACAAAAGGCAATTGACGGTTAACTCACCCATTCTTAACCCGCATTCTTCTGCTTTCAAATTTTCCAAACAACTGTCCATAAATAGGTTGAACAGCCACGGGGAAGCCACACAGCCCTGTCTGACACCTTTATGGATGCAAAACCAGTCCGAGTAGACCCCGTTGATCCTGACACAAGCACTAGAGTCCCTAAATAGAGACTTCAATGTCTGTATCAAGCCAGCGCTCAACCCAAATGAGTTCAGTGTTTGCCATAACACATCCCTGTCCACTTTGTCATAAGCCTTCTCCAAGTCTATGAACGCACAAAAAACTCTTTGGTTTTTGGCCAAAAACTTCTCCGCGATCATGCGCATGGAAAAGACCTGATCCGTACATCCCATTCCTTTTCTAAATCCCGCTTGCACATCCCAAATTTTTCCATCAGTTTCTTTCATAACTCTTTCAATTAGTACATTAGCATACAGTTTCCCCACAATGCTAAGAAGGCTGATACCACGGTAGTTTTTACAGTCCTGCTGTGATCCTTTTCCTTTATATATTGGGACTATCACGGCTTTGCACCAGTCTCCCGGTACCCGCTTAAGTTCCCAACATAAATTAAACAAGGTGTACAGCAGGTCTGCCACCACTCCTTCTCCAGCCCTTAGCATTTCGAGAGATACTCTATCATAACCGGCTGCCTTACCTGCTTTTATACTTTTCATTGCTTTCATTATTTCATCTATACTTATATCTCTATCTATTTCGTCTTCTTCCGGAATTTCTATTTCATTTAATTCAAACGCCTCATCACTCATAAACACGCTTTCAAAGTATTCCTTCCATCTCCTTAAACTCAAAACTTCGTCAGTCAGAATACAGCCATTCTGGTCTCGTATAGCATTCATTCTAGGCTGTTTTAAATGTCCCCTGGTAGTTCTTACGAGTTTCCAGAACATTTTAATATTTGCCTGGAAGTTATCCGATATTCTTCTATCATTCTTATCCGTTCTTTCTTGCTTTTTCCTTTCAACTACTTCTTTTACTCTCTTATTTAGGTGTCTAAAGACTGCCTTTTTCCTTTCAATATCATCATTCATACTGCTAGAATTACTAGCCTGTTTATTACTGTTGTTGTACTGTTTCTGCCATATAAACAATTATAGAGAGGCATTCCATCTTAGTGCTCGGAAGTGATAACGCATATTATAGCATTCTTTGTATGAGTTTGGTTGAACATGTCAACGGGCTGCAGTAACTGCCTTACCACAAGGTGAATTGTAAGTTCGTTTGTCAATTCAGTATTATTAAAAAACAATGCTTTCTGTGTATTGCATATATACAATATCGGATAATTCAATATATTTATATCCCAGAAAATAAATTAATATCTTTTAGTAATAAATGACGAACAAATTTTTAAGCTAATAGAAAACTCCTTAAAATATTTTGCATTGTTTTAATGTTCTAGCAAATACACTATTTACAACTAACCAATATGAATTAGAGCCGTAGGAGCTCAGAAGGTTAGCGCTCGCTGTAAGCTTCACAGTATGCGAGCAACCCGGGTTCGATCCCCACCGGCATGAATGAAATTGTTAATTGCAATTTTAAGTACTGATTTACCACGTGCTCGGCAAGAAGGAAAACATCGTGATGTAACTTGCATGTCTGAGAAATAAGAAAAAAAATATATTTCGAAGACATGTGAAGTTCGCCAACACGCATTAGGGCAGCACGGCGGACATTTTCTTGCCCTAAAACCCTCTCAGAAATGAGAGCAGGCCTGTGCCCAGCCGTGGGACGTATGTAGGCTGTAACTTTAATATGAAATAGCAATAATATCGCTGCTTATTGAGATGAAGTAAAGGTTCTGTTATAAATGTTCACGCAAAAGCGTTAGTGTCAGGCATCGACGTTAGATGGCACTCGGCTCGGTCGATACGGAATGACGTTTGTGTGTGTTGAACGTCCGAGTTGACTGAACGGGGGGAGTCGAGAGCGAAAAATTAGATGTCTTCTTCGCGTCGAAAGAATCACGCGGTCCCGTTTTAGTCGGGAGCTCTTAATTTTATGATAGGCGCGTATAGTAAATATACCACTGGGAATGATAGCGCGTGTTGAGAGTTTACCCGGGACTTTAGGTTTAACGCAGAATCTGTATAAGTGGATTCGACTGTATTAGTTACTAGTGCGGTAGTTAATATTCTAGAAATAACGGTGACCTTTGACCCGTACGTTCTGTGTTCATTTTCGCGAGTCAATCGTAACAAAGGAAGAAAGTGACTGCTGAAGGAGACCTTAGCTTGGAGAGGAGCTGAGGGCCGAACTGCTGCAGGGGGAACGGTCAAATAAGGTCAATAACACTACCAGCCACACCCAAATACACATCACTGACCTTTACTTTCTAGCACAATACATCCACACGAGACCCGACCGAATCCTGAGGGACCAGTCGCCTTGAATAGAGGTAAGTAAGCTCTGTTCCATATTTGTAACGCTCCCCCCGGATTGTTTAGTGTAATTAGAATTTTAACCCGTGGCGTGAGGACGCCCGACTAGCATCTGCCTGTAGCTTCTTCGTCTATGGGCCGCGAGGATTCTACTCCTGGGATAGGCAGCTGCCGGCCGTAACATTTGGTAGCAGAACGCGGTGCTGGGATCGATTCCCGGTCGATCCATCGACCATAGTATTTGATAAAAATTAAATAATTTTGGTGGCAGGGAGCGTTGGGTTGATTGGTTTAATTTTGTGTCTACAATCACGCCCGTCCGTAATACGTAAAAATATTTTTTTTTATTATATACGTAATAATAAAATTCCTTTCTTTGTTAGCTTGCTTTGTTGTTTGCGGGTAAATTTGAAAAGCCACGCCCGGTTTAGCGCGCAAGCGGGAGATTGCGTCATGTAGGTAGATGGTTATTTTTACGTAATCGGTTAATTATCGTTGTCGGATGGTTGTAGTGTATTACTTATCGAAGGGTCGATTTCCGAGCAAGGTATTTTTTGTTGATGTGTATCTTCGTTATGTATCTTTCGTATTGTAATTTGTATTTGAACTAAAGAGTGGTAATTTGTATTTACGTAATTTGAATTTAACTTGATTTGATCGCACTAGTATTTGTTATTGTTAATTTGATTTGCCTTTTCTTTTGTACTAACTTGTGTTTGATTTAATAAATAGCGGTTCTTATTTGTGTAATTTCTATTCAACTCGATTTGATAGGAACTGCATTGGTTAGCTGTTAATTTTTTTGTATTTTTTATTTGTTATTTTTGTAATTGTGCTCGAGCGGCGTCGTAATTTGTATTTAGTAGTGATGTCCTCGCCCAAGATGCTAATCCGTTGCCTGCGGACTGAGTTACGCTGGGCCACCAGCGCCCATGCTTTGATAGGTCGACCGGATAGGGTCCATAATTTGATGAAGCGGTTCGAGCAGGTCGATGCTCGAAGGGCTGCAGTGGAGGAGACTTACGCTGAGCTCGAGGATTCGGATGTGGAAAAGGGAGTCCTGGACTCCTGCTTCGCAGACTACGAGCAGTTCTTGTGGCTCACGGACGAGTTGATCGAGGCTGAAGGCAGGTATGCCGAAGAGGCGCGTGAAGCTCGGACGAGTGGCCTGCCCGAGTCCGTTCGGAAGCAGCCTCAGCCGGAGCTGTTGGGACGACTCCCAACTCTGGACTTGCCAAAGTTCTCCGGGGTCCTTTCCGAGTGGCTGACCTTCGTTGGTCTTTTCGACGGCCTAGTGGACGCCCGGAGTGACTTGACTCCGAGCCAGAAGATGGCGTACCTCTTGGCCTCACTGGAGGGGGAGGCCCTGGGCGTTGTCAGCCATTTGAGCTTGTCGGACGACGCCTACCAGACTGCTCGGGACCTCCTAGCCAGAAGATACGCCAACATCCGGCGAATTGCGGACGAACATGTTAAGCAGCTTCTGAGCCTCCCGCTGCTGAGTGACCGGGCTAGACTACGTCCGGACCTGTTGGATCCAGTCTTGGTGGCCTGTAATATGTTGAGGCGGCTGGATTTACCAGTGGGCGAATGGGCCTTCTTGTTGCTCCGCATCGTGCTGTCCCGTCTACCTCTCGACCTTCAAATGCATTTTGAGGAGAGGTACGGCGGGGACGAGGCCTCCTATATTCCGCCCTTCTATGACCTGCTGCGGTTTTTGGAGGAGCAGTGCCGACAGATCGAGCACGCGGCGGGCACCGTCGACGACTTACGAGCCGTGCCCAGTGAGAGGCGAAATCCGCCGGGCAAGTCGTCGTCAACCCCCCCCTGCTCCTATTGTCGAGCATCTGATCACCGGGTAACGTCTTGCCCAAAATTATTGAGTGGGCCGGTTCCGGCGAGGCGAACTATCGTCAAGGAGCGCCGCTGGTGCTACTCCTGTTTGGAAGGGCACCTTCAGCGAGACTGTCCGCACCAGCGGCTCTGTCTGCATTGCCGGGGCAATCACCATGCCGTACTGTGCCTGGGTGCAAACGGCGTCTCCTCTCGGGGCGCTGCCAGGCCCTCGACCCCCACGGGCGGGGGCGCTCCGCCACTCCCTCTGACGGGCGACGCTCGGCGCCCGCCGGCTAGCCACCAGGCCCCTAGGTTTGAAAGGGGTCCCTCCCCCGACCAGTCGGGGGGTAATTCCCCCAGGGGCGGGGGTGTCATCACCCCCCCTCAGCGTGCGAAGAGGAACTTCACGGCCACTCATCGGTCCGCTGGACCCTTCCCACTCCCGTTAGCTGAGTGGCCGCGACTGGTGTACCACTGTACCCCATTTGATGGAGGCGGCCCTAGCTAGCTGCCGCCTTAGCTCCCACCATGGCTGCCTCTACTGAGCCTTAAGCCGTCAACAGTCCACGTGTCAAGCTGTTCTGTTGCCGACGGCCTCAGTGAGGGCGTACAACCCGAGTGGCGACCGTTAGCGGTTGCGCTCTGTCAGTATCGGGTTCACGCGGTGTGGCCTCCACTTGGTGGTGGGAAGATTAGGGCCCCCTGGAGCGTTGAATCACGCTCTCAAGGGGTATTAGATTTGGTTTGGTCGAGCACTTAGCTAAAAATTCTTTAAATTTAAATTAAAATGCTTTGAGTTTTCCGCGAAATTCATATTGTAGCGGTTGTGATTAAAAGAATTGAATTTAAAATACTCCTTTAAATGCTGCTGCATATGTTTTGTAAATACATTTGATCACTGCGTTTGTTGTTGCACGGAAAATGGAGATTAAATTGTGTGCCCTTTTTGAATGCTTGGGCGTATGCTTGTAATTGTATTTGATTGTCGCGCCTGTGCTGAAGGGAAGTTTGAATTCATTTGAAATTTGAATGGCGCTCTATTTTGAAAATTATGTATATGTTTGTGATAGTGTTTAATCATTTTGCTTTGTGATAAGGAAGATTGAAATTAGATAACCCTGTGGTTACCGAAGGAAATAGGAGTCAATTCTCTTTTGGTTTAGATTTTGTTGGCACTGTCTAAGATATTTATTTGAAATAAGAGATAGGGCTGTCCCTTACGTTTATTGTTTTGTTTACTTTGCCAAGTTGACCTATGTGCATCGGTGATTACTTGTTTTAATTAATTCTGTAATTGAACATTGATGCTTTTGAAAAATTAGTTGAAATATGAGCATAGGATCACCTGCTAGGGACCATCTGTGCGTTTCGTTCAGCTCTCCACAGACGACGTTCATGGGGAATTTGGGGGTGCTCTCTGCACTGAAGCTTGAAGGTCCCTCTGGGCCGCTTCGTGTCGCGTCGCTGTTTGCAGACCTGATCCGGTCGAATTGCGGAACTAATCATAGGAGCGCAGATAGGTGTTTGAAGGAGGTCGTCTGACTTCTGTCTAGGAATAGGACTTATTTATGTGCTGCGATGTCCAGGAAGGGCATCCAGTTCAACTCTCCGGCTAGCCCACGTTAGGGCTGCAATTTTGGGGCGTTGGTTAGTGTTGCAAGATCTGATTGGGTGCGTAAGGTGGCCTAGTTTGGTTGTAGATTCGATCTTGCAACTTGCCGTCGCGACCCTGTCCCGCTGACCGGTTTGCTCGCGGACCTAAATCCTTATGTCCGGGACGGGGGTTTGTTCACGCAAAAGCGTTAGTGTCAGGCATCGACGTTAGATGGCACTCGGCTCGGTCGATACGGAATGACGTTTGTGTGTGTTGAACGTCCGAGTTGACTGAACGGGGGGAGTCGAGAGCGAAAAATTAGATGTCTTCTTCGCGTCGAAAGAATCACGCGGTCCCGTTTTGGTCGGGAGCTCTTAATTTTATGATAGGCGCGTATAGTAAATATACCACTGGGAATGATAGCGCGTGTTGAGAGTTTACCCGGGACTTTAGGTTTAACGCAGAATCTGTATAAGTGGATTCGACTGTATTAGTTACTAGTGCGGTAGTTAATATTCTAGAAATAACGGTGACCTTTGACCCGTACGTTCTGTGTTCATTTTCGCGAGTCAATCGTAACAAAGGAAGAAAGTGACTGCTGAAGGAGACCTTAGCTTGGAGAGGAGCTGAGGGCCGAACTGCTGCAGGGGGAACGGTCAAATAAGGTCAATAACACTACCAGCCACACCCAAATACACATCACTGACCTTTACTTTCTAGCACAATACATCCACACGAGACCCGACCGAATCCTGAGGGACCAGTCGCCTTGAATAGAGGTAAGTAAGCTCTGTTCCATATTTGTAACGCTCCCCCCGGATTGTTTAGTGTAATTAGAATTTTAACCCGTGGCGTGAGGACGCCCGACTAGCATCTGCCTGTAGCTTCTTCGTCTATGGGCCGCGAGGATTCTACTCCTGGGATAGGCAGCTGCCGGCCGTAACAATAAATATAAGTTGAAATGCGTTTAATACATCCATAAAGTCAACAGGCAGCAATAGCCACTTACGACAAGGTGAATTGTAAGTTCGTTTTTCAGTTCAATGCATATTTCAAAAAAAAATCTTTATATATGCAATACAGTATAAATTAAAAATACAATATCGGATAGTTGAATATACTTATATTCCGGAAAATATATCTGGGGGCACGGCAGGCAAGGGCCAAGTCGAGCAAAAAAGTGGCACGGCCGTACCATCCTTTTCTCGAAGCAGTTCAGGCCATTTCCGAAACCCTATAACTTCGTTATGGATAAAACTAGAAGCCTGAATTTTTACTAATTAAGTAAGCATTGTATAGACTCAGTATATTTCAAATTTCATTAAATTTTAACCAGTAGTTTAAGAATTATAACTAGTCAAAGTTTCTTAATTTTGTCACTCACTGACTGACCGATCTTCAAAACTCTAAGGCACTTCTAGCAGACATAGAAACTTTCAATTTGGAATACAATTATTGTTTAATATATAAATCAAGGAAAAATTAAAATATTTTACAATTTCCATACACTAAACAACCTAATTTAATATAATATGTATTATATTGTGTTTTTATGCGATTGCCAAATCAATCTATGTATCAATCTATGGACTGAATAAATTAACCGACTTGGTATTACCTGGATCTCACAACTTTTTCCAGTAGAAGAACTGAGTTGCGAGACTTGGCTTTTTTACAAGTTATGTTTTTGATGGCATATCTTTTACTAACAAGTGACAAACTATTTTTAAGCTAATAGAAAACTTAAAATATTTTGCGTTTTTGTGAATGATCGAGCAAATACAATATGTACAACTAACCCATATGAAATAACGATAATATCAATGCTTATGGAGATGAAGTAAAGGCTCTGTTATAAACATAAGTTGAAATGCGTTTAAGACATCCATAAAGTTTGGCATCGGCTTGCCTTTTACTGCTTTGTTGTGTTAGCTTTTATGTTCGCTTAGTAAAACAAGACATAAAACTAATGGATAATAATTGTACTAATTATTTAAATTGAGCATTTCTATTCAAAACAAAAAGAGAGTAAACCATCATATTCAGCTTGATAGTTACCATTATCTCCATGACCTTAAAGCTGCTGCCCTGGAATAACTGCGCTTAGAAACTAAAGAGGCGCACGAAAACTGTAGCAAATGAAACTTAACCTCGTTATTTCAGGTGTAAAATATATTTGTTTTAAAAATTAACCTAAATAAGAATTAATCACCCCATTTCGTACCATGGATATCGTAAGAGACGACTATAGAAAAAGCCAGATAAATCTTAAGGTTACCGAAATATGGTTGTATAATCTACTTGTTTTACGCTAGATGTAAATTGTCCAGACCGGCGACGGGTCAGGGTCAAAGTCGTCAAAGGTGCGAGGAGTCTGGGCAAGTCGCCTTGTGCCTCCGTGTGCTCCGGTAGCGGTGCGGTAACTTTGTTATGCATTATGCTGACTCGGTGGTATTTTGGTACTACAACCCATATTTCTTTTAAGTATTTCGTTATTAAGTTTTTTTTTCATGTTTTCAAAAGTAAGTTGCAACAATGAATAAACATGTTATTTTTCTTTCTTTCTTTCTCTCTGGTCTTTCTTTCTTTTCTCTTTCTGGTTTCTCTTCTTTCCTTCTTTCTTTCTTTCTTGGTTTCGTTAATCTGCCTGGCAAGCAGGAAGATTAAGGCAACCCCACCCCCCTCCCTCTAAAAGTTGAGGCTCTTGTCCAGCAGTGGACTAGAGTGGTGTGGTATTATGAAGAAAAAGACAAAGGCAAAACATGTCTGCTATTAAAGTAGCAACGGGAATGATTCCATTCTCAGACAGCAGGAAGGCAGATATGTGATCACGGAAAGTTTTATATCCAGTAGTGAAGTATTCGACCATCTCATAATAATATATAATATATAGGGTCTTAATATATATAATATATAGGGTCCTTACGTATGAAATTGGCATTTTGTACGGGAGGAATATAAAGTCAATTTTTTTTCAAAAAACCATTGGGGCGAGAATAAATAAACTCTTTGAAGGCGGTTTGGACTGCCGCATCGGAGTTGAATTTTTTTCCTTGTAAGAAGTTGTCCAAATTCCGGAAAAAATGGTAATCTGTTGGAACAAGGTCCGGGGAGTACGGAGGACGTCGCAGACATTCCAATTGTAGCTCATCTAACTTAGTGGTTGTTTGTTGTGCAGTGTGTAGTCTTGCGTTGTCGTGAAGCAGCAGTGGCCTAGAGCGATTGAACAATCTCGGTTGTTTAGCAGCTAGTTCTTCCTTCATGGTTTGCAGTTGCTGAAAATAGATATCTGCCGTAATCGTTTGGCCAGATGTTAACAAGTAACTTTTTCTGAGTCAATTTTCGTTTAGGGCAGGATTCCCAGGGAAATCCTGCCCTAAACGAAAATTGACTCAGAAAAAGTCTTCAGGGTTCAGCCATTGCGACGAGCGCTACCGATTATCGTAAAGTATCCACTTTTCATCACAAGTGATGAATTGAAATGATTCGATTTGAAATCTCTTCAGTATTGTGCCGGTTGAGCAAAGTACCACAGCAGTCGACGCGTGTTTGCAAGTTCGATTCACTCAATTCATGAGGTACCCATCGTTCAAGTTTTTTTTATTTCCCGATTTGCTTCAAGTGGCTTAATACAGTTTTATCACTTACCACGAAGCCTGCAGCTATCTCTGATTTACTTTGTGATGGATCCGCTGCCACACCACAATAGATAGCCTTTAATTCTTCATTTTCCACTTTGGTCTCCGGCCGTCCACGGGGTTGATTTTGAAGGTCGGAATTTCCAGAACGAAAATGTTGAAACCAAAAACGTACCATGCTTTCTTTTGCGACACCAGTGCCGTACACATCATTAATCCTTCGAGCTGTTTCTGCAGCACTGGTACCACGATAGAACTCGTACTCGTAAATATACCGATATTTCATGTTTTCCATTGTGCGGTAATAACCGACGCCAAAGAAAAAAAATATGAGGAAAAAACAAATGAATGACTATTATCAAAAATCAAATGTACCAGCTAAATGAATTTATAAATTTGAATTTGGAATTCTTAGGTCGATTCTTAGAGAGATAGAAGAGATATTTCGGATCAAATTGGTCAGTACGACAAAACGCTAATTTCATATGTAAGGACCTAATATCTAACAAAAGATCTGAGTCGCTTGGCGGCACAGGGCGAACGCCAGTCTTAAACAACGTACGTAAACAGCTCAAGCGAAGAGTTTGATTTCCCCTACCATCAAAAACGTTTAAACTATTTATTTTGGTCCAATATATACAGAATTAGGTTAATAATGTCTTCAAGCACTTAGTGGTGTGCTTGGATTTGATTTAGGCTGTTTTAAATATAAGTAACAGGATCCAAGCTAATGATACCACCCGGCTATCTTCTCATTGAAATTATATTATTTGAAATGCTTAATTTAGGTAAAACTAAGCACTCTATATAACTCCTAAAAGTGTAATGCAACTTCTTATCCTTAGCAATTTAAAATATGTATATAATATCTAAGTAAATTCCAATAAGTTAAATATTGAGATTCTGATATAATATTATAATAAACGTGCCTCATATTTTACGTTGGTTGTAACTTACGATAAGTGAGGAAACTGTATGTTTATGTGTAGGACGTGTCGTATCGAAGCATTCTTATAATATAATTTTGTAGGAAAATGGAAATGGCAGGTTCAAAGACAAGAACGTTGAGTTCTTTTTAGACCATGGTGTCGAGCAATTGTAGTGTTTTATGGTTTATACAAGACTTGTTCTAGGAGAATATTATAGCTTACTGTAATTGGAACTAAAGACTACAAATGAGTTGGGGGAAGGGGGGGGGAGGGGTGACTCGAACTTTAGACCTAGTCAGTTTGAATAGCCTATCATGTAGAGGATGTCATGGGGGTTATGGTTAAATAGGGGCAAAAAGTTCACACTCCTAGAGGGTCAAAATGGCTAAAAACCAAAAAATTAAAAATTCTTATTTCGGTTATAACTCCGCCTCCTTCAGAAGTCGTTACAGTTTACACAATCTTTACTTCCCGCATCTCACTTGTTGTAATTACACCTGTATTTGGATCGGCTTGGTCACGCTCTCACAAAATACCATAGTTAAAAATAAATGTATGTATTTATGAAAAAGTTACCCACTGAAACTCAGGGCTAGGATGTCATATTCTCACACATGCTTTGTCTCCTTTTTGGAGTATTCTACCTTTAATTTTTTTAAATTGCTTTTATAAAACTAAAATAAATAGTTTACATTGAAAATAACCTGATTACGCCGTGAGGCGAAACCGGTCGGCTTTTATAGTTAGTATATTAAAAACTTAAAATAAATACTGGGAAGAGAGTACAAATGTATATTCTTCCCCTATTTTGCCAATCTTATTTATTAAAAGAATCCATACCACCTCAAGTCTGTGACTATGGCTGATCTTATGGCCTCGGAAAGATGTATGTACATACACTTTTCGTATTGAAATACCTCTGATCACAGCATAATATTAAGGCATTTATTAGAACTAATTTTGCGTCTGGTCAGAATTTGACTATTTAATTGGTTAAAGGGTTTTGTTTGTTACTTTTAACTACCGTAATGAATAGATAGTTAAAGGGTTTCCTTTTGGTGTACATCTATGGTGTAAAGTTAAACTCCCACTGCTGGGCACAGGCCTCCTCTCATTTCTGAGAGGGTTTTAGGGCAAGGAAGTGTCCGCCGTGCTGCTGCTCTAAATCGTGTTACCGAACTTCACATGTCTTCGAAATATATTTTTTATTTCTCATACATGCAGGTTTCCTCACGATGTTTTCCTTCACCGCCGAGCACGTAGTAAATCAGCACTTAAAATTACAATTAACAATTTCATTGATGCCGGCGGGGAGAAACTTACAGTGAGCGCTAACCATCTGAGCGTCCACGGCCATGTCTATCTATGGCGTAATACCTTGAGAATGATATAAGTATTTTTTTCGATTTTCGATGTTAACGGCTATATACTAACAAATCTAAAAGCCACATTCAAATATCGTCCCATGGGTGTTGAAAGTGGTGGCAGAAGGAAACTGAAACAGGAGATGGGCAGCAGCATCTTTTTGATAACAGCTCTGAACAATTAAAAATTAAAAATTTTGTACAGCCGACTTCAATATAAGTGACTTCAATATAGGTTATTTAAGAATAACTCAATAACCATTGGTCTGACCTTGGTAAAATTTATATGGGACCACATGAGAACTGTCAGCTTTCATATAAAAAACGAATCATCGAAATTGGTTCGCCCAGTACAAAGTTATGAGGTAACACACATAAAAAAAAACATACACTCGAATTGAGTACCGTCTCCTTTTTGGAAGTCGGCAGATGAAAAATAATTATAACAAAAATCCTTCTTGTGAGGTAATTTATGGAGGACGCGAATGTTCAGCAGGGTACTTTTATATGCTGTAATAATGATGGTAACAGTAAAATTATTTTAAATACCAGGTAAATTTATATACTAAACCGCAAAACTATTTACGTCAACAACATAAAACAAGCCGGTAGGGCTGTCAGTGACGTTTCCTCGGGCCTCATGCACTCGATAAACCAACAATAACGGTCATAACTCAGCACAACTGTTGCACCAACATGTCGCGACACAACTTCACAAAGGAAGTGGCCTCGGAAGTGCTACGTGGCTCCACGGCTCAGCCTGGTTTAATTACCCCTGCTCACCTCCACCTTCCGCCTCTCAGCGAGATAGTAAATATGCACTTCGCACGCATGCAAACTATGACTTGTAATTGACTGTTGTTTACAGTGCTCCTCAAACTTTCTTTTATTGATTACTTATTGGGACACTTACATTGTACTCGAAAGGAAAGACAGACGCTGAAAAATTATTGCACTTTTTTGCTGTACACATTATAAACGTGGTAGAGCCATGCTGCAGCTATATTAGTAGTATAGTTGTAGCACGAATGGCTCGGCTCGATCGGGGAAGGACCACGCTCTTACAGAATACCAGCGAAAAAAGAGAAAGAACAAGAACCGGAGACCCTTTTTACTGGAAAAGAGGCATTCCATCTTAGTCCTCACGGGTGACAACGCATCTGCATTTTGATTCGCAAACGAGGATAGGTGTAGATGTCTATGGGCCATAGGATCCACTCACGATTAGATGGATTGTATGCTTGTTTATTATCCGTACTCTATAAAAAATGCATCACGCACTATGCAGCAAACCGTTTGGTTCAAATGCGTGATATGTTTGACCAATATCTTCATGAGTAACAACCCTTATTAGAACGGCTACACTATATATATATATATCTACCATATGTAATGAGCTCAATTTCACATAAAAAATGGGTTTTGTAAATGGAGGATAAACAAGCATGCGACTCAACTGACTGAGCGTCTACTACCACCCTGAGACACCAGAGCAATCGTATGGCCTTTGGGGAAGAAGGTTTTAAATGTCTCGATCGTATCGCACATAGAAAAATATTTGCTTTACATTGAATAAAACTACTTTTACGGATTATATCGCGATTAATACTGTTTATTTTTAATTTTCGACGTTTCGGGTGCTTTGCAGACCCATGACTGTGACCCATGACCAAAAAAGTAAAAGCAGTTTTATTCAATGTATAGTGTTTGCGTTAATTTATCTATAACAGTTCAATGCTCAATTAATTCACTATTTGAATTGGTCACTGTAGAAAACATTTGCCATGATTACCGTCAGCAGACGGACTGAAAATTGTAGCACCAGAAGTCTCGTATTTTCGACCTACTCGTATATTGCATGTATGTATATTATCATCAACAGCTCACAAACAACTTAATTTTGGACATAGAAATCTTTTGAAATTACTATTATTAACATTATCATTACGGAGGTCCACTGTTGAACATAGGTCTACCACTCAGATTGCTATAAGTACGGTACAGAGTCATGTGCATCCATTGACTACCTGTGTTTTACATCAGACAGTTACCTTCTAGTGGTGTGGTACAATACTCCACTTGACCAGAGGCTGCCACTTGAGTAGCTTTCTTCCCTATCGGTTGTCGGTAGATTTATATGACCATGACATTGTCACTTCAGCTTACTGATTCACTGGACTATGTCAGTTATTATTGTTCTTCGAATAAACTCCATCACGAGATATTCCGATCATAGCCCTTTCTATCGCATGCTGAGCAACATTGAGCTTGCTCATACGGTCAGAAATGAAGAATCGTGTTTCAGTTTCCCAAGTCATGAGAAGAATGAAGTGACAAACTAACAGAAGTAACTGTAATCCATGGAGTCCTGCGGCAAAAGAAATGCTTTTTCACCTCTGAGGACTAAAATGGAATGCCTTGTAGCCTTAACCTTGTAGCTTGTGTAAGCAGCGTAAGCGGTCTTACTTAGCTAATACGTAAGAGCGAGAGCGAGAGAGATAGTATGTTAATTTACTTTTTTTTTTACTTTTTTGATGAATGTAAATACGTCTCGGTAGAAGTTTGAACATCTACGAGTAAGTATAATGAAGTTGAAGCCGTTAAGTCGTCTTATATGATAGACTACGGACGGAAAACGTGGGCGCGTGACGAGGCGCGTTTGCCGGCCCTAGCTCGTTACCGTGTAATTACTAGATTCACTAGTTAGCCTCCGTAACCATTGCTTTTTAATTATTGTGATTCGTCAATTATAACAAAATGATTCAGAAAATTTAATTAAATGAACAGTTAATTAATTAACTAAGCAAACACGTGTGTGCAAGCTATTGTTAATACATAAGCAAAGAGCTTTCTTATGGTTATTTGACTTGATTTAAATAGTAAGGTGAGGGTAATATAGTCACCTTAAGTTGACTATATTACCCTCACCTTAGAGTTTTTTTTAGAACAACAAAGTTTTTTTAGAACAAAATTGAACATGTCTTTTATGGGATATTTACAAGACTAAATGTTTACAATATTAAAAATGCTGAATATATACCAGATTATAAAAACCATAATATTAAAACTAAAATTATCATGCAGTTCTACGCCCCATGGTATAATGCCAAGAACGTTGGCTGCGATTCCTCGCTGAATGGCTATAGGTACTTAGCCTTCGTGTGAGAAAAGAATCAGCCCACTTACCAGCAGCGACGAGCTTATAGAGAGACAGAGCTTATATTCTTTGTGATTAATATATATTTAATATATAAGATAATATAAATTTTAATTTACAGTTATGTTTTTCTTGGTAGACAGTCTTAAGCCTGTAACAAAAGTATGAACTAATCGAGGTCAAAAAATCTAATATTTAACCAAGTTACGCCTGCAAAAGTTACTTATTTCTTACACTCATTAACTCCTTCTGATATACTGGACTAAATTAAGTGCTGAATTGAGCCCAAAGATAGATAGATTCTTTCATCTCTTTTTATCTCTACGCCTAAAGTCTGAGTAAAAAGCGTTTGACAGGAAATTTCGCATAACAGTGCTATCGGGTATACTAGTATATTTTAAGAGGCCGCAACTCAAGTTACTATAATACGAGTGCATACATGACGTAACCGGCTCCTCACTGAGTTTCAGCACTGAGCTATACGATCCTTACATGTACAGAGTTCCTTATTTAATAATAGTGGTTGTTAAGTTTATCTACTTAACTTTATAACCAGACATGTCTAGACAATAATGGTATTGACGTATTAGGTCTCAGAAACTATGGTATTAAAACCACTAACCCAATTTGCGGGATTGGGACTGATCGCGCCCAGTGCGAGAAAAACGGTGCGAGAACGCATCACACTCTATAATTTGGCGCCATAAAGCCGCTGTACCGTGATGACAGATCCATCATGGCGGCCGCGAAAATTACCGATTTTACGATCTAAAATTGCACGAAAACCGCACAGTAATGCGTTCTATAAATGCAACTACAAACTTTACGGCAGCGTAATAAAGGTTGCGGCTCATTTTAAAGTCGTTAATTTTTCTCATGGTTTTTAAGAGTCACGTCGCAAAAGACAGCTGAATGATTGCTGATGTATTATTTTGTTTGTTTGTCCGGTCGTGTGTCAGAATGTGTCAGTTGGCCAGCGTTGGAGGACAAGCTTAACCCTCCTGACCTTGTAATATAAAATCTTGAGGCAGTTAAATTGATATGATATGTAATTTACAGCCGACTCGTTAAGAATTCACTGTGTTGTGTTGAAACAGAAACAGAAACTTTTTTTATTCAATATCGATTATAAATAATACTTATTGAAAGTCACTCTTTTGTTTAATTACCACTCGTTCGAAAAAAACCTCTGTCCTGGGAAGAACCAGCAAGAAATACAGCGGGAATATTTTTTTAAATAACATCTTACAATCATGTATGGCTACACAATTAACCACACAAAACAAATTAGAAATGGCTTGGTAGCAATCACCCATTCCCAAGGTTTATTATCATCCATTATTTTTATGTTGAGTTTATGCATTACTCTTTTTTCTTCTTTTTTTATAGAGTAAGGTCGACAAACGAGCACACCTGATGGTAAGTGGATGAAGTAGCCCATAGACACGCTATCTCTGGTCAAGCATCAAAATGCTGCATTATGCGTTTTCACCTCTGAGGACTAAGATAGAATGCCACGTTACCAGTAAAAAAGGTCACTGGTTCTCGTTGCTCTCCATGCACAGCTGCATTATGATGATATTTTACGCTGGCATCTTGTGCAAGCTTGGTCCTTCGCGGTCGAGCAAACATATTCATGTTCTATCCAGAATCCACTGTTGTCGCGCAACGAATTCGCCGTCCATTACAATTTACAATCGCAAATCTCGAAAAAAACCAGTTACTTTCTTGGCTTTTTTGATGATAAAAATAATTAATATAATAAGCATTGAGTATTCATAGGTGGTAGAGCCATGCTTCAGCTATATTATGGTTGTAACCTAAATGAGCCAGCTTGACCGGGGAAGGACTATGCTCTCACAGAATACCAGCGTAAAATAGCAGCTTAATGCTGCTGTGTTTCGTATGTGAGTGTAGAGAACCGGACATACATTTAGTAGAAACGAAGTATTCTATTCAGGGGTGACAACGTTTTGCTTATTGTATATATATAGACGTCTTTGAGCTACAGTCGATACTGTAGCTCAAAGACGTCTATATATATAAGTCGATACTTACCATCAGGTGTACTGTATACTAGTATGTCACGCTTATTCTATAAAAAAATTATGACCTACGTGGTTATACACAACATGTGTCTTTACTGAATCATCGTTCTTAGGTACCGAGCTTGAGTAGAACAGAATAGAATAATTTTTTATTCAATATACATTACATGTGTAATTCTTATTCAAAGTTATTTTTTACTTTACCACTGGTTCGAAAAAAACCCTCTGTCCTGGGAAGAACCAGCAAGAAACCCAGCGGGACATTTTTTTAAAATAAATTTTACAATATAAATGATTACGAACTATTTACAAAATTTATTTTAGAAACTGCTTGGAAGCGACCACCTCATTCCCAGGGGTTATTATCAACCATATATTCATTTATACTATAATAACCCTTTTTATACAGTTTCAACTTAACAAAACATTTAAACTTGCTAATAGAGAGAGCCTGTACACTTTCCGGGACCTTGTTGTAATAGCGTATACATTGCCCCAAGAATGAATTACTGACTCTGTGGAGTCGAGAAACTGGTATCACTAGCTTGTGTTTGTTCCTAGTGTTTACAGAATGCACATCACTTTTTTTACTCAAACTACCTTTGTTTTTGTGAACATACACTAAATTTTCGTAAATATACTGAGAGGCCAAAGTTAATATATATTTTTTTTAATTTATCTCTAAGAGACTCTCTCAGTTTTAGGTTGTAAATAGCTCTAAAGGCCCTCTTCTGTAAAACAAAAATAGTTTCTGAATCAGCCGCATTTCCCCATAGCAAAATCCCATAAGACATTATGCTATGGAAATAACTGAAATAAACTAATCTAGCTTTCTCGACACTAGTGAGACCTCTAATCTTTTTTACAGCATAGGCTGCAGAACTTAGTCTGCTTGCTAGTTTGGATATATGGGGGCCCCACTGAAGCGTCGAGAGTGATGCCAAGAAAAACAGTGGATTCAACAGGGCTCAGTTCTTCCCCATTTAAAAACACATTGGTACTCAGATTTTTAACATTCGTTGTAGTAAATTTAATACATTTAGTTTTATTTCTGTTTAAATGTAAATTATTAACGTTAAACCAATGCACTAATTTTGATATAGAATTATTCACTTCGCACATTTAAATGATTGTCGTTTAAGTTTGAAACTCAAAGAAGTATCATCAGCAAATAATACTATATCATGATGATCCTCTACAATAGAAGGTAAGTCATTAATATACACTAGAAATAGAAGTGTTTTGGATAATTCAATATATTTCTGATGTGTCCAAAAAACTAAAGCCCGGAGCCAGTAGAGGGTATATATTTAGATTATTTTTAACTTTTTTTTATAGGATAAGGGTGACAAACGAGCACACAGTCCACCTGATGGTAAGTGGTTGCTGCGGCCCATAGACATCTACATATATCCTCGTTTGCGAATCAAAATGTAGATGCGTTGTCACCCGTGAGGACTAAGATGGAATGCCTCATTTCCAGTAAAAAGGGCCTCCGGCCACCTGCACTCACCAAGCGAATCGCAGAGGTAAACCTCTACTTCACGCTGGTTTTCTGTGAGGTCGTGGTACCACCCCGGTTCGAGCCGGCCCATCCGTGTGACAGCAAAAGCTGCCGCGTGGCTCTACCACTGTACAAAAGCAACTTAAAAGTAAGGAACCATTCATATCCAATGCTCGACTACTAGATACTACTAAAGCGCACTGACTTAGCGTAAAAAAAATTCACTCTTGCCTCGAAGGAGCACAAAGTTATCCGGCAGCCACATGCTGGTAAATTGAGTCCACTCCTTTGTATGACGACCGACGAAACAAAACATTTGGTTCGAATGTGTGGTAAGTCGACAACAAAGAATGGAGACTAGCCGAGCATCTGGTAGTCCGATGGTGAAAGGGAGAGGGAGGAATTAATGCAATTCCTCCGCACACACTCCGAATATAATTTTTTTAATGAAATGTGAAAAAACACCGACAGACTGGCTACTATGCGCCTGTCCTTCTGACTGGTAAGATTGGTTAAAATCAGATTTGAGTCATACCTTAGCACGCCTTTCCATTCAGTCCAAAGCTGCCAGGTGGCTTTTAGCAGTACAGCCCTCATATAGCAGCAATACTCCATGCACAACCGGATTTGCGCTTACAGGTTCCCAGGACAGAGGTTTTTTTTCGAACCAGTGGTAATTATACAAAAGAGTGACTTTCAATAAGTATTATTTATAATGTATATTGAATAAAAAAGTTTCTGTTTCTGTTTCAGGTCACCTGAGTGTTTGCAAACAAAGACTAAGGCTTGTTACCTCCAAAATCTAAGACTATAATGAAATCACATGCCTCCTTTAATTACCATAATCATCATGGCCTATTACGATTCCACCACTAAACATAGACTTTCTTCAAAAACTGTCAAAACATTGGTCCCGTAATAATACCATACTAATGTTAAAATAACCCCTTTTCACCCAACTGCCCTAGGAAGAGAGTAATGTTATTTGAGAATATGTATATATATATATATATATATATATATATATATATATATATATATATATTTCTTTGGCTCTGTAGTTTAAATGGCTGGATGGATTTTAACATATGAGGTGTCATTAGATTTGTCTTAATTGTGAGAGTGATATAGGCTATATGATATTTATATATTGCATCTGCAAATAAGAAAAATGGAGAGCAGTGTTTTATTTAGATTTTAATGCAGTCAGCTTTTTTAATTACATTTTTAACCGTTAAGTTTGTTTACTTACTGTTAACAGACAAACATTATAAACGTTCCCTTGTCCTATGAAATTGACAGATCGGTAGTGCAAAATCAGGCCGATTAGCTGCAACGCTGCGGGCTTCATATTTGATTCTCGCGCGGAACGCAAGGTTTCGTTACAAATAATTTTCTATTTTGGTTGTCTTTTTATCGCCTAATGCAAAGCATCCTCCGGAAGCGGGAGAGGGAGGTGGTGAATGCTCATAGCATACCATGGCAGCCAGCTGCGTGGTTATGTGGGACTCACTTTGAAGAAATGCCTACCCACTAAACACCACCTGTGGGACTGGCATTGGCCTGTATGACCTTTCTGCCAAATCGGAAGCGACCCCCTTTAGGGAAAAGGGGCATTTTGGTCGTTGTATGTGTGCAATTTATATATTATGTAAAACGCCTAATGGAATGCCGCGTTACGGGTAAAAAGAGTATCCGGTACTCTACACCGTTCAAAACACAGCAGCATTAATCTGCTATTTCACAATGGTATTCTGTGAGAGCATGACCCTTCCCCGATCGAGCCGACCCATTCGTGCCGCCACCATAATATAGCAGCATGGCTCTACCACGTATAATTTACAGACTGCGCGGTTTTAAAAGTCCTTGTTAGTCAGTAATAAAAAATATCTAATTAATATGTACAATTTATGATCTCCATTGTCTCCCGCTTACATATCAAAATAATGAGCCGAACGTAAAATGCAAAATTGGATACAGACGTCGCTGTATCCAATTTTGTGTTTCCATTAAAAATCTCCGACGTGCGTTCATTATCGCTCGATAATTATACATCTCGGCATAACAGCCTCCGTTGACAGCTGACAATAAAATGACAGTTTTATCCGCGTGCAGGCGAACCCGCGGCGCGAGCAATATCTCCTTTATTATGACCATAAAGTATCCGAGCCTTTCTGGAATCCGACGCGAGATACGGACTTTATGTCCGACGGGGACACGTGGTCGATTTTAGCTTTAATTGTGTTGTAAGGTCAGATGGCTCCTTATTTAAATAAATCAGTATTAATTTATCGTATGCATTAGTATATTGGAAAAAGAGGGTTTATTATAACATTAATAAGGTACAATTACAGGACCCATGTTTTTGACACTTTTTGAGGAAGGTCCACCTATAGAGGTGGACTTGTAAATCATATCATTTTAGTCTTAGATCTTCAATATTATGATCATCATTACAGCCTTTCATAAGTCCACTGCTGAACATAGACCTCCCCCAAGGAATGCCACAAAGCACGGTCCTGAGCCACCTGCATCCATCGACTTCCTGCATGTCTTACCAGGTTTAAACTGCCTCGTTGGTCTAGTGGTTGTAGTAGTGCGACTGCTGATCATGAGGTCCCGGGTTCGAATCCCGGGTCGGGCCAAAAAATCAGTTATTGAGTTTTTCCATCAAGAAATTTTCAGTAGCTGCCCGGAGTCAGGAAGTTGGCGGTGTTTCACCCCCGTGCCTCGGATAGCACGTAAAGCCGTTGGTCCTGCGCCTGATCTCTCTCCGGTCGTGTCGGTTTACCGTCCCATCGGGCTATGAGAGTGAGAGAATAGAGAGTGCACCTGTGCTTGCGCATACACTTGGGCACTATAATCCTGTCCTGCGCCGATGGCTAGTCTCCGTTGAGACTGGCCGCCGTGGCCGAAATTCGGTCTGGAGGACATTACCAGGTCGTCACTCCATCTCGTGGGGGGTCGCCCTACACTTCGCCTACCGGTACGAGGCTGCCACTCAAGAACCTTTCTTCCCCATCGGTTGTCGGTTCTTCGAGCTATATGGCCGGCCCACTGCCACTTCAGCTTACTAATCCGTTGGGCTATGTCGGTTACTCTGGTTCTACTGCGGATATCCTCATTTCTAAGTTTATCACGCAGAGAAACTCTGAGAATAGCCCTCTCCATAGCTCGCTGAGCAACCTTGAGCTTCCTCATACGACCGGCAGTGAAGGACCACGTCTCAGATCCGTAAGTCATCACTGGCAACACGCACTGGTTGTACAATTTCGCTTTAAGGTTTTGAGGTATGTCTGATGAGAAGATCTGTCGTAGTTTCCCGAACGCTGCCCAGCCGAGTTGAATTCGTCGATTGACCTCTCGGTCGAAGTTGGACTTACCTAGTCGGACTATTTGTCCCAGGTAAAAATACTCGTCAACAACTTCGAGCTTAGTGCTCCCAACAACTACCGGCATAGGTGTGACATGGACATTAAACATGATCTTTGTTTTGTCCATGTTCATCTTAAGACCTATCCGTTGGGAGACACTATTGAGGTCATTGAGCATGGTGCTTAGGTCCTCCGGTGATTCTGCCATAAGGACTATATCGTCGGCAAATCGAAGGTGAGTGATGTACTCGCCATTGATATTAATACCGTATCCTTTCCAGTCCAGAAGTTTGAAAACGTCTTCCGATGCAGCGGTGAAGAGTTTCGGGGATATAACGTCACCCTGTCTTACACCTCTCTGCAGATGGATAGGTTTCGTACTCTGGTTGTGTATTCGGATAGCCATCGTAGCCCTACTGTATAAGCACTTCAGCACTTCGATATACCGACAGTCAACTTGGAACCGCTGAAGGGACTGCAGCACCGCCGAAATTTCGACGGAATCAAAGGCTTTCTCATAGTCCACATACGCCAGACATACCTTGCCGAAAGGTATGTATGTGGTCTATGGTGCTAAAGCCTTTTCGGAAACCGGCTTGTTCGGGAGGCTGGAAGTCGTCAAGTCTGCGCGCGAGACGATTCGTAATGACTCTCGAAAACAGCACGTAGCGCGGCTCAGAAGGGAAATCGGTCTGTAGTTCTTCAAGAGAGCGTTGTCACCTCTCTTGAAGAACAAGACCACCGCACTTCTGCTCCACGCCTCCGGTGTAATGCCACCATGGAGGACGGAATTAAAGAGCTTCTGAAGGACTGCAAGTACCGGTTTTCCACCCGCTTTCAGAAGCTCCGCTGTACTTCCATCCTCGCCTGGGGCCTTGCCGTTTTTAAGGTGCTGGAGAGCCGTTCTAGTCTCGCTCAGACTGACGTCCGTGATATCTTCGGAATAGTGTCGGATAAGACTCGCTCTTGGATCGTTACTCACACTTGCGTGTGGCTCCAACGATGAAGTGTACAGCTGCCCATAGAACCTCTCAATCTCACTCAAAATCTCAGGTGCCACACAGTTCTCTGGCTGGGCTGACATCGAATTTGGTGTACCGCAAGGCGGCATACTTTCTCCTATAATGTTTTCTTTATTCATTAATTCCATATCTTCTGTTATCAAGTGTTCGCACCATCTGTATGCAGATGATCTTCAAATATACGTACAATCTAGTATCGATGACATCAATAACGTCATAAGACTGATGAACGATGATCTTGATGCTATCCGAGTTTGGTCGTACAGGCATGGTATCTCGGTAAATCCGTTGAAATGCAAAGCAATGATTGTAGGTAGTTCAAGAATGCTGGCCAGGATTGACTATAGAAACCTTGAACCTGTGGTTTACAATAGTATATCGATCCCTTTCAAAGAATCAATAGTTAATCTTGGCTTGCATATAGATCAAACTATGAACTGGAGTTTGCAAATTTCTGAAATAAGCCGTAAAGTTGTTGTTGCCTTGCATTCCCTGCATCGTCTGAAAAATTTCTTACCCTTCAAAACTAAGCTTATGTTGGTTAATTCCCTCATTCTTCCCATTATTAAGTGGCGAAGCTTGCGAAGTCACTTATTGATTTCACGATGTCTGTCCGTCTGTTCATCCCACGATTATCTCGAGAACGGTTTCGAATTTACAAATTCTGTTTTCAGAAATCGATTACTGATCACCCAGGCATCTGAACCTCCTTTTTTCCGTTAGAAACCGCTACAAAGCTGATTGCTTCGCCACTTTGCTATGCTGTTAGCTTGCTATGTTTATTGTTTATGCTGATGTGTGCTATCCGGATCTGTCGCAAAATCTTCTCAATAACATCTTCTTTTTAATAGTGGTGGAGCCACGCAGCAGCTATAGCTGTCGCACGGATGGGCCGGCTCGAACCGGGGTAGTAACGCGACCTCACAGAATACCAGCGTGAAGTAGAGGTTTACCTCTGCGTTTCGCTTGGTAAGTGCAGGTGGCCGGAGGCCCTTTTTACTGGAAATGAGGCATTCCGTCTTAGCCCTCACGGGTGACAACGCATTTGCATTTTGATTTGAAATAGAGGATAGATGTATGATGTCTTAGTCATCTTTATTTTTTCCATTTTTGGAAGAAATAAAGATTGTCAGGTTGACTGGTAGAGAATGCCATAGGGCATTAAGTCTGCCCTTTGTAACCCCTAGTTGGTTTTTTTTATAGGAGAGAGGGCAAACGAGCATGCGGCTCACCTGATGGTAAGTGACTACCGCCACCCATGAACAACTGCAACACCAGGGAGGGAATTGCAGATGCGTTGCCGGCCTTTTAAAACGGAGTACGCTCTTTTCTTGAAGGTCCCTAAGTTGTATCGGTCCGGAAAAATCGCTGATGGTAATCGATTCCACAAGGAAGTCGTGCGAGGAAGAAAACATCTTCTAAATCACACAGTGGTGGACCGCCAATCATCCAGATGGTGTGGATGGTATCGGGAGTTCTGCCGCGATGTGCGTTCGTGAAATTTGGCGGCTGGGATTAATCCGAACAATTCCTCAGAGCACTCCCCATGGTAGATGCGAAAGAAAATGCAAAGAGATGCAACATCTCTTCGCAGCGCCAATGAATCGAGCTGATCGGAAAGGACACGGTCATCGACGATTCGAGCCGCTCTGCGCTGGATGCGGTCAAGTGGAAGGAGCTGGCACTGGGGAGCCCCTGCCCAGAGATGGGAACAGTATTCCATGTGAGGCCGAACCTGAGCCTTGTAAAGTTGCAGGCGGTGTGCCGGCATGAAATACTGTCCCGCTCTGCTGAGCACGCCAAGCTTTTTAGAGGCCAATTTGGCCTTCTCTTCCAAGTGACCACGAAACTGCACGTCACTCGATATGTCGACGCCGAGGATTCCGATACTGGCTGAGGCTACCAGGGGAGTGCCTTGAAACTGAGCAGATACGACAAAGGGGTTCTTTTTAGCGGTAAACGCGCAAACTTGTGTCTTCTGAGGATTAAACTGGACTAGATTTAGTTGCCCCCAGTTCGAGACTTTGTCCAGCAAAGACTCGACTTCAGACACAAGTTTGTTCCGGTACTCTGAGACGTTTTCCCGAGAAATATTAGCACGGCCGGTGTATAGAGCATCACCAGTGCTGTCATCCGCATAGCAATGAATGTTACCAGTTAGCAACATATCATTGATATGCAGAAGAAACAGCGTTGGTGATAGCACACAGCCTTGTGGAACACCAGCGTTAATAGGCTTGTAGTCAGAACATGCACCGTCTACAACGACCTTGATGCTCCGATCTGCAAGGAAGTGGTGATCCAATTGCACAATTTCTCGGGAAGCCCATAGGAAGGGAGCTTCGAAAGAAGCGCTTTGTGCCAAACCCGATCGAAGGCCTTCGCAATGTCCAGACTAACGGCCAACGCCTCTCCCTTGGACTCTACTGCCTCCGGCCATCTATGGGTCAGGTAGACCAAAAGATCACCAGCTGATCGACCCCGACGAAAACCGTATTGGCGGTCACTAATCAGCTGGTGATCCTCAAGGTACCGGATGAGCTGGCAGTTGATAATGGATTCCATTATTTTGGAGAACAAGGAGGTGATCGCGATAGGCCTATAGTTGGACGGGTCTGAGCGGTCGCCTTTTTTAGGGATCGGGTGGACAAAAGCTGTCTTCCATGAATTCGGGACTACGCCTTGGGAGTAGGAGTACCGAAAAAGACGCGTTAGGACCGGTGCCAACTCCGGAGCACACGTCCTCAGCACAATTGGGGGGATTCCTTCAGGCCCACTCGACTTCTGGATGTCCAGGGAGAGAAGTGCTTTGCGAACCGAGCGCTGTGAGAACAGTACATCCGGCATGGAGCACTCACACCGCGGGATGGTCGGCGGTGTTTTCCCCCCGTCATCAAGAGTCGAGTTGGACGCAAAAAGGGAGCCTAAAAGGTCGGCTTTGTCTTTTGCGTCATGGGCCAGTGAGTCGTCCTCCCTGTGCAAAGATGGTAGTGATGGCTTACAGAAATTCCCTTTGACAGCCTTGGCGAGAGACCAGAATGCACGGGTTCCCGAAGGAAGGCGAACTAGTTTCTCGCCAATTCTGCCTATGTGCTCTGACTTTGCCTTGGCAATAACTCTTTTGAAGGACCTGGAGGCGAAGTTATACTTCTTTTTATGTATGCTGGTGTTTACATCCCGAGTCGCCGAAGCCGCAGCCCAGGCTTGATAACACTCCTGCTTACTGCGTAATGCAGTTTTACAAGAGCGACCAAACCAAGGCTGAAATCTGCCTCCGATGGGTACCACAGATGATGGAATAAATAGTTCCATTCCCTGTAGCACCACATCAGTGACAGAGTCAGCAACAGCGCTGGGATCATCCGGCGAGAAGCAAACCCGCGCCCATGGGTAGGATGCAAAGAAAGACCGCATTCCGTCCCAATCCGCCGACCTGTAATGCCGAACACGGCGGCAACCTGCAGAACGCAACCGCGAAGGGAGCGTGAGTGGCACCATACTCCGGACCAGACAGTGGTCCGAAGAGCCGAGAGGGGCGTCGACGGAAACCTGATATCCGTCCGGATGAGAGGTCAGCAGAAGGTCTAACAGGGAAGGTGTATGATCCTCCACATCTGGAATCCGCGTAGGCGAAGCAACCAGTTGTGTCAGACCACATGCCAAGGCAAAGTCATGAACAGATCTCCCCGCATGATCGGTTAAACGTGAACCGAGCCATTCGGCATGGTGGGCGTTAAAATCGTCAAGGATCATGATCTCTGCGGATGGGACCTGTTGTAGCAACGTGGACGTAGTCGATGAGTCGGTCTGTTTCGGCATTACCGCTATGGGACCTATAGAGGCACCCGTAGACGTGCGGATGGTCGTCGCTGTCTACGCGTAGCCAAAGGATGGACAGGTACGAACCTTCAAGACTGCCGAGGCGTCGAGAACAGATGTCCTCTCTGACATACACGCAAACTCCAGCCCGAGGCACAAAGGAGTGCTCCAATTTGTACCCCGGGTAGGAGAGATACGAAATATCAGCCGGAGAGGAAACCTGCGTCTCGGTCAGGAAGAGCAAGGCCGGCTTCGCCGTCTCGAGATAGTAGTGGACGGAGTTTTGTTTAGAGTGAAGTCCCCTGATGTTGCAGAAATTCACGGATAGCGTGGCAGGGGTCGCCTTGGTATTTTTGCTCAATTTGCCCCGAGCAGTTATGTTTTTGAGCGGAATTTTGCCCCCCCCCCCCCCCCCCCCCCAGAATACGCGGGGCAGCCTGAGCACCCACGCTCAGGATTGGAATAACATGGTCGTGGATGCTCAGCGAGGAATTCTCCAGGGGTACTGGTACCCTCCTGGGGTAGTCTAATGTGTAATTCCGCTACCATGTTGATGGGGGGGGGGGGATTGGGCCTCCGGCCACCTGCACTCACCAGACGAAACGCAGAAGCAGGGCTTCTACTTCACGTAGGTATTCTGTGAGGTCGTGGTACCAACCCGGCTCGAGCCGGCCCATACGTGCAACAGCGAAAACTGCTGCGTGGCTCTACCACCGTTGGTGTGTTGCAATAAAGGATAAATAAATAAATAAAAAAATCACGTTTTTCTGAATAGTTGTTAATTGTAATTCAATTCAATTAGTATGTAGGCATCAAATCAACTACTATACTGATTTATTACGTACTGGATTCATGTCATAAAAATTATTTTGTAGCTTCATAGTAAGCTAAGAGTTTTGTTCAATTACGTACAACGGAACATCATTTGTCATCGACAAGTTACATAATCTGTTGTCATCGATCGACATTGATTGTCACCCGATTTTTTTTACGTAACTGTCTTTACGACTCTCGGTTCTAAGCCTTCTGAGCCTGAAGTTACAATGTATAATTATCCTTCATAGTACATTGCTTCACAATATGTTGATGCGGCACATTGTGCATCCCTTGGGAGATTTTGACGGCCACTTGAGCCAGCAGACAGCTGACAGTTGGCGATGGTATCTCAAGCCTAAGCAGACAGACACCTTATCTTAAGAATCACATCACCATCAGAGCACTTGTTTCCACCGTTTCTACTAATAGTTAACATGCGCAGACACTTAATACACAAAATCGCACCACTTTTACATATCAAATTCCACTTCAAACTATTATTTTAACATTAATACAGGAGCAGCGTACCGCCGCCGGTCAAGTTCCCGCCAAAACTCGATTGTCACACACACCGGATAGAGAAACGAACGTTTCATCTACATACTTATTTACTAACATAAATCATAATACACAATCGTATATCATAATACAAATCTAATTTTTATTTTAGATCACTGAAGAAGATTAGATATGTGATGCTAACCTCAAAAGTATTGTTGAATTTATTATTAAAAAATTATGGCTATTTAGATATGATTTTCAAACGGGATGGTGTTAACAACATTAAAACAGACCAATCTAGCTATTGTTTGTTTTGGGACATGAAAAATAAAAGTCAAGTCCAGCGCCTATAGAAGTTTGGCCATTGTTCTTTAGTTTTTAAAGAATAATTCGTATTAAATGAAATATAAAAAAGTGTAAATATGGTTTACTAATACCTTTGTAGATTTAAATCTTCGCAAGAGATACTGCTGATTTTGTAAAATGTTGTTTTAATAATTTGTTTGATTATCGTGTAGTGGTGGTCAAGAATATCCACTACCCCATATCCTCCCGTGGGTGTCGTAAAAGGCGACAAAGGGAAACAGGCAGGAGATGGGCAGCAGCATCTTCCTGATAATAGCCAAAATTTCATTAAAAAAAACTGCGGTTGCCAACCCGCTCGCCAAGCGTGGCAACTATGGCAAATACCCCCCAATGACTAAAGCAACAAACAGACGGCCCCCAGTCCCCGGCGGCCCCGCTATTCCTGGCTACGGTGGCGACCATGGTAACGGTGGGGCAGGGGGTGCTAAGAATCTCCGGTGGAGGTTCGGTTGCCACCTTAGACGACTCGACCTGGCAACGTACAACGCACGCACCCTGAGGACTGACGAGAAGATCGTGGAGCTGGAAGAAGAGATAGACAAGTTACGCTGGCATATTATAGGGTTATCCGAAGTCCGAAGAGAGGGGAAGGACACGGTAATCCTCGAAACCAGCAACTTACGAACACAATTGCCAACAACTCCTTTTCCACCTGTGCATACCGGCGTTGCGTATCTGTAAGAGTTCGAGAGGCGTATTCAACCGGCCGACCACCCTGCAGAAGCACCGCACCGAGTGCATCGCGAGATGCGTCTACCGCTAACAAGACAGACTGTGAAACGTCGTACAACGCTAACACTGGCGCTGTGCACACAGATTCTTTTAATTTGTCGAATGCCATATGCTCACTAAGTTCCCAACGCCAAATACTATCTTTTTTTAACAAAATTGTTAAGGGAAGAGCGCGATCAGAATAACACGGAATAAATTTCGATAAATAATTAACGGCTCCCAAAAATCTTTCCAAACTTTTTCTGTCCGAGGGTTGAGGCATCTCAGAGATGGCTTTTACTTTATTAGGGTCAGGCCTCATACCGTTTTTATCAAAAATATGACCCAAGTAGGTAACTTCTTCAACTGCTATTTTGCATTTCTTTTTATTAAATTTTAAATTAATTTCCCTAGCTCTTTTTAACAATGCAATTAGTCTCCTATCGTGTTCATGCTTGTTTCGTCCCCAGACAATTATATCATCTATAAAACTGTCAGTACCCTCTAAATCCAAAATAAAAGTAACTTACGGCTCTATCACCGGGAGGGCGACCATCTGTCCCAAGGAGGTGTCGGATTTATCGTCCACAAGTCTCTCGTTAACAACGTTGTAAAGATCGGGAGTGTGTAGACGAGGGTTGCGTACCTTATACTCAGAATCACCAAATGGTATTCGCTGAAGGTCATACAGGTTTACGCACCAACCTCGGCACACCCCGATGAGGAGGTGGAGGAAATGTATGAGGATATCTCTAGAGCCATGCATTCCTCCAAAACCCAATATACGGTGTTAATGGGAGACTTCAATGCAAAACTAGGCACAAAAGAGAACGGTGAGCTGAAAGTAGGGAAATTTGGAATAGGCCAACGGAACCCAAGGGGCCAGCAGCTGGCCGACTTCATGAAGAAAGAGGGACTCTTTATGATGAACTCTTTCTTCCAGAAGTCCCCACAGGAAGTGGACCTGGTCGAGCCCCGACAGTTCCAAAAAAATGAGATTGACTTCATTATGACGACCAGACGACAACTGTTCAGTGATGTCTCCGTGATCGCGAGGGTGAAAAGTCGCAGCGATCACCGAATGGTTAGAGGCACACTGAACCTAAACGTTAAGTTAGAGAGGTCTCGTCTAATGAAGTCAACGCTTCGTCCCCCTCGTGCTCTGTTCCAAAATCCCGAAACCTTTCAGCTCGAGTTACAAAACCGTTTTCAGTGCCTAGAAGACTGCAATGAAGTGGACGATATGAATGACAAGCTCGTGGAAACTGTCCATGCGGTCGGAGCTAAGTTCTGCAAGACCCGCCGCAGAAGAACACAAAAACTCTCCGATCACACTCTTAATCTCATGGCTGTTAAACGGGAGATGAAGCTACATTCTTCAACAGACTTGACAGTATACAGGCAACTGAACAAACAAATCTCCAAATGCATGCGGCGGGACTTACGCAACTTCAATACAGCTCGTATTGAAGAAGCGATCGAGCGGAACCAAGGCTCCAAAGTCTTTGCCAGAGATCTGTCTGCCAGAAAGAGCCAACTATCAAAGCTGAAGACAGAGTGTGGCAGCATCGTTTCCGGGATACCTGAGATTTTGAGTGAGATTGAGAGGTTCTATGGGCAGCTGTACACGTCATCGTTGGAGCCACACGCATGTGTGAGTAACGATCCAAGAGCGAGTCTCATCCGACACTATTCCGAAGATATCCCGGACGTCAGTCTGAGCGAGATTAGAATGGCTCTCCAGCACCGTAAAAACGGTAAGGCCCCAGGCGAGGATGGAATTACAGCGGAGCTTCTGAAAGCGGGTGGAAGACCGGTACTTGAAGTCCTTCAGAAGCTCTTTAATTCCGTCCTCCATGGCGGTATTACACCGGAGGCGTGGAGCAGAAGTGCGGTGGTCTTGTTCTTCAAGAAAGGTGACAACGCTCTCTTGAAGAACTACAGACCGATTTTCCTTCTGAGCCGCGTCTACGTGCTGTGTTCGAGAGTTATTACGAATCGTCTCGCGCGCAGACTTGACGACTTCCAGCCTCCCGAACAAGCCGGTTTTCGAAAGGGCTTTAGCACCATAGACCACATACATACCCTTCGGCAAATTGTACAGAAATCCGAGGAGTACAATTTGCCACTATGTCTGGCGTATGTGGACTATGAGAAAGCCTTTGATTCCGTCGAAATTTGGGCGGTGTTGCAGTCCCTTCAGCGGTGCCAAGTTGACTGTCGGTATATCGAAGTGCTGAAGTGTTTGTACAGTAGAGCTACGATGGCTATTCGAGTACAGAACCAGAGTACGAAACCTATCCAACTGCAGAGAGGTGTAAGACAGGGTGACGTCATATCCCCGAAACTCTTCACCGCTGCATTGGAAGACGTTTTCAAGCTTCTGGACTGGAAAGGATACGGTATCAACATCAATGGCGAGTACATCACTCACCTTCGATTTGCCGACGATATAGTCCTTATGGCAGAATCGCTGGAGGACCTAAGCATTATGCTCAATGACCTCAATAGTCTTTCCCACCGGATAGGTCTTAAGATGAACATGGACAAAACAAAGATCATGTTTAATGTCCATGTCACACCTATGCCAGTAGTTGTTGGGAACACTAAGCTCGAAATTGTTGACGAGTATGTTTACCTGGGACAAATAATCCGACTAGGTAAGTCCAACTTCGACCGATAGGTCAATCGACGGATTCAACTCGGCTGGGCAGCGTTCGGGAAGCTACGACACATCTTCTCGTCAGACATACCTCAAAACCTTAAAACGAAATTATACAACCAGTGCGTGTTGCCAGTGATGACTTACGGATCTGAGACGTGGTCCTTCACTGCTGGCCGTATGAAGAAGCTCAAGGTCACTCAGTGAGCTATGGAGAGGGCTATGCTCGAGGGTTTCTCTGCATGATAAATTTAGAAATGAGCATATCCGCAGTAGAACCAGAGTAACCGACGTAGCCCAACGGATTAGTAAGCTAAAGTGGCAGTGGTCCGGCTATATAGCTCGAAGAACCGACAACCGATGGGGAAGAAAGGTTCTTGAGTGGCAGCCTCGTACCGGTAGGCGAAGTGTAGGGCGACCCTCCACGAGATGGAGTGACGACCTGGTAAGACATGCAGGAAGTCGATGGATGCAGGTGGCTCAGGACCGTGCTTTGGGGGAGGCCTATGTTCAGCAGTGGACTTGTGAAGGGCTGTAATGATGATGTTTGATTTCTTACACTCAAGTGCACTTCGATCTCCTAATAAATGTAAAAGAGCTTTTCGATGCGATAGTTATCAAATTGAGTTTTAAGAAGAAATGCTAACATTTTTTAAGGACTTAAAATCAATTAGAAGTGATAGGCATAAAGACGGCGCAAATAGCATGAATTTCATTCCCGGAATTCAAGTATCTATAAAATCTTTAATAAAACTTCATGAAAAATTAAAATCAGAACAAATTAAATTAATTTATATTTACTAGACGTCTCAATTAAGATTTTCTCGAAAATTTCTTTGGTATAGTCAGGCAGGCGGATGATAACTGCCAGGAACCAACACCTGTTTATAGTATTAGCCAATATCTTAGGAAAACCTCAAAATACTAATTGTTAATACGATTTCGATATGTAAGTTATGAAATTGATTGTTGTATTTTAATACACCATCAAAACATCACCATTAAAACATTCGAATACCAATGTGCTATTAAATGGGGAGGAGTTGAGTCTTGTGGATACCACTGTTTTTCTTGGTATTACTATTGACGCGAAACTTCAATGGGGCCCCCATATATCTAAATTAGCAAGCAGACTTAGTTCTGCAGCATATGCTGTAAGAAAGATTAGAAGTCTCACAGATGTTGAGACAGCTAGATTAGTGTATTTAATTACTTTCATAGCGTAATGTCTTATGGAATTTTGCTATGGGGTAATGCGACTGATATTGAAGCTATATTTGTTTTGCAAAAGAGAGCCGTACGGGCGATTTATAACCTAAATTGTAAAGAGTCCCTCAGAGAAAAATTTAAAGAAATACACATATTAACTTTTGCATCGCAATATATTTATGAGAATGTAATGTATGTGCATAAAAACATAAATAGCTTTAATAAGAATAAGGATGTGCATACTTTAAATACTAGGAACAAACATAAGCTTGTAATGCCAGTTACTAGACTCCACAGAATCAGTAATTCATTTATGGGGCAATGTATACGCTTTTACAACAAAATCCCAGAACATATTCAAAGTTTGTCAATAAACAAGTTTAAAAGTTTTATTAAAGAAAAACTATACAAGAAGGGTTATTATAATATCAAGGAATACATGAATGAAAATAACCCCTGGGAATAGGGTGATCGCCACCATGCTGGTTCTATGAAAATATCATTTAAAAATTGTATAAACAAAATTATTGTTAAGTGAAATTATGTTTAAAAAAAAAGTCCCGCTGGGTTTCTTGCTGGTTCTTCCCAGGACTGAGGTATTTTCCGAACCAGTGGTAAATAAAAAATGACTTTCAATAAGTATTATGTAATAATCAATATTGAATAAAAAAATATTCTATTCTATTGTATTCTATTCTATTCATCACCGCAACCGGACAATGTTACTGCCCCTGTGTTAACAGTAGGAACAAATTATTATCTATTTGATTTACCATAAAAAATGTCTATGTGTCGGGATATTTGTATAGAAAATGTTGTCTCGAGAACAATGTGAAAAAATAAAACTGTACGTTTATAGATCTGAACAACATGGGTAAAGATTATTTTTTCAGTCGTTTCAAGGATTTTAATAAAGACAGTGTTCAATTGGGGTTTTTAATTCCTGACAAATTTGACCTCGAAACTAACATTGTAAATATTTGTAGTAAAACATTAAAACGTGTGCAAGAGTTTATATTTGTTATGAAATGTGAGTGCTTTTCAATAGATTATTTAAAAAAACTTTACATTCAATTAGAATTTATCATTTAATTAAAAGCCACAACATATTGTTGAAAAACAATAATTATTAAAGTAAAATATTTAGAATACATACTTTGTAAAAAAATATTATATTGAATAAAACTACTTGTATAGATTTTATCCCGTTTAATTATATTTATTTTTAAATTCCCGAAGTTTCGGAGGACTGAAGTGATTGACGTTCCGATGTCAGAGTACCTTCAGCTTTTTAATTTATACGTGGTAGAGCCATGCTGCAGCCTATGGCTGCAGCTATATTGTACCTAGTCAGGTCATACATTTTGTCACATGTTTAATATAAAATAATTGAAACAAGTTTATTCATTATGTCACCATTTATATACCAAAATGAACTTAACAAAACATAGATTCTTATGACACTAACGTTTATTCAAAATGACCTCCGTGATTTTGAATACAGGCCTTCAATCTGCGCGGCCAGCCGTCTATCGCAGCACGAACGAGGTCCATGTCAATATCGGCGGCTTCCTTAATCAAGGATGTCTTGAGTGACTCCAAATTGGGATGAGGCTTTGAGCACGCCTTTTCCTCCAAGTGTTGCTATATCTTGTAATCTAACGGATTCAAATCTGGACTGGAGGAGGGCCAGTCTTCGTGCCGGATGAAGTCGATTTCACGCGCCGCCAGCCAGTCTTGTGTGCTCTTCGCTCTATGAGCTGGCGCCGAATCTTGTTGGAATATCCAGTGCCTGTTATTGAACATGGTATGAGAAACAGATTCCACAAGGTTCGTCAGGACTGTATTTTGATACACAACTGCATTCGTTTTTACACCTTTCTCACAAAAATGTACCTCTGTTAAGCCCCAATAAGAAACTCCCAACCATACCATGAGCGAGGATGGAAAATGACCTCGTTGGACACGCGGAATACGGTTGCTCGCTTCTTCACTGCTGAGTGCGTACACCTTATCATTTTGTTTGTTGTAGCGCTCTTCTACAGTAAAATTTTTTTCATTCGAAATACGATTTTCCCGATATTTGTATCCCGCCTACCGCTTCAACAAAGCGCGGCATCTCTTCAGTCTCAGGTCCATTAGACGGGCATTCAAACGATGTCATGTTTTTCTTCGATATGCCCGAAGCCCTAAGTCTTCATTTAACACCCTTTTCACCGTGGTTCTGCTTAACCCCAACAGTTTCTGCTTACGTTTGGGATTTCTTTGAATTCGCGCCTTTACAGCTTTTATCACTGCTGGAGTCCTAACAGACCGACGGCGACCACTTCTTGATCTGTCATCTACACTAGAGTCTTCATTGTATCGTTTGATGGTACGATAAACGAATCTTTTGGTTATATTCAAATTTTCAGTATGTCAAAAATTTGAATTGGATTCTTAATCGAAGATAAATGTAGATGTCTATGGGCCACAGCAACCACTTACCATCAGGTGGACTGTGTGCTCGTTTGTCACCCTTATCCTTTAAAAAAATACATATTAGTTTTGGTCCGATCTACGCAGAATGAACTTACTGTGTCTTGAAATCTTGCAGTGGTGTGCTTGGGTTTAGTTTTAATTTTATTAATTACAAGATCCCAAGCAGGTAGTAGTACCCAGCCTCTCTCGCTATTGAAATTAGGATGTTTTTTTTATTTCACGGTAATCTCACGTATCATCCTTGGCAGGAATCGATGTTCTTTCGCGAGAATTTGTGGTCTATTAAATCTAATGTAATGGTGGGGACCGTCTAGGATATGATCACAAACTGCAGGCCTCCTGGAACGTTGGTGTTTCACGTCAGCTATGTGTTCTTTTACGCGGGTTTTAGTAGACCGTTTTATTTGTTCTATATATATATAAAATATACATTCTCAAAAAAGTATTAATTTAACGCGACAAAATCCGTACAACTAGTTTTATTCTATGTGTAGTGTTCGCGTAATTATAAGAAATCATTATAAAATATTATATCTTAAGTATTTATTAAAATGCTGATAAACGCTTTGTTTATTTAATTTTACCCTCCTGTGCCAACCATACCAAAATAGGTTAAAATTTTGAGAGCTCTTTAGAAGCTTTGCCTCGGTACGGTTTTTTTACTCATTACTGCAAATTACTTGTCGCATATTTTTGATCAAAAATCCCAAGATTTCTACAGCAATGGAATTATGTCACTACCTACAAGATGGCAACAAGTTATCGAACAAAATGGCATATATATTTATATTATTATTAAATGTTATTAAACTACGATTTTTTTTTTGAATTTGTATATAAAATACGAAGACAGTGTGTATAATTTTTATCAATTGTAACTTTAGGACTAACATGCAACCCAATCGTAGGTGAATACATCTCCTAGTATAAGGGTAACGTTTTAAAAAAAATTAAAGGACCCACCACGTTGTTGCGATTTCGGCTTTCATTATATTAAGGCTTACATGTGCCACAAACATTATGTTCTAACTAAGAAATTTTTCTTGATGAAGCCATAGATGGTAAATAGCCCAGTCTCCCAGATTTAATCGGCGGAAAGACAGACGCCGTCAAATTATTTCCCTCGTTTTATATTAGATAAGGGTGACAAACGAGTGATTGCTGTGGCTCATAGATATCTACATCTATCCTCGTTTCCGAATTAAAATGTAAATATTCCGAATAAAAGCGTCTCCGGTTCTCTACACTCACCATACAAAACACAGCAGCATAAATCTGCTATTTTACGCTGTTGTTCTGTAAGAGCGTGGTCCTTCCCCGGTCGAGTCTACCCATTCGTGCTACAATTATATAAATAATATAGCTGCAGCATGGCTCTACCTCGTACAAAAAACGTTTGCTGTACGCGTTACGAAAGACCGAATAAGCAGTTTGAAGAAGTCGCGCCGACGCCATTGATGGTTGTCCGAATTCATGAATATGTAGGTTTGTCTGCAATGCTTCTTTTGACTATGCACTGAGATTCTTTTCGTTGCTATATTATAAGAAAAATAACTCGTCCTCACCCATCAACAGTTAGTTTGAATCCTAAGGCCTCATAAAGCCAGGTGGTCGTTAAATCGAACTGTCCACGTTGCTCAATAAGGCAACTTAGAGGCGAATAAAATTATATTGGTGCAAAAATTTTACGATTGTCATAAAACTGCGGCGTTCCTTATATTTAATGCAGAAGTGGTTGTCTGTTGGCTCGCCACATGCCTACTTCATGATGTACGGGTTTTTTTATTAACCTGCCACCCGTTATACTCGTAAACTGCTCTTTGCCTATAGGTATATAGACAATAAATTTTAAGTGGTATGCAAATCTCTATTTCAGTAGTTAAACTGTGTTAGTTTGTGAATGGTTAATCTTGAGTTGTTTTTATGTCCTGTGTATTCATTATAGTACATGTTGCTTACGTAAATGAAAGTATGGATGGTAAGTCGTACTATATACTTAATATATTCATAATATATCTTATTAGTCAGTAATACTGGCCTTGTTAGACCTGCATAGCATTTAAAAAAAATCTACTCTGCTAGCTCATCCATTACCATTACAGCCAATAAAATTCCACTGTTCCGATTGATTGCCTAATAGGTCGATTGGGGGATTTACCATACCACCATTTAGCAGGCGGGTTGATAACCGCAATTTTTATAATTTTGAGTTGTTATCGGGAAGACGCTGCTGTCCATCTCCTGGTTTGTTTCCCTTTGCCGCCTCTTACGTCACCCACGGGACGATATGGGGCATTGGATATTCTTACACCGTCACTACATGGTCGCTCTAGGTCATGGATACCTGCAATCCACATCAAACTAAGACGCCTACAGATACGTTAAGATACGTGTGTTTCATCACTTACCTAAGACCCTGTTTGGTTATTGCAAAGGCTGTGGCAGAACAGCAGGAGTAGGTAATGAATTTCCCGTTACAAATTAGTCACAGAACGTTCTGTTACAACTAATTATTTAGTTATTTCTGTTTAAGTCACGCTATTTAAATTTTAACACTGTATTTTTGTGACAAATAAATACTTTTTACTTTAGAACTTTAGATGTATAGTTAGTTACCCCTTAGGGCTAATATGGAATGCTTATACCAGTTTTCAGAAGCTTCAAATTCGAAAACAAGAAAAGACACTGCTGCTAGTCGGTAGAAACGGGTAAGACGTTAGTTCTTATCGTGACTAAATCCTAGGCCAGGAAAGGAGCTCTGTTACCTACTAAACTTCTGCTGTATACATACATTTTGAGCAACCGTCACTCAGACCAACGTAATGCGAGTCCATCTCATAATTTTAGTGTTGTAGCTACGACATCGATTCGTTTTGATTTTGTAATGCTTACCAGATTTACCCTTTTTTCATAGGATAGGGTGACAAACGAGCACACAATCCAACTGATGGCAAGTGGTTGCTATGGCCCATACCCATCTACATCTATCCTCGATTAAGAATCAAAATGTAGATACGTTGTCACCCGTGAGAACTAAGATGGAATGCCTATTTTCCAGTAAAAACGGTCTCCGGTTCTCTACACTCACCATACGAAACAATGTAGCGTGAAGCTGTTATTTTACGCTGGTATTCTGTGAAAGCGTGGTTCTACCCTGGTTGAGCCGACCTATTCTTGCTAATACCACCACGATACCACGTCTTTCTTTCTTTATTAATCTTTAGAAATGAATACCGGTTGTACATTTATTTAATCTTTATTATACACCTAATGATACATAAAGAGCGGACTTAATGGCTAATTGAAACTGTGGCAATCCATTTAATAAAATTAATAAGTAAGTAATAAAGATATAAGGTACAATAAAATTCTAATAAATAGGATAGTTAGAACTATAAAGTAAAATATAGTAAGTTGGTAAAATATACATAGTTAAAAATCATCGATATTATAATATGTAGGTACTACGCACTAAATTTCGCATTCCGTACATTGACTATGTTCAACTGAACTGTACTGCAATCCGTACACTAAACTAAATATTGCGTAAATTGAAGATTTGTGATATACGTAAGATAATTTATTATTACATTTTATTTAAAAATATGTTTGTTTACGCATGCGCGAAGACATAAAGTAGCGCACAATTTTTGTTTGGAATAGCTTCTCTAGTACGTAGTACATATAACTCAATGGTTAAATCTATCATACAACAAAGAATAAGTAATAAATATATAAACAGGTACTCATAAACAAAATCTCGGCTCTACTCTAATAATGGCTGTTCCTAGTCTTCGAACCAGGAAACAGCAGTCCGGGCACTATTATTTGGTGGCAAAATAGATAATAGGGTGGTATCTACTTAGACGAACCATTAAACAGAAAAAAATCCTATCTCATAGTGAAGTAGTGCTTTCATGGTATCCCTTACTCGCAATGGTTTACCATATTTGGTTCTCTATCGGCCAGCATAGAATAACTAACAAAAAAACATGCTTACATTAATTATATATTTTAATGACATTTCTACTATAAGCTATAGTAAGTTTAATTAATGTACTAAAAATAAATAGATAGGATCTGCATACAAAAATAATCTAGAGTGTATAATCTCATTCGAAGAACTCTTAAGATCTTGGCTTATAAATTGATTTTCACATGTTTCATTTAATTATTATCCGCACGGTTATACCTGGTTCTATTTACAGAAACTTTTATGTGGCAGAATCATGAAGCAACTAAATGATTATGGTATAAGGAAAGATGATTAGATAGGAAAGAAAATCTAAACATGGCTTCATTAAGTTTATTTATATGTTATGTTTATAGTTGCAGCGTGACTCTACCACGTAATTAGTTTCTGAAAAATTGTCTGATTTAATTTACATACTCATAAATCTTTAGCATATTGTAAAAGGTGGTAGGACTCCAGGCTTTTTAAAATTTCATAATTAAATACCCGTTGATTTTCAAAAAATATACATTATGTAACCGTGCGTCAAATTTTCAATTTTTTAACAGTGGTAGACCCACGCGGCAGCTTTTGCTGTCGCACGGATGGGCCGGCTCGAACCGGGGTGGTACCACGACCTCACAGAAAACCAGCGTGCAATAGAGGTTTACCTCTGCGTTTCGCTTGGTGAGTGCAGGTGGCCGGAGGCCCTTTTTACTGGAAATGAGGCATTCCATCTTAGTCCTCACGGGTGACAACGCATCTACATTTTGATTCGCAAACGAGGATAGATGTAGATGTCAATGGGCCGCAGCAACCACTTACCATCAGGTGGACTGTGTGCTCGTTTGTCACCCTTATCCTATAAAAAAAAAATATTAATTTTTCAGTATGTGTTTCTTAACAAATGTAAGGGCTCGTTTGTAGTAGACTAAGTTCCTTTGAATGTGCTCGGTCACATGACCGCAGGGTACACCAAGCTCACAATGGTTTCAGAACACAAGCAAACAGGACGGATTAATACTGGGCCATCTGTGAAAGATTTCTTTATGCCTAGAAATCTAAATGGGTCATGCTGTTACAAATTTCTACCGCCAAATAGCAGTACTAGACTTGTTGTGTTCCGATCTGAGGGTATACATATATTTTTTAAAGTGGTTTTACGGCTCTGGGTTCTAGTCCTTCTGAGCCTGAAGTTACAATATATAATTATCCATCATAGTACACTGCTTCACAATATGTTGATACGTCACATTGTGCAGCCCTTGGGAGATTTTGACGGCAACTTGAGCCAGCAGATGACAGTTGGCGATGGTATCTCAAGGCGCCTAAGCAGACAGACAACTTATCTTGAAAATCATTTACATATCAAAATCCACTTCAAACCATTATTTAAACAATAAAACAGGAGCAGTAAACCGCCGCCGGTCAAGTTCCCGCCAAAACTCGATTGGTATAGAGAGTAAGTATCATTACTGGTTGTTTGGCATTCCATCTTCGTATCAGCGGTGACAACGCACATGTAGCCTCCTTTGTTTGAATTGCATGCAGAGGTCCCTTGACTGCGGTAGTCTCTTACCATCAGTTAGACTGTACGTTCTTTTGTCAATATAGTTTATAAAAAAAATTACATATCTCTATATACGTCTTGCTAAGTAATACTAAGTATAAATATCTCTTCAAACATTTGCGAACCACAGCCGTTTATTGACTCAACTAAGGTGCAGCAAGGCTCTAACACGTCATTAAATTCTGAAAATTGTAACGTTAAGTTTAAAAACTTCAAAAATTTGCATATCAAAATCTTCTGTCGGTATAGCATGACTCTGCCGAGTAATTTGTTCCCGATCACTGCTTTACTTAAGAACTTTTTAAAGTGTTTATGATTGCAGATCTCAGCTATTTATAGTAGCAGCATGAGTTCATATATTTTTATTTAATTATTTATTTTTTTATTTATTGCATTCCTTACAACAAAATAATACAAAGGGCGGACTCAATGCCTTAAGGCATTCTCTGACTGGTAGAGAATGCCTCATGACTTTGATTGGTGGAGTGGTGAGAATTCGACGTAGGTGTAGCACAATATAGAATAAAGTAACGCAAAACAAAATGATCATTTTCTTTCTTCTTCTTCTTCTTCTTTTTTTTCTTCTTTTTTTTAATTACTAATAAATAAACTATACATATATAATCTATACATACTAATGTACAAATACATGCATATACCTACACACAAAATACAATTATGTACATATATAAGTTAGTACATACAAAATACTGAATATATAGGTCTGTTTAGCACTACGAAATCAATCTATCTATCTATCGAATCATGAAAAAAGCGTTGTCCTTAATAGATGATTACGGACCAAGTTGGTCCGTAATCGTACATAACAACATGGTTCTGAATATTGATTCATTAATTCAGAGTCAAATTTAATGATTTAATTTTGGCTTGTGATGAACTTAATGGTTGCTTTGATGTATGTCATAATCTTCACCGGTTCGAAAAACGAGACTTTCTGAGAAGAGAACGGGCAAGAATCGTACAATCTTCAAATAATTGCATACCACACGTGTTTTTGGATGCAATGTGACTTTTGCGTGTAATTAAGTTCTGAAAAATGATTCACAACTAGATATAAATACGTCTTCAAACATCTAACTTACAGGGTCAACATAACTCAAGGTGCTACCATGTAACTAGTTCATGAAAATTGCTTTTGTTTTTTCTACTCTAAGCCAGCGCTTAACTACAATCTCACCTGAGGAATAGGCATTAAGTATAAAGTACCTTCTGTAATTCATTCATGAATAACTCGTAAAAAAAATTTATATTGCATAACAGTTACAGCCTAGGTATAGTCTCACTGCTGGGCACACGATTTGTCTGATTTCGAACAAGTTTTAATACGAAGAAGTGTCCGATGCGATGCCTCAATTGCACATTAAAACTATCTATGGTTTTAAAATCTTTCCACCACTTAGCACGACTCTAAAATAGATATTTTTACGTGGTAGAGCCATGCTGAAGCTATATTGTGGTTGAAGCACGCTCACACAGAATACTAACGTAAAATAGCAGTTCAATGCTGCCGCTTAGTATGGTGAGTGTAGACAATAGAGACCCGTTTTACTGACTACGAGGCGTTCCATCTCAGGTTCAAGGGTGACAACGCATCTGCATTTTAAATTGTAGGTAGTGGAGGATGAATGTGGATGGGTGGGAGATGACTACGGGCCACAGTATCCAAGTACCATCAGGTGGATTGTGTACTCGTTTGTCATCCTCATTCTATAAAAAAAGAAAAAGTATAAGAATTAAACATTCATCTTGAATTTACATAATAGAGCTTTCTTTATAGTAGGTATACCTATTAAGGAAGCCGTTTTCGAAACTTTTCATATTGTAGACTGATTAGGTATAGATATCTACTATAAAGAAAACTCATTTATGTAAATTCAAGATGAATGTTTAGTTCTTAATCTTTTTTCCTTTTTTTAAAGAATAAGGATGACAAACGAGTACACAGTCCACCTGATGGTAGGGCTTAGCAAAGCCTTGCAGCTACGATGGCCGCGGGCTTGAATCCCACATGGAACAAGTATTTGTATGGCCTACAAATAATTGTTCCGGTTTGTTTGATGGATTGGAACTGGATGTTTGCCCTTGTGAAATGTATGTATGTATACTTCCTCCACGATACAGGAGAAAATTCTAGTGTGGAGATATTGTTTTTTAAAAAGGAAAAAATAAAAAGGCTAATCAAAGAAATTGTATGCTACATGAATCTTCTTCTAAACTCCCAATCCCAAAAACGGCTTGTGAAAAAGTATAATATATTCTCATGAATATAGACACCACACCTTTCTATACGTACAGATAAGCTCTACCATGCGTTATCAGCTTCTCAAATGACAAAATTACATAAAACATTATAATTCATTCATATAATATATATATGGCGGTGTTTCACCCCTGTGCCTCGGAAAGCACGTAAAGCCGTTGGTCCTGCGCCTGATCTCTCTCCGGTCGTGTCGGTTTACCGTCCCATCGGGAGAGTGAGAGTGAGGGAATAGAGAGTGCACCTGTGATTGCGCATACACTTGGGCACTATAATCCTGTCCTGCGTCGATGGCTAGTCTTCGTTGAGCCTGGCCGCCGTGGCCGAAATTCGGTCTGGAGGACATTGTATATAGGTATATATATATATATATATATATATATATATATATATATATATATTAAGGCCGTGAGTAGAGTGCGCTACTATGTAAAAACTTTAAAAATCACATTACAACATGAAAAAATACCATCTGTTCGCCTATGCCTGTCTCTAGTAGATACTCTATAGTTTAATGTTGTTTTAATGTTGATTGAGCCAATATTGAAGTCTATGTGCTTATCATTTTATCTAGTTCTCCGGGTAAAATGCATCATTTTCTTTTAAGTCGGTTACATGTGTCAATTTGCTGCTATAGCTAGTATGTGATTTAATTGACATATAAAAGCCTTTCGATTTTCATGTGCTAGGCAAACCAGATACCCTTTTAACTGGTACCTAACAAGCCGTTCGATTGAATTGCAGTACATCTACATTTTAATTATTAATCGAGTGATGTGACCACGGCTTCTATTACATCAGATTGACTGTGTGCATATTTGTAACCCTTTTTTTTAATTACGTCATTATTCTACCAGCATATCAATTATTCTAAATGAAAGGTAACGTTTAGTGTAAATCCATCACCTATTTATATATGAAATTCATTTAGAAGCATTAAGACTACCGCGTAATAATCTGTAAAACAGCTCGGTAGCACATTACCTACGTTGCACTGCGTTCCTCATCCACACTGTTGTTCTTAACAAAGAATAAATAAGGCATTATGTTACAATGGCAACTTCGTAATAAAGAAAAGAGCAACAAACTGCGGCAAAGAGCGCGGCCCGCGAGTTAGCGCAACAAAACGTAGGCACAATAATCGCAATGAAAGTGAGTTACGCGGGAAAAAAGGTGAAACGGGTGGGTGCGGTGGGCGGGGGGCGGGGCGATTTGCAGTGACACCGCCCCGCTGGCGTGCGAGCGGGATAGATAGAGCGCGAGGCCGCTGCACGCCGGCTGCAAGGTCACGTTGGTGGCACGGCCGTGTTTTGATTGACTCTAGCATTTTGACTTTTATATTGTTAATTGTTTTTTTCGGCATTATATTTTTTTAAAGATGCAAGCGATTTGTGGATTAATTTTAAACTGTACTCTTTGTTCCATTTAAGTAAGTATTCATAAAACTAGAGTAAAGAATGATCCAAACATTAGTTCATGAGAAGTTTAAATATTTAAAATGTACCAAATAATTAAAAATGTACCAAATTTATAAAATATATATTTTAGTGCCATATATCGCCCTTAAAATAAATTATAGAAGTTTTCAATTGCAAAAGAATACTGATATAGTGAAGTGAACTATTTATGTATTTATTTAGTTTAATTATTTATTTTTCTTTCAATTAAATATATAAGTGTCCGTTATTCCCTTGCGTTCAATTTCCAATCATTAATTCAAGATTTCTTTTCATATTATTACGTTTACAAAATTAAAAAAAAAAATATCATGAAAACTTTTTAATCTATCCTTCGTTCTCTGTTTCATAATTAATCATCTGTGCAAATCTTTTCATAAAAAAATAATCAAAACAAACGCTGACAAGTGCAACGCGTTGCAGAAACTGTGGGAATTAGTTCGGGCGCGATGAGTTCGCGCGCGCGGCGCTAGTGTCGCGTCGGCTCGCGCCATTCCGGCCGCGGCGTGCGTCCACTCCGCACCGGCCGTGCTCGCTGTCGCCCGCAAGCGACACCTCCGCGCCGCGATACACGACTCCCGCCAAACTTAGTGCCAGTTCCGTATCAGTGAAGTGACCCTAATTTGTGCACTGTTTTACGTTAACCCCCGTTCCCGAAGTTATCGGTGCCGTGTACGTGTACGAACCGACGACGTGGAATTCGTTTCACGTATGCCAAAAACAAATAGAAGTCGGAAAACAAAGGATACTCGAGACGAGCTTGCTTGCTTAGGTGCGAGTGACAGGTGTACCGGTGTGCAGGTTGACTGTCCAGATATCGAACATTTCAAATTTTAAGGTAAGAGAACAAACAGTGATAACGCGACAAATTTGAGTAGCTGGTGCCGCATCAAAACGGTACTCATAACTGTGTGCAATATTTGTTAAAGTACGTTTTCATATTTTATGAAATAGCACAAAGTTATATAGTATAGTTGTTTTTCAAAAGCTTAAAAAAGTGCGAATCTGAAACCTGAAACTTCTATTAACTCAGTAGCAACGCGGCGACGGCCGGCGCCGGTAGTTTGCAGGTGTTGTTCGAGGCTGTGACATACTCATTTTTGATTTATGAAATACCTTTAGTTCGTATGAATCATTTTAAAGATGAATATACGTACAGATATATGATCAAAGGCAATAATTATCGCACTTTACGATAAGGTTATCGTTGTTTTGACACTTAAATAGTTGAATATGAAAAAAAATGTTAGTAAGTATTAAAAACTTCGTAATTCATTACACTTTAACTGTTACAAAAAAAGCAATACTCCTATATTTTATAGATGTATATTCAATAGCTGTTACTTCAATTATAAAATAATTATCTATCTTTAAAATATAATAAATACACTAAAATTTGTTTGTGATTGCTTTATAATATTCTTATGTATAAAGATTACATTTTAAGCTTCAGTATGCATAATATGTTAGTACATAGCATAATTTTTCCCCAATCCGCCATCTTTACTTGTGTAGTGCAGTGCACACGCTCGAGGGAGCCGACGAGCGACTGCAGCGCGGCGAGGGGCGGGCCGCGAGAGCGGGACGCCGCGAGTAAACACAGCGCCGACATGTTGGATTTTTTTATAATAGAATTTCGAAAATACTCAAAATTTTAAATAACGTAATAAGAGTGAATAGCAGTAGCGATTATTTAGACTTTCCTTTTACAGAGTATAATTGTAATTTTTTTTAATAGATAGTTTCTTTTATTTGGAAAATTTAGTGATGCTATAGGACTTCCCTTAACTTCGTATTAGTACTAAGGTAGTTATACCTAATTGTTGTGTACAGACAGTGTAACTGTGGTGTAACTAAATAATTCTTAAAAACCAATAAAATATAATGCCAATTAATAATTTCTAGTAGCGATTTGCGGAGCTTTTGAGATGGTAGATCTCCCACTGTGACACAATAGAACCTGGTACCTGGTAAGACCTGGTATTTATAATATACAAAATTAAATATTATTTCTTAAAGCCTTCTTCCTACCTTGAGTTCCTCGTTTATATTATTTTGAATGGCAAAAACGATTGATTTAATTCATGTGCAAATTTTTCTATATGGTATACTTAAACGTTGAATCCATTTTTTTTATTAATTCTAGAAATATAGTCCAATTTTCATAAGGAAGGGTTTTAGAGGAGAAAATATATTTTAGGTTTAGTCTTATGATAACTAAGTGTTCATACTTTGTTATTAGTACCTAAAAAATTATATTTTGACGCAAATTACTTTAATAAGATGACTCCGATGGGGACTCTTTTTTTTAAATAATATCAAAGGTCTTTATCATCATCATTATACTTTAAATAATGAGGTATCTAATTGGGTGCAAAGGAACTATATTATCAGAACATTATGAACCAAGTGAGAAGGTCATTAACGTAAAAAGAAACAGTAATGGACCAAGGATCGATACCTGAGGTACACCCAAAGAACCTCGTTCTCTGGTTGTTTAAGAGACGACTCTGAGAAATGTTAGATGATGTTGGAATACTTTGAGAATAAAGACTTGAACTACTTACACTGGGGTACGCTTTCAAAATCGGGTAACACTTGTAGGCTGATTTCAAAATGTAGTTTTTGGTAGCAAGAATCCTTTTTGAATTGCATCTAGCCTAGTCGCTTTGCCAATGTACATTAAAGGTCAGATATATGTACGATATAGGTAAAAAGGCCATAATTGATTAGCTAAGTCTTCTAGCTGCAGCGTGGCTCTACCACGTAAAAATTTTAATAAACAATTTTGTTTCCATTGATGTAGTAGTTTTATAATTCAATCAAAGTACACTACTCCTCAAAGTCAGTCTTATACACAAAAAAAATCCAGAAAATTGACGAGGTCAATAAGCATGTCTAATGCTATGAATAAGCAAAGACTGGCTACCAAATTGTTTTTAAAATATTTCATGTTATTAAATAGTATACTGTAATACAGACCGACCTTTTAAAACAGGTCCCATTGTGGTCCTTGCCTTCTCCCAATTAACACAATTTAAAAAATACTTTATATCTACTTTATTCAATATATTGTGTATAACTAAAATATAATTACAACACTATGATGAAAATTATCCAACCCGGGAACTGAAGGTAGCGTCTAAATTTAAATCTTCAATTTATCCCTGTTCAAAGCTCTTTAAGAACGTCAAAACTTACCCCGGTTCGCAAATCAAAATCAGAGAAGAACCGGCAAGAAACTCTGTGGTTTTTGATTTTTTTAATGCATTGCTATAATTTCCTTTACAATGGCAAATCTATAGGTATTATGAATAGTTTTAAATGTCATTGTTCATTCAATGATCTATTTTAAAAGGCCTTTTTAATATTTTTTTATTTTTAAATAAATATTTAATAAATTCTTATGAATGACTGACTGACTGACTCAGACTGTATATTTTAAAATTTCATGCATTTACACAAAAAAAGATTTTCTTGTTTTGTTGCACGTGTTGCAGTTATTGCGTTGCATCGTTGCGGTTACGCGCCAATTCAAATTTATGACATACTGAAAAATTTGAATATAACCAAAAGATTTGTTTATCGTACCATCAAACGATACAATGAAGACTCTAGTGTAGATGACAGGTCAAGAAGTGGTCGTGCCTCTGTTAGGACTCCAGCAGTGATAAAAGCTGTGAAGGCGCGGATTCAAAGAAATCCCAATCGTAAGCAGAAACTGTTGGCCCTTCAGATGGGGTTAAGCAGAACCACGGTGAAAAGGGTGTTAAATGAAGACTTAGGGCTTCGGGCATATCGAAGAAAAACAGGACATCGTTTGAATGCTCGTCTAATGGACCTGAGACTGAAGAGATGCCGCGCTTTGTTGAATCGGTACGCGGAAAAAAAATATCGGGAAATTCTTTTTTCGGATGAAAAATTTTTTACCGTAGAAGAGAGCTACAACAAACAAACTGATAAGGTGTACGCACACAGTAGTGAAGAAGCGAGCAACTGTATTCCGCGTGTCCAACGAGGTCATTTTCCATCCTCGCTCATGGTATGGTTGGGAGTTTCTTATTGGGGCTTAACAGAGGTACATTTTTGTGAGAAAGGTGTAAAAACGAATGCAGTTGTGTATCAAAATACAGTCCTGACGAACCTTGTGGAACCTGTTTCTCATACCATGTTCAGTAACAGGCACTGGGTATTCCAACAAGATTCGGCGCCAGCTAATAGAGCGAAGAGCACACAAGACTGGCTGGCGGCGCGTGAAATCGACTTCATCCGGCACAACGACTGGCCCTCCTCCAGTCCAGATTTGAATCCGTTAGATTACAAGATATGGCAACACTTTGAGGAAAAGGCGTGCTCAAAGCCTCATCCCAATTTGGAGTCATTCAAGACATCCTTGATTAAGGCAGCCGCCGATATTGACATGGACTTCGTTCGTGCTGCGATAGACAACTGGCCGCGCAGATTGAAGGCATGTATTCAAAATCACGGAGGTCATTTTGAATAAAATTTAGTGTCATAAGAATCTATGTTTTGTTAAGTTCATTTTGGTATATAAATGGTTACATAATGAATAAACTTGTTTCAATTATTTTATATTAAACATGTGACAGAATTTATGACCTGACTAAGTAGATTGTAGGCATCGCACGCTTTTGCAAAATGAATATTGTTTTCAATCCAGCTGCAGATTCTCACAGTAATACGCCATAGGACGTGATACTGTGACGCATGCAAAGCGGACTAATTTCAGTTAAATTAGTTGTTCATTAGTCAGCTCCATATCCTCCTCCTGTCAATTTCGAAGCTATCAATATGTGCTCTCCCACTGGAGCCTGGAATCAATAGGAATTCCAAGAAATGCGGTCGAAGTTTCAAAATCAAATTTGATATTTTGTATTTACAGGGATGAATTCCCATTAGCAACTGTGTAAAAATTAATTCTCTGTAAAATGTTATTTTTTTTATAGAGTTTAAAAGCAAATTATTTTCTGCAAACTATTTGGAATCAATATCCTGTATTTGATTGTGCCGTTCTAGTACAGAATCGTTTATTTTTACTTTAAATAACAAGGAGGTCCCATCAGCAAAAGAACTATCTCGGATATTTCTTTACCATACATAGTGCGAAAGGTCTCCAGATTCTCTCCAACGGAAGAGGACTAACTCAGCTGTGCATAGTTATGGTCAGATGTCATGTAGAACTTGGGAGTAATGAGGGTACTATCTTCTTAATAAGAAAATAAATAGTAAAAAACAACAAATACATAATTTAATGAGGTTGGTGAAACTTGTGACCGAAGAAATTCTTTGAAATGTGGATTATGAACACAAATATTCGAAAGTTAACGACTCTATATTATTGGTAAATTAACGATTTTCGTTGATAGTAAATGTTAAATATATGTTTTAACCATGACATTGTGAAAAATAAGGCCAGTGTTCGGAGATAATCAGTTTTAACTCAAACTAAACAATGTCATAATTTGAGCCGACTTAAAAATCGGCCTTAACAAGCATTTCCAAAATATAACGCATTTATAAATTATATATTGTTCATAAAAAAAAAAACTGTAATTGTGCTATATTATACATTCTAATGGTTTATATAAAAGTTTTTGACAAAAAATTACTATAAATGTTATTCCGTTAGTAGGCAACACTATTAATAATTCATTAAAACATGATGTTGAACATTATTGTGCTAATTTTCTGCCGACTTCCAAAAAGGAGACTGTACTCAATTCGACTGTATTTTTTATGTGTGTTATCTCATAACTTTTTACTGGGTGAACCGATTTCGATGATTCTCTTTTTGTTTAAAAGCTGGTACTTCTCGTTTGATCAAGTTCAGACCAATAGTTTTTGAGTTATTCTTAATAATTTATATTGAAGTCGGCTGTACAAAATTTTAAATTTTAAATTATACAACATCATTATCATATTATGATTTTGTTTCTAACTGATATTTTTTTTACAATATATGAAATACTTATATCTTTATAAAATTTAACTATAAAAATGATTTTACTTAATTTAAAGCATAATAGCAACCTCATGGTTAAAGGTCTTATTTATGACACGCAAGTGAACTTATTCTTACTAGCTATTCGTATTTTGAGAAATATATGTATATACGTATACCTATGTCACATTTGGCGTATCAGTTGGAAGTTGTAGAAAAAGCTATGTAATTTATGGTTAAATGACTTAAATCTATAGAAGCTACCTTTTGCTGATTGTAATTATGTTTATGTGAATAATTTTCATTATAAAAGGGTTTAATTTTCTTGTCAACTTTAAATGTGTTTTTTATAAATTAAATTTGATTATTGTGAATTAATTTGCATCGCATTAAGTACGCAACGCTAAAGGCGCTTGTAGCTTCGTGACTACTCAAATATTTAAAGTGTCGATATAGCTGGAACCGTAATGACCATAAACTTAAATCAAAATGGGACTAATTCAGGTTGTTCGTAAATTAATACAACGATACCACGGCAACGACTTCTTTGCTCGTATGGTATAATTTATGTGTGTTGATTTACTAAATCGTTTATGTCTATATAGTCAATAATATGCGTAATTACATTTATAGTTTTTATTTCTTGCGAACGGCTCGTAAAAATTGGTTTATAACGATCTATTTTAATTCAACGATCGCGTTGAAATTTTAACACAACATATTTGTCATATTAGATACAATGCTTTCTATTATTATTTAATAATAAATTGTATGGTTCGTGAATTTATAATTTAATGATTTTCTTATAAATTCACCTTTTGCTTATTGCTTTTCTTGAATAAGCCAGCTTTTTCTGCTATAATGCATGTTGCTATTCAAATTGAAACGAAAGTTATTTTTGTTACTTTTTATTAGAGTTCCAACCATCCATTTATATTAAAGAGCCCTGCTGAATATAGACTCCCAATAGATTGACTAATAAGGGGCGTATTTGCAATAGGTCCCCCGCTTGGCAAGCAGGTTGGCAACCGCAGTTTTTCATTTTCTAGTTATTAGGAAGACGCTACTACCCATGTCCTGGTTTGTTTACCTCTGTTGCCTATATGACAGACACCCACTGGACGATATGGGATAGTGGATATTCTTACACTGTCAATCCACGGGTTTTTGATGCCATATGTAACGCAATTATAATAATTATTGCTATAATTGCTTTCATGGGTAAAGTATGAATGACCTGATGAACGAAATTCGGCTTCTAGCTTCGAATCCTAGTCAAGTCAATATTTCATAATATGACGATGACAATGATGATGTCGTAATTGTGTTTGTTTGTCTCACTGTACAATTATGTAGTAATCAGAAATAAATGTAGATCATGGCTGACGACATGTGGGTGCAAATTTTAATTACTTGTTTATAATATGTTTCATTCTTATCCTGCCTGTTTTCACTTTTCAAGGATATTTTTTAATGATCAATTTTGATGTGTTTTTTGTTTTGAATTTTGATTTGTACAAGATCTGTGAACGAACACATGACGTGTTCGTTCACAGATCTTGTACAAAATAAAATCATAAAATATTTATTATATTATAGATATTTATGTAAGGTACAGTCATGCTGGATGAATACACGAATGGGTTGGTTCGACTCTGGAAGAACAATGTTCTCACAGCATACCAGGATAATTATAAATGCTATTGTTTCTCATATAACCGTGAAAGTGTAGAACCGGAGACCCATTATACTAGTGATTAGGCATTTCGTACTAGTCCTTAGTCGAAGTCAGATTTAGGTATCTATGGGCCAAATCATCTATTTTCCAATCAGGTGGAATGTGTGCTCGTTTGTCTCCTTTACATCTATAAAAAAATATAATTTCCCTTAGACGGTAAAGCTCCTTTTCTGACCAGCACTGTTGTTGTTAGTTAAAGCTCAAGAGAACCGGTAGAATTATAGTTATTTTCCTTCTTTGTATTTAGACCGCTGTACGTGTCTTATGGCTGCAGTAGCCACTTAAAAATTTGAACAAGTGTAATGTCTTAGCATGCAAAAATAAGAAAAAAGTAAGGTCAAATACTAAACTATCACAAAACTCACAGAACATTAGCGTAAAATAACAGCTTATTGCTGCTGTCTTTCGGTGAGTGTAGAGATTCGAAGACCCCTTTTACTGGAAATGAAGCATTCCATCACAGTCGTCAGAGGTGATAACGCATCTGTATTTTGATTCTTAATTGAGGATAGATGTAGATATCTATGGGCTACAGCATCCACTTACCATTAGGTGGATTGTGCGCTCGTTTGTCACACTTATTCCATAAAAAATATACTAGAAAACAAGAAGATTTTGAGGGTAGAAGCATTATATGACATATAACTACTATAGCATATAACAATAATATTACATATTATAATAATAACTTGCCATTATTCAACTAGGACATCATCTTAATTCTTAAACGTTTTGGAGTTTATTAACTTTTGTTGTGGGAGTTATAAACTACAAGAGTAATTTAAATACATTTTGGTCACCTTTTCGTACTGCGAAACTTACATTAAAAGTAAAAAAGTAACTTTTTTCTGTTACACCTCTGTAGTAAAAATGATAATAGGCTTTTTTGGTGGGTAGGTGTGCAACAAGTAACAGCTGTCTAATTTGCTCTTATATTTTATTTACATTTAAATTATTTTAAACTAGTGTTTGGACTATATTTACATACTAATTACATTTTTATTACCTTTTCAAGTCATATTGAAATATGTATATGTCCAGATAAAATATTTGTAACTTACTCATACGACCCATCAGTGTAATTTCTTTTTGCAAACTATATCACTCACTGGAAATAAATATTGCAAGCAATGGCAAAAGTATCTGATGTGGAGATCATGCAGAGAGAACTTGAAGGAAGCTAGAGTCGCAAGATAGCTGATTTTGAAAGCAGATTAAAGGCTGCTTCTACGCCAAATAATACCTCTCTTAATCAACTCTGTGAGGAGTTTTATGAATTCAAAGACCTTGTTAACTCTGTACTCAATCTCCTTCGGCAACAGATTCATGTCTGCACTATGACAATTGATGTTATTGATATGCAGCATAAGCAGAACATTCTCCTATTTAATGGGATCTCCGACTCTCCTGAACTTAATGTTAGACAAGAAATACTGGGCATCATACATAATAAAATGGGTATCCCACATGTAACAAATTCATCCTTTTCACGTTGTCATCGAATTGGTGTTCAAAAGGATGGTCATTCACTGCCAATTCTTGTACAATTTCAAGAGCATCGCATAAAGTCTGAGGTATGGAAATCTAAAACTAAGTTAAAGGGCTCTCAAATATCGGTGTCTGAGTTTTTAACCAGAATGAGGCATTGTTTATAAAAACGCACGCAAACATTTCGGATTGAAAAATGTGTGGACCTTCAATGGCAGAATTTTTATAAAACTCCCCCAATAACGAATGGACAAAGATCTCCACTGAAGAGGAGATTGATACTCTCATTGGAAAGTCTCCTGTCGATTGTTCACCAGCTAGACATGGCATAGCTTCTAATAGTGGTGTTACTAATGTTGCAAAAAGGGCCATTCAAACCCAGCAAAGTTCTTCAATCACAAAAAGTCAGTGTGAGATTTCTCAGCGCAATCAAGATAGGTGGGGCAGAAAGAGGATCCTAAAAGGTCCCGCCGTTTAATTGCTAAAAATAGCTTACTTAAACCATCTTTTTATATCCTTAGGGTATTATTTTTTTTCAATTATTTAATATTAAGTACCTACTTATTTCATGACTCTGATTACAACTGTAGCATAAAACACTATTATGTCTATAGTTATAAGTAGTTCGCTTGTAATAGCTGTTTTGTTGCAATTTTTTTGTTCTTTTCGTTATACACTCTTTTGGAGTGTTTGTCCTTGTAAATCAAAATCGATTTTAATCGTTTTTCATGTATAGTACATAACTTGCATAACCTTAGTTTTCTTTTTAGTTTCTTAGTAGAGAAGTCTTACTTATTTAGTAGGTTTATCTATGCTATGCATGTTAACGGTAATAATCTAATTATAATCATCTTTATAATTTGTACTAACAATACTTATTGTTTTTTACTTTTATAAATGTACTCTAAAACTATACTTAATATTTTCTATTTGATTTTTAATTTATTAACTTTGATATTTTTTTAGTCCTTGATAGACAAAGGACAAATGTACCATATAGCAAATATATATTTTGTAATTAGTTTGATTTTGTAAACGATTTATTATGATAGACATTTTCTTTTATTATTTTGTGAGATTACCTATTTAGGAAAATTAATAGGTATTATTAGACAAAAATATTTTGCTACTTCAGATACGATCATATAATAAAAAAATATATATATTAAGTTTACTTTGTACACGGTTAACTGATGGGATGATATTGTTTATGTTTATCATATTTTAGCTTATAAATTAGAGTATAGTTTACATACCTTAATTTTATGTATAATTTTTAGTTTTTTTTATATTTATTTAATTTATGTATTATCTTAGTCTATGAATTATGTCCGATTTTGAGTCGTTTAGCTCTGCAAATGGTTCTTCTGCCATATCATTTTACTCTTGCGATGATTTTTTCAACGACAGCGCGCTTGATTTACACCAACTACTCAAAGGAGTTTTTACGCCTTTTAACAACTCTCTGAATATATGTCACATAAACGCTTAAAGTATGCCGAGACACTACACCGAACTCGAAGCTTCATTTTCACCCGAGCATATTCATGCCATATTAGTATCGGAAAGTTGGCTGAAGCCTTCTTTACCGTCAACTTTATATCCCCTACCCGGCTTTGTACTTGTTAGGAATGATCGGGTTGGAAAAGGTGGAGGTGGTGTAGCCATTTACCTACACGGATCAATTCCTCACAAAATTGTTTTAGCATCTTCTTCCTGCTATTCTGTCTCTTCTGAGTTTTTATTTTGGAACTTGATGTCAAGGGTATAAGGATGCTTCTAGGGGTAGTGTATTGCCCCTCTTTGAGAGACTACTTCGCCACTTTAGATATGGCTCTTGTTGATATTTGTTCTGAGTACGCACACTGTATAATCATGGATGACTTCAAACAGATTTGTTGAAAAACTCTCTTCGTTCCAAAAAGCTTCTTTCAATTGTTGAGTCGGTTAATCTTTCTATTCTCCCTTTAAAGGCTACTAATCACAATATTGCAACTGATGACTTGATTGATCTTATCTTTGCTGCTTCTCTTGATCGTGTGATGATGCACGGACAGTTACCTGATTTCTCACGTCATGATTTGATTTATACTTCGTATAAGCTTAAACCTCCCACATATTCCCCTTCTGAACTGCATCTGCGCAGTTTTTCTAAAATAGTCTTTGACAAGCTAAGTGATTACGCTCTTAATCCCGATCTAGCCTCATTTATTGCAGCACCTACTGTTGACGATAAAGTCTCTATTCCTAACCAAAATATTCTCAGCCTTTATATTGCTCTTGCCCCAGTTCACAAGGTTAGATTGATGCGTCCCCCAGCCCCAGGGATGACAGAAGTTAAGGTTGGCTATGTCTAGACGAAATGGAGCTTTTCTTCGTTTTATGATAGGACGTACCGAAGAAAATTGGTTGTTTTTTAAAGCAGCCAGGAATAGATGCAATTAAATGGTACAGGAAGCTAAACGCCGATATTTCCATAATTGTAACTCTTCTCCCGCCGAAGTGTGGAAATTTCTTAGATCTTTTGGTCTTCATAGGCCAGCTACATTGGATGGTGGTCCTTCTCTATAATTTAATGAAATTGACCAACATTTCGCTTCTGTAACAGCAATGGACCCTACAATTCGCTCTCAAACTGTGACTTCCAATGCTTCTGTACAAATTCCTAATATACCTACCTTAAATTTCTCTCCTGTTTCTCAGGATGATGGCAAAAAGTCTATTTTAGCAATTCAATCCAAGGCGGTGGGTTATGATGAGATTAGTAAACACATGGTAGTATTCATACTAGAGCACCTTCTTTCGGCAAGTTCCCATATTATAAATTTTTCCCTTGATTCAGGTCAGTTCATCCTAAGCTTTGGAAAAGGGCTTTCATAAAGCCCCTCCCAAAAGTTCCTACTCCCATTCTTCCCAATCATTTTCGCGTTATATCAATTCTACCCTTTTTTTCCAAAATTTTAGAATCCTGTGTTTACAAGCAAATTTCTACATTTATTTCAAAACATAACCTATTGAGTATATATCAGTCTGGGTTTCGCTCTGGTCATAGTACCAGTACTGCTTTAATTAACGTCACATACGATATTAGACAAGGTATGGAAGAAAAAAAATGTAACAGTACTGGTACTAGTTGATTTCTCAAACGCTTTCAACACAGTTGATCATGAAATCCTTTCCATACTGTCTCATATAAATTTTGGCCCTACATTGCATTTTTTCATTTGCATTGGAATCGTTTGCATCTTATCAAAAATGACCTGACCTACCATGACTAATATCATGGAGGAAATGACCTTATCTTAGGCTGATGTGAAAGCTGGTGTGCCGCAAGGCGGTATTCTTTCTTCTATATTTTTTTATAAGTTTTTTAAACTTTATTAGCTCCATCTTCGATTGCTTGAATCTTTCGTATGCCGATGACCTTAAGCTATACGTGCAAGCTGAAATTGGGAATGTCCATAATGGGCTTAAAAAATTAAATGACAACTTATCGGCTATCAAATATTAGTCTACTCGTTGTGGAGTGTTCGTCAATCCTTTGAAATGCCAAGCTATACTGGTGGGTAGCTCAAGAATGCTAGCCAAGATTAATCTTGCAGACTTACCTCCTATTTATAACAATAGGGTTACAATACCGTTCAGTAAATCTGTAAAAAATGTTGGCCTACACATTGATAGCACGCTGAATTGGAGAACTCAGGTTTCTGAAGTGAGTCGTAAAGTCACTGCCACGTTACGTTCTCTGTATCGTTTAAAATATTTTCTCACCACAAAGTCTAAGATCATGCTTGTCCAATCGCTCATATTACCCATAATTGATTATGCAGATGTGTGTTACCCGGATCTTTCCCAGGATCTTCTGAACAAGCTAGAACGCCTTCTCAATAACTGTATAAGATTTATTTTCGGGCTTATGTATGACGATATTTCGCAATATAGATCTAAGCTTAATTGATTTACAATTCGGCAGAGGCGTATTTTCAGAATATTACTTGTTCTATTTTCCATATTAAATGACCCATTTTCGCCTTCTTGTCTTAAGAGTAAATTTCACTATCTTTCCTCGTCCCATGATAGGGTTCTACGTTCTTCTTCTAACAACATAATATGTATTCCAGTATACTTCACCGAATTCTATGGTAACTCCTTTACAGTTCAGGCTACACGCCTTTTCAACTTCTTCCTCGATGACAAAAGCTCTCAATAAGTTTGTTTTTAAAAAGTTGGTGCATAATCATCTAATAAAGACAACATGTCATTTATATTGTTAGACGTATATATTCATAATTATTTATATGTACTATTTATATATGTATGTATATATTTTCATATATGTATCAATAGGAAATATTTCTATAATTTATTTATTGTATGTATTAGTAGAATGTATATAATATAACGTAATTAATTATAATTTTTATTTTGTTTTTATTCTATATTGCTACACCTACTTCAAATTCTCACCATTCCATGGGTTGACTGGTAGAGAATGCCTCAAGGCATTAAGTCCGCCCTTTGTATTCTTTTAGATTAAGGAATGTAATAAAGAATAAATAAACAGGCATTTTATTTCTTTTCTACGTGTATGTTTGTACATGGTGGTAGAGACTATAAAAAATAAATCAATTATTTTCATACATTTTACGTTTTTAAATATATTTGGTTTTGTAAGTCTTATTGAAACTCAATAACACATAGAATATGTATCAAAACTTTAGTGTACCTCTAAACCGCATTTACCGGAACCGATTTAGAAAGCGAATCGATTATAGATTAAATTACTTAAGAAGCTCCTTGCATACGTAATTGTTTTATCTGGGCTTTTTATCATTCCTTTGTGTGTATTTGTCATTGTACTTATCCTAGTATGGTTCTAAGATTTTGCTAGACGCCTTTAACTTTGTCTTATCACGACTACCTAGCTTCGAGATCAGCAAACATAGCCATAAAGACATCGCTTCTAGTCTTATATTCAAACAGTCTCCATATTTGTGGAACATTCATGCTAATCAGTAAGTAATAATATAATCTATAGATACAAATAATAAAAATTAAAGTGTCTGTTTATAATGTCAAAAAAACAGCTTTTTTCTAAATGCATATGAATGTATATACGGCAGGTACTTACAACAAAATTACAAGTTTTAATATTTTTGTCTGTTTGTCTGTTTGTTCTGGGTGATCTCCGAAAGGGTTGAACCGATTTTGACGGGACTGTCACTGGCAGATAGCTGATATTATAAGGAGTAACTAAGGCTACTTTTACTTTAGAAAAATGATTAGAATTCCGCACAAGAAAATAAAAACCCACGTATCACGATAATATTCAATTGTAATAAATTCCACGCGGACGAAGTCGCGGGGAACTGCTAGTCTGTAATATATCGGGACCAACAGTTCGAATATGTTACTCTAGTGGAATTTGTTTAGGAATCATTCTGTAACTGCGATGCTTTTTCTGCCTTATAATAGTCATAATTTGTAACCTAAAATAAAAATAATAACTTCAAATGTTAAAAACGAACTTCCTCACGATTTCCACCATAGCTACATTATCGCAGTGTTGTGGATTGTTATTTCGTCTACTATACAATATATTAGCGACCCGCCAAGGTTTCGCTTGGATAGGATGGATCTATGAATGTGGTGTGTTTAGATTTAAGACAATCAAAGGCCTGGATTATTTTTATAAAAAACCAAAGAATTTATAACGATAAATTCTTTGGTTTTTTATAAAAATAATCCAGTTTTTCTTTAAAAAAAAAGGAAGCCTAGATCCCTCCCGACAATCTCTTTATCTTTTCGTAAAGTATCATCACGATCGGTTCAGTTATTCCAAACATTAGCCTGTAAAGACAGACCGACAAAGAATTTAAAATTTTTATGTTTATGTATAGATATAGATTATTAAAAATTATACCTTGAATAAAACTGTTTTTTACGGATTTTATTGCGTTTATTTTATTATTTTTATTCCCGACGTTTCGAGTGCTTTTCAGCAACCCATGGTCACGGGGGGGACTGAGATGTTTGACGTCCCGATGTCACAGTTAGCCCGGCTACCTTCAGTTTTTTAATATTAATTTTTGGTTCGATTTACGCAGAATGAACTTACAGTATCCTGAAGTCTTGCAGTGTTATGCTTGGGTTTGGATTTAATTTTGTTAATTATAGGATCCCAAGCAGATGGCAGCACCCATCCATCTTCTCCTACCCTATGTCATGCCTGCTGTACTACCCTATGTCAGAAGAGTCACAGACAAGGTTGGCTACATCTTGAAGCGAGCTTCTATTAAAACATACTTCAAGCCGCCGAAGAAGATTAGTCAATTTTTACCATCCATCAAGTGTAATATCCCTCTACAAGATGCAGGAGTGTACAAGCTTGATTGCGAATGTGGTCTCTCTTACATAGGACAAACAAAAAGATCCATTAAAACCCGCGTGAAAGAATATATAGCTGACGTGAAGCACCGACGCTCTGGGAAGTCTGCAGTCTGTGAACATGTTCAAGATCGTCCCCGCCATTACATCAGATTTGATAGACCACAAATCCTTGCAAAAGAACACCGATTCCTACCAAGGATGATACGCGAGGCTATTGAAATTAAAAAAACATCCTAATTTCAATAGAGAAGATGGATATATGGATGGATATAGATACTCGTGCACTTGCTTACGCATAAAGCATCGTGCACACTATATATATACTCAGTATAGAGCAGTTATTGTGTACATTGAGCCATGCTGCAGCTATATTATGCATGCATGGTAGCATGAATGGGACGGCTCGACCGGGGTAGGAACACACACTCACAGAATGCCAGCATAAAATGGCAGTTTAGTACTGCAGTGTTTCGTATGGTGAGTGTTGAGAACCGGCGACCCTGTTTACTAGAAACGAGGCATTCCATCTTAGTCCTCAGGGGACAAAACGCATAGCTGTATTTTGATTCTTAATCGAGAATAAATGTAGATGTCTAATGGGCCACAGCGTCCACTTAACATCAGGTAGACCTTGTGCTCGTTTGTCACCCTTATTCTACAAAAGAACAGCCTTGGTGTAGCAGCAGTGTATGTATATCCACTACCCCATATCGTCCCGTGGGTAGAGGAAAGAGAAACAAACCCTGAGATGGGCAGATGCGTCTTCGAAATCATATCAAGTAAATTAAAAACTTCAGCTGCCAACCCGAATGCCAAGGCTGGCATGTATGACAAATATCTCCTTTATAAGACAATCTATTAGAGAGGAGTCTAAAACCAAAACCTCTACGGTCAGCATCATGACACCGATTAAGACTAGATTAACTGATCAAGTAAGTTGCCTTCGCCGTTCTTTATAATTCTAGAATGAGTGGGGGATTAAAGTTCTACCTCACTTTGTCGTATTATCTACCCTCACTCCTAACAATATGCATTTGGGTACTCATTTGCTTAAATATTACAAAAGGTGTGCATATTATGGATGCGTATCATCCATCTGTATGTTAAGCAAACAAAAAAAACGATCCGATATTTATAATGAAATCAAACATATAATTAAAAAACACAAAAAACATTTATACGTGGTAGAGCCATGTTGCAGCTATAGTAGTAGTATAGTTGTAGCACGAATGGGTCGGCTCGACCGGGGAAGGACCACGCTCTCACAGAATACCAGCGTAAAATAGCAGCTTAAAACTGCTGTGTTTCGTATGGTGAGTGTAGAGAACCGGAGACCTATTTTACTGGAAAAGAGGCATTCCATCTTAGTCCTCACGGGTGACGACGCATCTGCATGTTGATTCTTGATTAAGGATAAATGTAAATGTCTATGAGTCACAGTAACTACTTACCATCACGTGGACTGTGTGCTTGTTTGTCATCCTTTACTATAAAAAAACGACGGGTTGCACTCCGGGAGTGCCGGCAGAAGTGAAAATTTGAATATTAACGTGGTGCATTTTTGATATTTTGGAATGGCGGAGATTATTTATTATTATATTATTTCATTTATTTTCATTCGAAATTATTTGTTTGGTAAACCTACACCGCACATGTGCTTATTGTGATGTTATGAAAATATAGGTTAATGCTATAAAATATAAACATATTACAAATATTACATCTATAATGTGTAAGTACATATGTATCTATATTAATAAATTCGTCAAGCAGTACAGTAGACTCGATCGAAACCTAATCTTAATAATAAAATTATATTAATTAATAAATGAAAATTAATTAAAACTAACTTACTTCCTCTCCTACGCCGCGCCGGCTGTCTACTCTCCGTCCGTCTTACGAATTTTCGATCAGGACACGTGACCTGACGCGAGTTTAACGTTTTTTACCCATTACAAAAAAAGTGCACAACGCCGCTAAAGAAGTTTTCACTTCAAAAAAAAAACACTTGGAGAATGGAGAAAGTCATACAAAATTTTTATATTTTTTGTAAATTTGGAATTTATAAAAGAAATGTGTAAATAAATGTTTGAAAAAGAAGATTGACAAAGTAATGAAGCTGTAGTTGTAGCAGCTTTTGAAATTTATTGTTAAGTGTGAGTATAGTGGTTTTCGCTATCGGTCCCGAATATTTGTAAAAAAATTTCGACGCTGTAAAAAATTTAAAGAATAGTATTTGCCTATGTTTTCTCCTGCAAAGCTGAACTGCTTTTAATTTTGTTTTCTGCCGACTTCCAAAAAGGAGACGGTACTCAATTCGAGTGTATGTTTTTTTTTATGTGTGTTACTTCATAACTTTGTACTGGGCGAACCGATTTCGACGATTCTTTTTTTATATGAAAGCTGATAGTTCTCGTGTGGTCCCATTTGAATTTGATCAAGGTCAGACCAATGGTTATTGAGTTATTCTTAAATAACCTATATTGAAGTCGGCTGTACAAAATTTTTAATTTTAAATTATTCAAGAACAATACAAGGAAGATTGTAGTTATGTTTGCATGTTTTTCGTTCAATTTTATTAATTTGTTTACTATATGTCTAATAACCGCGGCAAATGTAGTAATTTTAGAAAGTTGCCAGTTTTTAAAGAATTCTTCGTTTTCATGTTTTACATCATCTGTATATTATATTCTTTGGGGTTATAATAAGAAGACCTCTTTTTAAGAGAAAGCAGGCTTGCATACGCTTCGAGGGGGCTATTACACTTGATGGACTGATTTTCTTGGCCAGCTTTTAGAATTTTCTAACGGAAGTTCTCATCAAGATGTAGCCAATCGTGTATGTGATTCCTCTGATATATTATAGTAGTAAACCAACAAAAGCTCGACTGTGCCGGTTTCACACGGTTACTTGTGACATTTACTATAAACCTAAAGACATAAGTAATAGCAGACTATACTCGTCATTATCTCAATCTTTAAGCACGAGTCGTTGACACGCGAACAAGTTATTCATTACTTACCATACATTTAATTTCAGTTTGATTAATACAAACTTTGAATCAATGTCTAGATCACTTTATCGATTACGTATCGCATCAATCGTAGGTGAAACTCAGCCGTATGATTACAAAAACATGTCAGTAATGAACAATGAATGCCATTTGTTTCCCGATCGATGACGTAATCGAAAAATAATGAATTAACGAGAAAAACTGATCAAATAGATGATCGAGAATCGCACGTCCGTCTGTTTTCCGACGCGTGACTGATTTAATGACATAAACCGGCAATTAGCAAATACAAGATGGCGGCTCAAGCCCGCGCGACCAATGTCAATACCGTCATAAATCATCCGCCATATTTATTTCGACTATTGAACATATTTATTCTCGTTCACCGGTTTCTTTATCTTACCTGTCTATTAAACGTGATCGGTAGTTTTAATAGTCGTTTCAACCTTCAGGATGCTTTTTTATTTGCGTTATTTATATGCTATGGGTCTGTTGACATACATAACATAACATCGTTGCCGAAGAGTACTTCGGAATGGAATATAGCTATATGTAATTTTATGTTGTTTATTACCCGTATTATTTACATATTACCTGGGCGACAGAGCTTCACTCGGCATTAGAAAATATTTTTTTAATTTCTAGAACTTTTTATTGGTAGCGTTTTGTTAAATGTTGTATTTTCTTTACGTGGCAACGACCTATACACATGATTTCATTTCAGCACTTCTATGGCGCAGTATGGATTGTTATAAATTTTATGCCTGTTCTTTGATGACATTCACTTCAGTTATTAAATAAAAATATAAATTTATATTAAAGGTGTTAATAATGAATTAGCATAGATATGCGTAATAAAATAAAATGATGTTTCTTACTTTCTTTGAAGAGCACGTCCCACCCTCCATCAGTTGCGTACACTATCCCCGTCACAACTTATCTCAACATCACTATACTAGGAATTTAAACATTTTTTCAAACATGTGTTTAAAAAAATACACATATTTTGTATAACAAGGTTTATGGATTTTTTTGGTATGTAGGACTCCAAGCTTTTTAGCTTCAAAGTCATTATTCTTTAAGGTTGCCCATGCTCCCACAGGTGAAATCATCTCCTTTGTGTTATAAAGGTAGCAGAAAAGTTTATTCTAACACTATCTGAACAAATTTTTTTGGCGATTTGCAAGATTAAAAAAGTGTAGGTTGCATTTTTTTTTAAATATGATGTTTACAAATAAAAATAAAACAAGTCGCAAGTTGTAATTGATGATGGAAAACGAGAAAACAAATAATAGCAGCATTATCTAAAAAGTTAACTACGTTTGTGAAGTGAAAATGACAACGTATCGTGGAAAACATTCCATATTATTTATTGCTGAATCAAAAGTTCCTGAAAACTGTTTATCTATAATTGAAATCGTGTGTTGGTGTATCTTGACGTTCAGCTGAAGTGGATCAATCAATCTGATGGTTAATGATGTCCATAAATCGAAAAGTTAATACAAATATTGAAGAAACCCGACAGCGGCAAAAACTTTACACAAAAGAGAAAAAAATTATTTTCTATGTCACTTCTACAACTACGACGATTCTAACGACACGCTATATATTATGATCCATCAAGTTTAGGCTACAAAGCGTGCCAAAGAAATAGACATACATACATACACTCGAAAAAAATACCCTCCTTCTGCAGCAGGCGGGAAAAACCCTGCCCAATTATCTACATATAATGTAAGCTACTATTTTATGCAAGTATTATGTGAGAGCGTGGCTTACTCAGACGAGGCGAACCCATTCGAGGTGCCATAATACACCTACATAGTGGCTCTATCACGTAATTAATTTAAATTTCGATTATTAAATGGGCTCCTTGTTATTTTCAAGAATGGTCTTCGGAAAAATAAATTTCTGTCATTATAAAGTATCATAGTTTATTTATTAATATTTGCTGTGACTAAAGAAAGGCGTGTAGAACTGTCGACTCTATACGTCTTTTTTCATAATTAGGAGAACAAAAAAAAAACAATTTTTTGTTAGGACAAGCGGGGTAAGATTCTGTTGTAGATTGTCAAAAATGTTTCTAATCTATATAATTATAATTGAAAATATTAATTAAAACCTATTTTAAAGATGTACAACGGACTTCAAAAAAGCAGCAGGAGCACAGGCTCTATTCGTTAGAATATTTTTTATGTACCTATGCAATATTTTTTCTACGTTTCCAGATTTCAATGATTCTTTTTTTGTTAGAAAGGACCTTTAACGAACTTACTCCTTTTTAAAAGACCCGCAACACACCTGCAATTATCCTGGTGTTGCAGTTCTACATGGGCGACGGTCCACACTCCAAGGTGAGCCAAGTGCTCGTTAGCCCCCTCTCCTATTAAAAAAATGGTGCAGTAAGCTTATTGTTTTCAAGACTAAGCTTAGGAGCTAAATCAAATCCTCGATTAAAAATCAAAATGCAAATGCGTTGTCACCCCTGAGGAATAAGATGGAATACCTCGTTTCCAGTAAAAAGTATCTCCGGTTCTCTACACTCACCATACGAAACACAACAGCATTGTACTGCTATTTGACGCTGGTATTCTGTGAGAGCGTGGTCTTTCCCCGGTCGAGCCAAGCCATTCGTAGTGCAACCATAATATAGCTGCACCACTTCAAGATAGCCTTGATCATCATCACTTCTCAAGTCCCTAGGGAGAATTTGCCATAGTTGCCACGCTTGTCAAGCGGGCGGGCTACTGCAGTTATCTTTTTATTTTGAGTTATTATCAGGAGGATGTTGTTGTCCATCTCTTGTTTAATTTCCCTCTATCGACTTACGACACCCCGGTATGATATGGAATTGAGGATTCTCTTAAGCCGGCACTACACGGCGGGTTAAATCAATACTGGCATTTGTACTATACAGAGTCTAAAACACTAAGTTACTGGGTGTTAAAGAAGTGGGTGTAAACATGTAGCTATTTTATTTATAAAATATATATATTTTATATAAACTGTGCTCTATGGATATATAAATAGTTATAAATTATATGTAACAATTATATTTTAATTTGCATATTTTTTTTGGCTAACGTGGTCTACCACTGGTGGACCTACGGGAACTACTACGTGGACCTACGGGAATTCAGACATGACGTAAAAAAGGGGCTATATCCAGTTGTGGACTGTAGGCTTTTTATAGGCTCATGGTAGTAATTAAGAATCAGGTATATTGAGCTGTTATTGTTAAATGGAATGGACGAACTACAGTCTACCTGATGGCTACTGCAGCGCATGATGCCTGCAACCCATTATAAACAAAAAAGGCTACAGATGCATTGTCACCTCTGAGGACTAAAATGGAATGCTTCACAGCCTGTAATTATACTGGCTGACTTAAACTTTCAGAGCAGAACACAGCTGTGCAAGCGCTAACATAACCTACACACAGACTCCTAGGAAGAAAAGGAGTCCAACTACCTAGAAAAAACTATTTTTTAATTTTTAATAGCATGTAGGTCTAGCGATAACATTTATTATGTTCAACGTTTTACTGACTTTATTTTTTATATATCACATTATCTATGTGTAAAATCAGTTTTCATTATGCGACTCTTAATGGAAGCGATACTATATCTGTCGAAATTTATGATACTTAGACAAATATTAGTAAGTAATTAATACAATTTATGCGGCTCCACATATATCGTGTTATATCTTGGACACTTATCTATCAAGCGTCAGGATTGTTTTTTTTAAAGTTGCCCTGACATTTCGAAAAAATACCCAATTTATCTAAATGCCCCGGGTCGTGTCGCGGTCAAACGTCTCTTTTTGTCTAACCCCCCAACGTCCGTCAGACAATGATTTACATAAATACAACATTAAACTTGAGTTAATTGACACATTTCACGATTTATACCTTGTGTTACAGAGACGAAATCACATGGAATTTTTAGTGCCTTCCATATCGTTATTCGGAAACTAGTTTATTTTTTCTAATAATAAATTTATTGGCGGCCTGTCAAACTGCATTAAACCAATAAGTTCCCATGAATATATTCGACTTAAGACTGAAGCAAACTTTTGCGTTCTATAAGTTTTAATACTACAGTTTTTATGTAACGTATATCTACACATATAATAAATCTGTAGAAAAGTCGTGTCTGTAATTATAATAGTTTATGGAAAAAACAAATCCAGGCAAATGGACAATGAAGACTTGACTAGTGACTTTAAAAATTTTGCCTGACCGTCTATCTGACTGTCTGTGTATTCACGATTCAAGCAAAAACTTTTGGCAGGATTTTCATGAATATGTGTATGCTAGTATTTTATATATTCGTTGACGAAAGCTTAAACAAAAAATTGTTCGATTACTTTGAAGTATTACAAATGATTGCCCGATGATATAACTGGAACAATTCATGATATACACACTATTATAATTCGTTCAATACGGTTACACAAAAATAAACAATTCGTAAGTTTATGTTTTGTTGCAAAGAATCGATAACATTCAAATAAAGGAAGCGTTTGTTTCCTAAATCAAAACCACGGCCTCTTTGATCAGCAGTCACTGTAACCAATCAGTGATATCAGATCAGAAGTATTCTCGAGACGTGATATAAACAAAAAGGAAGAAAAAAGTATGCTCAATCAGAATTAGTGCAATAAAGAACTGTGAGAAAAAGAAAAACGTCATCAATGTAGCAACACTGGCCGAGCGCCATTGTTGATGGGAACAACATGGCCGCCGATTTGTAGCCGTGTTCATCAAAACGATTTCACATACAAATTTACGCCTTATATTCTGACGTTAAGGGAATAAGTCGTACAGTTTGATTGGTATAGATATTTCGGGGCAAAATTATCTCGGCGGCTCGTAAAATCCTCCGATAATGTTTATTGAACCGTATCATCTGTTTATGAATGGCAAGTGAATGTTTGTTTTCTATCATTCGCCGGCCAAATGTGTTGTTCAATTTCGCTAGTTAGCGTTGTTTTGACAGTCTCACTCGTTACCGCGCGGCAATAACGCTGTCTTCACTCCTTCCATGTGTGGGGTAAATTAGATCACTCCACACACACTTGGAAAGATTTATATGGGAAGTCTGAAGTCGGATTATGACGCAGTACTAAACAGTGGCATAGTTAGGATAGTATTGCGTAAAGCATGCCGGCCGCGACTACGCATAGCTTTGCCAAAAATCGTCAGTAGTTTTGAATTATCGCTGGTATACACCACGAATTTTAAGTTCTTTAGTATTTGTCGACAAATATTTCAATTTTCAACTATGCTATACTCAAACCTATTTATTGGATAACTTACGCCATGACTCTGGCATTTCAAATTCACTGTGATGTTACGATATGAAGGTACTTCATTATTCCGAGTTAGTGCAGGTATATATTATGCAAATTAATAATTCATTTTTTATTGAAGGGTAAACTTATATTAAACATATTTTCGGTTAACTGACAAGCATTTGTATAAATCAATAAAAAACACAGCTCTGCCTCGCGTCCCAGCATCTGAAGCTCAAAACTCGGAGGAAAGCGCGCGCCCGCCGTACCCACGGGACTAAATCAATATGATATGACAGTTACGGTCAATTTATGGCCCTCGGTTAATTACAAACGGGTGCGGCGCCCGGGAGCCTGCGGGGAGGGGAGTCACGTCTAATGACTTGTAAAGATGCTGCCGCGAGTGCGTTATCTCGTGCCTAGTCGATTGAAGCCGCCTTGATAGGTTATTTGGAGAGAACATTGGCAATATTATGTACTAATTTAATGCTTTTGCGATACTAAATGCGTTGTTTCTTAAAAACTTAAGTTGTATTTATATAGCTACTTAATAAAATTATATTTTATAATTTTATTGTTGAATAAAAGTAAAGTTTTTTTTAAGTGACGTATTAAGGAATACAATTTGTCAGCTATAATATTTTTTCTATGGCCTTAATTACTATATAACCTGCAATACAATATTAATGAAATATATTATAGTATAATAATTCAGTGTTACAGTACCTACCTAAAAAGTACTAAGAGCAATTTATTGTACTAGGGTGATCAATCAGTTTTTGGAAACGCAATGAAATTCTTGAATAGCGTTTTGAAAGTTGGTTATTTCTCTTGAAAAAAGCCGTCGAATTTTATGCCACGCAAGTGCTTTTCAGGTGAGAAAAAAGTGAAAATCACTCGGACTAGATCCGGAAAATATAAATGGGTGCTGAGCACGCGGACTTTTTCAGATGAAGCTGTAAGAGGCGCATAGGCTAGCAGCATTTACATCACATAAAGTAAACGAGTGGGGGCTGCATCAACTGAAACACGGCAATTCGGATGGCAGCGCTTGCAATTAACTTACCTTCCACATCCCAGAAGACAGAGGCCAGTATTTTTCCAGCAGACGCTGACACTTTGAATCTCTTGGCTGGTGGGGAAGATGGTCTTTTACACACCTTGCTTTGGTGTTTGGTCCCCGGGTCATAATGGCGTACCTAGGTTTCATCCACGGTTATGAAACGAACGCGAAAAGGATCGGGATCTTCATCAATTCGCAAAATCGCTAAATTTAGCTTTGTAATGTCAACTCTTACTTTCTTTGGGGCATCTGTTAACATTTGAAGAACCCAGCACGCGGCCACCTTTTCTGCCGACTTCCAAAAAGGAGACGGTACTCAATTCGAGTGTATGTTTTTTTTTATGTGTGTTACCTCATAACTTTGTACTGGGCGAACCGATTTCGATGATTCTTTTTTTATATGAAAGCTGATAGTTCTCGTGTGGTCCCATATGAATCTGATCAAGGTCAGACCAATGGTTATTGAGTTATTCTTAAATAACCTATATTGAAGTCGCTTATATTGAAGTCGGCTGTACAAAATTTTTAATTTTAAATTATTATTAATTAACTTTTTTCTGGCCTCGGTCATTAACGAATTTAAGATTCGAATAATTTAAAATTAAAAATTTTGTACAGCCGACTTCAATATAGGTTATTTGAGAATAACTCAATAACCATTAGTCTGACCTTGATCAAATTCATATGGGACCACACGAGCACTATCAGCTTTCATATAAAAAAAGAATCATCGAAATCGGTGCGCCCAGTACAAAGTTATGAGGTAACACACATAAAAAAAAAAAAAAACATACACTCGAATTGAGTACCGTCTCCTTTTTGGAAGTCGGCAGAAAAATAGAAAGCATTTCTATAACTCATTGATAAGGGTCATATTCCGAAAACTTATTGATGAACCTAGTAATCACTTAACAAAGTCTTATAAAAAAAACAGTCGTGAATTTGCATCCGCTATAAGATGTTGTTAATAAAAATAAAAACGACCAATTGCGAGTCGGACTCGCCCATAAAGGGTTCCGTAGCAGTAAGTAACATAATTTACAATTTATGACGTATTAAAAAAGAACTACTTACTAGATCTCGTCCAAACCTATTTTCGGTGGAAGTTTACATGGTAATGTACATCATATATTTTTTTTAGTTTTATCATTCTTTTATTTTAGAAGTTACAGAGCACACATTTTATTACTCTGGAAGTGTCTCTCGCGCAAACTTTTCAGTTAAGAAAAAAATGATATAAAAAACCTCAATATCATTTTTGAAGACTTATCTATAGATACCCACACGTATGGGTTTAATGAAAAAAAATTTTTTGAGTTTCAGTTCTAAGCATACGGAACCCCCAAAATTTATTGCTTTTTTTTCTATTTTTGTGTGAAAATCTTAATGCGGTTCACAGAATACATATACTTATTAAGTTTCAACAGCATAGTTCTTATAGTTTCGGAAAAAAGTGGATGTGACATACGGACGGACAGACAGACAAACAGACATGATGAATCCATAAGGGTTCCGTTTTTGCCATTTGGCTACGGAACCCTAAAAGTCTCCATGCCTTTGTTGCTGACATTCAAGGTATTTGAAGGAAGTAGTTATGCAAGATACCTTTTTTCACAAAATACAATAAACTTGAAGAACCAGCTAGAAGGGATTGGTTTTTAAACATTATTTTACAATATAACATTTTATACAATTAAGTATGAAAACATTTGCAATGCAAACTTTTTATTGGTAACGAGACCTTAGATCTTAAGGCCTGGATACACAGTACGAGTTGCTAACGTGTCGGTAGACAGCTACTACCACTGTGTGTACTACTCGTATGACAGTAGCTCGAATCGCCTCACCGGTCACACGACGAGAGTAGCTGGCATAGCACAGATAAATAGCAACTACACGATAGACTTTAGTCAAGTGTGAATTTCGTTGTCAATGTTCAGTGCATATTAAAGTTGAAGTTGAATGAAGTTTCAAAATAAACATATCATAATTCATACAACAATTGAGGACGATAAAAATACTTTGCACGTAAATTAGTATGTACATGTATTATGCTGCTGCCTTGTGTGCGAGTAAAAACAAAAAATATTGTTTTTACTCACACACACTGTTAACAGTGGTAGAGCCACGCGGCAGCTTTTGTGTCGCACGGATGGGCCGGCTCGAACCGGGGTGGTACCACGACCTCACAGAATACCAGCGTGAAGTAGAGGTTTACCTCTGCGTGTCGCTTGGTGAGTGCAGGTGGCCGGAGGCCCTTTTTACTGGAAATGAGGCATTCCATCTTAGTCCTCACGGGTGACAACGCATCTGCATTTTGATTCGCAAACGAGGATAGATGTAGATGTCTATGGGCAGCAACAACCACTTACCATCAGGTGGACTGTGTGCTCGTTTGACACCCTTATCCTATAAAAAAAAATTGTAGTAACTCGAATGCAAGGTTCTAACCGAATCGAACTTGACAGTAAGTTGTATGATGCGGTCACAAGGTACTGAAGTAACTGAATAGCATGCGAGCTGCATGCTAGCTCGAACTATGTAACCAGGCACAAGTCTTCCAGGTCCAGGCATTTTGATTCTAAAGCTCAGATAGATCCAGTTGTGTTCATGTCCGTGGGCTTCGAATCCACTTACCATGCGGACTATGTGGTCGTATCCGTTGTGTTAATAATTAAAAATTAAAAATTTTGTACAGCCGACTTCAATATAAGTTATTAAGAATAACTCAAAAACTATTGGTCTGACCTTGATCAAATTTATTATATGGAACCACACGAGAAGTATTAGCTTTCAAATAAAAAAAAATTATCGAAATCGGTTCACACATAAAAAATCATACAGTCGAATTGTTTTTTTTATATAGAAATAGGGTGACAAACGAGCGCACAGTCCACCTGATGGTAAGTGGTTACTGTGGCCCATAGACATCTACACCTATCCTCGCTTGCGAATCAAAATGCATATGCGTTGTCACCCGTGAGGCCTAAGATGGAATGCCTCTTTTCTAGTAAAAGGGTCTCCGGTTCTCTACTCTCACCATACGAAACACAGCATCCTATCCCAGACATCCTATCTTATCCCAGAGAAGCACCGGCTTTCAAATAAAAAAAGAACATTCAAAATTGGTTAACCTAGAAAAAGTTGTTTTTATAGGATAAGGGTGACAAGTGAGCGCACAGTCCACCTGATGGTAAGTGGTTGCTGTGGCCCATAGACATCTACACCTATCCTCGCTTGCGCATCAAAATGCAGATGCGTTGTCACCCGTGAGGACTAAGATGGAATGCCTCTTTTCCAGTAAAAGGGGCTCCGGTTCTCTACACTCACCATACGAAACACAGCATCCTATCCCAGACATCCTATCTTATCCCAGAGAAGCACTAGCTTTCAAATAAAAAAAGAACATTCAAAATTGGTTAACCTAGGAAAAGGTTTTTTTTATAGGATAAGGGTGACAAGCGAGCGCACAGTCCACCTGATGGTAAGTGGTTGCTGTGGCCCATAGACATCTACACCTATCCTCGCTTGCGCATCAAAATGCAGATGCGTTTACCCGTGAGGACTAAGATGGAATGCCTCTTTTTCAGTAAAAGGGTCTCCGGTTCTCTACACTCACCATACGAAACACAGCATCCTATCCCAGACATCCTATCCTATCCCAGAGAAGCATCAGCTTTCAAATAAAAAAAGAACAATCAAAACTGGTTAACCTAGAAAAAGTTTTTTTTATAGGATAAGGGTGACAAGCGAGCGCACAGTCCACATGATGGTAAGTGGTTGCTATGGCCCATAGACATCTACACTTATCCTCGCTTGCGAATCAAAATGCAGATGCGTTGTCACCCGTGAGGACTAAGATGGAATGCCTCATTTCCAGTAAAAAGGTCTCCGGGTCTCTACACTCACCATACGAAACACAGCATCCTATCCCAGACATCCTATCCTATCGCAGAGAAGCACCAGCTTTCAAATAAAAAAGGAACAATCAAAATTGGTTAACCTAGAAAAAGATTTTTTATACGATAAGGGTGACAAGCGAGCACACAGTCCACCTGATGGTAAGTGGTTGTTGTGGCCCATAGAAATCTACATCTATCCTCGTATGCGAATCAAAATGCAAATGCGTTGTCAGCCATAAGTACTAAGCTGGAATGTCTCTTTTCCAGTAAAAATAGGTCTCCGGTTCTCTACACTCACCATACGAAACACAGCAGTATCGAACCGCTATTTCACGCTAGTATTCTGTGAGAGCGTGGTCCTTCCGGTCGAGCCGACCTGTTCGTGCTACTACTATACAATTAATATAGCTGCAGCATGGCTACAACTAAAAAATACCTCTGAGGTAACACAAAAAAAAATACAGTTGAATTGCGAACCTCCTCCTTTTTTTGAAGTCGGTTGAAAAAAACATAACTTGGCATTCTGTATCTGCCTCGGCTAAAAAAGAAATTAACATGTGTTTAACATTACATATCACATTTTCATTACTCTTGTATAGAATTTATTATTCATTTTTTATATGTTTGTATACAGTCATAAATACAAACCGTGATACACCTGATGGCCAAGACACTTCCTTTTGCTGTATAATGACTGTTTCCGAGCGATAATTTCCATGCAGTTAAGAATCTATATTTTTATGGCCTGTAATTTTGGTTTGGTTGTACCGACTACTCATACGTAATAAGCAAAACGACTTTATCGCATGGCAAGATAAAACTGTAATTGTAGAAAAAAAAACCAGACAAGTGCGAGTAGGACTTTTGATGCTTTAAATGCATACATTTTACAGTTTATAATTGCAAAATAATATTTTTATATGATATAACTACAAATTATATTATCGTACTTTTTATTTGTGCTGTAGTGAGCCTTGCTGCTTGCTAAATTTAATGATTCTAGGTCGAGGAGGAGTATCAAAATAAATACGTGACATACACTACATGAAGCTTAAATTTTTGACATCTTCATGGGACCACACACCTTAGTATTTGATATTAAATTAAACTTGAAAAACGGTCAGACGGACGGAAAACTATCCCATAAGGATTCCGCTATTTCTTTTTTTGAGTACAAAACCCTAAAATGAAAGAAAGAAAATGTATTTGCTGTTACAGAACGAAACACTGGCATCAAATATGTACGGGATTAATATAAACAAAATATTTTATTTTGTGGATGGAACCGAATTAGCATTATTGCTTAAGCGTTGGTTATATATATTATATATTATAATTATATATATTATAATTATATATATTATGGTAATACGAATGGGTTGGCTCGATCAGGGAAAGACCACGCTCTCAGTGTGAAATAGCAGTTTAATTCTGCCGTGTTTCGTATGGTGAGTGTAGAGAACCTAAGACCATTTTTACTGGAAAGGAGGCATTCCATATTAGTCCTCAGGGGTGAGAACGCATCTGTGTTTTGATTCTTAATCAAGAATAGATGTAGATGTCTATGGGCTACAGCAACCACTTACCATCAGGTGGATTGTGTGCTCGTTTGTCACCCTTATACTATAAAAAAAAGATGTTGCTAGCCATCGAATGTTTAATTTTCTCTACTGCTTCTTACGACACCCACGGGTTGACATAGGATAGTGAAATTTCTTTCACCGTCACTATATACACCAAGCAGTAAAATAACTTAAAAAAATTAAAGAAAAAGAGGAAAGAAAGAAATAAGAACGACTAACAATATCTAAACATTTTGGCCTACGTAATAAACAAAGCGCAGAAAAACAGGACTTAATAAAAGCTGGTATGTCGACGCAGATATGACTAGATCAATATCAGTGTAAACATGTTTATTGGCTGTAATGCTATCTGAAGTGGCTTTCGTCAGACCGCTCAGGTGAATCGTCAGGACACCAATGTTGATATGACCCAAGGTCGTCGACTTGCAAAATTTCGCTGCTAATCATCAAACACGTTTTATCTTTGTATTGTATAATTAAAGTAGGTCAGGAAAATAAAGAAGGGTTGTTAAGTGTTCTCATATAAATAAACGGACCTACCGTTTATTTATCAAGATCATCGTCATCATCAATATAGACTAGACTATAGATGTCAAATCCACTGCTGAACATAGGCCTTCCCCAAGGAATGCCACAAAGCACGATCCTGAGCCACCTGCAGCCATCGACTTCATGTTTTACCAGGTTGTCATTCCATCTAGTGGATACTCTACATACCACACATTATATAATCTCCTCCAGACCAAACACGGAAAAAAATTGTTTTTAAAATTTAAAAACAAAATCGATAAAATCATAGGCACAGGAAGCATAAATTAGACTCAACATCACCCAACTATCATAAGGAGTTGTCACAACATGTTTGTTATAGACTTCTTCTTAATAACTGGCTTTACAGCTCTGGGATCTAGCCCTTCTGAGCCTGAAGTTACAATATATTATAATAATTATCCTTCATAGTATACTGCTTCACAATATGTTGATGTGTCACATTGTGCAGCCCTTGGGAGATTTTGACGACAACCTGAGCCGGCAGACAGCTAACGGTTGGCGATGGTATCTCAAGGCTCATAAGCAGACAGACATCTTATTTTGAGAATCACATCACCATCAGAGCACTTGGTTCACAGTTTCCACTAATAGTTCACATGCGCAGACACTTAATACACAAAATCGCACCACTTTTACATATTAAAGTCCACTTCAAACCATTATTTAAACAATAATACAGGAGCAGCAAGCCGCCGCCGTTCAAGTTCCCGCCAAAACCGTTTGTTATAGAGAGCGAATATAATTACAGACTGTGAGGCATTCCGTATTAGCCATCAGAGCTGACAACGCATCTAGCCTTCTTTGTTCAAAATGTGTTGCAGGTGTGTGTCTATTGGCAGCAGTAGCAACTTACTATCAAGTGGATTGTAAGTTCGTTTGTCACTTTTGTTTTATAAAAAAAATTGTAATTGAGTTCGAGATTTTAACAGACCAGTAAGCAAAACATAATTGCTTTGACAAAATGTGTCACATAAACATGTATTTGTAAAATCTAACGTGTTCACTATGAAGAATAAATCAAACCTAAGAAACGTGTTCGGGTTGACATATCCGCACCTGCAACACTCGACAAGCACACGACAGCTGTTGAAAATGGAAATTTTAAATATTTAACTTAATTTTAGCGTTTCTAAGAACTTTTATTAAGGACTAACATTAAACCCGAAATTAAGTATATTTTGCCAATTTCTTTTTTCACCTTATGCTAATTATTTATTGATTTTTACGTGGTAGAGCCATGCTGCGGCTATATTAATAGTATAGTTGTAGCACGAATGGGTCGGCTCGACCGGGGAAGGACCACGCTCTCACAGAATACCAGCGTAAAATAGCAGCTTAATGTTGCTGTGTTCGTATGGTGAGTGTAGATAACCGGAGACCCATTTTACTGGAAAAGAGGCAATCTGCATTTTAATTCGCAAACGAAGATAGATGTAGATGTCTATGGGCCACAGCAACCACTTACCATCAGGTGGACTGTGTGCTCGTTTGTCAACCTTATTCTATAAAAAAAAGATTAACAATTTCGAAGGTCTTTCTGTCGACTCTTACTATCTTGATCTTGTGTATAAGTTTGTTTAATATATTACTAAGTTTCAAAGAAATGGCTCAAAGGATTTACATGGAATTTTATTATAGAGAATGGTTCATATTCTAATTTAATCTAGATACGTGAAAAATATTTTTTGAAAATCATATTAAAATATCCAATACGTTACAGCCTATAAAATACTATCTCGTTATCTCCACAGTGGGATTTCTGCTCTTACGTGGAGACTGGTTACATGCATGAATTACACTCTTCAAACGTGGTAGAGCCACGCTACAGATATATTATATTTGTAGCACGAATGGGTTGGCTCGACCACGTTCTCACAGAATACCAGCGTAAAATAACAGCATAATACGGCTGTGTTTCGTATTATGAGTGCAGAGTAACGGTGACCCTTTTTCCTGGAAACGAGGCATTCCATTTTAGTCCTCAGGAGTGACAACGTATCTGTATTTTGATTCTTAATCGAAGATAAATGTAGATGTTTATGGGCCCGAGCATTCACTTACCATCAGGTGGACTGCGTATACTCGTGTCACCCTTATTTTGTAAAAAAAACCTTTATTTACGTGCAGGATTTGAATCTGCAGCCCTGCAGCGCCACAACCAAACATTTAGCCGCTAACCTACGGTCTTGCTTTCGAATTCAGAATTCTCTTATAAGTATAGCGCTGGGGCTGCGAATCAAGGTACTGTGTAAATTTTTGTGTACTCTGATGTTTTAATTAAGATTTTAAACACCAGAATCATAAAAACAGAGTGTCTTTTACCGTGCGCTAGTGCTGTCAACTTAGCCATGCGAATATCGACCTATTTGCTCATTATATTGCGCGACTGGCCGCGTCAGCTGTCAATCAATCACCATATCAATCAGCCGGACGAGAGCCGGCAATGACGTTGCGTGTGTGTGTAAATTAAAGCGGCTTTTTGTTCTAGAACGATCAGTTTTCGAATTATTATCAGTTGATTAGACGCTGTTATTGTTTTGTTTATTTTTGATTATGGTGGGCTTTCTGATTAGGGTAACAACAAGGTGGACAAGTTTTGTGTATACTGATTATGTATTTTGGTGACACTAAAAGTTTTTGGAACAAGCAAATAAAAATTACATAAAGGTACTTTTTGGTAGCGAGATGAGGTATATTAAATCCGATTATCAATTGTTTTTCCAAATTGAGTGTTATTTATTAAGTGGACGTGCATCAGAATTTTCGTCACTGTTTTCTTATTATTTTAGTAATACTGTAGTAGTGTAGTGTAGTATTTATTTAGTAATATTGAAGCGATAAACGAACTTACAGTGCACCGATGAGGCCCTAGATGGTAAATCGCATTATCTTCACGTAACAAAAGTCCATTCACTCTTGCCTTGAAGACACCCAGATTGTAATCGGACGGAAAGAAACGTGCTAGTACTTGGGTAGTTAAATCCACTCCTATGCTGAACGCATTGCGAAAGACGACGCAAAACATTTGGTTCGAATCCGTGAAATATCGATGTTGGAAATGGGAAGGGGAATAAAATCAAATTTCTGCGTACACTGTACTCAAATTAAGTCTTCGTTATGAGTCAGTAATTGAAATAATCTGAAATAAGGCGGTATTTATGTAGATACTGCCTTTTTGTATCTGTTAGAAACAGTTGCTTCAAGAGCTATTTATCCAACTGCCTCAGAAAGAGGGTGATGTTTTTCTAGTGTAAGTATGTATTGTCTATTTCTTTGACACGCTCTGTAGCTTAAACGGCTTGATAAATTTCAAAATATTGGGTGTCGTTAGATTTGTCTTAATTGCGGAAGTGACAGAAGGTATATATATTTATCTTTTCCGTAAATGTTTTTAACGCAATCGAGTTTTTTTCAAATAACTGTTTAAACGATTAAGCTTGTTTAATGCTACATTATAGTGCAATTATTAAGAGTTATGCTTTGATTAGGTTAGCTGCAACCTATGATTAAGCTTGCATCATTGTCTAGCTGACTGTAATACTGATTAAATTTGCTCCGATAAAAACATTTTAGCATCAAGCTGCATAAATATACAAAGTTAAGTTTGCGCTCAAACATGCTAAAGTGATCTTTCTTATTTCGTAGTAGAGGTTACTACAGCCTAATGCAAAGACAATTGTGTAAAGTAAAATATGCATCGTAATTATATTGAATCAACCGGCCTGTCCGTCGGCGTGTCAATCAAAGCGTGGCACTGATGCAGATCGATTGGATTCAGCCTAGATAAAAACTGTCCGCACGGTTGAAGTCAATATATGTAATAGAGTAGAGCAGAAACCGCTACTCTGACCTAATTTCTTGGACTTGCAGGTTTCCCTCAACATCAAGCGAAGATTTTAAGTTTTTTTTGTATTTGTCCCTTATTTTCCCTTGTGACTTTATTAACCTACCAACATCTTTATCAATTCCATTTTTCTTAAGGTAAATGCTATAGACCAATAAGTCCGCCCTTTGTAACCCCTAGTTGATGGTGTATTACAATAAAGGATAAATAAATATAGATATATCAGACCTTACCTAATCATCATCATCATCAGCCCGTTAAAGTCTCTGAAGAAGGATTTGGCTTAATCGTCATTCTTGGCATGCGGATTGACGGTCGCAGTGTTGACGTCTCGCACCTTTGACGCTGCTGCCCCTCGCCGGTCTAGATATTTACATCTGGCGTTATATCGTCATCTACCGGAAGCCTAGTAACATCTTTCTAACATATTCCACAATCGCCTTTTACGACACCCACCAGATGAAATGCTTACTTATTACCAGGTAATAGGTTTAGTCGTGCCGACAACTATTATTCTATACGTGATAGAGCCATGCTGCAGCTATATTAGTAGTATAGTTGTAGCACGGCTCGACCGGGGAAGGACACGCTCCCACTGAATACCAGCTTAAAATGGCAGCTTGACACTGCTGTGTTTTGTATGGTAAGTATAGAAAACCGAAGACCAATTTTACTGGAAAAGAGGCATTCCATCTTAGTCCTCACGGGTGACGACACATCTGCATTTTGATTCTTTATTGAGGATAAATGTAGATGTCTATGGGTCACAGCAACTACTTACCATCAGGTGGACTGTGTGCTCATTTGTCACCCTATCCTATATTAAAATGTTTGAGTTGCTGGCGTACTATGATATTTTGCCTCAGACTTTTCATTTACTAGCTGAGACAAACTCTACGGCTGGTACAAGTTTTAAATATTAACGTGTTATTGTCTTTATATTTTTGTCAGAGAGTACCTAAATCTGTATTTGTGAAAAGTCCGTTTTTTATTAAAAGTTATTTTGTCCACAAATAACGATTTTGGACTTCAAAAAAACTGAAAAAATAAAATAATTTCACATTTTGACGTCGATGCAAAGATAGTGTGTATAGAATACATAGTGTATACATTTAAAGCTCGTGCTCTAATCCAAAGTCGCGAAACCTTTCAGCTAGAGCTAAGAAACCATTTTCAGTGCCTAGAAGATTGCAATGCAGTGGACGATATGAATGACAAGCTAGTGGAAACTGTCCATGCGGTCGGAGCTAAGTTTTGCAAGACTCGCCGCAGAAGAACACAAAAACTCTCCGATCACACTCTTAATCTCATGGCTGTTAGACGGGTTATGAAGCTGCAGTCTTCAGTAGATTTGACAGCATACAGGCAACTGAACGGACAGATCTCCAAATGCATGCGGCGGGACTTACGCAACTTTAATACTGCTCGTATTGAAGAAGCGATTGAACGAAACCAGGGCTCCAAAGTCTTTGCTAGAGATCTGTCTGCCAGAAACAGCCAACTGTCGATGCTGAAAACCGAGTGTGGCAGCGTCGTTTCCGGGACACCTGAGATTTTGAGTGAGATTGAGAGGTTCTATGGGCGGCTGTACACACACGTCGTTGGAGCCACACGTAAGTGTGAGTAACGTTCCAAGAGCGAGTTTTATCCGACACTATTCCGATGATATCCCGGATGTCAGTCTGAGCGAGATTAGAATAGCTCTCCAGCACCTTAAAAATGGCAAGACCCCAGGCGAGGATAGAATTACAGCGGAGTTTCTTAAAGCGGTTGGAAAACCGGTACTTGACGTCCTTTAGAAGCTCTTTAATTCCGTCCTCCAAGGTGCCATTACACCGGAGGCGTGGAGCAGAAGTGCGGTGGTCTTGTTCTTCAAGAAAGGTGACAACGCTGTCTTGAAGAACTACAGACCGATTTCCCTCCCAGATTCCCAGATTTGGTTTTCGAGAGTCATTACGAATCGTCTCGCGCGCAGACTTGACGACTTCCAGCCTCCCAAACAAGCCGGTTTCCGAAAAGGCTTTAGCACCATAGACCACATACATACCCTTCGGCAAATTGTACAGAAGTTCGAGGAGTACAATTTGCCACTATGTCTGGCATATGTGGACTATGAGAAAGCCTTTGATTCTGTCGAAAATTGGGCGGTGCTGCAGTCTCATCAGCGATGCCAAGTCGACTGTCGGTATATCGAAGTGCTGAAGTGTTTTTACAGTAGAGCTACGATGGCTATCCGAGTACAGAACCAGAGTACGAAACCTATCCAATTGCAGAGAGGTGTAAGACAGGGTGACGTTATATCCCCGAAACTCTTCACCGCTGCATTGGAAGACGTTTTCAAGCTTCTGGACTGGAAAGGATACGGTATGAACATCAATGGCGAGTACATCACTCACCTTCGATTTTCCGACCATATATTCTTCATGGCAGAATTGCTGGAGGACCTAAGCACTATGCTCAATGACCTCAATAGTGTTTCCCAACGGATAGGTCTTAAGATGAACATGGACAAAACAAAGATCATGTTTAATGTCCATGTCACACCTATGCCGGTAGTTGTTGGGAGCACAAAGCTCAAAGTTGTTGACGAGTATGTTTACCTGGGACAAATAGTCCGACTAGGTAAGTCCAACTTCGATCGAGACGGTTAATCGACGGATTCAACTCCGTTGGGCAGCGTTCGGGAAGTTACGGCACACCTTCTCGTCAGGTATACCTCAAAACTTGAAAACGGGATTGTACAACCAGTGCGTGTTGCCAGTGATGACCTATGGAACTGAGACGTGGTCCTTCACTGCTGGCCGGATGAGGAAGCTCAAGGTCGCTCAGCGAGCTATGGAGAGGGCTATGCTCGGAGTTTCTCTGCGAGATAAACTTAGAAATGAGGATATCCTCAGTAGAACCAGAGTGACCGACATAGCCCAACGAATTAGTAAGCTGAAGTGGCAATGGGCCGGCCATATAGCTCGAAGAACCGACAACCGATGGGGAAAAATGCTTCTCGAGTGGCGGCCTTGTACCAGCGGACGAAGTGTAGGGCATCCCCCCACTAGATGGAGTGACGACCTGGTAAGACATGCAGGAAGTCGGTGGATGCAGGTGGCTCAGGACCGTGCTTTGTGGCATTCCTTGGGGGAGGCCTATGTTTAGCAGTGGACTTGTGAAGGGCTGTAATGATAATGATGATGATTTATTTATTTATATATTTTGCATGCCACAAGAAATACAATATAGCAAGTGACGCCCTGTAGGGGCATAGCAATTTATAAATCTATAAGAGGGTAGTTTTTTATTTTATTTTATTATACTAAATATTAATTACTACGTACTAAATACCAACTAACTTATTTCTTAACATTTACTAGTCAAACATATAATTTTTTTATAATTATTACACATTCATTTACTATTTATTCGCATCTATAAAGAATTCACTTAATTCGTAATAACTTTTATCGATTAAGAATATCTTTAATTTTTTTATAAAAGACTGTGTTGTCAATATTTTTGAGGTTAATTGGGACATTGGGACATTATTGTATATTTTAATTACCATCGTAAGGGGACCTGTTGTGAATAATTTTAATTTTGAAAATTGAATATTCAATTTATTTTGAGTTCGATTATTTCTTTTGACAGTGTTTATAGGATCGGTATAGTTTTGGATGTTTTGTAATGAACTTACAACATTCAATAATGTAAATAGACGTAAGTGTGAGTATACCAAGTTTTCTAAAATATGGTCTGCTTGAGTCCGTTTTGTCTATATTTTTCAAGATTCTGATACATGTTTTTTGCAATTTAAAAATATTATCTATGTCATATCGATCGAAAAGTTTTTGTAGAGGTCGTATTTGATAAGTTTTAAACAGGATTAATTTAGTTTTGTTAAAGTTCAGCTCTAAATTATGTAATTCTAGTCAGTCTAATAATACTAATACTAATTCTAGTAGTGTATTTTAGTGAGTGATGTATTTAATTTTTCGTTTAATTCACAATTGTATGTAGACGAGAGCAAGATAGATACATCGTCTGCAAAGATAATACTTTCTTCTTGTAATTGTTGTGGGAGGTAGTTTATATATATAAGAAACAGAATACAACCTAAGACACTACCTTGAGGAATCGATCCTATAATCGGGATTTTGTCTGATCTGATGATGAAATTTAAAGCGCCGATTTTATGTTCTTTTGAGTGGACTATGGAATATCATAACCATGTCATCTCTAAATAGTTACGTTAAAAACTTTATTTCCCATTTTGTCTTAGGGGTGGAATTTTTCTCAAAAATTATACCGTGACCTGCGAAGTATAATCTCTTTAAAAAAGAATCATTACTGACGAAGGTATCGCGTAACATATATAAAAAATCATATAATAGAATAGAGATTTTTTTTATTCGGCTATAAAACCATTATAGAAACTTATTTTGTTACCTTACCAATATAGATTACTATATTTTTCGCAGTGACCTTTAGAAAATAAGTTTCAATTGATTACTAAATATATTGGTAAATCCAATTGGGCATACCTTAAGCGCATTAAAAAAATTACGTATAACATGATTATACGGAATTAATAAAGTAGTTTAAATACATTTCGACAGCACTATCGGCTTTAACACCCTCGAAAACCATGAAAATGACACCCACGATGAAAAAATTGATACCGATTGCAGCCGCCATCTTGGATTTACATTTCGACAGCACTATCGGCTTCAACACTCTTGAAAACCATGAAAATGACACCCGAGATGTAAAAATTGGTACCAACTTCAGCCGCCATCTTGGATTTACATTTCGACAGCACTATCGGATTCAACACCCTCGAAAACCATGAAAATGACACCCAAGATGAAAAACTTGATATCTATTGCAGCCGCCACCTTGGATTTACATTTCGACAGCACTATCGGCATCAGCACCCCCGAAAACCATGAAAATGACACCAATGATGAAAAAATTTATATCTATTGCAGCCGCCATCTTGGATTTACATTTCGATAGCACTATCGGCTTCAACACCTTCGAAAACCATGAAAATGACACCCATGATGAAAAAATTGGTACCTACTTCAGCCGCCATCTTGGATTTACATTTCGACAGCACTATCGGCTTCAACACCCTCGAAACCCATGAAAATGACACCCATGATGAAAAAATTGATACCCGTTGCAGCAGCCACCTTGGATTTACATTTCGACAACCCTATCGGCTTCAACTCTCTGGAAAACCATGAAAATGACACCCATGATGAAAAAATTGATACCTATTGCAGCCGCCATCTTGGATTTACATTTCGACAGCACTATCGGTTTCAACACCCTTGAAAACCATGAAAATGACAACCAAGATGAAAAAATTTATATATTTTGCAGCCGCCATCTTGGATTTAACATTTTGACAGCACTATCGGCTTCAACACCCTCGAAAACCATGGAAATGACACCTATGATGAAAAATTTTATACCTATTGCAGCCTCCACCTTGGATTTACATTTCGACAGCACTATCGGCTTCAGCACCCTCGAAAACCATGAAAATGACACCCATGATGAAAAAATTGGTACCTACTTCAGCCGCCATCTTGGATTTACATTTCGACAGCACTATCGGCTTCAACACCCTCGAAACCCATGAAAATGACACCCATGATGAAAAAATTGATACCCATTGCAGCAGCCACCTTGGATTTACATTTCGACAACCCTATCGGCTTCAACTCTCTGGAAAACCATGAAAATGACACCCATGATGAAAAAATTGATACCTATTGCAGCCGCCATCTTGGATTTACATTTCGACAGCACTATCGGTTTCAACACCCTTGAAAACCATGAAAATGACAACCAAGATGAAAAAATTTATATATTTTGCAGCCGGCATCTTGGATTTAATATTTTGACAGCACTATCGGCTTCAACACCCTCGAAAACCATGGAAATGACACCCATGATGAATAAATTGGTATCTAATTCAGCCGCCATCTTGGATTTACATTTCGACAGCACTATCAGCTTCAACACCCTCGAAAACCATGAAAATGACACCTATGATGAAAAATTTTATACCTATTGCAGCCTCCACCTTGGATTTACATTTCGACAGCACTATCGGCTTCAGCACCCTCGAAAACCATGAAAATGACACCCATGATGAAAAAATTGATACCTATTGCGGCCGCCATCTTGGATTTACATTTCGACAACCCTATCGGTTTCGACACCCTCGAAAAGCATGAAAATGTCACCCATGACAAAAAAAATTATACTACTTACTTTTAGTACGTACTACTATTATTTATTCTGTGCTTTTAAATATTGTAATAAAAAATCTCTTATTATTATTATAATCAAGTATTTAAGAAATTTGGTTATTCGAATATTGTGTATTTGTACAGCGATCTTTTTGAGCCGCTGAAAACAACCGAAACAATGTCCACTCACGACGGCGACTGAAGCCGAACCAGAACCACAAACTATATAGAAACACTACGCGTTACGCGTGAACCGAACTAAACTTAATACAAAGGTACTCTGTGTACTAAACTACTCTGTGGATGTAGATCCCCATTTACAGAAACAATTTATATACGAGGTAACCAAATCAACGAAAATTTCGCCATTTTGGAGCCGAAAAAAATTAATTATAGCTAAACAAAACACAATTACACGGCCATTTACATTCAGTGGCTTCCCACATGATAGATGAAGAGATTAAAAAATAGATTGAGTTAAACAATTGATATTTTCAAAAGTTATAGTGTTTACAAGCCACAGGGACATGATAAATCCACACCATAAGCCACTAAAACCCTTTTTTTTATTTAAAAATTGCAATTAATCGATTTAAAAAAAATATTAATAAGTTCAACAATCATTTATCTTTCTAACAATGTGCTTTTTATATCATTTATATGTATAATATGATTGCTAGATACGATTTATTCGATAAAATGTTGGAATTTTAATTTTTAGGCGATAGTAGAACATTACCTTGCGCTTTCGCTTAAGGTATGCAATAAACTGAGTCTGAAAACACATCTAGTGGCATTACCAATTGTCAGAACTCAGTCAAGACATAAATTTTAGCGGACATCGTAAACTTGCCAGGCCACAGCACGCAACTCAACAAAATGTTGTTTTTCAAAACAATAGTAACATATTTAAATAATCGAATTATTATTTCGCCGATGCTATTGTTCATGCGTAAATATTCCCTCCGCAGACATTTTTACAACCTTGTGTGAAACTTCGTGTAATTATTATGTATCAGGCGACTGTTCCTTATAAAGGTGATGGATATGTTCCTATTTTATTGGTATGCTCGTTTAAAAGCATTTTATACAACGTGATACGGATACGACACGACGTTTAAAAATCTGAGTATTCCTCAAATATAAATCATTTGAGGAGTAACTTTCGATCTTGAGTTGAAGAATAAATAGATTAGGCATTACTTTACAAGTTATTTAGTGTTCCATAAATTTAATTAAACTTTTTCATTTCAAACAACGTATATGATTGATATATATATATATATATATATATATATATATATATATATATATATATATATATATATATTATTATATCGTATATGATATGATTTTTAATACCAAAAAAATCATAATAAAAACGACAACATTTTATCATTGTATTTCCTTTTTTATCTGTTCTGCAAACGTTAATCGGCATGACGGCTTAGGCAAATCTTCCCTCTATCAGGAAAAGCCCATGTCTGTACCAGTAGACTTTCACGGACTGGTGATGATGATGATAATGAATTTTGTCACTAAATAGCTCTCGCAACTATTCGACACTGAATCCAAAAAAATAATAGAAATTACATTTTTATATACACTTTTAAATTAAAATCGTACACATATCGTGGTGTGTAAAAAAACTAGCGTCGTAGTCAATTTTGTTTTATGGCGTATCGACATGGGAAATAATTGCACTGTTGACCTTTACCAGCATGCAAATCGAAGCGCACCTACAACAACTATGGTGTGAATTTCAATGGGGACCTTTCAATGGTCGCTATGCAAAATGCACGCTACATCTGTCGCCCGTGTACTGCATAGATAGTGTCCCTTGGTGGTTCGCTGCCTAATCTTGCTATGTACCCAATTTAAATACGGTACGGTTTGTCATGTCTATTGATATTTTGCTAATAATGTAGGCAGTTGGCGGGAAATGCCAATACAAACGTCTTATTTCAGCATGGATGGAACAAAATGCCGTGAAGTAAGCGGATCCACTACGCAATATCATCCAGTGGGTGTCTTATGGGAAATAAAACCGGAAATGGACAATATTGTCATAACAACTTAAATTAATAAATAAAACTAGGGTTTATTTAAAATTTGAGAGTGATGTGGAGTAATTTGCTTGCTACTCTGCTCCAACGTGGTGCGTGTTGGAGGATTTTACATGTCCTCATAGTGTTTTATTTTTCCTTTACGATGTTTTCATTCACCGCTGAGAATCTGGTAAATCAATACATAAAAATGCAATAAATTATTTCATGCAAAACTCTGCTTTAATAAACTTGTTGGCTGAAGTGGACACGTGCTAACAACAATGAGGGCTAATAATCTTCCACTCACCACATGTCGCTCGTTGACACTGAGGTGAAGTCTTTTGTTACACAATGGCATTTTATTGAGAAATTAGTTTTATATAAAAGTTTATCAACACACAAAACTATGCATAAGTGGTTTGCTCTATAATTTTTCTACTTTTATGAATATCTGTAATTTAGATTATTTATTTTTAATCTAATCAATACAAAATATAACTAATAGTACAGAAAGAAACATTAACCTTTTAATTTTTCTAACAAATTAACTTCCACGTTATGAAATCAGTCAAATATTACCTACACCTTATTTTTATGTGGCGCCGCCCAGGTGTCAAAAAAAGGTCGTGATTGTCCTCTTTATCGTGATGGTATATTTTAATGCAGCCTATGTACTAAAACTGTTATGTGGAATAAAATAGTGTAATATTTTGTAAGAAGATCCAATCCACCCGGAATAAAAAAAAATCTATTACATGAACAATGGGGCCGGGCATCACGTCGAACGCGCAGCGATTGAGTTTCCTGTCAAACACATTGCTATGTCGGCTTGCAACTGCGCGACCGACAGCCAAATTAACTATTTTCGATGTAGATCAAAATTCAGCATCGAAGCACCGCGAATGGGCAGCTGTGACCCTTACTATTTATTGCCTTTTGTACTGTTATAACCTGTTAGAATCCACTGCTGAACATCGGACTCCCCCATAGATTGCCTAATAGAGGGAATATTTGCCATAGTTGCCACGCTTGGCAAGCGGGTTCGCAACCGCAGTTTTTTATTATATTTATGCTGACAGGCGTCGCACACTGACTCGCCACAACTTCCATCCAAATGCCCTGGCTTCGGTTTACGGGCTCTAACCACAGGTTGCGCCAGAATGTGACAGTATCGGCATGATTTGCCACTGGGCCCGTTCCACGTGCCATTGATCGCTCCAATGATTTATAGAGCCTCTTTTGATCAATGGAAGAGACGATTCTGGTTGAACCGTGTCGATGTATATCACCTAATCCGCTTCTCCCAAGCAGTGATTCTCTGCTTCAGGTCGTCTATGCGCCCTGTCAATTTCCGCGTTATATCCGGCTGCATCAAAAACTGATATTTGTCCCAACACACGCCATCATCACGGTGCGCACAATTCTCGGCTTATTATTGCCCGACCTGAAGCTTATCAGTTTGCCAATGAGGGCTCTTGCCTTTGCGATATGGTCCTCAATCCTTCTTCTCCAGGCTGGTATTGCGTTACTTTGCCCAGTAGCGTGTCCAGACGTGGGAAGTTTGGCACCAATAATGCGGCAAATTGCCAAAGCAGCGGCAAAGAGCATTAAGTCCACAAAAGTTCCCGCAAAAATCACAAAGGTCCCGGCTGCGCGTTTTCGCAATCGCCTCCTCCTATTTACCCCTCATCTACTCTAGTTCATGGGTGACCATTCCAACATCACCTGAATTAACCAGAGCGGGAAGATCCATGGTGGCTTCCATATGTGGCTGCTGGTCTGTGGCCTGAGGAGCCGCATCCTCAGCTATAGCCAGTTCATTCAATGAGGGAATAGCCTTACGGGGTATTATGGGGGTCCAATATTAAGGTTGTAAAAAATCATTTGTTTCGCGTAATAGACAAGCAAATCTCTTATGTATTAAGTAGTGACCCTACGGAACCTTCTGTACTCACGTCCGCACAATTCCTAAATTTAAACCGCTTGAATGCTTACCAACTGCTAAACGTATTAATCTGTTATCACGCTGTTCTTTAATAGATTCTTTAGTTCAGTCCTTTCCACACAGAGTATATAGGGTAGAAAATATTTGAAGAGTTCGTGTTCGGCATTATCAAATATTTTCATGATGAGAATGAGTGAATATTTTAAAATGAAAAATGAAAAAAAAAAACTATTGGTATATCCAATTGTGCATGCCTTATGCGCATTAAAAAAATTACGTATAACATGATTATACGGATTTTTTTAAAGTAGTTTAAATACACACAAGTTTTCACCAATAACCTTTTTATACTTCCAATTTTCCGATTTCTGTGCTTGGATGCTTAATAAAGATATGTCTATATTCATTACGATCTCTATATAAAATTTACCAATGGTAACGTCAAATCTGTTCTCGTCCACAGTATACATAATAATATCTAGGCGTCAATCAGGACGAGGGCGGCCGCAAGTCTACGCATCCGCTCATAATTTACCACTTTGCTAATTTTGTGGAAAATTCGTGGCCGCTAGCATTTACATTGTTTATTTAAAGCAGTGTCAATATTACTTTATATCCTTTCTCAATCCTATAATTTAAGCACAGAGTAAAGAGTAAGGATTATTAAGTTGGTTTCTTTACTCATGTGCTTTAAGTAAGCAATTATTGTATATATTTTTATTTCTTAAAAAAAACGTTTCCGCCCACACTGGGGTTTTCTTCTATATCGTGGGGGCACTTTGCATACATAAATCTCACAAGAACAAACATTCAGACCCGGAACAATTATTTGTAGTTCAAATACTTGTTCCGTGCGGGATTAAAACCCGCGGCCCTTAGCGCTGCAATTCATTGCTAAGCCACTGCGCCACGGAGCCGTCTTTATTAATTTATGTAATTGTTTTCTAGGAAACAGCTCCAAGAATTTGGATGGAAATATGTATTGTTAATATTTTACTTACCAAAATCCAGATAGGTTTAACTTCGCGATAATTATTTTGTAACGTTCATGCTTGCATGCGTATGTGTGTGTGTGCGCGCGCGCGCGCGCGTGTGTGTGTGTGTGTGTGTGTGTGTGTAAATGTGCTACTCGAAACCTTTCTTCCCCACCGATTGTCGGTTTTTCGAGCTGTATGGTTGGCCCATTGCCAATTTAACTTACTGATCCGTTAGGTCTGGGATGGTTACGAGACTCTTTTTACTGGAAACTGAGCATTACATCTTAATCCTCAAGTGACAACGCATAGGTATTTTGATTCTTAATCGGGGATAGATGTATAATATGTATATGGGTCGCAACATCCACTTAGCATCAAGAGGGTTGTGTCCTCGTTTGTCACCCTTTCTTTATAAAAAGGCATTTCATCTTAGTTCTCAGAGGTGGTGGTAACCTGTAGGCTTCTTTGAGTTGGCTGCCGTTGTCCATAGCCTGCAGTAGCTACTTACTATCACGTGAACTGTAAGCTCGATTGCCACTTCAGTTTTATAAAAAAAAAACAGTGCGATTTACGTATGCTCTAAGTCCATACGATAAGTGGATTCAGATCAAAATAACCGTTATTTTAGCAAATAAAATTTAGTGGGCATTAAGTAGTACTATACTATATTATACTATACTATAAGTAATGAATTAAGTAATAACATTTGGCCCCGGAACACTAGATTATTGAAGTAACAATAAAGTTGATTACTGCAATATCCAATTTACTTTTTAACTACCTACATTGCGTGACGTCATTATCTTATGTTTTTATTTATGCGTGTTTCCGAGCACTTTCTTAAAGCCTACCGCCCTATAAATATCCTTTGACCCTTGTTTTAAAATTACTACATAGAAGGCTATTACTAAATTGTTAGTGAAATATTTTCACTGGCATCGTTCAACTCATAAATCAATCACTTTTAAAAGTGACAATGGAAAATAAAGAGGCTGCTTAAACTTGTTGTAGTGGCGTTTTAAAAATATCCACTACTCGATATCGTTCTGTGAAGGTCATAAGGGGCGACAGAGGGAAACAAACCAGGAGTTGGGCAACAGCGTCTTCCCCAGAAAATAAAAAAACTGCGTTTGTCAGCCCTTCTGCCAAGCATGGCACGTAGCCCCATTGTGTGGCAATATATAGCGAAGCCTATACTTGACTATGATAGGCTATAATGAAACAGCATCTTGTTGAGATTCGACCGATTAAGCGGTTTGTATCGAAAAATCACGTGTCTCCGTTTCTGTTTACTCACCATACAAAACAGTAGAATTAAGCTGCTATTTCACGCTTTGTATTTTGAATGAGTGAGGTCTTTTCCCGGTCAAGCCGACTGCTGCTGTTATAATAAAGCTGTATGCAGGCTCTTCCACGTGCATAGTTTTGTTGGATTGGTGTTTAGTATGACGCCGACCGACGTTTCAACTGTATCGCTCACGCACGTACACGCCGGAATGCACGTACCTTCGCTTCTAACCCAGTCCTGATTGCATGTAAGCCTATGGACTCTGTCTGCCTAATGTAGTTTTAAAAGAACGAAGATACGGGTGTATATTTTAATACTGATTATGGATATCTGGCGTGTAATACGTACATTTGCAATATGACAATGCCATCTCGTGAAATTTACGTTTTACGATTTGGAGACGTCATTAAAATTTAATAAGCTTCCATCATATTCCGACGACGTTGGAAACTTAATCGTCTCTACATCACATGAATTCTTACATTTTTAATGGAATGGATTTCAAAACCTAAGGGTTTGTTCGTCATAGGAGTTGTTGGTGATTATAATTCAAACAAAATGGATGGACAGTTCGATAAATCCTCCTCGAATGAGGGCATCCACAAGTTTTTTTTGCCACTTAAAAATGAGGTGTAATATATATGACATGTTTCATAGTGGGGAAGTTAATTTGTTTGAAAAACATAGAGGTTAATGTTTCTTTCTGTACTATTAGTTATATTATTTTATATTAATTAAATTAAAAATAAATAAACTAAACCACAGATTGTCATAAAAGTTGAAATATTAAAAAAAGAGTCAAAAATGAGCCAAAAATTAAAGAGCAAGCCACTGAGGTATTATTTTGTGTATTAATATAATACTCTAGAAACTGATAAACTTTTATTCCAAACTAACTTCTCAATTAAATGACATTGTGTAGCAAAAACACTTCACCACAGTGATAACTAGCGATACCTGGTGAGCGGAAGATTATTAGCCCTCATTGCCGTAACCGCCACGATTGGCAGGAATATTGGCGATCGTAATACCTCACAAAGAATTCCTGGACTACTGTGCATGCATAAAGGCTGTGCATAGAATGCGTCACATTCGTCATTGTATCTCTTGTAGATTTTTTTTTATAGAACATGGGTGACAAACGAGCACACAGTCCACCTGATAGTAAGTGGATGCTGTGGCCCATGGACATCTACATTTATCCTCAATTAAAAATAATTATGCAGATGCATTGTCACACCTGAGGACTGAGATGGAATGCCTCGTTTCCAGTTAAAAGGATGTTCGGTTCTCTACACTCAACGTCTAAAATATAGCAGCAGTAAGTTGGTGATATTCTGCGAGTGTGAGAGTGAGTGGTCCTATCCCTGTCGAGCCGACCCATTCGTGCTTAAACCATAATATAGCTGTAGCGTGGCTCTACCACGTAAATCGTGTGAAGCATTCTATGTAAGTTCTTAGTGTTGATAACGCATCTGCGTTAGTCTGTATACTTCTGGGTTGCGGTAGCTACTTATGATTAGGTATGTGGACTCATAGTTCGTTTGTCACTCTGATATTATTAAAAAAAAAACTGTGATTTATATCGCACTCAATTTACAATGATTATATTCTATTATTTCATAAATTTAATATTTTATTCATATTAGTATGTACGTATTTTATAAATTTAATTCTTTATTTACACAATATTAAAATATACCATATTTATTACTATTTGTATTCTATTAATTTTTAATATTCCGACATCTATTGACAGCGATCGATAATAATTTATTAAAAATAATCGACATCTATCGAGAGCGTTCGATAGTTAATTAATTTATTGACCTTATAACGAAATATTCGGCGTATTAACAAGCGATTAATTTTTAAATGTTGATTTAGATTTAATAACTTAGTACGGTCAGCTTTTCTATAATATTTTTTTTTGGTGTGGAGATTTATAAACTTTGATGGCGTGTATTTATAACGAAGTAAATGCCTTTTAAAATATTTGGTATAGTACGAGAGATAGACGGATTGCCTCGCAGCCTGTTATTACACTGACTGTCTGTACCTCAGACCGGAATACAGCAGTGCAGGCGCTGCTATTCGGACGGATTCTTAGGCAGAAAAGGAGTCCTGCCTGGTATATTTGACATTACTTTCTGATAATTCAAAATTTTACGAAATTCATAACGCTAAAGATTTTTTGAGGTGAATATTTCTTTACAATCGTTGTGATTTGAAACTTGACGACACGAAAAAGCGACACTAAAAGTAGACAAACATATACTTACATCTATATGATTTATCAATACAGTATAAAGTGTTAATTATAAATTTATTTATATTTTCATTACGTAAACCTTACAAATCCTACTCCTGATACTCTGCATTCGTTTCACCGTGTAGAAGTTTAGTTTTCTGAAGGTTTCACTTTTACTGCCCACATTTTTTTAATTTTATTTAAGAAATTACAAAAATATTGTGGCTATATTCAAATTGATAACAATTTGGAAGTAGTTTAAATTGTTTACATCCTTATAGACTAGTAGGAACACTCGGAACTCTAGTCCAAGAGTCGGAAGGGATCGTGATCTCTGGTACCGGATGATTCGGCACATTCCGCGCGCACCGGCACTTCAGTGAGCTTTGAAAGAGGTGACGACCTAAAAAACTATTTGATTAGTGGCGAATTTTTTTACTTCCTGTTTTATATATATTTTTTACATTAAGTAGACATTGGGTTTAGCTAAGTTTACTTTCTACAATCGTTAACGCTAATAGAGAACTATAAAAATGAATGGTATGTTTTGTATGATGAGGGTAGAGAACCGAAGACCCTTCTTGCTGGAAACGAGGCATTCCATATTAGTCCTCAGGGATGACAACACATCAGCATTTTGATTCTTAATTGAGGATAACTAAAGATGTCTATCAGTCACATTAAACACTTACCATCAGGTGGACTGTGTGCTCGTTTATTACCCTTACTCTATAAAAAAAAAACGTTAAGCTATGTGATAGTCGCGTTCATTGATTTTTATAGTTTCAGATTAGATTCAGATTCAGATTGATTTAGATTTCGGTAAGTCAACACTGCTAACCCTGTAGGATACTTATATCAATTATAAGCTGACTGAATATAAAAGTGAAACATTTTAACTATTTTACTGGCACGAATATAATTTAGAATTTATTTATGTTAATTTGTATCCTAAAACAAAAATGTTAACAAATAAAGAAGAAAACAATCAGTTTTATAATACTCTTTTTTAGCATAAAGAGATTTCGTCCAGACAACTGTTGATGGGCCGGATTGTAAAAAGCAGTCAGTGTGTGGTTTAGCGATACGAAAACACCGTATTTATAAATCAGTACACAAGACTCAACGTTGGCTTCCATCAAGGAATGCCACAAAGCAAGGCCCAGAGCCACCTGCATAAATCGACTTTCTGTACCTCTCCATCAATAGATCCAGCTTTTGGGAGGCTAACCTATACTTCTCTTACTAGTTGTAGGCTGCCACTTGCCCTTCTTCCCCAACGGTTGTCGTTTCTTCGAGCTGTACGACCGACCCATTGCCAATTCATAACTACTGACTACTACGATATCATTTTATTTATGAATTAATTTAATATATAAAAATAACTGACGGTGTAGAGGCGGTATAAGAATATCCATCACCATATATCGTTCCGTGGGTGTCGTAGGAGGTAAACTGGGCATCTTCTTGATACCAACTCAAAGTAAAAAAAAAACTCAAAATCAAATGTGGTTGCCAACACGCCTGCCAAGCATGGTAACTATGGTAACAAGAGGCCTATGTTTAGCAGTTGACTTTTATAAGCTCCAATGGGTGGACGGCTAAATAAAAATTAGCGCAGAACATAAATATGTAGCCTGTAATTATTCTGGTTGTCAGTATCTGTTATAATTTGTGAAGCCATGATGCAGCGTATAATGGCTTCAGCACAAATGGGTCTGCTTAGTCTGGGAAGAATCGTCCTCGCACATAATGCTAGGGTGAAATTGTAGCATGATGCTGCTGTGTTCCGTGTGGTGAGACAACCGGAGATAATTTTAACTGGTAACCAGGCATTCTAACTTACTCCACAGGTCCTTTAGTCTTTATAGAGGATAAATGTACGCGTCTATGGGTGTCAGCGTACACTTAATATGTATGCTGTTGGTGAACCGTGTGCTCGTTTGTCAATCTTACTGCTATAAAAATACTATTATATCGAGAATGCAATTATTTTTCTCACACACGCAGCATCAAGTAGTAAATCTCGACCGTTTCCTACAAAATTCTACTAGGATTCGAGTTGTAATAAATTCCGTTAAAAATTTTAATTAATCACACAGAAAAATAATATTTTTGAAACATTTTATATAATTCGAATACCTTCTTTATGTAATAATTATGATTTGCTATAATTCATAGCACATCTAAAAAAAAACTTGACATGAAGCGAAAAGGCGTCGTCACTTCTCGTCAATAGGTGTGTAAGTGCGAACAGAATGGATCTCCCGGATGATACATCACCGTTCCATTCGGGGCCCATTTTCCGCCGCCCCAAAGCCCTTTCTGCTGCAAACAACATCATTTGTTATACGCATTGAACGCAATTTTTTGTACATTGATGAAAGCTGTTAATAAAATCGCACTTCATCCCTTTTTGTCGATCATCGTCACTTAGCCGGTTCGCTGTTTCTGCTGCGACTATAATTTTTGCTCATAATTTAGGACTTTTCTGTTACTTCCACACTCATATTTTTATCTTTTAATTCTTATTAAAAGATAAAAATATACGTTTCTTTGTGTGTTTTATTTAATATTATGGTGTTGCAACGAGGAAGAACAATTTAAATTTGCATTTAACACCGGTTATGATATTATATATTGATAGATTGACAAGTTAAAGTTAAAAAAGTTACAGCCTATATACTTCCCACCGCTGAGCACAGGCCTTCGCTCATTTCTGAGAGGGTTTTAGGGCAAGGAAATGTCCGCCGCACTGCCTCAATGCGTGTTGGCGTACTTCAGATGTCTTCGAATTTCTTTTTGTTGTTTTTATTTCTCAGACATGTAGGTGTAGTTCCCTTACAAAGTTTCCTTCATCGCCGAGCACGTGGTAAATTAGCACTTAAAATTACAATTAACAATTTCATTGGTGACGGTGGGGATTAAACACGCGTTACTCGCATTCTGAGAAATTTACAGTGAACGTTTAGCCTCTGAGCTACCACCGCTAGATTCACTACAATATTCTTATATTTAATATAGAATCTATGCTTAAATGATAAATATTTTTATTTGATAATGATATGAGTGTGAATCCCGTGGGTGTAAAAGGCGATAGAAGAAAATGAAACAGGAGGTGCTCAGCATTAACTTTACTTCCTAATAGCAATTTAAAATAATAAAAAAAAACTGCGGTTGTCAACCGGCCTATGAAGCGTGGCAAATATAGCGAATATCTCCCCTATGAAACAATGTATTAGGGTGGCCTATGTTCAGAAGTGGACTTTGATGGGAAGTAAACTGTGATGAATGAATTAATCATTTGGGTATTCGTTACTTAGTTCCTTACCCAGTGTGAACTGAATGCGTGTTGTGGTATATTTTAATTCTTACTGCCAATTAGATTCAAAAGCCTAATAGCAAGATAAGGTGCATGGTTCCGACGTGAACTGGAAAACTCATAAAACTGCCTAATAGAGTAACGCTGCCGCTATATTATTGCCGCCGCACGAAGGGATCGTCTATACTAGGAAAGCGTAATGGTGCTATTTCATATAGCGAGTGTAGGGAAACTGAACCCTTTTAACTTGTCACGAGGTATTTCAGAGTAATATAATATTAGTAGTCTACAATAGCTTAACACAACAAAACAGTAGCATTATTCTTCTATTTCAAGCTGGTATTATGTGAGAGCGATGTTCTACCCCGGTCGAGTCAAAAGTAAAAAGTTAATGTTTTTTTAAATCGACGTTATATGTAAGTTTCTATGGGCAGCAGTTTAACGTTGGAAAAAAGTAATACGTGATTAAGATTTAATATAGAGCAGACACACAAAATTATACAGAACTGTTATATTACTTTTATTTTAACTCTTATGCACTAGGTGGTAGGACTTCTTTACTTAGTTCCCCGCACTAATATAAAATACAGTACAGCCGATATACGCTCCACTGCTATGCACAGGCCTCCTCTCATTTCTGAAACGATTTTAGGACAAGTTATGAAAGAACACTGATATGAAAGAAGACTGTAAATTCGTTTATCACTTTCAGTTTATAATAAAAATGTTTATTAATAAAAAAATCTTTATCCTGCCAAAATTATGTTCACCGTGGCATTCAACAGGGCGCGTTTATTCAGCAAGTCATGTCGCATCGGTGACGGCTTTCGAGACGGGCCGCTCTTATACGAGTAACAACAAGAGAACATACAAGTGTTTGTCTTATGTCCATTATACAACTACTGAGTTTAACACGTTGCTTATTTATCCTTAAGATTACTAAGAAATTGCTGTAAAAATTAGAATCGTCGTTCACTGCTGAACACAGACAAGCCTTCCCCTAGGAATAAAGAAAAAATACGTTCCTGAGTCACCTGCGTCCATCGACTCCCTGCATGTCTTACCAGATCTGCACTCTAAACAATGGAGGGGGGGGGGGGCTTTAACACCGGTTGTCAGTGTACGAGTTATATGGCCTATAAGGTTTAATTGTACCTTTCGGGGGGAAAATGATCTACATGTGAGTTTCTTGCTATTTCTTCTTACAAAGTCTCCCAGCCGTAGCAGACACTTCTGTGAGCGATGCGGTATTAAAATTATCTCAAAGTGCTTTGTAAATGCCAATTTTGAACTGTATAAAAAAATGTTTTGTCTTTGACTTAAGTTTACTTTGATTTTATTTTTCATATAAGTTAGGACGACAAATGAGCACAGAGCGCACCTAATAAGACAATGATATGGTCTATAAACACTTACATAATATATCCTTTATCTATAATCAAAAGGCTGTACTGCCTACCCTTTTTTTTTTTTTTTTTTTTTTTTGCGGATGGAAAATCATCAAATGACGCCTTTCGCTCTGGGTGGAGCGGAAGGGAGTGTCAGACTTTTACTGACTAAAAACCATCCGTGTTCCTTAAGTGCCCTTACGTTCCGGAGCCGCGGTATCTCTTTCGAACAGCCCGCAGCCCTGGCAGGCGTCGGCCCTTGCGGGCCACTTCACGCTGCTGACAGCTCTTTGAGGCGCGCGTGGAACAAAACGCGCCGTCGACACGGCCTGTCGTCGTTAGACGGACGGACGGCGAGCTACCCATTGCTCGCCGTCCACAGGCCCGCGCCTACGGTGGCCGGGGGCCACGACGTAGCCCCCGACGCCCGGGGCGTCTCCCGCGGCGGCCGGGAAGGAAAGCTGTTGCTCTTTCCTTCTCCCGCTCCGCCACCTCCTTCGCTAGCATCACTGCTTCGCAGAAGGTGGTGACGGCATCCCATTCCGTCTCGCTCCGGACCATGGCTTCGACCAGGGCCGGACGCGAGAGGTCGCCGCCGCCTATCGCCGCTACGAGGACACGGCGGTGCTCCGCCCAAGCAGGGCACACCTCCACGGTGTGCTCCACCGTGTCCTCCGGTCGATCCTCGCAGTGGGAGCACCCGGGCGTTTCCTCCCGCCCGATTCGGTGCAGGAACCTCCCGAACACACCGTGTCCGGTGAGGACCTGCGTCAGGCGGAAGGTGAGGACGCCGTGGCGTCTCTCAAGCCACTCCTCAAAGAGGGGTCTTATCGCCGCTATAGTGGCGTGCCCAGCACGGGGTTGCGACAGTCGCTCTCTCCATGTCGCCATGAGATCACGCCGGAAGTCTGTCCGCTGCGCGACAACTTGCCGCGGCAGCGGGGTTTCCCCCCGGCATAGTGCCTCCGCGCGCCATTCGTGCAGGCGCGCGAGGACTATCGCCTCCAGATCCCATGGCGGCAATCCGGCAAGGAGGCTCGCCGCCTCGCGGGAGATCGTGCGGTAGCCGCGAACCATCTTTACGGCAACCACCCTTTGGGGCGCGTTTAGGTGGTGGACGGCAAGCCGCGCCAAACCACGCGCCCACACCGGGGCCCCGTAAAGGGCCATGGACCTCACGATCCCCGCGTAGAGCCTCCGGCAGGAGGCGTTTGGCCCCCCCAGGTTCGGCAGGAGCCGCCTGAAGGCAGCCCCGGTCCGTTCCAGTTTGGGAGCCAAACGTCGGAAGTGCTCAACGAAGTTCCATCGGCCGTCGAGGACGAGTCCTAGGTACTTCAACGTCGACTCGACGCCGATGGATACCCCTCCTACCATCACTGAGGATCCCGGTGGTGGCCTGTTCCGAGGACCATGGAAGTGCATGGCCTCGGACTTGTGCAGAGCCACCTCGAGACCCAGTTGCCGGATCCTCTCAACGACTATCGCAACCCCGCGTGTCATAGTTTCCGCCGCCGCCTCGTACGACCCCCCTTGTGCCAGTACCAGCGTGTCGTCAGCGTAGCAAACTACGCTGACGCCGGTAGGGAGGTCGGCGCGCAGCACCCAGTCGTAACCGATGTTCCACAGGGGCGGCCCCAGAACCGAACCCTGTGGGACACCGCACGACATCTCTCGCCGGTTCCACTCACCGTTGCGACCGGGGTAGATGACGGCCCTGTCCGTCAGATAGTCCCCGACTATACGACGGAGATAGGTCGGCACCCGGTGATACCGGAGTGCCTCCCTAATGCAGCTCCAGGGCATGGAGTTGAAGGCGTTGGCGATGTCGAGAGACACCGCCAAAACAACCCTCCCCCTGGCCACTGCATCCCCCGTCGTGAGGGCTCTCACGCGCATGATGGCGTCCACCGTAGAGCGCCTCTTGCGGAAACCAAACTGGTGTTCCGCAAGATCCGGCCCCGTCCCCGCAAGGTGCTCGGCGAGGCGGTTTGCAATGACTCTTTCAAAGAGCTTGCCCACCTCGTCGAGCAGCACCACGGGCCGGTATGCGGACGGAGAGTCCGCAGGGCGCCCCGGCTTCCAAATGAGGACCAGCTTCCCCGTCTTCCAACGAAGCGGGAATTGGCCTCTCTCCAAGCATGCGCTTAGGAGCCCCTCCAGTCGGGGCCCGAGAGCCTCCGAGGCCAGGACCCAGGCTTTGCCAGGCAAGCCATCGGGTCCTGGGGCGGTATTCCTGGTCTTGAGCCTACGTACCGCCACTCTCAGGTCTACCCCGGTCCCTTCCGGGATGTCGTCGTCGTCGTCCTGGTGACCCTGAAGACGAATATGGAGTGCTTCCTTACCGATAAAAAACATACGAAATAGGAGCGCTATGATGCTATTTCACTGTGATATTATATGCGAGGGTGGACCTTTCGCAGTAGAGGCGAACTATATGTTCTGTTACTATTATAAACTGCTCTAAGCTCTACTACTTAAATGTAGTAAAAATAATATATTTAAGAGGGAAGATCAAAAAGTTACTTACATTTCTTAAATATATTTCAACGAATACTACATATGAAATGAAACTAATTTGAAGGATTTTTGTCGCATTTAATTTGAATTATTTCTTAGTTTCTGCGGGTGCTGTAAAGCACGGTTACGGGACTGAGGTGTTTGACGTTCTTAACCCGAGTTACTTCAGCTTGTAGATATTAATTTTTGGTGCGATTTACGCAAAACGAGCTCAAAGAGTGAAATTAGTTTTATTCAAAACGTAGTAACAGGCATGTAAAACAATGTTATGGTTTTAAATTATACAAAATATCAAGATAGTCTCTTTCTAGGTCCTAGCGGGACATTTAATCCATCTTTTCCCGAACTCCTTTCAAAATGCCTCCACAGCGTTCATCACTTTGCCAATATCGAATTTCATACCCCGGAGCTGTTGCTTGAATCGAAGAAAGCTATAAAGAAGTCAATAGGGGCTAAATCTTGAGTATAGGGCAAGTCTTTAAGCAACTCCACTTCAGTTTTGTGTGCGAGTACATTGCCTTAATGAAACAGGACTTTTGCTGATAGTTTGCCTGTGTACTTTCTTACGTAGCCTCATTTAGTGCGTACATTTATTGTAGTTTAACCTCCACGACACATATACATATGTTAGTATTAAGGTAGAATAAAGTGGCTGTCCAATTAAAGTCATAGAAAAAATAATACGCCTCTCTTCTGACAAACTTTTCAACATTGCATTAGAAGCCTGTAACGGTGGCTCAATTTTATCAATTTTCCACCTTCTCCGCCGAGCTTGTAACTTTGAATTTCATCAGCGTCTGTGTGATACCTGTTTCCTAGCAATTGTCTGCCGAATCCTTGTGTCGTCTATGATACTACTACAGATTTATTTTCTCTTCGTTTAACACTTTCGGCACCCAGCGAGCGGATACCTTCTTCAAATGCGATGTGTTGATAAAGATTAGTTGAATATCACTTTCCATCAGGTGAGCCGAATGTTCGTTTGCCCCTTCATCTATAAAAAAAATACCCATATGTAAGACCTCAGCTACTTATAATAATATTCATGGTCACTTTGGTCTGCCAATACAACATCTTGAACTTGTATCTTTAACGTAAAAACGTTATCTTCGGTAGAGGACGTCGATGGGTGACCTTTACGATCACTCTACAATTTTGTGGTTTAAGTTGAAGTTTGTTTCAGGGGTCGTAGGGAAGTACTAGCTAATGTCCTCAAGACCTAATTTCGGTCACGGCGACCAGTCTGAATGGAGTATAGCCAACTGCGCAAGACAGCATTGTAGTGGCCGAGTGTATGCGCGCAAGCACAGGTGCATTCTTTTTTCTCTCAATCTCTTAGTGCGATGGGACGGTATTACGTACTTTCTGAGTCACGGGAGTGAAACACTGTCTTTTTCCCGAGTCCAAGCTGCTAACGGGAATTCCTAGTCAGAATAACCATTACCTAATTTTGGTCCGACCCGAGATTTGAACCCGGGGCCTCATGATTATCCGTGTGTACGACCACCAGACCAACGAGGCAGCCCCACTGATGAGATGTTATTACATCTCATCAGTTATTTACCATAATATGGGCCGTAAGGTCGTCACTGCATATTATAAGAAAGTTATTAGCACAATGACGACAAACAACCCGAAGAATGCAATGAATGCGTTTACTCAAAAGTCATTTCACGTCGCCATCTGTTCGGTGAGGAACCAAATAGAAAAATAATGACAATGCTGTTTTGTGTAGACGCGTCGGTTTGATTGTTGAACCACCTAACGGCTCGGCAACTGTTTGTTCTCGATCGTAAACGATCTGTTTGCTTTACGATCGAGTTTTGTTTGCTTAGCAAATTTGTCGATTTGTCGACTTTGAAATTTACGCAGTCAATTATTCTGTTGGTACGCAACAAAGTTATTAGAATATAATTAAATTCTGGTTTATAGAATTCTGAGAATTTTGGATCATACCACAATTTATCAAAACCTTTCTTTTTTATTTACTAGGTACTATAATCCATGGTAAAGATAGCATGTAGTTACACGAATTATCTGGTTAAATAAAAATTGTTACACATTTTTAAAATCAATTTCTTAATTTTTTATTAATTAAGAAAATTGTATTATATTATGCGTTGAGTATACTTATAACTAAATCTAGTTAAAAAAAAACCGTAAGCATAGAGTAAGGGCTATTTTGTACAATAGTTTTAATTATACCAAAATAAACCATTGTTGTAAATGAATAAAATAAATTAGACACTGTCAGTAGGATATCATTTAAGGGGCGTATTACAAAAAAACGCGAAATTACAAGGTTTCCTCGTTGAAATTTTATGTTTATCGTTCATTGCTTGAAATAACAATTACTTGGTAAAAATAGTTCGTTTTCTCTCCTCAAATAAGCTCGGAATGGATTTTAGATAACTTATTTATTTAATCAGTAATAATCATTCTCCCAAAGCATGTTTAGGCAAAAACTCTCGAAGACATGATTTGGGAGCTCTAATTTGTAGATTCTATTGAATATCGACCATCAAAAAAAATATTTTTATCTCCCAAATATCCTACACTTTAATAATAATGGAACACATTTTCGTTATATGCTTTTCACGCTAGGAAAAAAAAATCGACATAATTCAAAAAATGACCAAAAAAGCTTCGATACAAGCCCCTATATTTCCGAAGTTCTACATCATTTAGAAGTAAAATTTATACCAAAATAATCATCAACATTTGCTTACACTATGCTATTATTTTTACTTTTTAAATCGTTACTATTATATTTTAATTAATTAAATAAAAGTACTATATATTTCACTGTGCCGGCCATCTGCGATCATTAACGCGCGAGCGCTTGCCGAGGGTGGACCTGCGTCAGTTTATTTCGGGCGCTGCATGGTTTCGATACTACCGTAGTGTGCGTCGATTGCTATCGTAGTGTGCGTCGATTACCTGCATACTAGAAAATCGTCAACTACGACCGCAATTTTTGATCGATCGGTTTAAAACTATTTTATATAGTTATAATTTAGATTACGTCTCTTCAAAAATGTGGTCTATTCATTGACTTAGATCATTGTTATTTGAGGGCTTCACCTAATGGTTTATACAGCAACGGTCTTATTGAAGTTAAATGTCCTATTTCAGCTTTCGGAATAGATTTTGATACGGCCTTTCGACAAAAAAAAGTTAAAGGTTATAAATTCAGTGATTCAAGTGTAACATTAAATCAAAATAATGACCTAAAAATTTACAAATACGACCAATTTTAGATTTTCAATACGTTACCCAAGTTACAAGCTTTTTATGAAAAGTGTGTACTGCCTGAAATTATCGAATCGAGAAAAGTTCGGTCAATGCCGTCGCAGCAAATATTTTTCTTATAAAAAATATAGTAATTGACTGTAAGTACCGATTAAAAAATATTAGTTACATTTGGTTGTTATATTTATTAAAACAGGTTGCAACCGTTTATTCATTTATACCACTATTCTACCGGTAGTAGACATAATCGATTATTAACATTCGATTACAGCGTAACAATTAAAATATTTATGTGTACTTATTTTGACACTAAATTTCATAAATAATTAATAATATATCAAAATGGTATATAATAATAAATAATAAATTATATAATTATATAATAATAAATTAATAAGATAACATTAAAATGACACACCAAAAAATATTCCATCCACTGAAGTCCATCCTAAGAAAACTTTGTATTATGGAAGATCAAGATCGTTTAGTCGCCATACTCACAGTATTATAGTGCGAGCGAGTGAATAGATATGAAAGAAAGTATCGGTCGCGTAACTTGCCGCCCGCTCGGTGCGTAAAATACCTAAATTTGCGAAACGCCGAAATGTAAGAGGGCTCTTAAGATGATGATTGCAAATACTACTATTTTTTATTATAGATACTATTATCTATGTTTTAGTCAGGCGCCATTGATTTCGAAATAAGTATATATTTTTCATAGAATAAGGTTGTTATAAAGTTCAGATGGGAAACGGAGAGTAACATCTAAATGCCAAAACTTAAATATTATTTGAAAGTGAACGATATAAAGTTTCTAGGTCACGGAAGGACACGGAAGGTACATAACTCCAAACAGAGAGACCACATTTATCATTTATTAGGTAGTAATTCACTTCTTTTACAATTATAAGACCTGAGCCTTGTCTGTTATTTTGTCACCTCTTTGAAGTTAGATGGAATGCCTTACAGTAACTATGCTAGCTTCACTTGAAATTGGAAGAAACATAAGAAGGTACCACTTACAATGAGGTAGACTGATAGTTCGATTGTCTTTGATAAATTATATTGCGAAAACTCTCTTAACCCTTTCCTTAGATCCATGGGAGATTAAGGCTGAACATTTACCTTAAATTGTACAATATTAGAGAACCCGGTAGGTTCGATCACCGCCACCCAGGGCTGGATTGACCTTTAGGCAGAGTAGGCAATTGCCTAGGGGCCCCGTGCTCGCACAAATATAATGGAAAATGTTTCATACAGAGAAAATTTTATTGGAAAATTTGTAACCTCAGTGACAATATATATTATTACGTTTTAGCGTCGCATACTGTCAGTTGATGAAATACTTCATACTTACAGAACAAAACCATTTAGTATCGAGTGGTAGAACTAATAATATGGATACTTTACATCCCTTTATGCTGGCTGCAAAGGGGCCCCGAGAATTCCATTGCCTAAGGGCCCCGACAAGGTTAATCCGGCCCTGCCGCCACCACCAATGAAATTGTTCATTGTAATTTTAAGTGTTTTACCACTTATTCGGCGGTGAAGTTAAATATTGTAAGGAAACATGCATGTCTAAGGTAGGTATAATAATTGACATAGGACATGAGAGATCTGCCAACAACTAGAGCAAGAATAATTACTCCACAACCCCCTCATTGTGAGGAGGCCTCTGCGTAACGATTAGACGCACAAAATCTGTAACTTTAATTTATTCCTCCTTCTATATACTTACCCTTTCACGTGATGAAGTTAATATAAAAATCTTTATAAGTTTGGTTTGTTACTATGGAAACAGTAGTATTAATTCCCCAATTGAGTATTCTCTTCCTCGTAAGCACTCTTCACCAGCCGGGCGACCGATCGCTACGTGTTAATTAAGCACGGGCGACATGTTATCACGGCGCTATCACGTTGTCCTGGCACCACAAAGTGCCCGGTCACGGCCGACGCGTCGATCATTCTAATTCCTTTGAGTCGACAGCGGTTGTCCATGCCCTGCGATGCCAAACACCGAAGGTTTGTTCGTTATGCGACTGGGAAATTGGTCTTGGCATAAAAGAGATGTGAGTGTAACACTCAGCTATTCTTTACTAGCGGTCAAATGGTGGTCGAAATTCGACCGTAATTCGTAAAAAATTTAGGTCTGTATATTAAGCAAGCTGTATTTCACTTTTAACTGCACACTAACATATAAAACACACATCTAATATACAAAATACAAACTCCTTTTTCTTTTTTTGCCTAAAACGTAGTGATTATACACTCTTTGGTACTTACTTACTCAGTTGGCAGTATGTACGAGTATGTCATAAAACAACATTATTTGTCGTAGCGACAGAAGTGACATTTACGTTTGATATTGACAGTATGAACGTAAATAATGTATGTTTTATTTTATTTAGAGTCTACTACTATTTACATCTACATCAGTCCTTGATTACAAATCAAAATGCAAACTTTTGAATTTGAAATTGACACCCCTGAGGACTAAGATGGAATGCCTCGTTTCCAGTTAAAAGGGTCTTCGGTTCTGTACACTCACCATACAAAACACACCAGCTGCTATTTTACGCTTGTTTATAACTTTTTTAGGTGTAACGTTTCGGAATTGGCAAATTTTGAAAATAGGGACGAATCTCACAGTTCGTAGTAGCACGCACCCACAGCAATGACAAGCCGCGCCGACAAAGCGCCCGACCGGCCATACAACCGATCACTTCTAATTGTGTGATTTGATACGAAAACGCTTTGTTACCGCAAAGAAATCTCTATCGTATCATAATCGATAGATACAACAAATTTATCTTTTGTACGCGCCGATCGCTCGTTTCACGACTTTTAGAAGGGCTTGGGTAGTGTTGTGCTCGTCCGGACTTTGAGATTAACAGTAGCGAGGAACTAATGGGGTAAGGTAAGAAAAATCCATATTTTTAGAACATTCAATTAATGATCACGACTGTTATTTGATATTATAAGCATTCCGTTATGCACGCTTACGGCGAGTTTCTCTCATCATAATTATCATCACCATTGCAGCCAATCACAAGTTCGCTGTTAAACATAGGTTTCCTCCATAGACCATAGATTGCCACAAAGCACAGTCCTGAGCCACCTGCACCTATCAAATCTAACTGTGTAAAATGTATTATTTTATTTAACGATTTTTATAGACCTACACACAACGTATTGTTACAAAATAAAAGGAGATTTTTGTACAAAGACACTGCTTATTTCATATTGGAATTTCTTTCAGCAGGCCGTATAGAGTTAGATTTAGTGTGTTTACTGTTATAATAAATAAACCTAGCAAGCTAACAGCATAGCAAAGTGGAGAAGCAATCAGCTTTGTAGCGGTTTCTAACGGAAAAAAAAATCAAAATAGGAGGTTCAGATGCCTGGGTGATCAGTAATCGATTGCTGAAAACAGAATTTGAAAATTCAAAACCGTTCTCGAGATAATCGTAGGACAGACGGACAGACGGACAGACGGACGGACAGACGGACAGACGGACAGACATCGTGAAATCAATAAGTGACTTCGCAAGCTTCGCCACTTAATAATAATATTATTTTGAAGTATTTGAAAGAACAATATTATATACACAGTAAATTCATATTGTATATCTGGTTATTATCGACTCATCGATCGGGCTTTCATAGCCCATGAAAACCAGCAACCGATATTAAAAATTTTAAATAGTGGTAGGCGCTGCTTGGCAGTAGTAATAAAATACAGGGTAGTAGTAACCCAGACTAATTCCTTGATAGAAAGGGAGGCTGACTTCTATTATATTGTTAAAGAACGTATTGTCGTATGTAGAATAGAATAAAATATATTTTCGATAAAAATTACAAGTCATTCTTATTGAAAGTCATTATTTTTACTTTTTTAACAACCTCTGTCCTGGGTCATCCCAGAACTGAGTTTTTTATCAACAAGAAACCCAGCTGGACTTTGCTTTTCAAAGTAAATTTTAACAAAATACAGGTCGTAAAAACTACTTCGCGCTTATCTATCTATCTATCCATGTAACGGAATTTATTAATATAATTTCCATCAATTTGTAGACGGCCGATTGACTTGAAAATTTGCACTCGTATTAAGGACCTAGCACTCTGATCAGTATCGCCAGGATAAAATAAAATAATTATATTTTTACCGTGTTTTTTTAGTTTTTTTTTTAACTATAATTTATTATACACTTTTGTTTAATAAAATATTGTATACTTGTGTGGCCTGGACTCCGTTGTGTAACATCTCTAGCTTAATTTAATAGAACGGAACGAAACGGTGCTTTCTAAATTCGATAGTTTCACCTTTTTGTGCGATAAGTTATGGATTCCTCGCTGTTGTTGAGAGGCTTCGATTGTTTTTGACGATAAACTCGAATCGCTTTCTCGATACTCTGAAAACCTAATTTTCATACGCACTCAAAGCTTGTATTCCAATTTATCAATTTTCGTTATTAAATTATAGCCGTGTAGTGGCGGTGTTAGAATATCCACTACTCCATAGAATCCTGCAAGCAAGGCTTTCGAGTGGCAGCCTCGTATCTGTAGGCGAAGTGTGGGATGCCCCTTCCCCACAAGATGGAGTAACGACCTAGTAAGACATGCAGTAAGTCGATGGATGCAGGTGGTTCAGGACCGTAATTTGTGGCATTCTTTGCGGGAGGTTATGTTCAGCAGTGGACTTTTGAAGGGCTTTATTGTTGATAATGATGATATACGACCACAAAATGTTGCGGTAATAGTGTTAGTAAGGTTTTTGTTTACCAAAAAAAGTATTCTCAAATTTTGCGGAAAAAGACGGTTTCGCAAGTCGGTTTCAATGAGACCTGCGGTGGAAAATAATCTATGAGATGCGACAGGAAAGTAGAATACTTCTACGCTACTTTTTAAAGTTTGGGTATAAGACGCCATTGTGCCAGAAAACAAGCTGATGACCTTAAAAATGACAGGTATCGTTGTAACGGCAATAAAAATACTGCCGATAACGATATATAGACAAACCCAAGGTATCTCCGATATATCGTTATTTATTGGTAACGGATGAATCCATATTTTTTAGTCATATAGCTCGATTAACCACGTATAAAACTTCAACGACATATTATGTACATTACCTAGCCTGGAGAAAGACTTCAAATCGATGAAGGTTCGATTCACAGCGTTTTAACGGCTGCCCCCCGGCAACCGAGTAAAAATTAATTAAATATGCAATTTCAATACCCAATCAACTTATGTTTAATTAGTCACGTGTTTCGTCCGCGGATGAGTTATGGCTTATTGGTCTGCGCCAACGATAACTGTCGGCTGTAAATTTCACTAAAGTAAACACATCGGTATTCTTTGAAACCGGAGTAACAAACGCCTGTTTTAAGTAACTTGAGGCTCCAGTAATATGTTTATTATATTTATAGAGAGAGTATAAGAACACAAGAAAGTTGATTAAAATCCAATTAAATGAAAGTGATATTAAATAATGTCCACGTATCGTTATTTTGTTTAAATTTAGTTTTTGTCTCTAGCCTGTCTCTGCTAAGGACGTTTTAGGCTCAATGATTTTACGCTATTCCGCTGGCCGAATGAGAAAACGCAAGATCGTTTAACGATCCTAGACAAGGCTGTACTTCTTTGCTGTAACGAAGATATCCGCAGTGAAACCAGTATAATGGATGTCCTGGTAACGAATTAGCTAAGACTCGCTTAATAGATCAATGTGATGTGTTTTACCTAGATTAAAGAGCTCCTCCCACCCTCAATTGTGTGCACTATCCCCGTCATCACTAATACCTACACACGAAAGACGCACCACCGTCGATAATACGACAGTTGTTCGCCTCGAAGCGATTCTTTTTATTTCGCGAATTTTAACTAATTAACTTTTAACATCTTGATACCATTCGATTTTTAGTACACATACCTGACGAAATACCACACCACATGGCTAACTTTTACTTACTCCATTCATATATTTCTTACTGAACTACATACATTATATTTTAAATCATATTAAAGATTAATTTACGTGGTAAAGCTGAGCTGCAGCTTTATTATGATTGTAGTACGAATGGGTCGGCTCGACCAGGGTAGGACCACAGAGTAAGGGTCGGCTTCTTTACTCATTCGGTAGGACCACGCTCTCAAATAAAATAAATAATTAAAAAAATTCAAAACCCGACTGCAAAATAGGCAATTTAAAAGTAATGCACTAACACGACCGAAACAAGATCGAGAATGGAATAACATAATTGAAATAAAGTATGTATTAACAAAGTAAACTCCACTTCAGTTTAACAGACTATACTATGAGCTGAAAAGTGGAACCCATTAATTTTCTTTCGGTTTATAATTTGCAATTAGGCCTGCCTGTTACTAAACTTAATTTGGGTATTTAACTTAGGCTTTCAGCTCAATAGTATACCTAGTCTGTTAAACCGAAGTAGAGCTTACTTTTTTAATACTTTATGTCAATTATGTATTCTATTCTCAATCTTGTTTCGATCGTTTCAGTGCGTTACTTTTAAATTGTTTTTTTTGCAGTTGGTTTTTTGATTATTTTAATTATTTATTTTATTTTAGACTTTTTAGTGTCCCAACTCACTCTTATATATAAATAATATGAAATTTAGTAAGAGTGTGTCGGTGTGTGTATATATAATATGAAATTTAGCACTATAGCACGATAGCACGATGTCCGACAAACATGGCCCATTTTACGTTTTTACTATTTTTTCAAAAATTTTAAACCAATTTATTATTCCTAATTAAATATGTTTAACATATAACTTACATAATATATTTTTGCAATCGCTTTTTAATTTCCTTTATTTTCGTACTCTACTCGATAGATTTGGTTAATTTTTTTTTAATTAACGTATTACTATTTTGCGCCAAACATCCGACATTTTGTTTATTTTTTTTTTCAAAAAACTATCTAAGAACTCTTGGGTTTCTAAGATGAATAAAAATATACCTTAATTGTCGAAATTTATCCAGCTCTTTGGAAGATACGAGGTAATAAAGAAATTTACAAACATACAAGATACGGGCGAAAAACATAACCATTCTTTGGCAGTTAAAAATACCCGCGTAAAATAGCAGCTTAATGCTGCTGTGTTTAGTATGATGAGTGAAGATGTAGAGAACCGGAGACCTTTTTTACTTGATAAGAGGCATTCCATCTTAGCCCGCAGGAGTGATATCGCATCCGTTTTTACTGAAAATGAGCCATTTCATGTTAGTCTTTAGGTGTGGTAACTAAATTTGCATTTTGATTCCTAATAAATTATAGATGTAGAAGTCTATGGGCCACAGCATCCACTTACCATCAGGTAGACTGTGTGCTCGCTTGTCACATATTCTATAAAAAAAAAGATAAATTGAAGGCTTAGCAGCGGAGTAGCGAAATGTTTGGTTCTATCTCGGCACGAACCAAATATCCGTATTTGTATGAGCAAATAATTGATACAGGGCCGGCTCTTCATTCTTACAATTAATTTATGTTAAACGTTCTCAGCATCGTTGGTCTAGTGCTCGTAAACGCAATTGCTGATCACGAGGTTCCGGGTTCGGGTCGAAATCAGTTGATGGGTTTTTCTATCAAGAAATTAACAGTTACAGTTCGGAATCAGGAAGTTGTCGGTGTTTCATCCTTGTGACGTAAAGCCATTAGTCATGCGCCCAATCTCTCTCCTATGAGAGTGAGGGAATAGAGAGTATATTTGTTCTTGTGCACACACTCGGGCACTATAATCCTGACCTGTGCAGATGGCTAGTCTTCGTTGAGACAAGCCGTTACCGAAATTGGTCTAGAGGACACTATGTTAAACGCATCTTTAATTCAGAAAAGGAAATCCTAATTTGGGGTATAATTTTTAATAAAAAATAATAAATCGGAATACAAATCCAGCTAGCTAAGCTTGACCCGCGGTGTTACCCATTAATCCATTATAATTATTGATTAAATTGTCGCTTGTGCCAAATTAACAAGAAAATAACTGCACACGACACTCTTAACGTCTTTATTTGTTTTATAAGGCTCTCGAACTTTCTCGCGTGTAATGAATCATTCACAAATCCACGGGGGTCACAGGTAATAAACTTCAAAACGTAATTTAGAGGTTCCTTGAGAAGTTATTGGCGGGTTAACGACGTTTGCTGAGTTTTATGGAATATTTTCACAAATACTATATTTAAACTTACCGTGGTATTTGTTATATATTTACATTGAACACGTCATTTTTTTTTATAGAATGAGCGTGACAATCGAGCACGGAGTCTACCTGATGGTAAGTGGATACTGTTGATGGAATATAATATGTAGACATCTACCGTTGAAATCTACATTTATCCACTATTAAGAATCAAATCAAATTATTTTTAGTATAAATAAGGTATAATTTACATACTTATGATAAAGATAAGTTGTATTTGTTACCTAATTCTTCATTGATACTCGTAAGCACCACTAATGTAATATGGAAGAGTGGCTCCTTCTGACACAGTTGCAAATGCACTTAAAAGAATGAGTCAAGCTATGTTCTAGATTTAACACTTTCACTGTCCAGTTTTCAGACACAATAATAAGACAATAGCCATGACCTATATGTAGTGCACGGGACAGCGAAAGGGTTAAGACAAGCCTTGTTAAAGAGATAAACTTTTATTTATTATTTATTATTAAATACATTGCCACCCTTAAGGACTAAGATGGAATGCCTTGTATCCAGTAAAAAGGGCCTGCGGTTCTCTAATACGTACATGTATTTTTTTTATAGAAGGGGAGGCAAACGTGCATGCGGCACCCCTGATGGTAAGTGACTACTGTCGCCTATGAACAACTGCGATACCAGAGTAATAGCAGATGCGTTGCCGGCCTTTTAGAAATATAATAATGTATTTATATCTAGCAGTAAGAGAATCTACCACCTTATATTATCCCGTGGGTGTCATAAGAGACGACGGAGGGAAATAAAACAAGGAATGGGCAGCAGATATTTCCAAATAACAACTGAAAATAGCGGTTTATATAAGCGTATTAAATAAATAGTTACAAACCCGCCTACCGAGTGTGCCAATACGGCAAATAGGGGTAATCCCTATGATGCATGGGGAGGCCTATGTTCAGCTAGTACTTTTGCTGGGCTGTCATGAATGAATGAAATTTTCATAGCTTACCTGCATAAATTCACGACTAGACAAAAGTCTTTCGAAGCTAGTGAAAATCCCTTATCTGCTTGGAAAATCCGCAACTGGATTTGATAGGACTGTAGACGATAGGATTCGTCTCAATCGCCACGCTGAGACGTAGTTGACCAATCAAGCATTAATAATTAAAAGCTGACGTGGAAGGGTTAACTATGATATTAGGATTTTACACCCCGGTCCTCCCATGGCGAAGGGTAGGTGAGGGAAAATTAATAATGATAATATACATTAAAATTAACTTTATTCAATGTGCAGATATTAGAATAATTCTAAGAATCGTTATTTTACTTCGTCCGACAATCGTTTTTGCAACAATGCACCTGCAATTCCTCTCGCGTTGCGGTTGTTTTGTGATTCGCTTGCTGCTTTCAATTCTTTAAAAAATCAACTGTTGGACTGCTGCTCTTAAAATACGCCAGCAGGTGTCAGTGTTTTTAACATACATGATTAACTTAATTTGTGTCAAAAGCTGATATACCCCACTAAAACAAATGTTTTATTGCAGATCTGGATGCTGTAACGGACACAATGATATAAATCGTAAAAAAACGTAAGTGTTTACTATTTTAGTATTTTTTCGGACTTTATTTACAAATGGATATAGCCTAATCGTAATAGTATAAATCGTATTTCCAGTGTATAGTATATCTATTATCTACTTACTTACCGCACTACAATACATTTCAATAACAATGAAATATAATAGAACACCATGTAAAGAATACAACTATTATACCTATTAGTGGTGATTCGAAAATATGTGTTTTTGTAAAGCGATACGAGAACGGCTGGAAAGCGTGTGGCTATTTCCAGGTCTGCTAGGATTTCTTAGAACTCTATTAATATTTCCACTGTGTGACAGTACGCTACGCTGTCGTCGAGTGACGAGCGATGCGTGTGCGCAGGCTTTTGGTTAACATAGTAAAAATGGAAGGGCGGAAATTGAGAAGATAGAACAGAATATACTTTTTGGCTTTACACTATTACAAAATACTTTTCAAAGGTCATATTTTAATTTTCCAAATCTGTGCTAGCCTGTGTAAAAACCAGCAGGAAACCTAACGGGACTTTTTTAATAATGTTTTGTACCATTAGTTAAATAAATTATTTTACGAAAAGCTTGTTAGTAATCATTTCACTTCCAGGGTTATTATCATCCAAGTTTTCTGAATATTAAATATATAATTTCAAATCTAAAATTTAATAGACAATTTTGTCTGTCCATTACGGAAGTACATTAGTAAAAGGAAATGTAAAAGTAATCACTTTATAATTTATAAAATGTTTAAAATATATGTTTTTTACTTCATATTTCATAGTATTAATTTCATAACGAAAATTAGTAAGCACAATGTATTCGTATATGTAACTAAAATATATAATAATATTATTTATTCATTTTATGCAAACTAAGAGTTATACTATCGTAGTTCTGGGTAGTTCACTATAACTTTAATGAAAATAAACCTATTTATTTGTTTAAAGTAAAAGTATAATTACGGCCTACATACGTCCCATAGCTGGCCAAAGGCCTTCTCTCATTTTTGAGAGGGTTTTAGAGCAAGGAAATATCCGCTGCCCCGCCCCAATGCAAGTTGGCGAACTTGATATGTCTGCGAAAATATTTTGAGATTAGATTTGTAATATTGTTTGTAAAACAGACTGTTTAAAGATCATTCTCGTAAATATTATGACGTTTATTACACAATTTTATTCTCACACATTTCCATTAATAGAAATATTTGTCTTGACACCATTTCTACCCAATTAAATTCATTAAAAACCAACGGCGAAAGATAATAAATAACTAATCTGTTCCGCAACCCGCACCATATTACAGCTTGTTGGTTTAACAGAGGCTTTATCGACGTACCGTATGTACGTCAAACGAGATGTCCTAGAGGTAAAGTTGGTACACTGTAACATAAACATTTTAGGAGAAACAAAAATGTAACACGCTTAACGACGTATTTCGTACATCGGTGTTTTATCGATGCAAAAGAAGTACTGACATATGCGCAGCTGTGAATGTTTTGATAGGAAAAAAAATCAAAATCGGCTAACAATTGATGAAGATATTAAGTTACATTAAAATATACTACACATTACCATACTTTTTAGTATAGAAACGCTTACGCCCATTCAACACTTCATTACCTGTGTGTATAAAAACTGTTATACATTTAGAGTGCTAAAACACCTACCCAAATTCGGCACTAGCTAGCCCTCGGGCAACAATACAACATGTCTTAATACAACTTTAACACAGTGCAACGATGTATCTAATAGCTCTGTCAATGCAGACATCTGCCGACCGCTCTTGTCTCCGGCTAATTGGCCTATGACCAACGATGTCCTTATGCGATCGACGGCATACGTTTAACTATTCATGGTACAAGTCGCATCTCGGATGTGCTGCTGGATTATTTTGGTGCTACGTACTACAGTGTTAATGTCACATGCCTAATGCCCGTGATCTTAGGCGTCCACAAGTGTAAACTGTGGATTGCAGTTTAATTGATGGCTTTTGAGTTCTATATAGCATTGATAGTTAGAGGTACTCAGTGTCGGAAGTGTCACAAGATCTTATTCATCATGCAGAATGGTTGTAAATTTATAAATGTTATTGATATAATTATAACAAAAAAAAAATTAATATTAATTTTCTTTGGTGTTCGATGACTTGTGTTCTTTGCAGCATATTCACGGCAGTTAAATCCTGTCATCACTATCATCATTGCATAGGACCTCTCCATAGATTATTTGTCTTATAAGGCAAATATTTACGACATTTATATAAGAGGATTGTTGACACCTTGGCAGGCGGGTTGGCAACTGAAGTTGTTATAAGGAAAACGTTCCTACCCATCTCCTGATATGTTTTCTTCTGTCGCCTCTTATGACACCAGCGGGACGATATGGGGTAGTGAATATTCTTACACCGCTACTAAATGAATAAGTCCGTAGATTATATAAAAACATGTAAAATTAGAAATATAAATTATTGCTCTTTTCGGTAGCGGAGATGTAGTCTTTAATCGGTCAAAAATACGTAAGTAATAGAGCGATGCTGCAGCTATATTATGGTTGTAGCACGAATGGGTCGACCATGGACTGGAAAGGACCACGATCTCACAAAATACCAGTGAAAAATAGCAGCTCAATGCTGCTGTTTCGTATGATGAGTGTACACCTACAACCGGAGACCCTTTTTACTGGAAACGAGGCATTCCATCTCAGTCCTCAGGGGTGACAACGTATCTGCGTTTTGGTTAAACAGCGTTCACTTATTACATCAGGTGGAATGGGTGGCTCGTTTGCCACCCTTATTCCATAAGAAACTCGTGATTCACTTCACCTTAACTAAAGTAAAAAATAAAAATCATTATGTTAGGATATATGTCGAACACGTTTTTTGTTGCATTACTCGCATGTGCATAGTGGATGCAGCTACCGAAGTATGTGGTGTAAGTAAGAGAAAGAATGAAAGGAAAAATAACACGTTATGGTGGGATGATGAGGTACGGATGGAAGTTGAAGCAAAGAAGAAAGCATGGCTAGATTTACTAGCAACCAAGGCTAGTAATTCTAGCAGTATGAATGGTGATATTGAAAAGAAAAAGGCAGTCTTTAGACACCTAAATAAGAGAGTAAAAGAAGTAGTTGAAAGGAAAAAGCAAGAAAGAACGGATAAGAATGATAGAAGAATATCGGATAACTTCCAGGCAAACATTAAAATGTTTTGGAAACTCGTAAGAACTACCAGGGGACATTCAAAACAGCCTAGAATGAATGCTATACGAGACCAGAATGGCCGTATTCTGAATAACGAAGTTTTGAGTTTAAGGAGATGGAAGGAATAATTTGAAAGCGTGTTTATGAGTGATGAAACGTTTGAATTAAATGAAATAGAAATTCCGGAAGAAGAGGAAATAGATAGAGATATAAGTATAGATGAAATAATGAAAGCAATGAAAAGTATGAAAGCAGGTAAGGCAGCCGGTTATGATAGAGTATCTCTCGAAATGCTAAGGGCTGGAGAAGGAGTGGTAGCAGACCTGCTGTACACCTTGTTTAATTTATGTTGGGAACTTAAGCGGGTACCGGGAGACTGGTGCAAAGCCGTGATAGTACCAATATATAAAGGAAAAGGATCACAGCAGGACTGTGAAAACTACCGTGGTATCAGCCTTCTTAGCATTGTGGGGAAACTGTATGCTAAGGTACTAATTGAAAGAGTTATGAAAGAAACTGATGGAAAAATTTGGGATGTGCAAGCGGGACTTAGAAAGGGAATGGGATGTACGGATCAGGTCTTTTCCATGCGCATGATCGCGGAGAAGTTTTTGGCCAAAAACCAAAAAGTTTTTTGTGCGTTCATAGACTTGGAGAAGGCTTATGACAGAGTGGATAGGGATGTGTTATGGCAAACACTGAACTCATTTGGGTTGAGCGCTGGCTTGATACAGGCATTGAAGTCACTATATAGGGACTCTAGTGCCTGTGTCAGGATCAACGGGGCCTACTCGGACTGGTTTGGCATCCATAAAGGTGTCAGACAGGGCTGTGTGGCTTCCCCGTGGCTGTTCAACCTATTTATGGACAGTTGTTTGGAAAATTTGAAAGTAGAAGAATGCGGGTTAGGAATGGGTGAGTTAACCGTCAAATGCCTTTTGTACGCCGATGATCAAGTCATACTTGCGTCGTCGGCAGCCGAGTTGCAAATGATGGTTACATTAATGAACAGGACATTAAAAGAAAAGGGAATGAAAGTGAACGCAAGTAAGACGAAAGTTATGGTTTTTGAAAGAGAAGAAAGTAAAACGATATGTGAAATAAGAATAGAAGGGGAGTTGGTAGAGCAAGTAGATGAGTTTGTGTATTTGGGATGTGTGTTTAGCAGGGATGGTAGTTATGATCAGGATATAGAACGACGAGTGAATGCAGGAAATAGAGTGAATGGGGCTCTACACTCTATTGTGAAAAGTCAGAATGTGTCCAAAAAGGCACGTATGGCAATTCACAATGCTGTGTTAGTGCCTACTTTAATGTATGGTAGTGAAAGTTGGGTGTGGCAGAAGAAGCACGAGAGTAGAATAAATGCTGTAGAAATGCGGTCATTAAGGAGTATGTTAGGGATGAATCTGAATGACAGAGTGAGAAATTGTTTAATAAGAGAAGAGTGTGGTTTGCAAGATGATGTTGTGACCAGGATTAAGAAAGGAATGCTTCGGTGGTTTGGTCATGTAGAAAGAATGAATGAGGAAAGAGTGACAAAGAAAATTTATGTTGCAGATGTGAACGGCAGAGTCGGGGAGGGTCGCCCTAGACGAAAGTTTATCGACCAAATTGGCGATATACTGAAAATGGGCCAAATCAAGAGTACCTTTAACCGACGAGCGTGTATGCGTAGGTATATGGATGTGGAAGAAGCGAGAGAGGTCTGTCAGGATCGTGCCAAATGGAAGTCCGTAGTCTCTGCCTACCCCTCTGGGTGACAGGCGTGAGTGTTTATGTATGTTATGTATGTACTCGCATGTATTTTTGGTATGTTTTATCACTTTTATCATAACAAATATAGTAAAAATAAATCTACCTATACACAGAACAAAAAGGGCGCGCAGATGTACCAAAAATATAAGGGAGGCGTGTGCAGTTTTAAATTAGACGATCTCCACTTAAACTCATTTATTGCTACTTAACGTATAAGTAAATTTATATCTATGACGTTTCATATACTCGTGGCTCGTCACCATTGATATAATTCAACGCAGCATGCCTACTAAATACTACAACACAATGTCCGTCACTTAAGATGCCGGACACAAATGACTAGGCGCTAGTACGATCTAATTCTATAATAGCATCCAGTGACGTGTCCTGGGACAACGCAACGGGCGTTGTGCAGCTCTGAATAATTGAGATCGTTTGTCCCTCAAACGGTGGCTGCTCTTGTAAGCGGCCGCTGACATTGTCTAATGTCTCCAGACTAAGATTACGAAGAGGCTACGGGTAGTTGAAAAATTAAACAGTTGTATCTTGACATCATGGTTCATTTTGTAATTGGAATGTTGCATGTTGGAGGTTTAGGACGCTTTTACGAACTGTTTTAAATTGTTAATAGGTATGTTAATATTAATATTCTACAAATCTTACAATGTCGTCACTCTATCTAATGGGGGGCCGCCCTACACTACCACTACTAGACTCCACTAGAGCCACTCGAGAATCTTTATTCCCATTTAGTTATTAATTCTTCGAGCTATATGGCTGGTCCATTACTATTTCAGCTTACTGATCCTTTGGGGTTATATTGGTTACTCTATGTCATTATTTGGGGAGGCCTATGTTCAATAGTAGACTTGTGAAGTACCTTAATGATAATCAAAGTATGATAATTTAATAGTCTAAGCATAAGGTCTGGTGATTATAATGAAACGCTTAAGTGATCCACGTTTAGCAGGATGTGTGCCTGTTCGACGCGTCATCCGTAGGTACTATTATGATAAGGCTAAGGCTGCCGCTCAGTACATTAAGTAAACTGTATGCATTTTGTCATGCACACCGAACGCTCTGCTTCACTGCACTCTTGTTTCAGTTCTCAGTTTCTACACCAATACATGATTTTTAAGTCTCTAGCTAGCTCAGCGCTGGCGGTGAATTTCACAGTATCCGGTAATCCTGATTCGATAACCGCCGCTAATTTAGAAATAGAGAAAGTAGGAGATATTTAATTGGCCATTACTTAACAAATTGGGACTGGCAACTTAATAAATAAAGTATACTAAAATTATGAAATTTAACTGGCAACAAGATAGTTTATCAAGTTTTAATATTAATTATAAAGGTTCACCAATCTATGAAACGATAGAAACTAAATTTTTAGGAATTATCATTGATAAACAACTGAACTGGAAGGCACAGCTCAGTAGTGTTTGCAGTAAATTTTCATACGCCTTGTATACTCGTAAGTTAAATAAAAATGCAAATACGCAAACACTTCGTATATTATATTTCGGATACGTTGAGTCAATACTTGGTGTGGTGTAATGTTTTGGAGAAACTCAGTTGATCGGGAAAAAGTATTCAAAGCTCAAAACGGGTGCATTCGAGCAATCATAAATCTATACTGGACAGACAGATGTAAACCACATTGTAAAGAGCTGCAAATTCTAACTTTTCCCTGTCTTTTTATGTATGAGACGGCTATATTTGTACATAGAAACCTATCATTGTTTGAAAATTTAAATAATATAGTAATAATAAGGTATCCTCTGAGATTAAGAGATCAATAATCAAAGGCAGTAAAAATATATTTTGCCTATCCATACCAAACTTTAATAAGGTACCTATTTATTTATTTATTTATTTATTTATTTATTTATTCATTACAAAGTATATTTATTTAATAATATCCGACAGTACAAATAAACTTACAAAAGTTTTTCCATGTACCGCCGATTCGTAACTTCGCTCATGTTCAATCGCTACTCGTAGCTACAACTTATTTAATGACTATAAATGGTGTGACAAAATAGTAAGATGTTTTTTTTTTAACTAGGTGTATACCAAAGCAAAATATGGTTAGTATGTTAAATGAAGATTAGTAATTGAGATAATAATGTTATAATTGTGTGTATCTATGCATATATTTATGAGTAAAATTTTATTTATGTATATTATATTATGATGTGTTAGTGTATATAGTTTTATATATTAGTTTAAATTATTAGTAGGTATCGTTAACAATTTGTCGATAAAATACTGTTTAAGCATATATTTAATATTTTTTTCAGTAAGTTCGTTTTTTATTGGTTTGGGAATTTGGTTCAAAAGAGCGGGAATTTGATATTGTAATCTAAATTTTCCATACATATTTTTGTATTTTGGGATAATCATATATGGATTGAGGGCTTGTCGAGTCAGCTTTGTATAAATACGACTAATTTTCAATTCTTCCTTGCCATAATTTTCAAGTAGCAACAGGTATTTCACTTTGTCGTGTACTGGTAGTATTTTGCAATGATGAAAAAGACCATAAGGATTTTTTTATATTTATCTTTTATTTTGAGAGGGGTGATACATTTAAGGGTGCGCAATTGTAGCTCGTATATTTTTTCAAGGTGGGTTTTATAAGTGCGTCCGTAACTGCTCAACCCGTACGAGACTATTGATTCGCCGAGTGCGTTATATAGTAACAGTAACATCTGGTAAGGTACTTTACTCTTGATGAGATAAAATTTTGCTAGGATTGCTCGTAGCTTATCGCATACAGATTCAATGTGATCAGTCCATTTCATACGATCATCAATTATTAAACCTAAATACCTATATTTTTCTACTATTTCAATTTGAGGACATTCACAGTTGTTATTATGGGCTGAACTTTGGATTTTATGAAGACACGTGTGATTATGAGCTATAAGAGTAATGTTATGTTTTAATCTATTTTGACTTGAGCTAACGTACATCATTTTAGTTTTATTCGAATTAAGTACTAGACCTGCGTCATGTGACCATTGCATGAGCCTCGTAAAGTCTTCTTGTAACAGTTTTACCGCCTTATCCATATTGTGGTGGGTTACTACCAGACATGTATCGTCGGCAAATTGGAAAATTTTTGAGTTTTTAATCAATTTGTTGATATTATTCACGTAAGTGATGTAGTATAGCGGTCCTAATACTGAACCCTGTGCTGTTCCTTCACTTACCGAAACTTTATTACTTAATGCATCCCCTACCTTGACATAATAGGAACGATTTTTGAGATAATCTCGACACCAGTTAAGCATCGGCCCTCTAATTCCACAGTCGTCTAGTCGCTCTAGCAGTACATCATGACGTAAGGTATCGAACGCCCTGCTATAGTCGATAAATAACAGCAATACATGTTTTCTTTCATTAAGATTTTCATATATGTTATCGGTAAATAATGAAAGTAGCTGAGTAGTGCTTTTTTTGGGTTGAAATCCAAACTGTGTGTCATTTAGAATATAATTCAGACCAAAAAATTTGTAAATTTGTCTGGCTATGTATTTTTCTATAATCTTGTCTATTGTAGGCAATATAGTTATAGGACGGTAATTATTGTAGTCCTGTTTACTTCCCTTTTTGTATATAGGTCTCACGATTCCAATTTTCAATTCGTCTGGATATTTATTAGTCTACCTAATGATATAAAGAAAATAAATAATATAAAAAGCTTCAAAGAAATCTAAAAAAATGAATATCTTAACGACATGGAAATTAAATAATTGTTTTGTTATATAGTTATGTACATAATATTATAAATTATATTAAACATATAATTTGTATTTGATTTGACATACCACGTATACATCTGACCTAATATTAAGATAATCCGATGTCATCGACATTTTTAATTTATATATATATATATAGTTTTTTTACTTAGTAGGTGTTTATTGTTGACTCGTGTATTTAATAATAGTAATAATAATTTGAAAAGATGACATTTTTATTTACTTTTTTTTTCTCAATATAGACGTAAAGGCGCCACTACGTACTGTGTTATTTGTCATGGGTATTGCTTTTCACCTATAATATTCAGCATTTTTTTGAATATTGAATACCACCTACACAGATGATTATTGCATTTTTAGGTCACTCAATAAGTTTTGAGATATACAAAAAGTATTCAGATACTATTAATGTTTATTTTACATCTTTTCAGAATATTCTCCATCATGCTCTATACAAAGTTCCATTCGCCTAAACCAACTCTGAAAACACTTTTGCCAGTATTGAGCTGAAAGGTCGGAAATCGCTTTTCGGCGCTTGAAAAAAAACTTGCCTTTTATTTTTTCTTTCTCTTGGGAACAAAAAGAAATCACAAGGAGCTAAGTCAGGGCTGTATGATGGGTGACTTAGAGTTTCAACACTAGATTCCTCAATAAATGCTTTTGTTCTAAGGGAGGTGTGTGAAAAGGCGTTATCGTGATGCAGCATGGTTCCTCGCAGCCCGGTATTTGGTCTTCTCTCCCGCACACCTTGAAAACCTTTGGGTAATGCAACTGTAGTATATCATGCAGGGTTGACTGATCTACAATTTTCCAGCATTGACGTCGACAAATATCCGCTCCGCGAAAAAAAAACTAGCCATTTTTTGCCAACGTTGCGAGGTCTTTGCAGTTTTGTCGGTAACTGTCCTTCTGAGTAGACCTATACCGATGATTGCCTTTTATTTTCCGGATCATATTGATAGATTCATGTCTCGTCACCAGTAACAATTTCTGAAACACGCCTAGATGTCCCGTTTTCAAAACGTAGACGCATTTCATGGCACCAATCCACACGAGTCTGTTTTTCGCTTTCAGAGAGCAACCGAGAGATCCATCGACAACAAAGCTTCCTCACTCCAAGATGTTGATATAGGACGGTATGAATGCTCCCCGAACTAATGCCTACAGTCTTTTCGATGTCCGTATATGTGATGAGGTCTTCTCGCACCAACATTTCAGTAGTCCATACATTTTCTGCCGCTACTGCTGTTTACGGGGCACGGGTTTTTTGGTCATATTTAAGATTAATTTTACCCCTTTTGAATTCAGCAAACCACTTAAAAATTGTTGCGCGTGATGGAGCTGAGTCCCTTAATGCTGATTGTAACTGATGTAAACTTAATTGTTCGGTTAAACCAAATTTAAAATCATAATATATCATAGCGCGCAAATGTTCACGGTTAAGATACATCGTTTTAAATGAAAAGCGCGGGAAGAAGCAGGAAAATTAATAGAATTTGTTTTTTTTTAAATTGAGCAATTGGCTTATGAAGTTCTATTTTTAAATAAACTTTCTTTTTAGAAACATATAACACGGGTGCGTTCCATTTTTTAAATTTCGAGCATCTCAATCTTATTGAGTGACCTACGTAATGTGCAATAGATTTTAAAATTAATCCATTTTGCTTATATTGACTATAACGTAAATAAATATATTTGTACATTATCATTAATAACTTGTTTTATGGGAAATGGTCCAAATAAGACTGCCCCTCAGCATATTATGCTAAGATGTGTCATCATAGCCCTGATTTTCAGTGGCAACCATATGATAATAAAGTTGAAACATTTAAGTGTTGATTTACCACGTGCTCGGCGTTGAAGGAAAACTTCGTAAGGAATTAAAATGATTGGAAGACATGTTGTCGGCCAACACGTATTGAACCAGTACAGCGCTCGTCGTAAATCTCAGTGTACCAATAAAAACATTGCCAATTTTACTATTGTACTTGGCGGTGGAGTAAAACATCGTGAGGAAACCTGCATATCCGAGGAAGTGAAATAATTCAACGACATGTTTTCGACCAAACACGCATTGGACCAATAGTCCGTCTAATATTTCCATAACTCTTGATGACCGCTCAGTTTTTTTGTTGTTTAGGACTCTCCCGTGGATTATTATCTATCTGGGAGGCTTATGTTCAGCAGTTTTTGATGTCTTTGATAGGCTGTAAAGTGCGCGCCACAAACACAACGAATTTCGTACATTAACCCTAGTTGGGGCTTTAACATCATTTTTTCTAGTGCACAAATTTTAAAATATATTTTTACTCATTTCGTAATTACACACGCATGACTAAAATTATTTCAGAATTAGAAGTGTTTCTTGAATTAATTTAATGAGTTCTTTATTAGCAAACACATTTTAGTGTTTGCTAATAAATAACAATATGGCTAAGCCCTCGGTTTTCTAAAAAAAAAATTGTACTTATAAAATTTATTTAAAGATCGTCGTCTCGGAGTCCATGTCGTATACAGAGATTTCTAACAAATAAGAACGTTTATAATTAGATAATCTCCTGTTTTTGTAGATTTTATAATTTAGTTCGTCATAATTTATCCTAAAAAACAAATGGTTTGCAACAACTGCTGTACTCACAGGTGGTACGCACAGGTGGACCGTGTTGTTACTTCAATTTCTTAAAAAAAGAACAATTTATCAGCAAGTTAGAAGTATTAAAAAAAACTCGATGAAACTAGTGAAATTGGTTTTAATCAATGCACAGTGTTCGCATTGTAATTAGATATCAATAGATGCTTAACACATAAGATGCAATCGGCTACAAGTGCAGGCGAATACCACGGCCATTTCGCTTTTGCATTAGCACTTTTGATTTAGCGACTATATTAAATGACCTGTATAAAAGTCAACAATTACATGCTCAGTACCGTATTAGACATTATTTCAAAGTCTTGCCTCGCGAAACGACGTCACTTTTGATTCATGCGTGCGCTCAACTTCTGCATCTTCGACGTAACAGCCTTTTCGCGAACGTTTGAAATGAGACTGAGCCACTCCTTTGATAGATGTGAAAATCGGTTGACCACGCAACAATTGAAAATGAGTAATAGTAGCACCAATTGTCTTTGCAGAGGAGATTAAATTGATTTATGCGACAGTGTTTCGTCCGTCACTCGGTTCTGGGTAATCGTAAAGTTCGTGCTCGGGTCGCAACCGTGTCGTGAGCTTTATGTGGCTCCCTTTTGATGCGACACTAAATCTTCGCTGATTTACGATCGCGAATTAGCATCTTGCTATTTCCTGGTTTATGTCAAATGCCATTGTTTTTGTGTTTCTCTGGAAACAAATGCTGTAACTAGACGTTTACGCGTAACGTGGTTTACTTGTGGAACGTTTGTAATAAATTTAGTTATCTAAAATTATCTTGGATACAATTTTCTTATTCGTTATATAGTAGGTGCTAAACGCGTATCAGATTTCAACTGAATTTTCATTGTTTATCATCAAAACTACAAACACCTGACAACTACAGACAGCAACACGTCTGCCATGCGTGGTGACTATTAAAACAAAACTATTTTGCACTGGAAAAGCTAACTTTAAATAATGGACTCTAAGGCTTATATATATAACCCTTTTAGAAATGAGAGCCTTGCATCTTTACTATAGAGTATTTATGTATTGATGTAGGTGTTTATGAGGTACATTGGACGTTCACCATCTGTACAATTATTTTTTAAGTGGTAAATTCTTAAAACGGAAAAATTTGTCTTATTAATCTGTTTATTTACCAGACTACTATTGCTAGTAGTTGGCTTTCCCCATTGGGAAGAGGTTTGGTTTAATATTCACGCTCAGCATTTTGATTTGGCAAAAAACGAGATTTTATGGTAAAAAAAACAATGACAATTTTGTTAACTGATATCTAATGTGTGGTTTAGAACCTCATCATCATCATCATCATTACAGCCCTTCACAAGTCCACTGCTGAACATAGGCCTCCCCCAAAGAATGCCACAAAGCACGGTCCTGAGCCACCTGCATCCATCGACTTCCTGCATGTCTTACCAGGTCGTCACTCCATCTTGTGGGGGGACGCCCTACACTTCGCCTACCGGTACGAGGCTGCCACTCGAGAACCTTTCTTCCCCATCGGTTGTCGGTTCTTCGAGCTATATGGCCGGCCCACTGCCACTTCAGCTTACTAATCCGTTGGGCTATGTCGGTTACTCTGGTTCTACTGCGGATATCCTCATTCCTAAGTTTATCACGCAGTGAAACTCCGAGCATAGCCCTCTCCATAGCTCGCTGAGCGACCTTGAGCTTCCTCATACGGCCAGCAGTGAAGGACCACGTCTCAGTTCCGTAAGTCATCACTGGCAACACGCACTGGTTGTACAATTTTGTTTTAAGGTTTAGAGGTATTTCTGACGAGAAGATGTGTCGTAGCTTCCCGAACGCTGCCCAGCCGAGTTGAATCCGTCGATTGACCTCTCGGTCGAAGTTGGACTTACATAGTCGGACTATTTGTCCCAGGTAAACATACTCGTCAACAACTTCGAGCTTAGTGCTCCCAACAACTACCGGCATAGGTGTGACATGGACATTAAACATAATCTTTGTTTTGTCCATGTTCATCTTAAGACCTATCCGTTGGGAGACACTATTGAGGTCATTGAGCATAGTGCTTAGTTCCTCCAGCGATTCTGCCATGAGGACTATATCGTCGGCAAATCGAAGGTGAGTGATGAACTCGCCATTGATGTTAATTCCGTATCCTTTCCAGTTCAGAAGCTTGAAAACGTCTTCCAATGCAGCGGTGAAGAGTTTCGGGGATATAACGACACCCTGTCTTACACCTCTCTGCAATTGGATAGGTTTCGTACTCTGGTTCTGTACTCGGATAGCCATCGTAGCTCTACTGTTCAAACACTTCAGCACTTCGATATACCGACAGTCAACTTGGCACCGCTGAAGGGACTGCAGCACCGCCCAAATTTCGACGGAATCAAAGGCTTTCTCATAGTCCACATACGCCAGACATAGTGGCAAATTGTACTCTTCGGACTTCTGTACAATTTGCCGTAGGGTATGTATGTGGTCTATGGTGCTAAAGCCTTTTCGGAAACCGGCTTGTTCGGGAGGCTGGAAGTCGTCAAGTCTGCGCGCGAGACGATTCGTAATGACTCTCGAAAACAGCACGTAGACGCGGCTCAGAAGGGAAATCGGTCTGTAGTTCTTCAAGAGAGCGTTGTCACCTTTCTTGAAGAACAAGACCACCGCACTTCTGCTCCACGCCTCCGGTGTAATGCCACCATGGAGAACGAAATTAAAGAGCCTCTGAAGGACTTCAAGTACCGGTCTTCCACCCGCTTTCAGAAGCTCCGCTGTAATTCCATCCTCGCCTGGGGCCTTGCCGTTTTTAAGGTCCTGGAGAGCCATTCTAATCTCGCTCAGACTGACGTCCGGGATATCTTCGGAATAGTGTCGAATAAGACTCGCTCTTGGATCGTTACTCACACTTGCGTGTGGCTCCAACGATGACGTGTACAGCTGCCCATAGAACCTCTCAATCTCACTCAAAATCTCAGGTGCCCCGGAAACGATGCTGCCACATTCGGTCTTCAGCTTTGACAGTTGGCTCTTTCTGGCAGACAGATCTCTGGCAAAGATTTTGGAGCCTTGGTTCCGCTCGATCGCTTTTTCAATACGAGCTGTATTGAAGTTGCGTAAGTCTCGCCGCATGCATTTAGAGATCTGTCTGTTCAGTTGCCTGTATGCTGTCAAATCTGTTGAAGAATGTAGCCTCATCTCCCGTCTAACAGCCATGAGATTAAGAGTGTGATCGGAGAGTTTTTGTGTTCTTCTGCGGCGGGTCTTGCAGAACTTAGCTCCGACCGCATGGACAGTTTCCACGAGCTTGTCATTCATATCGTCCACTTCATTGCAGTCTACTAGGCACTGAAAACGGTTTTGTAACTCGAGCTGAAAGGTTTCGGGACTTTGGATTAGAGCACGAGGGGGACGGAGCGCTTGTTGACTTCATCAGACGAGACCTCTCCAACTTAACATTTAGGTTCAGTGTGCCTCTAACCATTCGGTGATCGCTGCCGGTTTTCACCCTCGCGATCACTGAGACATCACTGAACAGTTGTCGTCTGGTCGTCATAATGAAGTCAATCTCATTTTTTGTCGAACCGTCGGGGCTCGACCAGGTCCACTTCCTGTGGGGCCGCTTCTTGAAGAAAGAGTTCATCATAAAGAGTCCCTCTTTCTCCATGAAGTCGGCCAGCTGCTGGCCCCTTGGGTTCCGTTGCCCTATTCCAAATTTCCCTACTTTTAGCTCACTGTTCTCTCTTGTGCCTAGTTTTGCATTGAAGTCTCCCATTAACACCGTATATTGGGTTTTGTAGGAATGCATGGCTCTAGAGATATCCTCATACATTTCCTCCACCTCCTCATCGGGGTGTGCCTAGGTTGGTGCGTAAACCTGTATGACCTTCAGCGAATACCGTTTGGTGATTCTGAGTTTAAGGTACGCCACCCTCGTCGACACACTCCCGATCTCTACAACGTTGTTAACGAGAGACTTGTGGACGATAAATCCGATACCTCCTTGGGACAGATGGTCGCCCTCCCGGTGATAGAGCAAATTGCCGGATTCGAGGATTACCGTGTCCTCCCCCTCTCTTCGGACTTCGGATAATCCTATAATATGCCAGCGCAACTTGTCTATCTCTTCTTCCAGCTCCACGATCTTCTCGTCAGTCCTCAGGGTGCGTGCGTTGTACGTTGCCAGGTCGAGTCGTCGTAGGTGGCAACCGAACCTCCACCGGAGATTCTTAGCACCCCCTGCCCCGCCGTTACCATGGTCGCCACCGTAGCCAGGAATAGCGGGGCCGCCGGGGACTAGGGGCCGTTTGTTTGTTGTTTTCATCATTGGGGGGTATTTGCCATAGTTGCCACGCTTGGCGAGCGGGTTGGCAACCGCAGTTTTTTTATTGTACTTTCGGCTATTATTAGGAAGATGCTGCTGCCCATCTCCCGCCTGTTTCCCTTTGTCGCCTTTTACGACACCTACGGGAGGATATGGGGTAGTGGATATTCTTGACCGCCACTACACGGCAAACCTATTCCTTAAATATACCGATAAATTTGGAATAAGTATGTTTAAAATTCGAATTGTAGTGAATGTATTACAAAGAAGCAACAGTTGGAAACAAAACAGCAGAAACCAGATAATTATATAAACTTACTGAAGAACTTACACTTCTTAGAGAGTCCATGGGGACGTCTATATTCAGCAGTGACTTGTTAGGTTGCAATGAATAAAATCTTTAATAAACGTCGTGCAATAACGGCCTAAGAGAATCCACTACCACATATAATCCCGTGGGTGTCGTTAGAAGCAACATAGGGAAACTAAAATAGGAGCGGTGCAGAAGAAGTATGTTCTAGATAACAATTTAAAATTTGCGCAAAAATATGCGCCCAATCCACCAGCTTATCGTGGCAACAATCTATGAGGGAGATGATTTTCACAGCAGAGAACTAGACAGCACTAAACTTTTAAAGGCTGTAATGAATGATTCAATGAATGTTTAAAATACTCGTACTGCTAGACACTGTTAGCAAAATGTTCCCGTCCGCGAAATCTAATTCCGCCGCATTGTCCACCGCAAAAATAACTCGTCAATCTGTTTGGTGTTCGTGATTAATATGCAGTTGATTTCATCAATACTCCAGACTTAGAATTATTGATTTGGAACGTCGTTATTTATACTTGAACCAATGACCGCTTTACTAAATGTGCCCAACCAAATACGAACTACAGAGATCACTTCACTTATTGACCGATTGAAACCTCTGATTGTCTTGGATATTGTGTTGATGTTGTCAAGTGTGATTGAATCTTAAAATAAACTTTTGCTTCGGTAAACATTACGTGTATTTCTTTTGACTTTTTTATACAAATAAGGGTAACAAACGAACACACACTTCCCAGGCTATTAAAGTCCACTGCTGAACATAGGCCCATTGATTCCGTCATTTTTTTTATAGGATAAGGGTGACAAACGAGCACACAGTCCACCTGATGGTAAGTAGTTGCTGCGGCCCATATACATCTACATCTATCCTCTATTACAAATCAAAATGTAGATGCGTTGTCACCCGTGAGGACTAAGATAGAATGCCTCATTTCCAGCAAAAAGGGCCTCCGGCCACCTGCACTCGCCAAGCGAAACGCAGAGGTAAACCTCTACTTCGCGCTAGTTTTCTGTGAGGTCTTGGTACCACCCCGGTTCGAGCCGGCCCATCCGTGCGACAGCAAAAGCTGCCGCATGGCTCTACCTCTGTTAAAATCATAAAATCATGTTAAAGTCATAGGGGATATCTGCCATGATTGCCACGCTTGGCAAGCGGTTTTACAATCACAGTTTTTTTATTCGTTTTTAAAAAACGCAGCTCCCCATCTCTTTATTTGTTTCCCTCTGTTGCCTCTTACGACACGTACGGGATGGTACGGGGTAGTGAATACTTTTACACCGCCGCTACACGATAACGGTGGTTCATAAACATCTACCCCTATCTATCCTCAATTAAGGCCTAATATGTTGATGCAATGTTACCCCAGAACTGAGATGAAATATATCGTTACCATTAAAATGTGTACCCGTTTCTGGTCACTAACCACACGAATCATAGCAGAATTGAGTAAGCTATTTACTTTAGCTAGTATTTTGAAAAAGCGGTATTCTTAACCGATCGAGACGATTCATTCGTTCTGCACACACAGAATACCAGCGTAGAATAGCGTCTTAACGCTGCTGTGTTTCGTATGGTGAGTGGTGAAAGAACCGGATACCCTTTTACTGGAAACGAGACTTTCCATCCTAGTCCTCACGGGTGGCAACGTATCTGCATTTTAGGATAGATGTGGATGTCTATGGCCCACAGCAACCACTTACCATCAGGTGGACTGTGTGCTCGTGTGTCACCCTTATCGTATAAAAAAAGCAACTAATATAGCTGCAGCGTGGCTCTACCACGTCGAAATTATTATTATGATAGCCATGTGACCTTCGAAACCTAGAAATAAGTATAATTTTATTTTAAATTGCAACGAAATTAATAGACAAAAATTAAAATTGTCGGAAGCACAAGAGCCACCTGAAAATACATGCACCTGAAAAAATATTTCTTTAAACAAGACGGAAAACTTTTTCAAAATGTTTTGTAAATGAGACTATATATTAAAACAGAATAGAACCCCTTCCTAATTTAATTTTCAACATTTTTGTTATTTTTGAAGAAACTTGTTGTTCAATTTAAATTATTGTGATTTTTATGTCATTAAACTGTATTTTAATTGAATTAAATAGGGTTATCTATAATCAATCATCATAAACAGTTCAAGCCTGGCAGTTGTTTAAATTCGCTAAGTTGGAGGTGGGCCGCTTCTGATACGTTGCCTTGCACCTTTCACGTTGCTCCCCAACGTCACCGGTTTGCTTATACTATTGACGTAAGTGGCTATACTGACTGGTTATGGCCACGGGATCTTACGGACATTTCAAAGTCGTCACTTTTAAAATCCATGATGCGAAATGGCGTGATGGGCTATTTTACGCTGATTCCACTCTTCTCTTTTGAAATCCAAAGGACGAAATGGGGTGATTCTTTTACGCTGGCTTCACATAATTACTCCACGACTGTTAAAGTAAGTTCTGAATTCTCTTCGCTCACAATGTGTGCCATTCCACGTTATACTGGTTTGTTTAACAACAATTAAACATTAAACAAAAAAAAACTACTCCAAAATTGTAAGAAATAATATTCTCCAATGGAACATTTCTTATCATAAATTATCTGGTAAGGGAATTCCAGTTCATTACAAACAATCAGTAGCAGTTTTCGAACAATTTCAATTTTAAATTTTGTGTTGTAATTAGGAATCGTCGAGCATGCAACGGTGATCGACACGATTCAATGAATATTGAATGCGTATCACTGGCTGTCATTTTGATTGTTTTATGTCGTTCACTATTGTTAGTGTAGAGGCATATTAGGTTAGAATTAGGAGTCAGTTGTTGCTACATTTATTGACTATTATTTCTTTCTATTTTGTATGTTGTATAAAGAACTTGTGTAAACTTATGGGTGTGGTTAGAGGCGACGGTGGGAAACTGAAACAGGTGATGGGCAGCAGTATCTTCCTGATTCCATTTCAAAAGTAATAAAAACAGCGATTGCTAACCCGCCTCCTAAGCGTAGCACCTATGAAAAAACCCCGCCTATGAGGAAATCTATGGGAGAGACATTTGTTCAGCAGTGGATTTTATAGGCAGTAATGGATGGAAGGACGGATGGATAAATAACTTTCTGCTGTGTTAAAAACACCTGTTCTTACTATTAACATAAGATACAATTTTATAGTGCTGTTACATGTGTGTGTTTTTTTTTTAAATTGAGGATCTACTCATACTTAATGATATGATGTGTTTTTCAATCCGTTTCACAGTGTTGGAGTAAGATTTTTTTGGAATCAGGAGTTGTACTGATGAGTGTTTCCATTGGTATATAAAATATTAGTAACAATTACGCGTACACTGTGTAATGTATGAATAATGAATTATTTAATATCTTATAAGGAAAAGTTTCAAATTCTATATTTTCAAACTACAAATTGGTCAAATTTCATTCGTAAAAGGAAGGGAATGGTTACTTGAAGTACGACTAAATTGACAAGATAAAATGTATGATAGATTATTTCTGTAATTATGACTATTACATGGCTTCGTGCTAGGCCGTCTACACACTTAAAATAATGTCTCACGTTTTAATGGAAATTTCTTATGAGAAATTACTCGTGTAAATAAAATTTAATAATATAATTGTACATTAGCCTACCCTAGTCGTCCTGCTTAGATACAAAATTACTTAAACCGTGTGTGCTTCAAAAGTGGCCAACTTTTCTAAACAAATTAGCAAACATAAAGAATTAGCAAAGGTCATATTATATATTGTATGTTACTGTTAGGACTGTTGTTATTTTAAGAGTGAAAAGAGTTTATGTATCTTTAATTTATATCGTTAAAGTTTATATATTTTTTTTAGTTTGATTACCTACGTAAATTTTAATATTAGTAAGATTTAGTTCAGAATGAATAAGAAAACTCTATCGCAAGGGTTTCGACCTGTAATCATAGATGTCTCAAGTAATAAATAAATCATTAAAAAAATATTATTAAGTTATCAGGTGTAATTACTTAATCGAGTTATTAAGTTATATCACCATCACTAGCCTAAAGAGTAAGTCCGGTTGGAAAGACTTACGATAATTAACCTACTTGTCTCAATTTCGACTGGTGATCTGAATCTGAAAATTATTTCACTATTGAATTTTTTTACTCGAGATAATTTTTCAGTAAATATGAAGGATAATCGATTATCTTACATCGCAATTTTATTTTATTTTCACTAACAATTTCTGATCATTTCACTTTGTAATTAGTTCGTTATGAATTTGATTTTCAAAAGTACCAATTTCAACGTGAGATCTCTGTATTTTGAGGCCCTTAGAGTTTGGTTGTACGGGTTTCATAAATGACGCCTGTGTGTGAGTGAACTTTTCGTTTCGAATATAAGTGATGATATCAACTCCAAATCAAATTATTTTCGACGCGAAATTGCATCATAAGCACTTTTAATAGGTTGACACCACCTACCATTAGTTGTTAAACCTATGAAATACACAATTAAAATTAAATAAAAAATATTTTTAAAATATAGAAATGTAACTAAAAACGATGGATGGATGTTAATGGAAAAATAAATTAAGCTGATGTTAATGGAACCGAATTCGGAAGCGAAGTTTTTAAATTTTGTTGTGTTTTTTGTTTTGTTGGAATCGGAACCGAAATCGGAACCGGAATCGGAGGTGGAGACAGAAGAGATATATTAAGGGCAGGTCTATTGAACTGTATTTTTCTTTTGCCGTATTCTCGGAAATTTCATTGAAATAATTCCAAATGGCACTTGACTTCATTGTCCAGTTCAAAAAAATTTGTTACATGTCAAATAAAACACTACTAAAACTAATCAAAAACTCGGATAAGTATAAATGAAGCGCAAACGCACAACATGCCAATTGCCAAATACAAAACAAAACATCAAGTTAAAGAGTAACCGACAGAAGTCACGGGGGAAGGGAGGTTCCCGGGGCGACAAGTATGACAAGTATAAAATATACTATAATACTCCGAAGTTCCGAACTTTCGGAATCGGAATCGAACCTCCGTAACATCTCTACTCTGTACCCTTCAGACGGGAACACTGCGGTGCAAGCGCTGCTATTTAGCGGTACAAATAGTTAAGAGGGTGGCGCCTACCTGACCGGGCTCCTACACATAAAAAAAGTCCTACTAAAAAAAATACTCTTTCAACTCTTAAAAGCGTAGGTATTTATAAATGTATAATTACATAAATATATTATAATAACAATAAATAAACTGATTTCCATAGTAAAGTCCAATATAAGAATGTATAACAAATAGTGAGAACAAACTGAATCGTACTCCGACCCTTTTCTACCGACTTCAAACAGGAGGAGGTACTCAATTCGACTGTATGTCTTTCTTTTTTTATGTGTGTTATAACTTTATTCTGAGTGAACCGATTTCAATTATTCTTTTTTATTTGAAAGCTGGTGTTTCACATGTGGTCCCATATAAATTTGATCTAGGTCTGACCAATAGTTTTTGAGTTATTATTAATAATTTATATTCAAGTAGGTTGTACAAAATTTTTAATTTTTAATTATTTTAATCCCTTGTCTTACGAGTTCTGAATTTAGATCTATTTTTTTAAAATAATAAAGTTTACTTATAATAATTATAGTTAAAAGTTAACAACTACTAATATGATTGGGCGTTTGATAACCACAAGCGTTTGGCACGGATAAATTGCAGATGTAGAAAGTGGATCTTTGTTCACGCTGAGATGCATATCTAATATCGTAGTGCAGTGACGTCGAATTGATTTGACGTCACGTCATGCGACAATCGGTGACGTCACTTAGATATGTTTGATAGACACTGGTTCGCCATATTGCGGTTTCAGATATTTTAATTTGCTACATATGTATGTAATTTTTTACAAAAGTATGTCAAAAATAAGCTAAGATCCGCGTAATAAAATAAAATGTGTGAGGAGTAATGGTGAAGCGATCAGCGGTGACGGGGATAGTGTAGTGCACACAATTGAAGGAAGACAGGAATAATCATATCGTCTCCACGTTATAATCTGTTTAGTTTTTATAGAATAATGGTGACAAACGAGTATACAGTCCATCTGATGGTGAGTGGATGCTGTGACCCATAGACATCTACATTTATCCTCGATTAAGAATCACAATGCATATGCGTGTTCACCCTTGATGACTAAGATGAAATACCTTGTTGCTAGTAAATAATTAAAAATTAAAAGTTTTGTACAACTAATATCAATCTAAATTATTTAGAATAACTCAAAGACTTGGTCAGACCTTGATCAAATTTATATGCGACCACATGAAAAGCACCAGCTTCACGAATCATCGAAATTTCACTCAGAAGAAAGATATGAGGTAACACAAATAAAAAATTATACAGTCGAATTGAGTACCGTCTCCTTTTTGAAGTCGGTACAAAAGGGTCTCTGGTTCTCTACTCTCACTAGTGTTCTATGAAATTTATATGAAAAATGAAATAGATAATTACTGAATTTCTGCACTTTTTATTACTCGTTTTTGGGGTACGATAAAGCGGGACCCTTAAAGATACACTCGGCTGTTTGTCTTTCTGTCCATCCTTCCGTCTGTGTATTATTATAATGTTTTCGCATTATCATCATCATTACAGCCTTTCATAAGTCACAAAGGCCAAGGAATGCCACAAAGCACGGCCCTGAGCCACCTGCATCCATCGACTTCCTGCATGTCTTAGCAGGTCGTTACTCCATCTAGTGGGGGGTCGCCCTACACTTCGTCCGCCGTTACGAGGCTGCCACTCGAGAACCTTTTTTCCCCATCGGTTGTTGGTTCTTCAAGCTATATGGCCGGCCCATTGCCATTCATCTTACTAATCCGTTGGGCTATGTCGGTCACTCTGGTTGTACTGCGGATATCCTCATTTTTAAGTTTATCACGCAGAGAAACTCCGAGCATAGCCCTCTCTATAGCTCGCTGAGTAACCTTGAGCTTCCTCAACCGGCCAGCAGTGAAGGACCACGTTTCAGTTCCATAGGTTATTACTGGCAACACCACGCACAAGTTGTACAGTCTGGTTTTCAAGTTTTGAGGTATACCTGACACTATAGCTACAGTAAATTCTGTGTTCATCTATTATTAAAATTATACTGTGCTTCACTGCTAGACTGAGATTTATTTATAACTAGCGATCAGTCCAGGCTTCGCACGGTTGATTTCTGGATCCGATTGGATTCCAATTGTGAATCTACACCGTCCAGGGTTTAGACTTAACTCAAACACACAAACATTTCATCAGAATCCTTCGATCCAGTTTTGACTTTTAGCGAGACTAACGGAAAGCAATAATTATGTACCTAATGATTATTCTATACATGAAACTAATTATTTAGTTTTATGTATAGAATTATCATTACTTTTACCACGGTAAAACAAAAGCAACCACGGAATAATGAACACGAAGATGTCTCTGTTTCCACGCAAGTTTTAAATGTTTCTTTTAAAAATATTACTTTGTCGACTCTGGTCTATACAATATTTACAGTGGATTTCTGTATTGATACCAATTTTTTTTCCAAGGAGTAAGGAAGGACAATGCTATTATAAAGTATCATCATAAAAGAGCACCTTAATGTTGCTGTGTTTTGTATGGTGTACAGAACCGGAGATACTTTTTATTGGAAGCTTGGCATTCCATTTTAGTCCTCAAAGGTGATAACGTACCTGCATTTTTAATCATAGTCGAGGATAGATGTCATCCACTTACCATCAGATGGACTGCGTGCTCGTTTGTCACCCTTATTTTATAATATATATTATTACTAATTCCATACGCTTTCGTTGAGGTGTTACCCGTAATAATCGCTAACAAGGGCCGCACTTGACTTCATTAACAACCATCACGGCGACCTATGCAGTATCCGAGCGCAATTATAATCAAGGCGCGGGACCTCACACGCGGTTAATTAACAGCTGTTGATTTAAAAAAAGTTTAAAACAAATAAAAAACACTAAGGCGCAATTCAGAGTAGTAGATAACGCGCGGTTGATAGCGTCGCCCGTGCTTCTCCGGCCTAATGAAGCTATGCAAATTGTACGCGCCCACACTCATCGGCGCGTTTGAACGCCCGGCTCTGAGTGACCGCTAAAATGCTAAAATGTTTAAAGACGTCCAGTAATCGATGTGGAGAAATGTGCAACCGATTTGTGTCTACTACTTTAAATCGCTTTTAATTGACTATCAATGCTTAATCGTCCGAGGAGCAGTGCTTATCCTATTTTAATTCAAATGACACATTTATTTGTATTCGTCATTCTTTTCTTTCTTTATTTTGTTTAAAAAAATTACCCTCTCACTAGGATTTTCACCTGTATTGTAGAGGCAGTCAACATACATAAATTTCACAAGGACAAACATCCAAACCCTGAACATTTATTTGTAGGCCATACAAATACTGGTTCCGAGCGGGAGTCGAACTCGTGGTCTAAGTACTGCAACTGATTGTTAAGGCACTGAGCCATAGAGCCGTCATTAGAACCTGTACACTAATTCTTGATTTGGTCAAATTTAGACCTATTTACCTACCTGAACAGTGGTAGAGCCACGCGGCAGCTTATGCTGTCACACGGATGGGCCGGCTCGAACCGGGGTGGTACCACGACCTCACAGAATACCAGCGTGAAGTAGAGGTTTACCTCTGCGTTTCGCTTGGTGAGTGCAGGTGGCCGGAGGCCCTTTTTACTGGAAATGAGGCATTCCATCTTAGTCCTCACGGGTGACAACGCATCTGCATTTTGATTCGCAAACGAGGATAGATGTAGATGTCTATGGCCCGCAGCAACCACTTACCATCAGGTGGACTGTGTGCTCGTTTGTCACCCTCATCCTATAAAAAAATATTTAAAGTGGAAACGTCTTTAGCCACGTTGAGCGATTTTTGGTAGGAGAAAAACTTATGGGTTCGTGTCACCAATGACCTCGACATGGTAGCATGTCTACTACGCGTGGCTAGTCTGGCTTAGACGCGTAGCATAGCGGCCTTGTGCCACAAGAGGGAAAACTCAACGATATATGCATAACATGTAGTATATGCATATATCGTTGAGTTTTCACTCTTTGTAGGGGCTGCACCGGAACCCCCACGTTTGTTCGTTTGACAGTAGTTGATAGTAAATGATAGTCAATACTGGGAAGTTGATAATTGATAGTTTATTGATAGAACCAACTAAATCTAATTTAATGATAGATGTGAAATGATACTGCGAGCACGCGCGACCGGTAGGTAGTTGGCAGTCCTTATGCCTCTGTTTTTTTTATATTGATATGATTAAATTTTTACCCAACAACAGGATGCACCATTTAGATTATTCTTGCTTTTTCTTCGACTGAACATTCAACATTTTTCTCTACACTCGGTTTCCAGCTTTTCTAATTAGAATGGGCTTGCGATTGGTTTAATGTCATTAGCTGTATCGAACTGTAGGTCTGTCCACATTTATTCTTCCCAACTAAGGTCTCCAAGTTAGAATTTCCTTGCTCCATTTGCCATTCTCTGTGTGACAAAGAAGCCCATGACTTTATTTGATACAATTGATTAAAAAAATATGTCCAAGTTGGAAAATATTTAATTCAACAATGTTTCAGTCATTATTTAAATATAATTTTGCTTAAGCGAAATAACATTCGAAATTAGATAACATCGTTTCTGGTGGAACGTTTTCAAACGGTCGCATTGACATGACGGAATCGCCTTTCTCCTCCAGCAGCCGCTGAGCGATACGCCAGGTACTGTCCGATGCTATCGAGCGCAGATAAGGAGAGATTTCAAATGCAATTTCTTATTTTGCGATAGGAAACGGACGCGGAACCGCGGCCAGATTTAAGACACGAGTACAATCAGAGCACGTCTTACAGTCTTCCGATATCATATCACATACCATGTTTTGGGAATTTAATGATTTTACTTACTATGTACGAGCATAGGCTTATTTACTTATTTAATTGTGCGAATGATTTCTTATATTTAAATGTGACAACAACGAATGAAACAACATTTCATATAATGTTGATATCTATGAGTCACAGTAACCACTTACCATCAGGTGAACTGTGTGCTCGTTTGACACCCTTATCCTATAATAAAACGCGAACTTAAATGTTATATGTATGGAATAAGACAACAAATGTAAAATTTAGCGAACGGACTTCTTACGATAATTAAAAAAAGAGAAGATAAACTATAGTTAAAACCCAAGACTATATTTTATAGTCTTGTAAAAACACGCAGTGCGTTTATATTTTAAAATATTTCGTCTTCCTCAATTCTCTTGAAAACGAAACGAACGTATTCCACTAAAGTAAGTAAACAGAGAACCGACGTGTGACTGTGACTTTACACAATACCAAATAAAAATTCCTAATATTCGATCGCAGAGCTGAATTGCAAACAGCAATGCATTGAAGAAATTTCAGAAGCCACCGGCGTCGCTTTCATTAAACTCTCTTTCGTGTCGATCGCTTTTTTCGCTTCAGATAAACTGTGGGCCCTCGCGTCTATGCACACCCCTTGTCAAGTCTGTTTAGTCTTTTTTTTAAATGAAGTGACAAATGAACTTACAAACCAACTGATGGTAAGTCGCCACTGCATCCCATGGACATCTGCAACCGACTACAAACTATGAAATCTATAAATGCGTATTCACTTCGGAGGATTATGGTGGATTGCGTTACAGTTTGTAATCCATCTATAATAATGTTCTCCGGACCGAATTTCGGTCACGGCGGCCAGTCTAAACGGAGACTAGCCATCTAACGACAGGATTGCCCAAGTGTATGCGCAAGCACAGGTGCTCTCTCTATTCTCTCACTCTCATATTCCGATGGTAATCTGACACGACCGGAGAGAGATCAGGCGCAGGACCTACGGCTTTACATGCTTTCCGAGGCACGGGGGCGGGGGTGAACACTGCCAACTTCCTGACACAGTTTGTTAAACGTCTATAAGTTTTATTTATATACTGCCGATTTAAAATGAGGTTAATCTGTCCGGAGGAGAAACTTGAACTACATCTAGCATATATTAAAGACGTACGAGGCATTATCAGTGGCTTTGAATTCTTGGTACGGATCGTCAATTCGCGTGTTACGTAAACACTGCCGCTCTCAGACGGAACGTTCTCTAGCTGCACACGTCCGGATATGAAGATAGCGCATGGAAAAACGACAAACTCGCCTGTCGCCGCACCCTGACTGAGATGAGTTATATTTTGTTCTTAGCTTCGGTTTTTGTTTTGCATATTGTTCAACTTGTGGATTTTTTGCGACCATTCGCGTTTTACGTATTGATTCGCGCTCAGATGTTTCGTTTCGCGCCAATTGATTTCGAGACGTTAGCGTATTCGTTCCTATTTTAATATTGCGCTCGTGTTGGCTTTGATACGAATGGAAAGCTACTGATATTTGATTAAACGGTAATTTTATTTGTAAACTAGCGACCTGCCCCGGCTGCGCCTGTGTGGGATGCATTAATGGGGCGTTATTTAGATTTAAGATAATCACGAACGACCATTTATTTAAACAAAATCGAGTTTCCCATGAAATAAATAATTTCAAGTTTTTCGAATAAAATATTACTTAAATAGAGAGTAATCCAGATTGCTCTCTATTTTTCCGTAAAGAATAAATAGCGAGGAAGCTGAACGTTATTGCAATCAGTTGAGCCATTTAGAAGATTAGCCTGAACAGACAGACAAACAAACATTTTAAAAACGGTTATTTATGTTTTAATAGCTTGCAAAAATAACACCATAAGTGTAAAAGAATACAACTATTTTAATAACACAGACAAACACTTTAATTTTGTATATTTATATTTTTTTAAAACGTTACCCACACACTAGGATCTTCTCCTATATCGTGGAGGCAGTTTACAAACACAAATTGCACAAGGACAAACATCCAAACCCGAAACAATTATTTGTAGGCCATATTAGCAACAAGGCCCCAGATTAGCAACTCATTGTTAAGCCACTGCGCCACGGAGCGGTCAATATTATGTATAGATTAGAAAACGGTCGGATGGTGGTGGTGTTAGAGAATCCAACACCTCTTTGGTTCCGAGGGTGTGATGAGAGGTGACTATGGGGAATTCAAGGTAGATCTCATCACTCCTGATAGTTCTCGGCATAACCATGTCGTTTACTCTATTCGTATGATACCAAGCAGAATGAATCAAAAAAGTGCACCACAGTTATAACTAACTCTCCCCAGAAGAAAGCTACGTTCAGTAATGGACTTGTATTTGATTCAGCTGCCACCAGCGAGTTTTCCGAACCGATACGATTGAGGGATCCTCAAAAAAGAGTCTACACTTTTTTTAAAGATAGACAGTGCACCTACAATTCCCCTGGTGTTGCAGTTGTTTATGGGTGGCGGTAGTCACTTACCACCAAGTGAGCCATATGTTCGTTTGCCCTCTCTTATACTTTTTTTACATAAAAAAAAACTTTTTTTTGAAGAATACCCCAAAAGACGTTATTTATAATAGGTTTTTCTCATACACACAACAGTCCGTAGGCGTGTGTGACGATAGGAAATATAACTCAACTTTAACTGAGTTTATGTAGTGTATTAGAACCTATATCATTATCAATGTATTGGGGTTGGCTAAACGTGTCTGAGTGCATTCACTTATTATAATTCTAACTTTAGAGAGCAGTGGTATTTCTAGGGCTAAGTGTTTGCTGTAAATTTACAAAGTACGCAATCAACCCGGGTTCAATCCCCGCCGGTACCAATGAAATTGTTTATTGCAACTTTGAGTGTTGATTTTCAATGTTCACGGTGGCGAAGGAAAACATCTTGAGGAAATATGTATTTCTGAGAAATTAAATAAAAATATATCGAAGACATTTGTAGCTCGCTAACACGCATTGAGGAGGGTGGTGGACGCTTCCTTGGCCTAAAATCCTCTCAGAAATGAAACCAACACTGTTCTCTATATAAATTAGATACTGTCCTTTTGCATGCCGAGCGCAAAGCGCGTGGGTATGTTCTACTAACGCCTAAAAATCAAAATTCCACCGTTTTGTCGCATGAAATCGTATCCAGCAATCATATTATACATATAAATGATATAAAAATCACATTGTTAGAAAGATAAATGATTGTTGAACTTATTAATATTTTTTTTAAATCGATTAATTGCTATTTTTAAATAAAAAAAGGGGTTTTAGTGGCTTATGGTGTGGATTTATCATGTCCCCAAGGCTTGTAAACACTATAACTTTTGTAAATATCAATTGTTTAACTCAATCTATTTATTAATCTCTTCATCTATTATGTGGGAAGCCACTGAATGTAAATGGCAGTGTAATTTTGTTTTGTTTAGCTATAATTAATTTTTTTCGGCTCGAAAATGGCTAAATTTTCGTTGATTTGGTAGCCTCGTATAGAATCATTTCTGTAAATGGGGAGCTGCAGCCACAGAGTAGTTTACTCACTAACTCAGTTGGCCATCGCCAAAGATTACTGTATATATCAGTTCGCCGCATTAGCTTGCTACATTTTATATTTATCTATGGTTCGCCGTCAGTCGCCGTCGTGAGTGGACATTATTTCGGTTGTTTGCAGCGGCTCAAAAAGATCGCTGTACAAATACACAATATTCGAATAACCAAATTTCTTAAATACTTGATTATAATAATAATAACAGATTTTTTTATTATAATATTTTAAAAGCACAGAATAAATAACAGTAGTACGTACTAAAAGTAAGTAGTATCAATTTTTTGTCATGGGTGAAATTTTCATGGTTTTCGAGGGTGTTGAAACCGATAGGGTTGTCGAAATGTAAATCCAAGATGGCGGCCGCAATATGTATCAATTTTTTCAATATGGGTGTCATTTTCATGGTTTTCGAGGGTGCTGAAACCAATAGTGTTGTCGAAATGTAAATCCAAGGTGGCGGCTGCAATAGGTATAATTTTTTTCATCATGGGTGTCTTTTTCATGGTTTTCGAGAATGTTGAAGCTGACAGTGCTGTCGAAATGTAAATCCAAGATGGCGGCTGAAGTAGGTACCAATTTTTTCATCATGGGTGTCATTTTCATGGTTTTCGAGGGTGTCGAAGACGATAGTGCTGTCGAAATGTAAATCCAAGATGGCGGCTGCAATAAATATCAATTTTTTCATCTTGGGTGTAATTTTCATGGTTTTCGAGGGTGTTAAAGCCGATAGTGCTGTCGAAATGTAAATCTAAGGTGGCGGCTGCAAGGGGTATCAATTTTTTCATCATGGGTGTCATTTTCATGGGTTTCGAGGGTGTTGAAGCCGATAGTGCTGTCGAAATGTAAATCCAAGATGGCGGCTGAAGTAGGTACCAATTTTTTCATCATGGGTGTCATTTTCATGGTTTGCAAGGGTGTTGAAGCCGATAGTGCTGTTGAAATGTAAATCCAAGATGGCAGCTGCAATATATATCAATTTTTTCATCATGGGTGTCATTTTCATGGGCTTCGAGGGTGTTGAAGCCGATAGTGCTGTCGAAATGTAAATCCAAGATGGCGGCTGAAGTAGGTACCAAATTTTTTCATCATAGATATCATTTTCATGATTTTTGAGGGTGTTGCAGCCGATAGTGCTGTCGAAATGTAAATCCAACATGGCGGCTGCAATAGATATCAATTTTTTCATCATGGGTGTCATTTTTATGGTTTTCGAGGGTGCTGAAGCCGATAGTGCTGTCGAAATGTAAATCCAAGATGGCGGCTGAAGTAGGTATCAAATTTTTTCATCATGGATATCATTTTCATGGTTTTCGAGGGTGTTGCAGCCGATAGTGCTGTCGAAATGTAAATTCAACATGGCGGCAGCAATATATATCAATTCATTTCATCATGGGTGTCATTTTCATGGTTTTTGAGGGTGCTGAAGCCGATAGTGCTGTCGAAATGTAAATCCAAGATGGCGGCTGAAGTAGGTACCAAATTTTTTCATCATGGATATCATTTTCATGATTTTCGAGGGTGTTGCAGCCGATAGTGCTGTCGAAATGTAAATCCAACATGGCGGCTGCAATAGATATCAATTTTTTCATCATGGGTGTCATTTTTATGGTTTTCGAGGGTGCTGAAGCCGATAGTGCTGTCGAAATGTAAATCCAAGATGGCGGCTGAAGTAGGTATCAAATTTTTTCATCATGGATATCATTTTCATGGTTTTCGAGGGTGTTGCAGCCGATAGTGCTGTCGAAATGTAAATTCAACATGGCGGCAGCAATATATATCAATTCATTTCATCATGGGTGTCATTTTCATGGTTTTTGAGGGTGCTGAAGCCGATAGTGCTGTCGAAATGTAAATCCAAGTTGGCGGCTGCAATAGGTATAAATTTTTTCATCATGGGTGTCATTTTCATGGTTTTCAAGGGTGTTGAAGCCGATAGTGCTGTTGAAATGTAAAGCCAAGATGGCGGCTGCAATAGGTATAAATTTTTTCATCATGGGTGTCATTTTCATGGGTTTTGAGGGTGTTGAAGCCGATAGTGCTATCGAAATGTATTTAAACTACTTTAAAAAAATCCGTTTAATCATGCTATACGTTATTTTTAATGCGAAGGCATGCTCAATTGGATTTACCAATATTTGTATATATAATGAAATAATTGTGTAACTAGATTATTTAATTTATTGGCGCATTAAAAATTTTTGGGCATACTAACCTAAAAATATTGTATTGATTTGAGCACCATAGTCCATTTAAAGGCCGGCAACGCATCTGCAATTCCCTCCCTGGTGTTGCTGGGCGGCGGCAGTCACTTACCATCAGGTGAGCCGCATGCTCGTTTGCCCCCTCCTATAAAAAAAAATAGCCAATTAGAAATGTTTTCTTTGAAATGCGTGATTTTTTTTTTCACACAAGAGATAGCAAACGTCCAATCGGCTCACTAGGGAATTTGCAGGCGTGTTGCCGGCCTTTTAAAAAAGAGTAAGCTCGTTTCTTGAAGGTTCCTAAGTCGTATCTGTTCGGAAATGTCGCCGGTGGTAAACGATTTCACAAAGTAGTTGTAAGACTTTTTCTGTCATTACGTGAATAAATAATTTTATTACGTGAAGAGATGAACCTCGTTAAATTATTAATTTAAATTATTAACTATATTATAGTTTGTTTAAAAATGCCCCTTTTATCAAGCTCATAAAGTTTGTGATCAATCGATCACTTGCGAATAAGGGTGATAAACGAACACTCAGTCCACTTGATGGTAAGTTGATGCTGTGGCACATAGACATCTACATCTATCCCCAATAAAATGTCACAATGCAGATGCGTTGTCACCTTTAAGGACTACGATGGAATGCCTCGTTTCCAGTGAAAATGGTCTCCGGTTCTCTACACTCACATACGGAACATAGCAGCATTACGGTGCTATTTTACGCTGGTATTCTGTGAGAGCGTGGTCCTTCTCTGGTCGAGCCGACCCATTCGTGCTACAACTATATTATCAATATAGCTGCAGCATGGCTCTACCACGTTTATTCTGCATTTTTTTTGTATTGATTTTTATCAATCTAGAACAGACATTCGATTTACGATGTTAAGCCCGCATCGATTTTAAGTGTGTCGATATGTGATAATGTAAGCAAACGACGAAACAAAGGTAAGTATTGTTAGATTTATATAAAAAAAAGTGTACCCAAGGAAACATTTCAAGTTATGAACAGCTAACTTACCGCTGTCAGTCCCGAGTGTTATCTCTTATGGGCGCAATAAAATTTTTATTGTCATATAATTTAGTGTGCGTGTACGTCTGTATGTCTCCAATCAGGTGCTGCTGTCACTGGGCTGACATTAGCGGCTAAGTTATGATTGAGCCGCGGTATTTTTCGCATTATCATATTTTAAACCCCGATAAAATCATTCGATGTTTATTACGATATAAGTTTATTTTTCTTTTATAGCCTACCGAAGGTTGGCAAGCAGTGAATACTCTAATACAGAGAAATTAAATTGATTGCCTTGAATTTATTTATTTAAATTCACATTAAACCTGAATTATCAAGTAAATTATCTGTATAAATTCGTAATTTCAAGACGATGAAAACCTGACGGACACTTAGCGTCAATTACTTTAACATGGATAATTCTTGATAAGTAGTTCTTTGGCCTCAATACATAGGTTAATTTTGAGCTGAGTTACATGTTTTGAAGATTGAAGAGATTTATCTCTGGTTCTGAACCGGACTCTGTCGCAGTTTGATAGAGGGTTTCCCGCTATGAACTGCTACAGAATGGCGTTAATAAAACATAGTTTAGGTCTTTATCATAGCGAAGCTTTAGAGGCATAGAGGCACATTCAGGACATCATCTATTACGGACTATTAAAAGTCCATTGCTGAACATAAGTGTACTTTATAAATTCCATCACAGTAGAGATATTTGTTATAGTTGCTATTGGTATTATTTTGATAAATTATCTGGAACAAACTAAAGCTCCTGCCCATTTCCTGTTTCGTTACCATTTATCGCCTCTTACGGCACCCACGGCATGATATTGGGTAGTGAAGACTACGCCGCCACAACACGGCGAGTTATAATAATAATGCATATATTTTTTTGATATGCAATGTGTTACTTAGGTTAACAGCAATAACGAATTACTGCTAAAACTCAAATTTCATCACAGCAATTGCCCTTAAAGTGATGCTTATTTGTCACTTTTTATAAATTTAAGGGTGACTTAAGAGCACACAGTCTACCTGATAGCCTACAGACAACTACATACATTCTCTATTAAGAATGAAAATTCAGATGCCTTGTCACCTGTGAGGACTAAGATGGAAATACCCCATGCAACCGAAAACCCTCCAATGACAAAGGTTTTCGGTTCTCTACGCACATCATATAAAACACTTGAAATAGTAAGTGAGAAAACTACTGCAGTGCATGGCCACCAGCAACTGATTTCTGAGAAGGGAGTCTACAGATACGTTGTCACCTGTGAGTTCTATGATGGAATGCATAACAGCCTGTAATTATACTGCCTCTACAACCTAGAGTCCGAAACACAGCAGTGCAAGCCCTGCCCAGACCGAAGGATTATATAAGGACCTACTGAAATTAAAAATCACCCTAATTTCAATATAGAAGATGGATGGGTACTGCCATCTGCTTGGGATCCTATAATTAATAAAATTAAATCCAAACCCAAGTATACCACTACAAGACTTCAAGATACTGTAAGCTCATTCTGCGTAGATCTGACCAAAAATTAATATTCAAAAACTGAAGGTAGCCGGGCTAACTATGACATCGGACGTCAAACATCTCAGTCACCCCCGGAACCATGGGTGCTGTAAACCACCCGAAACGTCGGGAATTAAAATAAGTAAATTAAACGCGATAAAATTCGTAAAACTAGTTTTATTCAATGTGTAGTGTTCGAGTAAATATAAGAAATCATTATTTAAATTTATTTTAACTAACTTTATAGGAAGTAATTTTTGCCACCTGACGTTAAAATAAGTGTTAATTGAATAACTAATTATGCTAATTATGAATTAGAAATTAAAAATGGCCGTTTATGGTGCCGTCGGAAAGGTCAGCGATGTTTTCCGGATATGTAATTTTTATGCTATAATTAATTATTGTTGCTTTTTCTTACAATTATTCATGTGCCATAGTTTAATATGAATACATTATGTAGCAACTATAGTGTCGGAGCTTCTTAAGTCATGTAAATATTATACATCCATTGCAGCCCACCAAAGACAACTGCTGAACATAGTGTTCAGACCCATGGATTGCCTTATGCCTCTTTTGTCATAGTTCCAAGCGAAGCAACTTCCAAGTTGACAACCGCAAATTTTTGAAATTTTCTGTTGTTATTAGGCAGATTCTGCAGTTCATCGCTTGTTTCAGTTTCACTATGTCGCCTCTTACGATAGGACGAATGGATATTCTAACACCGCTACCACACGGGTTGTACGGCTAAATAATATAGGTAGATCCTATCTACCATAGAATTGAGAGTTCGGCTCTATGGCCCAAATGGCGAGATGTTTTCCTTAAGATGAGTAGAGGCGGAGGTGCATTGGTTGATTGGGAGCACGCAGTACAACTACAATCATATTGCAGTTTTGCTGCATATTTGACTACGCGCCCGTCCCTCGAATTTTTAGTGGACGTCTTCGCTGACAGTGAGAATATCTGTTTTGTACTAAGAGAGATCGGTATATTTACGGATTGTACATTTGTATTTGCTAGTTCAATTTTATTTGTTAATATTTTTGTGTGACACACCTCTTTTTCTGCTGTCAACTTATCTGCGTCATTAGGTGTGATAACGCGTTTGCATTATGATTTTTATTCGATGACAAATGTAGGTGTCTATGGACAGTACCCATTTACTATCAGGTTGATTGTCTGGTAGTTCGTCATTCTTAATTTTATAAAACAAGGGCTAGAGGATCATTTAAAGCTTAAAGATAATTGAAGGTGCATGCAGGCGAGAAGGCGAGGTCAAGTTTATTGCCCCGGTGTCGCAGCGACACCAGGAATTGAGATTCATGTTTGTCACCACACCGAGCAATATCAATGAAAGGGTCTGTGATTCATGTGATGGCTAATAAACGCCCGTCTCTTCGTTTGTCATAGTCATATTAATGGGCTTTTTGACTCCGTTATGTACGTTGTGGACCGCTTTGCATAGTGGTGTGTGTCCTCATATCGGACAACTTTGACAGTATTTGAAGAATTTTGCTTTTGCACTACACACACATGCAATACACGTACTTTTGGTACGGTATAGTAGGGCCTTGATACCTGGCTTAAAACACCAGGCTTGAGTCAGACCAAGACCTCTATATTTCTGATACTTGTTAAAAAAATTACCCACAACGTAGGATTTTCTTCTGTATCGCGGAGACAGCTTACAAACATAAATTGCACAAGGGCAAGCAACCGGACCCGGAAGAATTATTTGTATGCCATACAAATACTGGTTCTGTGCGGGATTCAAAACCACGGACTCCAACACTGCAACTTATTGCTAAGCCACTGCGCCACGGAAGAGTCAAAGACTCTAAGACTAGTCCGGGCGTGTGTGTAATCATGAACTCGCTTCAGAAGCGCTAGGATTAAATAAGAATAAATTATGTTTATTTTGGCAAGAGATCCAACTGCAAATTCATTGACGCATTCGTCCATTACATTCTATCAAAAGTCTACAGCTAGAACACAAGCCGCCTCCTAGATTGCTTCATAGGATCAATATTTGCCATATTTTCCACGATAAGCCGATGAGTAAGCAACTGCGGTTTTTTGGTGCTGATCTACTGCCCATTACCTTTTTAGGTTTCTGTTGCCTCTTACGATATCCACGGGATGATTTGGGGTAGTGGATTCTCTTCGTGGACATACAACTGGATATTGCTGTCTTAAAAACACGTGGCTACTTTGGGATTAAATAATTTAAGGATGTGCAGATTCTGTTCCCTAGCGGAAGAAACACCTTTGGATGTAACTGAATTTAGAATCTCTTAAATCGTACTAAGCCCAGAAAAAGTGAAAATGCTCATAGTTAAGCAGCTCGTGAAATTCATTGAAAATGCAGTGATCACAATATATCAAAATGAATAAATCTATAATTACAACTTTTAACAAAAAGTAAAAACCGACTTCAAGTTTCTAAAATAGAAGTTATTTATTTTCTAACCTTAAGGGTGAACGTTTTTCTCCAAATTTATATGGGACCATCCTTTAAGTATAGCCTATTTAATAAAAAAAATCATTAAAATTGCTTCACAATCTGCGAAGATATCGCGTAACATACACATAAAAAGAAACATAAACTCGAATTGAGAAAATCTTTTTGAAGTCGGTTAGTTAATGAATGAATTATACTTTATTGTACATTCAATAAACAAGAGAATAAAGTACAATAAATTATATAAAGGTACAATTGGCAGCTTAGTCGCTTAGAAGGGGCCTCTCTCAGGCAACCACTTTGCTCCATATTATACTCTGTAAGAAAGACTAAAAGTATACGCAAGTTATTAGAAAAAATAAACGACAGCCTACATACATATAAATGTATAATCAATAAATACATAATATATTGACGGCTCGAGGCGCACTGGCTTGGCAATAAGTTGTAGCGGTGGAGGCCGCGCATTCGAATCCCGCATGGACCTTGATTCCACGATACGGGAGAAAATGATAGTGTGGGTCTAACGTTTTTACATATTATATCGGTATTATAATAAATAAATACATTTCAATTCCAGAAATATAGTAAATATTTATACAAGAACATAAAGGATTAAACAATTAGTGTACATGCATGACCCATTCGTGCTACCACCGTATACATATTACGGTGGTAGCACGAATGGGTCGGCACGACCGGGGAAGGACAACGCTTTCACGGAATACCAGCGTAAAATAGCACCACAATGCTGCTATGTTTCGTATGGTGAGTGTAGAGAACCAGTGACCATGGAATGCACGTTTCCAGTTAAAAGAGTCTCCCGTTTTACTGGAAATGAACCATTCCAACTGACCAATCCCTCAGGGTTGACAACGCATCTGCATTTTGATTCTTAATCGGGCTTATTAATTTCTTAATTGGCCACAGCATCTACTTACTATCAGGTGAACTGTGTGCGTGTTTGTCACCCTTATTTTATAAAAAAAAATCGACGTCACCGTTTTGTGTATTTGTCCCGTAAATAACTCATAAGTTTGCTCGTCAGGCCGTCGCGTCGTCCCGTTGCCAAATGCCATTTGCGCAATTTGTCCGTCAGCCTGTCTGTCCGTCCGTACGCGTAGGTATATAATTGGACTTGTTGAGCGGTGTCGCCACTCAACTAACTTCGGCATAGAACAACAACGCAGATGCGTTAGTTTAATTCATACTTTGTAAAATTGTATAATAGACTTATTATCTTCATTTTTAGCTTTTTAGTCGACTCCTGGGAATAGGTATTTCCTAAGATCGATATATTCACTAAATCTTAGCAAAAATGATGCAGCTCCCCCTGGCCAGTCTGAGATTAAGGTTCAGCACACAGCTCATTACCCTTGATTTTATGATCTGAGGTTACACTTTATTATGTTAGGAAAAAATATTTGCAGTTAGCTAACTAAATAAACTGATTTCGATGATAGTTAAAAATACGTAATAAATGGTGAGAACTAGTATATAGTCCACCTTTTGGTTAGGAGATGTGGGTGGAATGGACATTTATCATAGATTAAGAATCAAAATGCAGATAGGTCGCCACCCTCTAAAACAAAAATTAATTCTCTCGTTACCTACTAGTAAAAAGGGTCACTAATCTCGTCATTCAAGTTAATAAATACATTATGCTGCTCTCTTACTCTGCTATTCTGATGGTTTGTTCCTTTTGAAGTCCAGATCTATTCATACTGCAGCCGTAGCAGCAGCTTCGTAGTTCTACCAAGTATATTAGTATACGAGTACTCTATCCTAAACTCCCGCAGAAATATTTCAGCGTAGGTACAAAGTCAACCTTCTTTACTGTTCTTTTGTATAATATATTCATCGGTACAAACCTTCATGCTCTTTTAAAAAAATTAAAATTTTAAACAAAAAAAATATTAACAAATATTTTGGTTTGTTGTTACAGTCGCAGCGCTGTCAGTGTCTCATATTGCAGAGCAGTTGTTCGAATATTATTACTATAAATAATGGCATAAAACATTACAAGTTTATTTAAAAGTAAATAAATTTAAGTAAAAATTAACCCAATGTATGTTAATTGCATACAATACGCATAATATTTCATCACAAACATTGAAATCAATGGTAGGCGACACTCGTCAAGGCACAATGTAATTAAAATGAGCTTTTAAATTAGCAAATACACATACCTTAATTACTCTATTTTATTTTTGGCACCTATAACATTATTTTCACACGTTCTAGCTTGACTGGGACATTATGTCCCGCATCATGCTTAAAAGGCATTAGGTCCGCCCTTTGCAATTCTTTTTACTTCGCTGCAATAATCAATAAAGTGTAATGAATTAACTAAAATACATTATGAACATAGTCTTGAATTACTGCGCCGCCGCGCCTTGTGATGGAGTTATAAAATAATCCATCAACCTGTTTCGTCCTCTGGGTGTCGTAAGAGTTTACAGCTATTGGAAATGCCAGAAAAATCTCATAGCTTCCGATAGATGCCTGTATAAACATTCCGTTTACGTCAGACCTAAGACGTCCAGAGACCGGAGCTGCATCAGCGTCAAAAGTTGGAGACATATGGCCCTGCGATAATAATTAATAGGCGTGTCAAGCATGACGAGGAAGGCAAATACTTCCTGCTACGGAAGAGGCTCATGTTCAGCAGTGTTTTCGCCGACCGAAAAAGAAAAAGAAAAGCACATAATAGATTAGACATGCCAAAATAAAGATGACATTATTACCAATAAAACTTTTTTGGATTTGTATTGCTTACAAAAAATTTGTCAACATTAACATCGATTTATTTGTTCGATTTATAACAACAATACGAGCATTCGAAATTATCTTGGCAATGATATCGACCACTACATTATCTTAAAATTTCACAAGGCCGATCATTTTACATGGGTCACTTGGCAAACAAAAACCAATTATTTTTATTTTCATTGCAGTTTATCGTCGCGGCCGCTGCATGTTAACGCATTATTTGTCATAACGTACGTATCACATTTTGTAAATGAAGATCAAAACACATAAATTGTATTGGACCTAAAGTTTTAAATATTAACACAGTTTGCTCGAATTAAAAATATAACAAATACGCGTTCCATGATTGAATCTGTTATACTTTTTTAGAAAGAGTAGTAGCTCTTGTTTGTAGCGCTTTAAAACTAGAATTTTGTATAATTCTATGCCTGGAGCGTTCCTTAATTCAATCTTAGATTTTTTTTTATAAAATTGAACCGGCAAACGAACTTACAGTTCGTCTGATGTGAAGTGACTACAAAGACGAACTTAGAACTAACCGCAGGAATAACTTTGTCGACACTTTTCAACAACGAATCGATGATTTTTAGTTTTCAGATTTTTTCTTTCGTATATTCCTGTCTATAGCTCGCTGAGCGACCTTGAGCCCCCTAAAACGGCCAGCTGTGAAGGAGCTTGTCTCAGTTCCATAATATGTCATTACTGGCAACATACACTGTACATTCATTTCAACAGTGGTAGAGCCACGCGGCAGCTTTTGCCGTCGCACGGATGGGCCGGCTCGAACCGGCGTAGTACCACGACCTCACAGAAAACCAGCGTGAAGTAGAGGTTTACCTCTGCGTTTCGCTCGGTGAGTGCAGGTGGCCGGAGGCCCTTTTTACTGGAAATGAGACATTCCATCTTAGTCCTCACGGGTGACAACGCATGTACATTTTGATTTGTAGTAGAGGATAGATGTAGATGTCTATGGGCCGCAGCAACCACTTACCATCAAGTGGACTGTGTGCTCGTTTGTTTCCCTTATCCTATAAAAAAAAATCTTGTTTGTAACGTTTTTAGGAGTAGGTACGTTCCGATATGTGTCGTAATTTCTCAGGTTTATAATGATTAATCTCACATTTATAACAATTAAATAGCATTTTATTTTGTTGGTATTGTAATTTATTTCTTTGAGCCAGCTGATCTGACCAGGGGGGTTAGCCAAGATGATTTTCGGCGAACGTTAACGCTATGGAAAGCTGTAATAATTTAAAATAATAAATGTTGTACAACCAACTTCAATATAAATTATTAAGAATAACTCAAAAACTATTAGTCAGAACTTGATCAACCACATGTGAAGTACCAGCTTTCAAATAAAAAAAGAATCATCGAAATCGGTTCATCCAGTAAAAAGTTATGAGGTAACACATATAAAAAAAATACAGTCACTAAACAATCTAATTTAATATATGTATTACTTGTGAGATATATTATGTTTTCATGCGATTGCCAAGTCAATCTATGTATCAATCTATGGACTGAATAAATTAACCGACTTGGTATTACATGGATCTCACAACTTTTTACGGTAGAAGAACTGAGTTGCGGGACTTGGCTTTTTTTGCAAGTTATATTTTTGATGGCATTTTCTTTTTCGAGTAAACTTTTTAAGCAGTCAGTTTTTTTCAAATTACTGTTTTCATTATTGGGCTTGTTAGTTTTCTGCAAACTTCCAAAAAGGAGACGGTACTTAATTCGAATGTATGTTTTTTATGTGTGTTACCTGATATTTTTTTACTGGGTGAACCGATTTCGATTATTCTTTTTTTTATTTGAAAGCTGGTACTTCTCTTGTGGTCACATGATCAAAGTCAGACCAAACTTTTTTGAGTTATTCTTAATAATTTATACTGAAGTCGGCTGTACAAAATTTTTAATTTTAAGTTATCTATAGCGTCAACGATCATAGAATGTCATCTCGGCTAACCCCGCAGTCGGTCAGAACAGAAAAAAATTATCTGTACGATTATATTTCCTTTAAGTGGGTATCTACTTACCTTAATTCGTCAACGTAACTTGTTAATGAGGAATGCTGCTGTGGGTTATTTTTTGTAGGTATTTTCAACAATGTTTAATTGTCACGTGGCAGTCGCACACAAACGTCGTTATCTTTCAAGCAGTCATTAATTTTATAATAGGCCTTATTATTCAAGGTATTTTTTTAAACTTTACATCTTTTCAGGCATCATATGCATATTATGTGTCAATTGCCTCGTTAGTCTAGTGGTTGTAGTAGTGAGACTACTGATCATGAGGTCCCAGGTTCTTGAGTTTTTCCATCAAGAAATTCTCGGTAGCTGCCTGGAGTCAGGAAGTTGGCGGTGTCTCACCCCCGTGCCTCGGAAAGCACATAAAGCCGTTGGTTCTGCGCCTGATCTCTTTCCGGTGGTTTACCGTCCCATGGCTTGCGCATACACTTGGGCACTATAATCCTGTCCTACGCCGATGGCTAGTCTCCGTTGATGGCCGCAATTCGGTCTGGAAGACATTATTATTATAAGTGTCAAAAACATCTTAACTACAGTATAAATATATCTTAACTGTGAATTGTCTGCAGCGAGACATAACAGAATTAAACCCGTAACCAAACACCGAGCGCTCTTGTCGCATTCATTACACTCTCTAGCACTTGCGCCCGCGTCGACTGACATTCACGATTGATTCCCGCCTGATATATGAACTATTTTGAACTTTAAACCCTCGTGTTAAGGATTGATATCACAGGCTGGTATTAAAGTAGAATCTCGTCTTATTAAGCGCGAAACGAGGCATCAGCATCCATCATAATTCTGCCTCATTTTGTAATGCGGCTGCGAGATGCGATATTTTCATATGCGTACACAACTTTATGTGAACGTGCTACAGCGGCGCGACTGCTTCTGCTTAAAGTCGACATTCCTGTGAACAACTTCGTGCAAAGATTGTTTTATAAGTGCGTAGGTAGTACTAGTTGCAAGTACGCGAAAGTTGTTGATGTCGGCTGTGCATTGGGTTTTATTTCGCTAATCCGTTATTGCAATTTCTCTAGCAAAGTTAATTCTTCGTCCTGCGGCTTAGGTTTATAATATTTAACCACTTTATTTCATATTTCTATCATAAATTGACCGAGTTGTGACCATTTAGAACGTTATAAACAGATATAGTAAAGATTTAATGAGGCATTCCATCTTAGTCCTCACGGGTGACAACGCATCTGCATTTTGATTTGTAATAGAGGATAGATGTAGATGTCTATGGGCCGCAGCAACCACGTACCATCAGGTGGACTGTGTGCTCGTTTGTCACCCTTATCCTATAAAAAAAAACATATTCGAGATGTCATAACATTTGTTAGGTTTGAGCCTTGTCTTTGTTGAATCGTATTTTTTTAAAATTATAGAATTAAATATTTATAGGTACACATAAGTAGCTTTGAGTGTAACCTCTGTCTTGCTCTCTGATTGGCTAATACCACAAAAATTCTAATGACTGTTTCATTTCGGTGTTACAGAACCTTTTAATTACTTAATTTGATATGCTTTCACAAACTTTCAAAGTACAAGAAATCCTTGTTACGGTCAGGATGGGAAGCTTAGTTTCATACATACTGTTAAAGACAATTTTCTTCTCTACTCTTTTACATGGATTAATATATAATGATTTCTTATATTTACGCGAACACTACACATTGAATAAAACTGTTTTTTACGGATTTTATCGCGTTTATTTTATTATTTTTATTCCCGACGTTTCGAGTGCTTTTCAGCAACCATTTTCAGCTAAAAAACTGAAGGTAGCCGGGCTAACTGTGACATCGGGACGTCAAACATCTCAGTCCCCCCCGTGACCATGGGTTGCTGAAAAGCACTCGAAACGTCGGGAATAAAAATAATAAAATAAACGCGATAAAATCCGTAAAAAAACAGTTTTATTCAATGGATTAATATATTCACTTACATTCTTTATACTTTTCTACCGACTTCAAAAAGGAGACGGTACTCAATTCGACTGTTTTTTTATGTGGGTTACCTCATAACTTTTTTTCTGGGTGAACCAATTTCGGTGATTCTGTTTTTATTTGAAAGCTGGTGCATGTGGTCCCATAGAAATTTGATCAAGGTCTGACCAATACTTTTTGAGTTATTCTTAATAATTTATATTTAAGTAGATTGTAGAAAATGTTCAATTTTAAATTATTGATAATGTACCACTTTTTTGGTGGCAAAAATTGTATGTTATTTTTTATAAAACTAAATTGACAATCGTTCGTGCCAGTTGCATGGTAAATGTCTAATGCAGTCCATTGACACCTGCAACCAACTTAAAGCAAAGTAGGTTACAGATGCGTTGTCGACTCTGAGGATAAGGTAGAATCCCTTACAGCCTGTAGTTATATTGGCTCTCCTTATTCTTCAGATCAGAAGGCAGCAGCGTACACACCGCTGCTAGGCGGCAGCAACTGATAAGAGTATGGTGCCTACAGAGAAGGAGTTCAAGCACGTAGTGTATTGTATATAGTGTAAACTTTTGAATTGTTACGGTTTCTTATGTTTACATGAACACTGCATATTTAAATGAATCTAAGTTTTACAGATTTAAACTATTAATTTTTGGTCTGACAGAAGGATCAAAATTTATTCCGGCAGAAGGACCGAAAATTAATAATTTTAAAGTAAAGGTAACCGTGGTGAACTACGACATTGGAACGTCGAACACCTCAGTCCCCCGTAAAGTACTCGAAACTTTGGAAATTTGAAATATGTTAATATAGGTGATAAAATCCGTAAAACTTAGTTTCTTTTAATTTTGAATTGTTTTGAGTATCATCATCTCAGTTATATCGTAACACCCGAGACGAGAATCAATCGAAGGCAAGTATTGATATGATCAACATTGATCAATCGCCACAAAGAAATTGTGCATTATTGGTCTACAGAAATTTATACTGGTTGTTATTAAATTTGTTTATTTATTATTCCTTATTATTGGAAACTAATTTCTTTGTTTATTTAGTATGAAATCGTGCTTACTTTATATTAATGAAATAGTCGTTTTTATATTAATGAATCGTTTAATTTTGCTATGGGGTAATGTGACTGATATTGAAGCTATATTTGTTTTGCAAAAGAGAGCCGTTCGGGCGATTTATAACCTAAATTGTAAAGAGGCCCTCAGACAAAAATTTAAAGAAATAAACATATTAACTTTGGCATCGCAATATATTTATGAAAATGTAATGTATGTACATAAAAACATAAATAGCTTTAATAAGAATAAGGATGTGCATACTTTAAACACTAGGAACAAACATAAGCTTGTAATACCAGTTACTAGACTCTACAGAATCAGTTATTCATTTATGGGGCAATGTATACGCTTTTACAACAAAATCCCAGAACATATTCAAAGTTTATCAATAAACAAATTTAAAAGTTTTATTAAAGAAAAACTGTACAAAAAGGGTTATTATAATATCAAGGAATACATGAATGAAAATAACCCCTGGGAATAAGGTGATCGCCATCATGCTGGTTCTATTAAAAATCATTTAAAATTGTATAAATGAAATTATTGTTAAGTGAAATATGTTTCAAAAAAAAAGTCCCGCTGGGTTTCTTGCTGGTTCTTCCCAGGACAGAGGTATTTTCCGAACCAGTGGTAAATAAAAAATGACTTTCAATAAGAATTATGTAATAATTAATATTGAATAAAAAATTATTCTATTCTATTCTATTCTATTCTTGTCATCATTTTTTCTTTAATTATTGGTTACTAACAAGTTGTCCACCTAATGGTATATGTATGTATGGTCTTCGATTTGGAATCAAAATGCAGATGCGTTGTCGCCTCTGACGAGCAAGATAGAATGACTCGTGGTACCTAATGGTGTTGGTCAGGTAGCTTTTTTTATGGAATAAGAGTCAAAAAAGGCCACATAGTCTACATGATGGTAAGTGGATGCTGTGACTTACATCTACATCTATCCTCGATTTCCTCGATTAAGAATCCAAATGCAGATGTGTTGTCACCCCTGAGGAGTAAGGTGGAATGCCACGTTTCTAATGAAAAGGGTCTCCGGTTATCTACACTCATCGTACGAAACACAGGAACACATAAAGTATATTTTATATAAGCTGCTTTTTTACGCTGTTATTCTGTGATATTCCTCACTACTAGGTATAAAAATTACTCATAAGGTACTTCGGTTCTCGTCATTCACTATAAGAAACACAGCAGTGTTATGCTGCTATTTTACGCTGGTATTCTGTCCGAGGTTAGACCTTCTCCGATCGAGGCAATTTATCGTGCTTCTGCCATAATACAGCTGTAGCGTCTTCTTCTGCTTCTTCATTTCGTAAAAGTCCATTGTAGGGTTCCATTTTAGGTTTTTATTTTCAGTATCAGTGAGGTTTTTGGACTAATCTTGAGGTACAGTGAATGAATTATGATTAAATTATCCAATCACCTACTGCGCAAATGTCATTTTTCATTTCTTTAGTTAATTTTTAATAAATATTTAACACTTCTAGACTGGTGAACCGTAAGAGACGTTGTAACTGTTTAGTGGCGGTGTAAGAATATCTCCTACCTCTTGTCTAATTGTTATTGTATAAGGCGACAGAGGGAAATTAAATAGAAGGTCTGCAGCTGCATCTTCTTGATAATAACTCAAATTAATTAAAAAACCGCGTTTACCAACCCGCCTGCCAAGCGTGGTAACTACGGCAATAAGGGATATGACAATATAGGGAAAATTCCCTATAAGTCTTATGTATGGGAGTTACTCATGTTCAGCAGTGGATTTATAGTGCATGAACCAGAGTAAGGAAATACTATTCAATTAATGTGTTTTCTTTATAGAATAAGGATGACAAACGAGCACACAGTCCACCTGATGTTAAGTGGTTGCTTTGACCCATAGACATCTATATCTATCTTCGTTTGCGTATTAAAATGCCGATGCGTTGTCAGCCGTGAGAACTAAGATAGAATGCCTCTTTTCCAGTAAAACGGGTATCCGGTTCTCTACACTCACCACACGAAACACAGCAGCATTAAGCTGCTATTTTACGCTGGTATTCTGTGATAGCGTGTTACTTCCCCGGTGGAGCCGACCCATTCGTGCTACAACTATACTATTAATATAGCTGCAGCATGGCTCTACCACGTATGTAGAGAATATTATACAAAACGAGCACAACGTACACATAGCTCCTGTGGTCGAATCGCATACAAGGAAATGGGTAGAAATTATGAATTTATTTACTACTATTATATTGTACTACGTAGTTTCCAATAATATGTATTCTTTGCCATTACTTTAATTATTTGATTAAGATTTATTCAAAATTTAATTATGTGTTAAGAGTATTCGCTATATCTATTAGTATTTTCTAATTGTGTAGCACTACCGACATTCATTAAAAATTTCATAATAAAATAAAGATTGCCTTTATAAAAACATCTTTTTTTTCCTTAACACTTATGTTAATATTTATTTTGTTATATCTTTTTTTCACTTATGTTTTATACGTACATAACGTTTGTTTATAGATTATAAAATTAATAAATTAATTTGTGTTCCCTACGCTGTTAAATCAATTGAATTAGGTGTGGTTGTATTATTAATATCGCAGTTTTGATGCTCTACAGACGAGTGGCAGATAAATAATACGCTATCCTAATAACGGGTAGTGTCATTAAACACTAGGTGCGACTGACAGACAATCATTGTGTGCAGGTGATCGCGCTCATTAATTTAAAACCATAACGCTTTTATACGGGACGATTTTACGTGTCGGCTACGTCAAGATGATGATATTGTACGTGTCTTTTTTATATTATTATGTGAGAATCGAACTAACATTTAACCTGATGGTATGTGGATACTATTACTCATGATCTGCAGCTAACTTTAAAAATGAAGCAGGTCACCTCTGATGGACACCCTCTGGTCTGGAGGATATAAGTTGATATAAACTGCTTGATGATAGAAATAGTTAAGAAGGTAGTTCCCAGCTAGACAGGTGAGGATTTTATTGGGGAAGAAATAAGAACATTAATGTATGCCGTGTTTGCGTGTACTTCAGCCCACAAGGAGATTTTTTTAACCTTTACGCTAAGGGTTCACTATGCAAAACCACCTTATCAAAGTACAGTGTTGAACATAGGTTTTACCTCATGGATTGCCTCTAGGGAGGGTATTTGTCATAGATGCCACGCTTGTCAGGTAGATTAATAACCGCAGTTTTTTTAATTATATTGAGTTGTAATCAGGAGCATGATGCTGTCCATCTCCTGTGCCATTTCTCTCTGTCACTTTATACGACTCCCACGGGATGACATGGGACATATTACTTACCATTATAACACCTAAAATAGAAAACGTTGCTTCAGTAATACATAACCAAAAAGAAAAATTTTAGATTATTAAATCGAGAAAGTGTTTTAGATTTTCTTATCTACCTTGCCTTTTTAAAATATCCAATGCTGTTAAAGCCTTTTTTTCAGTTTTTCCCTGTTATTTACTTGAAAGTTTCTCGTACAAACTTTGAATTGTCCAAGATCACCTTGTACGTGTTTGTTAAACATATCTATCTAATGTCAAAGTTATATTAAGTTAAATCAAAATTGACACAAAAACGTTTGGCCAGAATGGAAAATAAATTTGTTTTTTGTCACAATTTATTATTATAACTACTTATATGGCTCTTAGGCGACTAGTCTTTTTATAATTTAGTTTTATTATATCTTGTCTAGATCGTTACAACATATCACCTGTCAGAAGATGTACAAAATTGCATACATAATTATTAATGTAGCGAATTTAAAAGCTTTTTTAATGTCCATCCGAACGGACTCCGCTTTGACATGTTTTTAATCACTGATATTATCGGCCGTCATCCGTATTAATCACAGGCGACACGAGGTATCTTAATTAACGCTTTATTACTAAAAATTCAGAACGCCAAATTAACTGCACATTTTTGGACCAAACCTACACGAGCGTTAGGTCAATTTACACTCGACGACTTTTACTCTCCTACCTTACAAGGGCGACACTGAAAGTTTTTAGAACTGACCACTTGTAAACGATATAATAAAAAACCGGCCAAGTGCGAGTCGGACTCGCGCACCGATGGTTCCGAACAAATCCGTAGGTATATAAGTTTAAAATTTTTAAAGATATTTTTTATTATATGGTGTAACTAAAAATTTATGCTTTACGCAATTTTTCCTATATCTGTGCTATAATACGTTGCTTCGTACCAAATTTCTCTGAGTCTGAGTTCACGGGAAGTACCCTGTAGGTTTTGATTCCCTTGCGAGTGTCGAACATTTGCGGCATAAACGGCTGTGTCTTTTGATTGCGTTGGCTTAGAAGTTTGATTTTTTCATAGCTTCAAGATACAATAGACTTGACTATTTGATATAAATATCAGCTTGATACCTTCACGCGTTTCTGAGAAAAAGGGTCTTGACAGATAGACAGACTGACAACAAAGTGATCCTATAAGGTTCCGTTTTTACCTTTTGAGGTACGGAACCCTAAAAATAAGTTCAAATTTTGAAAATGGAACTCTTTCGCAATATTATTGTGTATGTATTTTATTAATTTGTTATTTGTTTACGATTTGGCGGAAAATTGAAAATTATTTGTGTCACGTCAGCATGGTTTTAACGCGAGAAAATTTTCGTACAATGATTTTTTTTATGACTTTCGATGTCATTTAAGTCAATAAGAAAGTTATGATAGACTTCAATTGGCCTTTCACGATGAAGCCCTATCTTGTGGTTCCATCGGATGGAGCGATGTATTGATGTAAATGGACACTATTTTGAAAAGATATAATAAAACTAATAACTTGTTAGTTTGTTCAGTTTTTGATTTTCTAAGAAAAAGTTTTTGATTTTCAGTGTCACCCTCGTATTCACAACAGACACGTCTTAGACTTTTAAAATGGTCCATTGTGATAAAAAATTGGCATGTAAAGATATTAACGAGATCAGAAGAAAACATTTCAGATTGCAAAGTGGCACAGATGAAAGCAGAAGTACAACATTTTGGAAATATTAAATATCTGGTGGACACGCACGTACTCGTATATATTGATAAAAATAAAGGTGTCAAAACAAGTTAATAAATTAGTCCCCTTAATATTTTTATAAGATTTTTTATAGGTACCAAACATAGAATACACCAAATGATAAAACATTTCGCTATACTCACAACGTTGACGTTGAAGAGTGTAGAGTACCATTTCGATGGTAAAGCCATGACCCACCACCGCTTTATAGAATGGTTCGGCGGATTAATATGGAGTTTCTGTCGTCAATGGGTCTCGAGAACCTTGTTCTTTAGAGTACAGTTTAGAAACTATATTATGATAGGAGAAAATATATGTAGAAATAGATCGAATATTTTAGAAATAAAAAGAACTATATAGAAATCTTTAGTTCTCTTCGACTTTCTATTGTTTTTTTCGGCTGATTCCCAAATAATGACGTAATATGTGTGTCATTGTTGAGGAATACGGTATGCCGCATTGAACATTACGACGAAAGATTTTCACCGAATCGTGTCGCATTCGTTCCGTTCGCATTAAATTTCCGGATATCAATATCCGCCAATATCCAGGTAATGAGGGTCGGTAATTAAATGTCGTCTGTCAAAGCCGTCGCCGCGTCAAATTATATATATTCAAAATGTGGGAGGGGAGGGGGGTGATGTCACATTGAGGTACCCTCGCTCGGCCACTGACGAATTTATTTTGTTTCAAATTGATGACACAAAAATGTTGGTACACCATTTTAATTTATAACATGAAAGTTTAAGTCAACAAACTTGCTACCGTTGAGTTTTTAAAAGTATAATCGGATATTTTATTGGTGTAAAATTCATTTGATTGGTAACATAGGAACATTTTTTATAAAACTAAAGTGACAATAGAACTTATTGTCCGAGATTAGTTAGTGACTACTGTAGTCCATGAACTCCTGCAGCCAACGTATAATCTATAACCTTAAACAAAGAAGGGTACAGAGACGTTGTCACCTCTAATGACTAAGTTGAAATGACTCACAGCCTTTTGATTATACTGTACACCCTTCAGGCCGGAACACATATTAGATTTTATTCTGAACTATTATACAGAATACATATTGTTCTATCAAATAATGTTTATACTTATTATTTAGCCTATTATTTGCTGACTATTCCTAATGCGTAAAATGAAATATTTAGCTCAGAATACATGCCTCGGTAGGGACATATATCTGGCAATGGACAGCCGTAGGCTGATGATAATGATTACTTACGTACACTGTGACGTTACAAAACAACGTGTGTTGTGAAATAGTAACACTTAAATTTAAAATAAGATCGTAGCTTGAAAGCTTAGTGCTTGAATATGATCCCACTTTATGTGACGATACCGTGTCGGTAGCTTTCGACTTGCTCGCTGTTGCACTTGCTGAGTAAAAGCCTATTTATTCTTCTCTTGAAAACATATACATTAATTTCGCATGCAGTCAAATTTCATCAATCTTTAGTTATTGTAAATCTTTTGTTATTGCTAGACAAATCCACAAAGGTAGGATAGAAAGCCGTCCCGCTTCTTGTTGTTCCTGCACACTCCCCAAAATATATTTTAAAGCCCCGAGAGACTCTCCTTATAAAGAAACTGTAGTACTCAAAGGTATCATTTACTAATGTCAAATATTCATTCCAACAAATCACTCAGCGCTCATCATAATTTCCGCTGTCGTGTCAAACTTGACAGAGTTATGGCACTTCTTGCGATATTCATAATATGTCATGACACTCTGCGTCCCGCAGTCCGTAGTTAGTGCTCAAGCCGTTGCAGCTGTTGCGTCTATGAATTTTAAGGAGGTAGTTTGAAGTAATTTAGACGGCTGTCTTGATTTGTTTATAGTGAGCTTATTTTAAAAATTATTCATACTTTTAAATCTAAATACTGATACTAAACATTATAGGTTTTTTATATGCATAGTAACAAACTTTTTTAACTTATAATCTAGCAGATCGAAATTTCCGGTTTAGTGGTCAGCGTGTCCTGTTACACATAGGTCTCTTCCAGCTGTTTCGATTATTTTTTATTAATTATTATTAGGTTTTCTTGAACAGATTGTCCCTCCAATGATCTTGACCTTCTTCTCCAGTGACCTGAACGATGATATGATGATCATATGAGCATTATGAGTCGTGCACTTTTCGATTTTCCAAACTATTTTTTAAATTGAAGTTTGACATAAAATTATTGGAAAATTGGAAGTATAATAAGGTTATTAGTGAAAATTTGTGGGTATTTAAACTACTTTAAAAAAATCCGTATAAGCAAGGTATACGTAATTTTTTAAATATCTACCGCTTAGGGCATGCATAATTGGATTTACCAATAGTTTTTTATTTTATTTTCAGTAGTAATGTTAATATTTATTTATTTATATTACTATATTTTATGTATGGCTTATATTAAACAAACATCTTATTTTATCATTTTTATTTAATAACACCACAACCAGATGAGAATACGATATAAATACCCCACCAAAAATGATAATAACTCTTCCTATTTCTGTAACAAACAAAAACCTTATTCATTAATCTAAAACCAACTACTTGAATAAAGCTAAATATAACTTAACAGTTGCATTTTTTATTTTTATTTAAGTTTAGAGTCCTTTAGGATAACGGTCTGCTATAGCTTTTTCCATCTTACTTTGTCATTTGCCTCTACTGTCTTAATCTTTTTTTCGTTTTTCTATATTGTAACTTCATCTTTTTAGTTTAAGCTTTTTTTTTAAATTAATTAAATGACAATTTAACGCAGTTACTGGTAGTACCTGATAATAACACGATGAGTTAGTCAAAATAGTTTCTTCGTCGCAAATGGTTATTAATTAGCAAAAAACAGCGGGGAAGCGAGGCGGGCGCTTCTCAATCATAAATCACATGGAATACCATTGGAGACATATAATTAAGTGTATGACGAGTTGGATTTATGCGCCAATAAATATGTCAGCCGGGGTCTTTCTTAAGTACAGATGGCGCCACAGCTCACGTCGGCCAGTAGCTGAAATTACAAAAATAAGATTTTTACGATTTTTTAAATCTGTTTTTTATTACCGTGTATTGTCGGTGTAAGAATATCCACTACCCCATATCATCTCGTGGGTGTCATAAGAGGCGACAGAGGGAAACAACTCAGGAGATGGGCAGCAGCGTCATCCTAATAACTACTAAAAATTTTAACATAACCTTTTCTATTTCACTACATATCCACTTCTGTACATGGAACTATTATTGTATGGGAGGTTTCCAACATCGCCTGTCATACTTTGCCAAAGTCGCTAAAAGATCGCATTACCAGACGTCTCGCAACTGTGACGTAAATGAGATTATCACACCGATCTCTCGTAAGCCTTAAGAGTTTTTGGTATTTTCCATATTCGACTCGTTGGATACCTACGGGGTCAATAGGATACACTAAGAAATACACATTAAAAAAATGATGTCACTCTACGTCTTTATAATAAATCTTCTACACTAGCTCATAATAATCCACTGCTGGATGCTATACCATTATACGCTTGGCGCGTTCCATTGTACGGTTAAAGTGCTAATCCTCTCGCACCTTACAAGCCCACACACCTTTCGTAACAGTCGCATGCGTGGTCGTTTCATTTTGATAACGTAATGACTTTTGATCAGTCCCCGAGTAGGTTTTGGCTAAATAACGTAATGTTTTGTTAAATTAAATGAGAAAAGTTGACATAAATTAATTTTAACACTGGTGTGATGATAGTCTGTTTGTAATAAAATCCTATATTTTACATATATCTGAGTTTCGGGATAGAACGTCAATGTCTGACTAACCCCTACCTGTTGGACCCTTTCACTGAGTGTTTTGAAAAATAAAACTCAATGTCACGTTTAGTTTTTGCTGGAGAATTCTTCTAAATATAAAAAAAAATCAAAACACTTGTGTTGCTGACTGTACATGGCACTTATTCAATATGACATGTATTTTGCGCAAAAATTGCATAAAGACAATAACAATAGTGCGGAAACAATAAGAAACACCAGCAAACAAAGACTACTCTTCACAATGGACCCACAATGTGCCCGAAATGAAAAGGTGCTTTAGAAGCTTACACAGTCATTCAAGCTGTTGTGACTTGTACGTAGACTGAGGTAGCGGTTCCTAATTCATTTTATTTTATGCTTAGTTTAGCAGAAATACAATATGTAGTTTATATCGAATATCAACTACATGTAGTTCAAAGCAAAAATCGTCTTCCAAAAACGGGAAAAGTGGAAAATTTTAATGTAATTTTTTAAATATTATAATACACTACTTAAGGAAATCATAGTACCCGAACTAATCAAGTTCTTACTTAGGCTAACCACTTAATGAGGGCTAATAAATTTTCTGCTCACCAGATGTCGCTAGTTGTAACTGAGGTAAAGTTTTTTGTCACACAGTGTAATTTAATTGAGCAGTTAGTTTATAATAAAAGTTTATCAGTTTCTAGAGTATTAACTTAATACACAAAAAAATGCGTCAGTGGTTTGCTCTTAAACTTTTTTGCACAGTTTTAACTTTTCTTTAAATTTTTCTACTTTTATGAATATCTGTGGATTGGTTTATTTATCTTTAATCTTATTAATATAAAATATAGCTAATAGTGCAGAAAGAAACAATAACCTTTACATTTTCCGAACAAATTAACTTTTCTGCTATGAAATCTGTCAAATATTATACCTCACTTTCTAGTGGCGCCGCCCTGGTGGCAGAAAAATTCGTGGATGCCCTCATTTTAGAATTTTATTATTATCTGTAGGAATCATAGTATAACATATTATAACCATGTCACATGTACTGTTCTATAATTTATCCATACACCGGACATAGCCCAATGCATTAGTAGGCTGAAGTGGCAATGGGCCAGCCAACCGACTATCGATGGGGCAGAAGGGTTTTCTTTGAGCGGAAGCCTCGCGTCATATAGGATGGACCACCATTAGATTATGATGAATTGACGACATTGTAATATTACATGTAGGAAGTCGATGAATGCAGGTGGGTTAGGACCTTTCTTTGTGGTTTGACCGTGAAGGAAAAGGTGAGATCATCTGCCGAGCAAAGGGTTCAGCCCGAGAGTGGCCAACGTTCCATGTGTTACTTCGGATCTGTTCTATATATAGCGCACTAACTTCAAAACTTTGTTAGCGCGATTTAAGGTTCGATGTTTCGCTTGCGGCGCGACGACAGCGCTGCCACAGTGGTATTCTTTGAGGGAGGCCTATGTTTAAAAGTGGACTTGTGAAGGTCTGTTTTGAGGATAATTATGATCATATACTGATTTTATAAAGTATATGTTTTTTAAAGTATATAAAGTAAATATTTATTTTATAAAGTATAAATGCGTCCTATGGTTAATTTGACACAATTTACATTTTTTTTCAAATACACATTTGTCAAAAAACGCATAATAGTCATGTTAGATGGATATTCGCTGTAAAAATACGAATTACAGTGAGAATAAATAAATGTATTTAAAATTCCAATAGATATGTTGTCAGTGACTCGAAAACTGACAAACTGATTTGCTACTTCCACAGAAAGGTGAGGTTAGCTGCCATTGAAAATTTCTATTAGTATCTTTCTCAAAATCGTCATCCATCGCGTTTTTTGCTAGAAAAGGGTGGCGAGCGAGTGTTATCTCAACTCCGGCCGCATCTGTCCGTGCATAAATCTGTCGTATATGAAAAGAATTAAAACGTTCCATTGTAGACGGCCGAATAAATCTTGGAGATATCTTTGTGAGGGACGCGCGTCGCCCGCGGGCCGGCTCTCGCGTTCGGGCGATATTTTACAAGTTTTTGACAGCCGATACGGCCCGTCGCGGCACCTGCGCGCCTCATGACGCTCAGTTCGCTCCCACACCGAGACTCTGCCAGATTCGATTGAAATTTCCTGACGTCTACGTTCAATTGATCTAGGTTTTGAGTCAGGGTATTTCCGCAGTCTAGTGTCTTTTTCTATATGTACAACATGTAACAAAAAAACTTAAGGTTCCCGTTAAGTGCGTTATCGAAATCATTAATCAAAGGTATAGAAATAACTTTACTTTAGAAAACACAACCATAAAAAATCAATTAAATTTAAATAATTTTTATTTGCAAATTGTATCTGGTTTTATTACCTCTGCATTTCTTGGGCAATAAGATTATTGTCAAAGATCCTACTGTACCGATTTGCGTGTCAGTAAGAGGTAATAAAACCTATTTACAAATAAAATAAAATATTTAAATTCAATTTAGTTTTTTATGGTTTAGTTTTCTGAAGGTAAGTTATTTCTACGTTTGAATACTGATTCTGATAATGCAATTAACGGCAACCATAGGGTTTTGCAACATATTGTATGCGGTCAACATATTTAATCCATATTAACATTTTGTTATGTATCGTTTACATTCTTAAATTTTACATAGACAAGCATCCAAACCCAGGACAATAATGTGACCTACATTAATAAAAATAAAAACAATTGTTCCGTTCGGAATTCGAACGGGGCCCGCACTGCCTTAGCCAAATGCTTAACCACTGTGCTGGCAAGCCGTCTATGAATTGTAAGACAATATTTGTTGGAATTAACTTGATGCTAACTTCACACTTGTCTTGAAGAATGTTACAATTTAGTGGTCCAGAAAAACTGACAGCGGCAAAGAATTAAATGTTTTCTTACCAAAACTATAATCATTATCAATACAGCTCAGCAAAACTCCTCTGCTGAACTAGGTTTCCTTCATATACATATATCCACAAAGTACGGCCTTAAGTCACCTGACTCCATCTGCAACATGCATGTTTAATTAGAGCGCTTCAGTTGAAAACATTTGGGTTATTATCTATACAAATAAATAAAATAGAAGTGTCTGTTTGTAATGTCAAAATAACAGCTTTTTACTATATACATGTGAAAGTATAAACAGTATATAACAAAAACACGATTTTTAAAATTTTTGTCTGTCTGTCTTTCTGTCTGTCTGTCTGTTTGTTCCGGCTAATCTATGAAACGGCTGGACCTATTTTGACCGGATTTTCACTGGCGAATAGCTGATGTTATAAGGAGTAACTTATGCTATTTTTATTTTAGTAAAATAATTAGGGTTCCGCGCAAAAAAAAATCAATACCCATGAAATCCAATCGTAGCAAAATCTACGCGGGCGAAGTCGCGGAAAACAGCTAGTAGAAAATAAAAAAGGCAAATACACCCTATGAAGCAATCTATGGGGAGGCCTTTGTCCAGCTGTGGACTTCTGATTTTTTTATAGGATAGGGTGACAAACGAACACAGTTCACCTGATGGTAAGTGGTTGCTGTGACTCATGGACATCTACATCTATTCTCAATAAATAATCAAAATGGAGATGCGTTGTCATCCGTGAGGACTAAGATGTAATGCCTCTTTTCCAGTAAAAAAGGTGTCTACACTTATCATACGAAACACATCAGTGTTAAGCTGCTATTTTACGCTGATATTCTGTGAGAGCATACTTCCCCGGTCGAGCCGACCCATTCGTGCTACAACTATACTACTAATGTAGCTGCAGCATGGCTCTACCACGTGCAGATTTTGATACGCTGTAACGGTAAGAGCAAATTCTAAATCAATATTAACTAAGTTGCAATTGATTTCTTTTGCTAATTGCTTGGTGATCTTCTCGGTTCGGCACTAGTTTTTACAACATTCGGCACTGTGTTAAAGATGGACTGGTGCAGACGCTAAATTGTAATTGTGACGATAATAACTACGTATATCCTACAGATGTTACATTACTCTTTAAAATTAAGCTAACTTCAATCCCTCATACATTCTGAGTCAAGAAACATTAATAAATAACTGACCCAATCAACGCCAACCCTAAATTATCCACCATGTAAGCCTTAGTCAAAATCTAAAACAAAAATATCCTCTCAGCGGGGACTTCTTTTTCTTTTGTTATAGGATAAGGGTGACAAACTAGCACACAGTCCACCTGATGGTAAGTGGTTGCTGCAGCCCATAGACATTTACATCTATCCTCTATTATAAATCAAAATGCAGATGCGCTGTCACCCTGAGGACTAAGATGAAATGCCTCATTTCCAGTAAAAAGGGTCTCCGCTTCTCTACACTCACCATACGAAACACAGCAGCGTTAAGCTGCTATTTTATGCTGGTATTCTGTGAGACAATTTATTGAGAATTAAGCTACTATTTTACGCTGGTACTCTGTGAGACAATTTATTGAGAATTCTCAATAAATTGTCTGAAGGCAGAGAAGAATAAACTTCATAAATCGACTCACCAATAACAGTATTGTGCGGAGTTTATAGCGATTAGCCCCGCACCCTGCTTTCGGTGTGGGGATTCCTTATTCAGTACATATGTGGTTATTATAGCGACGTGCGTGTATCTAAGTCACAGTGACACAGTGATCTAAGTGAGGGAAACACGACCTTCATTAAAACATTACTTTAAAAAGAGACCGCAATACTTATTTTTATAACATTAGGGTTAAAAACAAGCAATCTTTCTATATCTATCTAATATATAAAATATAATTTTTGTTTGTTTGTTTTTATGCGCTGCCATACCGTTCATCAGATTGTGCTCAAATTCTGTCAACTTATTGCTTGCACTTGGGCGAAAGTTATAGGCATAGTACAATTAAATTACAGTAGGTGGGGCGCGTGTCGTACCGACCTATTTATTTGAAAGTTATACTATATCATTCAATTCAATGAATGTATTATCATTTCTAATTAAACAATATAACCCAATATGATATTAAAAGAATATTTCCACAATTTTTTTCTGTGGCATTAACGCGCCGGGTACCAACTAGTGTGTACAAGTGTATAATATAAATTGTAGTTGCGTTTTTGAGCGACTGAAGTCATATTCGGTGATGTAAAAATTAATTAGCTAAAATCCGAGTGAAAAATAAAAATAATGTGTAGTTTGAAGAGCACCTCCAGTTCTTCCTCAATCGCGTGTACTATCCCCGTCACCACTAATCCCAATACTACTACCACTACACTAGGTAAGGTACCCCCCTCTCGATAATACGACACGTGTTTCGCCTCTAAACGCTACGCTGACTGGTTACCGCCAAGTTAACCGATCAGCCACAGTTTCTGTTTCTCCTGCTGATGCCTCGCTTAGAGGTATGTGGTGGTATGGTATCTTTCATAACCTATGGTGTTGGAGGTAATTCTCTTGGGATTAGTGGTGACGGGATAGTGCACGCAAATGAGGGAGGATGGAAGGTGCTCTTCAAACTAGATGTATTTCGCATTTTGATTGTTTTGGTAACGAAGCAATTCAATTTATTCCTAAGAGGTAACAACGACTCGGTATTATTGTTTCGTAATCGATGGCTGATGTAAGGTGTGTACTGACCGCAGTATCCACTTAATAGACTGTGTACTAGTTTGTCACCCTTCTATAGAGAAAACAAGTAAAATATAAAATTCGAATCATACTTTTTGAAGAACTACAGTTTAACTATGTTTTTTTTTATAATAATTTACTTTTCTTCTCGAACTAGGTACCATGTTCTCAAATCAATCGTCCGTACATAGTTATAATCTGTCTGAGAGGAAAGAATTAATCATACGAGGTGGTCGTGAGAGAGGAGTACTGTTCGTCATAAATCGGGCCCCTATCACTGCATCGCACGTCAATGTATCGCATTACGACATTGTGTGTTTGATATCGAATTTATTACAGGGCGTATTCGAATCACTCGGAACACGTCAGCCGGCGTTGTTCGGCGCTCATAAATTCAGTGACATATCGTTCGAGTTCCAAGATTTTTCTGTATAAAACAATTCACCACCTATTTAAATCGTATACGGAATTACACACCTTATTATTTAACTATTAAGAACTACATCAACCTATTTTGTTAGCATTTGTTAACATTGTTGTCGGAATCGAGTCGAGTTTTGTCTCATATTAATGACGGTTCTTTTTTTAATATATTGGGAATATTTTTAATGTTGAGTTGCGGCGAATTCCTGGTCGTATACTCATCGTTTTCAAGAAGTAGTTTCATATGCGATTAAGTTTTCCAAATGACCTCGTTTAATAATGGTAAAACAAGCTTCTCAAGATTCCAATTATTCAGCCTTTTATGATGCTCTGGTACCGGCTTTGCGAAGGGTAAAGGAGTTACATGATTTGCGATAATCTTTCAAAAAGTTTCATGCATGATGTAATAAATTTTAAGTGGAATTATATATTTCTACTAGATAGATACTTAAGACCGTTTTTCTGAGTAATTAAAATACATCTAATTCTGTTGGAGGTCCTTTGAAAATAAATAAATGATAAATTTGTTATACAAATTTATGACGATAATCACCGGGATACTAATATGGCTTTCAGAGTTTATAAACTAAAGTAGAAAAGAACTGATTACGTCGAAAGCGAAATTGGGTAGCATTTAATAGAAGTATGATGGAGTAGGATCACGTTTAGGTAAATGTAGTGTGATGTGCCCCCTTGCTAGTGGCGTGATAAGCTGCCCTTAGCCCTTAGCGATAACTTGATTTTTGAAGTCGAAGGTCGGGTTAAGAAGCGCTCTTTGGGAGAGGTTTATATGCAACAGGACTATCGCAGGCTGGTGATGATAACTCTAGATGTTACTGTGTTTTTTAAAGATTATTTTTACTAATGTTTCATCAATACGAATACGTTAATCGTGTATCGACGTATATCGTAATACGTTACGACATTCATTATCGTAATATTTACTACGATTCATTACGACACTTGGTTCACAGCTTTTTTATTTTTCAAAAAATGCACAGATAAAAGATAAGACAGTTCCGTAACTCATTGCTTAGCCACTGCAGAACAAGTGTTTGTAATTTGTATGGCTTACAAATAATTGTTCTGGGTCTGGATCCTTGTAAAATTACTTCCTTGTGAAATATCTGTATATAAAATTCCCTCACGATACAGAAGGAAATCATAGAGCGGAGGTGACGTTTTTTTTTTTAAAAAAAAGGGGGTGAACACTTGTATATTTTCTGCCGACTTCCAAAAAGGGGATGGTACTCAATTCGACTGTATGTTATTTTATGTGTGATACCTCATAACTTTTTATTGGGGGAACCGATTTCGATGATTCTTTTTTTTATTTGAAAGCTGGTACTTCTCGTGTGGTCCCATATTTAGGTTTCAGAATTTGATCAAGGTCAGACCAATAGTTTTTGAGTTATTCTTAATAACTTATATTGAAGTAGACTGCACAAAATTTTTAATTTTAAATTATATTATTTTTAAATAAAAACTTCCCAATGATAAATAATTGATTAGTAAAGCTTTTTTGATACTATAATTGAAATAAAAGTTAAATGAAAAGGAAAAAAAATACCCGATTGCCCCAGAAGGCGGGTAATGTATTTCGAGCATAATATGTATGTTTGTATATCTAGATCTTTGGCACACTGAGTAGTCTAAACGACTTGATGGCTTTTAACATAAGGTTACGGAAATGACATAGGGTATAAACAATTTCCCTTTTATGTTAACTTTTCTAGTAACTGTATTATTTAATGATTTCTTATATTTACGCGAACAGTACACATTTAAATAAAACTAGTTTTACGGATTTCATCTCGTATATTAACTTATTTTATATTCCCCACGTTTCGAGCACTTTACAGCACCCATGGTCACAGGTGGGACTGAGGTGTTTGACGTCCCAATGTCATAGTTAACCACGGCTACCTCCAGATAAAACTTATTAATTTTTGTTCCGATCTACGCAGTATGAACTTACAGTATCTTGAAGTCTTGCAGTTGTATGCTTGAAGTGGGGATTTAATTTTATTAAATATGGGATCCCAAGCAGATGGTAGCACCCAGCCATCTTCTCTATTGAAATTAGGATGTTTTTTGATTTCAATAGCCTCGCGAATCATCCTTGGAAGGAATCGGTGTAATTTAGCGAGAATTTGTGGTCTATGAAATCTAATGTAGTGACGGGGGTGATCCTGTACGTATTCACAGACTGCTGTCTTCCCGAAGCGTCTATTCTTCACATCAGCTATGTGTTCTTTAACACGGGTTTTTACGGATCTTTTAGTTTGTCCTATATAAGAGAGACCACATTCACAACCAAGTTTATTATTATATATTTAACTGTATTATTTTTTTAATAGCTGTAGAATATAATAGAATAAAACAATTGAACCCTTTTTCCTATTCTGTTGCTTAAGTACTTGATTGAAATTGTGTTCCCTGTTCTGTACAGATGAGTGAGCCGGGCGGACGGCGGGGCGACTAGAGATGCGCTCCAAGCAACAGCCGCGACCATCCTACCGCTGGCTCAACACCAACGAAAACGGTAAGTCACTATAGTATGTGCCAAATCGATTGAGAAAAACGGACAATGACCTTTCGGTCGTTTAACCAGGGGTTACAAACCTTCAATATATAGGCACATTTTATATGTAGTACTTTCTTTATTTATAATGATTTTTGTATAATGATTGATATAATATATATTTATTAACTATTATTAAAAAGTTATGTGAAAGATCGCTGTAGAAGAAAAATCATCTATTGTTATAAAGTACTTTATTCATTTAACAACAAAAAACATTAATTTATAACACATATAAAGATTCGAGTGATAACGACACCGAATAAGTACGTACTTATGCAAAAGATAAAACTTTATTTTTAATATTATATAAGAACTTTATTTTTATTCGGTGCAATCATCACTCGTATCTTCACTTGATGAACTATCTGTAACATTAATTATAAAGCGATCTGCAGTTTGGTCAATTCTATCATCCATGCCACGCATTTTTTGTTCAACCTTAAGGACATGCTGAACACAGTTTTTCCATTTATCTGGCGTGATTTGAGTTAAACCATCTTTAAGTAAATTTTTAACATCTTTTAACTTGAAAGTTGTATTTTTTCGTGCAACGTACCCTTTCACATCTGCCCACACAAGTTCAATGGGGTTAAGCTCACAGTGATAAGGAGGTAACCTTACCACTGTGATGCTTTTTTCTTTTGCCATCTCGTCGGTGACGTAACTTCGATAGTTATCTTTAACTGCCTTTATTTTTTCCATTAAGTGGGTCTTTGTGTCCGAGGGCACGTATGCGATCTGTTTAGATTCTAGCCATTCCTGCATATTTTGTTTCCGCCAAGACATTGTTGGGGTTTTTTCTAAACGTCTGGAGTGGTAACTAGCGTTATCCATAACTATGACATCGCCGCTTTGCAGTTTTTCTATTACTTTTCTAAACCAGTCCTCGAAATGGAGAGCGTCCATACTCTCATGGTAGTCACCAGTAGATGATGATTCAAATACCCAATCACATCCCTCCAAAAAGCCATTTTCATTGCCAACGTGTACAACTATTAATCGCTTTCCTTTACCCGAAGGGGCTTTCGCGCCAGTAGAGTAGCCTTCTAACCGTGATTGACGAGAAGATTCAATTGTGGTGTCTTCCCATACCTTTCCCATAGTATGACCTGCGTTAATCCATGTTTCGTCAAGGTAAAAAATGTTACGTCCCTCGTTTCTTAATATTTGTATTTCTCTCAAATATCTGGTACGCCACAGAACTATCTCTGGGCGATCTATTAGACCACTTTTTCTGTTTCTCTTTATATATTTGAATTTTAAATGGCGCAACACACGTCGCAGGGAAGTTTTGCTCAAGTTTGGCAACTGGTCATTTTGATTTATACTGAGCAAAATTTTGTCTAAAGTCGGTAATTCTCCTGCAAGAAAGAACTGATGCACTTTCGCTCTTATAGCCGATTTATCAAAATCGTCCAACTTGTCAATTACAGACTTTTTTCTTTTATTAATTATTCCCTTTTCTGGTATTTTATGGGAATCTCTATACACGCTTAATACGCGATATATAGTGCTCTTGCTGACTCCTGAGATCTCCGAAACCTTTTCTACCATATTAACGTTTGAAGGATACACGTCTTCGGGCCAGGTGTTTTTGACATATTTGTATACATTAATGATAATCTCTTGTTCCCCGACCGACAAAGTGGTAGGTTTTCTCTTTTTTACTGGTGACGTTAAAGGTGCTCCAGAAGATGGGCCTGTAAATAAATGACAAAAATATACTACCATAGTACTACATCACATAAATACATATTGTTTTAGAAAATAAATACCACATGGTCACATAAAAAGAGCGCTTTAAGAAATAGAAAGGCTACGTCGTCGCATTTGTACCTATTTGTACGTACCTGCTACGTTTATTATGGGTCGGCGACGTCTCTTTCCACTTGATGTTGAAGGACCGGGTCCTTCACCAAATTCTCCTGAACTCATGTCGATTTAGTAACGACCGTCACAGTAAAACTAATATAACAGATTCAAAAAACAAAAACTTAACGATATAACAAATTTAACAGTAAAAACTCAACTAAAACAATGCAATGAATGCTATGAATTACCCGAGACGTACACACGCAAGCGCTATCCGAACACGAATGAAAACAAAATGGCGGACCGGCCCAAAAAAGGTGACGCATCTCTGGCTGCCATTGTCACGTTTCTTTTAGAACGAACTGACGTAACGCGCGTTTTGTTTATTTTAAAGGGATGAATTTGCAAAAGCTCAGTATGGTGATTATATTGCTTCAAATATTTTTTTAATATGAAACTGTTATTAAATGAATTGCTGCGTTACTTACCATAAATTGAAATATAAAATATAACACATTTTTCGCGATGTACCGTAAGATTTTACTATGTTTATAGGAACCACAGACAATATTATTTAAGAAACAAAAAAACAAAACATATGTGCTGACCTAGAAGTGGGAATAATATCAATATTTAAATATTGTTATCACATCTAAATTGAGATTTTGTAAGTTACGCCTTTTGACACTCGGCTCATATCTGAGGTCATTGTCCGTTTTTCTCAATCGATATGGCACATACTATAGCTTATTCATTTATCAAATGACACGTTGTTAATGTGTAGTTTTTTTTTAAATAAATAGGTATAATTCGCTTTAAGTTTATTAATAATTCTTGAATTATGTAATTATTTTTCTGCGTGCTCTGTGTTGATCGAACGCAATAACGAACGTTCATATTTAAATATAAATAAAGTATTTTAGGTTTAAGCATCTGGTGGTCACATATTATGCGAAAGTGTGAAAAATTGAAACTAGTCGCACAAGTAATGAGTGTTACCGGTGATTTAGGTTGAATATGTATTGGAATAAACTAAAGCATTAGCAGGAATGAAAATATCGGGATCTCCTAGAAGATATGGATTAGTTAATGTTAATATAAATAAAAATATGAATATAATAATAAATCCAGAAGGGATTTTTTGTTTAAGTTTTTATTAATTCCTAAAGGATTATTAGAACCGGTTTGAAGTAAGAATAATAAATGAATTATAGTTAAAATTAAAATAATAAATGGAAATATAAATGTGACAGGAATAAAAACTAGTTAAACTATCATTATCAACAGCAAATCCCCTCCATATTCAATTTACTAAGATAAAACATTAGTAATAACTGTTGCCCTTCGGCTTATTCTTATGTTTAAAAGTTACGCACCGGTACATTTTGTTCTCTGTTTAGTTGGCTAACTAAACCAAAACTATACCCAAAACAAAATTTAGTGTATGCATTAAATTTTCTAAACTTCATCCTTCAAACGGTCCGCTGCTGGGCCTATGCCTGTCAAGATTTTTCAATATGTCTGGCGGGTGGTTTTTTGACGTTACTCCCTGATTCTGCTTTTTACACTACCGACATCTTTCAGAAACCATGACTTGTTTGGCGTTTCTAGAAGTGCCTTTTTTGTCATTCACGGCATGTAATACGGTGGTAGATTCCCTTTCGGCAACACGGAAGCAATTAAAACCAATTTTGTTTATGTTGTTATATCTCAGACATGCCAATGATCTGATGTCCTTATCCAGCCTGTTCATTGAATGCGTTTAATGAGTGCCTATGACGTTTTCCGAGAGGTTGCTCTAATATATTTTCACCATACCTTTGGTTATGAAATTCCGATACGGGTTTCTGTCGGTATTGCTTGTTAACCAATATAATTAGTAATTAGATAACAGCAAGCACCATGTAATAATATAAACTTTTTTTTATTAAATTATATAATATTAATTAAAAAATAAAATTATCACGCAGTCCTACTCTCCGCGATTAGGTGACAAGAACGCTGGTTGCGTTTCCTTCCTGAATGGCTACATAAAAGAACCATAAGTTAATATTAACCATAAATTCTTCTTCATAATGGATTACTTCCTAAACGTTTCCAAATTAAATAATTGTCTCATTCCGATTCTCACGCAATAATGTTATCTCAATTGGCCACAGCTAATTCTGTCAAAATTATTTCGCATTTTTAAACTAGATATGCAAATTATTTTTTCATTTTGATAACAATGAAGTTGTATATTTAACAGTTATTGTAGGTTCCGTTGTAACTGACGATTTAGGTACCTTCGTCGCGTAGTAGTTCGTTGCATAAGATTGAAAACAGAACTCTAACTTTTATCACCACTGCGTAGAAAGCAATGCAGTCGAATTGAATGCGGCACCGTGACGTGACGACTCTGAATATTCAACTAAAACTCGCAATAAATATTAAGTTACGAGCATAGAAAAAAGCTCTGTACAAAACGCAAATGTAATACAGCGTAATAACTCATAGGTCTTTTTGTACGGAACTAAGCCACCGTGAAGCGATAAATAATATTTATTTATGCTATTATACGCGTTTTTGTCAGTTGTAATGGGTGTAAAAGTGCGGAGCGGGGTAGCGACGGGTCGAGCCACTAGGCTAGCGGAAACGGAACGCCTTTCCGTGAGATGGCGACAGTCAACTTGAGATATGTATTATATACATTTATTTCTGAATAACAGTGACGGTGCTTTTATTATTATTAAAACAGGTTGTTGTTTTTAAAATAGTAAAATTAATTTTAGTAATTAACATAAGAATCCAAATTGATTTAGAGACATGTTGTTTTTCGACTTTTATGGAAATCAACCATTTTATGTGTTGTAAATTACGTATTTTTAATGTCTTAATGCAATTTATTTGATAAGAGTTTATTAACACATGTTCAATAAAGTGATTTGCTATTTATGTATTTTAGCTTTTAAATAATGAATTTACATTTAAATAAAATTAGTGTTAAACTAACTGCATTTTAAGTTATTATAATATGTATGTATGTTACATTATAAATTTTAATTTACGTCAATTAAGATAACAAATATTCAAATATGATGTAATGTAGTTATTTTTATAACATAAAAACCCAAAAACATTGTTGATGTTGCGTGCCGCTTGTGTCGAGTTGCTGCCACGACGGTACTCGTATTCCATAATTACTCGAATTTTTAACGTATCCATAACGACGAAAAGATTAAAATACGATGAAAACATAACGCCAATCAATAAACAAATGACTAATTTTGAAACAAGAATTCCATGCTTTTAAAATAAAATAAATTTGAAATTAGAATTATCAGCCAAACAAAAATTATTTTGATTTCAAATGGCCAGTACTGCAAAATGGCAATTTCATAGGTAAATACCTATATTTTTTAAAGGTTAAGGGTGACAAACGAGTACACAGTTCGCCTGATGGTAAGTAGTACATCCAAGTACATCTATCCTCGATTACAAATCAAAATGCAGATTAGTCGTCACCCGTGAGGACTAAAAAAGTTCCAGTAAAAAGGGTCTCCGGTTCTCTACACTCACCATACGAAACACAGCATCGTTAAGCAGCTATTTTACGCTGGTATTCTGTGTGAGCGTGGTTCTTCCCAGGTCGAGTCCACCCATTCATGCTACAACTATACCACTTATATAGCTGCAGCATGGCTCTGCTACGTCAAATATTTTGAAATAACTTCCATCCATTTCCTACGTTTTTATTTATAAACAACAACACCTTATTGTGAATGTTACAAAACCGCTTTCACTACAGTGGATTTCTTGGCCCTACGCTAAATCCCAGGAGTATTAGAATATGGTTGATTTCTTATTCTTAGTTCTGTCTGCGCTGGCGCTTCCAATGCATCTTGTTATTTACTTCACATTTTAAATAATACCCAAGTTATTGTTAGTACATAATTGTTAAGTAATTAAGTCTTTAACTTGTACATCGAAACACTGCATTGCAGATTTCAATTTGCATACTTTGTAACACCTTTTATTAATAAAATTAGAAGTCGTTTTTCAACTAAATTATTTAGTTGACAAATGACTTCTAACGTAAAACGTGGAAGTAACATAAAATGTTACTCTTACGGAGAGAGATCAGGCGCAGGACCAACGACTTTAGGTGCTTTCCAAGGCACGGGGGTGAGACACCGCCAACTTGCTGCTGTGATTTCTTGAATGAAAACCTCAGGAACTGTTTTTTTCTTTTGGATTCGAACCCGGGACCTGATGATCAGCAATCGCGTTTGCGACCACTATACCAACGAGGCAGTACGATTGTACGTAACAAGTGTCATAAAACTGAAGTAATATTTTGTATTTTTATTAATGAATTCGTGTTAAACATTTCCCTAGTCACATCTCCACGCAATATTTATGCTCTATTTTTGTGGTTTCTGTGTGATGCAGTCCGAAATCAGCGCATCGCTGGAACAATATCCCACAGCGGAGTAATAAAAACTGCGCTTGCATAGTTTAGAGTAATTTATTGCTTTATGCCGCTTTGATTTACAAGTTCGGACGTCTCTTTTATTTCAGTCGTACTTTCTCTCTCATTCGACAATTATACTTTGGTGAGTTTTTGTACAAATAAGGCTACAAAATGGTTGGTGTGGAAATTATTTTACTCTTTATAGTTCTATGAATTCGCCTTTTACTTTATGTTACCCTTTTTACTGGAAACGAGGCATTGAGGCATTCCATCTTAGGGTACGTTCAGATGACAAGCGCTCAACGCGCGTTTTGATAACGCGCGCTTGCAACTACATCAGTTTTATTCAGGCCAAACACATGCTAACGCGCGCTTTAATAAAGCGCGCGTTGAACGCTGCGCTAGCGCTCGACTGTTGTCAGCGCGCGTCAACGCGCGCTTTGAGATCATTGGTTTTCTTTGTTGCCGTAATGCCGTTCAGTTGAGCGCGCGCTTTTGATGCGGATAGACGTATTTTAGGGTTCGCTCAGTTCATCCAGAAATCGTCGGAAATGGAAACGGAAGTTTTTAATACTGAATTATATATAGATGAAATAGAGAAAGGTCCTGCGATATGGGACATGACCAGGGCGGCCGCGGCAACGCACGTGCAATGCCAGACAAGCGCGCACCATGTGAATACTATACAAACCTTTTACGCGCGTTCAACGCGCGTTGAGCGCATGTCATCTGAACGTACCTTAGTCTTCACGGATGACAACGCATCTGCATTTTGATTCATAATCGAAGAGAGATGTAGATGTCTATAGGCCACAGACACTACTTACCATCAGGTGGACTGTGTACTCGGTTGTCACCCTGTCCTATATAAAAAAAATTAAAAGTTCAATTTTCTTAGATGTTATTGGTTTTTAGAGGATATACCCAGAGTAACCGACATAGCCCAACAAGTCCATGATTAGTAAGCTGAAGTGACAATAGGCCGGCCATATAGCTCGAAGAACCGACAACTGATTGGGAAAAAAGGTTCTCAAATGGCAGCCTCGTTCCGGTAGTTGAAGAGTGGGGCAACTCCCCATTAGATGTAGTGACTCGGGACCGTGCTTTGTGGCATTCCTTGCGGGAGGCCTATGTCCAGCAGTTAATTTGTAAAGGGCTGTAATGATGATGATGATCAGTTGGTGTTTAAATAATAGTTTTAATCAAAATCGGGTCCTAGTTTACTTAGAGTATATTTAGCTATCACTTGTTCAGATCACTTAAAACATTCGAGCGTATACTTTATCATCTTAACCCAGCTTGTTCTTATTGTATAGGTAACCCAATTTAAATTGATCTAATCGTTAGAGTGAGTGAGGTGACGACATGCGGTTAAAAACGGTCCGTTGTCTGTGCCTAAATCACTGATGGTTACCGGTTCAGCCGTAACCGACGCAAGTTTTATGATCTCTTTTATACACGTGAGAAAACAATTGTCAGCAACCTAACCGTTGAGGGCCAATAAAGCGGGGGGTTAAAACGCTTTTGTTGTTTTTACGAGTGACTCCATAGCTTCTCGTCTTTAACTTTTATTGGCAATCCTTTATGTGTTTGCGGTTGAGTCGCGATGTCGATTATTTCGTTGGCTGCTAACCGCTACGGTTATTCTCTAGGGTCCTTTTCAGTAAACTTCGTAACTTTGAGAGTTGACAGTAATTGACAATACAAGACGGGTAGGCGGTTTTCTTCATATTTATTGGATTTTCAACAGTTGTGATATTTAACTGCTTTTTTAAAGTTTTTTACTTGTTAACTTCTCCCATTCTAAAGAAATTGTAATTAAAACAAATCTATCTATTTTCATTTATGTGTTAGTAGTTTAGTTAATTATATACGTGGTAGAGCTATGATGCTGCAGTTATATTATGGTTGTAGCATGTATAGGTCGGCACGGCCGCGGTAAGACCACAGCCCCACAGAATACCAGAGTTAAATAGGAGCTTAATCTGGAAACGAGGCATTCCATCTTAGTCCTCATGGGTGACAACGTATCTACATATAGATTCTTGAAATGTAGATATCTATGGGCCACATTATCCACTTACCATTAGGTAGACTGTGTGCTCGATTATCACCCGTAGGTAGTCTATAAAAAAAAACCTCTTCTCTTTCTATTAATAAAACAATATCTACATAAAAGTGTTATTTGTTAATATATTAGGTATGTTAACCGTATAGTGGCGGTGTAAGAATATCCACTACTCTATAATATGGTCTCGTGGATTTCGTAATTAGCGATGTAAGGATATTGAAACAGGAGATGGCTTTCTTTTTGGCATTTTTCTGATTACAACTCAAAATTATAATAGATTGCGGTTGCCAACCCGCATGCCAAGAGTGGCAATGATGACGAAGTTACCCATAATATGAGGCAATCTATGGGGGAGGCCTATATTCAGCAATGAACTTTCGTAGGCTGTAATGGTTGTTTATATAGTTTTGTCACTTCACAAAAGAGATATACCATTGTTCGGTACGCAAAATTATATTTTTTTTATTAAAGTGTCAAAAAAAAACCAAAAAAGTGACAAACGAACTTACAGTCCATGTGATGGTAAGTGGCAACTGCATAGCGTGGACGCGTGCAACCTACTTTAAAACTGTCTGTCATCTCTGAGGACTAGGATGGAAAGACACACAGCCTGTAATTATATTGACTCTTCACCTTTCAGACCGGGACACACGCGCGCTGCTATTTGACGATGATTGCTTTGCAAGTAATAATTGCTATTGTGTTCATATTGTAAAAACAAATATAGATTGATCTCCTATCTCCGACTTTAATGACTTCATAAAAAAAGCATTTTAAATATAATTATAAATAACAAAACAACAAGTCGTAAAATTTAAAATATTGTGCAAACCGACTTCAATATAAATAAAACGAGAACATCATCAATGTAGTCGAAGTCAGTTAAATATGCATTATTAAGGATAACTCAAAAACTTTTGGACAAATCTTGGTCATTTATATGGAACCACATGAGTAGCACCAGTTTTCAATTAAAAAAAGAATCATCAAAATCATTTAAATAAGTTCTGAGGTACCTAACACATAAAAAAATGCAGTCGAAATTAGAACCTCTTCCTTTTTTGAAGTCAGTTGAAAAGCTATTGTTGGTGAATAAGTATGTAAAGTTATTGAGCGAAAAAATTATATTTAGGTTTGTCTAGTAATATTTTCATTTTGAATGACCATTTAGTATATATAACAATTTAAAGTTGGTTGGCGACCATTCTCGCTTAAATTATCAAAACTTATGTATGATAAAGCTGTGATAAAGTTCTTATATAATCGTATAATAGGTATAATTAGTAATTTTTAACGCAGTCGAGTTTTTTTTAAACGGTATTAACCTTGCTTGTTTGTTTTTGTTTTAGTATTGCTTAACACGTTCAAAATTCAAATAGAACCAATGTAACTTCTTATTGCTATATTATATTTATACATATAAATCAAGTTGAAGTCCCTCTCTATAATATTAAAATAACTGTCTCTCCGGGCTAATCTTCGAAATGGCTGAACCGATTGTGAGAAAACTGAAGCCAAACTAAGAAATTCAAAAAACAAGTCCAAATGCCAATCTCACCTGCACGCGGTAGAAAAGCCCTGTTCATTATTTACCAGGGTAAATAATGAACAGGGCTTTTCCAGTAAGTGCAATCTTAAAGGGATCTAAGTGGTAGCTCGGGGATGCTCGCCGCGAACTTCACACGCAGTACGCTCGCAACGTGAGTTCTATCTCCGCCGGTATCAATGAAATTGTTAAATACAATTTTAAGCACTCATTTAACACGTGCTCAGCAGTGAAGAAAAACCTCGTGAATGAAATATTTGCAGGGCATATGCAATCCGTCAACATGCACTGAAAGACCATTTGAGAAAGAAGCAGGCCTGTGTCCAGGAGTGGGGCTATAGACTATAACTCACTACTTCAGATGGAAGCAATATCACGAGCATAAAATCCACTTTGAAATAGCAAGCGAGAAACCCGTCTCCGACTGCCGCACGACACGAGCGATAAATTACCTTCAAGTATGAATTTATTAGTGTTGTAGCCACTTGATGCATAGTCGGATTAACTGATTCGAATGTAATTTAGTTAATACATAAACTCCGTCGCAGGTCTGTCGGACATTCGCGACTTTGCCGAACAGCTGGCCCTTGCCAATTGCGCAATTGACAAATCAAAAAGAATTATGAAATTATGTTCACGGTGTATTACGGTTCTACTTACATCATATTTCGTCATGGTAATTAATAAATCACCTTTATTTTCATACAATAAAATTTACTTCATCATGACAGCCCATCACAAGTCCACTGCCGAACATAGGCCTTGCCCAAGGAATGCTATAAAATACGGTCCTAGCCAACTCCAGCCTTCGACTTCCTGCATCCAGGTTGTCACTACATCTAGTGAATGTCTAAGAGGCGACAAAGGGAAATAAACCAGAAGATGGGCGGAAGCGTCTTCCTAATAACAACTAAAGAATTAAAAATTGCGGCTGCCAACCCGCCTATAAAGCCTGGTAACTAAACAAATAATATCCTTCCTATGAGGCAATCTGTGGGCGACGCCTTTGTTCACATTAAATAGGCTATAATAACTAAATCATTAAATTATATGCGAGATATAATAGAACTATCAAAAAATATTATATTAGTGAAGAATGCACCAGTACTAGAATCTACTACTTGTGCAATTGCCGAAAATCAGTAGGTATACGTCATTCTTATTGTGAGGGGTCCAACAAACATTATTACAAAAGACTGTTACAAAAAACAAACAAAAAACTGTTACGGTTTTATTAACAATGTGACATTATGATGTTTTATAAAAGATAGATTTAATAGTCAACTACTTATTACTTTGATGTTACACGATGTAGACTAATTAAGCACGCCATTACAGTGCGTACCACGTAGGACCACACAGAAGACAATTGCAGCGTTTACGAGCCCGCGCCAGCCCCGACAACTGTTTACGCGCTTTTATCGACGACTAAACGCACTTTACGGCTCAGAACCGTCCTAAATCTATTTTATTAAAGATTTAATGCACCTCCCCGCCTACGGGAGATCTAATCGTCAATTTTTTATAGCAATGTCGTCCAGGACTAGTGAAACTACGGGGCACAGATATTTTGATATCATACTCGTAGCAATTAATTTACAAGATTGTAATAAAATTACTAGTTTTAGTAACTCCGCATGAAATTCGAAAATTTGACGTTATTATAGTGATTTTTGTAACATAAGATTATGTCTAAAAGTCTTTATAATATAATAAAATAAATTTTAGTTTGTTCGTACTGTATGCGTTTCCGTACCGTTCATCAGATTGGAGTAAAACTTTTCAATATAATGCTTGCACTTCCGCGAAGGTTATAGGCATTAGTACAATTAAATTATAGTAGGTGGCGCGGATGTCGTACCCACATATATATTTGAAAGTATTTTTTTTTTCAATTAATGTGTTATCATTCCTATTCCTAATTAAACAATATAACTATATATAATTTTTAAACAGTGGTAGAGCCATGCGGCAACGTTTGCTGTCGCACGGATGGGCCGGCTCGAACCGGAGTGGTACTACGACTTCACAGAATACCAGCGTGAAGTAGAGGTTTACTTCTGCGTTTCGCTTGGTGAGTGCAGGTGGCCGGAGGCCCTTTTTACTGGAAATGAGGCATTCCATCTTAGTCCTCACGGTTGACATCGCATCTACATTTTGATTCGCAAACGAGGATAGATGTAGATGTCTATGAGCCGCAGCAACCACTTACCATCAGGTGGACTGTGTGCTCGTTTGTTACCCTTATCCTATAAAAAAAAAACTGTTCCAAACTTAAAACGATATTCCCACAAATGTTTTTTCTGCGGCAGTAACCCACCGGGTACCCCAGCTAGTTAGTAATAAAATATAAAATAATAATGCCATCATCAGCGGCTGTCAAAAAAACGTAGAGAAATTATCGTTCAATACTCTCGTCACAGGTTATAAACAAAAGGATTTGCACCACAATCGCGACCACTTTCTTAACGTTTATGGTGACAACATTTTTTATATGAGTAAGGGTGGTAAACGAGCACACGGTCCACAAGATCGTAAGAGGACCCATAGAAATATACTAACTAACTAACATGCCCTACCCCAGAGGACAGACATCTAGTATTCACTAGTAAACAGGGTATCCAGATTTTAAACTAGTATTTTGTAAGAACATGCTCAAGAAACACATTCGTGCTGCAACCTTAAAACGTTACCAACCAAAAATTCTATAAGTACCCTAATCTTTCCAATCTATTGCAAGAGTGTCAAAGCCTAAGGGATACAAAAAAATATTAAGGCTTGTTGTTATAAAAGATAGCTGAATAACAACCTTGTGTTATACCAACGTGGCAAGCGTGACCATTATCACAAATCATCTTAACTCTGAAAGGGACCAATCTAGCAGTGGACTGTTTTCGGGGTAATAAAAATAAAGTTTCAAGTTTCAAATCGAATAAATGAACATAATTATAGCAGGTTTTCCCAAAAAAATATATTAAGTCTAAAAGAATAATAATTATTTAAAGGAGCAAGATATAGAACATTTATATATTTAGTCAAATACTTCCTACAACATAACAAGCCTGTGCCCAGTAGAAGAGTTTCAAGAAATATAGACAATAGGAAACGTAGCAGGTCATCTATTGACAACGTTTTAATTATTTAAAATCGAAGGAAGTAAAAGGATTCAGGAATTAAGTTTGTAGTGGATCTTAATCTTAATCTCTTAAAGATGATAATTTACTAAATAATCGAATTAAAGATGTTAATGTTAATGGATTTCCGCAAAGTAACGCCCGATTCTATTAATTAACAGGAATTGTAGATACAGCGCCCAGACAACGTTTAGTATACCGGCGCCCTTAATGAAAGTCTACCAAATCGCCTTGTAAAAGTTTACGATGGATAAAATCAGTTATAAAACTCTATGAAGCCGTAAATTCAGTGATCGGACGGAGCGTTTAAAAGACGGGAGCTATTCCGAAGTCCATAAATCAGGCATCGGCCGCGGCCGGGCCTATTCCAGGCGCGATCGTTAAGATTAAAACGCTCTGTTTGTAAACACTTTTACGCAGATTCGACAGATTTTTTCCGTTTTTGACTTTTATGGTGGCACCCTTATTGACTTTTATTGCGACCTTCTTGTTGCGTGATGAGGTGTCCAACGTCCATTGTCATAATTTTAAGGTGAAAAGTATTGGAATTATTAATTTAAGAGTCACATAAACAGAAGATACATTGTAAAGACACGCCGCAGCTATGTATATATGACGATCACGTTTAATACGATTTCTCGTTTAATACGCCATTTTATGACAGTCACTGCAACTTAAGGCATGTTTTCATACATTTTTAACACCCTTAATACGATTCGTCATCCCGTCTAATACGCCATCTGGGTCGGAAAAGTTACGTTTGCTAGCGATTGGTAAGGCGAAAAATCCACGTTGCTTCAAAAACGTGAAATCGCTCCCTGTAACATATGATGCACAATCTCGACCTTGGATGACTGGCTTTCGTTTTAATAACTGGTTAAAAGTTAAACTCTTCATTGATAACTGCCTGCTCACCCTAAAGATGTTGAATTAAAGAACATCACGCTTGTTTTTTTTTACCCCCGAAAGCGACAAGCAAGTTGCAACGATGGATTAGGACATTATAAAAGTCCTTAAACAAGGCTACAGAACACGATTGATACATCGCTATCTCAAAGAAATGGAAGACAGCAAACGATACTTGACTGTGCATGACACGTTAAACATTGCTAAACACGCTAAACATTGCAGCGGCATGGTAAGCAATTAAGCCTGAAACCATACAAAATTGTTTCAAGAAAGCAGGTTTCCGACATAACGAAGCTGATGTCGTGTTGGAAGAAGAACCCGCGATACTGCAGGGTTTTTCTGGATATTCTTCCATTGATTACAATGTTGCACCCTACGAAACCTGTTCGATTGAAGATCTTATTCAAAATGTGAATAACACCCAAAAAGAGGCACTAAGTGTTGACGATGAAGATGAAGGAGAGTCAATTCCGATTTCGAATGCAAAGGCATTATCAGCAGTAAACGATTTAAGGCGCTATGTATCTTCTTTCGGAAAAAGTGAAGACGCACTACAAAAGTTAAATTATATTGAAAGCCTTGTCATCAATAATGCATCAAAATCTTGTTAAACCAAAATAAGTGATGATTCTAAGTAATGTCATTATAAATAATAATTAACTATGATGTAACGTATTTAAATACAAATCAATCGACGGATTCAACTCGGCTGGGCAGCGTTCGGGAAGCTACGACACATCTCGTCAGACATACCTCAAAACCTTAAAACGAAATTGTACAACCAGTGCGTGTTGCCAGTGATGACTTACGGAACTGAGATGTGGTCCTTCACTGCTGGCCGTATGAGGAAGCTCAAGGTCGCTCAGCGAGCTATGGATAGGGCTATGCTCGGAGTTTCTCTGCGTGATAAACTTAGAAATGAGGATATCCGCAGTAGAACTAGAGTAACCGACATAGCCCAACGGATTAGTAAGCTGAAGTGGCAGTGGGCCGGCCATATAGCTCGAAGAACCGACAACCGATGAGGAAGAAAGGTTCTCGAGTGGCAGCCTCGTACCGGTAGGCGAAGTGTAGGGCGACCCCCCACGAGATGGAGTGACGACCTGGTAAGGCACGCAGGAAGTCGATGGATGCAGGTGGCTCAGGACCGTGCTTTGTGGCATTCCTTGGGGGAGGCCTATGTTCAGCAGTGGACTTATGAAAGGCTGTAATGATGATAATGATGATTTAAATACATATGCACAACATTATACCTTTCTAACAAATTTATAAATACGCATACCTATAATTCAATACCTGCACAATATTTGTAAATGATGTTTTAGTTTTCCTATCCCGCATAATACGCTTTCCCGCTTACGTCGCGATTTTGGCTGGGTCCCTTCAAAATCGTCTTAAGGGGGTTTTACTGTAGGTCGGCTCGACTAGGAAAGGACCACGTACTCATAGATTACCAACGCAAAATAGCAACTTAATGCTCTTTCGTATGGTAGTTTAATTCTTAATTCTTAACTCAGATTTTATAGATAAATGAATTTTTCTTGTGATAGAAACTCTATTATATGTCATCTATATCATTTTAATGTTGATTTTGGGATTACTTGTGATTTTTTTTAGAAATAAACTGAAAAAAGAGCCTCTGTATTTCTGGATCATTAATATGGCTTAAATTTGTGATTTGGATCATTTTTGTACAACACGGTCCAATTGTAGTGTTATCTATGAGACGTGTAATACGTACGTACGTACAAATGCGTACAAAGAAGAATGAAGCACCCACGCGTCTATACTGCGAGGCGGTCTTGAGGTATCTTCGAAATTAAATTTATTATCTTCATAAGTAACGGAAAATTATTGACAACTTAACCTTTTAGAAATTATAGATTAATTCAAATTAATCTCTGAGTTATTGCGCCACGAAATGCCAGTGTTTCATTATATAAGCTTCTTGTTTTAGGAAATTAGAATTTAAATTTGTATAGGCCTACTAATTATGTTAAAAAAATGCAAAATTTATTTTCTTAAACTGAATCTAACCAAATTAATGGACGATTAAATCAAAAACTTGTTATCACGTTGTTATATTATATCGTTGTGAGCCCAAAATCTCACGCAGCAAAAATCAATGCCAAATTAAATATTGTTAATTACATCTTTGTCCTCCATAATAAGGATTTGATAGAACTTCGATTAATGTTATGTTTTATTTATTTGACAGACTAATATTTGTTTTATAGAAGTAAGGATGGCAAGGCATTTTCCGGACCAAAACAACTTAGGGACCTTCAAGAAAAGAGCTTATTCTTTTCTAAAAGGCCGGCAACGCACCTGCAATTCCCCTGGTGTTACGGTTATTCATGGGCGGCGGTAGTCACTTACCATCAGGTGAGCCGCATGCTCGTCTGCCCCCTCTTCAATAATAAAAAAAAGCAAATACACAGTGTACCTATTGGTAAGGATGTTGTGGCCCATAGACACCTACATCTATCGTTAGCGTCGTTTAACAACTTCGTCTTTCTAGTGGTTATAAGTGCAACTGTTGATCAGGAGGTCCCAGGCTTGAATCCTGTGTCGGGGCAAAATCAGTTATGGGTGTTTTGTTAAGTAATTGTCAGTAGTAGCCTGGAGTCAGGAAGTTGGCGGTGTTTCAACCCCATACCTCAAAACACGGAGGTCATTGGTAAATCGCCTGATCTCTGTCCGTATCGGATTAGACTATGAGAGTGAGGGAATAAAGGGGAAATTTGTACTTACGCACACACTCATGTACTATAATCGGTCGATTACGCTGGTTCTACTACGGATATCTTTATTCGAATTGTACCATTACTGTATCATGCCGTAATAACTTCATTATAAATAACTGCGGATGTCGACTCGCCTGCCAAGCGTTGCAACTGTGGTAAACATCCCTCCATAAGAAATTTGTTTATATCGAAACACAAATACACACACATAAATGTGTTATTAGCAATTCATGAACTTGGAACTATTAGCATAATGACAGACGTTCTACGATATATTATGCTAGTGATTTAAAAGCATTCAATAATATTAAAAATAATTTATTTTGGTCAGATTTAATTAATTAAATATTTAAACGTTTTTTACATTAAATGATTTTACATTTTTTAATATTACATTTTTGAAAATAATTTCCATTAGGGCTTTATCCTCTAGTTAGTACTTTTCAGTTAGACCACACTGCAGCTGTATCATGGCCGGGGAAGAATTACGCTGTCACAGAACACCAGTGTGAAATAGCAGCATAATGCTGTTGTGTTTCGTATGTTGAGTGTAGAGAACCTTTTTATGGAAGAGTGGCATGTCATCGAGGTTTTCAGGGGTGACACTTGCATTTTGATTCTTAATGTATATCAAATGTTAGTGGGCCACAGCATACAGTGAATATCAGGTTGACTGTGTGCTCCTTTGTCACCCTCATTTATATACAACAAAAATGTAATTTAAATTTAATGTTAATTTTTCTCATCGGCTAGGAAGTTTGAACATAAAACAAGTCTTTCATATTATACTGTTATTTGTCTTACGGTTGTTACCCGTAGATACTTACGTTTTGGGGCCCGGACATACTAAGTTCAATATAAGAAGGACACAAAAATCTTGTCTACCTGGAGACTAGACTAGTGCAAAATGATAGACAATCGAAGATAATAATGATAGAATTCCGAAATAATTTCAACAAAGTAAACGGCTTCTTATTCTTTTTTTATGAAAATGATAACGGTGGCGAGCCAAAGTAGTCGTCGATAATTAACTCGAGTTAAAATATTAAAATAGTCTCTGTTCTAATATTTTAACTGTGAAATTATAATATTTAAACGTTTAAATGTAATATGTGGCCGATTAAATCACTAAGAAAGTGCCATAGATGGCATGTAGGCTGTACGTGGTTTGGGCTCCGTTATTTTAACGTCAGTTTTCTATTTATTAACATAGATTTTAAAATATGTTAAAACAATGAACCTATCTATAATATGTGCTCGGTGGTAAAGGAAAATCGTGAGGAAGCAGGCATGTTTAAGAAATAATAAAAATATTTCAAGGATATGTGAAGTCCGTTAACACGCACTGAGGCATCGCGGCGGACATTTCTCTGTCTCAATCCCTCCCAGAAACAAAAGGAGCTCTATGCCCAGTAGTAGGAGGTACAAAAGTAATTTATTTGTGAACTTTAATTTATTTTCAAATATAAATAGTTTTCAAAGTCAAACATATTTCATTAAAAGTGTTATTTACACCTATTATAGTTACCGTTATTTATCATATCAAAAGTCCCCTCCTAAACATAGGCCTGCCCATAGACGGCCTCATAGGGGGGACAACTTGGGTTAGCAACTGCTGTTTTGTATTTTTTAGCTATTATTTAGGAAGACGATGTTGCCCATCTCATCGTTTGTTGCCCTCAGTCATATCTTACGATACCCACGGGGTATAAATTAGTATATATTATATGGGGTAGTGGATGTTCTTACGGGCACACGGGTGAACCATTTATGAACGTCAAAATATACCATTGATTCGAAAAGTGAGACCTCTACAGAGAAGAACCGACAATTAACAATGAACCCCTAGTCTTTTTTTCTATTTTCTTTTTTTATCAATAGTGTTATTACCATTTTAAATTATAATATTTGAATTAAATTACATTATTATGTTATGTTATACTCATATTTTTTAAACTCATCTTATCTCTGCTCCTGAACATATGCTTCCTCAAAATATTGTAGTAATCTAATGAACTGCTGCATCCATCAAGTTGCCATAGATGTGGTTAGTTTAGTTTCTTATAGAGTCGCTTCTTATGACACACACAGGACGAAGTGGGGTGATAGATTTCCTAACACTGTTAACACTTGGCACTCAGTGATTAACACGATATTAAATCGATGTGTTGTCTGATTTATAATATTAACAATTGAACTCAAATCGACGCGGAGACTTATATCAGGAAGAATATTAAGTTTTGTTCCGTCGAAGCAGTGCGCTTCAAAACCAGGGACACTTTAGACATAAAGAAATTAGATTCAGTCATTGCTAGTTATTGTCACGCAAATTTATATTCCCGTGCTTTGTACCGAGCAGTGAAATAAAAGCAAAATGGGATCATGAATAATTATTTTGTCTTCTTGGTGGATAGTTGTTTTGTATAAAATTTAAAATTAACTTGTTTTACTTTTAAAACTGGTAGTCACATTACAACAGCTATAATATGCTTGCATCACAAATTCGGCGGTTCAATCAGGAAAAAATCACGCTCTTACTGAATTCCCTCTGATGCTCTTACAACACCCCCGTGATGATATGGGGTAGTGGTTCTTTCACGCCACAACTACACGGCAAATATCATTTTAGTACAGATTTAAAATTATAATTGAATTACCAAAAACGATATATGAGGCGAAACGCACTAAATATAAAAGAAAAATATGTAACAGGAGCGGAATAAAAAGTCGCACGGTAATCGATGTGACTTATGGTCCTACAAGGCGATTATCATTCAAATTAACGATTTACAAACTTGTCGCGAGGTCGACATTCTCTATGCGACATGTTTATTAGCGCGACAAAAATATCGCTATAAATTATTTAAATAATCTCAAGTGACCATTTAAACAACTGAATAGATAAACCCGCTGTTAAACAAGCGGTAGCTTTGCGAGTTTATTTAAATTTTCATGTTTCCGTTCATAGACAACGTTTGCTATTATTTTGGCTAACACGCAATTTTTATATTTTATATATTTGGACTATGACATATTTTTTAAAAGATAGGTACTTTATGTATGGGTGTGAAATCGACTGACGTTTTTTAACTGTTACCAGTGCTCGACTACTATCCTACCTGATGGTAAGTGGCGATGCAGCCGAAGATGGTGAAGCGCACTGGCTTAGCTTAACAAAAGCCTATTAGGGTAAGAGGTCTTGAAGACACCCACAGTGTAATCGGACTTCAGTTTTAGATTCCTGTTAGTACTAGTAATAAAAAAAAAAAGTTTTAAATTCACTAGCATATATGGCAGCATAGTCTATTTAAAAAACTAAATTATTAAAACCCGAGAGACAGAATTTACTGCGACTATTGAAAGTAATGTTATTCAAAAGGTATTATTACAGTTTGGTGTCTACAAATTATAACTTACTCGATTATTCGCTTAACCCGGTTCCGCGAATCGCGGAATCGTTATCTATGCCCTATTCAATAACCGTTTCGCATCGATATATTGTTATTGCTGACGTGAGTTACCGATTCGGCGATGGCAATAGAAACAATCGAATAAATATCTGATGGAGTTTATCTTTATTTTATATCTATTCGAGGAACGAGCGACCGTGGTTGACGTTAGAAGAGTTGCAATCGTTGTTTGTGTTACTTCATAATTTGTGAGAAAGGTTTAATATACTGTTAGAAATGATCCCAGTTGTCAGAAATTACTCTCAAAGTTATTGGAAATTATCCTCAAGATTATTGAAATGAAAGAAAATTACGTAAACAACATTAAGTTATAAAACATATCCAACACAATTAGCAGTTAGAAGAAGTAAATACAAATTAAGATGAAATTAGATAAATTATGAAAGCCATACACTAACAGTTCTTTCACAGTTCAATCACTATGTAACAAAGACAGTGTCTCCGCAATATCAACTTTATTACATTTACCTAAAGAATTACCACAATGGGCATAATCACAAAGAATGACTGATTGTCCTTAGTTGCCTGTGTCATAGTTTATACAGATAGAACGAGTGGGAAATTAGAGTTCTAACTTTTTATTTCTACCCTCATTCCTAACAATACGCATATTTTTATGACTGTCTCGTTGGTCGTGTAGCCGTAAACGCGGTATTCATGGCTTAGAATGTTGGGTCGGGCCAATAATAGTAATGGATTTTTCTGTCGAGATATTCGCAATAGCAGTCCGGAGTCAGAAATTTGGCGGTGTTTCAACCCCGTGCCTCGAAAAGAATGTAAAGCCGTTGGTCCTGCACTTGATCTCTTTGGTCGTGTCAGATTGCCGTGCCATCGGACAGTCCACCATAGGTGCACTCTTTATTCCTTACGCATGCATTCGTGCACTATAATCCCGTTCTGCGCAGGTATCTATTCTCCGTTGAGGCTTGACCGAAAGCATAATCGAAGTTCGGTTTGTAGGAAATTATAATATATTTTATATAGATAATTTAAATAAAAGATGACCCTAACCTATTATGGTTATTTTCTTGTTAATTACAATAATTAGATGGAAATTAAAAGGAACAGCTAACACCTGATGGTAATAAAGAAAGCAGCTTAACAAGTCCAATGGTTAAAACAAGAATATAGGAAACCCGAATGTGTAAAAATGTTTTATATCCTATCTCAAAGAAATAGATATGTGCATACACTAGAAAAACATTACGCTCCTTTTGGATCAGTCGGGTGAAAAGGTCTATATGTAGCATTGTATGATGAAGAAAAATAAGAAAGGAGACCGTCACGGTGATGATGTTTAGTAATATTTGTTAAATAATAAATAATAATAAATTTAGTAATATTTATTAATAATTATTTGCCATTAAAAATAATGTAAGAACAGGTCTCAATTGCATTTGCACGTCTCATTCGGTATCCTTAGTTATTTGATGTGTATTCAAATTGTCATCGGAATCGATTACGGCGAGGAACGAGATTGATGTTAATGTTCTAGTCTACTCAACCTGAGCGATTTTAAGTGTCCCGGATTGATGGGGCGGCGGGGCTTGGGATGCTAAAATAGCGCTCACTAACAAATGTGACTGATTTTATTTGATTCTTTTGGAGTTTTCTTTAACCAATTGAAGAAGATTTGACTTCAACGTTAAGGGCAAAACCGTTCGGTTTTTATAGTTAATAAATTAATCATCTATATTTATACATATAAATAAAATTGAAGTGTCTGTCTATAATATCTAAATAAATTATTGAGCTGAGGGGTTTTGCATGCAATTATTTATTTATTCATTTTAGGAAGGCTTACAGACTAATATCTTCGTAAAGTTAAAAAATGGTGATAAGAGTTGCTAGTTACAAGCCTCCACATATTACTTTCTTCCAACTTTATACAAATTTAAAATACTCCAGGGATTACTTAAACTAATCACAAAAAATAGGCAAAAACAGTAACAAGCAAAAAAACAGCATAGTTTAACTTGCCGTAAGACCAAGGCGCTTGCAACCTGAGTCATGCTAGCTAGCTATGCTTATGACATGAATAATCATTTAAAAAAACACAGTCCCTGTCTGTCTATCCGGGTCAATCTTCGGAAAATCTGAACTGATTGTAATAAAAGTCACGAACAGACAGATAATAATACCGGGATTGATCTAGGCTATAATATATTATCCGAAAGACTGTAATACTTTTCTAAATATCAAAAAGTCATAAAATAAACGGTTGTTGATTATTTTAAAACTAAATAACATAGATTTGCATCTTTATTTTAAACCTTTTTACACTAAGCTTTGCTATAAACACACGTACAACCTGGGTTCAATCCTCACTTGCACCAATGGTATTAAAGTTAAAGTTGCAGCCTATTTACGTCCCACTGCTGGGCACAGGCCTCCTCTCATTTCTGAGAGGGTTGGTATGTTGGTACCAATGGTATTGTTAATTGCAATTTTAAGTGCTGATTTACTACGTTCTCGTGCGGTGAAGGAGAATGACGTGAGGAGATCTGCAAGTCTGAAAAATTCAAAAAAATATTTCAAAGACGCATGAAATCCTTCACGGATTACACGGATTGGAGCAGCGCGCCTCATGTCCTTGGCAGATGACTTTATAAAGTTATCCCGTTACATAGTATTGCTATCTATGTTTCCTTCGGTCACCTATTACGATACTCAAGGAATGATAAGGGGTACTGAAATACCTTACGCCACCACTATACGGCACAGATATGGAGTTAATGACAACAAACCTTCCAAGTGTCAAGGGGTCAACCCACCCACTAAACCATTAGTTCGTATGTTAGGTAATTCGTAGGTAGTCAAATCATTTAAAAATTTGAATTGTTTCAAAGGCCTAAATTGTTAAACGCTTTATTTTAAAGGCACGTATCCGGCAATATTTAAAAGGATGATATGGCACATTAAAATAAGTCTATAGTAAATATTAGAACATCACTCGTGACAACCTAATTTTTAAATCGCAATTTTTTATAACTTGTAACTAATTTCGATTAGACTTAATTTTTGACAAATCGTATTTCACAAGGATATTGCACGCCTTAAGCGTGAAGCGCGTATGATGTACTGGGGCCTAAAAATCAATATTCCGACGTTTTGTCGCATGAAATCGTATCTAACAATCATATTGTACATATAAACGATATAAAAAGCACATTATCAGAAAGTTTAATGATTAGTGAACTTTTTTTTTAAATCTATTAATTGCTTATTTTACATAAAAAAGTGGTTTAGTGCCTTATGGCGTGGATTTATCAAGTCCGCACGGAGGGGTAAAGACGATAACTTTTGAAACTATCAATTTTTCAACTCAATCTATTTTTAATCTCTGCATCTATCACGTGGGAAACCATGGAAGGTAATGGCAATTTTGTTTTGTTTAGTTATAATTATTTTTTTTCGGCTTAGAAATCCCGAAATTTTCGGTATTTTGAGCAGCCTTGTAATAATTTATTTTACTGAATAGACTGATTCACTCACTCACTTCAAGCTCAGCCGCCGTCGTGAGCGAATACTGTATCGGGTATACAAATACTAAATATTCGGACAACCAAATTTGATACATACTTGATTATTATTATAATTTATTTATTTTTATTTATTTATTTGTTCTTCTTTACATCTACCTTATAATAAGGGATATAAAGGGCGGACCTTGCCGGCGGATGCCTTGTGGCATTCTCTACCAGTCAACCCTGGATGATTTGAAAAACTGTGGTGCACCTACCACTCCGTAAATTAATAAATAAGTAAAAACATTATATCTTATAACAAAAAGCAAATAAATAAAATATTTTTAAACTATACAACTTAATATTATCTACTTTGTAATAAAGAAAAAAAAAATAGTAAATATAAACGGATACTTACATCACAGATTAAATCACAGATTTTTATTAGATTATTTTAATAACACAGAATAAATAATAGTACTAAGTACTAAAAGCCAGTAGGATTTATATATAAATATACCTAAATATGTCTTGAGCTTTATGGAGTGACCTGAATGATGATATGGTGATCATATGAGCATTATGGGTCGTGCACTTTAATATTTACAATCTTTTTTTAATTGAAGTTTCACATTATATTATTGGAAAATTGGAATTATAATAGGTATAAGGTTATTAGTGAAAACTTCTGTGCAGTTAAACCACTTTAAAAAAAATTCTATTACGTTATATTAAAAAATTACGTATAATCATGTTAAACATAATTTTTTAATGCGTTTAAGGCATGCACAATTGATTTTACCAATAGTTTTTTTTATAAGCGCCACGAAACTACGACAAAACCGTTTATTTCATCGCCGTGCGTCGTATTAATTGCTTAGGAAATGTTTTAAAATATTTCGTTAGATTTAAAAGGGACTTAAAATAGAAGGTGCGTGGGAGTGCGCGCGGACATGTTTATATATCTTGTTTTGTTACCGAATTTTAATTAAATTGATATAAACTGAACGCTTAAATCGATCGGTTATATTTTAAGAACTGTATTCAATTTATGTCAACCCTGTAGTGAAGGTGTAAGAATATCCATTAGACAGAGCCTAAAGAGCAGCTAACTCAGACATTTAAGCAAAATCTATGAGCTTAGAAAAGTTTGTAAGAACTGATAGGTGTCAAACCACCAGTCGCCTACACAATCACGAACCCAAAATCCGCATGCAACTTGCCTATCCTTTTTTGTTGTACTATAATTCTCAGACTAACATGGAACGTGAGCTGTTAGACAAAGCAAGAAAAAAGAAAAAAGTGTGTTTAGGCGTCCCTGAATGCAAGGAGCGCTTCATCTATCTTAAAAGTATTGCATTAGTTGTTAGTTGTGTTGGTATCAGTTTATTTAATGTCTGTTGCTTACTTCATAGTAGTCTCGTTTGCTAATCCGTTTACGGGTGCGAAGTGAAGGGATGCGGCTCGGTGCGACCGCGGCCCGCAAGTCCCGGCGCAGGTATCGAACTTTACAAGCTGTATGATTTTAACTAGGAGCGACGTGACCACGTTCAACACTCGGTTTTCTATGTGGCCTAAGGCATAAGAGCTTGATATATTTTGTTTTTGTTTTTTTCTAATTTCTCTTTCAATGTTTCTACACTGACGACAAGATAGTGGTGGCATTAGGGAATCCACTACCCTATATAATTCTGTGGAGGCAATAAGAGGTGATGGAGTGAAACTGAAACAGAAGATGGGCAGCAACGTCATCCCATTAACAGCTTCAAATAATATAAAAAGTGTGGTTACTTACCCGCTTGTGAAACACTTTATAAATAAACAAACAAACGAGCGTACAGGAATCGATGATAGGTGCATACTGTGATCCGTAGAGCCCATAGATATTTACGTCTATCCTATATATCCTACATACTATCTATCCTCAATTAATAACCAAATGCAAATGAATGCTTTTTCAAACTGTTATACTATCACGTAAAAATGAATAAATGAATGTTGAGCATATTTCATCGTACAAAGTAATCATCATACATCGTAACAGCCTATACAATTCCCACTGCTTTCATCATTCACTTACCATCATTTTGAACATGTGGTCGTTTGTCACCCTCATGCTTTAATACAAAATTAACGTTTATTTAAAAAAAAATAGATTCCTTAAACGCCAAAATGTTTATACTTAAGCTCTCGCCCAAGCTCGATCACTGATAAATTGTATCAATAATCGACCCGAGAGATGTTAGGCGCCTTCAGTAGTGTTTACTTCGTCAAAAGTGCAATAAGAGGTTCACTTCAACTTGACTTCTTCGGGTTTCGTCATTCCGACCACTGTTTAATAGTTTTTTTTATTCTTGTTTTTAAAATTAATACATAATTTACTAAGTTATGGCAGCCTCGCACACGTGTGACTTATATTTACTCAATATTGTTTTGGTTATTTTACTACACTTTTTTGACTCACTTTCTTGTTTATCTGTCTGTCGTTCCGAGTGGAATCTTGCAACTCAAATTTCGAGCATTTCCCGATGAGCTAGAGACATGAAAATATTTTGAAAAAATTTTAACGTAGCTAAGAATCGGAAAAAAACTTGGTATATCAATTTTTTAGCACAAAATTTAAAAAAATCGCTTGTTTGTAATTTAGTTATGTAGCTTAAAGTTGATTAGTTCATTACTTTTTAGCCCATTTCAAAAAATGAGGGGGTATGTTACGAGGATATCTCGTCAATAGTTAACCAATTTTTATAATTGTCTTTTTATTAAATAGATTGTACATTAGGGGTTGCCCCATATAAATTAGGAGAAAACCTCTACCCTCGATTGTGGGAAAATATGGCATGAATTTGAAGTTTTTAATCTTAGTAGTTACTGCAGTTGCTAATTTGAGTACACTCAAAAGGATAAAAACTTATATTTGTTGAATGAAGAGATAGTAACGTAAAGTAAAATTACAGCCTATCTACATCCCAAAGCTGGACACATGCCTCCTCTCATTTCTGAGAGAGATTTCGGGCAAGGAATTACCCGACGCGCCGCCCCAATGCATGTAAGCGGACTTTACATGGATTTTTTTTAATTTATTAGTCACGCAGGTTATCTCACGATGTTTTCCTTTACCACCGAACACGAGAAAAATTACCGCTTAAAATTGCAATTAACATTTCATTGGTGCTGGGGCGGTGGTATTCAAACCCAAGTTCATCACGGACTGGGAAATTTACAGTGAGCGCATAGACCTTGAGCAAACACTGCGCTTGCTGCTATGGCTCTCTCTGTGAGAGAAGATACAAAGCAAATAAGACAATGACTTCATAAGCTACTATGTGGAACTTATTTTATTCCTTTTAGTTTTTTTTTGAATTCGCCTTTACTTTTAAAAGTATTTTCTTGAAGGATTCGGGTTGTCAGCTTACTTACTAGATGTCAAGTCATCACCTGGTGTATGGTCTGCCAAGTATTTTATCACTCCACATTTGTCGTAGACGCGTTTTTGTAAGTCTTAGTGTGTTATATTCCCTTTTTAGGGTTCCGTACCTCAAAAGGAAAAAACGGAACACTTTGTTGTCCGTCTGTTTGTCTGTCTGTCAAGACCCTTTTTCTTCAGAAATTTCAGAAATTCATATCAAATACTCAAGTCTACTGTCCTTTGGAGCTGTGAAAAAATCAAACTTCTAAGCCAACGCAATCAAAAGATACAACCGTTTATGCCGCAAATTTTCGACATTCGCAAGGGAATCAAAACCTACAGGGTACTTCCCATGAACTCAGAATCTTAAAATTTGGTACGAAGCAACGTATTATAGCACAGATAAAGGAAAAATTGCGAAAAGCATAAATTTTTAGTTACATCATATAATAAAAATATTTTTAATAATTTCAAACTTATATTCCTACGGATATGTTCGGAACCCTCGGTGCGCGAGTCCGACTCGCACTTGGCCGGTTTTATTTAATTTACAAATTATCTCATAATTAATTACTTGTTTACTTTCTCGAAATGCTTGACGTGTTGTCGCAAAACTTTGTCACAAGGTGCGTTGGAACACATGTAGCTATTATATTGCCCTGTCCGATTTGTTGATTAATTATTTTGTCGTGAAAACACCGGTTCAACTTTTGACAGGTGTTTGTGTGATCTGACTTGTTAAACTTTATAATTTAATCGTCGGAATGTATGTTAGTTATCCGAGTTTTTTCTGAACGATATTATCCAATAGATGGCGTTTTAATAAAAATATTAACAAATTCTATTTTTATATAGAATATGTGTGACAAACGAACACACCATTCACCTGATGGTAAGTGCTATAAAATTTATTTATAAATCGAGCACACACCTACCTACCCACACATCCATCGGGTCCAGATATTATGAGTTTCCTACTGGTACTAAACCAACATAATTAATGTGTTATTTTGACTAACAAATACAACGAATTTTATACGCGGTAGAGCCATGCTGCAGTTATATAGTTGTAGCGCAAATGGATCGGTTCCACCGGGAAAGGACCATGCACTCACTGTATATTAGCTTAAAATCAGCTTAATGCTGCTGTGTTTCGTATGGTGAGCATAGAGAACCGGATACCCTTTTTACTGGAGACAAAGCATTCAATCTGAGACCACTGAGATGATAACGCATCTGCGTTTTGATTCTTAATCGAGGATGGATGTAGATGTCTATGGGCCAAAGCATCCACTTACAATCAGGTGAACTGTGTACTCGCTTGTCACACTTATTCTATAAAAAAAAACCGGTCAAGTGCGAGTCGGACTCGCGCACCGAGGGTTCCGAGCAAATTCGTAGGTATATAAGTTTAAAATTATTAAAAATATTTTTATTATATGATGTAACTAAAATTTATGCTTTTTGCAATTTTTCCTTTATCTGTGCTATGAAACGTTGCTTCGTACCTAATTTCAAGATCCTGAGTTCATGGGAAGTACCCTGTAAGTTTTGATTCCCTTGCGAATGTCGAAAATTTGCGGCATAAGCGGCTGTATCTTTTGATTGCGTTGGCTTAGAAGTTTGATTTTTTCACAGCTCTAAGGGACTGTAGACTTGAGTATTTCATATGAATTTCAACTTGATACCACCACGCGTTCCTGAGAAAAAGGGTCTTGACAGACAGACAGACTGACAGACAGACAGACAGACAGACAGACGGACAACAAAGTGATCCTATAAGGGTTCCGTTTTTTCCTTTTGAGGTACGGAACCCTAAAAACCATTCCATTCATTTATACAACCTATAAAAATCCAGTGGCGAACATAGGCCATAGTTGTATACCCTATAGATTTCCTCATTGGGGGGATATTGCCATCAATATCCCCGCAATGAATAAATCTATAGTAACTATGGAGTTATCAAACTTGGCAGGCGTAATGCCAACCGCAGTTTTTTATAATTTTGAATGGCCATCGGAAAATACTGTTAGCCATCTCATAGCTGTTTCAGTTTCCTTCGTCACTTACGACCAACGGGACTATATGGGTTAGTGGATAGTCATACACCTCCACTACACGGTAATAAAATAATATATTTACATGGTAAAAAAATAATATATTTCCAATAATATTTTACAGTACAACGCAAGTCATCACAGCAACATGAAAATAATACACTCGTTGCTTTTAAATAATGTGTAGACGCAATGACTTCAACGTCAACTATTGGATTTGCGACGACATTAATCAACGATGATCTCTTAATTGTTTGTCATTTGAAGTAGCGGAGATCAAAGTGCAGATCTCAAGATGCTTATACTGACAGCGCTCTGAACTATCACGAGCTCGAATAAGTCATTGTCGACTTGGCATTTGGACTGACTGGACGATCTATTGCGACACGCCCCGGTTTGCTCACCTGTTATCACACTCTCTAGTGCACGAAGTCCCTTTGAAGTTAGCTTTGAGACAGTTATTAAAATGAACGTTTTGAAACTCAATAGTTTTAGAAAATATTAGTATGAGCTATGTTGTCTGTCCCATTTCTAAGAGGGTATTCGAACAAATAGGAGTCTACCGCTCTGCATGTGTCATACATATGTTCTTTTCTTTCATTGCCATCCATTGCAGCCTATAATATCCACTGCTAAATATAGTCCCCCCTCCACGGTTTGCCTCCTAGGTTGCATTTTGTTATAGTTGCCACGTTTGGCAATTTTGAGTTGTTATCAAGAAGACGCTGCTGCTTATCTCCTGGTTTGTTTCCCTTTGTCGCCTTTTACGACACCCTCGTGACGATATGGGGTAGTGGACATTCTTTCACCGTTACTACACGGTTATTTGACTGCCATGCACGTGGTGAAATAAAACTTGCGCGCACACAACACGTGCGATTAACAATTTCAGTGGTACCAACGGAATCGAATTTAGGTTACTCGACTACTGTAAAATATTATTGGCCGTTAGGCCGCGTTCCGACAACACGCACCCACTACGCGCACGCCACGCGTTTCAGCACCCGCGTCTAACTCGCTTTGAAATTTATTGCACATAATTTGAGTCTTATTGCAAATCAATAAATCTGAAATTGCATTTATCGACGTTCAACCGCACACGCCTCGCACACGCCACGCGCCCGCCTCGTTCCCGCTCCGCGCCGGCCCCGCGATCACCCCGCACAGGCGCAGCACCCGCCCCGCTGCGCCCTACGCCCGCACTTTTTATACAATTTCAGATTTATTGATTTGTCATAAGAATCAAATTATATGCACCAAATTTCAAAGCGACTTAGATGCGAGTGCTGACGCGCGTGGCGTGCGCGTAGCCGGTGCGTGTTGTCGGAAAGCGGCCTTAAGCTATCACGGCACTCCGCCCTGTGTTGATTCGTGGCAATTAAGTTTTTTTTTTCAATGGTATAAGGGTGACAAACGATCACACCGTGGTATGTGGATAGTAAGTGGATGCTGTGCTCTATAGGCATGCCCATGAATCATCGATAAAGAATGAAATTGCAACTGCGCTGTCACTCGTGAGGACTAAGATAGAATGTCTCATTACCAGTAAAAAGGGTCTCCAGTTTTCTAAACTCACTCATTCTCTGATAGCATGGTCCCATCTCGGTTGAGTCGGCCGATCCTTGCTGCTGTTACATATAGCTAACAGCTACAGCGTGGTTCTACAACGTGAACATAACACTATACATTAATATTAAAAATGTCATGTACTCGTATGTCGTTTGCGGTAAATACAAGGAGTATTAAAAGATTACTTTACCTTACAACAAAAACCCAAACTACAATTTATTTGTTATTTAGCTTATCATCGATGTACAACCTTTGATCTTTGAAAACCTTTATCGTTATTCTATTGATAAATTACGAAAACGTAAGCCATGACAGGGTTGTATTTTTATATCAATGAATAGACAAATGAACTCAGTCCACCTGATGGTAAGTGACTAGTACAGACCATAAACACTTGCAATCAACTTCAAACAAAACATACAGTTACCTTTAACGACCAAAATAGAATGCCGCACAGTCAGTTGTTATTCTGGATTTCTATACACTTTAGACCGGAAGAGCAGAGCTGGCACTGCTGCTTGGCGGCAGAAACAGGTATGAGACTGGTACTTATTCAGACGAAACCCAGACAGAAATAGAGTTTACCAACCTATTCAATTTATAAATAATATGTATTAACGGCTTTTGGTAACTGAATAGCCTTCCGTAGTTTTCCATACAAGTCTCGGAATGGCAGCTTTAATGACATTTTGAGAAAAATATTTGTTATGATGAATATCTTAGGTAGTTCTTTCACTTTTATAATACAATTCAAATTAACTTCTTTGAGAATATAACTCGAATATAATTTATGGACAAATAGAGATTCAGAAAGTTACAAAAACCCATGAACGATATGTTCTCGGGAAATTGCTGTAAATGACATACTTTTAACCTCTCAACCTAAATAGATCAATCTCGGCTGTGCTCCAGTTACTGTCTTGTGTGATTACTTTGGAGACGAGACTAATAGGATCAAGGGAGGAGGGAGGGTAGCTACGGGGGCCGCAGGGATACCTGTGGAAGGCGACTTGTTGCTGTCTATTCATCCGTTAACAATATCTTTTCATCTTCTAACAATGTTAATTTAATTAAAAAGAAGTCACTTATAAAACACAATAGTAAAGTAACTAATAGTGTATCTATTTGAAATTTTGTCTACGTTATATTATCTTTAAAAAGAATGATCTGTAAGACACTATTAATTGCTTATGATGGCCTATTAACTTTCAACTAAGTGGCATTAAATCGACATTACTTTGCGTAAATCTGTTACACGGTACGTCAGTCAACCTCAAAGACCTCAAGATCCCGCGGCCTTTGAATATATTTACGCTGCGTCGTCAGTGCGATGTATACGTTATTTATGATGCTATTACACGTCATGTAAGCAGGCTCGGTGACCGGTTCTGCGGCCTTCATTTACCGTAAAGACCACGCATCCACCGCCAGATTGTACTTGCGAATCTTTGACACAATTCACTCGATCTACTCACGGAACTAAGCATCGGGGGCGCTTATGATATTATAGCTATGTTTACATGTTAGTATTTTTACTATTCTAAGCCAGCGCCTGACTACTATCCCACCTGATGTAAACCGTGATGCAGCGAAAGATGGTAAAGCGCACTGACTAACATTGCAATCGGATGGAAAGACAGATACTGGCAACATATTCCACTCCTTTGCCGTAGGCATGACGAACGATGAAGCGAACCGTTTTGTTCAAATACGTGTTAAGTTGACAACTAAAGGGTGGAGACGCCAGTCTGGTTGTCCGATGGTGGAAGGGAGAAGGAAGAATTAAGTTAAGCAATTAGTGAAATAGTTTTGACAGTTCCGTGGCATAGTGGCTTAGCGTTGAGTGTTGCGGTGCTGAGGGCCGTAGGTTCAAATTCCGCACGGAACAAGTAATTGTGTAGCCTACAAATAATTGTTTCGGGTTGGAATTGGATGTTTGACCTTGTACAATGTATGTTTGTAAACTACCTCCACGATATAAGAGTAGGAACAGTGGTAGAGCCACGCGGCAGCTTTTGCTGACGCACGGATGGGCCGGCTCGAACCGTGGTGGTACCACGACCTCACAGAATACCAGCGTGAAGTAGAGGCTTACCTCCGCGTTTCGCTTGGTGAGTGCTGGTCCGGAGGCCCTTTTTACTGGAAATGAGGCATTCCATCTTAGTCCTCACGGGTGACAACGCATCTACATTTTGATTTGTAATAGAGGATAGATGTAGATGTCTATGGGCCGCAGCAACCACTTACCATCAGGTGGACTGTGTGCTCGTATGTCACCCTTATCCTATAAAAAAAAAGAGAAAAATCCTAGAGTGGGAGTAACGTTCTTTAAATAAAAAGAAAATTAAATGTTCTAGAATTATCGATAATTGTTCTATAACTGAGAAGATAATGAGAGATATATGAGCCAGTATATACACTTAGGCACTTTTTACTGTTATCGACGAAGAGGTGACTAAGGAATGCCCTGAATGAATGAATGAAAAAAAAAGAACTAAATATTGTGAGTTCCTCCAACCTTTGATTTATGACGCTACAAAAAATTGTAGATTTTTTATACAGGTAGGGTTGACGAGCAATCTCACAGTCCACCTGATGGTAAATGTATACTGCGGCCCAGAGACCCTATTAAGCAATAAAATGAAAACGCATTGTCATCCCTGAGAGTTAAGATGGAATACCTTGTTACCAGTAAAGAGTCTCTGGTACTCGACACTCATCATACTAAACACTTAGCCACATTGCTATTTCACGCAAGTATTCTGTGAGATTGCGGTCTCTGTCAGGTCATTCGTGCTACAACTGTAACATAGCCAATGCGTGCCTCAACCACGTAAGTCTCATTTTATCCTGTATGCATACATCGGAATTTTATTCAAGGGTTTCAACAATTACGTGTTCCTAGCAACAAGGGCGCATCGTGAAAAACATTAACTCCCTAATAAGTACACTGCGTTATAATGAAATCCCGCGCGGTGGACGATTATCGGCGATTTTGCAATATAATTTATTACAAGTAAACGGTCCTGGGAGCAGAGCGGGATGCGCGTACGCATCGATAAAACTGCCTATTATCTTGCGTTCAGCTTTAAGTCCGTGGTACACTAGGAAATATTATGATTAAATTATTTGTTCACTTCTTTTATTTAGATATTTGAATATTGACATTGAAGATTTCTCCAAAGAATATCTGAGCCTAAAGTTTGCAATACTATAATTTCGCTTTGAACTTGAAACTGTTGAAATTTTTGTGTTTTGTATTAACTACGTTTATTGAGCATATTGCTGGTGGTCAGGGCTAAGTATCTACTCGCTGTAAGTATTACACTACGCGAGCAGTCTGGGTTCAATACCCTCCGGCAATATTGAAATAGTGAATTGCATCTGAACATTTAATTGCAGTGAATGGAGTGAGGACCTGGTAAGACACGCAGGAAGTCGATGGGCGCAGGTGGCGCAGAACTGTGCTTTGTGGCATTCCTAATCTATCCTATTCCTATTTTCAGCAGTTTGATGATGATATTATAAAGGAGATGGTTATACTGCTACCTATTCTGTGTAACGGTATGTTAATATGGTTATACTGTCATCATTTTTAGGGCATTTCCCATGGCCACTTTTCACGATACGTATGGGACGAAATGGGTTGATGGAATTTTCTTAAACCACCACAACACGGCGGTTATTGATATATCTGCATTTTAGTGTTATATTATTGTTATAGATTTATCATACTTAATTTTGTATATTGTTAATTAATAAACAGTTCCACGTATTTTTATACTATATATTTCAGGTGTTTTGCCTTCGTTTAAACTTACTATTAATAATGTACGTGCTAATAACTATATACAAAAGGATTCTAGAGTATTAAAATTAACTTTTATTATAATTTTAATTACCTATTGGTTATTAATAGATTCGCCCTCAGTGCATTTACAACCTAACAAGGGCTCTTATTACGCGTACATACTCCCAAGCGTCGTCCATTACATGCGGACACGGCGAAGGTGCGCCTTATCGTTAATTACCGATTCAGTTACCGCTTCACCGGTTACTGAAGTGATTTACCGGTGCCCTATGAGATATAATTTGGTCATTTTTCAATTATCCGGTATGCATTTCGCCTAGATATTGTACGGTCAAAGTTAATTGATCAAAGAGTTTATCTAATTAAACAAACTTAAAAGACTGGAAGTTTTGGGAATATTAATTTGAGAAAAAATGGTAAATTAAATACACATTTTTTCTATTTAGTAACAACAAGAAGTTTAAAATTTATTGTGTATTTGGTGTTAATTTAAATAATATAATGACAAATATAAATAAGTTTTATAACAGTCAGGGCCAAAAACGAGTGAACCAAATTTGCCTAATGGTAAGTTAACACTGTCGCACAGAAATAATACCTCATGGTAAAAAGGTTGCAGTATAATTAGTATTACTCTTTCTTGCTCTATTGCTTACAAATATTAGTTAATTTGACGGCTCCTTGGCACAGTTCCTTAGCAATTAAGTTGCAGCGCTAAGGGCCGCGGGTTCCAATCATTTATATGGCCTTAATGGCCATTAACATTAATATTTATAACAATTATTTGTATGGCCTACAAATAATTGTTCCGGGTCTGCATTTCGTCCTTGTGCAATTTATGTTTGTTAACTGCACTCACGATACAGGAGAAAATCCTAGTGTGGAGGTTAATATCTCTACGGCCCTGCCTCTATGTTAGTCTGTGTTCACCACCAAATTCTAAACAGAGGAGTGTTGTTTGTTATTGAGTGAGTGGAGAGGAGTTTGGTAGATTCCTCTGAACTTAATAGCTAGAATGCATTTTGATTACGCCGATATACTGATTTTTTTTAAATATAAAGGTGACGAACGAGCACGAGTTCACCTGATGGTAAGAAGAGGATGCTGTGGCCGATGGAAGTCTACATCTTTCCTCGATTAAGAATCGGATGCGTTTTCACTCCCGATGACCAAGATGAAATACCTCGTATTCAGTATAAGGGTCTCCGCTTCTCTACACACATCATACGTAACATAGTAGCATTAAGCTGCTATTTGACCCTGGTGTTCTTTTAGAGCGTGGTCCATCTCCGGGCGAGCCGACCTATTCATACAACAACCATAAAGTAACTTCAGTATCAATCTACCACTTAAAAATATTGCACATAGAATAGTGTAGTAATCAATTTTTATGATGTTTGCAGTATAATATACGTACAAAAGCGGAGCCATCTTCAAGGGCTAGTCCGTAATTGCCTGCGACGGACTTTCTTCTAACAATAAATAGAAATGAATGCTTTTTAATCCGAACAACAAACCCTGTTTAATCTGTCGTGATCGGCCGCCGAAGTAATCTGGCGCTGATCGGCCGCTCTTTCATTACCCACCTCCATTCAGACGAAATCTTGGTATAAAAGGAGCCATTGTCTTCGATGTGATTCCGTTGGAACGCTTTGTTGGCGCGGGGGACGAGGCGCGGAAATTAACGTTGATGCCTTCTGTGTTTGTTCATTTTTTGTAAATGGCCTACTTAAGTTTAAATGATATCGATACCCATACAAATCGATGTTTTCACCTTTAGAATTTCGAGAAAAACTAATCGAAATATGAAATTCGAAATGCTTATGATTTAAAATGAGGTTATTGGTTTTATTGGCTGCAATTATTATGAAGATAGATTAATGATAATTTTAGTATCTTTAGCAAATTTCTGTTTTTATTAATCCATAACAATATCGAATTTCAAGAAGGTTCAATAGATGTACAATTTAGACATTTTTAGGTATTGATTCATTATCAATCATCATTACTGTCTTTCACAAGTCCACTGCTGAATATTGGCCTCTCCCAAGCAGTGCCACAAAACACAGTTTTGAGCCACATCCATTAACTTCCTACATCTCTTACCAGAAAATGATTAATGTGATGTATTAGGTACTAATTAACGTTTGTATTGCCATCATCAATCATCAACATCATCATCAGGCGTAGGAGAAGCCTGTCGGTATTCTGATTAGGATATTGGACATCTGCAATCGCAGTATTAAACTCTTTTGCCTTAAACTGTTGCTGGGCTAGTTTTGACAGCTTTAGAAGTTATAAAAGGAACCCTATATATATCTGTCAGAAACCAGTTAATACATCTAAAATCTATCAGAATGAAACCTAATATATATATATATATATATATATATATATATATATATATATATATATATATATATATATATATATATATATATTATGAATGTGTATTATGAACTTTGTTTGTTCTGAGTGTATTGAAGAAATACTTAGTAGCATAGAAAGTCGATTAGTGTCTGCCATCGTTACACGATAGTTACAGTTTTTTTTATTATTATTACCGTTATTTATAAAATATATCACAAAGTTAATAATAATTATTACATTAAACTCGGTTATTCGAACGATTTCAATCCAATTGATATATATACGTCGTCATGTCAGAAGTGTTATTTAAACTAAGTATTTCAGAAGTCCGTATTGCAGTATCGTTTTATTCAAAGTAGGTTGACGAGCTTTTTTTTTCTTCTTCTTCACAAACTTCTACTTCACGCTGGTATTCTGTGAGGTCGTGGTACCACCCCGGTTCGAGCCGGCCCATCCATGCGACAGAAAAAGCTGCCGCCTGGCTCTACCACTGTTAGAGCTATCTGTACATAATTCCTCTTACTTACGACACTTATGGAATATGATATTTTCAAAGTTGCACTCGTTTTGAATGGGATTTACGAGTATGTTATGGCTCAAGCTGGCCTTTAGTGCGATTGTGTCACTCTAATGGGAACCGTTTTTGGTAAGTATGACTCCGCACCTGAGTTGTTATATGTTATGATACTAAGTACTTTGTTATAAAACAAGATATTAATCCTACTAATACTATAAATGCGAAAGTTTGTGAGGATGTATGGATGTTTGTTACTCTTTCACGCAAAAACAACTGAATGGATCGTATTGAAACTTTACAATAATTTTCATTCATAAAGATATTGTATATATTGGCCAAAATATAACGATACATTTTAAGTATTCTGCGAGCTATTTTGGCGTGAACACACATCGCATAAAACCTGTGAACAGATTTGGATGGGACTTTCACTGGCAGATAGCTGATGTTATAAGGAGTAACTTAGGCTACTTTTATTTAAGTGGGGGGCCAAAAATGTCCACGCGGGCGAAGTTGCGGGGAAAAGCTAGTGTAGAATAACATCGGGATATAATCGGATCATACATTTACACGTTATAAAGAAAGTAAACATCGAACGTATGCCAATGTTTCTAGTATGGTGAGTATAGAAAACCGGAGACCCTTTTTACTGGAAACGAGGCATTCGATCTTAGTTCAGCATTTTGTAGTTGTAGTATCAGCATTTTGATTCTTAATCGAGAAAAGATGTAGATGTCCATGGGTGGTGTCCACTTACCATCAGGTGGACTATGTACTCGTTTATCACCCTTATTTTATTAAAATAAACGTCAAAACAAAGCTAACTTTGGTTCTCACCAGAGCGACACAATCGTGCTGTTGTTTGAGTGAGATAGTGTTTATGTCACACACTCTCCTAGCTTAAGTCCGTTTGTTATGTGAAAAGGTGAGTCGTGGAACATTTACCGTTGTTTTGAGTTATGTTTTGCCATCTTTGGGGTTATCGCTTAGAAAGGCATGGTGCGAAAACGGATTAAGGTTAGCGTTTAAATGACTTGTTCGATATTTAAATGTATTGATTATACTAGAAAGATTTATTTAGGTCAACATCAATTGTGAGGAATAAGCTTAGGATAAAAATTTGTTTTTAGTAGTGCTGGTATATCTTTCATTGGAAATGTATAACGAACGAGATTGCAACGTAGTTTTGAAGGACGGAGTTTGCTATGTCTACGCCGACTTCTTCGGTAACTTCGATAGCACGATTTGGACTTTGGTTGTTGCTCAGTCTGCACTGTTCTGACAGCACAGCAATACCTGTTCCCTTACTATTTAAGACCAATAGGACGACATACCAACACGACTGGAGAGAGATCAGGCGCAGAACTAACGGCTTTTACGATTTCCAAGGTACGAGGGGTAAAACCCAACCAACTTTCTGACTTCGGGCTGCTACTGAGAGATTGCTTTCCAGAAAAAAACCGATTAACCGATTTTGATCCGAAACTTGTAATATATGATATGAAGTCGCGCTTACGATTAGATGCTGCAGTTACCTTTTTATAACTACTTATTAACCACTCAACCGTCTGCCTCGCGCGAGTGATTCTCGCCTGACCTGTCCGCGAATTAAATGTCACTATTTTTTACGACCGCGCGAGACAGTCTTAACAAAAACGATTACTACTGAAAAACTACTATAGCTACATTCAAATAAAAAATATTCTCAAAAGACTCAAAGAATTCAAAATTTTATTTTGTTACAAGAAAATTAGTCAAATTAAAAATAAAGCCTGAAAATAAAGCTTGAAAATGGGAATATCAAAAAAAATCGTATTTATTTTTTATTTCGAGTTTTACAAGAAAAGTGTAATACTTACTGGAGACAATTATTGTATATTATAATAGTACATGATATTCTTATTAAATTGACACCAATATCAATAACATCTTATATTATATAATGTTTACCCAATATAAATTTGAAAAAATAAGTAAATAAATGAAAAAAATAGGTTTTAATAATTTCTAGACACATCTCAACAGATATTTCGTTTATAAATTGCTACCGACGTGTTAATAGTGAATCATTATTTTATATTTTGCATTCATTTAACACAAAAAAACTGATTAGAATACATTTTAAACAACATATAATCAATAAACGATGATCGCGTATAGTGATTAAAATGTAGAGCTAAATTATTATATGTAAACGTTTTGGAATTGTCGTAATGATACATATTTACTAAAGAAAATATCTTTACAATTAGTTTGATGTACAATAACATTCGAAATAACGTATAAAACCGAAAAGTTATCACATTTTGATCGAATTTCTCACAGGTTAACAGTTCACAAACAAAAATGGCGAAATTTAATTTTAGCTTTTTTTTCTAAATATTTTGTTACTATTATACAGATAAAATTCACTTTCACAGACGGCAAATTTCATATAGCACCTCTATAATTTTTTACTGTATTAATAACAGCTATCTTTTGCGCCGTACGCGTTTAAACCGAAAGATGTCGTTTGGTGCCTAGACAGGTGAGGCAATAATGGTTTTTGAGGACTGTAGTCACCGTGGACGGTTGAGTGGTAAAAGCTGTCTGACGAACAACAGATGTCACTTATTTCTTGTTTGTTCTATATTTATGGGGCATAGTTGTATTAATTTTTTGAACATTTCATCGTCTTGACCGTCGCGCCTCTTCTGTCCTTAGGCCGTCCTTTGCATGTTCTAGATCTGTCAGTGTTTCCATTAACGTCAAACAGGTTCGGTGTCCTCGATTTCGTCATTTTGTCTGTTTGTTAAGGCCTTGACGATTATTTTCGACGCTTTTAATGATATCTCGAGATAAGCATCAGCGATCACTAAGTATAAAATATTGCTCCATCATCTTCTGTACCAAAAAAGTAGTTTTCGTTTTTATTTCGTTTTGCGACAACTTATCTATTTATTTATTTTTTATTTTACACCAAAATACAGAAAATTAGTAGAGAACATTTTAAAATACCTACATGTACAACGGGCGGTCTTATCACTTTGAAAGTGATGAGATGAGATGAGAGGATGAATGGAAAAAACAAAGAGTTAAAATAGAGGGGGGTGTACAAATAAATGATGTAACTACATTTAAATATAGATATGTCCAAATGATGTCTAATATGATAAAGTAATTAAATGAGAAGAGTATGAAAAGGGTATGGTAATTTATCTAATAGTGTTCTTAGTAATATGACAACTTAACAAAACTTATGAAAGAATGAAGAAATTTAGCACGACTTATGTAAAGATACGATATGTAATGTAAGATTTATACCTAGTAGAGTCATGCTGCAGCTATATTATGGTTGTAGCACGAATGGGTCGGCTCGACCCGGGAAGGACCACGCTCTCACAGAATACCAGCGTAAAATAGCAGCTTAACGCTGCTGTGTTTCGTATGGTGAGTGTAGAGAACCGGAGACCCTTTTTACTGGAAACGAGGCATTCGATCTTAGTCCTCACGGGTGACACCGCATCTGCATTTTGATTCGTAATCGTAGATTAGATGTAGATGTCTATGGGCCACAGCAACCACTTACCATCAGGTGCAGTGCGTGCTCGTTTGTCACCCTTGTCCTATTAAAAAAAAGTAGGAAAGGTAAAGAGTTTACGCAAACGCACAGCAGTGACAATTAGTTTATGTTTGTTGCGTAAAATGTTAGGTTCTCTCTCTTTATCAAGAGGCAACGACTTGATAGCGCAGTAGGCATGTGCTCAACAATGAGACACATAATAAGCTCTTCCTTAATAATATTGAAAATTGCTTAGTGTTGTTGTTTCTTGTTTGAAGTTGAAAAGATTCGAAATATAATTAAAATCAAAATAATGAATTATGCATTTTTTAGTGGTGCTTAAATGAGTTTCAAATAGGTAATTCCTAACCACTTAGGAAAGTCTCGAAAAAGAAAATCCATTTTACCCCTGAAATCTCACTAACTGTCAAAGAATATCAACTTAAAATAACAGCTTCTGTGTTTCGTATGGAGTGTGGCGATCCGGAGACCCTTTTTACTGGAAATGAGTAGAGAGCGTCATAATCTTCAGAGGTGACACTGCATCTCTATTTTGATTCTTGATCGAGAATAAATTTAGATGTCTATTGCCCAAATACTCAAACGTTACTCAATTTTAAGACGTCATTAAGTCTCGTGATGTCACATTTACTTTGAGTTAACGTGATAGAGACAGCACGAGATTCAACGGCAATTTAAAATTGAGTATTTGGGCATATGGGCCACAGCATTTAGTTGCCATCAGGTGGAATAAGTGCTCGTTTGTCAGCCTTATCTATTAAAAAAAAACCCTAAAACACACGTCTGTATTTAGATAAGCTGATTTTGTAACAATACCAAATATCAATCATCTACATAAAACGCTAAGGACAAAATCTCTGTGATAAACTAACTGATACAGAGCTGATTTCATCAGTTTGTATTTGTTGCACTTTGCTGAACTTAGCAAGAAAACTTAAAAGTAAGGTTTATCATTATTTATATGTCACGGAATATATAAGAGTAGTATAGTAATCTCTCTTAGGAACTTGATATCAATGTCAATAATAAACTTCAGATTAGCTGGCCTAACCGTCTAAATTTAAGTATATGCATAGTATAATGTAGAGAAGTTGCATAATTGTTTATAATTTAATATTTTTTTAATAAATAATGACTAAAAATTAAAAACTAGGTGTAGAAGAAATTATATAGTTTAAGACGAAATAATTCATTGGAAATTAACATTATGTTAACATTGCATTTGCATTGTCAGTATATTCTAAGTCTAATAAAGTCTGAACTAAGTATGTGCATATGCCTATGAACAAAACAATATTTACCGTCTAGTGGCGGAGTAAGAATACCCACTACCCTATATTGTCCCGTGGGTGTAGTAAGAGGCGACAGAGAAATCAAATCAGGAAAAAGGCAGCAACGCCTTCTTAATAACAACCGGAAAATTAAAAAAAAAACAGAGGTACTCAACCGTACGCTGCGTGGCGCTTTAGTCAGAATAAAACAATAAAATGGAATAAAATTCTATATTTTATAATAATGTTGCCATAGTGCAAGAAAAGGAAATCACAATGAAAATCAAAAATATACATTAAATCATAACAGTGAAAGTTTCTAACAACGTTTATAAATATTCATTACTGCACATATCATAATATTTATTCAGGAAATAAATGAGAAATTTTTCGTACATCCTTCTGCTCTAGTAATTCTTCAATCTAAGTAACATCCAATTCAATTATTTATCTCGTTTTCAACCAAAACACTAAACATATTTAAATCAAACCTATTGCGAAACAAAGGGCAGAACAAGATTCCACTGGGCCAGGTATTTTTACAATATATCATACTGAATCTCAAACTATTGAATGAGATGTATGTAACCATATATTGAACATACAAGATCTACTCAAATGTAAAATCGAACTCTACATGCATTCTGTCGTCACATTTCACACAACTCGAAATGCATCAACATACAGAATTGTTAATACGTTGTATTGTAATAAACAAGAGATCATCATGTTATCCACGTCAGGGTACAACCGTGGGAAGGTGGCACAACGATGTTCGTCTACGCCCACGCTTTCCACCATACAATTTTCCTGCAGTAAACCCGATGTTAAGTGAACGCTGACAGGCCTCGTATATTTCAATTTGTACCGCATGTTGTTATTGTACAACCTTTTTGTTTTAGTGCCTTGCTTATTTTCTTTGCGTTTTTTTTTGACACTCAATTCGTAGAAGGTTTGAAGCTGGGACGAAACCACCGCGTTTCCTCATGCACTTGGTGGATCCTCAAAATATTTGTTTCTCAGACGTGCTCTGATGGAGATCGAATTTGGAATCTGCCACAATTTTTAAGTGTTTAGTAAGGTTGTGTCGGTAGGACGTGACTAAAGTTGAATAATTTAAAACATTTTTTTCTTTCATTCTTTAAGAGTTTTTATTATTTGGATATATATATATATATGCCTTAATATAGACATTTTTTTTTAAATGTGAGGACACCGTGATAAGTACCCAGGCCCGAATTAATTATTTGTAAGCCATACAATCACATGTATCGTGCGAGATTCAAACTCGGGGCCCAACTCCCCCAAACTCGATTCTTAGCCACTACGCCACTGAGAGCGTATTATAATTATTAAAAATATTAAAGTATATTTTTTAGTATTTATAATAAAAGATAAGAAATGTAATTCATATCATTCGAAAATGACGCATAATAGACGTGAATATAATTATAATAGGCGTACCACAAAAAAGAAAATATGTATGTATGTTGCCGCAAAGGTAGGTGAAATAAAGTAAACATGCTCGCATGTTTTTAATACAAAATGTTTTAACTAATTAATTTAAATCATTTTTATCATGTCTTTAGCTGTATCACGATGCCTTTGTCTTTCCTGTATAGAAAAATATTATAAAAAAGTAAAATAATACAAGTAAATAATTAGCGTTGTTTTCTACACGACTGGTCGAACTTTGATTACAGGCTGTACTATATTCATTCAAACGCTAAAAATAACTTTTGGATGCGTTAAACAAATAACTCTGCGTTGTCTTTATAATCAAATCCGTTTGTCATTGCACTTTCTGTAATAGATCCGTAAGTAGCTACGCTACCTGCGCGCGATAACGGCCTGTAGAGGCGCTAAATCTTGCCTTTTTCCTAGTGTTCCCTTATCTCAAACACATCGCTCCAAGCCAGAGAACTGACAAATAATAATGTAGCTTGATAATACTCCTTAAGATGGCAGTTGATTCGTTGCCTTTTACTTACCCGCCAATAAACATTTATGTTTGTATATTACACAGAAAGACGTGTACATTCTACGAGTATGTAGTATATATAGAAGTTTTTGATTTTATATGGCTTTTTAATTAACTTTTGACCTATGTTCAGATGTGGACTTGTGATAGACATAATTTTAATGATGATGATGATAGACAAAATAATTGTCGGAGTTTATTTCAATTATTACTTAGACAAACTTCAGAATGCCTCACTTCCACATTTTATAGAAGTAAAGGTAGCAAACGGTAAGCGGAAGCTGTGGTCCATCAACATCTATCCTCTATTAAGAAAATTGCATACGACCAAAAGGCAAACCCGTTGTCACCATTGTGAACTAAGATGAAAGGCCTTGTAAGTAAAAAGTGGTCTTCGGTTCTCACACCCAGCACACGAAACAGCAGTTGCTATTTCACGCTGGTATTCTGTGCTAGCGTGGACCTTCTCTGATCAATGCTAAATGTACGTACTACAGACCTAACCAGCTTAGAATTGCTCTAACGTGTACAATGTGATATATATTATATTTAGTTTTGTTGATAGTTTGCTTTCCTGCGTTAGTTATGTCATCGCATTGGCTTAAAACAACAAGATATTATAATTTGACTTGATAGACCACAATTATTATATATTTTCAACAGTGACGCATTAAGATGGTACTGTACGATTATTATCTAAGCAATAATTGTTACACGCATTTACTCAGTGGTCTCGTCTTCGATTTTAAATTTATAGTTTTTTTTTTAATTTAATTTTTATTTTATGAAACCTTAAACCAAGAATTAAAAGGCGCGGAATTAATGCCTTGTGCAATATCTAATAGTCAAAATTGGGAGAAATAGAAAAATAAAATTTCGAAATTTTCCTTATCTTTGCTGGGAATCAAATGTGTTAATATTGTAAAAAAACACACACACACATACACACTTGTAGTAACTATTCATGCACCAATTGATAGTGTTCCTAATTCAAAGAAACTTTATAGGTTTTCAAACATCTTACATAATAGTTTAGATATTTATTTGCAATATATTATGCTTTTCTAGTTAGTTTTCTGACCTCTTTGTATGGAATTAAGTGTAATAACGCAACACATGTTTATGAGAATTCGACTATATCCGTATGTTTATGACTCGTCCCGCATCTATGGGCAGATTTAAGTGGAATCTTACATTTGCATGGAATATATCGCAATAAAGTACGTCACTTATCTGAATGGCCGTCTGTGCGTTGCTGTATTATTATAAAATCAAAACCCTTTGAAATCGCCCAAAGAACACAAATAAGTTACACCCACGATAGGCGATGGTTGAAGTCACAAGCGCAGCGAGGAGCGTGTTTGTTAGTTTCCTGTTCTGTATCTAAGCAAAATCAAAAGGAAATAATTTTATATAATATTTGCAATGATGTTTCATTGTATATATTATCCTCTCCTTTCATCATCATCATTAGTCTTTAAAATTTCACTGATTATATCTTTCAATAAAGGGAGGATTTGCTCTACTGCCACATTTGACAGGCAGATCGACGATCGCATTACCAGACATCTTGCACCGGTGAAGATATTCCTCTCATCGCCCCTGCTTGCCACGCTTGCCGCCGTAGTATAGCTGCGTAAGAGAGTACTATCACTACATAACGTCGCTGTGAGTGTCATAAGAGGCGAATATTAAAAACGCCAGAAAGATCTTACGACGGCATAAAGTAGAATCATAACTTATTTTTGAATAAACAAATAGAAAAGACATTCGTATGGCAATTCGCTGTCGCTTCTATATTCAAACGATAGTCTTATCCCATGTCAGATAAGTCACAAGTCACAACACATTGAGCCAAACACAAATGCCTCGATGGCATGAAAGAAGCTGGCCCCCGGTCGTAAGACTTCATACACAACAGGACTGCTTTAAGATTGATGCTCGAGATTGTCAAATACGCTTTAAACAGGATCTTTATTTAATGTCGTTTGGTTGCATTTTCGCTTAATAACTTCACATATTTATTCATCAACGATAGCTTTTTGTTTTGTTATTTAATTATATTTAAAATGCTTATTTTATGGAGTCATAAAAGTCGAAGATAGGAGAATAATTTATATTTGTGTTTACAATCTGAACACAATAGCGATTATTACTTGGGATAGATTTCTTTTTTGGGTTACTAACGATAAGCAATTATTTTAAATCAGTCGACTCATTAAGAGGAGATAAGTCAATGGACAAATTCGAATTGAATTAGCTTTGATATATAAATCTTTTAAAGATGTTGCCTTTTTATCGTTTCTGTCATAGACGATATAAACAAAATTTGTGTGTGTTTTTTATCGAATTCCATCATTTGTCACGTTATTTGTTTGTTTTTGTATTTAAATACATTTAAAATAAAAAGTATTCTACGTACTGTATATTACACATATTGAACGCGAAGTGGAGATGTAGTGCTCTATTGTCACCACATCAAAAAAAATCACGATCCACTCTACTTGAATCACTTTCACCAGCTTTATATTGCACTTATGTAATAAAAAAGTACACCAATAGCAAGAGATTTGAATTAAAATGTTGGTGTTAATTAAAAAAAAAACATTATTTTTGTAGCTTTAAACGAAATACGTGTTTCGGTAATTAATAAAAATAAATTTATTATACAATACATAACATAAACGTTCGAAGTGTGCGCTTTTGGATTTTCCAATTTTTTTTAAATATATTTTATAAACGCAATGCAATATAATTTATGGTAAATAGATTACTGCTCCCAAGAATAATTGTAAATTTCATAGATATTTTACAGAAGTAAGAGCAGCTAAGGAGCAGTCAGTCGATCTGATAGTAATAGGAAGCCCTGCTAGATACCTTGAACTATCGCAACTAGCTAATAGGACTCTTTTTTCTCAATAGGACTATTTCTACCCTATGGGTGCCCTCACTCCCTGCCGCTGCAGCTGAAGTGAAGTCGCGGGGGAAGACTCCTCTTCCCCCACGATTCCACCTGGTATGGCGAAGCGCCACTCGCCCTATCCTCCGCGACTCCGACGGGGCCGCAACGTTGCTGCGATGGTGACGGGCCGCGGAGAGGAGTGTCGGTATTACGATGCGCCGCTCTCCTTACTCTTGCCAAAACTTTGTTGGCGGCGGAGTCAAAACCAGATCCGCCGCTGGGGTCGGGAAAGCGGCCTCCGGATATTGGACTCAGGGGGCCCGTTACGCAGGTGGAGTTGGAGGCCATGGAGGAAGGCATGCCATGTGTTCCTGGTGTACCTTGCCTGAGAAGGAGAATGGGGAGGAAAAGTCCTCACTCGAGGAGGCCCTGCCAAGGGGTCGCCAGCGCTGGTGGGACTGCGGATATGTGCGAAAGCATTCCCGTGGCCCTGCCAATATGCGGCGAAGGTGGAACACCAGGGAGTTTTAGTCGGTGCGAGTCCAACATAACCCGTCCTTGCCCCCGCGAGGCGGGTGTCCGTAGGCATTTCCCCATGGGAAAAAAATATCTATCTAGTAACGGGCAGTTTTACATTCCTCTTACCGGTACGAGGCGAGATTCTCTTACGTAGCTACCGTACTACACGGTAACGTCGATACTTGTAAATAATATTTACGGTTATCGCTTACGCCTATATCTTGGAACAAGAAGCACTTTAATTTATCCTCTATTACCGTGTAGTAAGGTTCTCAACTTGATTTGTTGTACGCTATACATGTCACGTCACCGAGACATGTAAGCTCAAAACTTATGAACGACATTTTTAACCTTATAACAGGGAAACCCACGCGTTTGTTCTTTTTGTCTCTTTTGCATTCGTGAACGTACGGCAGATGCAATAAAAAGTAAACCTTGGGAAATGGTATCAGGGATGATATTTGGTATTGCTGCCTTTTAACTTTTGGTATTATTTATACTTAATTAGTGTTCCATCTGTCTTTTACCGCGTTCTTAAGTTGTTATGCAAAATTTATCGTGACCTACGTTCTTGCATGTTTCAATATTTTACGAGAAAAGCGCAAACATCATATTGAGGAGACGTTAGGGATATAAATTTTAAGGAATGTAATATAACAATCCCTGGAAATGAAATGAAATTTGTGCAATTATTATGTTAATTGTATGTCTTATGTCATGATTGCTAACTGTGTTTTTAAATCCGCTGGTTCTTCCCAGGACAGGGGTATGTTCGGTACAAGTGATAAATTAAACATAAGAATGACTTTCAATAAGTATAATTTTATCCTATATTGAATACAAAGAAAAACTATTTTTGTTTCTATTCTTATTACTAATTACTTTACTTATGCTATAGAATAAGTACCGAATGAGACAGACGTGGGATTTTTATCTGCTAGAATCAATTTTATCCATCTTTATAGAAGAAGGAGGTAATAACGTTGGTTTATACGACATTCTTTTAATTATGTATTTAAACTAAAAATGAACTATCCATTTTTCCACTATGACGTTGCTCTTATCGAATCATACAAATAATTTTGTGCTTAAAAAATTATTACTTAAAATGTAATCTTGCAAGTGCATATATACATAGACTCACATAATAGGTAGGTACTGCCTTAAAGTACTTCTAATTTCAAATAAATTAGGAAAATAGCTTTATAAAATGGATTGCCGCCGAAAACAGTATTTTTAAATAGTATATTCAGCGGCAATTGAATTGAACTTACAGCTTGCTATCTACACACATACACACACGCAAGCAAGCACGCACGCACGCACGCACGCATGCACGCACGCACGCGCACACGCACACACACACACACACGCACACGCGCACGCGCACTCACTCACACTCACACACACACACACACACACACACACACACACACACACACACACACACACACAGTAGTTGAGCATTTTGTTGTAACGTTGTGCGTTCGATTCTTCGATTCGAGAATCGAACCAAAAAGAATTTGTATGATCTACAAATATAGAGTCATGCTGCAGCTATATTAGTAGTATAGTTGTAGCACGAATGGGTCGGCTCGACCGAGGGAGGACCAAGCTCTCACAGAATACCAGCGTAAAATGGCAGCTTGACACTGCTGTGTTTCGTATGGTGAGTGTAGCGAACCGGAACCAATTTTACTGGAAAAGAGGCATTCCGTCTTAGTCCTCATGGGTGACGACGCATCTGCATTTGATTCTTTATTCAGGATAAATCTAGATGTCTATGGATCACAGTAACCACTTACCATCAGGTGGACTGCGTGCTCGTTTGTCACCCAATCTTATAAAAAAATGTCCAGCAGTAGAGACTTTTTGAAGCAACGGCCTTTTTTAATATTCCAATAGTGTTTTGTAAAGACCAATTTAAAAAAATATTTTCACTTTTACTTTGTGCATTAACTAGCTATTTAAGTCACCTCTAGGATACGGGAAATATTGTTAGTGCGATGGTAACGTTTTTGTTAAAAAAAAACTAATAAGTATATAGCAGAATTATATGAAATGAAATTGTATCGGATTGCGCGTAGATCTAATTAATTTCTTCAAGTGAAGAGTCTTGACTGCACATGTATGTGTGGCGAGCCAAAGGCATCTAAAAAAACTAACACATCCACGGACCAATGGGGGGAGTGGGGTGACTACTCGAAGTTGGGAAGTATCGAATCCAATTACCTCTGCTCACAGTAATGATGTTAAGGAATTATTGCTATTAAACGATGGATGTCGCCTAGAGCGCCACGGAAGAGCAGTTTTAAAGAATCTATAGACGGCGCTTCCATTTTTAATTATAGCGAATTACTGGGCTTTATTTCATCGTTTTTTTTTCTATTGGCTTTCTTCTTATGAGGTTGTTCAGTTGATTTGCATGCTTATTTTCTTTAAGTCGTACTTATTATCGAAAAGTCTAGTTCTTTGTATTTCTCCTATCTTAAAGCAATGATAAAAGAATATGCTAAGTTTACAGCTGCGTAAGTTGTAATTAATTAATATATTATCGTTTGGATAAAGTCCAGTATAGTATTAAGATGTTCCCAGATCAAGAAACAATTTTCCAGTTTATACTCACTCTGTGTCGTTTTCTACATCTACAGGAAGGATGGTTGATATTTTATTCCATCTATCCACCCATTATACAGCCTATAAAAGTCCACTGTTGAATATAGGCCTTCCCCATAGATTGCCTCATAGCTTGGCAGGCGGGTTGGTAACCGCAGTTTTAAATATTTTGAGATGTTATCAGTAAGAGGCCTTTAAAGTCAGCTTTCACTGTTTTATTGAAATCACAGTAACAGTCAGAAGTCAAGAAGATGGCGATATTTCACCTTGTTCAGGAAACACATAAAGCTTCCTTGGTCCTACGCCTGACTTCCCTTCAATCGTAATGTATTGCCGTCCCAACAGACTATGAGAGACAGAGAGTATAGAGACTTGTTCAGTCTAGAGGACATTATTATTAATACCATATTCACGACTTAGGCGTATGATGGGTATCTGCTTAAAACTACACCTTATCAATGTTACAAAACGGGCGTTGATATATCGCTAGAGCTTTTAATATGAAAGTGTTTTTAAAGTTTTTGTAGCGTATATTTACTTATTTTGTAATTCCGACGTTTCAAGTACTTTACAGCATCCCTGGTCATTGGAGGTACTGAGGTGTTCGATTTTCCAATGTCATACGAGTAGTTAACCACGGCTACCTTCAGATTAAAATTATTAATTTTGGATCCAATCTACGTAGTATGAACTTGTACTATCTTAAAGTCTTGCAGTTGTATGCTTGGGTTGAGATTTTATTTTATTTTATTAATTATAGGATTCAGAAGCAGATGGTAGCTCCAAGCTAAAGCTTACTTAATCAATCAAAAATATTTTTTCTCGCGTCCCATTCTTGCCCGTAAGAAAAGTGTTTAAGTATAACTCGGTGTTTTATAGCTTATGTGGTAATTGTTTCCTTAGTGAGACCTTAACGCTGTTCGGGTCGTTAGCGGCAGTTTTCCTTGCGAGAACAATGCGTGTTGATTGTTGCGGGGCAATGCGCGCGGAATGAGACGTGTCACCGTGCGCTGACCCCGAACTCGTACGGCGTTCGTGGTGAACCAACGAACGAACATTCTACGAATATTACTATGTTTGGTTACAACGCAAATTGTAAGGAGGCGAACTTGAGCGGTAATTATTGTAATAAAATTATTAACAGTAATTACATACATATAAGTCGTGGATTTAGGTGGCTCAGGGCTATGCTTTGTGGTATTCTTTAGGGGAGGCCTATATTCAGCAGTGGACTTGTGAAGGGATGTTATGATGATGATAATGACATACGTATATAATTACAGCTTTAGCAACACGAAAATCATGATTATACTCGTAGGTAAGGTGTATTATTCCAGAGATACTTAACATTTTCACTTTGAGCTAATATCGACCATTTTTTTTACATTTTTAGTGTCTATTTATTATGTCTAAAAATTTGTAATATAAACAAAAAGTTTTTTTTCTTTATTACAAAAACTGTTTGATTTTTAGTCCTTAATAGATATTCCAAAAGTGTTCTTAGTTTTGACCTTTTTAAAGAAAAGTAGGGATGATAAACAATCACATAGTCCATTCCGAGTAAATGAATGTAAGTAGTTACATCTATATTTAATTAAAAATCAAAATACAGGTGTATGACTAAGATGAGGACAAAGATGGAATGTCTCGTTACCAGAAAAAGGTCTCTGATTCATTGCACTCACCATACGAAACAGCATAAAGTTTCTGTGTTTCGTATAGTGAGTTCATTCTGTAAGAGCGTGTTCTTTCCTCGGTTGAGACAACCCTTTTATTTTACAGACATGATACAGCTGCAATGGGACATCGTTTCAACAAAACTATACGTTTGTAGCATGTTTACCCAACTCTGTTGTGATTAGTCTTAGGCTTCCGATAAATCAATAGGTTTTGAAAACAAAATTAAAACTGAAATCGTTCTTGATTCATTTGTCTTCGCGTCCACTCCACATCCACTTCGTAATTAATTCATCGGACCACGTCCACCTCTCACCCCATTCTGTAGAAAACAAAGCACAAAATTCAAATACCACTTACGGCTCATTACTTGCACCGGAGTCGACTGCGACTTACTTTTATTAATTTGTCTTCATTGTTCTGACGTATTGCAAGAATATCAACGAATAGTTTATTGCACGACCGATCGCAGAGATAAAAATTACATCGTTATATAGGTATGTTGTTTATGTTATTAATAAAACTTCAGAAGGTAAATAGCTTCCTTCACGCAAGTTTTTATTTTGTTTTTAAAACTTTATTATAATAAATGTAAAGGTTACAAATGGCGGACTAATTGCCGTTCGGCATTCTCTGTCATTCAAAGCATGTCGTGGTGAAAATTAGTCGCAGGTGTCTGTAACTAAATACAAAGAAATATTATTAACACAATTAAAAGTAGCCTTATAAATTATACGAATGAAGACAAATACTTAAGAATACGTATACCGATTATTTGTACGTTGCTCGTACGTTGCAAGTTAAGTTCGTGTATAAACTGTATCTTCAGGAATTAGAATTAGCTGTTGCTCAATGAATGTTTCTCAATCATTAGAACACAGACCCAAGAAGAAGGAGAAGGATTTGATAAGAAATAAATTCGAAATGAAGAGTATATATCTTCTAGATTATTAAAATTGAATATTGATTTAGAACTAAAAGCGAGTTAGAAAATGAAATTCATTTAAAAAATGAGAGAAAAAAGAAGATCAGGTGTAGATTAAATTTTATACAGTTGCTTACTTATCTATGTTCATTAATTTCTAACTCACGAGAAGTTAAAAAGTAGAATTATTCAAGGAGTGTTACTATCCATTGATTGGTTTCTATCGGTAGTGGGGGAGTACATCTGGGAGCTACCTTTTAAAAATATGTTCGGTTAATTATGAAACCCTGAAATAAACCTTCTCCAGCGGAACTCACAAAGTACACATATGCACGTAAAACCATGTCGAACTTTTACTCGACCGTAAAATTCTAATACTGTAGATTCGTGGTCTTACAATAAATAAGTTGAGCATCGTTTTGACTTGCTTTTTCGTCACTTGAAAACGCAACGCACAGAGCGTTTCTTTCTTTCTTTCTTTGTTGGTCTGAGGCTTTAGGTTTAGTGGAATTAATACGATACTGCCTGGCCATGCCATTGTTATTACTCTTCTTATCTTAATTATTCAATTGTTCTCCATTTTTATTATTTGTTTCACAGCATCGCTAGCGTATACCAACTACTATATTATTAAGTTATAATTTAGCTTTTTGTGTAGTATGCGAACAACCCGGGTTCTATCTCCGCCGGCACAAATGAAGTTGTTTATTGTAATTTTGAGTACTGGTTTACCACCTGCTCAGTGTTGGAGGAAAACAGCGCGAGGAAACCTGTATGTCTCAGTGAATAAATCATATTCTCAATTATCTCATTATCCGCTCACACGAGACGTGATCCTGCACTGCTGGCCGTATGAGGAAGCTCAAGGTCGTTCAGCGAGCTATAGAGAGAGCTCGGGGTTTCTCTTTGTGATAGACTTTAAAACAAGAATATCTGCAGTAGAACCAGAATAACCGACATAGCCCAACGGATTAGTAAACTGAAGTCGCATTGGGCCGGCCATATAACTCGAAAAACCGACAACCGATGGGGAAGGAAGGTTCTCGAGTGGCAGCTTCGTACCGGCTGGCGAAGTGTCGGGCGTCCCACCACTAGTCAGAGTGACGACCTGGTATATATGGTATATAATATGCTAAGATATACACTGCACACACAATTAAAAAGGAACATTTGTAATCACACAAAATTCACGGCTTATTCTTTCTCATCATTCATCATTACAGCCCTTCACAAGTCCACTGCTGCACAAGGAATGCCACAAAGCACGGTCCTGAGCCACCTGCATCCATCGACTTCCTGCATGTCTTACCAGGTCGTCACTCCATCTCGTGGGGGGTCGCCCTACACTACGCCGGTACGTGCCTGCCACTCAAGAACCTTTCTTCCCCATGGGTTGTCGGTTCTTCGAGCTATATGGCCGGCCCACTGCCACTTCAGCTTACTATTCCGTTGGGCTATGTCGGTTACTCTGGTTCTACTGCGGATATACTCATTCCTAAGTATATCACGCAAAGAAACTCCGAGCATAGCCCTCTCCATAGCTCGCTGAGCGACCTCGCGCTTCCTCATACGGCCAGCAGTGAAGGACCACGTCTCAGTTCCGTAAGTCATCACTGGCAACATGCACTGGTTGTACAATCTCGTCTTAAGGTTTTGAGGTATGTCTGACGAGAAGATGTGTCGTAGCTTCCCGAACGCTGCCCAGCCGAGTTGAATCCGTCGATTAACCTCTCGGTTGAAGTTGGCTAGGTAAGCCTAGTCGGACTATTTGTCCCAGGTAAACATACTCGTCAACAACTTCGAGCTTAGTGCTCCCAACAACTACCGGCATAGGTGTGACATGGACATTAAACATAATCTTTGTTTTGTCCATGTTCATCTTAAGACCTATCCGTTGGGAGAAACTATTGAGGTCATTGAGAATAGTGCTTAGGTCCTCCAGCGATTCTGCCATAAATTCTGCCACTATATAATCGAAGGTGAGTGATGTACTCGCCATTGATGATAATACCGTATCCTTTCCAATCCAGAAGCTTAAAAACGTCTTCCAATGCAGCGGTGAAGAGTTTCGGGGATATAACATCACCCTGTCTTACACCTCTCTGCAATTGGATAGGTTTCGTACTCTGGTTCTGTACTTGGATAGCCATCGTAGCTCTACTATACAAACACTTCAGCACTTCGATATACCGACAGTCAACTTGGCACCGCTGAAGGGACTGCAGCACCGCCCAAATTTCGACGGAATCAAAGGCTTTCTCATAGTCCACATACGCCAGACATAGTGGCAAATTGTACTCTTCGGACTTCTGTACAATTTGCCGAAGGGTATGTATGTGGTCTATGGTGCTAAAGCCCTTTCGGAAACCGGCTTGTTCGGGAGGCTGGAAGTCGTCAAGTCTGCGCGCGAGACGATTCGTAATGACTCTCGAAAACAGCACGTAGACGCGGCCCAGAAGGGAAATCGGTCTGTAGTTGCTCCACGCCTCCGGTGTAATGCCACCATGGAGGACGGAATTAAAGAGCTTCTGAAGGACTTCAAGTACCGGTCTTCCACCCACTTTCAGAAGCTCTGCTGTAATTCCATCCTCGCCTGGGGCCTTGCCGTTTTTAAGGTGCTGAAGAGCCATTCTAATCTCGCTCAGACTGACGTCCGGGATATCTTCGAAATAGTGTCGGATAAGACTCGCTCTTGGATCGTTACTCACACTTGCGTGTGGCTCCAACGATGACGTGTACAGCTGCCCATAGAACCTCTCAATCTCACTCAAAATCTCAGGTGTCCCGGAAACGATGCTGCCACATTCGGTCCTCAGCTTTGACAGTTGGCTCTTTCTGGCACACAGATCTCTGGCAAAGACTTTGGAGCCTTGGTTCCGCTCGATTGCTTCTTCAATACAAACTGTATTGAAGTTGCGTAAGTCCCGCCGCATGCATTTGGAGATCTGTGTGTTTAGTTGCCTGTATGCTGTCAAATCTGATGAAGAATGTAGCTTCATCTCCCGTCTAACAGCCATGAGATTAAGAGTGTGATCGGAGAGTTTTTGTGTTCTTCTGCGGCGGGTCTTGCAGAACTTAGCTCCAACCGCATGGACAGTTTCCACGAGCTTGTCATTCATATCGTCCACTTCATTGCAGTCTTCTAGGCACTGAAAATGGTTTTGTAACTCGAGCTGAATGGTTTCGGGACTTTGGAACAGAGCACGAGGGGGGCGGAGCGTTGACTTCATTAGACGAGACCTCTCCAACTTAACGTTTAGGTTCAGTGTGCCTCTAACCATTCGGTGATCTCTACTAGTTTTCACCCTTGCGATCACGGAGACATCACTGAACAGTTGTCGTCTGGTCGTCATAATAAAGTCAATCTCATTTTTTGTCGAATCGTCGGGGCTCGACCAGGTCCTGCTTGCCTGTCCTGTGGGGCCGCTTCTGGAAGAAAGAGTTCATCATAAAGAGTCCCTCTTTCTCCATGAAGTCGGCCAGCTGCTGGCCCCTTGGGTTCCGTTGCCCTATTCCAAATTTCCCTACTTTCAGCTCACCGTTCTCTCTTGTGCCTAGTTTTGCATTGAAGTCTCCCATTAACACCGTATATTGGGTTTTGGAGGAATGCATGGCTCTAGAGATATCTTCATACATTTCCTCCACCTCCTCATCGGGGTGTGCCGAGGTTGGTGCGTAAACCTGTATGACCTTCAGCGAATACCGTTTGGTGATTCTGAGTATAAGGTACGCAACCCTCGTCGACACACTCCCGATCTTTATAACGTTGTTAACGAGAGACTTGTGGACGATAAATCCGACACCTCCTTGGGACCCCTCCCGGTGATAGAGCAAGTTGCCGGATTCGAGGATTACCGTGTCCTCTCCCTCTCTTCGGACTTCGGATAATCCTATAATATGCCAGCGCAACTTCTCCATTTCTTCTTCCAGCTCAACGATCTTCTCGTCAGTCCTCAGGGTGCGTGCGTTGTACGTGGCCAGGTCAAGTCGTCTAAGGTGGCAACCGAACCTCCACCGGAGATTCTTAGCACCCCCTGTCCCGCCGTTACCATGGTCATAACCGTAGCCAGGAATAGCGGGGCCGCCGGGGACTGGGGGCCGTCTGTTTGTTGCTCTATTCATTGGGGGGTATTTGCCATAGTTGCCACGCTTGGCGAGCGGGTTGGCAACCGCAGTTTTTTTATTGTAATTTTGGCTATTATCAGGAAGATGCTGCTGCCCATCTCCTGCCTGTTTCCCTTTGTCGCCTTTTACGACACCCACGGGAGGATATAGGGTAGTGGATATTCTTGACCGCCACGACCGGCAATTATTCTTTCTGTCTTTTAGTAATTATTAGTTGGCAGCATTTTAAGATTTTTTAGCGACAATATCTACTCTGTGTGACTATTTGAATACAGACTATTAAGTCCTTTGAGTCTTAAAATGCTATACTTGTACTCTAAGACATTAGAAGTATCAACGTTACGGCATTAGAAGTATGAACAGATGTCATAAATTGTTCAAGCGACAATTATGTTTTTTTTTATAGGAGAAGGGACAAACGAGCATGCAGCTCACCTGATGGTAATTGATTACCGCCGCCCATGAACAACTGCAACACCAGGGGAATCGCAGATGCGTTGCCGGCCTTTTAAAAAGGAGTAGGCTCTTTTCTTGAAGGTCCCTAAGTCGTATCGGTCCGGAAAAATTGCTGCTGGTATTCGATTCCACAAGGAAGTTGTGCGAGGAAGAAAACTTCTTCTAAATCGCACAGTGGTGGACCGCCAATCATCCAGATGGTATGGATGGTATCGCGAGTTTTGTCGCGATGTGCGATAATGTGTTGATGGTGTGAATGTGTTTGATATTGGCAGTAAGAACGTAAGCGAAATAGTTTTTTGTTTTATTTTTTAACACACATTATATATAAGCTCTACTTATCCACATAAACTTTAACTAAGCCAAATTTCACATTATATCCATGTTCGCAATATCCTTAAAAAGGGGTTCGAAGTTTTTCCATCACTTATTGATCTTTACTCGTAGATATTGAGTTTTTAGAATTATTTTTTAAATTAAGATTTACAACTTCCATATAACATTTTTTTCATTAGAATAAAGGTGACAAACGAGCTGACAGCCCATCTGATGATAAGTGGATGCTGCGGCCCATAGACATCTTAGATAGACATCTTCATATATTCTCGACTAAGAATCAAAATGCAGATGCTTTGTTACCCCTGAGGTCGCGTTTCCACTAAAGAAGGTCTTATCTATAAAAAAAAAAATACAAATACTTGTTGCAAATTCAATAATTTTATCCTGGTATTCTGTGAGTGTGTGGTCTTTTTTCGTTTGAGCCGACCCATTAGTGCTACGACCATATTACAGCTGCAGTATGACTCTACGACGGTAAAACAATATGCGAAGACAGTGAATCATGGGCATATAAGATTTAGCTAACTTAAAGTATGGCCTAAGTTAACTAAATACGGAGTCAAATACTTACAGGTGTTTTGATCGTTATTAAGTCGACAAGGGGTCGCTTTGTAAATTACATTGACCTGTATCGATTACATACGGTTGACGATAAGGCTAATGCTGATATGTGGTGCACTGACTTTATTTGTAGGAAATATATGTTCGTCGGCTCGGTAGCGTAGTGGCTAGGCAATTAGCTAGGGCGCGTCGGAGCCGCGGACTGGAATCTGATATTTGTTTTTTTTTATATATAGAATAAGGGTTACAGACGAGCAACTACAACCATTATATAACTGAAGTATATATATATATATATATATATATATATATATATATATATAGAAAGATGTTTGCGATAGGATCTTTTTTACGACGTTTGCGTAACTCGCTACCCATTCCCATTAGAATTTTACTGGCATAGTCCTTGTTACTCCATATTCTTGACTATGCTGATGCATGCCACTCAAATCTTACTGAGGATCAATTAAATAAACTTGAGCGTTTTCAGAATTTTTTTTTATAGGATAGGATGACAAACGAGCACACATTCCACCTGATGGTAAATGGTTGCTGTGGCTCATAGACATCTACTTTTATCCTTGTTTGTGAATCAAAATGAAGATATTCTGTGAGAGCGTGGTCCTTCCCCGGGTGAGCCGACCCATTCGTGCTACAACTATACTACTAATATAGGTGCAGCATGGCTCTACCACGTAAAAAAAATCAGAATTTCGCTATTAGTTTCATATTTGGCCTTCGCAAATATGATCATGTTTCCGAGTTTCGTACTAAGCTCAAGTAGCTAGTTTCGATAACATCAAGTAGTAAATAAGCGATGTATAGTTTTTGTCGCGCTTTCTTTAAAAAAAAACAAATAAATAAAAAATGTTTAAGACTATTACATGAAGTAATACTCAGTTTAGGAAATTAAACAATAAAAGAAATGAACTGGTCATCACGAGATCGGATTTTGCGAATTTGAGCGAAGTACAATGACAGCGATAATTGAATCTCACTTGTAGCACAGTAACACTCACTCGATTAAAAATCTGCAAGTATCCGTTTCCGCGATGCCTATTTCAAATTAACCTATAAGTTATGCGAACCAATTAAATGTCTGCTCGGATTGTGCGCACTCGTTTAGTTTCATGATCTCCGATTGAATAGAGTCGTCGTTATAGTAATATTTTTTGTTTATTTGGAAGACTTGACATGTAGTGAGAAATATATTTTCATCATCATCATCATTACAGCCCTTCACAAGTCCACCTGAATCCAGGGGGTCACCCTACACTTCGCCTACCGGTACGAGGCTGCCACTCGAGAACCTTTTTCCCCATCGGTTGTCGGATCTTTGAGCTATATGACCTGGACCATTGCCACTTCAGCGCATTAATCTCTTAAATATATTTTATTTTCGGATTATGAGAAAAAGTCTATTTAAAATACAGTGATCCATACATTATTCAGCTTTATAAGATTAACAGACAACAGATAAGAATTTATTCAATTAAAAAAAAACTTCAGCTTCCTAATCCTTTGGGCTATATTGGTTACTCTGGTGCAGCTGCGGATATTCTCATTTCTTAGTTAATCACGAAGAGAAACCCATAGCATAACAATCTCCATAGACCTTGAGCATTTTCTTACGCTATGAGCAAAAATATATATGTATTCATTTATTTATTACTGCCTAGCAATAGTTCACTGCTGAACACATGCCTACCTCATAGATTGCCTCTTCAGTGTAATGTTTCGTTTGTGTGTTTGTGGCCACGTGGCCATTGTGGCCACACTTGGGTTGGTAACAGCAGTTTTTTTATTATTTTAAGTTGTTATCAACAAATTACTGCTGCCCATCTCCTGCTATATTTCCTTCGACACATTAATATGTATATAAAATTTCAATACCTGAGTATTTTGTAGTACTCATCATATATGCACTTTTGGTTTTGTGTCGACGTATGATCTTTAATGGATATCATCAGGCTATATGTATTTTTAAATAAATTGAAAGATATACTTTTATGATGTTTCTATTAGATAAGTTTAAAAATTTAAAGAAACAAAATTTACATCGCTTTTAGTCTCCGCGGACTTCTCTGTGCCGAGACGCGCGGCCACCTGCATTTTCTTTTTCCCCTTCGTCAGTCCAAAATGAAGTAGCTACGTCCATACGTTACGACGGAAGTGGACAGCCGGAGTAAAATGGCCGCCACGTCGCTTTCGCCCCCACCCCCCACCGACCCCCACACCCTGCAGGCTTTAATTAAAGGCCAGTATAAGGTTTTAACACGTCTCTACCTTTGATAGGTTCTTGTCTCGCGTCTGAATTGAAAGTTCTTTTTTCGTAGAAACCGAAATGAGGATTAAGGGTGGCGTTGGAAAAGGGTTGAGTGCTTTGTTTGATGTTTTGTTTGTTCGATCGCTGTGAACTTAGAGTAGTAGATGTTAAGTATATACGAGTCTTGAGTGCACACGTCAGTGATTTTCTCAGGCATTAATAATTCAAGTTCAGGAATATTTCATGTATTTTGATCAACAAAATCGAAATTCTTAAGGTGATTTCCACAATGATTACTAATAATAATTAATTTAAATAAAACTAGTTTTTACGGATTGTATCGCATATATTAACTAATTAATTGCTGCGTTCACCGAAGTAAGTTTGTTCTTAACTACATATTTAAATTCGAAGTATTGTTGGTAGATGGATCTAGAGTTTAAATACGCGCCACCTCTAAGTGCTCTTAAATCTTGACATTGTGTGATTTTTATGTTTATTACAGGCTCTATAGCGACTTAACGTGTGTTTAAGTATGCATATAGGTATGTATGAATGAAATGGAATTTTATAATTCTGACTTTACCCATTTGATGTCTGAATGATCAGAAATTTAGCAAACGTATTAAGAACTTAATGACTATAACCTAGCGCGCCCACTAGGATCACCATAGTTAATGATAAATGCATGTTATTTAATTTTCATACTATTATTTTGTTTTACAGTGTAAACTTTACAATATAAATTAGAACAGTGATATTTTAAATAGCTACATGCTAACATGAAAACCATAACATTAAAGTGTAAGGGGATATATACAAATTTCTCGTCACTCTGGTACAAACGTACGAGGCTTTGCGGACCAGTATTTTTTCACCATTCCTAGCCTAGTAGAGAAGCGGAGATCCTTTTTTCTGGTTAGAAGGAATTCCGTCTTAGCCCGCAATGGTGACAACGCATCTACATTTTCATAATCGAGGACTGATGTAGCCGCTATAGGCCCAAGGCATCCCCTTTCCATCAAGTGGACTGCGTATTGTTTTATCATCCTTCTATAAAATGTATCGTGTTTGTATTAATTTATTAATAATTTCTTATTTCAGGTAAGCGGACACACTTTCACGGGTAGTTTTATCAGTAGGTAAGTTTTTATAAAATAGTGCCTTCAAATTACAAATACATTGTTAAGAGAGTGCTGGGACTAGTGTAAGAAAGCGTTCCTCTGTACATATGATCAGATGAAATATACTACAAAGTTTTTACCTTATTCGATATTTTTAACTCGAGAAGCTATGTGCTGTGACAAATTAGGTTCAAGGGACAGAGCGAAATCATATGGATTCCTTGCTGTTGACTCCGAAACCTTAAAAGGTATCGCTGCATCCAACATGTTCTTACGATGTTTTCTACTTTTCACTAATGGATAGACTGATTTTGTTACTTTTTGATTGTCATCACTTTTAACCTGCCATTAGGCTACTGACGCTTCGCTTGACGCTTTTACCTGATATGACTAACGTTCTCATGTGCTGTGATTCTTGTCTGGTTACACGACGCAGGCTTTAAAGACTACAAGTTTTGTTTATAATTTACTGTTAACATCAAAAATGCACGTTTATGGTCAGTCCATTTGTCATCGAGCCGTTGACTGGTCTATCAAGTAACATGTAGTAAAAGACTTCATTTCCATGCTGCTGTGACCTGCGCCCACGCAGGTGCCTACAATATCTTGCCTTACGGTAGCCATGTTAAAACATAATACCGCCATTTTATGTTGACGCATCGCATAAGAAACGTATTCTTACGAGGTATGTCAATACGAATTTATAGTTTTATGCGCTGATTCTTGCGCGGGAAATTATGTGTCGAATAGACGTTTCATTAAGTTTGAACAACGATTTCATCTATAAATATTATTTTTTATGACTTTTCTAGGATGGTTCGGACGTGGAAATACCAAATTCTATGGTAAATTATATAATGTACAAGTATAATGCTATCGATCTATTATTTTTCTGGTTTATAAACAACTTTATTCCTACTTGCTGTATTGTTGATATAACTTTTTAACTTAATAAAGAATTTATTGTATATGGCTGATGGTCCGTTAGACAATCACAATATCAGGTGACCGAAAAAAATTAAATACCTTTCGGTGAACCCCGAACCCGAACCACGGGTATGAAGCAGTCAGTTTGCGATGGGTTTTGTGCACGCTCGACCAAAGTGCTTAACAGACTTTTGTCCGGTGTGAATAAGACTTACGCATATAACGGTTCGGTCATGCCTGTTCTAATATATATCTTTGGCATACTTAGGTGGACTCAAATTGAACTTTACGTCCTGGATAGAAAAGTCCGCACTACTATGACGTCCCATAGGATGCATCACCAGAGATCGTCAATTATGAAGCTGTACTTACCGCGGAAACATGGTGGGCGTGGCTTTTTAAGCGCGCTTACCATGCATAACTGCAAAGTGTGCAGCATCCGCAATTACTTTCTGACGAGAGCGGATGATCCATTCTATAGGGACGCCATTTCTTGTGATATAGGATTTACCCCTCAATACTTAGCCAACGAGCATTGACAAGACCCGACAGTAAAGAGCATTTCCGACCGGGAGACCGTGTGAAAAGAGAAGAAGCTCCACGGGAAGTTCTACAAGGCTCTACATGAGCCTTTCGTAGACACAGCTACCGCCCTCCACTAGCTACGTTTTGGTGACCTCTTTGGGGAAACCCAGGGTTTTGTCTGTGCGATACATGATCAGGTTATTAAGACCAACAAATATCCGAGATACATCCTAACGGATGGCACCATCGACCTCTGTCGAGCTTGCGCCATCCCGGTGAGTAACGTAGGCATGTCATCTCCGGTTGTTCGGCTCTTTCTAACTCTGAGTACTTGCACAGACACAATCTAGTAGCCAGAATTCTACACCAGGAGCTCGCTCTGAAATACGGTCTTGTGGATCGGAAACTGCCTTTTTATAAGTATTTTATGGTTTTCATGTTTATAGTTATTTAAAATATCATTGTTCTAATTTATATTGTAAGGTTTACACTGTGAAACAAAAAAAATAGTAAGAATATAAGAATAGTAGAATTAAACAACATGCATTTATCATTAACTATGATACTATGGTGATCCTAGTGGATCCGATAGCCGTGCTGGAAAATGACCGCGCCAGGCTCTACTGGGACCGGGCCAGCATCACAGACAGGACTATTCTTGCGAATAAGCCTGATATTGTGCTGATGGACTGGGCATAGTCAAGGATATTTTTGGTCGACATTACCATTCCGTATGACGAGAACTTCGTGAAAGCCGAAACAGTTAAGCGAACAAAATATCCTCGTGCGTGCGTGCGTGCGCGCGTTTGTGTGTGTGTGTGTGTGTGTGTTGCGAGTATAGAGTTAACGGCTATGTATATTTAGTTTTAGACTCGTTGAGTGTTAGAACATTATTTTGTAACCAGCTCCTGAATTTATTGAGACCAGCTTGTGCGACATGAAATACCTCTTCCCAGCTATCCCCACTGAAGAACAAGGCGGTATCGTCAGAAAATGAAAAAGTTTTGCCTTTATGAAGGAGAAGTTGGCAAAGGTCATTGATGTACATCAATAAGAGTGTACTCGTAGTACCGATTATGCTGCCTTGTGGAATACCAACTTTGACAGCTACCTCATCACTTAGTAAGTTTGCTATTCCGAGCCGTTGTTTGATAGTGCGATAGTCTGAATGCTTCTTTTCAGTTTATTATATAATTATATTATAAGTTGTGATTATAATTTATTGTTAGATCAACCCTTAAGTACCGACGTGCATTTTTTGTAACGTTTGTACCGACGTGAGGTCTGAGAGGACACGTACGTATATTATGTAATGTTTTTTTAAAGAAAGTGATGATTTAAATATCCGTCTTTGCATTATGATAAAAAGTAAAGTGTTTTAAGTAAAAATAAGTATAAAAGGGAATTCAACTTTATTAAATTTTTAAATATAAGACTACAATAATATTTGGCTTGAATTTTGGGGAAAAATCCGAATGTTAGATATAAAAACCAAAACACGAAGAATAATCTTTTCAAAATAACAAAAATAGTATTTTTTACTTATGACTTATATTCCTTTTATAAAAAAATAAAGTAGGAACATAAAACTTCTGGGAAAAAAAATGATCACAGTCTAACTACACTTCAAAATCTAAGCTCAGGCAAGGCACACTTGTTTCGCGCACTGTAAAGAAACTGTTTTTCTCACGAATATCATCAATATATCGATTTTCTAGTCAGTTTAGGCTGACATGAGAGACAATTCTTTCGTATCTTGACTTCCTCAGCTTCATCTTCAGATGTCTCTGGCTTATCAGAATCAAGTACTTTTGCCAAACTCATCCTTAGTTCACGGGGTTCAGATCTCTTTGATTACTGTAAATCTATCACAGAACTATTTCTGTTACAACTTGAAGTCTCTAGTATATTCATAACTCACAATATCTGTAAAAATAACAGTTTACCTTAACAAAAAATAAAACAAAACAGTTACGTAAGTACCGACGTGCGGCCTGAGAGGTCGTGTCGGAATTTTAAATCGTAATTCCTCACCAAATGCTCGTGCGACGTTACCACTTCCTACTCCGACGTTAGCGTGAGCACTGTCCTTGCCGCTACTTAAAAGCGGGGATCGGTATTACGCGGGGAAATGGGTAAACTAGCAAGTCAAGTGCCTGCCGGGGCCTCACAGACCGCACGTCGGTACTTAAAGGTTAACATAGTTTTTTTTTTATTTCTGGTCAAAAAAGTGTTGAGAAACCCTGATTTAAAGTATTGCCAGAAACGGGAAGAGGTGTAAACATAGCTGATTTTACGCTATGACCCATAGACATCTACATAAATAAAGAATCCTCAATTAAGAATCAAAATGCAGATATGTTGTTACCCTTGAGGACTAAGATGAAATACCTGCTATTTTAAGCTGGTTTTCTGCGAGGGTGCGGCTGTACCCCGGTCGAGCCGACCCAGCCGTGCTCAACTATAATAAAGCTCTACCACATAAAGAGTGTGTTCTAGGATTATCGAGTTTAATTTGTGTAGAAACTTTTATAACATGTTACGTGAGGGGCACGTCGGCGATAAGCCGGCGGGTGTCCGTGTCGTGGTCGTCACGTCGTCGATAGCATCGTGCATTGACGGCTTTATCTCGCGTCGTGTTGTGACGTAGCCTATCGCGTGTCGCCCTGAGCCGGCCCAGAGGCCGCGCTTTTGTTGACGAAAGCTTTTAATTGTAGACAAATTCAAATACTTTATTCCGTGCTGTATTATTATAATATCTAGGAATACATGACTAAAAATAACCCCTGCAAAAAAGGTGATCGCTAACATGCATTGCATTGCATGCATTATAAAACTCCATTTAGAATATGTTTTTTGTATGGTGGTAGTAGAGATTACTTTACTACACCTTTTACTTGTAAAAAAGTATTATAGATATGAAATTGAAGGAAATAACATTTAGGAAACGCAAAAGGATAATAGTATGCAAAAGGGTAGTATGTTAGCAATTGGGACAGGAGCCAGGCAAACAGTTAACCACACTTCACCAGCACTTCATAATTCGACGCAAGATCACAGGTGTATGTATACATGGATATAAAGTTTTGTATCCGAGCCGACCGCGGTGCGCAGTATAATTTACCTCCAACCGTCATCATAGGCGGAGAATAGAATTTAAAATGGCAGGGTAAGTGATGGAAGAAGCGAGCGTCCGTATTCAAGATATTGCAAATATCTGGGTTTCAACTATACAAGAAACATTTTATCACAGCCATTATTTCCCGTTGTCACCGCATCTGCATTTCGACTTTACGAAATCGAAGATAGATTCTTAAATATAAGGACCGAATAAAAAATATTTAAATGTAGAAGAGCCATACGACATGGAATTAAACAGTTGTATGACTACATTTCGAATGAGTCGACTTTACCGGGGAAGTGCCACGCTCTCACAAAATAGCAGGTGCTATTGTGTTTGGTATAGCAGGTGTAGAGGACCGGAGACTCATGTTGCACTTAACGGGGCATTCCATCGTGGTCCTCAGGAGTGACAATTTATCCACTTACCATTAAGTGGACTGTGTGCTCGTTCGTCATCCTTTGTGGTAAAAAAAAAACACATGAAGATGATGTAGGACTTTTTCATGCTGAGAAACGTTTCAATGTTGGATATTGTATGCCTTAGCCCACCTAATGTTGTCTATGATGATGTTCATCATTGGCTTAGGATTTATCACAAAAAATGCAGTAATTGACACATTTGGCACATACATAATATATCGCCAATCCGCCACAGTTAAAGACGCTTAGTAGATACGTAAATTGGTGCAGTCTGTTAGCGCCTTAGATATTTTTGGATATGTGTTTTGTGTTATATTTTTCTAAGTCATAGTAGCCTAAAATCCGAAATCTCAAGGGAAAAATATATCAATGTATCACTAACTTTCTATCACCTTCCGGAAACGAAATCATATACCCACTTATCTATTTTTGGATGTATTCCTTGATTACACGCAGGTAAGTAATAACTACTGCGTCCGATAATGAGATCCGTGGTCTCCTAATTACACAGGATCCACTGCCGTTCCGCTGAGGCGTATGACATTTAAATTAACTTGTCATTGCGTAATCGATATGTTGCGTGGTATTCGGCCAAGATGACATATTCACTCTTAGATTTCAAGGGTAATAAGATTGAAGTGAAGTGTAATAAAAATTATTTCTACTATTTAATTAAAATTCCGTTTCGCATATTATGTCATCTTTCTCATATTTTATACCTTCTCCGTTCCTTTGACCGGAGGAGAAAAAGCGAAAAAAAGTGAAATTGGATTTGATATAGTGCGAATATTGTATATTATTTTAAAAGTGGCGGTGTAAGAATATCCACTACCCCATATCGATTCGTGGTTGTCGTAAGAGGCGACAGAGGGACACTGAAACAGGAGATGGTTCTGCCCATCTTCAGCTGTCATCCATGCATCTTCCTGATAACAGCTTAAAACTGCAGTTGACAACCCGCCTGTCAAGCGTGGCAGCTATGGCAAAATCCTCCCTATAAGGTAATCTATGGGAAAGGCCTATGTTCAGCAGTGGACTTTTATAGGCGGTAATGGATTGGAATGGAATGGAAAGTTTAAAGTTATATACTAATTGCATAAGTTATTTATTTATACTGAACTAAAGTTTGTTGTGAAACGCTCTTTATAAAGAACTAAAAACGCTATGTTCTAAGCGAATTCTATTAGTGTTTTTATATCGAAACGTAGAGGCAAAGCGGTTGTGTGTAGAGCAAAGTTTTTATATCCGTTACGCGTGGACATCTGCATCCGAAGCGGGATAAACTTTTGGCGTCAAAGTAAACGTGTGTAAACAGTATTTTTTTCGCTTACTGTACATAACGTGATGTCAAATGAGTATATATGAAAATCGAAAATTTTCATATGTTTAATACTATTATTTATTATAAGAATAATATAATAATAATAATAGGAGGGGGAATGAAACTATTAATATAAGTATATAATGTGTATGTGTATTGCATTTGACGACGTGTGTAATTAAGTTTGGTAACTCTCTTAATTAGTCGAATTTCGGCCACCAGCGATTCCAGTATATATAAAAGCGTTGTATCAGCCGTGTTTAGCAACGGAAAAAATTATATCACTTACATTATTGATGTGTACCTATGAAATTATTATATATTACATACTATTTGCAATCCTAATCTTTACATTTGTAAAGGTTTAGCTAATTCTGTATGACGCGGTGTGGAATATGGCTTGCACATTAATTTGACAACGTAAGGCATTATGGCATTAAGGAACGTTTACACAGACCGCTGCTCGTGACAGAGTGAGGTTACGGCGCGATGTGAAAGCGTTGAGCGGTTTTGTATATTTCAAGGAATAGTTAAAGTATGTTAAGATTTATTTTCAAAATCTAATTAGTGTTTTGTAATTATCATTGTTCTTTTTCTTATTTTTTATTTATTTCTTCGTCTTGGTTGCCCGGAAGAGATTGCTATATGTTAGATTGTATTTCCCTCGCTAATCTTAACCGAAAGGCTGGGGCTACTTTGCGTCTGTGTTCGAGGCTGGTAAAATTGGTTTTAACCAAATTCGCGTCACCAATTGCATAATTTAATTCCTCCCTCTCCTTTCCACCATCGGACAAACAGACAACCAGACGTTCCGTCAGTCTCCACCCTTTCGTTGTTGACTTACCACGCATTCGAATCAAACGGTACGCTACGTCGTTCATCATGCGTACAGCAAAGGAATGGAATAAGTTGCCGGCATCTGTCTTTCCATCCGATTACAGTGTGGATGTCTTCAACGCAAGAGTGAACAGGCTTTTGTTAAGTCAGTGCGCTTCACCATCTTAGGCTACATCACCACTTACCATCAGGTGGGATCGTAGATAAGCGCTGGCTTAGTAGAATATAAAAAAGGAAAAGGGCGAAGATTATAAATTTGACTTAATTTCTTTTTTATATAAAATATAATATTTACGAGATTACTTAAATAATTTATTTTCTTTGATTTTTATCTAGAGAAAATTTAAAAAATAAATGTATTAGAAATTTTTGAACAAGTAATTATATTTTTATAAATAATTTGACTTATATCCTAAATCTATAGCCTATTTGTAGGTAGAATAACATTATTATTTAAATGTAATCGTCCTCTTGCAATATCTTTTAGTAATTTAATAATGTTTTGTTAAAAGTTCTGTACAATTATTATTTAAAAACTCTGTATTGAAATTTCTTTCAATTAATTAATTACGACCATTTAATTGGTTAAATTGCTTTGTATGGAAAAATCATATGAGGATGATCTCTACATTTTGATTGCTTTAATGGCAACATACACATATGTTTTTTCTGCACAACATAGATGTTACTCATTATCTTTTTAACGTAATATATGTTTCATTTCCCCTTTTATAATAAATACAAAAAATCTGAGATATTTATTTATGTCCACGTATTAATATAAAACGAACAAACGATCGTAGCAGGTTTTATAAAATCAACTTTTTTATTTTTCTTGCACTGAGATATACATATTGGATTTAGTAATCTATGATTTTATAAGTTGTATGTCGTTATCATAATAATGTTTGTCACTGCACACAGAACACTTTATGTATATGTCCGTCAAGACGGCACTTTTATATAACTTCTTGTACTACTTTTAGTTATTTCAAATCGCTATCCGCTCATAACTTATGAAACGTTTCAAGACGGAGACAATTGGCACGTCACCGACAGGGGCGCTGCTTTTAGTAACCACAAATCACGAGTGGCGACGGTCAAACGCCGGCCAGTCCACTCCATTGGTCGACCGGTGCTGCATTATCCATGCTCTACGAAGACTGACAAATAAACAGACCCATTTATGGGTCTTTAAGCGAATTTGTATGCCATGAAGAGAAAAAATTACATTTGGTATTTCTTGCAATTAGTCTTTGTTTTATTAGGTTTAATCAGAACATGTCGTAAGCTAAAGTATTAAATAAAATAATTATTTGTTGCAATAATTGTATTGAAGACTAGCTTCGTCCGCGTTGCTTACGCACATCACTGAACACGTAGTGCTTATTAAAATCGTTGTTTCTTAAAACTTTAATAACTTTATATTAAACGAACACATCGCAATATTTTTTTATTTAGGTAAGGGCCAAGTGTCTAAGAAATAAAACTTATAAAACCTAATTGCAATCTATCCAGTAGTTTTTCCGCGTTGCGCGCACTACTACAAACCTCTATCATTTTATTTATATAGATTATCATCTACCAATTTCTCTATACATTTTGTTAACCGCTAATACTTTTAAACGGTATGAGGTGGGGTAGGATGTAGTGTTAGTCGGTGAATATATATTCAAAATTAAATGCCAATTTGAAACATAGCCTTCTTTGTTTAAATTTGGTTGCAGATGTCCATGGACTGCAGCAGCCACTTACTATCAAGTGGACTGAAGGTTTGTTTGTCACTTCAGTTCTTAAGCGCGGCGCCCACCTACGTACCGTAACACGTGATCTGACACGTGATTTGACGCGTAACTTGTCACTCGCCTCAACATTCAAAGGGAATGTATGTAGTAACGCCCATTTGCGTGGCGTGACGCCGCATGATCTGACGTGCCATTCAGCTTGCTACTAGTGACGCATTGAAGTGGCACGTAACACGAAACTTGTAGTTTTAATATTAAATTCATTGATTTAGTTCATGAAAAACCATGTTTATATGATTATCCTAGACCCGATTACAATAACAGGAACTCGCAAGATGCTTCTTGCAACTTGTAGTGCCAATCTATGCGAAATGTAATTCTAATTCCTTCATAAAATTGAAAGTACCACCACTTTTCAAATTTTTTCCCTTAGGGATGTACTCAAAATCTTCAGCTGGCACTTTGAATGTTTGAAATCTGTAGCAAAGCAAGGGCATGTTTATCCTCTTCAGGCGAGATTTTGGCCCAAAATGAACTCTGCGCCATGCTATTGTTGCACAGGTTGGTGCAAGCAGTGTCACTCGTGGTCACGTCAGAGCATCGTCAGAATCATGCTACAAGCCATGTCGAAATCATGTAGCTTAGGTGGGCGCCGCGGCTTAAAACAAAAATTAAAGTTTTACTACAGTGCTAAAGTTGTCTGGCAGATAACGTTTTAGGTGAGCATTGTTTGACAACATTATGTTTGGTTCAAATAAGAACAACTATTTATCTTATTCCGCTATTATCACAGTTAAAACCTGTAAGGTTAGAAATTTCACTATACTTCTATTATATCATCACTAGTAAAAAATTGATCCGTTTGAAATGCTCGCTTCTAAATTCGATCACTGAAGAGTCTGTGGAGTAGATAATTACTCTTGAACGTCTGGAGAGCGGATTGTTTGCGGATTCTGCGTTTGGTGATCGAGTGGCGACCACGATCGAAGCAGAACTGCTACCGATCATCTGGTAGTTTTTCACGTGGCACTGCATTATTAAACTGAAATATTTTAGGAATGTTCAAGATATACGTGGTAGAGCTATGCTGCAACTATATCTATATACTATGGTTGTAATGGGTCTGTTCGACCGGGGAAGAACCACTCTCTCACAGGATTTCATCGTAAAATAACAGCTTAATGTTGCTGTGTTTCGTACGGTGAGTGTAAAGGACCAGATATTGTTTTTACTAGATACGAGGCGTTCCATCTTAGTCCTCATAGGTGACAATACATCTACATTTTGATTCTTAATCGAGGATAAATGTAGATGTCTACGTGTCATTGAGAAAGTTTTTGACAGTAAATCCCAATTATTGATTTAGGATCCGAACTCTGGTCACATGTTCAGCAGTTGCGCTTACGACCACTAGATTAAACAGTCGAATTGGTGCCATTAAATCTTATAGCAAATCTATAGTCTTTACAACACCCACGGGATGAAATGGGGTGATGAAATTTTACGCCTCCAGCACACTAGAACTTTTACTTATTCGTCAACATTGGAATATTTAAAACGGATATTCTTAAAACATGCGCTAACGATAAGGAATTAAAACCACTGCGAAAGCTGAACTCCTTGTGGGAAAATAACCTGTGAGATAAGATGCGCGAACTATATACAAAACTGAAACTTAACCCCTCAAAGCGTTGTAAACCTCGGCTTGTTCGTCCCGCGGCGGTCATCTCATAGAATCACTGCAAAGACTTGCATAACCAAGTCTGATAGGGATGAAAAATACGGTGTCGCGTTGGCTGGAAAGAGACGGCGAAGGTTTTGCAGTTGTCATAATTTCGCCTGGTAGGCTAATAATAAAGATAAACCCAGGGTGGAGGGGGTCGGTCCCGCTGTGTTTACCGCTCAAATAGTTTTTATTCAACGCGGCTTGAAATAGGTTTTTCGTATATTCCGTGAAGAAAGTAGATTCTAGTATGCATGAGAAATAATTGATTCTGGTTAATCCATACACTCTATTGTTTACACAATATTTTTCTTAATTTTATTATTATACTATTTTGTTTTATTATTTATTTTATGCTTTTCAGGCATTGGACATGAATTTTGTTTATATTATAACACTCATATGTTTTACTATTGAAATATTTTAACAGAAAATAAATAGTATATTTATAGAAATATATAAATACTGAAGATGTGACGTGTCATAGAACAAGATACAGTGGCGTGTGCGGTGCAGTTCAAATCGAAGTGTGCATCTCGAGCCCCAGCAAGTGAGAGATTACTCAGCCAGTCTTCCGCTATCACAAATCACTGCGCCTTCTCGCCTCAGTGCAATACTAACACGACAGTATGTATTTCTCTAGGGTATAATGAAGTGTTACAAAATTGTATTCCTCGTAATTATATTTAATTACCTACTTAAATATAAAAAAAATATTTCTACTTAGAAAATATAATTATAATCACGTTTTATTCATTAGATGTTCAACATATTCTATTTATATATATTTATTTAAGCTAATATAATATTTACACTGTTACATTATTATTATATGCCAAACTTCTCAGCAATTTGTTGGCAGAAAAATGCTCACTTACTGCTTTACATAGAAAAAAACTAGTTTTGACGGATCGTCAACGTAGTCGCTAAGTTATGATTTCTTACATTACTCGAATACTACGAGTACAATAATTTTATTTTATTTATTTTGAATTTAATTTTACTCATTTTTAATGCAATAAAAATAAGCAAGTATTTTAAAAATGGCTAAAATAATGAAAAACCGTATAAGTGAAAAGAAATGAATATAACGTGAAAATAAATAGAAAACTAGGCAGTGAATAAACAGAAGTTAGAAGTTAAATCGTCGTTTTAGAATCGCTTAAGGCTCGGTAGCGTTGCTTGAACTGCCGTAAAGAGTGAGTTCAGATCTAATCCCATGTACTATACACATTCACCGTGCTGATACAGTTGTGGCAAATGCTCTACTGGAGTCTAATAGTTTTATTCAAGTTTTGTCAATCTGATTACCCCAGTATGTTGAAATGACTTAAGTTGAAGACGTGTCCTTGGAATGCACTGACTAGACGGACAATAGAACTGATGACACCACTACCACTGTTAAATAGAATTTAACAGTGGTAGAGCCACGCGGCAGCTTTTGCTGTCGCACGGATGGGCCGGCTCGAACCGGGGTGGTACCACGACCTCACAGAAAACCAGCGTGAAGTAGAGGTTTACCTCTGCGTTTCGTTTGGTGAGTGCAGGTGGCCGGAGGCCCTTTTTACTGGAAATGAGGCATTCCATCTTAGTCCTCACGGGTGACAACGCATCTACATTTTGATTTGTAACAGAGGATAGATGTAGATGTCTATGGGCCGCAGCAGCCACTTGCCATCAGGTGGACTGTGTGCTCGTTTTTCACACTTATCCTATAAAAAATAATAATTTTGAACCTTGTTTAATGAAAGTAATTATATTTGTAGCTACAAAAAATACATGGACATGAAATATATAATACGCGACTTGTTTGCCTAGTAGACGTCGTTCTGTTTAAGTTATTATCTAACATCATCAAGCTATGTGCTGTCCTGTAGATGCAAAAGGCGTCTATGTAATATTTCGGAAAAAGTCTTATGCTATTATATAGCGGCTTAATCATCTCGCTCACGCTAAACGCTTACTAAGAGCAAGGGCTATGTTCAACTGTGGACTTTTACGGGCTGGTGATAATGAAGTTGATGACACGCCACTTGGACCCTCCATCTGCCCTGTTTTGAGACATCAGCTGCGATAGTAGGTAAATGTAATTTTACCGAGAGGTGTAATCTTTCCTGTGTGTGTACACAAATCATCATAATGGGGTATCTAAATATTTTTTTTTAATTAATCCACTCTGTACACTGAATTCTATAAACGGAAAAGAGCTTCTTTTACCAAAATTAAGATTTATGTTCCTGAATTTAATACTAACTATATTTTTATACTAATAGTGATAGAGTGAAGAAACACTGTGATGACTTCTGCTTTTCATTTTTTTACAAAAATAGTCCACAGGCTTTCTGTTTATGGTATAGGCTAATATTAATATATACTTACATAGGATCACAGTCATAGAGTACAGGAACGTAGCGTAGAGTTAATTAGTTAGTTTAATGTACATAATATATAATACTTACAACTATTTCTTTTAATGTTAACTTTGCTTAAGTGCTTAGTGATTATAAGTTATAAAATATGTAGTAAATTATGTCCAGCTATTGCCCGCTCGTCGGCTTATGTGTCTCCAACAGACTATAAGTTAACGCAGAACTCAGTTACTGTAGAGTTATATTGAGTCGGTGGCCTTTTTGTTGCAGCAGTTCATTTTTTTTCTTCACTTATTTTGTTAAGTATTTTATTTTTGTTTCTAAAATTAATCTTTTGTGAAAGTAATCTGCAGCAAGGAATAAATATGTTCTCTCTTTTCTTTCTGCTTTTTTTAACTGTTCCGTTAACCTCTCAACGTGAGAAGAGACTTGTGTCCAGCAGCAGGAAGTGGGACGTTACAGATATCGACTTTAACTTTGTGTGATTCTTCTGTTGTCTATGAACTTTTTTTACAGACGTTAGTGAGTTAATATGTTTTCAAAAATATGTAAATGTTATCATCATCATCATTACACAACCTACTGAAAAAAGGTCTATAATATTTGCTATAGTTACCACGCTCGGCAGAGGGTTGGAAACCACAGTTTTAAATATTATTTTGAACTGTTATCAGAAAGATGTTGCCGCCCATTTCATGTTTCATTTCCCTTTGTCGCCACTTACGACACCAACGAGATGAATTGTGCTAGAGGATTTTTTTATAGGATATGGATGACAAACGAGCACACAGTCCACCTGATAGTAAGTGGTTGCTGCGGCCCATAGACATCTACATCTATCCTCTATTACAAATGAAAATGTAGATGCGTTGTCACCCGTGAGGACTAAGATGGAATGCCTCATTTACAGTAAAAAGGGCCTCCGGCCACCTGCACTCACCAAGAGAAATGCAGAGGTAAACCCTCTATTTCACGCTGGTTTTCTGTGAGGTCGTGGTACCACCCCGGTTCGAGCCGGTCCATCCGTGCGACAGCAAAAGCTGCCGCCTGGCTCTACCACTGTTTATTTAATTAAAGGATTTTTAAAGGATTCTTTAACGTTGATACTACACGGCGATTGGAATGTATTGATACCGAAGTTTTCTTCAAGTTTCAGAAGCTGTAAGTTCTATTAAATAAAGAGGCTGGTAAACTATAAAATTTACATTTACCATTATATCCTGTCAAAAGTTCACTGTTGAATATAGGCCTCCTGCATAGATTGCCTCGATTTTGCTATAGTTGCAACGCTTGGCAAGCAGTTTGGCAACCTCAGTTTGTTATTTTTACCATCAAGAAGTTGCTGCTGCCCATCTCTTGTTTAGTTTCGCTCTGTCGCCTCTTACGATACCCACGGGCTTTGGATATTCTTATACCGGCATTACAGGCTTATAATTAAAAAAAAAACCATAGTAAAAATTGTATAATATACCGACTTTTATTCGAGCATTATTGGATATTGCAACTGTCCCGTCAGTCAGCCGAGTCGAGCGCGACGTGACACGACACGGCCACGACATTGACACGTGATTTGAAATGCGATTTGCGACACGTCTCATTCGTTGCGAATATCTGCAGTGTTACACTATTTACAAGACACTGAAAAAGAATGTGTATGATTTTTCAACGTCGATAGTAATGATGTCAATAACTGTCGAGTGTAATTTTTTAAAAAATAATTATATTATATTAATAATAGGTCGGGAAACAGTTTCTTCGTAGTTTTTTTGTATAAAATAGAAAAAAATCTCTTTGTTTGTACTGTTTGTATTTGGCTGGTTTTAATATCAATACATATAGAACATAAAAAGTAAGAAACACTTTTCCGCCATTTTTCAAATGATTTTATGTCCGCCAAAATGAGTGAATCTAACGAAGAAAGTCGAAGCATTCTGAACTTTCATTACAAAAAAAGGAAAAATGCGACTCAAGCCGCGAAAAAATTTGTGACGTTTATGGTCCTAATGCAGTGTCAGTATGAGTAGTACAAAGTTGGTTCAAGCGTTTTTAGTCCGGGAATTTTGATGTCAAAGATACAAACTCGCTCTGGTCGGACTGATAAAGTCGATGCCATATTTGAAAAAGTGGACCAAGATTGGCATATTAGCAGTTATGACATATTTGAAGAATTGAGGATTGACTGCAAAACAGTTTTGACCCATTTGAAAAATCTGACTTAACAAAAAAGCTCAATATTTAGGTACTACACGAGATCACTGAACAGTGGAACTTTACACAGTGGTAGAGCCACGCGGCAGCTTTTGCTGTTGCACGGATGGGCCGGCTCGAACCAGGGTGGTACCACGACCTCACAGAAAACCAGCGTGAAGTAGAGATTTATCTCTACGTTTCGCTTGGTGAGTGCAGGTGGCCGGAGGCCCTTTTTACTGGAAATGAGGCATTCCATCTTAGTGCTCACGGGTGACAACGCATCTACATTTTGATTTGTAATAGAGGATAGATGTAGATGTCTATGGGCCGCAGCAACCACTTACCATCAATCAGGTGGACTGTGTGCTTGTTTGTCACCCTTATGTTTCAAAAAAATGTTTTCAGCCGTTTGAACATCATCAGCTCTTTTGTTTCGGGAGTTTCTTAAAATTTTAAATTATGTTATCTTACTTCAAAAGTAGTTAAGAACAGTTTGGAATGAACCAAATAATTTGGCGGGTAGTTTTGTCCCTTTTATTAGTTTAGTTGATTTGGAACCCCTTTAAATTTATTTTGATAAGGGTTCAGAAATTTACGAAAACTAAAATATTGAAAGTGCTTCTAATGGAAATGTTCTATAGACGTGTTGATTCTTTTTTAGTCCGACTATCCCAAAAGGAGAATAAGGGTTTTCCGTGTGTACGCATGTAAGAAATGTATGTATGTATATCTATTTCTTTGATACAGTCTATAACCTAAACAGCTTCGATGGTTTTTACATAATACAGTGGCGTTAGATTCGTTTTAGTTACGAAAGTGACTGGTATAAATATTTTCAATTTAGTTTTTAAATAGCCCTTCCCCATACATTGTCTCATAAAGGGGATATTTGCAATATTTGTCGAGCTTGGCAGACGTGATGGCAACAGCAATATTTCATTTTCAAGATGAAATCAAGAAAACACTGCTGTTCATCTCCTGGTTTGTTGTTTCCCTCTGTCGTGTTCTACGACATCCATAAGGTGTACGATATGGGGTAGTGGATATGCTTGCAGTTTGCAACTGCCACTACACGATTGTGTTTACATTGTATTTTACATTGTTATTTTTACTATAGTACGTGAGGGTAAAATTGTTATCTGGTTAATATGGTCACTTTCTTATTTGAACCTCAAAACTACAGTCTTGTTTGCACAGATGACTCTGTGATATGATAGCTATTCATCTAATCAAATATTATAGGGTCAACATGGCGCTGCTTCATCGACGCCATTTTGACATTTGACATTATAGTAAATATTTTAGTCGATTTTAGTAATGTATGTGATTTTACTAGTAGTGTAGTTAGTTTTTTTTTTTAAGTTGATTTTTCGAAGTTAACCTAATTATTGCCAAAGCTCGATGGCTATTGTTTTTTTAAATATATTAGTTATAATATACGATTATGTGTTGTTTTGTCTCTGTCCTCCTCGTGGTTTTGGTTTTATAGGGCGGCAAATCTTAAGGTGACCATATTACCCTCACATACCTTAGTGTTGACATGTGTGACAAACGAGCACACAGTCCACCTGGTAGTAAGTGGTTGCTGTGACCCATAGACATCTACATTTATCCTCAATAAAGTATAAAAATACAGATGCGTTGTCACCGGTGAGGACTAAGATGGAATGCCTCTTTTCCAGTAAAAAGGGTCTCCGGTTCTCTTCACCCACCATACGAAACACAGCAGTGTTAAACTGCTATTTTACGCTGGTATTCTGTGAGAGCGTGGTACTTCCCCGGTCGATCCGACCCATTCGTGCTACAACTACACTACTAATTTAGCTGCAGCATGGCTCTACCACGTAAAAAAGTGCCTAGTGGTCGAAATTCGACCGTAATTCATTAATTCTCTAGGATTGTATATTAAAGTAGCTGTACTTCACTTTAAACTGTACTTTAATATATAAACCAAAGAAATCTAATCAACAAAATATAAAATAACGCAAGGTAAAAGCCTTGGCATACACTCTGCTATTGAAAAAGCAATGCATTCAATTTTAGTCAATCTTTCAGTAATTATTTGTTGGCAACATTTTAAAATCCTTTGGCGAAAATCTCTACTCTGTGTGACTATTTGACTAGATATTATTAAGTGTTTGACATTGGTCTTAGAGGAATAAAATATTATCTACCTATTATGCTTGTCCTTACTCTTAGACATTGGCATTATGAACGTAAACAAATTTTATTTTATATTATTTAATGTATTTTCAACATAATATGTTTTATGTAAATTTTACTCCTTCTTATTATAAACTATGCAAAATCATACACCTTTGTGTGAGCAATAAGCTTTAAAATGGCTACAAAGTGTTCCCATCACGGATTATATATATATATATATATATATATATATATATATATATATATATATGTAGTATGTAGATATTCTCATCTAAACATAGCCAGTTATTTGTTGGTTTTTCATTAACATCTTATATCGTTATAAATTTCACATTCTTCAGTTGCTAGTAGTAGACTTCCGAGGCTACCTCGGTTATAATTTACCTCCAGTGTTCCGTGAGCAGCGAGTCCCATCTATTAGGTTTGATATCCATCATTCATATAACCAGTATCGGTCATAATTCACTCTTATAGCTTCGCGAGCAATTTATAAAATAGTTTCTTATTTGCGGTTTACCGTGGAGCGTTTCTAACGGTTCTTAACGAAACCGTGTTTTGAAATGTACTAGGAAAATACTATTTTTCATAAGGATTTTATACACGTAAACATGAAGACACACGTATAATTAAAAAAAGCAACATTAGTCTAAGTTAAGGATGCGGACTACGAACTCGGAAAGACGCGGGTTCGAATCCACCATATTAGTACTGTCGTGAACCACTCCTAACACAAATTAACGAGAGTATTTGTAATGTCAATAGTGTTACTAGTATTCTTTAAACAATTATGTGGCCCGTAGACTAATATCTATCCTCGAATGAAAATGTTATAGGTTGTCATCCCTGAGAACTATGATGGAATTCCTCGTTACCAGTTAAATAGCTCTCGATAACTTAACAAAACCCACGCGCACTATTCTGCTATTTAAAGCCGCGTATCGATTACACGCTCATGGCGCGCGCGCCATGAATGACCGCGCCGGCCAGTGCGTTCCGTGGAACGCGCTCCAAATGTTCGAAGGGTATCAACTAAGCGCGCCTGGCGCGCGCGGCAGCCGTTCCAGTGTTTGACCGTTCAACACATGGATATCGGTCGTGTACGAACAGCTGCTGCTTTCATAGTTCCATGCATCTTCTACGGGCCCTTTATTATGATAAAAACTACTTTTGCTATTCCACAGCAATTCTTTTGAACCATATAATTTTATCAATTTACGGCTAGCATTTGACATCCAAATATTGATGTTACACTAAGAAAAATCAAATATTCACACGCAGAATTTTTAAATCAGAATTTCTTATTTTACATTCCACTCCAAGACGCGGCGTGACAAAATCGCATCTGATGGCGTGCATTACAAGAACGCGCGCCTAATTAGGGCGCGTATTGCGCCAAATTAGCCCGTTTTAATTAATCAAGCAGTGCCATGATTGGTCCTTAGAACACCTACGCGCACTTTCGCTCGCCTTAACCGGGAAATCATGTCCTGATGTTTAATTAGAGGCCCTAATGAATTCCATCCCGGGTAGGCCGCACGGCCTAATTAAAGGAACACGGAGTGAACGCGCGACATTGCGGCTGTGTCGGATCAGCTGGTACACAACATGCGTGCTCAAGTGCGTGCTTTTTGTTTTTTTTATTATAAAAATTAAGTGACAATCGAGAATTACAGTCTACCTAATGATAAGTGGATAGCATTAGATAGTTGCACCAGTTTAAAACAAAGAAGGCTATATTTGTGTTGTCACTTCTGAGGAATAAGAAGGAACGCCTCTCAATCTGTATTTTGGTGCTCTATAACTTTTAGACCGGAACACTACACTGTGTAGGACTATGCTCTTTTGTCACCATTCTATAAAAAAAGTCTTACGGTTTAGATGTATCGAGATTTAAGGTTGTAAGACGACGATATAGAGTAAAACAGTGATTTACGTGTGTACACTGCACAGTTTCACTGATTACACTAATGAGTGTACTTTAAAATATATCTTTCCACACACAATGCAGAAGTTAAACCAAACCCAACTGATTATCCGGTCCGCGATCTTGCCGACTGGTCCTCGACTAAGCGCGGTGACAGAAAATCCTCCATCTCGCACGCCTGCGCGGCTCGTGCATCAGATACCGAGCAGTCTACCAGCGCCATCTATCGTCGCGTTGGGACGATCTAAATAACCACTCGATCGGCCGGATAAATCGCCAACGTCGCCTTTCCCCGCTTGTTAGGTGCACGTAATTAATGATCGCTCTCCATCGTTGTTTCCTCGCCGGCCATTATGATTTTCTATAGGAAAATGGCGGTTGTTAATACTTCTTACGGGCCTTGTACGCTGCTCTGATAAATACCCTCGTTTGCTTGTAAAGTAGTGGTAAATTGACGGCCGAGTGGGTGACTAGTGGTGAGTTTTGGTGGTGGCGGTGTTTATGTTTCATCTGACAGAAACTCGTATGCTAATGCGACAAAAGCGACCTACCTGATAGTAGGGTGCGGACTGCAAACTGAAAGTCTTGGGTGAACCTGCCATTCGTAAACAAAAATTTTAAATTTAATTAAAGTCGTGAAAGGGATTATTAGTAATTTTAATAGCGTTATCATAGTATTCTTTTCAAAAAATTTAAATTTTTTTAAATAAATGATTGCCTGAATGAATGAATAGATGTAATGAATGCAATTCTGTTCTAGGGCTTTATTTGATTACTGTACACTATGTTTAAAAGTCCACCCATAAAGTGATGAAAATTGGACGTGACTTAAAATAGGCACTTTAATATTACCAATAAATAAAAAAGACCAAAACATCCGCTTTAATATATTATTGCTTATATTGCAATGATTAAATATTTTGCACCATACCAAGTACTAAATACCTGATATAAAAACATTTGATTCATAGAAATTGATCCTTATTGAGTGTATAATACGGACATTTATTGCAACTCTCTAAGCAAAAGTTACAAACAAGACAAAACGTACATGCTTTCAATATAAAACAACATAGCTTATTTGGGTCAATCGACGTGTCGAACCTCTACTGATTTCCTCTTCTCGAATCCGATAAGGTGCGTATCGCGATCTCACTAAATCCTGTTGGCGTGCATCCGTGAAAATAAACCAGGACTTCGGAGCTTGCGACGCGGTAGACACGCGGTCGTCCGCACTGTACCCCATAATGCTCCGTTTTTGTCTCCGACCTGCCCCATAAATTATTCTAATTCGGACCCCATTAGATATTCAGAGGGAGCGGTGGTGCATTCTAAAGTATTGCGCGCTCTGATCGTATATCAAACGATTCGATATTCCACGAAACAAGAGACGTTACCTGTCCGAGTCGGAGATGTTACATGAAAGTCGTCTCAACCATATATTGTACGGAAAGTCTGATTGCTTTGGTATATTGAAACGATGAAATAAAGTTTTGAGAGAGATTTTGAGGTTCGGTAGTGGAGTGGTTAAGCGTTTGGCTGCGGCACTGCGAGTTAGTAAGGAATCTTGGAATTTCGCACAAAACAAGTAAAATGTTGGTCCATGTGTAATTTATGTGTACTTAAAACATTTCTGTTATACAGATATTTAAAACTATATTGCTATATAGATTTTTAAATAACTATTGTATGTCCTCCAGAGCGATTTTTTTAAAGGATAAGGGTGACAAACGAGCACACAGTCCACCTGATGGTAAGTGGTTGCTGCGGCCCATTGACATCTACATCTATCCTCTATTACAAATAAAAATGCAGATGCGTCGTCACCCGTGAGGACTAAGATGGACCTGCACTCACCAAGCGAAATGCAGAGGTAAATCTCTACTTCACGCTGGTATTCTGTGAGGTCGTGGTACCACCCCGGTTCGAGCCGGCCCATACATGCGACAGCAAGAGCTGCCGCGTGGCTCTACCACTGTTAAAAATTTCTGTTACTGTGGCTAGTCTCAACGAAGACTAACCGCGACAGGATTATAGAGTACTCTCATAGTCTGATGGGTCACCTATCCGACACCACGTCACGAAAGATCACACGCGGAATCAACGGCTTTACGTGTTTTCAGAGGCACGGGGGTGAATCACCGTTTTCTTCCCGACTCCGGGCTACTAATAAAAAATCTTGACAGAAAATACCAATAAGTGATTTAGACCCGACCTGGGATTCGAACCCGAGATTTGATCAGCAGTCGCGCTTACAACGGTTAGACTAACGAGGCAGAGTTAAAATACCCTTTTTACATTCATTCTTAACTATAAAGGTTGATGGCATAACACAAAAATCCCTTTTTTTCTGCTCCATACTATGATTGAAGAATTACTGAAGTAAGTAATTTTTAAGACTTGCCTTCGTCTGCATAACCAGTTATCTATCATCAAGTTGGATAGTAGTCAAGCACTGGCTTAGAATGGTTAAAAACAAAGATGAGATAATTTATGATTTACTCTGCTTTACTCCAAAAATTTTAATTAATGTGTTATATACGTCAAAAGCGCCAGACACTGGTAGGACTATCTTCACCGCTTAGCAAGGCTTAATGTTAAGGTTAATCTTTGCTGTGATTTTTTTACGTGTAGTTGTAGCACGAATGGGTCGGCCACGTCGGTCGGTCGGAGGAAGAACCACGCTCTCACAGAATACCAGTGCAAAATAGCAGCTTAACGCTGCTGTGTTTCGTATGGTGAGTGTAGAGAACCGGAGACCCTTTTTACTGGAAACGAGGCATTCCATCTTAGTCCTCACGGCTGACAACGCATCTGCATTTTGATTCGTAATCGAGGATATATGTAGATGTCTATGGGCCACAGCAACCACTTACCATCAGGTGGATTGTGTGCTCGTTTGTCACCCTAATTTTATAAAAAAAAAATAAACGGCTTTATCATTTCAAGCAGTTTGCTTTTAATGGCTGATAAAGATGATGCCAATTTTAGTGGTTTTTTTTTGCATAAAAATTGCGTTTATTTATCTTTGTCTATAAAGTCCACTGTATATTAAAAATATATTAAAAGTCCACTGTTGAACATAGATCTCCCTCTATAGATAGATTTTGCCATAGTTGCCACGCTTTGCCAGCGGATTGGCGGGTTTTTAAAAAAGTATTATATTGTATGTTCTATTATTGTTTTAGGGATGTTTCTCCCTGTGCAAATTATGTATGTAAACTGCCTCCACGATACGGCAGAAAATCCTAGTGTGGGTTTTTGTATAGAATATGTGTGACAATCGAGCACACTGTCTATCTCTATTCCCGATAATGATACTGTCGCCCATAGATATCTACCATCTATCTTCAATCAAGAATCAAAACTTGGATGCGTTGTCATCCCTGAGGACTAAGATGGAATGCCTCTTTTCCAGTGAAAAGGGTCTCCGGTTCTCTACACTCAACATACGAAAATTGCAGCATTAAGCTGCCATTTTACGCTGGTATTATGTGAGAGCGTGGTCCCCGGTCAAGCCGACCCATTCGTGTCACAACCATTATATAGCTGCAGCGTGGCTCTACCACGTAAATATTGAAATATATATTTCAAACCCAATTCACTAGCGATCCTCGCAAATCAGATCGATTCATAACAGCTATTGTGCGTTGCGCGCACTCACACGCGGCTGCTTCAAGGATATCGCGGGAATAAATCTCGAGGTAAAGCACGAGACGCTTTTGTTTCGCGTTTCTAAGTAGTATCCGAGATATGCCAGGCGGGATAAGACAATCGGCAAGTATATTTGCGACCCTTATATACGTTAGACTTATTTATATACGAAAATAAAAATAGCTTTTTTGTTCTTAAAGCGTTCTTAAATACATCTAATTTTTGACATACTTTTAATTGTAAACTTGGAAAAAATCTTACAGAGGTATTAATAGAATACACTTTTACTTTAAAAAAAAACCTAAGTGACAAATAAACTTATATAGTACGTGAGGGTAGGTTATATAGGCGAAGTGTAGGGCGTCCCCCCACAAGATGGAGTGACGACCTGGTAAGACATGCAGGAAGTCGATGGATGCAGGTGGCTCGGGACCGTGCTTTGTGGCATTCCTTGGGGGAGGCCTATGTTCAGCAGTGGACTTGTGAAGGGCTGTAATGATGATGATGATGATGATGATGAGGGTAAATATGGCCATCCGGTTAATGTGGTTACTTTCTTATAACTCCAAAACTACAGCCTTGTTTGCACAGATGTATCTGTGATACGATAGCTCTTCATCAGTCAATCAATCAATAAAGCGTCAAAATGTCGCTGCTTTATCAACGCCATTTTGACAGCTGATATTATAGTAAATATTTTAGTCGATATTAGTATAATGTAGGGGAAGGTGGGGGGACACCGGATAGTTAAGATAAAGGCCCAATAAATAAATAACTATATTATTTATTGAGATAATCAATATCACAAAGGTTAAAGTATATCTTAGGCATAAATTTGGCACAAAAATATTTGATATCAATCTTAATAACTAGAAACTAGAACAACTTTAATCAAAAATTACAAATCCGAGTTCACCCCACACCTATGGGTCAAACCGGATAGGCATTTTATATTAAAGGGGTGAATACAGATACTAGCAATAAAACAAAATATCGGAATTATTCGCAGTTTTTACATACAAAAAATAATAATTCTTGCTCAGAACAACCAATGCAACTTTTGTGAGCCCAGCGGTACATTGTTACCATTCATCTGTGGACTTAGTTTGACTACAATTTTCGCCACAAACCAAACACTTCGAATCCTCTTCATAGTTTTCTTTATTCGACTTTTCCCCGATACCCTTACCTTTGCCTTTAAATTTTATTTTACTAACTGGTCGCGTAGCCTTCTCAGCCAGTTCATTTTTATAGGGCGATTCAGTCATAATTGCGGTTTTTCCTCGACGTAATGATGGACGCATGTTCTTTTAAAAATTAGGAATTGGCATGATGTCTTTCGGCGATACAAGACTAATAGAATTAGAAAACGTTTGTCCTTCTGTAGATGTTCCTGCTTGTTCCTGCTTGCGGGGATGGGGTTCTTTCTCGAGGCAAAGGATCCTGAGAGATTTCATTTTTTTTTTGGTACAAATGATATTTCGTAGTCTGTAATGGTGCAAAATCAACATCTGTAAAAATATTGGGATTCAGAGGGCAAATTCCGGTTTTGGAGAAAGCAGACACTGCATTTTGCATGATAGGGGCACGATTATAAGCAGTTCCAAACAAAGATTACATTTGAAATTGGGTGACAACACGACCCGGATGATTTCGAAGCCATAACTGGACTTCTTGCGAGTAAAACGTGCACAAAGGTCGCATAAAACCAACATAGAGTGGTTGTAAGCGATACGTGCAGTGAGGTGTCAAACAGAGCATTATGACACCATGAGCACGAGCTAACTCAATAGCTTCTAGGTTCTTAGTGTGAGTGGCACGACCATCTAAGACAAAAAGCCCACAGTATCTTCATGGGGCAGGGCATGCTGAAGCTTGCAGTCTGTAAAAAGTAAAAAAAAAAATAGTAATTAAAAAGAGACATAAAACAAACGCCCACAATATCTGCATACAAATCAATCGGGGTGACACCGGATAGTCGAAATCACCCCGTCCGCTTGTACCCCATAGGTACCATGTATGAAATTAAAATAACTAACAGGTTATGCTTACACTCATAACAACAACAAATACCGGTTTAGAAGGTTAAATATGTATTATTTCTTAAATTAAACAACTATTTATGATTGCACACAGCTACACTTAATGATAACACTTTAAAAAAATCAAAATATTAGATAACGTACCTTTGTTTTCAATTTTCATTTATAGACGCACGCGCTGAGATGTCACCGTCACCTCTATTTGCAACAGCACTGAGTGAGCGTTCGCGCATATTTCTCCCCTAGCTAGACCAAGACAGCTATACGCGGAATAATGAAATAGTAACTATCTGGTTTCATCCTCTATCCGGTTTCCCCCCTCCTTCCCCTAATGTAGTTAGTTTTTTAAGTTGGTTTTTCAAAGTGTTCCTAATCATTGTCAAGGCTTGTTTGCTATTTTTTTTTATATATAAGTTATTGTATCCGACTTTGAGATTTTTTCTCTGGCCTCCAACTAGTTTTGGTTATATAGGGCGGCAAATCTTAAGATGACCATATTACCCTTTTGTACCTTAGTTCATTCATGGTAAGCGACTATTGTAGTCAATAGACATATGCAGACAACTTCAAACAAGAAAGACTACACATGTGTAGTCGGTAGCCGGTAATTATACCGATTCTTTTTTTTTCTTAACTTTACTGGTCTTCATCAAAATCCGAATCGATAAAATATTTATATATTTTGCTCGGTGCTTCTTAGTTTCAGCTTGCGCTAGCGTTGAGGCAGATCTGGATCTGCTATCGGATCTTAAAACGTCTAATCAAAATTCCAATGTATCATTATCTCATTAAGCGATCCTTTAAATTGCGTCGTCAAGCAATAGCTCTAATCTTGTCTTATTAAAGAACCGTCCCCTCCCGCCCTAGTACCGGTCCTCATGTAAATGAAGTCTTAAAACGACTCCGCCATGCCGTCACTGCGCACGTCACACCTCGACAGACTTACGGCCTCCCCGCGACATGTTTATTCAAATATTAATGCCTCATAATATTTAAAATTTATAGACACCTTCCCGGTGCCACGGATTCATTCCGTGACATTATTGTCATTGCGTTTTATAAATATGAATTATCTTGATTGGCCTCTAAATAATATGTAAATCGGGAGGCGTTCGCTCAGGACGGCGATGTTCCCCATCGATTTATGAAAGTGCGTTCGGATACACACCTGATGCAGCGGTGTTGGTTAATCTCATGAAATGTGTTTATGTGTTTATAAATAATTATATTGTATCTGTGTTTTTATTGCTTCCTAAATTAAATTATTAGGCGTCTATCCAAAAGCCGTGGTAGCTCAAAGGCTAACACTCGCTGTGAATTTCGCAGTACGCGAGCAACCTGGGTTCGATCAATGAATGTTAGCTGCAATTTTGAGTGCTTATTAACCACGTGCACAGCGGTGAAAGAAAATATTGTTAAGAAACCTGTATGTGTGAGAAATTAAAGAAATATATTTCAAAGATATGTGAATTCCGTCAACACGCATAGGGGTAGCGCGGAGGCGACATTCTTTCCCCAAAAAACCCTCTCAGAAATGAGGGGCGACCTGTACCCAGCAGTGGTACGCGTATAGGCTGCACCTTTAATTTATCATTACTGTTAAAATATGCTGATTCCGATCAAATTTCTCATTTCTTCATTAATTTATTTTTCATTACTCATATGGCCTTATTAATTGCCTTATGTACGTGGTAGAGCCATGCTGCAGCTATCTTAGTAGTATAGTTGTAGCACGAATGGGTCTGCTCGACCGGGAAAGGACCATACTCTCACAGAATACCAGCGTATAATAGCAGCTTAAGGCTGCTGTGTTTCGTATGGTGAGTGTAGAGAACCGAAGACCCTTTTTACTGGAAAAGAGGCATTCCATTTTAGTCCTCACGGGTGACAACGCATCTGCATTTTGATTATATATATGATAGATTTAGATGTCTATGGGTCATAGCAACCACTTTCCATCAAGTGGACTGTGTGCTTATTCTATAAAAACTAAATAATAATAAGGGGGGTATTTGCAATAGTTGCGACAATTGGCAGGCGTGTTGATTTATATTATTTTGCGTTTTTACTAGAAAGATTCTCCTGTTTAATTTTTCTCTTTATCATCTTACGACAAGTCTGTTTTTTCTTTATTTAACGGAATGAATTGAATTGAAATTTACCAAGGTATTAACAATAATTTATATCAGTGAGAACAATGGTTTACCATTAAAATACTAATAGTGCTGTTTACACGAACGACTTTGGTACTCTAATTCAACTGAGTTTTTTTATAGAATGGGTGATGAATAAGCAAACGAGCACACAGTCCACCTGATGGTAAGAGGATGCTGGAGTCCATAGAAATATACATCTATAATCGATTTAGATTGAAAATGCAAACGCGTTGTCACATCAGAGGTCTAAGATGGAGTGCCTCATTTCCAGTAAAAAGGGTCTACGGTACTCTACACTAACCATACAAAATAAGCATTAAGCAGCTATTTTACGTTGTTTTTTTTTAAATTATTATTTATTATGTTAGAGTATTACTACAGTAATCGACACCGGTTTCGAACCACGGCTTTTAAGATGCACATAATTATAATTTCTAACTTATATAAATATTGTCAAAAAAAGGAAATATTTATGAAGCTTTTAATACATTACGTACTCGCAGTGGGTGTAGGTTAATTTCACATTCCACGAGAGAAATATGGATAAAATTACAATTAAGATAATGACCCGTCGCTCATTTATTAACGGATCAACAGAAAGGACTTAAGTTGCCAGTCTCCGATTTGAAAATCAACCAAAACGTCCCGTCCAATAATACACGAGGATGGATGGAATCATTCCCTCGGTCTCCCGCCGTCCACAAACGATAAATTCTACTTAGTACCGAAACTTATTATATCCAGACATAAGTTAATGATAAACTAAGCTATAAATTGACCACGGTGACGTCGGTGTCTAGGAGAGTCGCGGACAGGTAACTTTGAGCACATAAAATTAAATTAGATATTTTTCAAGCGTCATGTGCGCGCTATATATCTTTTACGGGCCAATGCGATGGACGGCTGATACGTTTTTTATAAACAGATAGAGTTTTTGTTGGATAAGTTTATGGCCGGGTCGGAGTAGGGCGATATCTTGTATTGGTTGCCTACGACGTTGGATATATCAATAGTTTTGTATGTATTATGTAATGAAATTGATCAAACATTTGTATTTTTTGTAAAAATTACGCTAAGTTCTCATTATTTTTCTTTCCTTTTCTCTTGATCAGAAGTGGGTACAGTACAGATCATAGGTTCCGTCCACATGAGGGAGGATTTTCGTTCGCAGTGCCAAAGTTTCCGCATGTTGTTTTGCCCTCCGTCGATGGTCCTCGTGTGCAAACCCGGGTGCAAACTAAGGCAACACTCGGTTATGCCACTTTTGTAAATGTAATTTAAGCCAAATTTTAAAACCCTTTTACTTCCTACTTGGCGAAAAAAAAAGTATTATATCTTGCATTTTACACCATATCGGCCAATTTCAAAGCAAGTCCAATAATAACACATTTGTCAAGCAATGTTGTCTTTGGCGTTCGTGATATGACATCTTGGCATATGTCACCGCGTCGTTTCCACAAATCCAGCAGAGTCCAACACACGTGGACGTTTATCTGCGATTCAGTTGGTTAATAGAATTTTCTACTTGTTACATTGTTATTCTATTCCTTTAACAGCCTTTGTAATTGCTGGATATTTTCCTTTTCAAGAATGAGCTAACTGGTATGCATTCTTAAAATATTCGTTGATTCTAACATTATAAAATCGTAAATTATAACATCGCTGACGAGTTCGAATCGATAATACTATACTGCACTGACTAATGTAGTTACATTAGTCAGTGCAGTATAGTATTATCGATTTAGATTATACGTCATCAGTAGCACCACTTTCAAGAAAGTGTATAGCCTATAATCTAATCAGTCAATAAGGCTAATCAGGCATTGTTATTTTTCTATTCAAGCATTAATATTTTTTCTTTAGTGTAAAAAAGTTTTACTTTACGCGTCAGGCTGTAAGTTTTATGCTAGCGAAGGAGGTGGCGGAACGGGAGAAGGAGAGAGCAGCAGCTTTCCTTCCCGGCCGCCGCGGGAGACGCCCCGGGCGTCGGGGGCTACGTCGTGGCCCCCGGCCACCGTAGGCGCGGGCCTGTGGATGGCGAGCAATGGGTAGCTCGCCGTCCGTCCGTCTAACGACGACAGGCCGTGTCGACGGCGCGTTTGTTCCACGCGCGCCTGCAAGAGCTGTCAGCATCGTGAAGGGGCCCGCAAGGGCCGACGCCTGCCGGGGCTGCGGGCTGTTCGAAAGAGATACCGCGGCTCCGGAACGTAAGGGCACTGAAGGAACACGGATGGTTTTTAGTCAGTAAAAGTCTGACACTCCCTTCCGCTCCACCCAGAGCGAAAGGCGTCATTTGATGATTTTCCATCCGCAAAAAAAAAAAAAAGGCCGTAAGTTTTATGTCTATAGCATAAATGGGTCGGCACAACCGGGGAAGGACAACGTTCCTATAAAATACCAGCATGAAATAGGAGAAAATTTCTGGTGTGTTTTGTAAAGTGAATGGACCGGAGACCTTTTTATTGGAAACGAGACGTTCCATCTTATTCTTCAAGTGACAACGCATCTACGTTTTGATTCTTATTCGAGGATAGATGTAGGTATTTACTTAACATCCGGTGGACCGTATGCCCGTTTGATACAAAAAAAAGTTGAAAAGACGCTTAGACTTTATTACATCCGAAAAATGAAATATAGGTAAACTATTCAGCAGGTTGGTCACTCTAACTCTAATTGATATAAAAGTAACCGGCCTCGGCTTTGTTTGAACCAGTAAATCTCTTTTGGCCATACCGAAATCAAAAGTAATGCATCAAACGCTAAGTGCCAGTGTCAGAGGTGCGCGGGGGCAATTAGCTGCCAACTGATATATCTAGCCGATTAACGCGCAAATCGTACCGCCGCCATTTTGATTATGACGTGTCACAATGTCAGCGTTGTTAAGCTGACTTATTTTAGTCTGTACTCGTAATGGTTTTGGAGACGTGGTGACAGCCGTCATTGCAGTCGCTCGACTTTACGAGGCGGGATCTAGCCTGATTGAAATATTGCGCCGGGTACATGCAACGCGCCGACATGGTTGGGGTGTGATGAAGAAACGTATTCCTCGATATTTCAACGTCGGATTTTGTTTTGACTTTCATTTGATGATTAAGTTACAAGAACGATAACCTTTTCGTACCGATATTTATTTTCGATAGCGAGTTAGCTAAGAGTTAGTTAAAAGAGATGTAATAATTATTTTTATCTTCTTTAATTCTTATAATATTACTAGCTGGCCAGGCAGACGTTGTTCTGCCCTTTTCGACGAACCTTCATATAAAAAATCCTTAAATTCGTAATAAAAAGATATTGAGTGTCACTTATCGGGATAAAACTATCCTATCTCTCAAGTTGGACCAAACTGCACAGTGTGCAAAATTTCATTGAAATCAGTTCAGTAGTTTCGGAGTTCATCGCGAACAAACAAGGTGACATGTAATTTTTATATATAAAGATGTTATAAATTAGCCTGGGTTGGTACTACCATCTTGATTATTTATCGATTAGCGCTAAATTTTTAAATGCACTGGTATAATTACGAAGCGTCAGTAGTCTAATGGCAGGGCGTGGACCGCGAACTCGAAAGGTCGTGGGTTCGAATCCGCCATTCGACTACTGTCGTGAACCACTTCTAACACAAGCATTTTCAGCTTAAAATAAGTGGTTAAAGGGAATATTAGTAATGTCTAAAAGCATTACTAGTATTTTTTTTTAAATTACCAACCAATCTTAATGTATATATATACACACTTATCATTAATATGGACTTCGTAACTGTTTTTACAATAAAACCGATTGCTGAAAATTTATATTCAATTAACATATTAATTAAACTGATATTCGAACCTTATATACAATCGTGTATACAAAGGTTAAATTCAAAACAGATTCAAATCTTGCTGATTATCTGAACGTGGACGTTCGTCTATTTTGGCACCTGTATGTTGAAACTTTTGACCAACAGTTATACCCAACGAACTTTCGACACGTTTGATATCGTCTCACCACTGTACCGGTAATTTTTCAGTTCTAAAACCGCATCTCTCAAAGGGTTAATATAAATACGTCCTTAGCCCAACCGTCATTATGATGTTGACAACTACAAGGCGTCGAGAGTGTCTACACGCAAATTAAGACTAACGACATGATTATTGCAAAATCAACTCTCTGAGAAAGTTTTAAGGACCATTGAAACTGTAAAGTTTATGTTTGTTTGCCTGTCAGTGGTGTAGAGCATCTGTCATTCGCTAACAAATGCAGACAGAAATTGATGCGCACACGGACAGTGAAAAACGCGGAATTGCGCGTCCGGCGGTTATTTTTAGTCGTGCAGCTGTCGTGTTCCGTCCCTAGGTATCAAACAACCCGTATTTCAGCACTCACGCACCTTAGATGAGATGAGTTTATCAAACAGACACGTCGTAAATTACGCTTAATTTGATGCCTACACGAACACTTTTCATAGGAAAACGATATTGATGTTGTATACTAAGGTACAAAGTTGCTTATCGTTCGGTATTTAAAATGATTACGTTAAGATCGCCGTATCTTGAAATATTGCATCTAGGCTATCAATTATTAATTTATGCCAATACAAAAGGCCCCAATGTTTAATTGGTTTTTGTCGTCATGGCTAATTTCGAATGAGTGAAGAATTGGATTTATATTCGATACTTGACTTTGTAGCAGAAGATAGTTACGTTATTCTAGGCTTTACTTTTTAAGAAATTTTGCTGTATATCTTCACTCTTAGTAATTCCAAAACTTGGATTTCCAACCTCTTTTTTTCTACATCTATCTTACTATGGGACTGATGCCAATATGTTTGAACCCGTATAAAATTAAAATCGCGTAAATGTTTTTGGACTAGTTAACTACTTTAATTTGCTTTAAGTTTTTATTTTATGGATTCCATTGAATGTACAGTGGTGGTCATCAAATATGTTTGATAAAACCGCTTTTATCCAATCTTTCGGAAAACAGTCGAAGTTGTAACTTGATTTAATACGTATGTTTAAAATATTACTGATATAACAAAAATATTATAATCGAAGTCAGTGGTTTGTATGTATTAAAAAAAGAAGCCATTACCCCATCACACAGAGAGGGGAAACCGTTTCTTTCCAGGAGATAGGCAGCAGCTTCTTCCTAGAATTTTAAAATTAAAAAAATACCTGCGGTTCCCAACTCGCACGCCAAGCGTGGCGGCTAAGGCAAACATACCACCATGAATAATGATATTCTTTAGGGGGAAGCTTTTGTACAGCAGTGGATTTGTGAGGGACTGAAATAATGATAATGACAATGTACAAAAGTAGTCATTACATACTTCTTTCTTTTCAAATAGTTAATAGAAATTCAGTCGCATAAATTATACCGATGATTATCAATTTTATATGATGTTTCATAACTGAATTATTTACTAGTCTGTGGTTGTTTGTTTGAAAAACTCAACCGGTGAGGCTGTGGGCGGTGTCGCCAATAGATCAACCCTGATATATTCTAAATGTATCAATTCACCTGCAAATTGACCAGAATTGACAAACTGGAGGTAGCACACATAGTGGTCTATAAAATAAATATTTTAATTAGAATTAAATCAGTATATCGCTTTATAGCTATCATTTATATAAAAAGTGTAAGTACACAGTGAAGAATGTAATTTAAATAATTTTAAATAAAATTATTCATTGAGACTTCTCGTAATCTTCGCGGCTGGAAAAATGATTTGAAACTAAATAAAGTATTGGATTCCATTGCTGGCTTAATAAAAACATTTAGCTCATTGTGAAGAGTAATATTAACAATAAAATTAACTATAGGAAATTACCACAGACTTATAAAGACTAAGCATACATTAACATATAGTAATATAATAACAGTTAACCGAAAAAGTCGCTTAGGGGGAAGTAAGATTCTTTAGTGGCAACCTTGTACCGGTAAAAAGTTAAATCACTAGCAAATAATATTAAGGAACTATATCAACTGTTTCAAGTATTATATTATCAAGATTGTGAAAGTTTAATTGAAGAAGAGATCGGAATAGATTAAACATATTGAGAATTAAGTTTAAACTTGGTTCAGCTTGTAGCAGACAATAGAAATTTAGTTTAGTACCTACGTTCATTTAAGTTGGTGGTTATGGTACAATAAGTGCAAACAAATGCGTCGTGGTCAATTTAATTTTATTTAAACTATAAAATCAAGAAGCGTTTTATTTGGGATATTACTGAACACGTTTTATTTAAAACAACTCGTACATAATAGAGATACCCGCGAGTAGGATTACCATATAAAATAGAATATAAAAATATAGGACAAGAACCGACCAGTCAAGAAAAATATTTCAATTATTTAGAACGTCGAAATGATAAATGTAGAAACTAAACTAAAATAGTGCAAGTGCACGTCTGTTTTGTCAATAGTATGTTAAAACAATCTACCATATTTATTTTGTTATTGTTCCCGCCTTTTCCCGCTTCTATAATAACAATCAGTGACTTAGAGTATACATAAGATATGTATACTTTAAGGTTAGAGTCATTTTAGTCGATTTCAAAAAAGGAGAAACTCATCTTAATATTCGACTGTGTTTTTAATCCACTGTGTGTGTGTGTTATGGTTTTTTTTTGTATGAATTTTACTCGTAATCTTCATCAATTATTATTGTAAAACGATTTTATGATTCTTTTTTATTATAGTTATACATACATATATATATTTATATACACATAGAAAATTGAAGTGTCTGTATTCCTCTCATAGTACCCACTAAAAGTTAGAAGACTAGGCATGTCCGGATAATTCCGAACTTATGGAAGTCCTACGTAGTTTGGGTTTAGATATTCGTCACGAATTCCCTTCACAAGTTTTACGAGCGCACCGCCACAGTTGCCACTGGAGCACACAAAAATGTTTTGACAGTTACTATTTAATGTCCGTAGCTGTTTAATGGAAAAAGTGACAGAATTAGGAGGACGTAGATACCTATGATATAAGAAGCGACTTCAGGTCGCATCCAGTAGAGTTTTACGATCGTCCCATTTTAAAACATTTCAAAACATATCAGACATATTTATTACCAAACAGTTTGATACCGACACGTAGGGACATTAAGAGTACGTTATCAGAACGACAGAATTCGTTTGGGATTGTGAGGGAAGAGAACTCAATTTAAGATTTTATAACTATGAAAAAGCCATGAAAGGCCGTGATGTTGTGGCGTAAACGCATCTACCACCTTATTCCATCCCGTGGGTGTCTTAATAGGCGGCAGGGGGAAATCAATCAGGAGATAGGCAGCAGCACCTTACTGATATCAACTGAAATTAATAAAAAAATGCGGTAGCCCGCCCACATGTCTGCCAAGTATAGCAACAATGGTAAATATCACTCCTGTAAAGCTAGCCATGTATGAAGGATGCATATGTTCTTCAGTATTGTGGTTTCGTAGGAAATGTTTACAAAGCCTATTTCAAACGGCACTACACACAAACAAAATAGTTACAAAACAAAATAACACTTTTTTTTAGTCTAAACGAAGTAATCGTAAAACACGAATAAGTAACTAGTAATGTAATAAAAATATAACAAAAGTAGAACACAAATATTAAAGTTAACGTGCATTCAGTATTGGACTTTTAATAGGCGGTGATGGAAGCCAATAACTAATTTGAATAAATTGTCCCAGCCATTTCCTCCTCTTTTTTCTGGAAAGCTTTTCTAACTTCTCAGATATTCCAGTAACCTAACGATGTTTTCATCACCGTCGGGCACTTGGAGGAAACACAGCATTTGAAATGGCAATCAATAACTTCATTACGGCTGGCGGATATCAAATTCAAAATTCTTACGTACTATGAAATAGCACCACGGTGAAAATGTTAAATATCTATTACATTTTAATTTAAAGAGTTTGAGGTTAAATATACCTAAGAATATATAGTTTTGTCACTAAATACGCTATATATACACCTACAATATATGTGTCATCATCCTATCCACATAAAAACATAAATACTATATAAATCCGAAAGCACGGCCAGTAATAACACTAAATCATAAACGTAACAAAAACAAAAAAATATCAGCCACAAAGAATGACCGCGCGTTGGAACTAGTTACTCGGAAGAAATGGCCCGGGGATCTATAAATCTATGGCGGGATCCCGATCTTCAGACCATCACAAATATGTCAAAAACAGCTATAAACGTCCCGGAATATCTTCTGGAGATAGTTTATTAGAAATAACACAATGAGGACGAAGCTGAAATACGTTATTGTTGAGTCGATTGATGAAATTCGACTTTGGAGTTCGTCGGTCTTTTTTTCCCCCGGTCGTAAAAGTGAAAGATGGACGCCGTGACGGATTTTCACAAGTTTCGTCCGTCTGTGCGATCGTTTTGGAACGATTTATTCGAAGTGTTGCGTTACGGTTGATTATTAATATTTTTTTATACAATTTATACATTTTTTGTACAGAAATGTGTTTTGATGATCCTATACGTCACTTAAGAGCTGGAAGTTCTCGTAGCCTCATAAGATAAAGACAAAAATGCGGTGTCACATTTTGTTGTAAACTTTTTATTTGTTTATATAATGACCATCAACAGATATCGCAATCGTTTCCTTAATTATAACCAGTTTTAGTTACATTTCTCTTGCATCGCTCAGATGGCAAAAACACGACCATATAAAAAGCATAAAAAATTCTTACACAATGATTAAAATAATTAATAAACCATTTAAAACATTTACTTGATATTGTTTTAAAACTTAGCGAATATTCATATCGTATATATAATGTACAATGAAACTATAATTAAATCAATCTAAATCTTTATTTTTCCCTGCGTAGGTATTCTAAATTTATATATTGTATAATTGCGTGCTTTATGTGACTTTACCAAGATTCGTCATACTTTGTAGAATCCTGAATTCAATGCTGCTGGATGTCGCAGAAATCTGTGTAGTTCACTAATTCTTAATTTAAATATCTATGATATATAATTCTTTTTCTTCTTCATCAGCCCGTATAATTCTACTGTAGGGCCTTTGGGCAATTCCCATTTTTGCCTGAACTTTTTTTTAGATTGACTTAGACTCTTAAATATGACAAAAAAAATACCTAAGCCCTCAACATTCATATTTAAAATTTGTTGTAATCTTTATCTGTTGCATTTCGGATACATTTCATAAGCGAGTGTATACTATCCGCCGAATTGTCACAAGTTGCATTATAAATGTACTAATTGTTTTTCAAACATACATACATATAATTTAAAACAGCAATATACTGCACAGTACAAAAATCACTACTGTTATAATTTTCAACTCTCTTTAATTTTCATATTACAAAATTCATTGTCACAATAAAAAAAACAAAGTCACACGTATAATCTTAATACCTGTTAATGAATTGTTTTATTTGTTTGCTATTATACTCTTGGTTGAGCTTCGGGGCTAAATTAAACTTCTTGCACTTAATTTAAACTGGATTTTACACCGTTTAAATAATATTAAACATAAAATTCACTTATCATTAAAATGTTTGCGATGCAATGAAAATAACTGCAGAATCTATTTAAATTTTATGAGCATCTTATTTATATTGAAACCTACCTTTCTTTAACATAAGGTGTAGTTTTAGCTGTCGGATGCAAGCGAACATCTCCATAATTGTCGATAACAATCGCTTTCTTGGATACAGAAGCTTTTTATTATTTGCCAGTAGCTAAATATTAATGATTATTGAGTGTACAGCAGATTATCAGTGTTAAGGTAATTTAATTGTATACCTACGGGTATATGGGAATTAGTGAAACTTGTACATATAAGTAGAGAAATTCATAATAACAATTAAAGTAGGTTTAAGAACAACAAATGTACGAACTCATTAATTTAAAATGGTGACTATTTGTCTCATAAAGACTCACAGGCAAAGATAAATTTACACTTAAGCCATCTTTGAAAACTTCGACGACAGATATCACGTTCGAGGTCCCGGTACAGTCACGTTCAAAGTCATTACACCTCAGAGTGGGCACTAGGACTTGATAAATATAAATAGGTACAATTAGCGCTGATTTATACGCGGCTCGACGGATTAAAGTCACCGATTAATAGCGACATCTGTGGCGATCGATCGTCGGCCGACCTTTAGCTTTCCTCCGTGAGAGTACTTATCGGCCGGGGCGGGCGCTGGAGTGATTTGTCCGACGGATCATTTGGTCCCGGGACTTAATAGTTCACTCATTTAACTCTGTCTTTCGGTCGAGTGTTGAATGTCTGTCCTTTAAAAATCTGTCAATGCCAGTTGCGGTTTAGATCGAGGCCTTTATGTAAAATGCTTGATAAAATATTATTTGTACGTAACATATATTTACAATTACATTAAGAAGTACAACTTGTCAAGTTCAGAAGAATTTCTAATTTATTATTACTTTTACTAAAAATCACAATATTCAATGCTACTTTTACCACTGTATTAAAACTAATCATGTTGATAATTAATTATTTTTATAATTGATTAATAATGATTTTTCTGAATTCTATAACTAGGTACGTGTCAAGAAATGTGTTTTGAATGTAGTCTTTCGGTCTCTAACCTTGTATAAAGTTCTATAATTTTTGGGTAAATTGTTAATAATCGAGTATCAAAATAATCGATTCGGATTTGGATTAATAATTACTAATTGAATATGAAAACAATTTATTATCAACATCAATAAACAAAACTAATACTGACTTTTGCAGTGAATATAAAAGCACGCCTTTCGTATCGTCCTGATTCACCCGATACGTCGGCAGAATTAAAATAAAGAATGATTGATTTTTTTATATTAAAGTTGATGTGTTTACATACGTTACACCCCTAGTCATAATAAAGTCTATTACCTCATATCTAGTCTGCGTTTTGTATAAAGGTAGAATCAGCTACTAATTAAAAATTGTAACACGCTAAATTTATAACGTGACTCCAGCTTTTATTTACGTTTTTTATTTACGTTTGATCGTACTTACATAGAAGAAAAACTATTATTATCACATAAATCTACTACTTCATTTCCATATATTACTACAGTACTAAATGCGGAGAAAATTCTCATTTCATGAAAATGAAGAGACGTTTCATTTAGTATAAATATAAGGCGGGTGTAAAATAAACAGTGATAAAATGCAAAAACTGTCGCGGGAGGTCGCGGCTGACGTCGGGACGAATTAAGCGGACGCGCGACTACGAATGCCGTGGAGTGGAGACAGTCATCCTAACATGGTTTTTTATGAAATCAAAATGAGTTACATCAGAAAGTTGCCTGAGTTTATGATAAAATTCCCAATATATGTACATATGAAAGTTTTCTTTTATGTTTTAGAAATATTATAAATGTTGTAAAATATATGTTTATTTTGGGATATAAAGAATATTTAATAACTTTTCAAATGCCTTCAATTGAGAGATTGGCTTTGTGAGAAGGTGGCCCTAATCATCACTCTTGGTAGGCAGATTGATGATCGCAGTACCAGACATTTCGCACCTTTTATACTGCTGCCTGTTAACGGTCTAGATATTTTACATCTTGCATAAACGAGTTGGTTTTACCGCAATATCTGTATAAAGCCATAAGATCCTTCTGGCATATCTCATAGTCGTCACTTACGACAACCACGGCACAAAATAGAGTAAAACATTATCTTAAGCCCTCACACGACAAAGCATATTTTTTACGTGGTAGAGCCATGCTGCAGCTATATTAGTAGTATAGTTGTAGCACGAATGGGTCGGCTCGACCGGGGAAGGACCACGGTCTCACAGAATACCAGCGTAAAATAGCAGCTTAACACTGCTGTGTTTCGTATGGTGAGTGTAGAGAACCGGAGACCCTTTTTACTGGAAAAGAGGCATTCCATCTTAGTCCTCACGGGTGACAACGCATCTGCATTTTGATTCGCAAACGAGGATAAATGTAGATGTCTATGGGCCACAGCAACCACTTACCATCAGGTGGACTGTGTGCTCGTTTGTCACCCTATCCGATAAAAAAAATCTTCTATTATATATGTGCTAAGTACGTAGTATTAAAATATTAGTAACGTACCACGACTCCATACCTTCCTACGCATTCCAGTTAGCCGACAGGCGCCCGTACGTTAGCGATGCAAACGTCACGCGCTGTCTATTCACCTTCACGCTAGTGTGTGTTTACCTTTACACACCCTGTGACATGTGCTGTAAGTTTTGCAACTAAAACAATTAAATTAATTTGTATTAACGGATACATTAATGCGGTAAGATAATTATTAGTTAGTGTTCTAGTGTCAGCACTGTCGAGCATGAGGTAACATTTATTTTTCATAGTTTTTTTTAATGGATTATTAGTAATGCTATGAATACACTAATTAACATCCTCGTTTACCACTGCATCCAACTAAGATTAAAATGCCAGATATGTTACAAGTGTTTCATGACAATATATATGTATAAAGAGTACCATATATATAGTAACATTTCTTTTTCGAGAAATGTAAGTACCTCAATTTTTATCAAAATCGATAATTAAAACAATTCTTATAACATACTGCAATTTCATTTTTAAATCGTAAGTATAAGTAACTGAAACAGGTGAGAATGAGATATACTTAGTACCTAAGTATAGGAAACATTGTCTGGGAGAACACACGATCTTGCGGTACACCAGTGTCAGGAACAATCGAGATTGAGAATAGCTAGACTGACAGCTAGTGGTCGCGAAGACAGCAAACACTGAGGCCAAGAAACTGATATAAATTTAAGTATTTAAAATCATATCAAATAAAACATTTGCTCGATAAAATTATGAAGATGACACTTAATCCATACCTTGTAGTGTGTGTAGGGATTTCTTAATGAAACCGTGTAAAACTTATATGAAACAAAAAGGCTTATATTATTATTTTGGTTGAAAACACATTTTTAAAGTCGTTTTTATTTTTAACACCCAGCCTAGGTTTAAAAGTAAATCCTGACGAGGAAGAAGACTAAAACAATATATTATATTGTCATTAGCATTACATAGTTCCGTTTGATTTTGTTTTAAAAACGAATTGACTACTTCAACATATTTATACTCATAACCTAAGAATATTTGCAAAGAAGAATTATATGTGCATAATCTAAATACGGTACATTTTGTCCAGTAACATTTTTTTACACTTTGGACCTTACTCATAAAAATCACATCAATGCTTAAAGTTTAAAGTCTATCTCTCTCTCTCTCTCTCTCTCTCTCTCTCTCTCTGTGTGTGTGTGTGTGTGTGTGTGTGTGTGTGTGTGTGTCTTCATTAAATAACAATAGAAAGAGACAGATGTAGAGATAATCAATACTAAATGTAATGAAGCAATAATCAACGATTATTAGTAAGGCCAAAAATGTTTAGTGCATCTCCAAATAATAACACAATTAAAAAACTAAAAAATTTATAATTAACACAGCTCTTCCGTAAAATTACAAAACAAAACCATATTACGGTAAGTAACAAGCCGCTGAAGGGTTGATTCCATAAAAATAATGTTGTAATTATAAAGCAGCTGGTAACGCTGACGACGTCCAGACGAAGCGGCATTACACAGAACAATTATAGTGTCTATTAATATTAATTGCCTTTGCTCCTAAAGTTCAGGTACTTGACGCCTTATTACTAATTGATTAACTTTATGAAGCCCTACAATTATACGTTGCATGCGTCGCACACGTCTGTCATTTAACCCTCCAAGTTCTCACTAATTACCAACTATGATTAAAAAAATGTTATTCCAAATGGGTTCAAAAATTTAATAACAACTTTTTTTATACAATTGTAGTGGTTGAACCATCTGACAGTTTACCTGATGGTAAGTGGTTACTGTGTCCCATGGAAACTTGCACACTGCAACCAAATTTAGGCGAAGGAGGCTTCAGATGTGTTGTCATCTCTGGCGACTTAGATCGAATGCCTCACAGCTTGTAATCATACTCTTTAAATGAAAAATGGGTGACTCACATTACACGTGATGGTAAGCTAAGTATTCTATGATAGTGTGGTCATACCCCGGTTGAGTCGACCCCTTGGTGCTGTAGCCATAATGTAGCTGCAGAGTGGGTCTTACTACCTTTAAAACTAGTTTCCCTATACCCTTCAGACCGGAGTACAGCAGTGCAAGTACTGCTATTTCACGGCAGAAACGTTGGGCGTCTCCCCAATAGATGTAGTAACGACCTGGTAAAACATTCAGGAAGTCGATGTATGCAGGTGGCACAGAACCGTGCTTTGTGGCATTTCTTAGGAGGAGGCCTATGTTCAGCAGTGGACTTGTGAAGGGCTGTGATGACGATGATGGAGGTTAGCGTTATAAGTGCTTATAGTATAATGAGGTTATTCTTGGCAAGTATAGCATCCAATGACATTATAATAATGCAATTTTAAAATGATCGCTTTTCTAGTTTCGTTCTGTCCTCTTACTTATCACATTTTAAAGCTGTTCTATTTCTTAAAAGAAGAAGTTACTTAATTTTATTTTAAAAGTATTTTTGTTTAAACTTATTTTCCTATAGTTCATGTGGGTTGAAATTCCTAGGATGAATTTCCGTGTCAAAAAAAATCTTTTCGATGGAATTTTTGTAGAAATACATAATATCATAGTTTCTAGTAATCAGTCAACCATATTATTCTTGCATATTAAATAATAAAAAAAATAATTTAAAACCAAAACCAATATTTTGGGAATAATAGTACAATTTTAATAGAGATGCTGCAAATCAATTTATCAACGATATCAGTTCTCCAATATGGAAACTGACAAAATTTCAAATTCAGTTATTTATAGTGAAAATAAAGTATAAATTTTCTGGAAATTTTGAAAGAATGGTGTCAATTGTCCAACATGGGGACCGATAAGATGTCATTCACATCTATGTTATTACTAAGGTATCACTGAGGACACGAAAGAAGCGATAATCTTACCACGATAAATCGGCAAAGCGAACTTTCCTCTTTGTGCTTTGTGCTTACGTCATCGTACAACGTACCTCGGGGGAGATTGTTCCGCATCTAGCAAGATCTGGTGAAGGTTAGACGGCTGGACAGACGTTAAAGAACTTATAGTTTAGATATTTATAGAGTTTTGTCTCGGTTTAAAATATAAAATATTTATAACATAAAAGTTTTATTGCATTTTACTAAAATGAGTATGGTGTGCCTTTTCGCCTTTTCCATAAGAGAATACTCAACCTCTTATCACACCGTGAGTGTCGTAAGAGATCACAGAGGCAAATAAAATAGGAGATGATCAGCAGCATTTTCCTTATAACAGCTCAAAATAATAAAAAATTGCAGTTGCAGGAGAAATAAAGTTCAAATAAATTAATAAGTAATATCCACGCAGCTATAAGTTACCGTGGTTCTCTCAGAAATTGCACCTGTGTCACCTACCTCCGTGCGGTACCGCCTCATGTCAACACAGTGACCGCAAGTTAAGGGAAGCTACGTAGGGTACCGTCTTATAATAAGATAGTTGTATAGATATGGAGCTAGATTAATGCAATAATCTGCTTACTGCTCAATGATTGTTACACGTTCAAACGTTTACGTAAACGTTTTTCTACTATTTCTCCAACCTTTATTAAACAGTAATTGAAATAATCGTTATATTAAGACGTGATAGTCATAAATTAAATTACTCTTTTTTCGTATTTATTATAAAAGGAGACGAATGGAAGTTATATTATTTGGAAGGTATATACTGCGACATGGATGTGCACAAAAAGAAAGCTTTGTGTACATGTTGCTGTTAAGACTGGTAAAATAAAGGAACATACACACATAAATTTTTAATTCAGAACACTTTAAACAATAAAATAATATAACTTTGATCACAATATTGGCTGCATATATATTTCTTTATAATGTACTCTTTGCCTTGCATGCACGGAAAACCATTACAAAAAAGTTACCTATTTAAACAAATTCTTAGCGTTGTCTCCACACAATCGGTTGTTTAATCGCATAAACCGAGTTCATATTTATCCCCTCCATAATAGCAAATATTTTATTTATATACTTTTTAATTTAAAAACTAATATTTTTATTTAAAAACATTATACTTTTTACGAGAAAGGGTGGACTATAGTACCCTAATGCTGCAGTGTTTCGATTGGTGATTGTACAGAACCGGAGACTTCTTTTACTGGATAAAATGCATTGCATCTTAGTCCTCGGAAGTGACAACGCATCTGTATATTGATTCTTAATCGAGACTATATGAAGATGTCTATGGGCCACAGTATCCACTTACCATCAAGTGAACTGCCTGCTCGTTTGTCACTCTTATTCTATAAAAACTTAATGCCAGTTAGCATTTTCTGCCAGTCAACCCGTGGCGTAGTGAAAAATTGTGGCAGGTGTCTTAAATACCTAAATATAATAAACAGGATTAAATATAATTTATCAAAATTAGCCTTATAAATTACACAAATACATATGAATACAAACATAATACCAGTAATTGTATATACCAATTATTTTTATAAATCTTTAACACACATACATGTAGTTTATGAAAACCGAAAACAATATGGGCGATAGAATTCCGCCTTTCAGTACACCAGAATCAAGATTTCATCGCTGGGAAGTCTCCTGCCTTACTTAGACTCATTGCTGGTAGTCGCGAAGATAAGCGGAAAACCATTCCATGACCGAGAGCAAACTAAAAATACATATGACACATAGGAATGTGTCCTATCCCATTTTTAGTTTGCTCTACTCTACTATACTCTACTTGCTATACTCTACTCCTGTATATTGTGGTCAACTGTGTTAAAAGCGTGATAGAGCCATGCTGCAGCTATATTAGTAGTATAGTTATAGCACGAATGGGTGGGCTCGATCGGGGAAGGATCACGCTCTCACAGAATACCAGCGTCACATAGCAGCTTAACACTGCTGTTTCGTATGGTAAGTGTAGAGAACCGGCGACCCTTTTACTGCAAAAGAGGCATTCCATCTTAGTCCTCACGGGTGACAACGCATCTGCATTTTGATTCGCAAACAAGGATAAATGTAGATTTCTATGGGCCACAGCAACCACTTACCATCAGGTGGACTGTGTGCTCGTTTGTCACCCTATCCTATTAAAAAAAGCGTTGGACACTTTTAACACAGTTGACCACAATATAAAGTTACCAACATCATCACTCTGTTACTTTTTGGTATCCATTCCGAGTTTTATGTCCTCAGTAACTTTAAGTAAATCAGTCGTGCTGTTTCCGGAGCGAAAACCAGACAAATAAGCACTCAGTAAGTTATGTTTGGCTTACATTTTAGGTATTAATTAATTATTTGTTAATTAATTAATAATTTAATTTTAATTGTCGGCAAAATATACACTTATTTGAATCTATAATCGTGTTCACCTATTTATAAAATATTTTTTATAAAAAATCGTGTAATATAGAAAAAAGGATAATATCACCATAAAGAAAACTCAAAGTTAGTTTTAGGATCAATTATATCTTTTGCAAACCAGTCTACACCAAAAGAGGTTGGCGGGTAACACGTCCGGAAGTGCATCGCCGTACAAGTGAAATAGTTCTGTATTTGTCCAGACGACGTGACGATGTATTTTTGTCGACGTAGTCAATAAATAATGGGCAACGGGTCAAAGTCTGAAAGCTAATGTGTGTTGATCTTATCTAACTCTGTAATATCTAGGAGTGGTCCCTACCATTGGTGTAGTTTCCTTTAATTAGCTAACGATAAACTCGAAAATTTATTTATATTATTATTATAGTATTCTCATTTGATTGGCCTGTATAAATATATGTATATAAAATGAGAAACAATATATAAAATAAAGCATGTTGAAAATAATACCATACATTAAATTATTATAAGTGATAATTCATACGAAATTACAAAAAATAGTTTCTTTAGAGCCGTTGTAGCTCGGGGGCTAAGCGCTCGCTGTAAATATCACCGTACGCGAGCAACCTTGGTTTGATCCCCGCCGGAACCAATGAAATTGTTAAATGTAATTTTTAGTGCTGATTTACCATGTGCTCGGGGCGGTGAAGGAAAATATGTGAGAATATGTGAGAAAAGCTGCATGTCTGAGAAATAAGAAAAAAATATTTCGATAACATGTGAAGTTCGCCAACACACACTCATTGTGGCAGCGCGGCGAACATTTCCTTGCCCTAAAATCCCCTCAGAAATGAGAGAAGCCTGTGCCAACAGTAGGACGTACACAGTATATAGGCTGTAACTTAAGTTATGTTGAAAATAATACCATTCGTTAAAATATTTTAAGTGATAATTCATACGAATTTACAAAAAGTGTTTTCTTTTATCGTAACAGAATTTTAATCGAAATAATCATTAATGAGGGCATCCACAACTTTTTCTGCTACCAGGGCGGCGCCACTTTCGAGTGAGGTAAAATATATGACAGATTTCATAGCGGGGACGATAATTTCTTAGGAAAATGTAATTTTTAAGGTTTCTTTTAATTTTTAAGTACATTAGAAATGAATAAACCAAACTATAAATATAACTAAAAGACGACTTTTAAAAATAAAGAGTTATAATGTGCAAAAAATTAAAAATCAAACCACTGACGCATTGTGTTATATATTAATATAATACTCTAGACAATGATAAACTATTATTTAAAACTAATTTCTCAATTAAATGACACTGTGTAACAAAAAAATTTACCTCAGTCGCTAGTAGCGACATCTGGTGAGTGGAAGATTATTAGCCCTCATTATACGTTATTACTCCTGTTTGTGGTTGCTGGAATCGTTGCTATAGTTACAATTAATATAATAGCTAATTTTTCCTAACAAAATAAACAATTAGGTTAAATATTTTTTATATATTTTAAGATAATATGATCTGTTTAAACGTAATTACGATAATTTAAGCGTTTTAGTTCAGTTAATAGTTTATTTAATATGCAACATTCGTGGCCCACTTTCTAATCTTGACACAGACTTGTGCAGACCTTTACTAGTCTACTACAGATCAATCAGATCATATTATAGGTCCATGTTCAAAAGTGAAAAAAACTGTTATTAACATCTAAGTGCAGAATTTTATATCTAGTGAATAACGCCACCAGTTGAGATAAACAATTAACAATTTTTTTGAAAACCTTTTTACTAACAAATTACTTACACAACTAATAAGAACATATTATTATCATCATGCATAGAAGGTTAGAGCCCCCTAAGGAGAATATTAGTCATAAAAATACATACATACATACATACATATAATCACGCCTCTTTCCCGTAGGGGTGGTAGGCAGAGACCACTTCCTTCCACTTGCTACGATCCTTACATACTTGTTTCGCTTCGTCCACTTTCATTATTCCCTTCATACATGTTCTACGGTTTAGGATACTCTTGACCTGGCTTTTTTTCAAGACGTCCCTGATTTGGTCTTGAAACGTCCGCCTAGGTCTACCCCTTCTAACACTCTCATTCACACTCGCCTTATACACTTTTTTCGTCAATCGTTCTTCATTCATTCTCTTGACATGGTCAAACCATCTCAGCATACCTTTCTCAATTTTTGTCACTACATATTCTTTCAGACCAAAACGTTTCCTTATCTCACTATTTCTTATCTTGTCACTCAGTTTAACTCCTATCATAATTCTTGACGCTCTCAGTTCAACTGCATTTATTCTGCTTTCATGTTTCTTCTGCCATACCCAACTTTCACTTCCGTACATGAGTGTCGGAACCAACACCCCCTAATTCACAGCCAAACGAGCCTTGTTAGACACCTTTCAACTGCTCATAAAGGAGTGCAAAGCTAAATTCACCATGCTTCTTGCATTCACACTTCTTTCGATATCACTCTCACACTTTCCATCTGTTGTAAACTTTGAACTCAGGTACACAAACTCCTTCACCTGTTCAATTTGTTCATCTCCAATCACGATATTGCAGTCTGTCACTGCCTCATCTCTTTCAAACACCAACACTTTTGTCTTTCTTACATTCATCTTCATTCCCTTTCTAACAAAAGCTCCACTCATGGTAGTTACCATCTCCTGCAACTCCTCGGCCGAAGACGCAAGTTATACTTGGTCATCAGCATAGAGAAAACATTTGACGAGTAACTCATTCATTCTCAAACCACTTTCATTCTCTTTTAAATCTGTCAAGCAATTGTCCATGAACAGATTAAACAGCCACGGTGACGCTACACATCCCTGTCTAACACCTTTTTCGATATTAAACCATTCAGTGTATGCCCCGTTTATCCTTACACAAGCACTAGAATCCCTATAAAGAGATTGCAATGCTCGTATGAGATTACTGCTCACACCATTCACGGACAGTGCTGACCACAATTCATTCGTCACCACTCTATCATAGGCCTTTTCTAGATAAAAATTACTGGTATTTTTTTAATTACAGGTATAAATAATTTTCCTAATTCTGTGCCATAAAAATATTGAGTTCGTTCGAGTTTTCTAATAAATTGAAATTCATTCGAGAATCAATCGTATTTAAATATTGTGACACTACCTTCGAATGTTACGGTACACATTAAGATGGAAGCGGAAGTACTGAAAATAACTAGACGGTACAAACGAAGGCGATTGCTTCTGTGACAACTAACTCTGCCCAGTGCTGTCGATTAAGCATCGTAGAAATTAGTTTTGGATATCCAATAGAACCCGATTGATATAAAGGGAAAAACATTTAAAATGTATTTTAAAATTGACCATGACGAGGGATAACTTGAATACACTTATTAATATTTTAACTAAACTTTATTATTCAAACTACTATTACTGCATCACGAATAATCAAATATCTTTATTTAAAATCATCACTCTGCTGCAGGCTGCTGCTGGCCTTGAAATATAATATTATTTAATAAAGATTAAAATATATACTTTAGTCTTTTTTATATAATAAATTGTATTATGATTTACTTTTAAAAATTTTATCCCCACTCTAGAATTTTCACCTTTATGGTGAAAGTATTTTATATACATATAATGCACATGTATACACGACCAGATCCGGAAAATTTTATTGTAGGCATGTAGGAACTCTCGACCCACAGCACCACAGCTAAATGCTTAATTACTGCGTTACTGAGCCGTCTCTGACAGCTCTGTACCGCAATGGCTGCAGAACTGGAACAATTATATGAAGATATATCTTCTGATCTGATCTTCAAATAGTTGTTTCCGGCTCTCGCTGTTTGTCTATGTAGAACTTATGTCTCAGGAGAAGTCTATTAATTTTTTTTTCATAGGAAAAGGGTGACAAACGAGCACACAGTCCACCTGATGGTAAGTGGTTGCTGCGGCCCATAGATATCTACATCTATCCTCTATTACAAATCAAAATGTAGATAGATGCGTTGTCACCCGTGAGGACTAAGATGTAATGCCTCATTTCCAGTAAAAAGGGCCTCCGGCCACCTGCACTCACCAAGCGAAACGCAGAGGTAAATCTCTACTTCATGTTGGTTTTCTGTGAGGTCGTGGTACCACCCCGGTTCGAGCCGGCCCATCCGTGCGACAGCAAAAGCTGCCGCGTGGCTCTACCACTGTTAAAATTCTATTAAATACGAGTAAAATTAAATTTAAAAAAATATAGCATGCATATCAATGAAATTGGCACAAACTATATTCTTTATAAGTAGTTCTATGATCTAAACTTACATAAAACATAAAGTTTCTACAAAAGAAATGACAAACTCCGTTCATTATATTTATAAAAGAATAGCAACTCGCACCGGCTTTCTCTGGATAGGATTTATTTATTGATTTATTTTCTTATTAATTTTGTCAATAATTGATTTATTTTTTATTTTTTGAATAAAATATTGGCCAGATATCTCCTGGCCTTGCTCTCTAGCTGTTCGGTAAAGTTTCACTACAATCGGTTCAGCTATTCCGAAGATTAGCCCGGACGGACAGACAAACATTTTAATAATGATTATTTATGTCTTAATAGCATGCATATTAACCCCTGAGCTTAATGTAAGCCAGTTATTTCAATGATACAGACGTATACTTAATTTTTTTAATATGTATAGATAATGTAATGCAGTTAAGCGCGTGGATTGAATCGTTAAATAAACATTCCTCAACATACGCGAAGCGGTTAACATTTAAAAAGCTTTCAAAGTATATAATTTAAATATTTTGAAATTGATTTAATTGCTTATTTCCCAATATCCTAGGCGTCATCAGCTCTCGATAGAGATTTTATTGAGTCATATTTGTGATCGGCGCCCACGCGACGTGAACAACGCACCAGCCCGGTAACGACCCAACGTTTAAATTGCAGTTAAATTAACGTCATTTTAACGCGCCGTAAAACCACATTTGAATGTCCAATTTGAGTTTTTATTCTGTCCTAATGTGGTCAAAATACTTAAAATGTTTCGGGGTGAAATCTTCTAGTTATCTATGTTTATTTCCGTGTGGGCATCTCTTTTACGACCGTTTTTACATGGCGTCATTAATTTTTTACTTTTATCTCGACGATATGATTATCAGATTGGTTTCATTCAAATTATTTAATGGTATTAGTGATTATACTTTATTATATAGATAGAATATTAAACAAACGCGTGGATGATTTAAATAAAATTTAATTACTTACTTTATTATTTACTTCTTGAATTTATAAAGGAAAAAGAATCTGACCATATTTAGAAGATAATATTCCATTTGCAGTTACGCTTTTGAAAATAATTAAAAATTAAAAATTTTGTACAACCGACTTCAAAATTATTAAGAATAACTAAAAAACTATTGGTCAGACCTTGATCAAATTTATATGGGACCACATGTGAAGCACCAGCTTTCAAATAAAAAAAGAATCATCGAAATCGAAAAAAAAATTCGAATTGAGTACCGGCTCCTTTTTGAAGTCGGTAGATAAACTTCCTTCATAATAACCTGAGAAATACTTCTTTTGATTAAAAAAAGTTTCCTCCACATTGGTATTTTCTCTTGTATCGTGGGAGCAGTTAACATACATAAATTTTACAAGGACATACATCTAGAGCCGGAGCAATTAGGTACTTGTATGCCATACAAATACTTGTTCCGTGCGGGATTCAAACCCGCGAGCCTTACCGCTGCAACTCATTGCTAAGCCACTGCACCACAGAGCCAAGTAATCATTATGCAGAAATGCATTGACTTCTATCAAAGTTTTCGCGTACACTACGCTCTGTATGAATCTAATAGTTTAAGGGATTTTAAACCGAGTTACAAAAACTAGAAGCGTCTATATTTGACACGTATGTTTTTTTTTATGAAAGTACATCGATTTTTTGGAAACGCCTGAACCGATTTAAATGATTCCTTTTATATTAAAGAAGGTAATACCTCAGAGGTAGACACATAAATTTTATGAAAAAATTCACACCGTTCACCTATAGTTCACCCATAGCAGTATATAAGTATAGTAGTTGACTGCACTGCCATATGGTATGCTAAGAGGGAGATCCTCACAGCCTATTAACTATACTGGCTTTCTATACATTTTTGACCGGAACACAGATGTGATGGCACTGCTATTTGGCGGCAAAATAAGCATTTTATAGGATTTTATTTCAGCAAAGACGAAGTAATAGGAACTAAAATTACAGCATAGTTATGGTTAATTTCTATTTAATATAATATAATACTACTCTGTGTAAAAAGTATCGGGAATATGTCAATAAAAAGACCCGCGTAAAAGACGTCGTTCTAATTTTTTTACTGCATGTTGGTAGCACTGTACTGATTTAGCGCGCAAAGTTTGAGCGGGATCTGTCATTTAATTTGTTTTAAACTACACTTTTTGTTGGTCATAGTTTTGAGTTCTCGGCGATTTTTACAATGGAAAATATTGTTGAACAAAGAGTGTGCCTTAAATTTTGTGTTTCGAATGATATTTCATGTGCTGAATCACTAAAAATGTTGCGAAATACCTACGGCGAATCGTGTATATCGAAAACAAGGGCTTATGAATGGTATAAGGCTTTTAAAGAAGGCCGAGAAGTAGTAGTAGACTTGCCTCGATCTGGTAGACCTTCAACCGCTACGACCAAAGAAAACATCGACAAAATCAAGAAGCTAGTGCTCGAAAATCGACGTATGAGTCTGAGAGAGTTGGCTAGTGAGGTGAACATATCTTTTAAGTCCGTCCACAACATTCTCATTGACATTTTAGGCATGAAACGCGTCGCCGCTCGACTAGTTCCAAAAGAGCTCAATTTTGTTCAAAGAGCGCAGCGAAAGCATGTCGCTGAAGACATGGTTTCCCGAGCTTCTACGGATCCGACCTTTATGAAACGTATAATAACTAGCGACGAGACATGGATTTATGAGTACGACATGCAAACAAGCCAACAGTCTTCAGAATGGCGTCTCGAAAACGAGCCGAAACCCAAGAAACCGCGGCAAAGTCGCTCCAAAATCAAGGTGATGCTGACAGTTTTTTTTGACTACCGTGGTGTGGTTCACTCCGAATTCCTTCCAAAGGGAGAAACAGTGAATAAATAATATTATTTAGGCGTCATGAAGCGTTTGCGTGAGAGTATCCTCCGAAAACGTCCAGATTTGTGGCAACACAACTCATGGATGCTGCACCATGATAATGCACCATCACACACAGCCATTATAGTGAAAGAGTTTTTAGCGAAAAATTCAACAAAAGTTCTCGACCAAGCACCGTATTCACCTGATATGGCTCCGTCTGACTTTTTTTTATTTCCCAAGTTAAAATTACCACTTCGAGGAAAACGTTTTGAGTCGATAGAAGCCATAACAAAAAATTCGCTGAATGAGCTAAAGGCCATACCGCAAATAGCCTATGAAAAATGTATGGAAGACTGGGTGAAGCGTTGGAGATGTTGTATTGCAAGCGATGGGGCCTACTTTGAAGGCGATAAAATAAATTTAGATGAATAATTTGTATTTTTTGTTTTATTGACAAATTCCCGATATTTAGTACACAGAAGGTATAACCACTGATCATGCGAAGTAATACTTACTAGGCTTTCTGCAGAACTCGAGGTTTGGGTAAGTACCACTTTAATACTTCTGGGGCTAAGTAAAAAGTGCACTTTTTATTTTGTTCTGGTTTTGAAGACCAGTTTTGTTCTAAAGGAGACAACGCTCTTGTAGGCTTTCTTGCTTGGAGTTAGCAGGCGTCCCGCAGTGATCACTTCTCTACATAGCTATATTTTTATTTATATTATATAAAACAAAGTCGCCTCCCGCCGTCTGTACGCTAAACTACACTTACACACTACAATTTTGATGCGGATTTCAAAAAGGAAAGGTCTATATGTATAATACATGCATATTATATATTTCTTCTGTCCGTGTGTATGTGACTGAACTCTTAAACGGCTGTACCGATTTTTATGAAATTTTGTGTGTGTGATTAACTTGATAAGAGAATAGTTTAGATTCATATTTTGACCCGGTAGGTGGCGTTTTGTCGAGATCCAGAAATCAACCGTGCTATGCCGGTGCGGGTCGCTAGTTGGTACACAATGTAGTGGTAAGCTTTTTAGTCCTATTTGGACTAACGTAGAATATTATAATTTCATTTGTTACTCGATTAGTATGAAACAATGTATTAGTATGAACTAACAGTCTTTGTTAGTAAGTTTTATCTTTTATAAATTTCAACTTTCCATTGAATACGGGTGCACACTGCTGTGTTTATACTAAAATGTCTGCATAACGAACACGATAAAGGTAATGCACGGTAGTGCAGTGATAAGATAACGTTTTATAGAAAACTAGCAATACGCCCCGGCTTCGCACGGGTAATTTCTGTATCTTGACAGCAGATAAGGTCCAATTGTGAATCTCAAACATTCTCGAGTCAACTTAATCACACACACAAAATTTCAACAAAATCGGTCCAGCCGTTTAGAAGGAGTTCAGTCACATACACAAGGACAGAAGAATTATATATGTATATAAAGATAAATAGCTATTGGTCGTCCACTAGTCTAAATTCAATCGTAATTTAGTAACTTTTAAGTTACTAAATTACGATTGAATTTAGAAGATAAAGTTACCACTTTAGGTTATCATAAACTTGAGAAAATCCAGTTTTTTTTTAAAAACCTAGACTGTTATAGTTTATGATAAAATCAACCTAACTAAACACTAACCTAAGTTAGAGACACTTTAATTCAAAATTTTAATCATAATATTTGTCCTGGAATAAAAACTGTCAGTACGGAATCACTATACCTGCTAGTTGCCCCGTTGTTTTTCGATATAGTATGTGCCAAATCGATTGAGAAAAACGGACAATGACCTTTCGGTCGTTTAACCAGGGGTTACAAACCTTCAATATATAGGCACATTTTATATGTAGTACTTTCTTTATTTATAATGATTTTTTTATAATGATTGATATAATATATATTTATTAACTATTATTAAAAAGTTATGTGAAAGATCGCTGTAGAAGAAAAATCATCTATTGTTATAAAGTACTTTATTCATTTAACAACAAAAAACATTAATTTATAACACATATAAAGATTCGAGTGATAACGACACCGAATAAGTACGTACTTATGCAAAAGATAAAACTTTATTTTTAATATTATATAAGAACTTTATTTTTATTCGGTGCAATCATCACTCGTATCTTCACTTGATGAACTATCTGTAACATTAATTATAAAGCGATCTGCAGTTTGGTCAATTCTATCATCCATGCCACGCATTTTTTGTTCAACCTTAAGGACATGCTGAACACAGTTTTTCCATTTATCTGGCGTGATTTGAGTTAAACCATCTTTAAGTAAATTTTTAACATCTTTTAACTTGAAAGTTGTATTTTTTCGTGCAACGTACCCTTTCACATCTGCCCACACAAGTTCAATGGGGTTAAGCTCACAGTGATAAGGAGGTAACCTTACCACTGTGATGCTTTTTTCTTTTGCCATCTCGTCGGTGACGTAACTTCGATAGTTATCTTTAACTGCCTTTATTTTTTCCATTAAGTGGGTCTTTGTGTCCGAGGGCACGTATGCGATCTGTTTAGATTCTAGCCATTCCTGCATATTTTGTTTCCGCCAAGACATTGTTGGGGTTTTTTCTAAACGTCTGGAGTGGTAACTAGCGTTATCCATAACTATGACATCGCCGCTTTGCAGTTTTTCTATTACTTTTCTAAACCAGTCCTCGAAATGGAGAGCGTCCATACTCTCATGGTAGTCACCAGTAGATGATGATTCAAATACCCAATCACATCCCTCCAAAAAGCCATTTTCATTGCCAACGTGTACAACTATTAATCGCTTTCCTTTACCCGAAGGGGCTTTCGCGCCAGTAGAGTAGCCTTCTAACCGTGATTGACGAGAAGATTCAATTGTGGTGTCTTCCCATACCTTTCCCATAGTATGACCTGCGTTAATCCATGTTTCGTCAAGGTAAAAAATGTTACGTCCCTCGTTTCTTAATATTTGTATTTCTCTCAAATATCTGGTACGCCACAGAACTATCTCTGGGCGATCTATTAGACCACTTTTTCTGTTTCTCTTTATATATTTGAATTTTAAATGGCGCAACACACGTCGCAGGGAAGTTTTGCTCAAGTTTGGCAACTGGTCATCTTGATTTATACTGAGCAAAATTTTGTCTAAAGTCGGTAATTCTCCTGCAAGAAAGAACTGATGCACTTTCGCTCTTATAGCCGATTTATCAAAATCGTCCAACTTGTCAATTACAGACTTTTTTCTTTTATTAATTATTCCCTTTTCTGGTATTTTATGGGAATCTCTATACACGCTTAATACGCGATATATAGTGCTCTTGCTGACTCCTGAGATCTCCGAAACCTTTTCTACCATATTAACGTTTGAAGGATACACGTCTTCGGGCCAGGTGTTTTTGACATATTTGTATACATTAATGATAATCTCTTGTTCCCCGACCGACAAAGTGGTAGGTTTTCTCTTTTTTACTGGTGACGTTAAAGGTGCTCCAGAAGATGGGCCTGTAAATAAATGACAAAAATATACTACCATAGTACTACATCACATAAATACATATTGTTTTAGAAAATAAATACCACATGGTCACATAAAAAGAGCGCTTTAAGAAATAGAAAGGCTACGTCGTCGCATTTGTACCTATTTGTACGTACCTGCTACGTTTATTATGGGTCGGCGACGTCTCTTTCCACTTGATGTTGAAGGACCGGGTCCTTCACCAAATTCTCCTGAACTCATGTCGATTTAGTAACGACCGTCACAGTAAAACTAATATAACAGATTCAAAAAACAAAAACTTAACGATATAACAAATTTAACAGTAAAAACTCAACTAAAACAATGCAATGAATGCTATGAATTACCCGAGACGTACACACGCAAGCGCTATCCGAACACGAATGAAAACAAAATGGCGGACCGGCCCAAAAAAGGTGACGCATCTCTGGCTGCCATTGTCACGTTTCTTTTAGAACGAACTGACGTAACGCGCGTTTTGTTTATTTTAAAGGGATGAATTTGCAAAAGCTCAATATGGTGATTATATTGCTTCAAATATTTTTTTAATATGAAACTGTTATTAAATGAATTGCTGCGTTACTTACCATAAATTGAAATATAAAATATAACACATTTTTCGCGATGTACCGTAAGATTTTACTATGTTTATAGGAACCACAGACAATATTATTTAAGAAACAAAAAAACAAAACATATGTGCTGACCTAGAAGTGGGAATAATATCAATATTTAAATATTGTTATCACATCTAAATTGAGATTTTGTAAGTTACGCCTTTTGACACTCGGCTCATATCTGAGGTCATTGTCCGTTTTTCTCAATCGATATGGCACATACTATAGTATTAAACCTGTTTTAAAAACAAAATTTGATCAGTTTTTAAACCACGTTGATAAATTGTATAACAAAGATGTTTTATAGGTCCAGATACCGTGTACGCGCGTCTAAAACGCTTCCATTTCAAAGGCGCCAATACTGGTGTATTCGTTCGATCGTTCCTCCATTACGCCAGCGACGTTCATTGCGAACATACGTCACGCAACGGTGTTTTTAATTTCGCAAAATGGCGGTTTGTGCTGTGTAATCATGTAAAAATTACTCTTGAAAAAAAGATAAGAATAAGAACATCAATTTTCATAAATAATTATACAATGTTATGGTGTATTTCTTTGCCAAAGAATACGAAAGCTAAATGTCAATACAAGTAATAATACTGCGCAATAATATTCGAGTGTTGCCTAGTTTGCCTAGAATGTTTTTACCATTTTTTAATGTCATGATCAACCGGAAAGTTTATCTGTATAGGGGTTTTAAACGGTCTAATTTTACAGATTTTACCCAACCTATAGAGTGTAAGGTACCTGCGGGTAATAAGGTCTAGTTAAGGGAAAATCGAAAATAAAATCAGAAATATCTAATTTGGTCCACAGATTTTAATAAAAATCATTAGTTTAGTACAGTTTCTATAAAGTATGAACGAATTATTGTAACATTTGCCATAAAAAAAATTATTTTTTTAAATAAGTAATAAAAAAATAACTTAAAACACTATACACACAATAAAACTATAAAACACTATAACACACAATAACTTGCTAGTAGGCCTTATTTTAAAAAATATTTTTTTTAAATAAGGCCTACTAGCAAGGGCTAAGGGCCTTATGTTACTATGGTAGGATAATAAGGCCTACTGAATGTACATATGTAATATATTTAATATTTGTGATCACATGAATGCAGCAATTAAGACTTAAAATTCTAAAAAAATATATAAATTGCCTCGCCTAACAGTACTTAGTCGTTATTATAATGATGTACAAACTCACAACCTGACTCACTCCTCGTGATTATCATCATCAATTATAGGTTTTATTACATATCTTCAATATTTTAGTACGATGTTCGTACCTACATAAAACACATATTAGAAACCATTTCCCCATACACACTTGCACACAAATGCAATATAAAATCTCCCACATTTTTTGGGTAATCGATTCGCACTGTTATTACCGAAGTCACGCACATTAATCCAGCCATGGTACGTAAGATATGCGCGTCACGTGGTACTCATGCACACATGAATCAAAGACTGGCATCACTATGAACGGTGCGGTGTGTTAGCAACACGGTATCTGGACCTATAAAACATCTTTGTTGTATAAATTAAACCCCCACATAGCTCTTACTATTTTAAAATATTGTCTTCTTGTACCTAGATTTACATACTTACTCCGCTCGAGTCCAGTCTGGAAATGTTCGGATATTTTACAAGATATTGATAATAATCTTAAAATAGCTATAGAAAAAATTCTAATTTAACTTTAAATACAACAGCCTGGACTCAAGCTACTTTACCTATAAAATTTGGTGGCATTGGTGTGAGAAATCTTTCTAGCGTTGCATTGCCTGCTTTCCTTGCTTCCGTACATAGTGTCAGTGACTTATGTAATATAATTTTAAATAATAAAGTGGACCTATGCTTTGCTACGGAGGCAGGGCAGACATGGCAAACGCTCTGTCCTGGTGAAAATGTTCCACTGGAAGTTAACCAACAAAAACAGTGGGATATTCCGATGGTACAGGGCGTGCAGAAGGATTTGTTTCATAATCTCCATAGTGACCTAGATAAGGCACGCCTTCTAGCTGTTTCGACTAAGGAATCTAGTCACTGGTTACACGCTTTACCATCAAGTAATCTCGGCACATTACTTGATGCGAAAAGCTTACGTATTGCCGTAGGAATCCGACTAGGAGCGGCGATTTGTCAACCCCATCAGTGTCCCTGTGGTAGCAGCGTCGACAAGTTTGGGCTCCACGGACTTTCATGTAAGAAAAGCGCTGGTAGATTTTCACGACACAGTTCTCTGAACGATGTCATCCGAAGGGCTCTTGTCTCTATAAATGTTCCCTCGGTTTTAGAGCCTTGTGGAATATTTAGAGACGATGGCAGGAGATCGGGTCTCCTCGGGTCGGTATGACATTGGTCCCTTGGGAGAGAGGTAAAGCTAGTGTGGGATGCTACTTGCGTAGACACTCTGGCGGTCTCTCATCTCAGGGGTACCTCGTTTAGAGCCGGAGCCGGATCAGAGGCAGCTGAACTGAGTAAGTGGCGCAAATATGAGTCTCTGAGAGATGACTACATATTTGTGCCATTTGCTGTAGAGACAATCGGTCCGTGGGGTCCACGTGCGGTGGAGTTCCTAAAGGAACTCCATCCGCGGCTGGTCGTTGCTGCTGGTGATAAGAGGGCTGGTTCTTTCCTTGCTCAAAGTCTAAGTATAGCCATTCAGCGGGGAAACGCAGCCAGCGTTCTTGGCACGATACCGCGGGGAGTAGGACTATATGATATTTAAGTTTCTAGTTTTAGTTTCTTTTCTTTTATTAGTATTATAGTTTTTAGTATAATATAATTATATTATATACATCTATGCACATATAAAAAAAACCTAAGTTTAAATTTTATTATAAACTTAAACAAGTTCAGGTTTTTGATCAAAAAACAGGATTTATTCAGCTTAATGATAAGATTAAGTAATAACTTTGCCTTCCTCCGGTTCTCTATCAAAAAGCCTAGGTTTTTGATCAAAAACCTGATTTTAACATAAGCCTGCGATATATAGATATTGTATGGTGATTGATGGACGACTACTTTTGGGAACCTTTTTGAAACCACCTTAGATATTTATTAAGAGCCGTGGTAGCTCAGATGGTTAGCGCTCGGTGTTAATTTCACAGTACGCGAGCAACCTGGGTTCGAATCCCGCCGGCACTAATGAAATTGTTAATTGCAATTTTAATTGCTGATTTACCACGTGTTTGGGGGTGAAGGAAAACATTGTGAGGAAACCTGTGTAACTGAGAAATAAGAAAAAATATTTCGAAAACATGTGAAGTTCGCCAACAAGCTCTGGGGCAGCGCGGCGGACACTTCCTTGTCCTAAAACCCTTGCAGAAATGAGAAGAGGCCTGTGCTCAGCAGTGGACGCATATTAGCGGTAACTTTAACCTTAGACATTTATTGCATGGTTAGTCAGAACGACCAAGACAATATTTTATATATACAAATGTAAGTAGGTTTAAATTGTTTGCTTTTAATATTTTGACTTTTAATTTCACTTCGCTTCGCTCGCTGTGCATCGCGTCTCTTACATTAAGTGAGCCTAGAGAAAAGGTTTAATTGCAAGTTGTGGGCACGTGCTCGTTGGAAATAAAGCCTCCCCGCGCGCTGTCACAGACAATACTGCAGGGCGACGTAGGCTCCTCTGATAGAAAGCGTTTTAATTAACGCTTTTGCATTTGAAACTATTTAAAACAAAAACTTTGAAATTTGAGTTTATACCATGGCACCGTAATAGTGGTGTAAGATTATCCCTACCCCATAATATGCCGTGACTGTCGTAAGAGGCGACAGAGGGAGACAAAGCAAGAGATGGGCATCGTTTGCCTAATCTATACAAATATATATAGGTACAAATATAAATAGAATTGAGGTATCTGTTTGTAATATCAAAATTACAGCTTTTTTACTAAATGCAGACGAAAGCATATACGGTACTAATAACAAAAATACAATTTTTAAAGTTTTTGTCTGTCTGTCTGTCCGTATGTCTGTCTGTTTGTTCCGGCAAATCTCCGAAACGGCTGGACCGATTTTGACGGGATTTCCACTGGCAGATAGCTGATGTCACAAGGAGTAACTTAGGCTAATTTTTTTATAGAAAAAGAATTAGGGTTCCGCGCAAAAAAATTAAAACCCCAAATACAACGCGGGCGAAGTCGCGGGGAACAGGTAGTTAAAAATAAAAATAAAAAATCCGATTGCCAACCCACCTGATAAGTGTAGCGATTGTGGCAAATATTCACCCCTTATGCGTAGTCACCATGGGCGATAACATAGCCCATGTTCAGCAGTGGACTTTTAAATGGCTATAACGGTATTTTGAAATACACACACATACTATTTAAAATCTTGCCAACCCGCTCGCCAAGCGTGGCAACTATGGCAATATACTCCCCCCCCCCATGATTAAAGTTACGTACAGACGGCCCCCAGTCCCCGGCGGCCCCGCTATTCCTGGCTACGGTGGCGACCATAGTAACGGCGGGGCAGGAGGTGCTAAGAATCTCCGGTGGAGGTTCGGTTGCCACCTACGGCGACTCGACCTGGCAAGATTTAACGCACGCTCCCTGAGGACTGATAAGAAGATCCTAGAGCTGGAAGAAGAGATAGACATATATAGCTAGGATAGGATTATTTGAGGTCCGAAGAGAGGGCATGGTAATCTTCGAATCCAGATTTTTTTTATATTTACCGTTTCTTTTTATTCGTTGTCTTTGTGGCATAACATGGAGGCCTGTGTTCAGCAGTGGACTGGTGAAAGGTTGTAAAAATGATGATGATGATCGTTACGGTGTGGTGGCGGAGAAAGACAATTCATGACCTGAGTTTATCTCGTAAAAGTACCGTTGGCGCCTATGCTAAATTGCAGAGGGATCTTTTGATTGTATTACCATATTATGCCAGGTGTAAAATGCCCAGACCGGTAACCGGGAGCGCCGTTAAAGGTACTGCAATTGTCAATCCACCTGCAAAGCCTGACACTTAATAATTTTTTTTACTATTCTAAGCCAGTGCTTGACTACTATCCCACCTGATCATAAGGGGTAATGCTGCTGAGGAAGAAACTCGTCCTGGCCCATATTCAGTAGTGGAATTTTATGGTATAAAAATGATGAAAGAAAAGTATATTTATCCATAACACTCTTCAATTATTAAAACGTAAGTTTGGCACATGGACCACTTAATGTTATTTGAATGCTATATTGTGCCTGTATAAACACGACACAAATTATTAGAATATTTTCTAGCACAATTTTCTTTTGAAAAGAATTTATAATCCTTTTCAAATCATCATCATCATCATTATAGCCCATCAGAAGTCCACAGCTAAATGTAGCCCTATCTAAGGAATGGTATCTCACACCCCAAGATTGATACAATTGTGTAAAGTCACTAAATCTAAACAAAATTGTTGGTTGGTAGATAATTACTAAAAGTAACAAAACACCATTTTAGTATATTACTGTTTCAAAGTATTTTAACCTGGGAAGTTGGAAATTCTTACTCTTTATTTGTTATAGTATTTTTTGTTAAGGTTTATTTTCACGGTTTGGTATGCACACGACCTAAGCACACTTGTCACAGGCTATTTAATGCAACGGCCCGCGGTTCTTGGCTTCTTCAGCCGGCTCCAATTTGTAGCAATTTCTGCTCTACTGCGGCTCGGGTAATGAGTTTTTTGGACATTAAATTTGTTTTGTTGACTATGCTTGTTATTCCAGTTGTGTCTGTTGAGTGCATTCTCATTACAAGTTATCCGGACTGAAGGACAAATTTTATGTTAACGAAAGTTTTTATGCTTTAAGTTACTCTTATTTATTTATTTATTTAAAGTCTTTATTGCATACCTATAACCATATTTGGCGGACTTAATGCCTTTAGACATTCTTTACCCGTCAACCACGAGCTAAGACTACATATCGATCTTAAGGTTCTCGAGTGGCAGCTTAGTACCGGTAGGCAGTGTAGGGTCGACCACTAAATGGAGTTCTGATAAGATATGTAGGGAGGCGATGTATGCAGGTGGCTCAGAACCGTGTTTTAAGGCATTACTTGATGGAGGCATATGTTCCGCAGTGGATTTGTGGAGGGCTGTAATGATGATGATGATGATGCTTAATCTTAAAACATTTTTTGAAGGAATTGTTTGCCCCAATATCTTTCGCAATTTTAATGTACTACATAAATATTATTATATTTAGGCTCAACTCTTGATTCAGTGTGACTGCTACAGTCAATAAATTGCCACCTTAAATGAAGATCTATGAGAAAATCTTACGTACGTATTCTACTTAGTAATCAAATCATCTTAAATAAACGGTATTTCAGCAATAATGTGCCCATCAACATTATACATCTCAGAGGGTTCGACGTCAAAAGAGTAGGCTGTTTTGGTCTAGCGTTTGTGTTTGTCCACTTAGGTAAAAGCATCGCACGATCAATTAAGTAGATTGGATCTAAATCGTTTGTAAGTTACAACGTAGGTACCTAAAACTAATTGGAACTTAGAAAGGACTATAAAACACCCATGGAGTACTTTCATATTTATTACACATCCGATCAGCCGAATTTTACCAGTTATAATTCATTTTATTTTACATGATTAAAAAAGTATTAAACCTGCACCTAAATATAACAAGAATATAATCAAATGTCTTGAGTGTCGTAGCACGTGTTTCTGCACGTTCTCTTTCCACTGTGGCCTGTTTGTTTTAGTTATGTTTTTAATAAAATAAGAGTGGCAAATGAGTACGAAGTCCACTGGATAGTAAGTATCATCGATTAAGAATCAAAACGCAGATGCGTTGTCACCCCTGAGGAGGTGGAAAGCCTCGTTACCAGTAAAAAGGGTCTCCGGTTCTCTTTACTCTCCATACGAAACAAATATGCATTGACCTGGTATTTTGTTAGAGCGTGGTCCATCCCAGGTCGAGCCGACCCATTCGTGCTACAACCATAACATAGCTGTGGCATGGCTCTACGACGTTGTAAAATATATATTCGGTATAATAAATTAATATCTATTATATTGAATTTAATTTTCTTTTTCAGGTAAGAGATTACTTCGTGCGACAAATATTGGTTTCCTCATGTAAGTTGGTGCAGAATTATCGGAGATCATATTTATAAGAAGACAGTGGCGGGTAAACGTTAACCATTCTGGAATTGTTTTCCATTACTAAGTAAAACAGATATTCGATTTGGAAATAGGTTTTGTCGAACGGGTACAAAAGAGCAACATTTTTAGGAATAGATATTATGATTTAATTGTTTATTAGACATCAAAGCGACTGATTCAAGTTCACAGCAGTTAACAGCCTCTGATAAAACAACACCAGCATTCATTATGGATCGTTCAACATTCGACCCCATTAAACTATTATCGTTTAACCCATAAAAAGTTAAGGTATTCAAACATTTTCATGACTGCTATGGGCGGCGTTGGTCTATAAAGCAAAGGACGATTTCAGAAAGGTCGTAACTGCGTGATGTACGATCGACTATACATCCCTGTCCAGCGTAACACTTATAACTCTTACGGCAAAGAGGTAAGAGCGACATTAGTTTGCATTGCATACACGTGATTTGATGCCGACTGTACTTCGGCCCAGGCGCACCATCGACAGCCAATAGCGGTGAGCATCCGCCGCCATATTCCCAATGCAGCTAGTTAATAACTTCTTATATTTACACGAATACTACACATTAAATCAAACTAATTTTACGGATTTTATCGCCCTTACTTTGAACTTTTTAATTCCCTACGTTTTGGGTGCTTTACAGCACCCATGGTCACGGGGGGTTAGGTGTTAGACATTCCGTTGGCATAGTTAGCCCGGCTACCTTTAGCTTTTGAATGTTAATTTTTGGTTCGGTTTTCGCAGAATGAACTTACAGTATCTTAAAGTCTTGCAGTGGTATGCTTGGGTTTGGATTTAATTTAATTAACTGTACAATCCCAAGCAAATGGTAGCACCCATCCGTCTTCTCAATTGAAATTAGGATATTTTTTTAAATTTTGGTATAAATTTAGGAATCGGTTTTAGTTTGCGAGGATTTGTGTTCGATCAAATCTGATGTAATGGCGGGGACGATCTTAAACTAGTTCACAGACTGCAGACTTACCTTCAGAGCTATTTAACCGTACGTAAATATATTGACTTACGTTTCCTTTAGTAATTGGTAGCCGAGTCGATAACTGCCTTTTCCGTATGTGATGGAGTTTGCTTGTCCTAGAAAGCTGCGTTTTCTCTTAGCTGTGACCGATCTCACTGGTAAGTTGCAAGCGACACTGACATTTATTAGAAGGCACTTTCTCATGTTAACCCAATTTACTATTCATTTGTTAGATAAATAGTGAGTTACTGGGCATTTTGGAATACCTTTCCTAGTTTAGTATTATTTAATTGCTGTTCTGTCAACCTTAGAATATTTTCTTTAACTTTTATTTGCAAGAGTGCACGTTTTTCAAGTAACAAAATTAATAATTTTAAGATGCCAGTGGAAGTTTTGGAAAGACTGTCACCAGTGTTTTGAGAGTAGAGTACGGTTTCTGTACTCGGCACGTTTGGATATACAAATATGCATCCAAGGTGAAAGGCAATCCATCTTAGTCCCCAGAGAGCGACGCATCTGCATTTCTAATTTTTAGTGTAGCCATAGACCATAGGATCTACTAAACATTAATACTGTGTGCTCGTTTGTTAGTTTTAGTTCTACAAAAAGTGTACATTATAGTGAAAGTTGCCAATTTTTGCTGCTCTATGAATTTTTCATGCTTGATTACTTATACAAAAAAGCGTACGGCTGACAAATGAACCAAAAAAATCACCTTATTTTACAAAGGGTGACTCTAGTACACATTTTACTTGATGGTAACTGGATATCTCATAGGCACCTATTAATGCTGCAAACATAATACGCTGCGTGACTCTTAAACTACTCGCAATGTCTACTACATACAGAAGAAAATATAGTTTTCACAAAAAAATTTTTAATTTACCCTAAGCCAGTGATTGACCACAATCCCACCTGGTGGTAAGTGATGATGAAGCCCTAGATGGAAAACCTCACTGTCTTAGCGTAACAAAATTATTAATTAATTATTAGGTTAGGCCTATTCACTATTACTTCGAAGATATAAGTTTTCAATAGACAATAATCTAGATCGTTTTAATCGTTTATTACATCTTACTGAAGTGTTTTAGAATAGTTTGCTATATGTATAAATCAACAATTATTCAAACGTTAATTGAGCAAAAACGAGCAAAGATTATCAATGGCTTCATTTAATATTAATTGTACAAAAAACACTACAATAAAAAAGCACGTACGCGCACATACGCACGGAACAATCGCCAACCTGCGCAGGATTCGAAGGGCCGAATCCATCACTCTGTCAGGTCTAAAAAACGTACGCGCCGTCGACCAATCACGGGGCGACGTTTGAATAATTGTTCGATCAGGGCAGACCAATGGCGTGCCTCCGGCGGTTCTTATTCTGGACTTTTGATGATTAATACTAGGTGCCTTTTCTGATGGGGGCTTGAATGATTAGCTAGCCGGGCGGTGCAGTCACGCCAGATTTACGGTCGCGTGTCGGACCGTATGCGGTTCGACATCTGCGTGCCGTCACGAATCATCCTTAAACGCTCATGGTTTCGATTATTGGTAAAGCTTGTCGTTATAATAGACGCCTGGACAAATAACTTTTCAAAATATTTATTTTTTTTACAAAAAAGTCGTTACCACTCACACTTGAGATCTTGTATTGGTATATTACAACATTAAATTGCACATGGACTAACATACAGACTCGAAGCAAATATTTGTAGGCCTTAGAGATCCAGGTCCAGGAATCGAACATGCGGACATGGGTAACGCGCTACTACTGGGGCATTTCTTATAGTTTTTATACGGTCTATTAATATCCGCTAATGTATCGAGGACAGATAGTGTTTTCTTGTTCTCTCTATTACTCCTAAAAGCATGCTATCATCATCCTCACTACAAATCTTCTCAAGTTTGTTCACAACAATTTTACTATTGTTGGAATAGAACCTGGGTTACTCACCTCTTGTATAATTTGTGACGAACGCTTAGACCCTAACTTAACACGGCTCCTAATTTGTTTTGCAATTTTTAATTTTACTGTGCATATAGGATGAGAAGAACTAGCATAAAATAGCAGTTCAATTTTGCTGTGTTTCGTATGGAGAGTGTAGAGAACTGGAAACAATTTTTACTGGAAACAAAGCATTCCATCTTAGTCCTCCGGAGTAACATTTCATCTGCATTTTGATTTTTAATTGAAAATATATGATATGTGTAGACGTTTATGGGCCATAGCATCCACTTACCATCAGGTAGATTTGTGCTCGTTTGTTACACTAATTCTGAAAGAAAAATTAAGACTATTTACATAGAGCATATACATCTTTAACAAGAATCGTCGAAGAAGAATAGTTTAGCCGTATCTGTAAATACTAAACATAAATGCCATATAATTTTTAATTGTTCATGTCTTCTGGTCTTTTAGTGTTTGTCTTAAGTATATATAATCGTAGAACATAATTTGTGTAAATGACAGACGCAGCAAAATGTCCGTTATAGTGAGAAAATATTAATGTAGGTACTAAACAAGTCTAGTCAGTGGCATTTAATCCAATGCAAGTTGAATTCCTCTCTGGTTGAGTTAGGTCTTTGCTTTCAGTTTGAAAGCTGCTTATTTATACCGGCGGCTAGCGCTATTGCTCGGGAATTGATGGTGCTACAATATTATGATTTCTGATTTCCTAATGCAAGACATCAGGTTGACACAGTTTAAACACTACAGTTATTTTGTTATTAACATTACTTAAATATAGTAGCTTAGGGGCTAAGTTTTCGTCGTAATTCTATAATTCGCGAGCAACCCAGGTTCGATCCCACCGGCACCTATGAAATTATTAATAGCAATTTATTAAAAATACGCCGTACTTTCAGCCATCACGCACTGGAGCTGAGCGGTAATTGCTCCATAATTCTTAGATAGAGAAGATGTGTTTCCGTCCTAGATTTCTTTAAATTTTTCGGACATGCATATTACATATATAGAACGATAATATAATTAAACGTCATGTCTAAATTTTCGTCAACTGTCTCTTTAGTCTAGTGGTTGTAAACGAAATTGCTGATGACGTCATAAATTATTAGGGTTTTCTGTTCAAGAAATTCTCAGTAGCTGCCCGAAGTCAGGAAGTTAGCGGTGTTTCACTCCCGTGCCTCGCAAATCACGAAAGCCGTTGGTCCTGCCTGCGCCTTGCCTGCGGTTGTGTCGCATTACCACCGTCCCTTCAGAGTGTGAGAGTGAGTGTATAGAGTGCACCTGTGTTTGCGCCCGAGTGTATGGGCACTATAATCTATAACTCCGTGGAGACGGGCTGCCGTGACCGAAATTCGGTCTGGAGTCTGTTTGTCTATTATACCTAACTATATTTCGTAATATAAATTTGTAGATTACATTTCTGGTACTTATGTATTTTAAATATGGTTTATAAATCTCAACTGAACATTTAATTTAAAAATAATAAGAATACTAGTTTTGTTAATATAGTACTTTTATAAGTAGGTAATAATTTATGTTTTCCGGTTTTCAGCATTACGCCATCTGAAATATTACTAAACCTCTTTCTATAAATAATTAACACTGTAATTGAGTAAGCTCCGAAGCATATTACTTCTTAAGAATACTTAGTGGTAGTAATCCTTTATGCATTCTAATAGTAACTCCAAGGAAACAAAGCAACTTAGCCGCATAAACATGGCCGGGTCTGAGAAACAATGTATAAACACTATTGGACGTTCCAATATAAGCCGGCTGAAGCATTAAAAGCGTTAATTATCTAATCGGGCACGCAATCGGGCCGGTATAATGAGGGCGGGAGGCGCGAGACGCGATCGCCGTCCCACATAAATCTGTCAGCTCTGCGCCGGCGCATGGTAACGCACACATCTTGATCGCCATCAGAGGTACGCAACAGTTACTGCTTCCTAGGCTTGCTTTACTGATGAAATTTAAAGAATGTAAAGTCTATTCGATGATATAATGCGTTGAAGTTTCATGCAAGCTTCTCATGAAGCAGGCAGTTTTTAAAATCATGGAATATAATTTTTCAATTTCTTTATTAAAAAACCGGCCAAGTGCGAGTCGGACTCGCGCACCGAGGGTTCCGAACAAATCCGTAGGTTAAAATTATTAAAAATGTTTTTATTATATGATGTAACTAAAAATTTATGCTTTTCGCAATTTTTCCTTTATCTGTACTATAAAACGTTGCTTCGTACCAAATTTTAAGATTCTGAGTACACGGGAAGTACCCTGTAGGTTTTGATTCCCTTGCGGCATAAACGGCTGTATCTTTTGATTGCGTTGGCTTAGAAGTTTGATTTTTTCACAGCTTCAAGGGACAGTAGACTTGAGTATTTGATATGAATTTCAGCTTGATACCTCCACGCGTTCCTGGAAAAAAAGGGTCTTGACAGACAGACAGACAGACGGATAACAAAGTGATGCTATAAGGGTTCAGTTTTTTCCTTTTGAGGTACGGAACCCTAAAAATAGATTTTTTTTAAGTTTTTTTTAATTTATGGATATATTTACAGTAATTTGGTTTTAACATAATTAATTTACTATTTGTTTTTAAATTGAATCGATATGACTTTAGAATTAAGCGTTAGAATGCTTAATTCTATAGTCATATCCATTCATTCATTACAGCGCATAAAATTCCACTCCTGGACGCAGATCTACCCTAAAGATTTCCTCTTAGGGTGGATTTTGCCATAACTGCGACCCCATCAGACGAGTTGGCAACCGCTGTTTTTTTAATTCTTTTAGATGTTATTAGGAACGCGCTGCTGCCCATCTCCTGGTTTGTTTCCCTCTGTTGCCTCTTACGACACCCATGGGACGATGGTAATGGATATTCTTATACCGCCACTACATGGTTTATAATCATATATTTTTGGTCAAATGTAATAAAATAAACACACTAGGTATAAAAATAATATCATGAATTTAGAACGTTTATACAGCTAAAACATTTATTTTTTAAAGGACAGGTGCCGAATAAAACGTAATACTGATAATAGTACGTTGTTTTCGATAGGCGTTAATGACCTCCTTAATTGTCAGCCAGATTTATTGCCAAATGTTGTCGACAGCTGCATCGGCGTGCGTGATGCGAACGGAAAAGCTTAAAGATTTGTGATTGGATGGTTTTTATTTATGTCCATCCTCACTAAGAGACACTCGTGAAATTCTTTTGTTTCATTTAGATTAAATACTATCGAGATTCTCAATAACTTTGTTTTGGGATTGCTTAAGTTTTAATCCAAGTCTAACCAATCGCTTTCATTTTCAGAACTTGCAAACATTTGTCGGTAAAAATAAATGCGTCACAAAACAAGATGTCCCTTAGAGTCACTATCATGACGAAAACTTCCAATTAAAATAGAATATCTTTGGATCTTTCAACTGCTTGGGATTTATAATAGTGCTGGATGTGTACCTTGAACTTCAGTGCCACTCACTCATTCCTGCCAGCCTATGTTCGGACCAAGATGGCATGGTTTTGTCATATCCAGATCGACAAATTCTTTGTTTTTGTTTGCATTGCACCGATAATTTAGGATCTTGTAAGAGAGCCCTTTTTAATTTTTGCATTCTGTTTTTGTCTTTAGGCCTGACAACGCATCTGCATTTTGATTCTTAATTGAGGATTAACATAGGGTTTTTAGGGCAAGGAAGTGTCCGCCGCGCTCTCGCAATGCTTGTTGGTGGATTGGTGGACTTCACTAAATTTCGTAATTTTTTCCTCAGACATGCAGGTTTCCTCACGGCGTTTTCTATTAACGTTGAGCACGTTGATAGTGTGTTTAATCATTGTATTGTTTTTGTAATTTATTGATGTATTTGTACAAAAGAAAATAAGTTTTTGCTGTATTAAGATATGGATCATTTGCACTGAATATTATGCAATAAAAAAATGAAAAGAACTTTACATTTAATTTTGTTTTAAAACTAAACTCGTGTATAAAATTAAAAATTTGAAATCATTGACAGTGGTGCATCGTAACAACCATGTCGCGTGTGCCGACTTTAATTAATTGTTTCGTAGCTTCGAGTGACATTTAATATTTTATCCACTTGAGAATATTTTTATATCGTAGCAAGCTGTTTATGAAGTTGATGTTAATAAGTTAAAACTTGATCACAATATCAGCTGGGATCGCACGCAGGCACTAGGCGTATCATCCGCCCACTGGCCCATTAAATGTTTGATTTACAGCCGAATATGAAATTAACTATCTTGTTTTAAATTACAAAATATCATTTCTGTAATATATTAGGGACTGTCTGTTCGAGATTTATAGGCGCCTGTTTGACCCCTCCCGTTTTCGAAACGTCTACTTTTTTGGAACTCGATTCAGCTTTATTAAATGTATCTTGTTTATTGGTATGATCGTATTCCTGTTTTATTTTTTCGTTAGCCTCATAAACACTACCTTTTATGTTATGAGATCTTTTATCTTTAATTATACTATGTATACTAACCGTAATGTTGCCCAAAACGTTGTCTAGATTGATATCATCCTCTTAACTGTTTCTTCCGTCATACAGCAATAACTACAACAATTACTGTGTTTCGGCTTGAAAGGTAAGAGAATCAATATAATAAAATGCTATAAGGTATTTGGTATTTATCCTCTAGGATCAAAATGCATCAATCAGCATTACATTTATTTGTAACATCTGAGTGTTATTACTTATTAGCTTATAAATAAAGTTGGTATTACTTTTGCATAAATTAGTACCGTATTTATAGAGTTATATTTTGTTACATCAAAATTATTTAGTCATGCATACTTAAACATAATATTTTTTTCCTTTGATATGTTATTATATTATATTTTATTATTTTTTATTATATTATATTTGGATTTGTATTCGCTCTTCACTTAAATAACGTTATAGTGAGGTGGTAAGATCTAAGTCTTTGCTTTATTACAAGATGTTAATTGTAACTTGTTAATAAATAAATATTGTAGATCCGTGTTATTATCACTATACAGAATATCCAACAGAAGCGTGCACCTGTTGTCTACAACCAGAATATGCTGTGTTGGGATTTGTAATGACTAGCATTTGTAGAAACTTTTTAAACACGTTATTTATACGTAAACCATGTAGTAGCGGTGTAAGAATATCAACGTCCCATATCGTCCCTTGGGTGTCGTAAGAGACGACAGAGGGAAACTTAAGCAGAAGATGGGCAGCAGAATCTTTCTAATGATAACAAAAGCGTGGCAAAATCCTTCCAATGAGACCATCTATGGTTCTATGGGATAGTCCTATGTTCCTCAGTGGACTTTTATACCTAATTCTGTATAGAATAATGTCGTCACTAAAGCACACACACATTTCGCTGTACGTTATTAAGTTCCTTTTAATTCTTGAAATTGCTTCGATGACAATGCTAGGGTTCTTGATGAATCGCGCACATTCGACTCTTAACTTTTCTTCTTTGTATTAAACTTTTATCTACTCGTACATTTTAAGATCTTTAACCTGAAACGTTTTATACAAAACTAGTGATCCACTCCGGCATCGCACGGGAGATTTCTGAAAGGCGCTGTAGTGCCACCTACCCAAACACACACACAAAAAAATTCCGTGGCAAACACACGTACAGAAGAAATATATATAATGAGATGTAAAGTAATAGCTAATTACATTACCAGGATAACATATGTACTGAGAACTCTGCTTAATGAATTGTCCTGTTTGAGTCAGAAAATGATCGGTTCAACAACTGTCTGGGTCACTTAAATTCATTTTTATTATGTTTGTTCTCGAGTAGCAGCCTCGTACCGGTAGGCGAAGTGTAGGGCGACCCCCCACTAGATGGAGTGACGACCTGGTAAGACATGCAGGAAGTCGATGGTTGCAGGTGGCTCAGGACCGTGCTTTGTGGCATTCCTTGGGGGAGGCCTATGTTCAGCAGTGGACTTATGAAAGGCTGTAATGATGATGATGATGATGATGTTTGTACAAATATAAAATACAATTATTTAGAGATAACGCTACTGTGTTTTGTATGGTGATGTAGACAACCGGAGAACCTTTTTTGCTGGAAACTAGGCATCCAATCTTAATTCTCACGGATGACAACGCACCTGTATTTTGATTCGTAGTCGAAGATAGATTTAGATGTCTATGGGCCACAGCAACCACTTACCATCAGGTGGACTGTGTGTTCGTTTGTCACAATTATCTTATGGGAAAAAAAGATCTTTCTCTTTGAGTTATTCCATTAGTCCTCAGGGTTGACTCTGCAGATGTAGTTTTCTTGATTTAAGCTAACTACTTGGTAGGACTCCTTTTCTGCCTAAGAATTCTTCTGTGAAGATATCACTCTCTTACCTTTTTATGCTGAAAAATAGCAGTGCTTATACACTGACGTGTTCAAATATGAAGAATATAGAGAGCCAATATACATAACTACACGCTGTGAGGCATTCCGTCTTAGTTCTCAGAGGCGTAGCCGCCTGTAGACTCTTTTGTTTAAAAATGGCTGCAAGTGTCTATTGCACTACTTCTAATCTGGTGGACTGGAAGTTCGTCACTTTAATATAAAAAACATTAAAGACCATATCAAATATGCATTGAATAAAGTAAACTTAGGAAAACTGAACACCATAAACATAATGTCCTCCAGACCGAATTTTGGTCACGGCGGCCATTCTCTGCGGAGACTAGCCATCTGCGCAGGACAGGATTATAGTGCCCAAGTTGCAAGTAAGCGCAAGCACCGGTGCACTCTTTATTCCTCACTCTCATAGTCCAATGGAACAGCAGACTTACACAACCGGAGGGATATCAGGCGCGGTACCAACGGTTTTACGTATTTTTCGAGGCACGGGGGTGAAGCACCGCCTTCCTGACTCCGGGCTGTTACTGAAAATTTCTTGACAAAAAACCAAATAACTGATTTTGGCCCGACCTGTGATTCGAAACCGAGACCTCGTGATCAGTAACCGCGCTTAAAACTACTAGACCAAGGACTACCTCCTTACCACCTTACTACGAAACACTAGGAAGAAAAGAAAAAATATATGATTGAAAACCTCTTGCCGTTCAATTTACTTAAGATTAGAAACAGTAATGGCAATATATTGTGTATTAATCAGTATGTACATTTTAATTACAAATACAAATCATAGAAATAGCATTTTGACACCGATGAAAAAACCAGTTTGTGTTGATAATTAATTACCTTACTTTATAGTTGTCATAATATTTAAAATTATCACATCAAATTCCCAGTCAGAAATAAATCAAAAGAGAATGACATTTTTATGAATTAATTATATTAATACGTTTTAATAGTTTTCCATTTCCATAGAGATGCGATAATATTATGCTGAGGTTAGTTTTCTGCTAATGTGTGTTATACAACGGTCAGAACCGTCGATTTAATTATAAAGTTATAATAAACATGGGACATTAGAACTAATTCGTTAATTTAAACCATAACTGCGTCCATATTTTTATTCTAAACGACTGCTGTAACTGTAAAGTCTCATTGTCACAACTTTTTATAGAATTAGGATGACAAATGAGCACACAGTCCACCCTATGGTAAGTGGTTGCTGTGGCCCATAGACCTCTACATTTATCTTTGATTAAGAGTTAAAATACAGATGGTTTGTCATTTTTGAGGTTAAGATGAAGTGCCTAGTTTCCAGTTAAAAGGATCTCCTGTAACTTAGTATTAAAGTTATTGGATCCAAAAATACTTGGTCATTATGCAGTAGTAGTTTAAATTTGGCCAATAACAACAACAAATTAGAAATCGCGTATTTATTACGTACGATTTACCTGTACAAACAAATAGTCCGACTAGGTAAGTCCAATTTCGACCGAGAGGTCAATCGACGGATTCAACGCGGCTGGTCAGCGTTTGCGAGATTAAGACAAATCTTCACGTCAGGTGTGCGTGTTGTCGGTACTGACTTATGATCTGAGACGTGGTCCTTTATGAGCTATGGAGAGGGCTATGCTCAGGGTTTCTCTGCGTGATAAACTTAGAAATGAGGATATCCGTAGTAGAACCAGAGGAACCGACATAGCCCAACGGATTAGTAAACTGAAGTGGCAAATGGCCGGTCACATAGCTCAAATAACCGACAACCGATGGGCAAGAAAGGTCTTTGGGTGGCAGCCTCGTACTGGTAGGCGAAGTGTAGGGCGGCCCCCTACTAGATGGAGTGATGATCTGGTAATAAATGCAGGAAGTCGATGGATGCAGGTGGCTTAGGACCGTGCTTTGTGGCATTCCTTGGGGTGATCTATGTTCAGCAGTGGACTATTGAAGGGTTGTAATGATAATTTAACGCTCTATATTAGCTTAACCTGTATTTCTATATTTATGTATTAATTAATGTAAGAGAATATTATAATTCAGTTTTAACCAGGTGTCTGAATAATCTGAAATTTTGCCGGCCTTTTAAAAATGATGACAATACAATAATTTCATGACAATTTTTTATAGAATAAGGATGACAAACGAGCACATACTCCACCTGATGGTAAGTGGATGCTTGTAGAGCATAGACACCTACATCTATCTTCTATTAAAAATCAAAATGCAAAAGCCTTGTCACCTTTAAAGACTAAGATGGAATCCTTCACTACCAATAATAGGATCTCCGGTTCTCTACAATTACCATACGACGAAGCACAGCAAGTTGTCCCATTGTGCGCTACATCCATAATATATAGCTGCAGCATGGCTCTACCAAGTATAAAACTACGACATCGACCTAGTTTTCTCACTAAGACCATCACAGCTCGTGAGAAATGCGTGTTGTTATAGTTTTCTTAATCTTTAATAATATATTATGTAATATTGACATTGAAAGCTGGCAACAACAAGACCGAATATTTTAGAAAAACAATCATACTCTGATTCATGTCATATAATACATATTTTAGAACAAAATCCATATGAAATCACTTACGTGTGTGTCTATCTCGCCGTCTGTTAGTCTGTTACAAATGTTTTACCAGAATCTATTTCACATAGATGCTTGAAATACGGCATTCCGAAATACAACTTGTCACCTTTTAGTCCTACTAAGATGTAATACCTTCTGGTTCACAGCGTGTAATTATGTTGTCTCTGTGTACCCGTACCGTGTAGTGTCCCGTGTAGTGGCGGTGTAAGCATATCTCCTACACCATGTGGTTCCTGTGTGTGTCGTAAGAGGCGACAGAGGGAACCTCAAAAAGGAAATGGGCGGCAGCATTTTTCTGATGACAATTTTAAATAATAAACCGCCTGCCTAGTGTGGCAACTATGGCAATAACCGCCTTATGAGGCAATCTATGGGGAAAACCTATGTTCAGCAGTCGTTTTATAGGTTGTAACGGTTTTTATACCTGCTGCTTGTAGTGAAAATAAGTAATATACGTACCTACCCAAACAGTGGTAGAGCCACGCGGCAGCTTTTGCTGTCGCACGGATGGGCCGGCTCGAACCGGGGTGGTACCACGACCTCACAGAAAACCAGCATGAAGTAGAGATTTATCTCTGCGTTTCGCTTGGTGAGTGCAGGTGGGCGGAGGCCCTTTTTACTGGAAATGAGGCATTCCATCTTAGTCCTCACGGGTGACAACGCATCTACATTTTGATTTGTAATAGAGGATAGATGTAGATGTCTATGGGCCACAGCAACCACTTCCCATCAGGTGGATTGTGTGCTCGTTTGTCACCCTTATCCTATAAAAAAAAACAGACTCCTACGCCGAAAAGTTTTGTTTTATCTTTTTGGAACAGATTTCTTTACGTATAATTTTCAATTGTTACAATATATTTCCGAAATTTTATTGTTTGTGTGATTTATTGTTTAGGAAACGTTTTAAAGAAAGAAAGAAAGAACATATTTATTTATTCTTGCAACTTGCATAACAACAATTTAGTAAACAAAAAAATATTTAAAAAATGGATTGCAGCAATAACCTGACGAACCGCAGCGCTGATATTCTGTAGAACCACATATTGGTTCGATTCGCGAGCAATCACAATTATTATAATACTTATAATCGCTAAGGGCTTAATCAAAGGTAACATTAATTGTAATAGTTACGTAATAATTGTGTACATTAAACTAGCTAACTTCCACTATGCTACGTTCCTATACTCTATGACTTTGTCATGCCAAGTGCCAACTCTGTTTTAGTATTAATCTATGGCATCAACTGAAAGTTGGACTTATTCATAAACAAAATATAGTTTATTGTCAAATGATTCTTTATTTTCACTTCACAATGCTTTCCAAAGATGCTGTTTAGATGGCGCCAACGAATCATGCAAATTTCTTGGAAAAAGAGAAATCAAGCCATTAATATGGTAATGCCGTAATGTGTAGTTCCGATGGAATTTATTATAGTGAAATTTGCTTACGTCAATATTAGTCATGACATTACGACACCTCTAGTAAGACACGAATTCGTTTTGGGCCTAAAAGTCGTTAAATTATGCATTAATTTATTAAAACAGTCTTATTAATTAAGACCACTGTTAGATAGGTATTTACAAGAATATGCTAGTTAGCTATTTTACTTAGGAGATTTTATTTTTCGCGGAATTGTCATCATGCATGAATTGGTATGGCTCGACCAGGGAACGCCGTGTAGTGGCTGTGTAAAAATATCCACTAGCCTATAACGTAAGGTACCTTAAGATGCGACAGAAGGAAAAAAATCACGAGATGGGCTAGTAAGGTCTTCCTAATAACGACAAAAAATTAAAACTTCGGTTGCTAACCCGCTTTCCAAGCGTGGCAACTATGGGAATTATCCCCCCTATGAAGCAATTTATGGGGCAGGCCTATGTTCGGCTGTGGCCTTTAATAGGCTGTAACGGACCTGAACAGGTACGCTCTCATAGGATATCAGCGTAAAATAGCAGCATAATGCATACTCTTATGGTACTGCTAGTGCTATGGTCAAGCGACCAGATGCGGAATTTTAAAAATTGAAGAAGGAGAAAAAGTAAGAGTATAATGTAAATCTTCTTGTGGGCTGAATCGTTTTACAAAGCTATATCCAGCTATTGAAATTGCTATTGCTAGGCCGCAAGACTCCCTTTCTGTCTGGAAGTCTGTCTGGATAAACCTTCCCAGAAAGGTGAAAGTTGTTGCAAAAGAATTGGCAACAGATATAAGAAAGTAGTTGATACCCCACCTTCTTACTTAATTACTGCCTGCACTATTGTGTACCGGTCTGGAAGGTATTAAGAGCCAGTATAGTTCTGTAACTAATTTAAAAAATTACATCCTGTGGTGTAAGGCTTTCCATCTCAGTCTTCGGAGGTGACAACGCAACTATAGCCCACTTTGTTTAAAGTTGGCCACAGGTATCCACGTGCTGTAGTAGTTAGTTACAATTTTTAATTTGATTTAATTACCAACGAATGTTACATTAATGAAATTTTTATTTTCTGCAGCTTAGTATCTAGGACATAATGCACAATCACGTCTAGGTAATCATCAATTACACAATTAAATATTTACTAAAGTAAAGTAAAGTAAAGTTGCAGCCTATTTACGTCCCACTGCTGGGCACAGGCCTCCTCTCATTTCTGAGAGGGTTTTAAGGCAAAGAAATGTCCGCCGCGCTGCCTCATTGCGTGTTGGCGAACTTCACATGTCTTCGAAATATTTTTTTCTTATTCCTCAGACATGCAGGTTTCCTCACAATGTTTTCCTTCACGTGGTAAATCAGCACTTAAAATTGCAATTAACAATTCCATTGGTACCGGCGGGGATCGAACCCGGGTTGCTTGAGTACTATGAAGCTTACAGCGAGCGCTTACCATCTGAGCTACCACGGAAATATTTACTAATAAGGCTATAAACTAAAATAAATCCCTAAAATTGTTTTATTAAATTTAGTGGTTGGCGTACAATGTACGTCAAGGGTTTGGTGATGGTCATGTAGAGATCGGGGAATTCGATCCTAGTTGTGTCCTACGCAATACTATGAGGTGAGCTGTTAGTGTCTTTTGTCACTTCAAATCTATAAAAAAAAGCTGTAAAATACAGGAAGCGATATAGACTAGAGTCAAAAAGGTTATAAGTCCGGTTTAATAACCATAAACGGTGACGCCGAGCGACGAGAGAATGAGTTATATTTACATTTTAAATCCTCTTACAATGTCGATGATTGATTTACGGCGCATTAAAAATCTCTCAAAATAGTCGTTGATACTGACATGTTGATTTGTGGCATTTGCCCTGGCCATGATGTCACCTTAGATAATTTGTTTTGGTCATCATTTTAATACTCTGTTTTAAATTCTAACGCTATAAATTTGAATGCCCCGGTATTCTATTTGGACGTGTGAATATTTTTGTATTGTTAATTAATAAAGTTAAAAAAAAATTGTATTGCTAATATTGACGACAGAATTACTAATCAGAACGACCTGCTTAGTTATAGCAGTCTTTTGAGCTTGAAATAAGAGATTGAATTCTGAGCATTTCATTTATCTATTCTTTGGCTTTCTACAGAATAAGGGTGACAACGAGCACACAGTCCACCTGATGGTAAGTGGATACTGTGGCTCATAGACATGTACATTTATCCTCGATTAAAAATCAAATTGCAGATTCGATAGCACCCCTGAGGACTAAGATTTAATGCCTCATTTCCAGGAAAAAGAATCTCCAGTTCTCTGTACTCACCATACGAAACAAAGCAGCATTAAGCCGTTCCTTTACAGAAATGTAACGACTTGTCAAAATGGGGAAAAAGAAATGGTCTCGAAATTGAATTTTATTTCTCTCTTTGTTCTGAGTTTATACGTAACTTGGATTGGGAGAGGTTAAGGCATTTATCTGCTAAGTGTTATAGTTGTACGTGTACTGAACATCGCAAATACCTAGATAGCTTGTATAACTCTTTTATTAGTTGTATAATTCACGCGGCCACACGTCGCGCGTCTCAGCATGTCATCCAGAGGCCGCCTGTTCCGGGGTGGAATGAGTATGTACGCGAGGCACACATGAAGGCACGGCAAGCTCGAGCTGGGTGGTTAACGGCTGGGGCGCCTTCTTCTGGTCCGCTGTTCGATCAAATGAAAAGAACGCGAACTATTTTTAAAAGTAGGTTATGATTTTGCCACAATTCCGCTGATCAAATAATCTTAGATAAGATTTCGGCATCTTGTTTAAATAGAAACTTTAGTCAATTTTGGAAATATACGGGAAATTCACTTAAGAGCGGTTCTAAGATTACGGAGTGTGTGGACGGCCTGACTGACACACTGGCGATTGCAAATTTGTTTAGGGACAAATTTCTTGCGTTAAGTGCAGGACACTGTACTTCTCTTAATCAATATCTTGTAGCAGATGGCAAGGACATTCATGTATCTGAAGAGATGATCGTTAATGCTTTGCGCCAGATGAAACTAGGAAAGGCGATAGGATATGACAATATAAGCGTGGAACATCTTCGGTTTGGAGGACCATGGGTAATTGCGTTCCTATCTGTATTTTTCAATGCTTGTATAAAGCATGCTTATTTACCGGTAGAAATGCTAAAAACGGTAATAAGTCCTGTTTTTAAATGTAAATCGAGTAGTTTGACCGACAGCGGTAATTATAGACCGATATCCGTAGCTACAACTTGTGCTAAACTGTTTGACACCATATTATTAGGCGTTATTTCCAAATACATACAAATTAGCGATGCTCAATTTGGATTTAAAAAAGATAGTTCTACGGATGCGGCGATTTTTACTTTAAAGCAAACCGTTAGTTATTATAATAAGCGGAAAACAAATATTTATGCATGTTTCTTGGACTTTGGAGGAAGTTGCGTGATACGGGAGTGCCGTCATTATGTACTAACATATTGATCGCATGGTATAGTAGGCAAATTAATGTAGTAAAGTGGCGTGATACATACTCTGAGGAATTTCTCCTACAATGCGGCGTGAGGCAGGGAGGGCTAACATCGCCTATGCTTTTTAATCTGTATGTTAATCAGCTGGTTGAGGAGCTTAGAAGCACCAGACTGGGTTGCCACATTGGTTCTGAATGCTTTAATAACTTGAGTTATGCTGATGATATGGTGCTGCTGAGTCCCTCGATAGGTGCGCTGCGTGCACTACTCCAGATATGTGAGAAATATGCGATGGATCATAACCTATTGTACAACACCAACAAGTCTGTTTGTTTGCTTTTTAAGAGTGGTAGGGTTCAACCTCATATCCCCCCATTGTATTTGTGTAATTCACAATTAGAGTGGGTAACGACGTTTAAATACCTGGGTCATATTGTTACTCAGGATCTGTGTGATGGTTCCGATATGGACCGCGAGTGACGTTCCTTGTCAGTGCGTGCCAACATGATAGCTAGACGCTTTCAAAAGTGTTCTTATACCTCAAAGCTGGCGTTGTTTTCAGCTTACTGTCAGCCACTTTACACTCCTCAGCTGTGGACGAATTACACTAAAGAGGAATATCGCAGACTGAAGGTGCAGTATAATGATTCGTTCCGCGTGTTGTTCCGTCAGCCACGATACTGTAGCGCGTCCCAGATGTTCGCAAAGGCCCGTGTCGTTGGTTTGGATGCGTTGATCCGTCACCGTATCGCGCGATTTAGAAGTTTTGTTTTTGGGTCGCAGAATAATCTCATCAAAATTATTTGTAATATTTATGCATGTAGTGAAATTTTTAGTAGATGGTCAAATTTATTAAAATCTTAATAATAAAATGTAATAATATCATTGATTAACCAATAATTATAATTAAAATTTAAGGTATAGTGTAATAAAAAAAAATAATTTTAATTTTATAATGGATCTGTGTTGTCTGTATCAAATAAATTATTATTATTATGGGGTATTTGTATAGTTTTCTCATCTGGTTGGGTTGTATAAATATATAATTGAAAATGAAAATGATAAACTTACATAAATATCAATAAAATAAAATAAGTACATAAAAATTACATAAATATATAAAAACCCAACCAGATGGAAGCCCTCGGCAGGGGAGACCAAACGGCCGAGGGTTAGGGGGAAAGGGAAAGAAACCGGCGGACGATGCGGGCGGTATCGAGGAGCACCGCCTTCTGCATTTGAGCTTGGAGCGGTCCGTCACGGAGTCCCAGTCGCCTCAGATGACCCGAGAGGCTAACTGGGATTAACCCGTTCGCAGAAACGACCACAGGAATAATTTCGGCCGGCAGACCACCCCACATGTCGGTCACCTCGTGAGCCAGGTCCAGATATTTTGTCAGCTTATCTGTTTCGGCTTTCACGAGGTTCTCGTCATAAGGAATGGTAATGTCGACCAAAAATATCCTTGACTGTGCCCGGTTCATCAGCACAATATCAGGCATATTCGCAAGAATAGTCCTATCTGTGATGATGGCCCGGTCCCAGTAGAGCCTGGCGCGGTAATTTTCGAGCACGGCTTCCGGCAAGTACTTATAATATGGCAGTTTCCGATCCACGAGACCGTATTTCAGAGCGAGCTCCTGGCGTAGAATCCTGGCTACTAGGTTGTGTCTGTGCAAATACTCAGAGTTAGAAAGCGCCGAACAACCAGAGATGACATGCCTAAGTGACTCACCGGGATGGCGACAAGCTCGACAGATGTCGACGGTGCCATCCTTTAGGATGTATCTCCGATAATTGGTGGTCAAAATAACCTGATCCTGTATTGCACAGACAAAGCCCTCAGTTTCCCCAAAGAGGTCACCGAAACGTAGCCAGTGGAGGGAGGCGACTGTGTCTACGCAAGGCTCATGAAGGGCCTTGTAGAACCTCCCGTGGAGCTCTTTCTCCTTCCATACGGTTTCTCGGTTGGAAATGCTCTGTACTGCCGGGTCTTGCCATTGCTCGTTGGCTAAGGATAGAGGGGTAAGTCCTTTATCACAAGAAATAACGTCCCTATAGTATGGATCATCCGCTCTCGTTAGAAAGTAATTACGGAGGCTGCACACTTCGCGATTATGCATGGTAAGCGCGCTTAAAAAGCCGCGCCCACCATGCTTCCGCGGCAAGTACAGCCTCATTACTGACGATCTCGGATGATGCATCCTGTGGGACGTCATTATAGTGCGGACTTTTCTGTCCAGAGCGTTCAGTTCGGTCTGAGTCCACCTGAGTATGCCAAAGGTATACATGAGAACAGGCATGATCCAACCGTTATATGCGTGCGTCTTATTCACACCGGACAAAAGGCTATTAAGCACTTTGGTCAAGCGTGCATAAAACACATCGCAAACTGACCGTTTCATACCCGCCTCATCTACACCGATGTTCTGTGACATACCCAGGTATCGGTATGTTTCAGCCTCGGAAAGGGTTCTTATGCTGATGGGCATAGATAAGTCTATGCCCTCAGAGTTAGCAACCCTTCCCCTTTCGACATGGAGGATCGCACACTTATCCGTCCCCAGCTCCATTCCTATAGAATTGCTAAAATCACAAGTTATGTTTAGCAACTCCATAAGGTGGGAGCGACTGGAGGCGAATAATTTGAGATCATCCATATAGAAAAGGTGGGTCACTTTTTTACCTCCTCTCCGAAGCTGAAATCCCCTCCCGGAACCCTCCAGTAAGGTACTGAGAGGGTTCAGAGAGAGGCAAAACCAGATTGGACTCAAACAATCGCCCTGGAAGATACCCCTTCTTATCCTTATGTGGTTCTCCGCAGCCGTCATCCGCTCACCTAGATGACAAAGGATCGTACTCCACTGCCCCATACATTGCCCGAGGAAGTCTCGAACTGTACAGTCAACCTTCGAGTCGAATGCCTTTTTGTAGTCTATCCAGGCGGCGGAGAGGTTCCGACGGTTGCGTTTGAACCACCTTGCCAATGACCGCGTCAATGAAGAGTGGTTCCTTGGTTCCACGACCACCGCCCCTACATCCATTCTGAGCGCGCGACATCACCTGATTTGAGTTCAGGTGACGAGTGATTCTCGCGCTCAAAATTGATGTTAGTGTCTTGTATATCGTATATATATGGTATCCTGATCTTTAGGAACCAAATGAGTGATCCCAGTAGTGAAGAGGCTCGGGAGCGACTTCTGGTCGAGAGCCTCTTGAAACTGTCGGGCGAGTACAGCGTGACACACCACGAACCCCTTCAGCCAGTAGTGATGCAGCCCGTCGAGCCCCGGACTTTTCCAGTTCGGGGCTCTACGGACCGCCTCAGCTACGTCATCCAGCGTTATGATGACGGGGTCCATGGGCGTAACATTCGCACACTGACTCGCCACAACTTCCGTCCAAGGGCCCTCGTTGTGGTTTACGGGCTCTGATCACAGGCCGCGCCAGAATGCGATAGTGTCGGCCTGATTCGGTGCTGGGCCCGTTCCACGTACCATTGGTCGCTCCAGTGATTCATAGTGCCTCTTCTGATCACTCTGGAAGAGACGATTCTGGTTGAACCGTGTCGACCTCTCGGTATATCGCCGAATCCGCTTCCCCCAAGCAGCTATTCTCTGCTTCAGGTCGTCTATGCGCTCCGTCAGTTTTTGCGTTATATCCGGCTGGGACAAACTGATATTTGTCCCAGCAAACGCCATCCTGACGGTGCGCACAATTCTCGGCCTATTATTGCCCGACCTGAAGCTTATCAGTCTGCCGATGAGGGCCCTTGCCTTTGCGATACGGTCTTCAATCTTTCTTCTCCAGGCTGGGAAGGCGCTACTTTGTCTAGTAGCGCGTCCAGCCGTGGGAACTTTGGCGCCAATAATGCGGCAAACTGCCAGTGCGGCGCCAAAAAGAATTGAGTCCGTCTCGCAAAGATCCCGGCTGGCTTCCAAATAGGTTACCAGCATTGGGTTGAGAGCCCTCACGACAGCCCGATTACGCTTGCTTAGGGGCATGCGCGGGAGTCGCGGTCGATTTTCGAGAGGCATACTACGCGTTTCCAAAATAGCCTCTTCCAATGTACTCCTCATTTGCTCTAGTTCTAGTTCCTGGGAGACTGTTCCATCATCGTCTGAACCAACCACAACTGAAAGGTTTACGGCGGCATCCACGTGTGCTGGTTGCCCTACAACTTGTGGCGCCGCATCCTCAGCCGTAGCATTTTCATCCGATGAGGGAACAGCCTCACGTCGTAGCCGTTCGAGTTCGGTGCTATCGAATATGTTTGAGCGCAAGATATACCGAACTCGGTCTGCCAGGTTTTGCTCGGTGACGGTTATAGATGGCTCCAGCTCAGCAAAAAGTCGATGCATCCTAGCCCGATATGCAAAACCTCCAATTTCTCCCCCTTTCGCCCTAAAATACGCCCGCAATGCGTTGCTGTTCATCTGCATTGACCAACGCATGCGGCGTACTCCACCAGTGGCGGGTGCTGATTGCTGGGCCCGCGAAGACCCTGCCAACACCAAGCCAGCTGGTGGGGATGATGGATGCGAGGGGCTGCTAGATGGTCGTGCAGCACCTCGCGCTCGGCTGGCGGCCCGCATGCTGTCGCGTCCAGCACCAGCTCCAGACGCGCCCCGGCGACCCCCAGGCAGCGGCCCTTTACGCAGTCTATTCCTTTCCATCATCCATTAAATGGGCGTCAATTAACGGGAGACGCCCAGGCCCTGCACCGTTTCATGATTTGGCCAAAAGCATAAGCGGGCCCAAATTAGCACCTCCAATTCTGCCGAGGCACGGCGCTCACACCTCTTGGCAAGGTGCTGACTGATTGCGCTGACGTAGCAGTTTTGTCACATAACCGTTACGTACGCGGGCGATGGGGTCGTCACTTCCCTACGCCTTATTATTATTATTATTATTAAGCTGCTATTTTAAGCTGGTATTCCGTGAAACTCACATAGCTGCAGCGGCTCCACCACGTATACGGCTTGTATTTACATAAGTTCATTGTATTCATAAGCAACAGGAAACAGGTAAATTCTTCAGTACGATCTCCATCCTCCATCCAAACGCCTATGTACTGAGAAGTTGACACTGATGCCCTGATCCTCCTTTAAGTGCGGCGTAAACATTTCTATGCTAATTTTATTACGTTTGTCAATCGCCAGTTACAATAAATGAAGCCGGGCCTTGTACTGATTTATATCTTAATGGCGTATTAGCTCTGCTTCGCCTTCGAATAGGGTTGCTAACTTTTATTATTTTAAATATAGTATTCCACCAGACATTCACCACGTGCTCAGTGTTGAAGGAATACATCGTGAGGAAACCTGCATGTCTGAGAAATTAGAAAACACATTTCGTTCGAAGACACGTGAAGTTCGCCAACGCGTATTGGAACAGAGCGGCGGACATTTCTTTGCCTGTGCCCAGCAATGGGAAGTAAATAGGCTGTAATTTTAACTTATTATCGAGATTATCTTAAATATAGTAGACAGCGAAAAGTATAAAACATTGCATGTTCCAAATTGATATTTAATTTTGTAAAGAAATATCTAGGTCTTCTTTTCTTCCTAGGAGTGTCTGGTTACCTTACCACATTCTTTCCTATATCTGCCGCCAAGCAGAAGTGCCTGCACTGCTGTATTCCGGTGTTCCTGAATAGAGTAGAAAGTCAGAAATTACAATTTGTACTGCATCTTAGTCCTCAGAGGATATAATGCATCTGAAGGCATCTTTATTTGAAGTCGGTTGCAGGTGTCTTTGGGCTTCCACACCCACATACGATTATATGATCTTTGTCACTGATTTTAGAAATACTAATTGCTGCGTGTCCTTTTTTATAATTTATATATTAGTGAAACTCATATTCGAATCCTAGACACAGTCAGTCGTGCTTTGATTATTATATGATACAGTGTTGAGAGTCATTCTATTTTATTTCTCAGAAGTGACAACGCATCTGTAGCCTTTTTTTTTTAATTTAACTACCGGCTGCATTAGCCGTTTACCATCAAGCGGACTGTAGCTCTTTTGTCACTGTAGTTTTACTTAAAATTGTTTTTTTGATGATTTGAGCCTTCCTCGGCATTTTCAGTCTTTATTAAAATGTGTTAAGTAGCTACGCCTACTATTAGTTTTTTTTAGAATTAAAATATTGCGACTCCTTAATTTTTGTGTACTTAAATATATAGTAAGGTTGGCAACCCTACTTCCGACCCCGATGTTGGGACAACACTTTGTAATACTTACGTTTTGTTCACAGACACAGACATCAAAGCTTCTCTTAATCTTTACTCTTGTTTTAACTTCTAATAACGACATTATCACTCATATAAATTATTATTATAAATAATGCATATCAAGAGTATTTTTTTACTTTTATCACTGTTTTGGGAATACGTCGGCTCTGGGAAGAGTCAGCAAGAAACCAAGTAGGCCTATATTTTTCAAAGTATCATCTTACTATAAAATAGGTTCTTGGCCTTAAAGATAGACTGATCATGTAAATTTTTGTGGACTTTGAAGTAATTCCCATGAATGATTTATTAATCTGTGGCGACGAGTAACTATATACCAATTCTGATTTTAGAATATTTATTACTTTTGATTAAAGATACATTTTTTAATGCACGTGGTATATAATTTTTTTATAAAGTAGGTACTGAGAGGTTAAAGAACAACATTACACAATAATCAAACTATGTATTATGACCTAACTATGTATTATGATTATTAAAAAGAATCACGTTTGTTGCATTTAAAATATTTTCTTTCGAATGCGTCGATGCTCAATAATTTACACATTTTTTTATTGATCGATTTTGCTTATAAATAGTTACATACGTTCGCTTTATTATTATCTACTTTTATAATGGTAAACTAAATACAATGCTGTAAATATTAATTATAATCACGAATTACCATTCGCAAAAACTTAAGAAACCGATCAGTATATCCATCAACTATAAAAGCCAGGAAGTTAAAAAGTGTAACTAAACGTAGTTCTACACAATGGAACATTAATAGCAATACTATCAAAGACCAATAAGTAGAGCGCGCCACAGACAGTTCCTGATATTCTACCTACATCGCTCGCGAGTTAATTCCCCTGGCGTGTAATTTCGCGCCGTGCTTGAAACTAACCGTTTCCTTTATGGCGGATCTCACTCAGTCGGATTGGTCGCGCTCGGATCTAGGAAATTGTCTATAATAAGTTACGGCTAATGGTTAAACTGTGCAGTTTTCTTATCCTCAATTCCGTTAAAGTTCACTTTAAATTTTGATGTCTGTCCCAGTTTCTTTGAGGTTAGATGCGGATTGGCATTTCACTATGAAGTAAATGTCAATCGAAATACGAGAAGATATTTTATAGAAAATAGACTCTATGCGAGGCTGATACCATAGCTTGAATGTTTTGTCTTCAATATATTATATTCAATAAACTTAAATAAAATAAAAATTCCTGACTATGTGATTTTTATTAGAGACAAACTTATTTGTCGTGTAGATGCGGTGTCTAAAGAAGCTCTAAAACAAATTTCATTATAATTCATTATTCATCCTCTATTATAAGCCTATCAAAAGTCAATTTTTGCCTTAGTCACCAAGTTAGAATGCGCGTTGGTAACCGCAATTTTTTTTGAGTTATCTTCTGCTTCCTCCAAGCCTTTCACTATGGGAAATATCTCCATAAGATAATATATGGGGAACCCATATGTTCAGCTGTGTACTTTATAGTCTGTAATAATAATGATGATTATAATTACGAGTTGTTGTCAGGAAGACTGCTGCACATCGCCTATTTTATTTTCCTCTGTCGCCTCTGACGACACCCACAATACCCCATCATCATTATTACCCATAATGAGGTGGTCGATTCTTTTACGCCCCTAAAATTTTTCATTATAACACATTGTAATATACCTTGATATAATAATACACGTATTTGTTTGCCCGACTGGATAACGGCTCCTTAAATATTTAACTTGTAATTATAGCAACAGCCAGTATTCATTGTTATGTCATATGAGAATCAAATCCCTAAAGAATAAACGTTTCTATTACATACAACTTGGTGTAAAATCTAAACTCCATATAAATGAAGGTCTTAGACACGAGTTGTAAATGTCATATATAGAAATAATACTTTAGTATTTGTATTAAGTTTAGTCGCAGTTAAAGTGTATTCTATCCATACCAGACATAAACGTAAATAACACCTGTACTCTCAGAGACATAAACGTATGTCAGGCAAATATCACACCTTTGCTATTCTGTTTATTTATTTATGTTCTATGGGCACTTGTTCTTATATGGCTTCGTTTATGGCAGTTTTCACTCAGCGCGATTGGGCGCTCCACGGCGAGCGTGGAATGACCTGCAAGCATTGTAGTGCATTGTCTTGTAGTCGTTACATCGATTTTTCTAACGGTTCAATTGCACGGCTGTTAGCTGAAGAGAATTATATAGGTTGTAGTTGCACGATTTATATATAAAGGAAGAATGGATATTTGCAGGCCTCTCATAGTTGCATTTATAAATTAAAAAAAAATAAGTTACTAATCAGAGACTATTCTGATTTCTGAGAGGGTGGGTTTATTCCACAATAATTATTTATGAGTTTCCTTAAGCTTTCCCCTTGCAAAGTGTGACGGTTAAGTCAATTCCTCCCTATAACGGGAGACACTGATGTCCAGCTGAGGACTTTTACAGGTCAATAAAATGAATGAAGAGGAACAATATAGCTTCCATATTTTGGAGGAACTTATATGACTAAAGTTAAAAGTTACAGCCTATATACATCACTCTACTGGGTATGGGTACTCATTTCTGAGAGGGTTTTAGTGCAAGAATACACCGTACGAGGTAAGTCCACCGTACTGCCCCAAATCGTGGTGTCGGACTTCACATGTGCAGAAGAGAAGGATTGTGAAAATGCGTGTCTTCTATCTATTATAAATGCTGTAGCCTTAAAATTTGCTGTAATATCTTAAAAATTAACAAAACCATATGTCAGTGACATAAAGAGGAATAACGCTGTTTAATTATATCGAGATCGCATGTAAAGGGTTCCAAAAGTAAGTCTGAATTCGTTAAAGTAATAATCATTTTAACAGACCCCTCCCTCCCCCTCCCTTGTTTTAACTGTAATAGCTATCGCCAATGACCGCAGTCCCAACTTTAAAGCTGTGTTATTGTTTATCGTGGCGACCGTACAACTACTTCAAACAGTAAGGCTAAACAACATTGAACAAAACAACCCCGTTTCCTCATATCATTACCTTAGAATTAACATTAGTCCGCAAACATCCGATTACAAACTCACGTCATTAATACAAGCGGATAAGGTTTACAATCGCGCGATCTGGGAGCAAATGTACAGTTGTGCTATACCAACAAACTTTTGTTTTGCCGTTGGCGGCATCGGTACGAACCTGAGATAAAGACTCGTTTCGGTCGTTCTTAGTGTAAATGAAATGTGACTTTGTTGTGCAAGGGATGGCCCGTAATGCGACAGTTTGTAAGCATGAGGCTCGGACGAGAAGGGAGTCGGGATGGGGACAGTCGTAAAGAAATACGTACAAGTTGCTGTACCTGGAGGTCGTTGACTTAAATAATACATATCAGCATCCAACATAGTACTTGTGTATAGATAGTGCATGTTATGTCAATCAAAAATACCATTGTTTCAAAGAACGACTGACTCAAGTCAATTATGACTTAATTCGTGGTTTTGATTTTGTAATAAGATCGCATTTGGTGATTAGTTTCATATTTAGAGATTTTAATACACGTTATTATCATCTCGTACAGTCGCGAACATTAATATGAGGTCTGTTTCCTACGTAAAATGCCTAAGGACACAATGCAATAAATTCGAAAGTAGAAGGAAATATGCTTACGATATATCAAATTAATTCTTGTAGTTTTATTTAATAATTCTATAGATCTTGTGTGTGTTATTAAAATTCTAATATAGTAGTCAAAATACATAAAAGTGACGAGTACGCAACTGAACACTTATTTTCGTCCTAACGGCGGGCTTTGAATATCAGCGATTTTCCCCATCGCGGATTGGCTAAACCGTTATCGTTACTATGGTATTATAATCCGTCAGATTATTTATCTATACACTGAGAAAATTGTACAAAATTGAAGATAAACATCGCGTGACAAAATGAAAAAAAAAGTGTGCTGAAGAGCAGTTGCCCCTAGTAACGTCAGTGCACAACGCGTTGCAATACTATAATTGCCAACTTACATGCAAAAATAGTCAATATAAGTTTGCTATACGAACCCTTAAATGGGACCCGAAAATTTGCGACTGTATAGCTATACCAGCGATAGTAAACGCTATCAAAAGTTTGTGTCTACTGCGATCATCAATGTAATTCACTTGTCAAGCAACAGTCACGAAAAATGCTTCCTTCTTGAACACTAAGAACATCTCGTGTATCATAGAGACCTTTGAAATACATAAATCATCTATAGACAAATACACAGACACGAAACTGTTACCGAACCTAATTCCGACGATGGCAACAATTTTTTTATTCATAGGATATACTCGTAAAGCACGGGATTCGAACTCGCTGTCCGCAGTGCGGAAACCAAACACTTAGTCACTTTTTTATAAAGATGAAATAATCAAGACGTATGTTAATACCGTTACCGAAACAGCCTATCAAAAGTGCACATAGACCTCCTCATAGACTGCATAACAAGGGGATATTTGGCATAGTTACCGTGCTTGGCAGGCGGGTTGGCAACCGGTTGTAATCTGGAATAAGCTGTTGGACGATATGGGGTATAAAGGCTTCTTGTACTGCCAGATTGACTGTATAATTAGCTATAATCTACGGATAAAACTTATTAGTGTTATTTAATTATAATCGTTAGAATTTACGAAGACAGCATCAACAAAATGTCAATGTTGGGATAGCACCAGCATGACGTAGATATTAAAAATATATAGAGGACTCTCTCTGAGGTGGGCTCCGCTCTAAAAAACCCTTTTAAAATTAGAGGCGAGTCGTGCCTTGCCCGTGGAATGTGTGAATGCTGTCACTTAATTAAAAATACATATTTACTTAATATACTCAACAAATCCCGTGTAGTGGCGATGTGAGAATATCCACTAACCCATAATCATCTCGTGCGTGTCGTAAGAGGCAACACAGGGAAAGAAATCAGGATATGGGAAGCAGTGTCTTCTTAATAACGACCAAATATAAAAAAACTTCGATTGTCAACTCGCTTGCCAAGGCAAATATCCCCCCTATGAGGCAGTTTATGGGGAAGGGCTATGTTCAGCATTGGACTTGATAGGTTGTAGTAATGATAACAATAATAATTCCTATTAATTTAAAAAATATTATTTCATTAAAAGTAAAACTTTTAAGATGGTCGTTGTTTGGTGGACCGGCATAGTAATAATATCCTCCAGATCTAATTTCGATTATGGCGGTCAATCTCAATGGTGACTATAGCCATCTGCGCAGGACAGAATTATAGTGAAAGAGTGTGTACGCAAAAACAGGTACACTCTCTATTCCAAATGGTATAGTATAGTCGAATGGTACGGAAAACCGACAGAATCGGAGAGAGATCAGGCGCAGGACTAACGGCTTTAAATTTCTGAGACACGGTACGTCACTGGGAATTTGTTGAAAAAACCCCCATAAGTGATTATGTTCCCGAAATCAAATTATCAGCAGTCACACTTAACACCGTTAGACCAACAAGACAGTGAAACTATACCTAATGATTTCTTATAATTACGCGAAGACTACACATTAAATGAAACTAATTTTTTACGGATTTTTCGCGTTTAATTAAACTTTTTTTTTAAATTTCTGACGTTGCACCCATGGTCACGAGGTGAACTGAGGTGTTTGACGTTCCGATGTCATAGTTATCCCGGCTACTTCAGTTTTTGAATATTAATTTTTGGTCCGATCTACGCAGAATGAGCTTATAATATCTTGAAGTATTGCAGCGGTATGCTTGGGTTTGGATTTAATTTTATTAATTCTAGGATCCCAAGCAAATGACAGCATCCATTCATATTCTCTATTGAAATTATCTACTATTAATTTTGTACTTGAGAGAAGCCCACAGCCCACACCTCATTTGTGTTCAGTAATAGGGGTGTAATCTAATTAAAGTTCTAGTAACAACATAACAAACCATATAATGTTGGAGGTGTCAATAAGAAAAAGCGAATTACTTCTATAATTTTGATCAACTAATACCTTAATATCTACAGTTAACATTTTTATTTAAGGCTACTCTACATTACAACTTAACAGCAAGTAGACGTTATGATTTTTTGACTTTTATTCCTATGGAAAAATAATAAAGCTTGTTTTGTTTCTCTCCAATTGGTACTCACGATGTACGGTTAACATATTAGAGGTAGTTATCAATAATAAGACTGAGCATAATAAGAAAATGTCACCTGACGGCAAAAACACGAATTTTCGTTAACACTTCGAAGTAAAATTCTAAGAACAATCCAGAACAAGACAACTGATTAAGCGAGATCGCTAATTGTACAGTCAAATGGAACGTAATGTTATTACAGCTCTTTCACTGATACGGGCACGAGTTATGCAATGAGCGATTGGTTCATTCCGATCACGCGCGCCCTCCTCCGGTTCCTAATTAAAAATCGACCGATTTTTGTTAGCGAGTGTACATTTGCTAGCCCCCACCGACCCCCCATTCGATAATCGTGTAAAACAGGAGCGTGGCCGTTTTTTAAAGACTACTGCTTCGCTCGCTGATTTTAAAATGGTTAATTAGATGGGACAGACCTACGGATGGGTTCCGCTTCGGGTGACACCCGATTTGCTATGCACGAATTAGAGCTTTCATAGTCTAAAAAGCTTTAATGATAATGTATTGCGATGGGTTTCGTTAAGTCGCGTCTCCTTTGCCTTTGCTTTATTTGCAAATATCTTTACAAATTGATCGTTCATTTTATTCGTTTCAATAAAATCGATTTGCATTTTAATCACATCCTCCTTGAAGACAGACTGGTACCTTGGAGGTGCTCTTTTAAAAACTATATTTATGGATCTTGCTAAAGTAAAATTAAACGTTTACTAATAGTAAAAAACTTTCAAAGAACTAAAAACAAAGTAGCAGCTTCACATTCTGATGTACTGACTAAGTTCTGTGAAGTCGGCTTTTACTTTTTATTAAGAGTTTACTTTGTTGACGCTTTTGTTTAACGCTTTGTTGACTCAAGGTAATAATAAGAAATCTAAATAGTTAAATTAAAAACTTCCTTCCCTATTTTGTCACTCATAAGTGAATTGACGTACTTCTGCAATCAAGAGAAATCTGCTAAAAATATAATTATCTATTGATTTTAGTCAATAACGTCTATATTTCCTCCGCCCTTCGTTCAAAATTGATCTTAACGGTTATTAGTGACTAGCTGTTCCCCGCGACTTCGCCCGCGTGTAATTTATTACGATTGGATTTCATGAATTTTCTTTTTGGCGCGGAACCCTAATTCTTTTTCTAGAAGAAAGGTAGCCTAAGTTACTTCGTATGACATTAGCTATCTGCCAGTGAAAGTCCGATCAAAATCGGTTCAGCCGTTTCGGAGATTAGCCGGAACAAACAGACAGACAGAAAAACAAACAAAAATTTTTAAATCGTGTTTTTGGTATAACTACGGTATATACTTTCTCATTCACTTTATACTTCTTTTTTTTTATTTACTATATTCTACTTCACAATTTCAACTATATAATTCATTTATTTATGCTTTTATTTTTCTTACGACCCTAAAACGCATTAAAATTTGCTTTCCTATTATCACGACAAAATTGCTTCTGGCAAAAATTTTAAATATATATATTTACTATCAGGACTTTTAAATGACGGGGTATGAAAACATGTTCAGTTGATGTATATAATTATTTGAAAAAATCTTTATTTATATAGAAATATATTTAAGATATTTATAAGAAATCGATGTGCTGTAACCGTAGTATTTGTTTCTCCGTTCGGTAAAGCAGGCACTTTTTCCTAATTTTTAGTTAAATCGCCACCGACCTCTGCCGCAGTCTCAAAGGCTGTCCGGCCGTCACTCAGCGGCGGAAGGGAGTCTGCGCCCCCACATAAATAGCTAAAAATAAACTTCATTGTATGCAGGCGTTTCTTTGCTGAGCAGAGTTGCTTTGAGGCGATTTTAATTCGCTTATTTCGCTGGCGGGAAATTGCTAGTGTGTTTCCGAATTAGGACCCTTGTGATGTTCACGAACGGAGAATTCCTTGTGATTATTAACCCAACAATAAGTAGATTTTTTATCAATTTGACTGTGACACTGACAACTTATTTAAAATTAAACATACATTATGATCTTTCATGAAATACAGCAATTAAATAACCTATACTATCAATATTTTATAAGAGAGTGTTTGAGTGCAATCCTAGCAACGTAACCCTAGATGGTAGCTTACACTGGCTAAGATTAATTAATTCAGTGTTCATACTTATTAAGTAACAGTTTCATTTTCTAGTTTATTACTTATCAAATATTAGTGGAATGCAATGAATAAATGAATTAACACCACTCTATAAATATACCACAATCTATAAATGAATCCACACTACTTCCGATTACTAATCCGAACCATAATCATTTTTTGTCATGGTTAAAATAAGACTTATTTTTTGTTTCTAATATAAACATCAATTAAGACTAACTTCATATAAAAAATGCTTATGTTTTAATCCTACCCCAATGGCAAAAAATCTCTTATTTATTTTTGAGCACAATAGTACGCGTGTACGTATGTCATGTTTTACTGTGCGTGTAATGGAGTGTTAAGTCTGCCTATACACATTGTATTGTTTATATCATCATAATCATCATGGCAGCCCCTAAAAAGTTCACTGCTGAACGTAGGCCTTCCCCAAAGTAATATCACAATGCTTTTAGATAAAGTTAATAAAAAAATAATTCGCCCGCTCGTCCACTACGCTCTGCCCCGAACAAGCGACGGAGGTCTGTTCGCGTCAGCTCGGCGATTGTAAAGGCGCGATGTGATCCCACTGTGTGCTAGTAGCTTAACAAAAAAAAAACTGTGAATTGTTTTCATACACTGAACCGACTTAAAGCAAAATTAGCTGTTGCTTGCAAAGTCTGGGGGAGGCATTAACGTTCTAAGGTGAAATCCCGCAAGTTGTATACGTAAATCTTTTTTTATAATAAATAAAATAATAGCAATGTGATTAACTTTACTAATATTCCCATTACCCATTCCTGGTAAGCTTATAACGCTTGTATTCACGTATGTGGTTCACGACAGTAGTCAAATGGCGCATTGGAACCCACGACCTTTTGAGTTCGCAGTCTGCACCCTGCCATTAGGCTAATATCGGTTAAATCACATGACATCAATTTTATTTTTATGTCATTTATCTTGTCCATAAATATTGACATACATTCAAACTGCAATTAAAGATTCACAGATGATATATTGTATGATGATGAAGGAAAACACTTTGGAAATACCCATATAGTCATAAAGTTACATTTAATATAACGTAAAATATGCGCATATTTTAGTCAAGTTTGTTGTGCATTTGTTGACGCATCAGTACCAATATTCATAAATCTGTTTTATTGTATTCATAATCCTGTGATGACAATCTCGATCAAATCTAATGTGCCATTCACACTGTGCAAGTTTCTTATAAAAACGGTGTAAATATTTAAAGAAGAAAGATGTGTGCGTGAGTGCGTGTCAAAATGTTGCATGGTTTTAGCATCACTTGAAATGTAATAAATAATGATAACGTCCTCCACATCGAATCACGGTTACGTCGGCCAGTCTCAACGGAGACTAGGCATCTACAGAGAACATGATTATAATACCTGGGTGTATGCGCAAGCTCAGGTGCACTTTCTATTCCCTTACTCGCATAGACCGATGGGACGGCCAACTGTCGACTGTGAAGATCAGGCGCAGGACTAACGGCTTTACGCGCTTTCCGAGGCACGGGGTGAAACACCGCTAACTTCCTAATTCCGGGCTGTTACTAAGAATTTCTTGACAGAAAACTCAAAACTTATTTATGTCCCGATCCGGCATTTGAACTCGAAATATCATGATCAGCTCCGTCTATCTTTCTTTGTTGGTATGAGTCTTACTTTACACCACGAACATTTGAACGGAGAAAATTCCTTTCAAGTTTTGACTTGTCTAAACACTTACTTGTACGGTTTTAAAATTGGTTTAAGTATTTCAAGTATTTGAGGACGCAATTTTTTTTATTGAATGTATAACTTAGTTCCCAATAACTAAATTTGGTTTTGTACTGTTTACACTAGTGATAGTTTGGAATTCAACTTGCTTCTCTAGAGCAAGTCTATTTTGCACATTGTTCAAACGGTACATGTTAATTATTGCTTTAACCTTATTGTGTGCAACGGCCAAGAAACTTGTACAGTGTAAATGTGCCTTGAAAAACAGAATTATAAATCTTCAATTTTTAGGATCATATGATATAAGATTATAAGAGAGCCGTCATTTATATTTCTTAAGAATTCCTATTTATATATTAATTTTCTATGATTATAGATTATCGATTAAGGATATATTTTTATTTGTTATTAGTCCGAACTTTGATTAAACAATATTATTGAAAATTAATGCAACCTACCGACCTTATCTCTATCACCATGTGCCATGATTACAAAACGTACTATGTCACCATGTCTATCTACATCGGATCATTGGTTTAATTTATTTGCTGTGTAGCAGATTTGGGGAGTGATCTATTCTCGCAGGTTACATCGTGTCCTGCTTTAGGGTTCCGTACCCGAAGGGTAAAACGGAGCCCTATTAATGTCATTCTGCTGTCTGTCTCTCCGTTTATCCATCTGTATATTATCTCTGTCTAGAAGACGAAATGAAAAATGTGGATATTTAATGTCGGATGTTGACATAAAACCGAATATTGAATTAGAAAGGGTTTTTTTGTTCCATCCATCCATTCATTAATTACTGCCTATAAAGTTCACTGCTAAACAGAGGCCTCCCCCATAGATTGCGCCGTTAGGGCGATTTTAGCATATTTGCCACGGTTGGCAGGTAGGTTGGCAACCGTATTTTTTATACTGCTGCCCATCTCCTGTTTCAATTTTCCTCTGTCGCCTCTTAAGACACCCACGTGACGATATAGGGTGTTAAATATTCTTACACCGCCACTACACGGTCATTGACACGGTTATTACTTATTATAAATCGTAACAGTCTAAAATAAAAATAAAATACTTTATCACCAAAGAGTGCATAATCTCTACGTTTTATTTATCACCATTAATGATTGACGTTGAATAATTTTGTAAATCCATCTGTCTGTCCGTCGCGTCGATCTCCCTAATAACGCCTCAATTTTTCCTGTCGGCGACAAATGACAACTGTCAGTCACCGCTACGTCGTGGACTCTCGGTGATTATACATATCGTGTCTCATTATTCGTGCTGATTGTGGAATCGTACCGGTGCTAGTGAGGGCCCGTGGTTTAAATGTCATCGTAGTTTGTTCATCGTCATTTATTATTTAATCGTAAAGAAAAATATAAATTTTACTTGTACATACTAGTTTCACGAAGTGTTTATCCAAATCACAAAAATAAAGCTGAAGTTTTACCAAGTGATAAAAACATTACAAGTATTAATTAAAAAACATTAATTAATAAAATATGTTAAAATTTGCTATTCGTGGTAGCTTAGGAGTTAAGCAAATGCCGTAAAATAATAACGCAAGCAAGCTAAGTTCGATCCAAGTCGACACGAATGAATTTTTAAGATGCAATTTTAAGTGCCAATTTACTAGATGCCCAGTGATGAAGGAATTGTGAGGAAACCGGCATCACTGAGAAATAAAATATTTGGAGATGTGTAATCTGCTAACATCTAAAAAAGCTTTTAGAAAGAGTAGTACTGTGCACATCAGTCCCGAATTAAAGCTGCAAGTTTTTAACTTTATAAAAAATCCGCATACAATATAGTAGCGTGAATTTTAAGCACTGCTGATATCATTTACTGTTTTCACATACATATCTTTCAACTATTTAAATTGGAATTATCAGTTATTTTAAAGAAAAAAAAGTTAAAAGTTTCTTGCCCATTGTTCTCTGTACCTAACAAAACTTAGTTGAAACTTAGATGACTTTGTTTTAGAGCAAAAATATAATTAGATTTTCTTCATGTAGAATAAATGTAAACATAAATTAAATATATCGTTCGTTTCTCTATAATAATACGAAATTCATGTTAATCTGTAGTCTATACAAAGACTAACTAACTTCTGACTTTAGAATTCTTCCACCCTGCGTTAAAAATGATTTTTACGATTTATCTATTTGATTTCATTCTATTATTTGTTTACATTTATTGATTAAATAATTACAACCTTTCAAGTCCATTGCTGAATATAGGTCTTCCCCATATAGACAACATAGGGCCCTTCAAGAAAAAAGCGTAATCATTTATAAAAGGCCGGCAATGCATCTGCAATTCCCCTGCTGTTGCAGTTGTTCATGGGCGGCGGTAGTCACTTACCATCAGGTGAGCCGCATGCTCGTTTCCCCTTTCTCCAATAAAAAAAAATTGTTGCCTCATAGGGAGGCTGGTTGGCAACCTGTTTTTTTTTTAAATTATTAATAGTTGTTTTCAGGAACATGCTGTTGCCCATCTCCTGTTTTATTTCGTTCTGTTGCCTCTTACGACATCCATGGGATGATATGTGGTAGTGGATTCTCTTACACAGCCATTTTACGGCGGATTTACTTGTATATACAATATACATTGTATATATTCGTTTGTGTTACTTCTTATTGTTAGAGATCATGGTTATGAACTATATCCATCACTACACCCATCCCACTAATCACATGTAACGGGCGCTCATTCGTCACCGTCCTTCGCGCATCACTCACGATGGTGTGACATGCTTAATCACTGGTGCAGCCCACTCAGTTCTTAACGCAACTGCAAAGAGTTCATTTTTCACCGCTTTTAATGTATTTGCCAATTTATTCAGAGAAAATGTCTAACGGAGCAAGAGCTTCCCCGCCTTGCTTTAGCTCAAACTGATAGGACCATAAAAGAGATGCTTAAGCGAAATTGAAAGGTCAAGTTATATTAGGCGTAGGAACGTATGTCACGGTACATTATCGGAGCCTCTTAATTGAAGATAATAAGGGGGGACATGTGTCTTTGTCGCGTTTTATGGGGTGCAAGAGGGATGGGAGGTGTTTTGTGTTTTTTTTTCAAGTCTCGTTATGTCCGGCTATTCATCCACGTCAAGCGTCCATTGCTAGAGGGTGATTTCAAGTTTTTGTTGAAATCGCTTAATGTTGATCAATTATCTGCTAATCATTTGTCTTTGAAGAATGTTTTATTGTTTTCAAATCTCCTGTTGCTTTTGTTTCATACGTGTTCCTTTGAAGACCTTTTGATCTTATTGTAGTCATTTAGGCTCTTAATTACATTATTTTTTAAAACTGCGTTACCTCGTCAATAATTAGTTAATAGTTAATAGTTTCTCGTTAATAGTTTTATTGGATAATAGGCTCAATGTATGTATAAACACAAGTAAAAGTGATTAACAAATATATCATCATCGTCATCTGGTGATAACCGGTGGTTGTGTCCATGGGTTAGGGCGATGCTTTATAGTCGGTAAATAGGCTCTCCCGTTTTTATCACTCACCAGCTAAAACCCCACGGTGGTCACCATCACCGTATACGAGGGATCCCGGGACCCTTCCATCACTTTGCTACATCCTAGAGCGAGCCAAAAAGTAAGCTGGTTTTATTATAAATTAACTACTCACGTACAATAATCGATTGCCATAAATTAATATATTTTTCAAAATAATTTTTTCTATTTCGAAATAAGTCTAGACGCAATTAGCGCAAAAATTAATTGATGATTATTTTAAAATCGGGCATAAAATCGCAAACATATATTAACCATGTACAATGGCGTAAAATACACAATTTTTAAATATCCGATGAGGCATAAAGTCTCAAGTGTAGAGCCATTCAATACAACGCGACACGCGCCATAAGCCACCTCGGGGCTTAGATATGGCTGTATAAATCGCCATTGTTCCAAGATCGCCCACCTGCATCGTGGAGCAATATCAATCCATCTGCTGCGGGCAAGGGGTGCCGGGGGGTGTCCGGGGGCGCCGGGCCGTCCGGTGAAGTTGACGGGACGTCTTTGAGGGGTATTTAATTTTGTGTAAATGACGCGGCCGTCGGCGACAGGTTTCTGTGACGTTTCACTGTTGTAAGTTAACATTCAGTGATGTTATTTGAAAAAAAATAACATTGTTTTTATTTAAAAATAATAATGCAATTTTATTCGCATTTTTTATAAAACTAAAGTGACAACGACAACGACAACTTACAGTCTACTTGATGGTCTATAGTCCACGGACACTTGCAGCCAACTTCAAACGAAGTAGGATACATAGGTATGCGCTGTCACCTCTGAAGACTAGGATCAAAGAGTATAGTAACTGTCCTAACTAGGATGGAATTCCTCACAGCGTGTTATTATACTGGCTCTCTATACAATTATTTTAAAAGTATTAAAGTAATGATGATTGCACATTTTTCTAGTTAAAAATGTTCGAGATGTAACTGTACTTACTGTTTGTTTTTTCTATCTAAGTCGTGTTTTCTAAATTCCTAAGTCGATTTTTTGAAATTTAATAAGATAATTATTATGATTTGTGTATCAGTTTTTATCGCAATTAATTAAGTTGAAACATAAAATAAGGAAGACCAATAATTTTTTGCAATAAAGGATTTTCTATTTAATACCTAACATTGTGTACGTCCCACTGCTGGCCACTAATGTAATCTCTGAGAGATCTAAGAGTAGACGTAATGACCCAATTCGTGTCAGTAGACTTCACACATCCAAATTGAATTGTATTATTCCTGGGATATATAAAAATCGATTCACATTTATGTTAGCGTGTAACTCCATTCAGTTATACAACTGTCGTAAATTCTATCTGTCTATACAGTTGAAGTTTTTTTTTAAAAACGTTCACATTCCCCGGACAGCAGCCGCGACTTCTACGCGACCCCCTTATTATCCGGCCGGGGTGGGTCAGCGTGGGCGGTGGGGGTGGGGTCCGTCACGTCACTGTCCCCGGATCGCCATCACGCTTCGGGCTCGTTTGTGTCCCAAGTCTCCAAGTTGAAGGGTTGCGAACGATACGTCTATGTGTGCCGTCTTTGTGAGCGCCTGTACATTATTTTTTATTATTTCGGTAAACTTTTCAGTGCAATTGTACAGTACACTTTATACACGCAAGAGAATTTTCTTTCGTTTACTTATGATACTAGAATTATAATTAGATTTTCAACTATTTGTTTTTGTTTCTTCCTTCTTTTATTTTTATCGGCCCGTAAAACCTTGCTAGACATGAGCCTCTCCCATTGTAGGGTGGATCTATCTTACTCGTCTGGTTGGCAGGTTGAATGAGGATAACAGTACCTACCAAAACTCTTGCATCTCTAACGCAGCTGCTCGTCACTGGTCTTTGTATTTTATGTATTAGAAGTCATTATATTTGTCCGGTGTTTCCCATAATCGACAAAGGACGAAATGGAGCGATGAAATCTCTTACACCACACGACAACTATTTATTCTGCTTATATTTTTTTACAAACTCCTTATATGGAATAAAAAAGGGTAACTAGTCATGGAAGAAAACTAGTTTTACGGATTTTATCGCGTTTCATTTTTTTTTAAATTCCCGGCGTTTCGGCCACGGAGAGGACTGAGGTATTTGACGTCCCGATTTCATAGTTAACGAAGTCTACCTTCAATTTTTAATTATTAATTTTGGTCCGATCTACGCAAAACGAAATTACAGTATCTTGAAGTCTAGTAACTAGTCGTTTAGTTATTACTTGTAATAGAAGGCGAAGCAGACGAGCATACGGCTCAGCTGATAGTAAGTGATCACTGTCGCCGATGAATATCTGCAACACTAAGGAAATGCCAGATGCGATGGCCGTAGAAAGGAGTAGGCCCTTGTCTTGAACGTAATTAATAAAGCTATTACAGAAATTAATATTCAAACTGGTTAATGTCAAATCGATTACCTCAGAGGTCCAGAAATGCACATAGATGCGACTCCACGGTTCTAAAATAGCCTTCAATTAAAATTAATAAAATGGAATCCCTTTAAGAGTACCGTACGTTATTGTTCCTATGTCTGCTTTAATAGCAAATGTTTCATTTATAAAGAAATCCTTAGTTTAAAGTCAACTAGAAAGTCTACTGGTATCGAGACGTGAGACGTAAAAAAAATATGTTTTCCGTCGCAAAAACTTCATTGCAGCTAATGCATTCGAGTTTCCTCCGAATCTCAAAGCGACTGGGAAGTACCGTGTGTGTTTTTTTTATTTGCCCGTATGCAATCACCTCGTCTTACGTCTGCTTGGCGCAATATCAATCCATCTGGCGGGCGGCGGGCGGCCTCTGCTGGGTAGCCATGCTAGACACGGAAAATGAGACGCAGTATATATTTGTGTCATATACAGGGTTAGTTTTCAAAGAGTAGCCAAAATTTAAACTTAAGTTCAAATATATAAATAATGATATATTGTTATTACAGTTTTTGAAAATACGAGTAAATAAGGCTTCTACTTTATTTGAAATTATCCCAAATTGAATGTGATTTATGGGCAACAACGGTTTTAATTAATTTTTATAATATTATAAATATATTAATAAATTTTACGTTTTTAAATTTAAATTAATTAAACCCTTACTAATATGTGAGTGCGCAGTAAAATCAGTTAAAACAATGCATTACCACGCATTTTGAATTTAAAATATAAGAAGAACAGAAATATTGACTGTCTTTAATAATTTTTTCTTCGTCCTTTGCCTATATTATTTATTCTGAACCTTCTCTGCAAATTTGGCCAGTTATTACAAAATAATCCTGTATTATGTATTTGTGTATATTTGTGTTGGCTTTGCTACAGTTGCGATGTTAGGATATCCACTTACCATACCCATATTCAGTTTACTTCAAATACGAAAAAATACGTTATTTTGCTTCTGTTAGAAGGTGTACCAAACGGTGTAGTCGCGGTGGAAGAATATACACTACTTATATCGTCCCATGTCTGCTGTAAGAGGCGACAGAGAGAAACAAACCAGGAGATTGACTGCAGAGAGACTCATAGAGGCAACTTATCCCTCTATGAGGCTATATTCTACTAGGACGCTCATGTTCAGCAGTGGACTTTTGATAAGCTGTAATGAATGATTGAATGAATACGACGTAAAATGTAACATTATTCCTAAACATTAATACGTACGACACCAGAATTTAGAATAGTACACTAACAGAGAAAGTTTCTTGGCATTAAGTCTGCCTTTCTGTACTTGGAGTGCAAATGAAATGCATAAATAAATAAATATTTGTGAATTCCGGAAAACAGGACAGTCCATATTAATGCATAAACGTGGGTAGCCCTAAACATAGGGTGGTAGGTCGCGTGGAGGAGGCATCACGTCAGTCTTAAATGACTGTCACGGGTGCACTCGGGCATCCGACCGTCTGAGGAGCGGTGGACGGACGGCTTTGCACCACCCCGATATTACCTCGTTATTTGTTATTGTACTGCGCGCGTTATGTTTGAAATTTTACTTTACACACCTGACGGCGAGAGGGTATTACTATTTCTCGGTTGATAATGGTTACGGTATAGGAGTTACGATTTGTGTGTTGTTAATGATGATGGTTTGTAAACATCTGAATACTATCTAATACTGTTTTTATTTTTTTTTATATAGGATATGGGGACAAACAATTACACTGTTCACCTGATGGTAAGTGTTGCTGTGGCCCATAGACATCTACATCTATCCTCGTTAGCAAATCAAAATGCAGATGCGTTGTCACCCGTAAGGACTAAGATGGAATGCCTCTTTTCCAGTAAAAACGGTCTGGTTCTCTACACTCACCATATGAAACACAGCAGCGTAAAGCTGCTATTTTGCGCTGGTATTCTGTGAGAGCGAGGTTCTCCCCCGGTCGAGCCGACCCATTCGTGCTACAACTATACTACTAATATAGCTGCAGCATGGCTCCACTACGTATAATTACAAATAAAACAAGACCTTAGGATTTTCTTATGTATCACATTTAAAAATTACACATCGAAAAACATCAAGACCCTGAAACAATAATTTGTAAGCCAAATATACTACTTGTTCCGTGCAGGATATCAACCGCGGGTTGGCAGTGCTAACGCTACACGGTACTCGTCTCAATCTACCCGTGCCCGATGTAACTGATAAATAAATAAAGATATGCGAAAATGCTGCTTCAATTAAAGTTTTGTTTGGGTGTTACCACACCAATAGAGCGATCGGCGAACGATGGTGGAATCGATAAGTCGGCGTCGATCGATAGTTTCTACCACACCGATCGATCGATGGCAGGATGGATTTGTCGACATCGATGGAGCTTAATTATTCGAGAACGCCCTGCTCCACTGACCGTTATTTAAAATGTCGTCTAGATTAAGTTAAACTATCTCTGGCCTTAAAAAACGGTCGCATCCAGTCTTCTGCGTTGCGTCTGCGTAATAATAATACGAGCAAAAGCGTACTTGCCAACAATAACGCGTCCTCTTCTGAATACATTTTGAAAGATACATCGATTAATTGTCGATTGACGTCCATCGATGATTGAACAACGTTTTGTCGACCGGTATATATACCACATATACCATACCAATCGATGTCGACCGATTGGTGTTACCGCACCAATCGGTCGACATCGATTGGTATGGTATCACCTTTTTTCACCGGTAGGTAACATATTATGTAATATTAGTAACTGTTTTGTAACCTTGCCACTTAGTTAAAGTAAATTAGTGTGATACTAAGTTAAAAAATTATAAACATTTTTTTCTATTGCTACTCTATATATCTCTCAACTCTATTTTTATATAAACTTTTATAGAAAACAATATTATATAGAATTGTATGGTAGCAGTGGTATAAAAATATTTTAAGTTTTAATTTGATTTTCATAGAAATTGATATCTAACGTCATACATCACTTGCAGTCATTGCTAATTTTTCGTTTTTTACGGGAGACATTACTACTATAATTCTAATATAAAATGATATAAAAAATTATACTAAGTAAAAAAAATATATTTTGATCTATTGCATAACTATTTATATGTTAATGTTTGTATAAAATCTTTATACACTGTATAGAACAGCGAATGGTATAGAACCGCAGTGGTATAAACATATTTAAAATTTTAATTTGACTTTTATATAAATTGATAACTGTTAACTACCGTCAAGGTGCGAGCTATCGATTTATGATATCGCCAATAATGTTGTTTCAATAGTAAATTTTTGTTTTTCACTGGTAACAGAAGTAATTGTTAACTGTTTTATGACCGTGACACTTACTATTATAATTGTATGATACTTAGTAAAAAAAAATATTTTGATCTATTGCAACTCTATAGTATAACTATTTCTATATTAAGTTTTATTTTTATATAAAATGTTTATACACAGTATAGAACAGCAAAAGGTATAGAACCGCAGTGGTATAAATATATTTTAAATTTTAATTGGACATTTACATAAATTGATAACAAACGATTAGGTACGAAACATCAATTTGCTGCCAATCCAACAGCCAAGAGTGGAGATAATGGCAAGTCCTCCCAATAACGCAGAGACCTATTCCCGCCAGTATTCTTGGAGGTACTTAAGAAGAATAAGAAGAAAAACAAATTACAAATATATATATTTTTTTGTAATTTACTGGAATAATCTCACAAAAATGTATTATAATTACGTAACAGCCTATACACTAGAACTGGACACAGGCTTCACCCTCCTTTCAGAGAGGGTTATGGAACAATTAATCCGTTGCGCTGCTTCAATGCGTGTTGGTGGATTTTTTTTGTCTTCGAAATATTTTATTTCTCAGTCATATAAGTCCTGAGAATGTATTCCTTGACCGCCGAGCACGTGGTACGTCTGGAATTTAACTTGCAATGAATAATGAAATTAGTGCCTGCGTGAACCGAACCCCTGAGCTACCGCTGTCTCTTGTATAACAATATACCTATGTAAGTAAATATCAATAAAAACAGAACTATCATAAAACGTAAGAATAAGGACGTTCTGATCGCATATCATGCCGTATCGTTGGTTCAGTTGAACTCTTTGCTTTGCGCTGTCTCCTTAACGCGTATTCAGCGTCAATCCCGGACCGATATCGGGCCGGGGCAGCTTCGCGACACGTACTAGCGTAAAAGTTTGTCTATTCTATTTCGAGTATACTGAAAACACGCCATCTGATGGTTATCGATGTTAAAGTTAATTTAACTTGTACGTTATTTTCGTGGGATATTCCTGGAAGGTTTGATACAGTATTTATTTATTTGTTACACACAACTTTAACTATGACTTCCAAGGAGTGGATTTAATGCCTTATAGCATTGTATACAAGATAACCCCAAGAGAAATAGAGTAATAAAACATGGCCGGTGTAAAAATTATGCTAACAATGACATAAGCATATTATATATAAGGTCCAAGGAAGACCGTATACAAGGCAACTCCGTCTACACGTCGTTACTCTCGTTTTTGATTATCCATAGAGCCTACCTCTCGATCGGTAGAAGAGTATAGTGGTTTAGTTTGAATTTAAAATCATAGACGTCGCTATAAGTAAATCTGCGGGAGAAAATTGACTTCCTGCTTAAGTCGTGTTTTGAACTTTTAAATGTGGTAGAGCCAAGCTGCAGCTTTATTTATAGTACAGTTGTAGCACGATTGGGTCGGCTCGACCGGGGAAGGACCACGCTCTCACAGGGTACCAGCGTAAAATAGCAGCTTAATGCTGCTGTGTTTCGTATGGTGAGTGTAGAGAACCGGAGACCCTTTTTACTGGAAAAGAGGCATTCCATATTAGTCCTCAATGCTGACAACGCATCTGCATTTTGTTTCGCAAACGAGGATAGATGTAGATGTCTATGGGGCTTAGCAACCACTTACCATCAGGTGGACTGTGTGCTCGTTTGTCACCCTATTTCTATATAAAAAAGAACTCCAATCTAAAGCGACATGTGTAGCAAAAAAAAAAAGAAAAAAAAGTGCTAAATCAAACGAATTGAAGCGATGAGTGTAGTAACGTAAGTAGGGTACAGAGGTCTTCTATATATTTATTTTATTGAATTGATCAATAACGCTGAGAATTTTGTTACATTAAGTGTAGTAAATATCTAAGCTTAGAATACCATTGTTGAGAAGACCGTATAAGACGCATGAAACATATCGCCAACCTTTTTTACCTAGCATGTATACGTTTTATTAAACTGAACTTAAATGAATTGCAACCTTATAGATTGCAATTTATTTAAAGTTCGAAAGCAAGAATTTCAAAGAAATTCGTTAGGTACTTTATCGAAAGAAAATGTTTCTATAAGATCTATTAAATTTAGTGTAAAATGACCAATAGACGGACTTACCACAAACAGTAAGGAAAGTCCGTCTACACGCCGATTAAAAAAAATACCTCTATTTAAGCTTTATTTGACATTAAATCAGTTAAAGTGTTCTTAAAATATTCTATACAATATTTTTCTTAATTTGTAACTTATTTTTTTATAGGATAAGGGTGACAAACGAGCACACAGTCCACCTGATGGTAAGTGGTTGCTGCGGCCCATAGACATCTACATCTATCCTCTATTACAAATCAAAATGTAGATGCGGTGAGGACTAAGATGGAATGCCTCATTTCCAGTAAAAAGTAACTATATGTATTACTTTAAAATGTATGGTTCCATTAGTTTGTATCAATCAAAGTTAAGTATTAAAAAAGTATGCCGGTCTGCCCCAAACTGACCTTACATATATTTCTAAAGCGTATCCTCCTGCACTATGGTTCTGATCTGTCTTGTAGAGTTTTCATACATAAATTGTACAAGAACAAACATACATAACAGGAAGAATATTCTGTAGTCTATAAAAATACTTGGTCCGTGCGGGGCTCGAACCCTCGGCCCTTAAGTCAATAGTAATTCACTGCACTACGAAGCTGTCTAAACCGTAAGCTTAATAGGAGATTATCTTACATAGGTCAATGGGCAGCGCGTTCTAGAGGAGTAATGTCCAAACTGTAAATGAAGAATTAGAGAAACCGGTGCAATGCTGTGGGATTTTAATCTTTAGAAATTAGTAGAACCAGTTTTAGGATCTGGAGATGCATACACAGAGTCAAAGTTATCTTTAAGACAAAAAGGAGAGTTTCGATCGTTGGAGGCAAAAACGTGTTAGTAAGATTCTGTAACAACACTTCTAACGGATAGAAAGAAAGCCATTTACGCTTGGAGAGAAGAGAGGAAATGTAGTTGGATTTTTTACTTATTGTGTATAAGATAGTGCTTGACTACAATCCCACCTGGTGGTAAGTGGAAATGAAGCGCTAGATGATAAATGACACTTTCTCATTATAACAAAAGTCTCTTTACAATATTGATATCACCCAGATTGTAATCGGACGGAATGAAAAAAAAATACTTTCAATTTATGTTTTTAGATGAAATATATATGACTTATTCGAAAATATACATTTGCAATTCTTCTTTACTTTTATATAATCATCATCATCATCATCATTACAGCCCATCACAAGTCCGCTGCTGAACTTAGGCCTCTTGAAACCTGGATTAACCCGGATTATCGAAATACATAAGGTGAAGCTGCGTGTATGGTGGGATTAGAAAGAAGGGCATCGTTTGTTATGAGCTTTTACCGTGGGGCTAAACCATCGATTCGGATCTCTACTGCCAATAACTAAATGAGACTCAAGTAAGAAATTGAGAAAAAACGGCCGGGATTGATCAACAGAAAAGGAGTGGTTTTTCATCATGATAACGCCAGACTACACATATATTTGGCCACTCAGCAAAAATTGAGAGAGCTTAGTTGGGACGTGTTAGCGGTGGATCCATATAGTTCTAAACTTGCACCTTTAAATTTTCACCTGTTTCGGTCTCTTCAAAATTCTTAGTGTTAGGTTGACATCAATTACTTATCGCATTTTTTTTATCAAAAATCCTATAATTTGTATGTAATCGGGATTATGTCACTACCTACAAGATGCAACAAGTTATCGAACAAAATGGCATATACATATATGTAATAAAACTTCAAAAAAATGTCTTGAATTTGTACATAAAATACGAAGAAACTCTTCCCCGACTTTGTATTTATGAAATACTAGGAAAGGTGCAAATAAGAAAGCTATTATCTATATATTTTTTTTATTTGATCTAATTTATTAACTTACACTAAAATTTTATTTAAAAATAAACATTTTTTATAGGTAAAGCAAAAACTATTTAAAATTAGCAACTTTGGGATAACACTATTTTTTAACATGGACTCTATGCTAGTTGGTTTTATCTCTCCTTTAACCGGTTTTTCCACTTCTACCACTATAGGCTACTTACGTATTATAGACCTATCATGTAAACGTCTCGTAAACTCGCTTGTTAATCAAATGACTTCCGTCGGCCGCTGCGTCATCTGTCATAACAGCTGGCCACGCTTCCGTCATTTTGACGTGTCTTCTATATGCATATGTGTCTGAAAATCATTTGATTAATAATTAGAGTTACTTTGAATTCTACGTTTGGATTTGTTTTGCTTATTAAAAGTCAGTGCTTGACTACAATGTACCAGCGCGTGATGAAGCCCTAGGTGGTAAATCACACTGGTTTAGCCTAACAAAAGCTGTTTGCTCTAAAGACATTAGACTTTGCTCTATACATTAGGTATGAAAGACGAAGCAAATCGTTTGGTTCGATAGCAAGAAATATTGACAAAATTCGAAACCTAGCTGGAAGCAACATATATCTGGTCCAATATATAAAATTTTGGTCTGGATCTTATTGATTGTTGTTCATCTCTGTCCATCTCTGTATAATGTTAAGCTGTAGTATTTGGTTCGGTTTGGTTCGGTTCTCATATAATGTTAAGCTGTAGAATTTGGTTCGGATTTTAAATCACGAGCATTTGTGACATTGTTGTTGAAATTTTCTAGTGACATCGTACTATAAGTTTTTTGTAATAAGTGCTATAAATACCACTTTCTCCTTAATATCAAATAAAATTCACATCATCATTTTAATTTTATTTTAATATTTACCGCGTCTATATACCTTGTGCAGTGCAAACGTAACAGAAGCCGAATTACTAGAAAGCAAAGACGTCGGCGGCAGCCGTCAAACAGTTAGTTGAACTATCGCGAGTTAAAACGCGCCGCGAGTGGCAGCCCGCCGGGGAGCGTTCACTTGCATTATCAACTTGCATCGGGATGACGCGAGCATCGCTGTCGCTCCCACGTCCCCAAGTTTACTCGGCACCGTTAGAAATTTCAGTTCAAACTTGACGATGGGCGGTGCGAGTCATAGCTGGAGAGCGATGGTTTCGTCATAATTTGATCACACAGTAGAGGAGACGAGGTCTTAGCTATAAATCAACGTTTGAGTTAATTTTTATTTCAAATTTAATAATAAAAACGTTGTATATCAAACCCATAATCTATCTTTTTTCTTGTGGTTTAATAAAATTCCATTAGATATTTACCAAAAGACGTCAGGTTATTGAATCTTATATGCTACTTTAACCAAGTAGCGTGTTCTTAAAATATTAATTAACAGTGTTTAAGAAATATTAAAAAAAATATATTTTTTTTTATATTTCAGAGATATAGTAGTGTGACCTTGTTAAATCGACAAACAATTTCAATCTCTTCGCTTGGCGTTTGAAGTGTTCTATAAGGCTAATGAATTTATTACTATTCCTATTGGAATTTTGTTATCTTTGTTTTCGAAATCTTAAAATATGAAATAGGAACATGATATCTTCTAACTTCATAATCTAACTTTCGTCTACATTGCCAATTAAAGTATAATAACAACTACGAGTATATTTTCACGGCACGATAACACTGTGGCTAAGCCTTTGTTCGCGGTATTGCAGGGCCGCGGGATCAAATCAAGAACCAGAACCTAACAATGTTTGTATGGCCTACAGATAATTGCTCCGGGTCTGGATGTGTCCTCGTGCAATTTATATATGTAAATACATAAATTGCACAAGAACACAACCGGCCTCCTCGTCACATGAGAAAATCCTACTGTGGGGGTAACGTTTAAAAAAATATTCCTCATTCCAAGAGACATAGCTAAGTTTACCCGCAGTCTCTTGTCGCTTGTACCGCGTGTTCTCAAGTCACTCCTGTCACGTCAGTGCTCCCGACTGTCTAGGCGGCGATGACAGGCCGCGACTGAATTGTTCCGCGCCACTTGTGACGCGCCTTGCCCGTGTTAGTTTATTTCGGTGGTGCAATGTTATTGATTGTGCACAGCTCGTCCGATGGATTGACACATTACGTTCGGGTATGTGGTAAGAAAGAATGAGTCTGACAGCGCTGCAGTAGCTTATTAATGTGCTTAAGGCCATTTGATCGTTTAAATATAGAAGCGTGGATTGAGTACGATTAGAATAGTATTGAAATGATAGAACGTAAAATAAGGATATTACGCAGGAATTACACGCTTTAATTCCTCCCTCTCCTTTCCACCATCGGATAACCAGGTCGGCGGGTCTTCACCCTTTTGTTGTCGTTGTGGTAGAGCCACGCGGCAGCTTTTGCTGTCGCACGGATGGGCCGGCTCGAACTGGGGTGGAACCACGATCTCACACAGAAAACCAGCGTGAAGTAGAGGTTTACCTCTGCGTTTCGCTTGGTGAGTGCAGGTTGAAATGAGTCATTCCATTTTAGTCCTCATGGGTGACAACGCATCTACATTTTGATTTGTAATAGAGGATTGATGTAGATGTCTATAGGCCGCAGCAACCACTTACCATCAGGTGGACTGTGTGCTCGTTTATCACCCTTATCATATAAAAAAACGCATGGTCAAGCACTGACTTATAATAAGTAAAAAAAAAATTTGCGAGTCGCCAAAAACATATTATATTATTTGATTACCGACAAACGACAAGTTTACTGAATGTTTGCTTAGCCGTTACGTACGTTAGTCCGGGTAGCGATGATTAAAAATCGATATTAGTAAAATTTTCAAATATAAATAAATATCATACATTTCAAACATAGCGGACGATTTCAATTAATAAACGTTCATCAAAAGTGCAACGAGTGACAAAAGTGATGCGAATGGACAAAGACAAGGGAACCGAATTGGAGCGGAGTGCGGCCGACAGCCGCGCCGACTTCGCCTCACTGTCCTACACTTGTCGCTGACTCTGCTAGCTTTGACATTCGCATATCGCTACGCTGGAAGCGACACATTTAATTAAAATATCACTGTTTATATTTATAAAAGAGTGACAAAGCAAATTTATGTTGCAGACTTGAACGGCAAAGTTGGGAGGGGACGCCCTAGACGAAAGTTTATCGGCCAAATGGGAAATATATTGAATATGGGCCAAATTAAGAGTACGCTTAACCTATAAACATGTATACCTAGGTATATGGATGTAAAGGAGGCGAGAGAAGTATGTCAAAATCGTGGGAAATATAAATCCGCAGACTCTGCCTACCCCTCTGGGTGACAGGCGTGACTGTTTATGATTTATGATTATGATTATATTTACTTACTAGGTGGTAGGTACCTATCTAGGAGGTGGTAGATGGTAGGTATCTATCTAGGACTCCGTCCGGAAATAGCATTAGCAATAGATAAGAGGGTGGCCTCTTATCTATTGCTAATGCCAATACTTGCTCTGCTGTTTTTCTTTCTGAAGGGTATAGAGGGCAAGTGTAATTACAGGTTATTTGGCATTCCATTTTAGTCCTTACATTAAATACGTTAAAATTAATTGACTAAGATCTGCTTAAAGGGCATTTTGATAGGATGTTAATGAAGATGGTGTGGTAATTAATTTAAATTCATCATAGGTATATTAATCGCAGAATTTGATAGCTCCTGCAGTATTATGTTATTGTCACCGTGATTGAAATCAACTGGAAAGACGCCTTATCTTATATCCCTTGCAAGTTTTCTATCAATTTTTCTCTTGTTTGATAATAACAAACTTGTAACTTCCCTATAATAAATTTTATATTAAATTATATATTAAATATTTTTAATTAATATATAATATATATAATTATCTTTTCTTCACTTCGCTTAGTTACGAATATTACAGTATCACAGATGTACTACAGAAAGGTTTTTTTTTACTTCTGCTCATTTATTCAGTGTTTATTAACGGTTAGTATCTATGATAAATTGCATATACTTGTACACATATTTTTTAAATTTCTTATAAAAAACCTAAGGTACTTCCCAGGTCGAGCCGATGTGTTCGTGCTACAATAATAATATAGCTGCAGCATAGCTCTACCACATGTAATAATTAACTGAATGTTTAAGGAAAGTTACTGGATATACACGTTCCAATTCCGGGCACAGGCTTCCTCTCATTTCTGAAAGGGTTATAAATCATCCGCCACGCTGCCTAAGCACTTGTTGACTAACGTCACATTTTCTCTAAAAATTATATTCCTCAGACATGCATGTTTCCTCACGATGCTTTCGCGTGGTAAATCAGTATTTACTTAAAACTGCAAAAACAATTAAGTGTCGATGGGTATCGAACCTGGTTTGATTTAGTAATATTGTCGGCGAGTGCTTAGGCTCCAAGCTACCTAGTTATTTAAGATTTGATTTACTGTATTTGAAATTTTCAGATCTGGCATAAAAATTTAATCACGTGTTATGTACACTAAAATATCATAATTAAAACGAAGTAGATACGTCAGTTTAAGACTCAAGCTAGATGTTATAGATTTTTGTCCGTTAATGTAGTACTTATATTTTGATATCACATCTAGTTATTTTGTGTCTGCACAAAGACTCCGTCAAGTTCTGCAGCTGAGTTTGATTACAGATTTAATGGTTACGACAAGTTAGTCCAACTGTACTGGTCTAGTTTCACCTGTTTATTCTAGTCGTCTGCGAAACTGAAATTATTATAAATTTATCTTTCAGGAATTTTTGAATGATTTGTAAAATGCGTTTTATTTATGTATCTATTATCTATTGTAACGCCTTGTAACTAAGGTAACAATGGGCGGCCTGTCGGCTTTCTGTGCCAGTCAACCTGTACCGCGGTGAACTTTTGTGGCAGATGTAAACTTGCTTTATGATCTTAAAAAGTATTATGTACCTATGTCAATACAATCTCCAACATAATAAGTAAGGTTTTAGTAACCTTTACAACCTATTAACGTCCACTGCTGGACGTAGCTCTCCCCCATGATTGCCTTATAAGGAGGATATTCGCCATACTTGCCACGCTTCGCAAGCGCATTTTTTATTTTTATATTCATTTGTAAATTAAACGCAGTAAAATCCGTAAATATAATTTTATAAAATTAATTTAATTCTTAATAGAAGTAAGGTTAAAAACCAAACACAGTCTACCTGATGGCATGTGAATGCTGTGACGCAGACACTTAACTTACATCTATCTTATGGGACAATCTATGGTGTACTGGTGTAGGCGTTAGCAGTGGACTTTTGATAGGCTGTAATGAATGACTGAATGGTTGACCATGTGCGAAATGTTCAACAAAGGACAATACAGAATGATAATATCATTATTATTACATATTATATGATAATATAACAATTTCTCGTATGTTCCGTAATTAATAAACGAGTAATGCTATCAGTTACATATAAATTTTTTGGTTATTATTGATTTTAGATTATAAGAATAAACCGATAGGAATTCTAAAAGGCATCCGTATCTATATATAACTTCGGCAGAAGGTCTTTACATTTTCTAGATATAATTTGTCAGTCTTCAGATTTTGATGAATTACAGCTCAATTGACTTGACATAAAATGTATGACGTTAGGATAAAATAAATATGGGATATATCTGTCCCAACTTGCGACCAAAAAGCAATCGTTTCTTGATGAAAACATTTTTTAGTTATTTAAGGTGTAAGGTATTGTCTTTCATTTAAGCGTATTAATACAATCAAAACTTACGTTTTTTAAAAAATATTAATTAAAATATTTATTATTTTAAAAATATTTTTATTATATGATGTAACTAAAAGAAGGTTGGCCAAATCGTACCAGACGATGAAATGATGGCGTCATTATATGAAATATTTATGAAAAATATTCTTATTTTTAAGGTCTTAAAAAACACAAAAAATACCTCTCTAAGTAGCCACAAAAAAGTTATCTTTTTATTTTTGTTTTTAGTTACAAAAACTGTAACTGTAACTGTTCCGAAATTATTTAAAATAATGGTTTCTGAACGCACTGGAACGCACCTAATGACGATTCATTTCACGTATGAAAGGACTTTGTATTCAAAGACTAATTATTCACGTTTTTCTGAATATTTGTTAATTGTAATTTAATTCAATTAGTATGCAGGCATCATATCAACTACTATACTAATTTATTATGTACTGAATTCATGTCATAAAAATTTTTACGTAGCTTCATAGTAAGCTAAGCGTTTTGTTAAATTACGTACAACGGGACATCATGTGTCATCGTCAAGTTACATAATATGTGGTCATCGATCGACATTGATTGTCACCCGGCAATCATCTACATAATATCTATATATCTTATTTGCTTCATTCGTTGTGTTGATTTCCTTCTGTTGTTTTGACCTCGACATTGTTTTACGGACTAATAACTACCACATGTAACGATTATTCTGTGCTTTTGATTTCTGGACACCGATTTTGCTTCTTGCATATTTGTGAGAGACATCATGCAGACTACAGCTACACAACAACGACAACTAGCCCTGCGATTGCTATATGTTAATTGTAACATATGCATTGATACACTTCGCCGCCATCTCGTTTTTGAGCTTGTTACCAGAGTAATTTCTAAGATCCGCGAGTGCAATTCTTCAATAATAGTACATATTTACGTACCTACTTATTTTATTACATTAACATAAGCCATCATACACAATCGTACATCATAATACAAATCTAATTCTTATTTTATATCACTGAAGAAGATTACATTTGTGATGCTAACCTCAAAACTGTTGTTGACATTATTATAAAAAATTGTGGCTATTTATATGTATATGTATTTTTTATATGATTTACATATGGGATGGTGTTTACAACATAAAAACAAACCAATCTAGCTACCGCTTGTTTTGGGACATGAAAAATAAAAGACAAGTCCAGATCCTATAGAAATTTGGCCATTGTTCTTTATGGTTTTCGCAATTTTTCCTTTATCTGTGTTATAATACGTTGCTTCGTACCAAATTTTAAGACTCTGAGTTCACGGGAAGTACCCTGTAGGTTTTGATTCCCTTGCGAATATCAAAAATTTGCGGCATAAACGGCTGTATCTTTTGATAGCATTGGCTTAGAAGTTTGATTTTTTCACAGCTCCTAGGGACAGTAGACTTGAGTATTTGATATGAATTTCAGCTTGATACCTCCACGCGTTCCTGAGAAAAAGGGTCTTGACAGACAGACAGACAGACAGACGGACAATAAAGTGATCCTACAAGGGTTTCGTTTTTTTCTTTTGAGGTACGGAACCCTAAAAATGAGACGAGACCTGTGCTAAGCAGTAAAACGTTACTTTAGATAAAACTAATTCATGCAATTGAACTATTTTATGCATACAACTGTAATTTTAATTTGTTTAGGTTGTATTTATCCTATGAATAAATTTTTCCTAAGGATTTAAAAATCGAGTCTAAATAATCTAAGATTCTAAGAGTTGCAGTGTAAAGCAAAATAGCATCAAAACGCTGTGCATCTACCGTGCAGTCCCGGGCCGGGGACTGCCGCTGACGTCTTGTCACGTCACTGCCTGCTCGCGTCGCCTCTGCCTCGCTTACTCTGTGTGTCGGGGTATAACCCATTCTTATGAGATGTCACATTTGTTTTATTGACTGACAGTATACTTATAATGAGACATGTATCGATGAATTATTTAACCCCACAACAGTGTTTATGCCGGTAGTATTTAAACATAGAGAGCACAGGTATTATTTTAAGTCGACATTAGCAGTTTAAGTATGATGTTACCGCATTAACGTAAATAGCCATACAATATCCAAAGTAGATCTTATTATTCATCAATAAGATTTGGTAGACATTTATTATTGTTATTTAATGCCTAATAAATCCGTACAGCGTATTGACATAGGTGCATTTAATAAATGATAAAGACATCTTATGTAATAACTATGAAAGTATTTTAAAAATAATTCGAATGAAAGTTAGAAATTTCTAAAATACATCTACAATATTCCCGTCGCATAAGTCTGATAATACCCCCCAAAACCCTAAAGTAGGCTAAACAATTAAACACTTCTCCACCGGAGCTCGAACGTTCCAACCCCCACACAAAGACACATCAAAGAAGTCGCGTATGCACTTGATCGGGCGCTTCACTAGCATGATGTCCATCGATTGTCGGGTGGCTCGCTCGGGGCCACCCTCGGGTGGGGAGAAGAAAGCTTTAAAAACAGAGAGCCAGCGGCGTCTCAGCGACGGCCCAATACGTCCCCGGCCGGCCGTCGATTACGAGCACCGCTGCATACGCTACTGTACGGTCAACAGAAACGATACAAAGCTAATTTCTTTTTTTAATTACATTTTAATCTTATAAATCAATAAAATGTAAATATGCCTCACGATTTATTTTTCGCGGTAATGTACGTTGCAATAATACAGCACTTAAAACTATAGAAACTTATTTCAGTTGATACCAAGCATCAAACTCTCAGATTCCCGCGTTACGAGCAGCTTTGGGACCGCACTAGTTAAAAAAAATAGCACGTTTTCAAATTAATTTATTCATTAATTACAGTCCATCACAGGTCCACTGCTAAATATAGGTCTCTCCTATGGATTGACTCATAATGCTACTACTGTTTGCCATTGTTGCCACGCGTGGCAGGCGGTTAGTAACCGCAATATTTTTTTTACTATAGAGTTGTAATCAGGAAGATGCTGCTCCTGTTTCAGTTTCCCGGTGTCCCGTCTTACAACACCAACGGGATGAGGATTCTCTTAGCCTTCAAAAATTTAATAATTACAATAATAAAATATTTTATTTTTATATTTTTGCTACCATTACTACGCAGCTGAGTGCGCACGGAAACACACGAGCATCAGTAATACAACATTCGTTATTTTTCGCCACCTTCCCAGCGTATTGATTAGCGCTCATTGGCGCCGATGCTGGCTTTCAAGCGGTACAGGTGCAGCATTACCACGTGCACATACGTTACATCCGTGGTTAATTCAGTATGCTCATACAAGAGTACATTAAATTTTATACTGTTCAAAATTCTTAATCATTCATTCCAATTTTTTACTTCTCCTTTATTAATTTTATCTGTAGCCAGGAATAACGTTAATATGTAAACTGAAGCGACAATGATCTGGCCATATAGCTAGAAGAACGTACAATTGTTAGCAAAGTTCTCGAGTGTTAATCTCGTACCGGAAGTCGATAGATGCTTGATGATGACTGGGGAAGGCCTATGTTCAGCAGTGGACTTGTGAGAGAATTAACTTAAATCCGTTTTTCTCTTACTCATTATTTTAACATTTTTTTTAAAAACGTTACCTCCATATTAGAATTTTCTTCTGTATCTATCGTGGTTTACCTACATAAATTTCACTAGGGCAAACATGCAAACCAGGAACAATTATTTGTAGGTCATACAAATACTTGTTCCGTGCGGGATTCGAACCCGCGGCCCTTAACGCTGCAACTCATTGCTAAGCCGGTCTAAGTCCGGCCATCACGTAACCGTCAATATCGGCGTAGGAAAATTCAATATCATTGTTTGAAATTCTGCGACAGATGAACGACAGAAAAAGTCAGACAAATTATATTCCAATTTCCAATAATTGCTGCTTTGAAAGTAAGCTGGCTACAGCTGTTGCTACTCCACTTTCTAAGTGTGGCTATTTCACATTTTATAACAATGTTTACTAGCAATTGTCTATCGACAAATGATCGATATGAAACAAAATTTTAAAAGAGTTTTACATTGCACTTTCTATACCTTACGTAGGACAATGGCTAGTCCAACGTAAGTTATCGAAAGTGACAAATCGCTGCGCGATATAACACAAAGTTACAACAATGAGAGTATAACGGTTCAAGATCAATCAATCAATTTATTTATTCGTTTTGACAGGTTGACAATATTATAATTTTTAAGTATCTCCGTGAAATGCTTTTTCAGCATACGAATGTATATATTCACACATCATAAAATTAAACATAAATGAAACAAATCAAAATAACAGTTAAATAAACAGAGTCAAAACAAAATTATTAAATTACATATTTAAATCTTTAGTAAATAGAGATTCATTGTCTTTTTAATCGTCCAACTAGAACAATACATTGATCGCATTTGACTGTTCACGTGAAGTTTTTTTATAGTTTTATAAAACTCCAGACTATATAGCTTTCGCATTTACCACGGGGAATGCTCTGAGGAATTGTTTGGATTAATTCAAGCCACCAAATTTCACGAACGCACATCGCGGCAAAACTCCAGATACCATCGACACCATCTGGATGCTTGGCGGTCCACCACTGTGCGATTTAGAAGATGTTTTCTTCCTCGCACAACTTCCTTGTGTAATCGATTACCATCAGCGATTTTTCCGGACCGATACGACTTAGGAACCTTCAAGAAAAGAGCCTACTCCTTTTTAAAAGTCACATCTCCAATTCCAATGGTGTTGCAGTTGTTCATGGGCGGTGGTAGTCACTTACAATCAGGTGAGCCGCATGCTCGTTTGCCCCTCTCCTATAAAAAAAATATAGAAAAGTGGCGCTGGACTTACAACACCACCTAGTAAATTATAGAATGTTTAGAATTAATTTATTTTTTATTCAAAACTATTTAAAGTCATTAACTTTAAAAAAAGACACTCGTTCTCATTTATTAAGACTTAATAGCTACCGCCCGAGCTTGATGCTTGAAGCTAAAAAAATATTTTGTAAACATCACCACGCTCTCACAGAATACCAGCGTAAAATAGCAGCTTAATGCTGCTGTGTTTCGTATGATGAGTGTAAAGAACCGGAGACCCTTTTTATTGGAAAAGAGGCATTCTATCTTAGTCCTCACGGCTGGCAACGCATCTGCATTTTAATTCACAAACGAAGATAGATGTAGATGTCTATGTGCCACAGCAACCACTTACCACCAGGTGGACTGTGTGCTTGTTGGTCACCCTTATTCTATAAAAAAAAAATTGAAGTCAACCAACACGCACTAGGCGACGCGGCGGACTAACTGCTGTATAACCCTGCTCCATACCAGAAATGAGTGGAGGCCTGTGTCTAGATGTGCGATATTATAAATAGGCTGACATTACTTTAACCCTTTCGCTGTCCCGTGCACTATATATAGGTCACTGCTATTGTCTTACTATTGTGTTTTAAAACCGGACAGTGAAAGTGTTAACATGTAAATTTCCTAATCATAACTGAATTAAATTCTAAAATAAGTACTAATACTACTACTATAATAATACTGTAATGGCGATTTAGGAATATCCACTATCCCAATACGTAAGTGTTGTAAGAGGTGACATAGGGAAACAAACCAGGAAAATGACAACAGCGTCTTTCTAATAACAACTTAAAAATAAAAATAAAAACTGCTGTCGCTAACTGGCCTGCCAAACGTGGCAACTATCACAAATATCCCCATAATGAGGAAATTTATAGGGAGGCATATATGTTCTGCAGTGGACTTTGATAGCCTAATATATAATTAACAAAAAAATAACTACAATAAAACGCAATCAAAACTTAAATAGAAAGTATACGAGTGCAAAGGTAATACAAGTAAAAAAAAAATATAAACACGAAACCAGCAAGCAGTCACCGTGCGGGACGAACTTTCCTATTGCACGGGAAAAGGACAAAGAAACCAGGAAATGCAGCTCATTACGAGCGAGACAGACGGTCAAACGGAAGCTTGTCTGCTTACACGTCACCCGAAATTACTATCGGCTGGAACTTTTCAAATTAAAGTTGGAGATTAAATCGGCTTCAGTATATAAACGTAAGAGTTGTGAGGCGTGAAAGCGTGCAGTTTAGAATGATTGGGCTTAAACGACGACTCGTTAACGTTGCATTGTCAAATTATTAGTTATTTTTATTACCTACGCAGGATTACTATTTCTTGAGACATTGTTAGTTTTCAGTGACTCGGGACCGTGCTTTATTGCATTTCTTCCTTGTATTTATTCAACGTCGTACTAGTAGCAAATTATCTTTAGAAGTAGTAATCTCAGTCAAACAAAGCAAGATAGGACAGAACACTACGCTATATTGCAAGTGATGATTACATTAAAAAGTGTGTAATTTAATGTTTCGCCCACGGGTGATAACTTCTTTTTCTCAAGCACGACATATCATTTGCATATATGAGTACAAGCTTTAATACATTGAGGACAAGTTCTTGAAAATTCATAAGTTCTCTCATAAACAGAAAGTCACATGACAGCTTAATTTGCGACTCATAATGGTCTCCATTTAGTAAGTGTTCCAAGGGAAACCGTTTAGCGCGGTACGGTTAATAAGTAGTTAGTTGGTATATTTCGAAATAGTTTCTTTCGGTTCGACAGTTTGCTAATACAAGCGTTCGCTACGCTTAGTCAGCGACCATGCGACAAGAGAACCGCGCAAATTTACCCAATTTAATGATATAAAAAATTATAATTCCACAGGTAAATGTCAGTCTAATCTATTTTCAATTGTAATTTTAGTTTAGGTTGCCATAATTGTATAAATCATTCTTTTTTTATTCTTCACTTCCCAAATGTCACATGTTTTTAGAACTTAGCAATGCCCTGAAATTAATTTCACAGCAAGCATACGTCGTAACAGAGATAATAAGGAACCCCTGTTTGATACGCTACAACAAGTCATAAAAGTTTCAGCACAAAAATCTAATTTAAATTAGTTTGATTTTCTAGGTTTTAATTAAATAACGGCACGTAATTAATGAAGATTTTTTTAGAAATATTAAGATTACGACACATTTTCTGGACACGTATTCCCCAAAACTTAAAGACAAGAGTGTGCAACCAGTGTGTGTTGCCAGTGATGATATATGAATCTGAGACATGATCCTTTACTGTTGTCGCTCAGATAGCTATGGAAATGATAATGCCCGAAGTTTCTCTCCGTGATAGCATTTAAAATGACGATATCCGCAGCATTACCACCGTAACCGTCATAGCCCAACGGATCAGTAAGCTGAAGTGGCAATAGGCCAGCTACATAGTTCAACCCGACAACCGGTGGGAAGCAAAGTTTCTCGAGGCAGTATCGATAAGTGTGAGGTGATTCCGCACTACATAGAGATGTAGCTCAAAACCGTGTTTTATGGCATTTCTGAATAATTTTAGATACCTATATTATAGATTATAGATGAAGGGCTGTTATAATAATGATAATGATGATGATGAAAAACGGAATACTTCTGAACGTTAGATTCGTTTCGAATAATCCGCTCCTATGTCGCAGTGTAACCACACCGCGTTACTGGCTTTTAAATCGCCAACTTTTCGCTGTTTTAATTAACTTGACGTTCGCAGTTACAACTGTGTTGATTTGTTCGGAAACATTTGCCGCGTTCAGGCATTCCGCTGACTTACATAATGCATTTCTTAACGCTGCTTGATAGAGTTAGGGTAAAGTTGCTATATTGATGTAAGACCTTTCTTACGCTATGTGAACGATGTAATTTAAATTCGTTATGTTCGTATGATCAGTAAATTTTTGATACTTCTGTCTGAATTCGAATCCTGACGGAGACCAGATTTGTACAAACATATTATTCTTATAATATTTAATTTAAGGATGTATTATTTATTTGTGTATCTGGGTTCAAAGTTTACGAGAGATGGAAAGTGTGAGAGTGATATCGAAAGAAGAGTGAATGCAGGAAACATGGTGAATGGAGCTTTGCACTCCTTTATGAGCAGTCGGGAGGTGCTCGTTTTGCTGTGCATAAGGGGGTGTTGGTTCCGACATTCATTTACGGAAGTGAAAGTTGGGTATTGCAGAAGAAACATGAAAGCAGAATAAAGGCAGTTGAGATGAAAGCGTTAAAAAGTATGATAGGAGTTAAACTGAGTGACAGGATAAGAAATAGTGAGATAAGGAAACGTTGTGGTCTGAAAGAAGATGTTGTGATAAAAATTGAGAAAGGTATGCTGAGGTGGTTTGGCCATGTCGAGAGAATGAATGAAGAACGTCTGACGAAAAAGGTGTATAAGGCGAGTGTTAATGAAAGTGTTGGAAGGGGTAGACCTAGGCGAACGTTTCTAGATCAAATCAAGAACGTCTTGAAAAAAGGCCAGGTCAATAGTACCCTAAACCGAAGAGCATGTATGAAGGGAATAATGAAAGTGGACGAAGCGAAACAAGTATGTAAGGATCGTAGCAAGTGGAAAGAAGTGGTCTCTGCCTACCACCCCTACGGGAAAGAGGCGTGATTATATGTATGTATGTATGTATTATTTATTAATTTTTTATTGTGCAAAATGACTGTCTCGTTGGTCTACGTTGGTCTAGTGATAGTAAGCGCGACTGCTGATCATGAGGTCCGGGTTTGAATCCCGAGTCTGGCCAAAATTATTTATTGGATTTTGTCTGTCAATAAATTTCCAGTTGCAAGCAGCCTGGAGTCAGGAAGTTGACATCGTTTCAGTCAGGAAAGCACGTAAAGCCGTTGATCCTATCGTGTCGGATTGCCGTCCCAATCCCATCGAGCTATGAGAGTGATGAAACGGCGGTGCAACGTTTCGCAGTGATTCGGTCTAGATGTGCAACTTGTATAAAAAAGACTTACAGAGGACAGACTTAATGCATGCATGGCATTCTCCCTCAGTAAACTATTATGACTGTGTCAGTGTTTTATGTCATTATAGCTTCAGTTGAAAGGTTGTTGATAATACTAAAATGCCCAAACTATTTCAAGGGTTGTGAACATTTCTGATTTTAGAGGCTCGGTTAGAACCATTATTAAAGATAATTTCGGCGTCGTGTCAAAAGTTTCACTAAAATTTCACCAGAAAAGGAGAAGTCTGGTTTCGGAATTAATTAGCCTTAATAGGCACGGCTGGAGTACATCACATGGCGAGGAAGCGACAAGTCGAAACATTACTATGAGTTTTCGTATCGGCGAAAATGTTTCGTCCAACTTTCGGGATGTTTTTAAAACCCTTTTAGTAAGTTCCGTGACAGATTAGACGTGAACTACTTAGCACGTGTCTCGTGTGGAGCGGCTTTAAGTTTTTTTTTTGTTGGCTCCGGCAAAAATTCGAGTAGTCGAAGTTTGATGAGAAGTTCAATTAAATATTTTTACCAGCCCGCTTTAATTTAAATATATGGATAGGTTTCTTCAATTAAAATATATTTATATATATAAAATATTTTTATTTAAAAATAAATTTGACTCAATGTATTCATTCACATTCGCGTGGGAAGCGTTGGTGTCTGTTATCATTCATTAGGATTTGTGCTTAGCATTTTCAAAGGAATGTACCACCTTTTTTATTTTTTACTATAAGTGAAAAACTATCACATAGACTACCTAATGGTACACCAGAATCTGTTATCGATTGAAAATCGACTTTGTCACCCTGTAAGCAAGGTCACCTGTTCTTGCCAATTACCATTACGAAAAGAAGCCCCATTATACTGTTACTTCACGCTGGAATCCAGGGCGAACGTGATCCTTCCCGGTCGAGCCAAAACGGTATCTATCATTAGAACTACTTTCGTTTTTTACAGTGCACTGCATGCTGAAAAATAATGGCATTTGGATAAAATGTTTTTATATCCACTGAGTTTCTATATTCAAAAATACTTTTAATCGACTACTAGGTGTTTGGATTTCTATTCTGCCTGGGAGGCCAGCTAAGTAGATACCACTTTCTTACTTATTTCTGCCACCAAATAGCAGTACGTGCACTGCTGTGTGTGTCTAACTGGTATAGAGAAGAGTCAGTATAATCACAGGCTGCCAGGCATTCCATATTAGTTCTCTGGGATGATAACTTATCTGTAGCCTTCTTTAAATTAAGTTGGTTGCATGGGCTCTAGTAGGTGGACTGTAAGTTCGCTTGTCTCTACAATTTTATTAAAAAAAAACAACATGAAATAAATACATTTCTATGTATATATTTGAGGTCCCTCAAGTCAAGACGTATCTGAATTAAGAGAAATTGTAGAACACATACTGTAGCATGAAAGAGTTTGACTCTTTCTGTGTGTTAACGGACTTAGAGTGTCGTCGGAATATATTTAATTTCTGAATGTGGGCTCCACTGAAAATTTGTGCATAGTGCACACAGGCCGGTCATTTTCTTGGTTATGTTTATAGAATAGTTATTTGCTATGCTTGTTGTGACTTCAATTCTGTTGTTTTTTATATTATATTGTTTTTTGTAAATTTTTCTCTGTACTACTTGAACAGTGGTAGAGCCACGCGGCAGCTTTTGCTGTCGCACGGATGGGCCGGCTCGAACCGGGTGGTACCACGACCTCACAGAAAACCAGCGTGAAGTAGAGGTTTACCTCTGCGTTTTGCTTGGTGAGTGCAGGTGGCCGGAGGCCCTTTTTACTGGAAATGAGGCATTCCATCTTAGTCCTCACGGGTGACAACGCATCTACATTTTGATTTATTTAGAGGATAGATGTAGATGTCTATGGGCCGCAGCAACCACTTACCATCAGGTGGACTGTGTGCTCGTTTGTCACCCTTATCCTATAAAAAAAAAAAAAAAAACTTAATATTTCGTGCTCGCCATAATTTTATGTTTTCTATCTTACATATAAAAAAACAAAGTTACAGTCTTCATATAGACACAGGTCTCCTTTCATTTCTGAGAGACAATTTTAGTGCTCTTAGTCCGCTGCGAGCTCCAATGCGTGTTGATGAGTAGCTTTCATTCTCAAATATGCAGATTTCTTCACGATGTTTTCTTTCACCGCACGTGGTAAATTAGCACTTTAAATTGCATTTAATAATTTTCTTGGTACCGGCGGGAACGAACCCAGGTTATTAGCGTACTGTGAAATTTAGAGCGAGCGCTTAGCACTTGAGCTACCATACTCTTTTTTACAAAATTTTATTAATTTTTTTTTTGTATGTTTAGCAACAACCCTTCAATTTGCTAAAATATTTAATTCCTAACCTTTTTCTGCTCCTTTATGTTTTTGCTCTCAAAATCTTCTAACCGTCTGGTTATTACGCAAGATGAACACTTTTATACAACTAAAGTAACACATGCTCCCAACAAATCGGGCACACTGTATTAACTTTAATTAAAATGTATGAAAACATTGACCCTTCGAAAACATACCCGCAAAATAAGTGACTTCCCAAAGACATAACCCGAAATTGGATTACACCAGAACGCGACCTCTCACCGTCAATCCCTCGTAAATATTTTAAAAAACTCAGCCCGGCAAAACTACTATCACGATCTCTTAACCCCGAAACTACGACAACGGGCATTTCAGACCCCGCGCGATATTAGATGGGCAGGTAGGGCCAATACTCGTTGAATCCCATCACGGTATTGCAAAAGAAATCAAATTAGATATACAATAAGCGCGGTTGTGGTCCGATTTACATAAGTATCCCAGCTATTCGCCGGGCTGATGCGAGATTGCGGCCGGGTAGCAATATCGCCCGCATTTACAGCGACTGTCTTGATTTCCTAAGCGTGACGTGGATCGCTGTACCCTTTGCGTCCTGTCTATAACGCATTGATCGTAATGTTCTAGTGGCAGATAGGTATCTAATAAAAACACTTGGATTTGTATACAACACAAATGGATACTTTTTTATAGAATAAGGGTGACAAACGAACACAGTTCACCTGATGGTAGTAGATGCTGTGGCCCATAGATATCTACATCCATTTTCAATTAAGAATCACAATGCAGATGGGTTGTCACCCCTGACGATTAAAATTGAATGCGTCGTTTCTGGTGAAAAGGGTCTCCAGTTCTCTATACACACCACAAACACAGCAACATTAAGCTGCTATTTTACGCTGGAATTCTGTGAGAGCGTGATTCTTCCCCGGTTGAGCCGACATGTTCCTGCTACAACCATAATGTAGCTGTAGCATGGTTTCTACTACGTTTGAAAATCTGTGAATTTCTAACAAGTTTTCAGTAACAATTTGAAAATTTTTTGTAGTTTTGTCCACTATGATAAATCAAAGGAAATGTACCGTCATATCTATACAAATTCACATACCGTTTAATAAAACATAACCCCGCCTGTAACTGACCCCAAATAAAAAGTTCGCACTTCGTAAAATAAAATTTGATCTCAAGCGGCCGGATTGCGGTAGTTATAGAGTTGCGGGTGGTGAAAAGGTTAATGTACTTCTAGAAACGAGTTTGTCATACCTTTGAATTTTTTTTAAAGTTATCCCACCTCATGATTTTCTCTTCTATTGCGGAGACATTTTACTTACATATTCGCACGTGAACAACATCCCAGTACAATGATTGGTAGGTCATAATATAAACATTTGCTACGTGCGGAATTTTTAGCCGAATACAAAAAAGGAGGAGAAGAAGGTTCTCCATTGTATGTTGTTTTATTTAGATGATAAAGGAGCACAGTTGATCTGATGGTAAATAAATGCTGTGTTCCAAAGGTTATCTATCCTCAATTACGAATCGAAATGCTGATACGTTTTCACCACTGAGGACTAGGATGGACTCGTATCCAGTAAAAAGGGTCACCGGTTCGTATGGTGAGTGTAGAGAACTACACTTACCATACGAAACACTTTTTGTATATAGGATAGGGTGACAAACGAGCACACAGTCCACTTGATGGTAAGTGGTTGCTGTGGCCCATAGACATCTACATCACGTTTTGTGCCACATATACCTTAATTTTATATTAAATAATTTGGAATAAAAATTTTGCCCATTTAATGATGGGAAAATATATATTATGAAGTTATAATGTAAGTATTTACGTGACATTGGAATTGTTATATTCTTTAGTCCATTTGTAAGGGTAGAAAAATATCTTTTAATAAAGAGTAAAAAGCTACTAAAAAGAATAAAATGATTACGCAATCTAAAGTCACTTAAATTCTGCTAATACTTCATAGCACCTTCTTCAAAATGTGAATCTATTTTATTTGTTTTTAGTTCTTTGAAATCACCTTTTATTTTTTATTAAAAGTTATTTTATTATGCACTATTTTAGCAATCATTCATAAATATCTTTGACCATTCCTTTAGTCTTAACTAATATTACCGTAAATATTAACGGTAGCAAAGATTCGAAAGTATAGAACTCATCGTCGTTATCATTACAACCTATCAAAAGCCCACTGAACTGAACCTAGACCTCCCCCATAAATTGTCAAATAGGCTGGATATTTGCTATAGTTGCCACGCGTGGTAGGCGGGTTGGCAACCGCAGCCTTTATTATTTTGAACTATTGTCAGTAAGATGATGTTGCTCATCTCCTGTTAATTTTCCTATATCACTTCTTAGGACACACACGGAACGATATGAGGTGGCGGATTCTCTTTCATTTTTATGCTTCCAATCATGAGTGTAGTTCTACCCACGTTCACTGCGCATAGAACTTCATTTGAAATAAATGTTATCTTAAGGATTTTATCGTGTTTTATTTTAACTTTTTTAATTCCTAACGTTTCGGGCACTTTAAAGAACCCATGGAGACGGGATGGGCGGGGGAGGGAGGGGGTTGAGTTGTTTAACGTCCTGATGTCATAGTTTACGAAGACTACAATCAACTTTTAACTAATAATGTTTGGTTTGATCTACACAGGATGAGCTTACAGTATCCTTAAGTCTTGCAGTAGTATGCTTGGGTTTGGATTTAATTTTATTAATTATGGAATCCCAAGTAGATGGTAGCACCCAACCATCTTCTCTATTGAAGTTAAGATGTTTTTAATTTCAATAGTCTCGCGAATCATCTTGGTAGGAATTGGTGTTCTATTGCGAGGATTTGTTGTCTATCAGATCTGATATAATGGTTGGGACGATACTGAACATGTTAACATATTTCAGACTTCCCGGAGCGTCAGTGCTTCACATCAGGAACATGTTCTTTTACGCAAATTTTCATTGAACTTTCTTCCAAAGATGTGTTTTGTACATCCCGCTTAAATAATAGTTAAATGTAACGTGATTTATTAATGTTTGTTTTATTACATGTGTAGTATGTATCATTATAAATGTGCATTTATGAAATTTTAAAGTCTACTCGAACGTAGAAAAAATATCAGAATCTATTTTATGGTGCCAATCAATAAGTATTAAATAAGTCTAATAATATGAATCAAATATCGCATATAAGACTTTGAAATCATCATTATTTTGTTAAAACTAAATTAACTTTAATTATGAATGTATGTAAAGAGTAAATAATAATAATTTTTTTTTATTCCAAAACAATTTATCTTTCTTATGGATAGATCGGAAGACACGTCTAGTATAAAAAATTCTAGATATTTCTAGACATATGATATTAATGCAACTCTGAAAATAGTATTTATTCACGTGTTCCTGTAGCATTTTATTTATATACCAAATATCAATCTATAGGTTCAATAGTCTTTGGGAATTCAAAATAAATCTTTAACAAACTGACGGAGACACTAACACCGTTTCTAAATTGAAGACCACGCGAGCGAAGCCGCGGGCAAAAAGCTAGTAAATATATAAAAATAAACTATCCCATATCATCCAGTGAGTGTCGTAAGATGCGACAGAGGGAAACAAATCAGGATATGGGCAGTAGCGTATTCCTTATAACGACTAAAAATTAAAAACTGCGGGTACCAACCCGCTTGCCAAGCGCGGCAACGATGGCGATAGGGGGGATCCCTATGAGGCAAATTATGGTGGAGGCCCATGTTCACCAGTGGATTTTAATAGGCTGTAAGGTAACGGTTACGGTTAATAAATAAATAAATTTAAAAAAAAATAAGTTGTGAATGTTGTTAGTTTCAACGCCAGGTGTATTCTATGACGTGAAATTTAGTAATAAGCAGGTGTTTTAAAAGTTGTCCTAACGTTGTTAATGTGACCTGTCAACGTCTTTACCTTTTGACATTATAATATATTAGCTTTTAAGTCGGATTAATTATTGGTCTACGAGTACAGGACGACTACCACCAATATTTAAAAGTAACAGAATAAAATGCCTATACGTAAAGAGGACAGAGATTGACTACTTCGACTTGCCGTGCCATGACTGAATAGGAGAATCCCCCACCACATTATGTCCTGTGCGTTTTAGAAAAGACGGAAAGAATATAACAGAATGGAATAAAATAATTTTTGAAGTTAGCAAAAATTATCTTGCGTACATCCGCTTGACAAAATAAAATGATGTGTCTTACCTAGTTTGAAGAGAACCTCCCGCTCTCCCTCAATTGCGCGCACTGTCCCCGTCACCACTAATCCCAGCACCACTACTCCCAACACCACTTCACTAGGAAAAACACACCACTTACGACAATACGACACGTGTTTCGCCTCTACACGAGGCATCTTCAATAGATGTAGACTCTGCGATGGCTGACCGCTAAGTGTCTAGGTAATTTTTGCCAACTTTAATATAATCGATTTCCGCAAGGTGACGCCTGATAATTATTAAAATATTATTTATTATATACTAACGATCCGTCCCGGCTTCGCACCGGTGATTTCTGGACCTTGACAACAGCGCCACCTACCGGGTAGCATTGTCAAACTAAACCATCCAGGGACCTACCCCACTCAAACGCACACAAAAAATCATTAAAATCGTTCGAGTCGTTTTCAAGTTTTAGCGAGACTAACGGACAGTAATTGATTTTTATATATAGAGATAGATTACGAGTAATACTTATTGTAAGTCATTTTTTACTTTTACCACTGCTGGTTCGAAAAAACTTCTATCGCAAGAAGAACCAGCAAGAAATTCAGCGCGCCTTTTTTACAAGTAGGTATGTAAAAACCTAGAAGATGCGATAGGTGATGGTCACCGTCTAATTTGCGCCAGACGTAAAACACCCAGTCGAACGACGGGGTGCTGCTTCGAAGTTGTGAAAGGTCTATTGCGATCCGCCTGCCAATCGTGGCGGTGGCAAGTACTCAATACAACGGCGGTAGATCATGTCCAGCTAAGTCTAATGTTAAAACATTTTTATTCAAAATTGGCTTTAACAAATTTTTTTGAAAGTCAATAAATAGGTCATTGTTTCAACAAGTCCCTATTTGAGACCTTGTGAGAAGAAGAATCTAACAAATCGATTAAATATTAGACTAAGACAATAAGAAAAAAAAGAGGAATATATTTTTTTTTTTTTTTTTATAGGAGAGGGGGGCAAACGAGCATGCGGCTCACCTGATGGTAAGTGACTACCGCCGCCCATGAACAACTGCAACACCAGGGAGGGAATTGCAGATGCGTTGCCGGCCTTTTAAAAAGGAGTAAGCTCTTTTCTTGAAGGTCCCTAAGTCGTATCGGTCCGGAAAAATCGCTGATGGTAATCGATTCCACAAGGAAGTCGTGCGAGGAAGAAAACATCTTCTAAATCGCACAGTGGTGGACCGCCAATCATCCAGATGGTGTGGATGGTATCGGGAGTTCTGCCGCGATGTGCGTTCGTGAAATTTGGCGGCTGGGATTAATCCGAACAATTCCTCAGAGCACTCCCCATGGTAGATGCGAAAGAAAATGCAAAGAGATGCAACATCTCTTCGCAGCGCCAATGAGTCGAGCCGATCGGAAAGAACTCGGTCGTCGACGATTCGAGCCGCTCTGCGCTGGATGCGGTCAAGTGGAAGGAGCTGGCACTGGGGAGCCCCTGCCCAGAGATGGGAACAGTATTCCATGTGAGGCCGAACCTGCGCCTTGTAAAGTTGCAGGCGGTGTGCCGGCATGAAATACTGTCCCGCTCTGCTGAGCACGCCAAGCTTTTTAGAGGCCAATTTGGCCTTCTCTTCCAAATGACCACGAAACTGCACGTCACTCGATATGTCGACGCCGAGGATTCCGATACTGGCTGAGGCAACCAGGGGAGTGCCTTGAAACTGAGGAGATACGACAAAGGGGTTCTTTTTAGCGGTAAACGCGCAAACTTGTATCTTATGAGGATTAAACTGGACTAGATTTAGTCGCCCCCAGTTCGAGACTTTGTCCAGCAAAGACTCGACTTCAGACACAAGTTTGTTCCGGTACTCGGAGACGTTTTCCCGAGAAATATTAGCACGGCCGGTGTATAGAGCATCACCAGTGCTGTCATCCGCATAGCAATGAATGTTACTAGTTAGCAACATATCATTGATATGCAGAAGAAACAGCGTTGGTGATAGCACACAGCCTTGTGGAACACCAGCGTTAATAGGCTTGTAGTCAGAACATGCACCGTCTACAACAACCTTGATGCTCCGATCTGCAAGAAAGCTGGTGATCCAATTGCATAATTTCTCGGGAAGCCCATAGGAAGGGAGCTTCGAAAGAAGCGCTTTGTGCCAAACCCGATCAAAGGCCTTCGCAATGTCCAGACTAACGGCCAACGCCTCCCCCTTGGACTCTACTGCCTCCGCCCATCTATGGGTCAGGTAGACCAGAAGATCACCAGCTGATCGACTCCGACGAAAACCGTATTGGCGGTCACTAATCAGCTGGTGATCCTCAAGGTACCGGATGAGCTGGCAGTTGATAATGGATTCCATTATTTTGGAGAACAAGGAGGTGATCGCGATAGGCCTATAGTTGGACGGGTCTGAGCGGTCGCCTTTTTTAGGGATCGGGTGGACAAAAGCTGTCTTCCATGAATTCGGGACTACGCCTTGGGAGTAGGAGTACCGAAAAAGACGCGTTAGGACCGGTGCCAACTCCGGAGCACACGTCCTCAGCACAATTGGGGGGATTCCGTCAGGCCCACTCGACTTCTGGATGTCCAGGGAGAGAAGTGCTTTGCGAACCGAGCGCTGTGAGAACAGCACGTCCGGCATAGAGCACTCACACCGCGGGATGGTCGGCGGTGTTTTCCCCCCGTCATCAATAGTCATTTTTTTTTGTAAAATATATTTAACTTATCAAAGTATGCACCGTTGTTATCTATGCACTTTCGCCATCTCATAGGTAGTTGATTGATCCCTTTACTAAAAAAAACCATGGGGGCGAGAATCAATAAATTATTTGAAGGCGGTTTGGACTGCCGCATCGGAGTTGAATTTTTTTCCTTGTAAGAAGTTGTCCAAATTCCGGAAAAAATGGTGATCTGTTGGAGCAAGGTCCAGGAAGTACGGTAGATGTCGCAGAAATTCCAATTGTAGCTCATCTAACTTAGTGGTTGTTTGTTGTGCAATGTGTGGTCTTGCGTTGTCGTGAAGCAGCAGTGGCCTAGAGCGATTGACCATTCTCGGTTGTTTAGCAGCTAGTTCTTCCTTCATGGTTTGCAGTTGCTGACAATAAATATCTGCCATAATCGTTTGCCCAGATTTTAAAAAGCTGTAGTGAACGACACCGCCGCTAGTCCACCAAACACTCACAATTAATTATTTTTCTGAATCTTTTTTCATTTAGGGTAGGATTTGGCTGGGTCTCCAGGGTTCAGCCATTGCGACGAGCGCTACCGATTATCGTCCACTTTTCATAACAAGTAATGATTCGATTTAAAATCCCTTCGATTCAGGATCCTCAGGATTTGCGAATAATTCATAAAACAACTACGATTTCTGCCAATTCAAACTACTGTAAGCCGCGTAGAACTTAGTTCCAAAAAAAAACTCGCTTTTGTATTTAGCCGCACTAAAAAATAGAAAATAAATAATAGTTTAAAAAACTAAAAAAACACGCTTTTGTAGATAACCGAACCAAAAGTAGAAAATAATTTTCAGTTAGTCAGTTAGTTTTTTTTTTCAACTACTATTTATTACTTGATAATAGTTATTCCATTTCAGTCCTCAGGGGTGAGAACGCATCTGAATTTTAATTCTTAATTGAGGATAAATATATGTGGGTCACAGCATACATTTACCATGAGGTAGACTGTGTGCTCGTTTGTTAGCCTTATTCTATTAAAAAGTTGCGGGTTGGTAAGTTTGCAGGCAGTTTGAATCAAAAGATTTTAGTTTTTGAAATAGTTTTCAAATAAGAAGCCTTATTACTTTTTGTTCTTAACCGATTAAAAAACGATAAAATTGTTAGATTGTATGTTCTCTTATCAATGTGTTATCTGCGAGAGGATAGTGAAGAGGTTTAGCAATTGTTTTATTTACGCATTTATATTCTAAACCTCCATATTTTTTACTTAAATAGATAATAAGTGAAGTTGGCTTATAGTTTTAAATGATAAGTACATTTATTCAAGACTTCGAAGTTTGTATTACAAAATCTATTCCAGTCAATAATTCACCGATTATATACTCGTACTAATCTAAAGATATTTTATACACAATAAAATAAATCTCAAAATGTCACGTATTCGTCCTCGGGAGCAGACAGCGCGGGTCGGTCGGACACTATCTTTCAATGCGGCATACCAGCCGATAATAAATCCAGTTCATTCTATAAAGAATTCCAATGGACTCCCCTTGTCCCACGTGTCCCGAGTCTGTCCCCGCGTCCAACGAAACAAAGGGGGCTCAGCTTTCGCCGTTTTCGTGGTCCCTACTTTCGTGAATTGATGAAAAATAATGCTGTCGCAGCTTTCATAGTTTATGCAAATAAACTAACAGGTACAAATATATTTATCCCTACTGTGGCAAGTCAAAGTCAATGTCGAAATATTGGAATGAAGTTCCTTATCGGACGGTACGAATTTGGCGGATGGGAGCTAGGCGAGAAAAAGTGTATGATTTTTCCGTCACGACCGTTTCTGACGTAGTGTAAACGGCCTTGGCGGCTGTAAGAAACCGGGATGGAATAATATCTATCTCCCTCGCACTTTTCTTATCTTGCCATGAAAGAAATATTATTTTATTTTAAATGACGCTTTATTTTAATAAACGATAATAATTCATTTATAGTTTGCATTATTTGTTCATCAATAATATAATACGTTAATCAATAATAATTTACACAATAATGTACTACGAAAAGAATTTCGTTCCAACCGAATGTTTTTTTAGTTAAAAAATACGAGAAAGTTAATACAATCAGACGTAACTTTGCGCTAATCCATTATAGGTTGTAAAGATGTTAAAAATTTAAGATCCACGAAATAAAATAAAATGATGTATCGTACCTAGTGTGAAGAGCATCTTCCACCCTTCATGAATTGCGTGCACTATTCCCGTCACCACTAATCCCAGCACTGCTATTCCCAACACTGCTACACTGTGGAAGACAGACCACCGTCGACCATACAACACTTGTTTCACCTCTAAACGAGGCATCCTCAGGTGAAATATATTCGGCGGTTGCTGACTGCTAAGCTAAGTGTATCGGCGCTGAGATTATTGGTGACGGGGATAGTGCACGCAATTGAGAGAGAGCGGAGGGTATTCTTCAAACTAAGTGAGACACATCATTTTATTTTAGTACGCGCATCGTAGCTAATTAATTTTCAACATTTTTAATACGAGAGAAGCTCTTAAACAGCGGTGGCCGATTTACAGTTGCAAACAAGAAATGTCTGTTGTAAGTTTTATTCGTGCCATTCCATCTTCATTTAAAAAAAAAATTGCTCTAAAAGAAACTCGTGGCAATCATATATGCATCATAGAGGTGTTTAGTCAAGATGGCTATTTACGATTGTTAACGGTTTAGAAAACTATAAAATTGTAGGGAATAACATATGTAAACGTTTAGGTGCGACTTAGCGTTGTCCTAGTCTAAACTTGCAGTACTGAATGTCTCTTACCTTTCCTGCTCTCCGTCGCACGCACTGAGTACATGTCATATACGAGATGGTATATCTTCATCTTACATTATGTAAAAAACATCCTGTCCGATTCACAAGGGGCACATTTTTTTTAGATCAAAGGTGACAAACGAGCGCCCAGCCCACCTGATGGTATGGTAAATGCTGGGGCCAATAGACATCTACATCTATACCCACTCAGTTAAGAATCAAAAAGTGCACTGCTCGTTCTAGAAATTGCTAGGGCTCCTAAGTGAATAAGTACCATCTTTATTAAATATTATTATTCTTAAGATAAATATTCCTACTATTTTTAGCAGATTTATAATATATATTGTTTTGTTTCAGGTAAATAAACATTTGCAAAAACCGTCTGATACAAATGAAGATGGTTTAATTTGTACTGCTCCAGTAAGTTTTATTGCTTTTGTACGCTTTGGAACTTTGCGAATATATATTTGTGTTACTTGTGATCGATAGATTTTCTAGAAAACTTTTGAATATTGTTACACTTAGGAAGTGATAAGGGCGATACGTCAATTAGACAAGCTAGTTAATTGTACCCTGGTTTAATGAGACCGCGACCGTTCGGTGAGGGACGCGGCTCGCACACACCTACACACATAGACATACACAACAAAAACCGAGGTGACAATTGAACTTACAGGACTCACACACCTGATGGTAAGTGGCTACTGCGGTCCATTGGCACCTGAAGCTAACTTCAAACAAAAATGTTTCAGCTGCGTTGTCACCTCTGAGGACTATGAATGCCCACAGTCTTCAATAATACTATATTGTTTTCAATGAAATCAAGGTCACCAATTAGTCTCTAAGGAGTCTAAGGAGTCTTTCTAGAAAGTCCAACGTTGTTGCCAATAAATTTGCAGCAAATTTTTCTTGTGTCTGTTTTGAACCTGGACCCAATAACGAACCGTCATTTTTAAGGTACGGAGAAATCTCAATCTCTAACAACTGATGGCGGTCGGTGTTTACGATTTATTACTTAGTTTACGTTTATTCAAAACTACTGTGTGCGTTCTTAAACCATAATATGTTTTATAAGTTTGAGATTGTAAGGCTGACTTTATTGCCTCGTTGGTCTAGAGATCGTTAACGTAATTGCTAATCTTGCGTCGTACAGAAATCAGTTATTAGATTCTTCTGTCAAGAAGTTCTCAGTAGCAGCCTGGAGTCAGAAATTTTACGGTGTTTCATCCCCTTGCCTCGAAAAGCCGTTGGCCCTGCGCCCGACATGCCGTGTCGGATTACCTTTTTGATTGGTCGGACTATGGGAGTGAGGGAATAGACAGTGCACCTGTGCTTGCGCATACACTATAATCCTGTCCTGTGCAGGACAGGATTATAGTGGTTAGTCTTTGTTAAGATTGGCTGCCGTAACCAAAATTCGTTCTAGAGGACATTATTTTTGCAAGATTGTTTTATAATATATAATTACTAGCTGTCCCTCGCGACTTCGCCCGCGTGGAATTTACTACGATTTCATGGGTTTCAATTTTTTGCGCGGAACCATAATTATTTTTCTAAAATAAAATTATCCTAGCTTACTCATTATAACATCAGCTATCTGCCCGTGAAAGTCCCGTCAAAATCGGTCCAGCCGTTTCGGAGATTAGCCGGAACAAACAGACAGACAGACAAAAATTTTATAAAATATGCATTTAGTAAAAAGCTGTTATTTTAACATTACAAACAGACACTACAATTTTATTTATTTGTATAGATGTACAGCATAATATAACTTCATTAGTTGCAACTTCTACTGAAATAAATAGTCGAATAATATTTAAATTCCAATGAATATCTCGTGAAACATAAAAGCGGGTGTCATTTTGCCGAAAGTACATTTCATTTCGTGATGCTTATCCAGGTGAGCATTCCCATTAATATGGCCGCCTTATCCTGCGGCCCGGTATTGCCAATCATACCGGGATCACTGCGCGCCGGAATCGCGAAAGTCGCAGGCCTACCCCGGGATAATATTAAGTGCATTCAGAATATTACAGCGTACGTAACGTATGATGGACATATTAATAGATATGACTAGTATCGTATGTTTTAAAATTTAAATGGTGATAATGGATTTTTTAATTATTCTAAGCCAGTGGTTGACTACAATCTCATCTGATAATAAGTTTTGATGCAGCCGAAAGTAGTAGAGCACAAACTAAGCTTGACAAAAGCCTTTTCACTAATGCCTTGAAGACACCCACATTGCTTTTGACACACAGGTCAACAAGTTTCAATCTTCAGTAACACCATAAATTTTATATTAAAAAAAAATTATAATATACAAAGCCAAACACACATCGTTAAAATATTTATTGGTATTTAAAAAGTATAATATTTCAAATATGACTGCAGCAAAAATGAGTTGGCTCGGCTAGTACAAGACCATATTATGTACTCACAGAATATCAGCGAAATATAGCAGCTTTAGCTGACGTTTCTGGTATTAGCACAGAATAAATAAGTAGTATTAGTGGGTAATAAGAACAGTCATCAATTTTTTTAATGGTAACGAATCATTTTTTCTAAACCTCAGGGTGACAAAGTATTTTTACCGAAGATAAATAGATGTAGTTTCTTTCATAATATAGTATAGTAATTTTTAATTTTTGAATATATAAAAAATAATATTAAATAAAAAGTAAAAGCCGACTTCAAAGAACTTAAATGTATAAAATAATTTTAAATTCTGGAGTCGGTGTTAAGACATAGTGTATAGAACATCTAAAGCCTTCTTTTAAATTATTACGTGGTAGAGCCATGCTGCAGCTACATTAGTAGTATAATTGTAACACGAATGGGTCGGCTCGACCGGGGAAGGACCACGCTCTAACAAAATGCAAGCGTAAAATAGCAGTTGCTGCTATTTTACGATTCTGTGTTTCGTATGGTGAGTGTAGAGAACCAGAGACCCATTTTACTGGAAATGAGGCATTCCATCTTGGTCCTCACGGGTGACAACGCGTTTGCTTTTTGATTTGTAATCGAGGATGGATGTGGATGTCTATGGCCCACGGCAACCACTTACCATGTGGAATGTATGCTAGTTTGTCACCCTTATCCTACAAAAGAAGCCCCGACTTCCGAGTATGTGTTTATTTATATATTTATATGTCAACTTATTTTAACAGTTTTTTTAGCACATACCAACATTTATTTGTCTATTTCTCACAGGGTTTACTGTTGGAGAATGCCGTAAGGCATTAAGCATGCCCGTTGTAGCCTTTAGATTAAGGTATATTAAAAAAAAGATTAAATAAATAAATAAAAATAAATTTGAAATTATTTTTAGTTCGTTGAAGGTTAGGCCTTGTGGAATATTTAGAAACGATGGCAAGAGATTCAAAGGTATGACATTGGTCCCTTGGGAGAGGTTAAGCCCTAGTGTGGGGATGCTACTTGCGTAGACACTCTGGCGGCCTCTCACCTCAGGGGTACCTCGTTTAGAGCCGGGGTGGCATCAGAGTCAGCTGAATTCAGTAAGTGCCGCAAATATGAGTCTGAGAGATGACTACATATTTGTGTCATTTGTTGTAGAGACTATTGGTCCGTGGGGTTCACGTGGGGTGAAGTTCCTAAAGGAAGTCAATCCGCGACTGGTCGTTGCTGCTGGTGATAAGAGGCTATGGTGAGTGTAGAGAACCGGAGACCCTTTTTACTGAAAACGAGGCATTCCATCTTAGTCCTCACGGGTGACAACGCATCTGCATTTTGATTCGTAATCGAAGATAGATGTAGATGTTTATGGGCCACAGCAAACACTTACCATCAGGTGGCCTGTACTGGTTTCTCACCCTTATCCTATAAAAAAAATTAAAAACAAATAAATTGTATGGGTTATCTTCGTAACTCTCGCCTCGTACCAGTAAGTGAAGTGTGCCCCCCCCCCCCACCCCCACCCCTAGATGGGGTGTCGACCTGGTCAGATATGCAGGAAATGGATGTATGCAGGAGGCTCAGGACCATGATTTGTGGCATTCCTTGGGCCACATTGTGGCATGCATCATTACAACTCTTCACAAGTTCAGCAGTGAACTTGTGAAGAGCTGTAACGATGAAGATGATGGGGTATAAATAAAATATTTTTGAATCACTATTTAAAAATTGTACGAAATACCCAGTTTATTGGTTTAGTTATGGTGTATGATCTCATTGTAAGTAAATTAAATTAGGTGGGCGACTGTTAACTTTTTTATAGAATACGGGTGACAAACGAGCACACAGTCGACCTGATGGTAACTGAGGAAGAGGATGGTTTGGATGACATGATAGAAATCACTCGAGAATGAAAATTCTAGATGCGTTGGCACCGCTGAGGATTAAGATGGAATGTCTTATTTCCATTAAAAAAAAGTCACCTATGTATTCTCTACATTCATCATACGCAGTAGCATTAAGCTGCTATTTTTCGCTGGTATTCTGGAAGTGCGTGATCCTTCGCCGTTTGAGCCAACGTATTCGTGGTGTAGCCATTATCGACACCCTAAATGTCTTACTAGGTCATCACTCCATCTAGTGGATGTGGATGTTACCTTAGTCCTCAGGGGTGACAACGCATTTACATTTTGTTCTTAATCGAGAATAGATGTAGGTGTTTAAGCTTCCACTTACTATCAGGTGGACTGCGTGCTTGTTTGACACCCTTATTATATAAAGAAGATGACTTAGGAATGTGCCTCGTAGCAGGGAGAAGACATATGTTCAGCTTTGAACCTTATGTTGAAGAGAATAATTGAATTTGAATTAAAGAAAGTGTAATATCACACTTATTTGATCTAATGGTATAAATCTAATAGACTAGCACTGAAACGAAAAATAGAGGTCCGATTTAATGTGTCAGTCTTGTAGCGACACTGTATAAAAGCTACGTTTCTATAGAGGCTTACTGACGAACACTTGTGAGACAAATCGTGGGGGCGCACACACACTAGAGCGGTGGCCGGCGAAGCGCAACGTCCCCACGGAAGCGGCATTAAAACTTTTGAGTGATTTCGCTCAGTCAAACGCTGCAAGACGGGCGAGGTCCGGTTCGGACGTGTAAGGACAGGGTGACCACGCCACGGGTTTTGTCTCTGTTGTATCAATTTTATTATTTTCTTTACCTACAAAATTACTTATGAGATGAGATTTTTCATCAAAAGGTAAATATGTATATTCTTCAACTTGCGTTTCGATCATCAATCGCGGTGAATTGAATTTACAGAATATTGAAATAATTTATCTAATATTGTATACCTAATTTATTAAATTTAATAATGTTATCTAATAATGTAACTTAATAATTTAACCTAATAACGTAATTTAATTAATAATAATATTTAATAATGTAATTTAATATGTTATAATTGCTATGTACGCAAATGCGGACGATTATTAAAACATCACATCTTATGGTACCATTTGATTGCAATAAAGATTATGATTTAAGTAAGAATTGTTTGTTGAAATTATAAAATTTATCATTAAAAGCTTTATTATTTAAAACAATACTAAAAACTATAATAATAATTAAAAAAAAACTAAAACTAGAAACTTAAATATCATATAGTCCTACTCCCCGCGGTATCGTGCCAAGAACGCTGGCTGCGTTTCCCCGCTGAATGGCTATACTTAGCCTTTGAGCAAGGAAAGAACCAGCCCTCTTATCACCAGCAACAACGACCAGCCGCGGATGGAGTTCCTTTAGGAACTTCACCGCACGTGGACCCCACGGACCGATAGTCTCTACAGCAAATGGCACAAATATGTCTATCTCTCATTAAAATGAATAATTCTCTTATTCAGTAAATCTACAGCCTAGTGAAATGTAAACATTGTTATGTTTTATGGAAGACTACGGTTTTCTTATATCTTCGCTATGCAATACTTCTAACACTGTACAGTGCCTGTACACTAACTAATGTTGGAATTAAATAACACTTAGTTTTTATAATTTTATCGTGTTGTAAATTAGTGTCGATAAGATCGGAAAAACTAATTTTATTTTGTGTATTACTATATAAATTGCCGTAAAATAAAGAAGATATAAAATGTTTATTTTATTAAAAATATTTAACCCATGTTAGATATAATTAAATCATGGTTTGTTATTATTTAAATGAAACTATTAAGTTTCGTGACCTGTCTCTAGCAATACGTCATAGTTTGGTTACCATTCGCGAAGCGGATGTGGCGATGGCTCGAGTCGGTACAAGTGCACGACTAATTCGTGGATAGTCGACGTTTTCATTCTGCAGCCCATTGAAACTTAATCTCTATTGTGCTATGAATCGTTTTGTAACCGTAGGCGTATCGAATGAAATTCCAATTTATTAGAGTTTTTAATCACATTGCTGTCTAATCGTTGCTTAACTCTATTAGCGTGAAAAGCGAATCAGGTCACTAATATAATTTTCCTAAAACCTACAGTTTGATGATATTCATCAGTAGGCAAGGTCAGTTACGACCTTTTAACCCGACGGCACGAGAAAGAGGGTAATGTTTTTCTAGAGTATGTATAATGTATATACGTCTAATTATTTGGCACATCTGTAGCCAGAACGGCTTTATGGATTTTAACATATTATGGGTATCGTTAGATTAGTCTTAGTTGTGGACATTTTTTACGCAGTCGGGTTTTTGTATCAATGTTTTAAACCTTTAGGCTTGTTATGTTGCTTTTTAACGGAAAGCCAATTTATATCTATTTACAATTTTCCTAGTATTTAAACAGTAGACAAAACCAACTAAAAACCATATTTTTCATTCCATACAATAATTATGTGATGTTTCCTATTCTGCAAATATTTAATTTCAAATTCACACAACAATCTTGAATCACAATGTCGTCTATTCAGCTTGGTCTAAATAAATACCAGCCATCTCCTATTATCAATTGGACATCGCTAAGCGTCCACACGTCCTTGCTGGGGGGTAAGGTATGGGGGTGGGGTGACGTCTCCATCGTCCGCGTCAGCGGCAGATCAATGCCGGACAACCCCACCTGGACTTTTAATTCTAGAGGAGACGGCATGCTACGTGCCGCCTCTTTGTCTTTCAACATTATATTTTTTTCTTTTATTTTGCACAATTTTATTGCTACAGAGCTTTTGAAAACGGTTCATTTATTTTATTAGTTAACTTGGAATTTATAATATAAGTTATTTAAGTGCTAAGTGTAAAAAATACTATATTTGAAATCGCTTGGGCTTAATATGAACCAGTATTGCCTGTGGTCGAAATTGTGACCAGTTGTGTAGAAACAACTTTAAGGATCTGTTTGCATAACTATTTATGAATTCATTTCTCGTGCAGTGAATGCAAAGGGACAGTTCGTACAGGCATTACCGTGATATAAATGCTTTCATTTAATTGACTCATTTAATACATTAGTTATTTGTAAAAATAAAAGTAAATCAATAAATCAAGTCAATTTCACGTACTACTGTAATATTTTACTTTGTACAAGAGCTAATTTTATACATAATAAAAATTTTACCCTTTAGAATATAAAAATTTGTCCTATTTATCATCGAAGTCGAGCTCCATTTTCGTACCCCTCTACTTTTGTTTGTATTTTATTTTAGTTAGTGGCTAACAATAATATTTTGGACACCTACAACCAACTTCAAAAATGGTAGGCTACACATTTGTGTTGCTTACAATATGCGCCTCGAAGGACTAACCACCGAAGTTACGACCGGAACACGGCAGTGCACACATTTCTGCGTGGCGGCAGTAATAAACCTACCCAGAAGGAATACTAGGCACAAAATGAGTCTTATTAAAGTTGTTAGTTGTAATGTCCTCCAGACTGAACATCGGCCTCGACTACCGGACTCAACGGAGACTAGCCATCGCAGGACAGGATTATAGTGCCCAACTGAATGCACAAGCACAAGTGCACTCTCTATTCACTCACACTCATAGTCCGATGGGACGGTAAACCGACACGACCGGAGAGAGATCAGGCGCAGGACCAACGGCTTTACGTGCGTTCCGAGGCATGGGGGTGAGACGCCCCCAACTGACTGACTGACTCCGGGCAGTTACTGAGAATTTATTGACGGAAAAACTGAATAATTTAATTTTTTTGGCCCGTTCCGGTATTCGAACCCGAGACCTCGTGATGAACAGTCGCATTTGCAACCAATAGACCAACTAAATAGTCAGTTGTAAGTTTTATTAGATTAAATAATTAATTAAAATTAAAAATATACATTTTTAAATTATTTACTATTTATTTTCTTACTATCAGTTTTTCTTGGTAATAATGCACTAAGATTAATATAAGATCTGATCTATGTACACTTTTATACAATATTATAAGGCTTTTAGCCGTGATTTGCACTGTGGTTGGTCAAAGGTTTGACTTAAATTCTTGACTATAATTCCATATTAATTTACTCTCTGACCTGAGTTTGAACTTCGCCTGAACTTGATATTCGGAGTTCCTGATCTATCTTCCTCTAACACACATTGCTATAATTGATAATTTTTATTCCTTGTTGCTAGCAAGACGGATTCAACACAGACACAAGAGGCTTGAGGGGAAAATGTCATTTATCAGTTGATGTTTTATACAATTATCTACAAATTATTTATTAAAAATAAAAGGGAACAAATAACAAGTAATCTTTTGCGTACTTCATTTTATAATTTGAAATTACAGTTTTGTGAGCTTTACAGAGATTTTCAAAAACATATTATTTTTCGTTTCATTTCCAGACAATATTTGAATAGGCACTGATAAGGGCAGTTTTTTTTAATTTTTGAGCGGAACTCAACCCTTTTGACGTTATCTCGATGGCGACACGGGACGTCTTGTTCCTGTCGTAATGGAGAGTGAAGCTTTCATAAAAGTTGTGCCAGAAAAAATGAAGATTATTTAAACAACATTGACTGCAATATTTAAAGAAATTGTTATGTTTAACGTTTCAAAATTTGTAACAATAGACATTCTCCATAACCAGAAGAATTAATTTTCCTTTTAGAGCGTTTTAACTTTAAAGTCGCTGCTTTTATTATATTTCATATTAAAAAAATAAAAAATAATATGTATTATTATTGTAAATATATTAAAAAAAAGTTTAGGCAAAACGTCAAATCCGTCATAACATGTTAAACAATAGATTTTGGCGGGTGTGAGTGTCGCGGAAGTAAAATGTCGTCCCTCGAAGTCGCCCGCCGCCCCGTCAGCCCCGGGCACCCGCTTCGTTATCACGTCCCGGACATAATTTAAGACGGGAGTCAAAGGGAACGGCTCTGTTGGTCCGACTCTCCCGGCCAGTCGATTCGTCACTCGCATCTGTAGCTTGCTTTATCCTACATTTTTTATAATACAAATACAGACGGACGGAGTTGGTTATTTGCAATTTTTTTTATAACAATTTTATAAAATATTTATTTTGAGAGAATAAAAACTAAGAGCTAAATATTTTTAAGCAGCGTTTCGGCGTTATAGTGCTAAGAATGGTCCCTGCGTTTTCCGCGATTGGCAAGAAAAGAAAAAGCACTCTTGTCTCTAACGCCGACAAGTCGCGGATAAAGTACCTTCAGTAAATTCACCGCGCGGAGCGATAATCTTTAAAGCATATGACACAAATATGTAGTTATCTCAAAGACTCATCTCAGTTCAATACCGCTGATGCCGTCTGAGGCTCTCTCTGGGATCTTTCCTGCCAAAGTGCTGCTGTTTGTTATATGGTAAAGAGAGTCAGGCGCCGTGTTTTTTTTTATATAGGATATGGGTGACAAACGAGCACACAGTCCACCTGATGGTAAGTGGTTACTGCGGCCCATAGACATCTATATCTATCCTCTATTACAAATCCAAATGCAGATGCGTTGTCACCCGTGAGGACTAAGATGGAATGCCTCATTTCCAGTAAAAAGGGCCTCCGGCTACCTGCACTCACCAAGCGAAACGCAGAGGTAAACCTCTAATTCACGCTGGTATTCTGTGAAGTCGTGGTACCACCCCGGTTCGAGCCGGCCCATCCGTGCGACAGCAAAAGCTGCCGCGTGGCTCTACCACTATATATTTACACATACAAATCTAAAAACCAAATAAAAATAGATGAATTCCTACCACAGTCTGCATCATTTATAAGTTTTGTTTATATTGAAATGTTATTTAACATGCAAACAATCGGTCGGTATACTTTGTGAACCTCGATTGGTATTCCATGGTAGCGAGCCATCAGTAATTGAAGGTACCATATTTATATTGAGTCCATAATTCACGGTGTGTCACATAATTCATCCGTCCCGCGAGCGAGCCGAGCCGAACGCATGCCTCACGCAGCTCCGGTTTGCGTGACAGACTGCCTGTAATGATACTTAAAGCTAATCTTTATGTTATGACAAGTCCCAGAAGTAATAGGAAGTATTCCATCCTCGTTAAAATCAATGGCATGGTCCTTAAAACTTCTTAAATATCTACAATCATGCGTATGGATTTAAAATCCTAACTTTCTTTACATATACAAGCGGGTTAACGAGCATGCGGCTCACCTGATGGTAAGTGACTACCGCCGCCCATGAACAACTGTAATACCAGGGGAATATCAGATGCAATGCCGGCCTTTTAAAAAAGAGGGGGCTCTTTCCTTGAAGGTCCCTAAGTTGTACCGTCGTCTGCTTTGACTGTCTCATTGGTCTAGCGGTTGTAAACGAGATTGCTGATCACGAGCTCTGGGTTCTTCTATCCGTTTTTTTCTGTCAAACAATTTTCAATAACTAGGAGTAAGGTAGTTGGCGGTGTTTCACCACCATGCGTAGGAAAGCGCTTAAAGCCGTTGATCCTCTGCCTGATCTCTTTCCGTTCGTATCGGATTAACGTCCCATCAAACTATGAGAATCCGGGAATAAAGATGGCATCTGTCCTGCGCAGATGGCTAGTCTCCGTTAAACCTGGTCGCCGAAACCGAAATTCGTTCTCGAGGACATCATCATATATATATATATATATATACACAGAGTTATTTTGCAATAACCGGCTAAATTTGTAGAAGTCATTCAGAATAAGTAATATAGGTCAAATGGTGAAGAAAAATTAATAAAAAAAATCTCAACGTACAGTCCTTTTTATCTTTTAAATTCAAAATTCGTGGTAATGTATTATTTTAACTGATAGTCTACTATTTTACTACGCACGCACACATTCGGTGATCGTTCGACAAAAACTGTGAATTGTATCGAACACAGAGGAGCGCACGTAGCGTAGTTGTTGCCCATAAATCACATTCAATTTGGGATAATTTCAAATAAAAGTAGAAGCCTTATTTACTCGTATTTTCAAAAACTGCAATAGGTATATTATTATTTATATATTTGAACTTAACTTTAAAATTTGGCTACTCTTTCATTTATATGTCACAGTCAAAACTCATAACCGATCAAAACTACTTTTGACCGCAAAAATCAGGCAAAAATGGTTTTGACCGATGCCCTTAGTCAAAAACTGTTTTGACTGGTTTTTGTGGTCAAAAGTGGTTGATTTAAACTTCAGACATTCGGTCAAAACTCGCAATATCATTAACAGTAGGTTAAGTTGCGGCTGGGGTGGTCCTTGAATCACCCTAAAGCCGCGTACATTATAATGATATAAAATATAATATTGAAGAAATTGAACTTTTTGATTTCAGAAATTCAAAAAGTATAAGTCAAAAGAAGTTTTGACTAACATTGTAGGTCAAAACCACTTTCAACCGATGTACTCGTAATTTGGTCAAATCACTATTACCCAGCAGTTAAAAGTCGATTTGACCAACGGCCTTAGTCAAAACTACTTTTAACTGTAAAAATCTGTTAAACGTGGTATTGACAAATATCCTTAGGCTAAACTACTTTGGCTGTAACATATATGTATATATTGTTATCGTGAGGCTCTGCTGTAATAGCAGTAATCTTGTAGTTCATTCAGAATCCGTCACTTCATTTCGTCATGTGAGTGTTGAAAAGGGGCCTAAAGATACAAACACTCACGCCTGTCACCCAGGGGGGTAGGCAGATACTACGGACTTCTATTTGGCGCTATCCTGACACACCTCTCTCGCCTCCTTTACATCCATATATCTACGCATACACGCTCGTCGGTTAAGGGTACTCCTAGTCTGGCCCATTTTCAATGTATCGCCGATTTGGTCGATAAACCTTCGTCTAGGGCGTCCCTTCCCGACCCTGCTGTTCACTTCTGCAACGTAAATTTGCTTTGTCACTCTTTTGCCTATAGTAAAGGCCAGAAAGACCTCATGGTTCAATATATGGCGGTATACCATCTCCTGTTTGGCAGGTGCTTAATGCTCAGGCTGACAACGAAGAGCGACAGCACAAGACGTCTGGTATTGCGATTGTCAGTCCGTCCTGTCAAGCGTAGTGTGTAAAGCCGTAAAGGTCCATCCAGTAATGGACTAAACGGGATGACAAAATGAATATGGCTTATTGAAGGTTTTAGAACTTAATTTGCGTTTTCCCGCGTAATGAAAAATGTTTGAAGAACTGGGCAGGACACATTATTTTATTTCATTACGCGGAAGGAGCCGTGCTAACTCAGATGGTTAACGCTCGCTGTAAATTTCACAATACCCGAGCAATCCGAGTTCGATTCCTCGGCACCAATGAAATTGTTAATTGCAATTTTAAATGCTGATTGCCACATGCTCGGCGTTGAAGGAGAACATCGTGAGGAAACCAGCATGTCTGAGAAAAAAGGAAAAAATTCGAAGACATGTGAAGTTCGCCAACACGCACTGGGGCAGCGCGGCGGGCACTTCCTTGCTCTAAAACCCTATCAGAAATGAGAGGAGGCCTGTGCCCAGCTACGCGGAAGTAAGTAAATTAAGTTTTAACAACTGCAATCCAATTAATTTCCGCAAAATAACGCCTGATTCTGTGAATGAATATAGTTCGCCAAATAGCAATGTCTCTATCTGAAGGGTAAAGAGGGTATAAGTACAGGCTCTGGAGCATTCCATCTTAGTCTTTAGAGGTAGAGGTAGAATAACGCATCTGTAGCATTCTTTGTTGTTTGATGTATGTTTATGGGTTGTATAAGCTTCTTTTTTTTTGAATAAAGATGAGAAACGAACACACGGTCCACCTGATGGTAAGTGGATGCTGTGGCCCGTAGACATCTACATCTATCCTCGAATAAGAATTAAAATGCACATGCGTTATCGCCCCTGAGGACTAAAATGGAATGGATACCATCTATATGTAAAAAATATAACAACGAATTCGATACAATTTCTGGAACAGACGATATAAATATTGGCAATACTAAAGTCTGTTTATTTTAGTATTAATGCAGGTTCGCCGCAAAAGAAAATTTGTGCCCTCCCAAACTCGTGTACTGGCAAACTCGGTGCCATTATCATACTAACCATGTCCGATTTATTACTCATTCGAATTCGCTGGCGCGGTTCAATTATTATAAATATGGCGGGGATGTGGGTCAGACGATGCGCCGTGGGTGGGTAGGGGTGGTGCAAGGAGGTGGCGACGGAGGAGGGGGACACCCGTCAATCGATTGTCAAGGAGTGCAGCGGATCGGGCGGTGTGGGATACATTCACGAAGAAGTTTTGAAGACTCGATGCATTTATACGAAAATGCAGCTATGTTTAAGTTTTTATAACTCACTTTGTGTCTTCCATCTCGCTTGGTATAGCAGATGCTATGCCCTCTGGGCATTCGTAGGCCGATTGACGCAGTATTCGTAGTGATCACTTTTCTTAATTAAGTACTCTCAAACTTTAGCTAAATACCCCTTTATGATGAAGGTCATATCCGCCTGTGACTGTTGTTCCTGTTAAGCAACCGACACGTCTAGAATTATTTTTATATTATTTTTTAAACATTATTAAATAAATAAAATTAATTAAAATTAAACGCCATAAAGTCCGTAAAATTTGTTAATTTAATGGAATGTGTTCAGTGTCTTTTTTTAATTTATTATTGCAATTTCACTAAAATAGTACTTTCTTGTTCACCATAAGTCCTTGAACGTCCACTTATAATGGGCCTTCGCTATTGCAGGGAGAATTTCCCATAATTGTAAGGCTTAGCAGAAGGATTTCCTTAGGCAGTACCAGGCGTCCTTCACCTTTGACATTGCAATAAATGATGTCTTATATTTCAAAAATACAATTAGGCCTTTTATTATATGTATTCAGTTTTTGATAACTTTAGATACAGTTTATATGTGTTTATTTTTGTTGAATATTACACCGAGGAAACAGTAATATAATAAGTATTAAATATGTGGAAATTAATAAGCTAAGTTTTCTATACGTGGTAGAGCCATGCTGCAGCTATATTAATAGTATAGTTGTAGCACGAATGGGTCGGCTCGACCGGGGATGGACCACGCTCTCACAGAATACCAGCGTAAAATAACGGCTTAATGCTGCTGTGTTTCGTATGGTGAGTGCAGAGAACCAGAGACCCATTTTACTGGAATCGAGGCATTCCATCTCGTTCCTCACGGGTGACAACGCGTTTGCATTTTGATCGTAATCGAGATGTCTATGGGCCACAGCAACCACTTACCATCATGCGAATGTATACTCGTTTGTCATCCTTATCCTATAAAAAAGCCCCGACTTCAGAATATGTGTTTTTTTGTGAGTGTAGAGAACCGGAGATCCTATTTACTGGAAAAGAGGTATTCTATCTTAGTCCTCACGGCTGACAACGCATCTGCATTTTAATTCGCAAACTAAGATAGATGTAGATGTCTGTGGGCCACAGCAACCACTTACCATCAGGTAGACTGTGTGCTCGTTTGTCGCCCTAATTCTATAAAAAAAAGTTTCGTGTGATAAAATTATTTATTTACTAGTTATTTTATGTTATGTTTGTCTGCAAATTATATTTCTCCGTGATACAGTAGACAATCCTAGTGTGAGGTAAGATTTTTAATACAAGTAAAAGTAAAATCTTTATTCATCCCACTCCTTGGCATAGGTGTCTTCTACTTTGTTGAAAAGGTGTACGCGAGAATAAAGTAGAGAGCTTTTAATTATTAAAAAATCATCTAAGGAGATTGAATCTGTCGAGTCACCCAACCCGAGCGGTAACTGTGTTTATGTCACGAGTATGTAAAGAAATAGAGAAAGCAGGTGATAAAAAAGCACGTTCGCAGCGATCTGAGGGAATATATTCGTTTGATGACAATAACGTGTGTTTTATAGTTGTCGGAGCGGAGCCGCGCTGCGTGGGAGTGGGCCTCTGTTTACGACATTATCGCTCGTCAAGTACGGTAGAGAAAACTGCGAAGTGGATCAGATGCGGCATTGCAAGTCAAATTGTTTCTACAATTATTCTTTTTAGGAATGCTATCTTTAAAGTGAAAACTTCTTTAGGCGTGTTCTTTGTGAACGAAAGTGACCGTCACGTTCGGGTTTGTGACGCTGAATCGGGTTTACTCGGCTTCACTCGGCTTCACTCGACATCAAACACGCTCGGCTCAGTGGCGCATTGAATCGTGTATATGTTACTGTAAAAGCCTGAAGTTTGGTGAATCTTAGGTTTTACTTTTAAATCCTAGGATTTATAACATGAGCTGGTAAATGTAAGGATTGATATAAAATGCGACGATTTTTCGCGCTTTTACCGTTAGAGTTTGGTACATCCTAGGTTTAACCAAGGACTATCAGTAAGTGTTGTTTTTGGAAATGAAATAATATATTTATATAAGTAGAAAGTATTTATTAAACATTGAATCATATTACCTACATAATTTTAAAACATATTGATGGTGATTTTTGAAAGTAGAATATAGAAAAATGAAGAGGCTTAGCTCTCCATTGACGTCCGTCGAGTTGGGGGTTGTTAATATTTTTCATAAAGATTACATTATTATAAGCACACACGCAAAGTTTAAACATGCGGAAGCGCGTATTTTTTGAGAAAAAAGAAATTAAAAATAAATTGTTTTTGCAATGTTTATGTCAATTCCTACCGTAAAACTGACGCTATTTTGTATTGTCACTGTCATCGTCAGTAGGGATGTTGAATCTTTCCGAAGAAGATGTTTTCGAAGAATTAATTAAAGCAATACAATATGTGTATAAAGTTGATTAATAAATTATGTCAAAGAACCGAATTGATTGGCCCCGACTCCACCTGGTACTAGTCTGTCCTAACCATAGAGTGTTTTTATAAAGCCGGAGGCGCGTAGAGGGAGCAGCCTTCGCCTGCTGTAATAAATCGTAGGTATCAGACGAGCCGGAGTGGCTGAGGCTGGTCGCCGAAGGCGACCAACAAGCCGAAGCTGCGCACGCGGACGCTGCTCTTCCCGCAGCGCCGGAGACGTTGCAGTCTCAAAATAAAAACAGAAGGTGACACAGGTAGCGGAGAGGGCTGCACACTGTTTGCAAGAACGATAATGCGCCGAACACGTCTAGACATGACTATTTTTCAACATTTACCGTGTCTTAGAGGTAAAAACTAAGATTTACTGAGTGAATGCTTTTAAAAGTCCGAAATAAGCGATTACCATAGAACACTTCGGACTTTTACCTTATGGACTTGGTAAATCTTAAGTTTTACTGCAAAATCTTAGAATTTACCGTAGTTCTAGCTTTTACAGTAACATATACTCGGCTCCAGTCATCATACGTCAGCCTCGCTTACTGTCAGACAAGGAGTGCATCTTTCCTATAATTACGTTTTTATTATTACGTAAGTTTTCATTTCTTTCGTGTGCTCATAAGTACATATCCATTTTTTATGTTTCTTTTTGCTATTTTTTAATTCTCTACACTCACTATATGAAGCACAGCAGCATTAAGCTGCTACTTTAGGGTGGTATTGTGAGAGCGTGGTCCTACCCATTCGTGCTACAACCATAATATAGCTGCAGTCTGGCTCTACCATGTGTGAAATGTGAAAATAGTATGAAACAGAAACAAAAACAGAAACTTTTTTATTCAATATAGATTATAAATAATGCTTATTGAAAGTCACTCTTTTGACCACTGGTTCGAAAAAAAACCTCTGTCCTGGGAAGAACCAGCAAGAAACCCAGCGGGACTTTTTTTTAAAAATAACAGCTTACAATCATGTATGTTACACAAATTAACAACACAACAAATTAGAAATAGCTTGGTAGCGATCACCTCATTTCCAGGGGTTATTATCATCTATAAATTCTTTAATACTATAATAACCCTTTTTATACAAACTTAGTTTAATAAAGTTTTTGAACTTTGAGCAGGTCAAATTTTGTATATTTTCTGGAATTTTGTTGTAAAAGCGTATACATCGCCCCAAGAATGAATTACTGACTCGATGGAGTCGAGTAACCGGTACTACTAGCTTGTGTCTGTTCCTAGTATTTACAGAATGAATATCACTTATTTTTGTAAAACTACTTTTATTTTTGTGTACGTACATTACATTTTCATACGTTCGTCATACGTATACGTTCTCATCTTAAAAGTTGACTTAAAACGGGGTTTATAGATTAAACGTGGCCTATAATCTGTCAGAACAAACACTAGACGATGCAACAATGCTGTTACAACAAAAACTTGCCGTCGTGTGAAATTTGCTTTACGTGCAGCAGTTCTGTATTTAGGTGTTTACTATCACAGAATAGAATAGGAAACAATATTTTATTCAATATAGATTATTACAGAATACTTATTGGAAGTCATTTTTTTATTTACCTCTTGTTCGGACAATACCCCTGTTTTCAGATTAGTTTTGATTATTTTCTCAGACACAAAATTTTACACACGCATATATATATATATATATATATATATATATATATATATATATATATATACACTAGCTGACCAGGCAGATGTTGTTCTGCCCTTTCCGACGACCATTTGCTTTCCTAAAAAAAACCTCTGAAATTAGCAATAAAAAAAATTGAGAGTCACTTATCGGGATAAAAACTGTCATATCTCTCAAGTTGGACCAAACTGCACATAGTGTGCAAAATTTCATTGAAATCAGATTAGTAGTTTAGGAGTTCATCGCGGACAAACAATGTGACACGTAATTTTTATATATAAAGATATACATCATAGATCCGTCGTGGTTTCTGAACAAAGATTTTTCCCACAGTAGCCAACTGTGAAGGACGGTGGTGGAATTCACCGTTTATATATCTAATAGTATAGGTGATTTCCTATACATACAGAATAAAGGAGAACAGAATATGATAACTCATTCAAGATAGATTACAAGATTTACACGTGGTAGAGCTATGCTGCAGCTATATTAAATGTATAGTTGTAGCACGAATGGGTCGGCTCGACCGGGGATGGACCACGCTCTCACAGAATACCAGCGTAAAATAGCAGCTTAACACTACTGTGTTTCGTATGGTGTAGAGAATCGGAGATCTTTTTGACTGGAGAAAAGGCATTCTATCTTAGTCCTCACGGGTGGCAACGTATCTGCATTTTGATTCTTTATTGAGGGTAGATGTAGATGTTTATGGGTCTCAGCAACCTATGATAATAGCTATTGAAAGTAATTTATTCTGTATACATCTACCATGGCATTCTAACGTGGCCCCAGAGGTACCTATTTTTGTGTAAAATATATTGTTGTTATCCTTGGTGGTTCATAAGCCCCAAAAATATTGATGTTGATTATTGATCAATTTTTTTTATCATTTATTAATAACTTATCAAACATCCCAATCCTATGAGGCAATATCCAAGGCTGGACCAAAAGACTGTAAAATGGTTTGTTATATGAAGTAGGTAATGTGTTTTCTAATTACCGACCGAAGATTCGGTTTCGGTTTTGGCCAAAAAATATAGTTTCAACTACAGTTCCGGTTACTATGCTATTATTAACAAAATTGCAATTAAATATAATAATCCAGTTATTGAAAAATAACAATTCCACGAGAATACCGTACTTTGCCACATCCAAGGCGAATATTCTGACATCCGCCGTCATAACAGCGGCGTCTTCGGCGACACACATCAACGACTATTCTTGAACAGCTCTAGTAACTATAAATACGCTTTATAGCTCTATCAATCCCATGTACAACAGCTGGACCACTCGTTAAGTGGACGATGATTGATCTCGCGACGTCGCAGCGTCGTCAACCGCATAAATCCACGGAATATTTTAGTGGTGCGGATTACGTAAATTTATCGTATTGTTGTTGGAATGCTCAAACGTTTGTCTTTTTGTAAATCCGTGTAGCGTTGCGGATTTTTATAATTGTGTGCTTGTATGTCGGGGCGTTGATATGTCGTATTGCTTCAATCGGAAGAGCAAGCTCAGTTTTACATAACGGAAAAAAATTTCAAACGCTAAAGGTAGCTGGGCTAACTATGACATCGGGACGTCAAACATCACAATCACCTGCGTGACCTTAAAAATAAGGTTAATTAGTTAAGTTAATACTGCGTTTTGACAGTCTTACCCATCGTAAAATAATTTATGACTAATTATCCATTTTATCAATCAAGCTATAGTGTCTATAAAATTTATATTCAATGTTAAATCTTAATTTCTCACATGGTAGAGCCACTCTGCAGTTGTATTATGACCGCATAATGAGTGGAGTCAATTGGAATAAGCCCTCAGAAACCAGCATCAAATAGCAGCATAGTGCTGCTGTGTTTTGTATCGTGAGGTACGGGTACTTATTGCTTTTTTCATTAGTAGTGACGCATTCCATCTTAGTCATCAGAAGTGTTAATGCATATGCATTATAATGGGGGAGCAAAGTAGTAAATGGGCAGTAGCATCTTCTTAGTAACCATCAGAAAAGGAAACTACGGTTGCCAACTCGCTTACAAAACGTGGCAACTGTGGCAGATAATATGAGGCCTAATGAGACAATATAATATGTGTGAAGCCTCTGTTTAGCGATACACTTTTGATAGCCTGTAACGGTAACGGATACATGTAAGTGTCAATGTAGTACATATGATACACAAGTACTGTGTGCTCGTTTGTAATCCTTATATAAAATAAAAGTATGATTAAGAAATTTGCATGGATACATTGTCTTGCTCTACATATACTTGTAGCCTAGTTATTATTATGTTTTCTATTTTGTTTTTATTTTCTGCCGTAAAAATCAAAATAAACACGCAAAATAAAACCAAAATTAATTATGTGAGAATAACGTCACACCTGTAATTAAGGTATGCCCGAAAAGTTGAACGACCTAATCGCCGTCGAGGGTACATTACGAGCGCTTTTATAGGAAGAGAAAAACTTAAAAAAGCGTGAACGGTGAACCACGGAAGACATAAAACGACCGAGCTATGATATATAGCCAACGGGAGTTGCAGACGAAAAAAGAAGTCGGTAGCAACGGTGACGTCTCCGTGATTTATACAATAAACACATAAATCTGACTTCTATCTGTCAGACGAACGTGTAGGGCGGGAGTAAACGAGTGATGAGCGCGCGACTTGCATGCGATCAGAAATATTAACCTCGATGTTTGTTGGAGAATTTCTTCAAAAAATATTTCTCATTGTTTTAATTGAACGGTACGGACTTGATAATATCTTTAAATGAATACGTGAAGAGAAATTATTATTTTATTACTCTAAGGCTAATGACAAACACTTATTAGTCTGTGGCCTTATAGTCGCACAGAGTAGAGATTGTCGCTAAAGAATTTAAAAAGTTGCCAATAAATATTTACTGATGAGATTAACTATGATTTCAAATGTTCCTTTTTCGATAGTGATAGTGAAGTGCATGTCAAGGCATATGTTTTATATATTAATGTTCAATTAAAAGGTAAATACAGCTTGCTTAATATACACACCTTTACAAGTAGTAAAATTAAAAATCTTGATCAAATTTATAAGGGACTACATGAGAAGCACCACTTTTCAAATAAAAAAAATCATCAAAATCGGGTCTCCTAGAAAAAGTTATGAGGTAACACATAAAAATTATAATAAAATAATAAAAAATATAATCGAATTGAGAACCTCCTCCTTTTTTTGAAGTCTATTGAAAATTGATAACTTATGGTCGAATTTCGACCACTAGGCGACTATTTGTACTAACTAGTGTCTGATAGAACGTGTCTTACAACTTCTTATATTGATTCTAAAACACAAATTTAAAATAAGATCACTTAAAAAATCTCAGATTAAAGGTAACTCATAAATTTTTGTGTTGGCTTTACTCTAGAGATGATCTAAGAGTTCCGTGTTAAAATTAGCAAAACGTTAAAACTGATTTTTGGGCACCTGGCATGTATTATAATTACTATTTTCTATTATTTAATCGATCTAGTTGGTTCTTACTGTATTAATTGCCCATCTTTTTTGCGCATTATATCGTCGCCTTTCTAACACATAAAGTTAGATTTGGTGATAATAAAGCAATATATCACGATTAGCACGCGTAGCATCTGAGCAAACTGTAGTCAAGTCGTATTTGTGCCAATCGATATTGTTCACACTTAGTATACGTTCCCAATTCAAAATCGACATTTATTTTACCAGTAGCTTTCGATGTTTTAAGAGCTTTGATTTTTCATATATAACATAAAGACATAAAACAAGTCTCACGCCTGTCACCCAGAGGAGAGGCAGAGACTACGGACTTCCATTTGGCACGATCCTTACAAAACGCATTCTGCATTTTGATTCTTAATTGAGGATAAATGTAGATGTGTATGGGCCACCGCATTTAATTACCATCAATCAGGTGGACTATGTGCCCGTTTGTCACCTTCATTTTATAAAAGATCCATATTACTTTTCATCATAGGCCTGTGAAAAGTGGACGTGAACCTCTCCCGTTGTGTGTTTGCCTTAATTAACACGCTTGGCAGGTGAATCGCGGTGTCGGACGTCTCGCATCTTTGACACTGCTGCCCGTCGGCAGTCTGGGTATTTAAGTCTTACATAAACGACATGGTTATACTATCAATCGGAAGCCAAAGGATTTATCTAGCAATTTCCATAATCGCGAATTACCAACACCCACGGGACGAAATGAAGTGATGGAATTGTCTTACACCGGAATTTCCTACGTAAGCAAATCTATATACGTACCCGATACCAACAGCCCACTGATTTCCAGCGTTGGAGATACTGTCATGCTACATTAGTATCGCTGTATTTACGAATTGTATGATTCCTAGTCGTCACATATTATCCGTATATAAATCCGTAAAATTAGAAAATAGTTTGCAAAAGCCAAAAGTGCACGCCGCATGAGCGTTTCATTTAATTTTGATTAAAAAAATATACTGTAGTCCTAACTTTTAAAATATGTTATTTACGTGTTTTAAATTTAACGCTCTATTACTTTATCAGGTAGTGTCACCTACAGGGGAAAAAATAATAATGTTTAGCAAAATAAATCGATTACACAACAACGTATAAAATCGATATAGGCTGTATGGCTCATTTTGTCCTTTGTCTATCAAGGGCTAAAAATAATATGAAATAGGGAACCAGTTGATGTAATTCTGAAGCTAATAAAAAAACCCGGTCTCGATCCCCGTCCCAGTTACGTTAATTCTTTCGGGAGTTATCGTGACCACATACAAAATCAACATCCGGACGTCCACGTAATGATTTTTCAACCGGTTTTTTTCTTCAAAGTAGCAATATAAAATGATTTTTTAACCGACGAAAAAACGGAGGTTCTCAAATCGACGTGTATATTTTTTATGTTAGACCACGCATAACTTTTTACATAGTGGACCGATTTTGATTTTTTTTTTATTAGATATAAATTTGAATCGGCGCTAAACAATCAATGAACAAAGACCAGTAAATTACCTTAAATTTAAAGAAATAACCAAATCAAATTAACAATGCCGCGCATCACGCTTTACATAATTAATTAATTTGCTTGTTTGGCGCCGACTCAAAATTACTTAGGTATACTTACAATAGTTTTAGAACTTAGTTATTAAGGTTAATTAAAAACTCAAATAATTACAAAAATATATACTTAGGTATACTTAAATTAGTTTAAGAACTTAGTTATTAAGGTTAAATAAAAAGGTTTATTATTTTTTGCTTTTTAGTTTTTTCAGCTGTTTAATTTTTTTGTTAAAAAGTTTTTATTAGAAAATATAAGATGGATTAAGTAGAGGGTTTTCTTGATATACGGTTACTCATATTATCATATAACTGCAATATGGTTATGATAGACGCATTTTAAGAACACAAAATTGCTTGACCTTGACGTGTCGAGTGTAAAGCACTATCTAATAAGGCTTCGCATTATGAAGCGTGCACTATACGAAATCATTATAATTTAATAAACTTACCCCCATGGTTACTATTATTTACATTTAAATACGCTGAGAAGTTCGCTGCATTATAGAAAACGGACGCTCTAGTACACTATAATCACGTATGCTTTGAAACCATACATTTCAACCTTAAAACCACTTCATAAAGTTCAATTCCGTACACAATTACACAGTCGGCGTGACCGCGACGCCTGGACTCGCACGTCGTTGCCAAATCGACGGTCATCATTTGCAAACTTAACAAATATACATAAGTCTCATTTCGCTAACAAAACATTCCGAGGCGAACAATAAATGGGACTACGACTTCCTAGGTTTGGTGTTTTGTGCAAAAGTTTGTGATACTGCTCGATTTTAGCCTACGGTAAGGCCTGCGACAAGAAAAAATAGGAGAGCTGTTTTCTTTCGCTGTGAATGAAATAAGAAAAATGAAATAAGTATATCATTTTGTTCTAATATTTTATGTTTACAGTTTTTGACAGGAGAACAGAATATACTTAAGAGTTATCGAAACGGTTCGTCTCAGCAATAACGCTGAACAGGATTATCTCCAGCGCTGGTTTTCAGTAAAACCTAATTTGCAATCCCAAAGAGGATCCATCAGCTCTTAATGTCCCCTAGGTGTCGTAAGTGATGACAAACTAGAAAAATCTGTGGTTTTCGAAAGATGGCAGTAACATTTCATTTACGTCGGACGTAAAATGCCCAGACCAACCTAAACAACCAAAGGTTGATTAAATCCTGTCAACTGTTTACTTAATTTTTTTCACTACGGGCTAGTGACTCGTTACCAGTAAAAACGATCTCCGACTGCTATTTTACGCTGGTATTTTGTGAGAGCGTGCTGCTTCCCCGGTAGAGCTGACCCATTTCTGCTACAACCATAATATAGCTGCAGTATAGCTCTACCACGTTAAAGTACTATTGGTAAAATCGCCCAAACCAGTACTAGTCATACGTTAAACGCGTACTCTAACAATCGATACAGAGCCGCCAGACGAAACCGAGCGCGGTGGCATTATCATATTTTTGAAGCGCCTGGCAGCGGCACTCGTAAACATCAAGCGAAATGAGCACTAATTTCCCCGCGCTGCCTTCCCGCTAGCGCAGAGGAGCCCCGCTTTACATAAATTTGTCATATTTGCACGCACCCCCCAGTAGACCGTGCCAAGTTTTAAACGAGCGGAAACCGGCGTGATGGCCCTGTGTGAACTGAATGATGGCTGACGCTTTAATCTTCTTGACCTGATTGTTAGGTCATTTTCTTGTTCTTAACACGATTATTAGCTTGAGCTGTATATACGTATGTATGTCTGAATTTTGTTATATAGTTTTTATACACTTTCGGACGCCTGTATTATATAAAAATTTGCAAACATATTGAGGAATGATGGTGATAAAATAATTTCACTGCGGAACTAGAATTTTCACTAGGATCATCACGGCTCATATTTTATTATTTTTTAAATTTTTTATTTCATTTTTTAATAATAGATTTCTAAGATCCAAAGATGCAATGAGAGCTTCTGTTTTTTTAAACGGCCGGCAACGTACCTGCAATTACCCTGGAGTTTCAGTTGTTCATGGGCGGCGGTAGTCACTTACCATCAGGTGAGCCGCATTTATGTGGCGTTTACCCCCTCTTATATAAAAAAAGATACTGAGACATAATATAGATACTTTTGAGATCAGCGTGTGGGTATCATTTAAAAGCTTACTGAAACAATTTTTAAAATTATTTTTTTTTATAGGATAAGGGTGAAAAACGAGCACACCGTCCACCTGGTGGTAAGTGGTTGCTGCAGCCCATAGACATCTACATCTATCCTCTGTTACAGATCAAAATGCAGATGCGTTTTCACCCGTGAGGACTAGGATGGAATGCCTCTGTTCCAGTAAAAAGGCCCTCCGGCCACCTGCACCCTCCAGGCGGAACGCAGAGGTAAACCTCTACTTCACGCTGGTATTCTGTGAGGTCTTGGTACCACCCCTGTTCGAGCCGGCCTATCCATGCGACAGCAAAAGTTCCGCCTGGCTCTACCACTGTTAACTAAAAATAATTTAATAAATAAATAATATCATTAATTTCATTTAATATCTGTTCTCTGCCGTATAGTCGAAATAGTCATTTAGACAACTTCAACTTTCATTTACTCAACATTGCAAATTAAGATAATAAGATATAGATAGGAGAAAATTAGTAGAATTTCGTTTTTTATCAACAATTAATGGTGCGGTTGTTTCGTGTTGAAACTGCGAGCAGAGGATTCGAATCCTTCAGGGAAGAAGTATTTGTATGGTCTACAAATAATTGTTTCGGTTCTCTAGGTTTACCCTGGTGTGATAGATGTATGTAAAACGCCGCCACGGCACATGAAAAGTCCCTGATGGAGGGGAGAGACTAATTACGTCGATGTAATTAAACTCTTGTATGATTCATTCATTATTTACAGCCCTTTACAAGTCCACTGCTGAACATAGCCCTCCTACAAAGAATGCCATAAAGCACGGTCTTGAGCCACCTGCATCCATAGACTTCCTACATGTCAACCGAGTCGTCACTCCATCGAGTGGGGGTCCGCCCTACACTTCGCCTGCCGGAACCAGGCTGCCACTCGAGAAACTCTTCGCCATCGGTTTTCGGTTCTTCGAGTTATATAACTGGCCCATTGCCACTTCAGCTTACTAATCAGTCAATTTAAAAAAATAGGATAATTATATTTATTTGTAAAATAAATTATATCAATAGTTGACTTGAATTGTAGTAATCTTTACATGCGTGTTATAATTTAATTAAGACATTTTTGATGGTTCGCATAAAAACAGCATTTCTAATTACAAGCGATTCAGAAAGGAGGGTAACTTGATCCGCCCACCGTACGTAACATCTCGATTTTAAATCATTCACGTTCAAGTTTCACGAGGACGGGCGCCGTGGCTCAAAGATCACAATAATTGTAATAACAGTAGACTTGACAAACTATTAAATTTATCTTAAACACATGATCTTATATTGCGGATAAGTAACAGAGGTGTAGCACCAATCATAATATTGTGGTTTGAGATGATTATATTATTCCCCCCCCCTCCCCTATAGTAAGTCAAGAGATATTCACACGGCTTACGTGATAGTTATACCGCCATCTACAGCCATGTCTTCCAGTTTCAATTATTCGCTTATAATAATAAATAGAAGACCGAAATTCGGTCTGAAGAACGTTATTACTTATTATCCATATCATCCATAATAATAATGTTCAGAACATTATTTATAATAATGTCCTCCAGAGGGAATTTTGAACTCAACCGAAGAGAGATCAGACGCAAGGGGAACGACTATGCGTGCTTTTTGAGGCATGGGGGTGAGACCTAACCAACTCCAGACTTCGGGGGGCTTTTACTAAGAGTTTCTAAACAAGAAACTCGATAAATAATCTTGGTTCGACCTGGGATTCAGATCCGGGAAAGCATGATTAGCAGTCGCGCTTACGACCACTAGACCGAGGCAGTCTCACAGCATAGGAATGATTGACTCTTACACCTCGATCACATAGAGTAATTTTTGATTAAATAACATTGAATGACTATTAAATTAGTATTAAGTATTTCATTATCTTTTGTTAAAAAGTATTTTGTGTCTTTTTATAAAAACAACGTTGATGTATTTGTTGGATATTGAAATGATAGTTTTCACGTGTCTGTTCCATAATCTTTGATAACAGAAATGCAACAATCGCAGACCCGCCATAAGTCAGTCAGCTCCCGGGTCGGGAGCTACGTTTTTTACTCCAGTTGACTTATAGCCGCTCCTTCGTGACGACTGATTGATTAGGAGTTGCTTGCTTTTTGTTCAATGTTCTAGCTACGGTCAAACTGTGATGGAATTTTAAAATCAATGAGTAATGAAATTACAGTATACTTACTATAAAATAAGTCCTATGTCAGTTTTTAGTGTTAAATTGTTTACAATCAGTCTGGACACCAAAATGTCGTAAGTACATACTATGATTAAACCTTTGTTCAACATAGACGAGTGTCACGATTTATGGAAAGGAATGTCTAAAAAACAGTTTCTCACTCAGTCATAACTCTCTAAGTTATTTTCCCAAACAACCTTCGACTTGCAAGTAATGGGGTTAACCCCCGCAGCAACCTAAAGGTATCCGGTACAATTAATAACATCATGCCGCCGTACATTACTGTTCGAATGTCACATAATCACGCAGAGATCACGTCAGAACCATTCTTCAACCCCATTCGGGGGCCCCCTGTTGCAGAAAAGCGAATAATTTCTTTATAAATTATTACAGCGAGTGAGAATTGAACTGATATCCTTCAAAGGCGCGATGGGGGCAGACGCTGGAGGGCGGGCGGCGCCGAGGGACGTACACCGTGATTTATTGGGCTATAAAGTATTATAATTAAAAGCTGGAAACGAGGGGGTGAAACTATACGGTGGACGGAACTATGGCCCGTTTCCTAGCCCACAAATGTTGTAATAGCGACGATGATCGGCCAGGTACACACGGCGACCCGTGCGCCCCCGTCGTCTGCTGCCAGTTTTACGCTCTTATGTTTCAACTGTTTTGCAATGCATTGTTATTTTATCATAAATAAGAATTTGATGACTAATCATATAAAATTTCTTCTACTTCACTATCAGAAGTTTAAACTCCACTACTGGATGTAAAACTCTCACTTCGTAGAGAGGCTTTGCTTTAATCGTCATGTTTGGTAGACGAATTGACAATCGCGGTATCAGACGTCTCCACCTTTGATGCTACTGCGCGTCACCCGTCTTGTTTTTTCACGTTTTGCGTAAAGAGGTGGTTTTACTGCCGTCTATTGGAAGCCATTAAGTAGATCTTTTTAACATTTCCCAACGTCGCCTCTTACGTCTTATTAGACGAAATTAAGAGACTTTTCTTTTTTTGATTTTGTTTTTTGAATCGATTTTTGTTAGAGCCTGTAATTTATTTAAACGACTTTATATTTAATACGAAAATTTTTAACTTTATATCTAACAGTAAGCTACCAACATAGTCCCTAGGTTTAATGATACTTACTCTTTCATTGTCAGAATGTTGTAAATATATTTAAAAAAAAATGTAGATCAAGTATGTTATTGGTTAGTGAAAACTTATCTGGCTAGTTAATTATAAAAAATAATTATGTATTATTGTAATTGTATGTTTTTCTTAAATTAAGAAAAAAAATGGAGTGAATGAACTCTTACGCTTTCACCATTCGATAATAAAACTTAAAGTTTACTTTATAGTCAACAATATTAAATAAAAATTAATTATTTTTGAGATTATTTATTATTAAAAATTATTAACTTATTTTTGTCACTAATGAGGTATACAATTTTTTTTTTATTTTGATTGTCTTATGTTCTTCTTACAAAAAACTTCTTATTTCATTTTTACTATGAAAAGTTAGATTTTTTTTACATATTTATTTTAAGAAATAAATTTTTTATTTGTGTTTTAGAAGTTAATTCTCTGATACTTTTCTTTACACCTAATTATATATGTACGTCTATTTCTGGCAAATAAATGCATTTTCTTTCATTATTTCTTTTAGATTACTAATTTTTTATAGTTAAACGTTATTATATATTTTAATAATATATAATTAAAAATAAATGTTGTTTTGTTAGTCCCGTATGCGGTCCCATACCATTCATCCGATTACGATAACACTTTGTTGAGGCTGTGAGCGCTCGCGAAATCTACTGAGAAAAAAATAAAAATTTGTTTACTTGTTTGTTCGTTTTCTATGCATTCCTTTTCCATTCATTCAATTATGATAATACTTTGGCGAATTGTTGTGCGTGAGCCCGTGAATGTTTCTGACAAAGAACGTAAACGCTTGCCGGATACAGCTAGAAAAGTATAAATATTAGTAGTACATTATGTATTTACATTAACTTAAAAATATATAATCGAACAGTCAATTATTAAGTGGCGAAGCTTGCGAAGTTACTTATTGATTTCACGATGTCTGTCCGTCTGTCTGTCTGTCCGTCTGTCCGTCTGTCCGTCCGTCTATCCGTCTATCCCACGATTATCTCGAGAACGGTTTCGAATTTTCAAATTCTGTTTTCAGCAATCGATTACTGATCACCCAGGCATCTGAACCTCCTATTTTGAATTTCTTTTTCCGTTAGAAACCGCTACAAAGCTGATTGCTTCGCCACTTTGCTATGATGTTAGCTTGCTAGGTTTATTATATTTATAACGCGGTAGTGCCACGCTGTGGCTGACATGGTTTGTAGTACGAACGGGGCAGCCCGTCAGGCGAAAGACCACGCTCTCACAGAATACCGACTTAACGCTGCAGTGTTTCCTATGGTGAGTGTAAAGAACCGGAGATTATTTTTACTAAAAACGAGGCATTCTATCTAAGTTCTGAGGGGTGACAACGTATGTGCATTTTGATGTTTATGGGCTACAGCATCCACTTATTTTCATACTTACTGAATGTCACATTCCTAATCTATGTTATGATGATGGCCTGTCATATGTCTAACATTGGATTTGCGATGTGCTGTAATGATGATGGGTAGGTCCTATGTTGATGTGGGACTTATTACAAATAGGAATGTGCCATTGCCTAGCATGTCGTAAAAGGCAACTAAAGGGATATTAGGTCTTTTGTGTAGGCGATATACTAGCTACCTATTACTTCTTTCATAATTTTCCGTCTAAACCTATATTTTGGGCTAAACGTGATCCGAGTAGATCTGCCCTTTGGACTCTACGTACCCCCTATAGTATTAAGGACGCGACACTCTGTAAAGGCCTTTTAGGGTGGATGCCCCTATTACCAGCCTTTTAGTGCCAATTTCAACTTTAAAAATTCCTCGTATTTTAATTAGGACACAATATTTTTAAACATTTGTTTTAATCGTTAGGTTATTTATGGACAAATGTAATGAACATTTATTTACAATCATATTATATCAAGAACAATTTTAAAATGACGATAAGCAAAAAAAGGCGTAATGGCTCGAATTCCAGCCACCCTGAACCGAATGTTGTCCTTTTGTGTACCTAATGTCGGCATAGCATAGGGTTATGCCTTTTGAGTTTTTGGTAGGTACCTATTGTAGGTAAGTTTTAGAGGAAAAGTAATAAATTCGTAACAATTTTTAATTTTGAATCTGCATGTCACAAGCATGGAATATGTATTAAGGCAGACGACAACATTATTTTATTATAATGTTTTACTACTTAACTTATTGTGTTTTAGTTTAATGCAGTTCAATAAATTAAAGCAAATTATGATAAAATATTATATTGTACATCGATTTCTAATAATTTAATCATCCAAATTTTCAAATCATTATTGTCATTAATCATTATTGTCATTACAACCTTACACAAGTCCGCTACTGAACATCCTCCTCCATAAACTGCCGCTAAACCTGGTCCTAAAACCCTTTCCTTGTCATGAGTTTTTCATTTATGTTCTAAGTTATAATTATTATTACTAAGTTATAGTTTTTGCTTCTATATATTCTATATTTATTGCTTGTTATTTCTTCTTTCTCAAAAAATAATTGAATACTTACATAAGGTGTTCTTAATATACGTTCAATGTCAGAGAGAAAAGCTAGTAGATCTTTTGCTAAACTTTAAAATCTAAAACCAATTTTAAAACAGCCGAATTGATCATAACTCCCTTTACTATAAAATAAGTTATGATCTAATTAATGGTATTTATTCCAGTTTATGACAGCCCTGATTTATATTACGTGGCTGAAATTAGGTACTTCTTATTAGGTACGTCAAACCAAACAGCCGGGAGGTTGACATTATGCACTCCGTACATATCGTACCTATATCTAATTAAAGCCCCATTAATTTCCACTAACAGAAAATAAATAACTTGTAAATTTAAACAAAATAACTGCATTACTATGTCTATTGAGCCATATTCATACAAATCAAAAAGCTTATATATGAGATAATGTAAAGTAAGCATAATTTCACCGGGATCAAAATTTGTCAAAAATTAGGAAAATTAGCGTTTTCGTTGCGTATGTGTTTTGTTTTTCAATTTTACACTGTTAGGTTTAAAAGTGTGAGGTAATATTTGTATTATACTTTCCTCTAGTTACGAAGAATTTTTTAGGTGACAATATTTGTAGTTAAGACTATCAGAAATCTTATTTACGAAGTAAAAAGGCGAAAAGGCTGCAATTAGGGGCATGGCTGGTATTAGGGGCATCTACCCTATTTATAGTTCCTGCAGCAGGAAATGATACACAACGCTGTATCAACGTCTGTTGATAGACATTAGGTACAAGTTCTCAAAATATTACGATAACACAACGTATAAGCAAATTATTTTTTTTACATAACCTAAGCGGAACGGTAATGTTTCTGTTTGTCATGAATAAGGGGTTATTCATAAGTATCCGTTGTTTCTGTAACGAAGAAAAGTTTCTGACCGCGTCCCTGTTTAATTAAAACAGCAACTCTTTGACGTCACAATTGTACAAAATCGGGATATATATTATGTTAACCAGACTTATTATTGTTATAGTAAGTAGAATTATTAAATGTTTTGTGATTATTTGTACCTAACGAGATAAATAATATTCGCATGAATTTTATTATCACTGATCATTGTAAAATGCATTTTATAATTAAATACTTTAATTTATTCATTACAGCCTAAAGTCCACTGCTGAACACAGGCCTCCCCATAGGTTGAATCAAAAGGGGTACCTATATTTGCCATAGTTGCACTTTACGTTGCACATTGCACACTTGCCCGCTATTTTTTATTTTCTTGTTGTTATTAAGAAGACGCTGCCACCCATGTCCAGGTTTGTTTACCTCTGTCGCCTCTTGCTACACCCACAGGATAATACGGGGTAGGGGGTCATTCACTACTATCGACTAATGTATCGACATTAAGCCAAATTCAGCAGGCAGATATTTCGGTGAATTCCTTTAGTCCATCGCAACCAGGAGAATACTTGCGTCGCCCGCCGTACAAGAACGGCGTCGACCCGTCTGCCGTCGTGACAAACGCTCTGTTTATTAAAGTCAAAACATAATACGGGAGTGGCGTAAATCATGCGCCGCGGCGGGCATCCCCCGGGCACCCCCGCGCCCACACGTCCACTAATTTTCAGAAATGGCCTCTGAAGCTTAGACTCTACGATGCTTTGAAATCTGCACATGATATGCACTGGGTACCTGCTGCATATTATGATTTTTTGTTTGTCTTATTGCAGAAAATAAGGTTTACGTTCTAAATGTTTTGCCATTAAGTCGTTGGAAATTTTAACATTAAGTTATATTAAGGTAGGGTTAGGCAGACACTACAGACTTTCTTTCTTCTAAACTTTAGCAAAAAATTTGCGTTATTTTATTTATTGGCTGCTTAGTTTACCTAAGTTAACCACGAGAAAGAAAGCTTATCTACAATTCGTACAACAGATAACATTTAATGGCTTAGTAGTAATAGTACATATTTCAGTGTTATTTGTCATCAAAATGTACGCTTAAACACCCCCATTTCAAGGACTGTATAATAGCCCATTATCGAAGATTCATTCCGCGATGAGTCATTAAAATAATTCAAAGATTTGCAACAGCTAACCGCGGTGGCGGAACAAAATTAAATTCTGTCAGAAGCGGCACAACAAATCATATTTATTTAGACCTAAAAATACCTCGGGTCGCCATTAGGGCGCACAAAACGCGGACTGAGCGGACCGCTCAGGAGATTAGGCAAGGAGCGACATTAAAGTGAAATTATTTATTTAGGGCCCGGCTAGATTACATTACTCCATACACATAAATAATGAAAACAATAAGAGCTATTGTAATAAATTATCTTTTTATTGCCGGATTGTGAAAATTTTAGACACTTATCCGAGGGAGGCGGCGGGGTGCGCGGCGCGCGGCGGGGGGCTGTTTTTGTCCCAATTATTTATGGCGGTTGAGACGCGGGGGATTTTGAATTCGTCGGCGCGTCTGTCGCTCCTTTCTTGTGGAGAGTTCCTTTTTTTAATTAAAACTTTCGTGTAGGTTAATTAATGGCCGCGCATAATAATGTGGATGGATTCCTTTCAAACGAGCGCCAACTTAATTTGCGTCGACGTCTTGATTTGAAGCAAGTCTGGTTCAGGGAATTAATAAAAATGTTGGACACATTTCTGTACTTGTGTAATTCAGTAGCAAGACTACTTTTTGTCGAATTAATTATACACCTCAATGTTAATGTTATGTTTACTAAAATAACCCAGTATCACAAATTCAACATTGGCACGTGAAAGCAGTTATATAAATATCATATTAGTGCAATTACTTATATATTCTGTGGTCGTATCAATTGTAGATATCACAAGTGGTACCCATTTATCATGTATTAAAAGAACGTAGTGCATCTCGACTGGCCCCATTGTTCGTCGAATACGCCACGCCACAAATCAATCACAAAAAAATTCGAGATACAACAGAAGAACACTAAATGTCCTTCAAACCAATACGGCACAAGAATACCTCGCCATGAATAATCTAATAAATAATCTTTTGAAACGTAATTTATTAGCTACGGCATTACCGGACGGAAGCTTCGAGAGAGCGGGATAGTTGTATAACTTAATGCGATGTTGGAGCAGGAAAGGAATTAATGTCGTCCGTCATAAATAACAGCGCGGGCAAAAACAATGGACAATGGATTGTGGTGCCGAGATACGTCTTCTTTAAGGTCTGTCCCCGGGTGGGGGAGGCGTAGGTGGCACATTCAAATGCGGACGGGACTGTCCTGACTGAACGCGTGCGCAACCCAGCGTCACAGCGACTCTTTAAAACTGTAATTTATGAATTAAATGTGCTTTAACGTTTTGCGTTTAGTGATTTTTTTATCAAGGTCAGTTCCGAAGCGTAAAACGTATTTTGTTAATTGGAAGTGTTTATTTCAAGGTTACGTATTCCAATTGTATAGGGTATATAATATATTATACTTTCGCCTGTTAGGCCTGTTATTGCATAATATTTGGCGATGTCACGATTAGCCAATTAAAGCTGGCAAATGTCTTAGACCATACAGCCTAGTCTGATTTGCATTTTGTTCACAAAACTGCTGAAGCGTCACATTGCGGAGTTCTTGTGAGATTTTGCCGACAACTAAACCCAGGGGGCAGTTGATGAAGATATTATCTCATGACACTTAAGTGGATAAAATAAAAAATTAAGATTTAATATCACAATCAAAGCACTCGTTACATCGTTTCCACTAATAGTTTAAATGCGCAGGCATTTAATACACAAAATTGCGCTACTATAAAGTATCTAAATCGACTTCAAACAATCTTTTAAGGGACAAAACAGGAGCAGCTATATGGCGGCGGTCAAGTCCGGGAACTCCCAACGTTCTGCAAACACTCCTATTGCATAATTATCGTTATGATAATAATGTCAAGTCTTACAATGGGTTACACTAACACTATTATTCTTTTTTACCAATATTATTTGACCTATAGTTGTATTTTTTTATAGGATAAGGGTGACAAACGAGCACACAGTCCACCTGATGGTAAGTGGTTGCTGCGCTATCCTCTATTAAAAATCAAAATGCAGATGCATTGTCACCCGTGAGGACTAAGATGGAATGCCTCATTTCCAGTAAAATGGGTCTCCGGTTCTCTACACTCACCATATGAAACACAGCAGCGTAAAGCTGCTATTTTACGTTGGTATTCTGTGAGAGCGTGGTCCTTCCCCGGTCGAGCCGACCCATTCGTGCTACATCTATACTACTAATATAGCTGCAGCAAAAAGTTTAAGCACTCTATCTTAAAAACCAAAATTATATATGTTGTAATTATATATGTATGTTGATGTTTGTACAACTAATCCTGATGTCTACACGTAGGTTTTGTCTTTGGCACCTACTGAATAATAGCTCTACAGCATATTGCATTTTTCGTTGCTGCAATCCGATCAATAATTTATTTCGTATATATTAATCTCATAGATTTCATGATGGTGGAATGTCATATCCATTAACCTATATCATGCCAAACCTTACATATGTAAGAGGTTAAAGAGGGAAATAAACCAGAAGAGCAGCAGGGTCTTCCTAATAACGACTAGAAAGAAAAACCCGCTCGCGAAGCGTGGCAACCATGGCAAATATCTGCATTGTGAGGCAATGTGTGGTCCACGCTCTCACAGAATACCAGCGCAAAATAGCAACTTAATACAGCTGTGTTTCGTATAGTGAGCGTAGAGAACTTTTTTTTACGTTTTACTAAAAACGAGGCATTGCGCTCAGGTGTGACAACGTATCTACATTTTGATTCTTAATCTAGGATGTAATGTAGCAACCATTTACCATCAGATAGATTGGGAGCTCCTTTCTCACCCTTATTTCTATAAAAAAATATTCCTTCATTCTTTACAGCCTATCGAAGTCTGGTGCTAAACACGGGCCTCCTTAGACTGTCTCCTGGAGGGAGTTTGGCTATAGTTACTACACTTGGCGGGCGGGTTAGCAACCTGTTGTTATCAGGAAGATGCTACTGCCTATCTTTTTTTTCTCTTTATTTGGGATAACAAACAATCGTACAATATAATCACATTATTAATTACAATACTATATTTAAGCTTAATAATCATACAATCAACACCGTTATCCACATAATACTATTGGGTCAGTGTACTAAACAATTAAAATTAAATTTTTAATTTTTTAATGAAACGATCTGTTCACTAGCAGATACAGAGAAAAACAAACTAATATATATATACATATATAGTTAATACATAAATGTAAATAATTATTTATATATATATATATAAATAATTATTTAATTAAATTAAACATAAATAAACAATTACATTAAATTGCATCTGATCCAGATAGAACCTCATATACAATTTAAATTTGGAAGAAGTAAATCCAAATCTATTTTATTAAATTTCTTGTTGTATAGTTCCATTATATTTCTTTAAATTTATTTGTATTCCATTATATTTATTTTATTCTGTTTCTCTCTGTCGTCTCTTACTATGATATGGATATGGGGTATTTGTAATTATTATGCCGCAACTAAGCAGCGAAGGTTTACAAAAAAATATTTCTCTTACTCGACGTCAAGAAATGACAAGCAAATTTTTTTGAACACATTGCGAATTAATTTATATACGTCTTCGTCTCCCACTTGAGCCATCGTATCGTATAAACATCGAAAATAATGCAAAATTAATACGCGTGTCAATTACAATCGTGAATAAATAGAGACGGGCAACTTGCTATAAATAACGTTACACCTGTTACACCTGACGAACTAATATTCACGTCGCAGCATAATAAATTTGACAAGACAATTAATGAATGTTGATCTGTTTCTTTTAAAGCGGTGACTGGATGAGTGACGGGAAAATACGTTGTTACGTAATTTGTTTACGTGTTCAACTACTGCATTAGCCTAGTTGCTTGAGTACTTGGACATTATACCGCAAGTCCTATATTTGAATCGAATCCAACGTTATGCACAAAAGGAATTGTAAACCAGATGTTAAATAACTAGTCCAGCGACGGACGGGCAACATCGTCAAAGATACGTTGTCGAATAGAATATAAAAGAACAATTTTTATTTAATATAGGTTACAAGTTATTCATATTGAAAATCATTCTTTTATTCCTGGTTCGGAATAAAACAGCCTGTCCTGGGAAGGACCAGCAATAAACCTAAAAATAGTTCCGCTAGGTTAGATAATTTAGGCAAATCCGAAGAGATCCATATCCCGCTGTGGGCGCTTACAAGTACATAAAACATAATATGAGTGATAGTCATATGATGATAATGGCAAAGAGGATGATATAGAAGCTGTAAACTCCGTAGTAGATATTATTATGGCATAATTGCTTACAGTGGTGCGAACCTGCGGCACAATTGAAATTGTTACTTGTAATTTTAAGTGCTGATTTACCACGTGCTAGGTGGTGCAAGAAAACATTGTGAGGAATGCATGTATGAGCAAAAGTCTTTCGAAGACATATTATGTGTAGTCCGACAACACGAGTTGGAGCAGAGCGGCTCATAATTTCTTGTCCTAAAGCCCTCTCAGAAGTGAGAGGAGGCAATGCCCAGTAGTGGGACTTATATAGGTTGTAGCTTTAAGTTCCTTTATTTGAAAATTCGTATGTCGTTCACATTTGTCAAGACAAAAAGACAGTAATTAACAAATTAGGTACACAAATAAGGAATGCCTGTTCATGTCTGCAACGTGTATTACGATGTACTGCGATATTTAAAATAATTGAACTTGCTGGCAACCTTATAACTCCTTACATGGAAACGTGCCATTAACACTCAATTAAAAAAAATGTATAGAAATATACATCGCATTTTGTTTTATAAAACTGAAGCGACAATAAAATACATATACAGTCCACCTGATGGTAAGAGGCAACAACAGTCCATGGACACCTAAAGACAATAAATACAGATGCATCGTCACTCCTGAGGACTAAGATAAGAGCGCCTTCTTACCAGTAAAACGATTCTCCGGCTATCTACGGTAAGCCGTTAGTCTAATAAAGTCCACTGCTGACCCCTATGGTCACCTTTTCCCATAGATTGCCTCATGGAAGGGATATTGACCATAGTCGCTACACTTAGCAAGGGAGTTGGCAACCGCAGTTTTTATTTTTTATCGTTATTAGGAAGACGCTGCTACCCATTTCTTTATTTGTTTCTTTGTGTCACCTCTTACGACACCCACGGGATGATATGGGGTAGTGGATATTCTTACACCGCCACTACACGGTAAGTTTATAGTTACATATTATGTAATCAGTAGTATTAAGTTGCCATTTTACACTAGTATTCTGTGGGAACGTGTTACTTCCCGCAGTCGTGCCATTCGTACTGCAAGCATCTGCAGCGTGGTTTTGCCACGTAGAAAACGTGGTCAGTCATAACATTAATTGCTCAACGCAAATGATTAAGAGACAAAATTGTAGGTGCATGTACAAACCACAAAGCGCCCCGAACACCCACGTCCGCTGCCGCACTTGAATTCATTTGCGCCCGCGCAGCTGTCAATGGCAATTAAAAGATGGCGCTGCTCGCCCCACGGGCTGAACTAATTGACTTTTCATGTCGAAATACGAATTTAAATACGAGGCTACCTGTGTGCGGTAGGGCCCTACGCAGGTACCTCTGCTTGTTGACTTAATGATCTAGTCGTTTGCTTGTCTTGCGTACCTCGTCTTTTTATTATTGGAATTTTTGAGTCACTCGTGCACGTTCGAACGTAACGCAAACCCACTTATTTGGGAGGACGTCGGTTCAATCAAAGATCGTACAGCGTTCATAAATTGTATTTGAAGGAAAAGGAAAACAATTTCGATTTATGCTTATAATACTGGAAGAATAAGAATGGTATCTGCTATGGTACCTACCAAACTGATTTTTAACTGTGTAGTGGCGGTGTAAGAATATCCCCATATCCTAAGAGGCGACAGAGGGAAATGAAACAGGACATGGCCAGCAGTAATCATCCATATAACAAGTCAAAAATAAAAAAAACTGCAGTTGTAGACCCGCTTGCCAAGCGTGGCAACTATAGCAAAATCCTCCTATGAGGCAATCTATGAGGGAGGCATATGTTCAGCAGTGGTCTTATATAGGCAGTGATGAATTTGAAAATTGATTTTGCCGTATAGTGGCGGTGTAGAGAATCTTTCATCCCATTCCGTTCGTGAGTATTTATTATAATAGATGACAATGGGAAACGTTAGGCTTCCGAAAAAAAGAGGTATAGCCATCTCTTTTATATTAGGGGTAGTGCCCAGACCGGCGACGGGCAGCACCGTCAAAGGTACAAGACGTCAACACGATCGCCAATACGCCAATCCGCTATAATGGGAAATATCCATGTCCAGAAATGGACTTTCACGTTGATGTAGAAGAAAAGAAGACTTTAGCCTCGAGTGCAAGCGTAAGATGGTCTCAAGGTCGTGTTCGCGTCCTTCCTATTTATTGTACGACAACCAAACGCATCGCGGGCTTCCATCCTTTGGTGTGCTGAAATGTTTGGTGTTTGTCTTTTTAAAATTGGTTCAGTAAAAGATTGGAATAACTTGCTTACATCAGTCTTTTCACATATACAAGAGAAGATTGAGAGGTCTATTACTAAGCTAGTGTTTCTTCATTATGTAAAAGTTACTCCCAGACATAGGCCCCTCCCGTTGTAGAGAAGATTTGTTTTAGTACTCACGGTTGGCAGGCTGACGGTGGCGCCGCTGCATGTCTCCGGTCTGAGTATTAAGTACGTTCAGGGTAAAGGAGATACTGCTATCTATTCCAGGATAGAGATTTTTTCGAATCAATGGTAAAGCTTAAATGATTTCCAATAAGTATTCTTGTTATCTATATTGTATAAAAATTATTCTATTCTATTTATCCTATTTTATGCTATTATATCGAAAGCCATAAGATTTTACTAGTCTTTTCTATAGTTACACCCCTTACAATAGAGCTATTACCATTCGGTAAAATATATAATAAAGGCAAATTCCATGTTAACAAATTTTCTACTTTAGAAATACTCAGTATAAACTACCAGTGCATCTGCATTTCAATTTTTATTGGAGGATAGACGTAGATAACTATGGGCCACAGCTTCCACTTACCATCGGGTGGACCATGTGCTCGTTTGTCAACCTTATTCTATAAAAAAAATATAAATATACTGAAACTCGAGGGACTGAGTATTTTATTGCGTTATTGAGAGTTTTCGATAAATCGAACGTAAAAAAAAACAACAAATGATGTAATGTATAATTTTACAAAAGTTTCATTTACAAATAATTATTACATATCGTCATTATCGTTAAGTATGTAGTGTGTTATCTATGTCTGAATTTTTTTGTAGTTCCAATATTTTAACTTTTTTATATAATAGGGGTGACAAATAAACACACAGTCCACCTAATGGTAAGGGGTTACTGTAGTCCATAGACATCTACATCTGTCCCAGATTACAAATTAAAATGCAGATGCGTTGTCACCGGTGAGGACTAGGATGGTTTGCCTCGTTTCCAGTAAAAAAGGGTTTCCGGTTCTCTACACTCACCATACAAAACACAGAAGCATTAAGCTGCTATTTTACACTGGTATTCTGTGAGAGCGTGGTCTATTTCCGGTCGAGCGGACCAATTCGTGCTACAACTATTTTAATTATATAGCTGCAGCATGGCTCTACCACGTAATATGACTGATTTTTCGGTGTCTTATTCATATCTTGGGGTATGATGGGAGCATCGTGATCAAGCTAAATTTTCCAATAATCGCATGCAGCTGCATTTCTTATCAATTTGACAGCGTTTAAAAATCACTAGCTAAATGTTTATTGCCTTCTAAATGAGTAATTTGGTAAATCAACCACAGACAATCAATTTTTACATTTTAGATAGATTTTCGTAAAATAGCACTTTGTTATATAGAGTCCACACTGTATTATGTTTCTTTTGTCGGTATCCAGTATTTTTTCGCCCATATCAACATGTTCTCTGTATTGTTATCACAACTTCACTAAGGAAATTATTACATATTTTTTTTATATTTTTTTTATAGGATAAGGGTGACAAACGAGCACACAGTCCACCTGATGGTAAATGGTTGCTGTGACCCATAGACATCTACATCTATCCTCAGTAAAGAATCAAAATGCAGATGCGTTGTCACCCGTGAGGACTAAGATGGAATGCCTCATTTCCAGTAAAAAGGGCCTCCGGCCACCTGCACTCACCAAGCGAAACGCAGAGGTAAACCTCTACTTCACGCTGGTTTTCTGTGAGGTCGTGGTACCACCCCGGTTCGAGCCGGCCCATCCGTGCGACAGCAAAAGCCGCCGCGTGGCTCTACCACTGTTAAAATTGTATACTGTTATATTGCTGAAACAAGAAATTACTCTAGTACTCCTATTTCTGGAAATTCGAAATAGTATTAAAAATGTTGGTATTTACACATCCTCAATTATCTACTTTATTACAATTAAAACAAGAAACGTTTTCATCATTAAAAATACTTTTATTTACTCGTTAGTATGTTAAGATCTAAGATTCGTAGTAAAATTACTGTCCAGTATTTACGTCAAATCTTTATAAACTTTACGACCAATTGGAATCCTCTTAGACGGAGAATTTAAACTTGTTGTATACAGGCTGAAGTTTTATTTGAATGCGATATCTTAGCTTGATAACAAGGCAAACTTCAACACTAATGGTTTGCGGTTACAGTTGCGAAACCCGAGGTCGTCAGTTTAAATTCGCATTGTACTTTAAATCATTCTTATCAGATACAGAAATAATTTCTAATGAGATCACGTAAATTGTCTATGAATAAAATTGAATTGTCTGTCTGAAATATTAAAATACCTGGACATAAATAACCATTCAAAAAAAGTCTGTCTGTCTGTCTGTTTCTTCGGGCTGATCTTCGGAATGGATGAAACGATTGTGATGAAAGTTTACGAACAGACAGCGAGAAATTCCAGAAAGTATCTAAGCTATATTTATCTGGAAAAAATCTAAGTATATCTACTTAGATTTTTTTTAGACGAGAAATTGTTGCCATAAATGGTCTTTGACTATTTTAAATCTAAATAACGGCACATTAATAAATCCTATTCAGGCGAATCCGGGTCATCATTCATTATCTTTGTCAATATTGTCTTCTGTTGTGAAAACAAAAACGGAAATAACTTATCAATTCATTTTTAAACGTTTAAGGCCTATTTTTAAACATCAGATAAAAGTTACTGATCAAATAAAATACAGCATAAACAAATTAAAAATTACAGTTGTTTGAATAAAATAGTTTGTCTAATTGTTTTACTTTTATATTTCTATCAGGTCATAATTTGTTCGATAGATTACTTTTACCTGGTAAAAAGCAGCCCTTACTTAGTTGATTTTAGATCACTAACAGAACATCACATAGCTCATAAACTAGGTTTTAACTGTAAGGACCCCGTTTAACGTTTAACGAACACGTTTTTATCATAGAATTATAACGTAGTGGAATTATTACATACTGAGTAATAATTCTATGGTTTTTATATTTCATACAAGTATATTATTTTATATATTTGCGAAAAAATTAAATAACACTTTTTCTTAAAAAGATCGAAAAATCCACTGATGGATATGACGGGCCTTTATCCTTGTAGATAAGGTTTTGGCTCCATTGTTGCTCTGTTTCCTGTGGTCGGCCTGGATATTTTCCTGATTGTAAATAGATGTTTGAACGCCATCTATTGAAAATTTTAAGATCTTTCTGGCATTTCCAATTGTTGTCTCTTACAACACGCACGGGATTAAATGAAGTGATAGATTTTCTTCAACATCCATACATCTTCTCCATCACTCGGCTTATTTATTATCAACAACAAAACTATTATTTTTTTTGCTTTTACTTTCTAAGTGGTGGAGCAACGCTGCAAGTGTGTTATGGCTGTAGCACGAATGGGTCAGCTCGACCGGGGAAGGACTACGCTCTCCAGCGTAAAATAGCAGCTTAATGCTGCTGTGTTTCGTATGTCGTACGTAGAGAACCGGAGATCCTTATTACTGAATCAGAGGCATTCCATCTTAGTCCTTAAGAGTGACAATGCTTGTGCATTTTAATTCTTAATTGAAAAAGATGTAGGTGTCTGTGGGCCACATAAACAACACAAAAACATGTACAATAATCTTTAACAAAACAAACAATATATCACAGCCTGTATTGCGTGATTGCGTTCGTCACTCAAGCGACCGAAATAGCCCTTTTAGCGCAACGAATACCGGGAGGCGAGGCGATGTCTCGTGGCAACCGCGCTGACTCGTGCCCACTGGGTTTTATTAGTTCCCTGATTTACACTCGGCGGCATTTTGTTTGGTAATTTTTATACCGTTGCCCGATTTACGCTACTTTATTTTATTACCCGCTTGTTTTATTAGTGGCTGATCGTGAAGTGTTAAACATGGTTTCTAAAAACATAAAAGAAATACTGAATGAACAATTTTCTGCATGTAAGCGATTAGATTATTATTATGTCCAGGTTTGTCATCGTAGTGTTGGATATTTTTTTACTTAGATTCTCATTCTGAGAATTCTAGATTTGTCATTTAATTTGTCGGATGATTATACCGCTATCAATGAAGGGAGAGGAAAGGAACGGGAGATAGGGAAGTGATATAAGTAATAAATAAGAATAAAAAATGAAAAAGGACACAAGTCAGTAATGCAAGTTAGCCCACTCCAGATAGTCAGTAATTCATTCATTCATTCATTATTACAAAATTATTTTATCGCTTAGTTAAAAAATTATAATTAACAGTGATGACATAAAAATAAGAAATGGATTTATTTAAATTAATGCTGCATAATAAATCTCCACCAACATGTAGTAGCGGTGCATAAAACAGGAGAAGGGTATCAGAGTCATCCTAATAAAAACAAAAAACATTAAAAACTACGGTTGTCAACCCGCCAGCCAAGCGTGGCAACTATGGCAAAAAATTCCCTGTAAGAATCCTATGCCTGTGTTCAGCCGTAGACTTTTGACAGGCTGTAACGGTAGCGGTAAGTGAATGACAAAATGGCCCAAATTGATCATTTCACTGTACTGTGAGTCACAGGGACAAACCAATATTTACTACTACTTGTGTCTCTTTTGCGAACAGGGAAACTGTTAAGTTTGTTGTTTTTATAATCATATGTACCCGACGAGCTTATGCGTAGGATGTGTAAAAGCAAGAGTGGCAGAGTATGTCAGGGTCGTATCCAATAGATGTGCGTAGTAAGTACAATAGAATATTTTTTATTCAAGAGATTATATTAGAGATTAAACTTATCGAAAGTAAATTTTTCATTTGCCACTTGCAGTCCGATTCTTTTTAGGGTTCCGTACCGCAAAAGGAAAAAACGGAACCCTTATAGGATCACTTTGTTGTCCGTCTGTCTGTGTGTCAAGACCCTTTTTCTCAGGAACTCGTGGAGGTATCAAGCTGAAATTCATATCAAATACTCAAGTCTACTGTCCCTTGGAGCTGTGAAAAAATCAAACTTCTAAGCCAACGCAATCAAAAGATGAGCCGTTTATGCCGCAAATTTTCAACATTCGCAAGGGAATCTAAACCTACAGGGTACTTCTCGTGAACACAGAATCTTAAAATTTGGTACGAAGCAACGTATTATAGCACAGATAAAGGAAAAATTGCGAAAAGCATAAATTTTTAGTTACATCATATAATAAAAAGATTTTTTAAAATTTTAAACTTTTATACCTACGGATTTGTTCGGAACTTTCGGTGCGCGAGTCCGACTTGAACTTGGCCGGTTTTTTTTTTGGTTGATAATATCACCCTTGTTTAAAAATTATCAGTAAAATGTTATATAAAAAGAGAAAATTCTTACATGACTTACTTTATTGCCGGCAATAATTTTTCTATTTCCTTCCTTCATTCGCTTTCAGCGTGACGCGTGAAGCGAGATCGGTGCCAGGAGTTCACCACTTTGGCAACGCGATCTCCAATTGATGGCGTTAAATATTTCATCTCGGATTGTAGACGTAATTGTTCCTACGTCCAATTATATCGCTGTTTGAACTGTCGGCGGTATGAAACTAAAGTTTCAAAGGAACGGCTTGCTGGACGTTGTGCAGAAGTAAACACGTAAGACGGACGGACAGGGCACTCGTCTTAATTTGAGATGCTTGCTAAGGTATTGCATTGATCAAAATTCGAGTTTTGACAACTCAATGTTGCAAGGAGCGGTTGAAATATTAACTTTTAAGTACTTGCATAGGAAATATTTTTAAGAAAGGTATATTAATATTGGATCTCATTAGTATTTTAGATAGTCTTTTCCTCAATTATAAAATTATCTTTGAGGAAATAGTAATAATAAGGTCCTCCAGACCGAATTTCGGTCACGGTGGCCAGTCTCAACGGAGACTAGCCATTGGTGCAGGACAGGATTGTAGTGCCCAAGTGTATGCGCAAGCACAGGTGCACTCTCTATTCACTCACTCTCATACTCCGATGGGACGGTAAATCAACAGGACCGAAGAGATCAGGCGCAGGACCAACGGCTTTACGTGCTTTCCAAGGCACGGGGGTTCTGACGGACAGGGCCGTCATCTACCCCGGTCGCAACGGTGAGTGGAACCGGCGAGAGATGTCGTGCGGTGTCCCACAGGGTTCGGTTCTGGGGCCGCCCCTGTGGAACATCGATTACGACTGGGTGCTGCGCGCCGACCTCCCTACCGGCGTCAGCGTAGTTTGCTACGCTGACGACACGCTGGTACTGGCACAGGGGGGGTCGTACGAGGCGGCGGCGGAAAATATGACACGCGGGGTTGCGATAGTCGTTGAGAGGATCCGGCAGCTGGGTCTTGAGGTGGCTCTGCACAAGTTCGAGGCCATGCACTTCCATGGTCCTCGGAACAGGCCACCACCGGGATCCTCAGTGATGGTAGGAGGGGTATCCGTCGGCGTCGAGTTGACGTTGAAGTACCTAGGACTCGTCCTCGACGGCCGATGGAACTTCGTTGAGCACTTCCGACGTTTGGCTCCCAAACTGGAACGGACCGGGGCTGCCTTCAGGCGGCTTCTGCCGAACCTGGGGGGGCCAAACGCCTCCTGCCGGAGGCTCTACGCGGGGATTGTGCGGTCCATGGCCCTTTACGGGGCCCCGGTGTGGGCGCGTGGTTTGGCGCGGCTTGCCGTCCACCACCTGAACGCGCCCCAAAGGGTGGTCGCCGTGAGAATGGTTCGCGGCTACCGCACGATTTCCCGCGAGGCGGCGTGCCTCCTTGCCGGATTGCCGCCATGGGATCTGGAGGCGATAGTCCTCGCGCGCCTGCACGAATGGCGCACGGAGGCACTATGCCGGGGGGAAACTCCGCTGCCGCGGCAAGTTGTCGTGCAGCGGACAGACTTCCGGCGTGATCTCATGGCGACATGGAGAGAGCGACTGTCGCAACCCCGTGCTGGGCACGCCACTATATCGGCGATAAGACCCCTCTTTGAGGAGTGGCTTGAGAGACGCCACGGCGTCCTCACCTTCCGCCTGACGCAGGTCCTCACCGAACACGGTGTGTTCGGGAGGTTCCTGCACCGAATCGGGCGGGAGGAAGCGCCCGGGTGCTCCCACTGCGAGGATCGACCGGAGGACACGGTGGAGCACACCGTGGAGGTGTGCCCTGCTTGGGCGGAGCACCGCCGTGTCCTCGTAGCGGCGATAGGCGGCGGCGACCTCTCGCGTCCGGCCCTGGTCGAAGCCATGGTCCGGAGCGAGACGGAATGGGATGCCGTCACCACCTTCTGCGAAGCAGTGATGCTAGCGAAGGAGGTGGCGGAGCGGGAGAAGGAGAGAGCAGCAGCTTTCCTTCCCGGCCGCCGCGGGAGACGCCCCGGGCGTCGGGGGCTACGTCGTGGCCCCCGGCCACCGTAGGCGCGGGACTGTGGATGGCGAGCAATGGGTAGCTCGCCGTCCGTCCGTCTAACGACGACAGGCCGTGTCGACGGCGCGTTTTGTTCCACGTGCGCCTCAAAGAGCTGTCAGCATCGTGAAGGGGCCCGCAAGGGCCGACGCCTGCCGGGGCTGCGGGCTGTTTGAAAGAGATACCGCGGCTCCGGAACGTAAGGGCACTGAAGGAACACGGATGGTTTTTAGTCAGTAAAAGTCTGACACTCCCTTCCGCTCCACCCAGAGCGAAAAGCGTCATTTGATGATTTTCCATCCGCAAAAAAAAAAGGCACGGGGGTGAGACACCGCCAGCTTCCTGACTCCGGGCAACTACTGAGAATTTATTGATGGAAAAACTCAATAACTGCTTTTTTGGCCCGACCCGGGATTCTAACCCGTGGTCTTACTCATAGTCAGCACTACAACTACTACAACTACTAGACCAACTAGACGGCTCCGTGGCGCAGTTGTTGCTCTGGCGCCGCGGCTTCGAATCCCGCACGGAACAAGTATTTGTACGGCCAACAAATAATTGTTCAGGGTCTGGATATTTGTCCTCGTGCAATTTATGTTTGTAAACTGCCTCCACGACACAGGAGAAAATCCTAGTGTGGGGGTAACGTTTAAAAATAAAAGAAAGAAAAAAAGACCAACGAGGCAGTCAAAAGGAAATAGTAGGGGTATTACGGACACGCCAATATACGATAAATATGTAAAGAATATTGAGAAAGCTATCACAGTGTTTTGGACGCCTAATGTAATGAACTTTTAATTTGTAGCAGATATAAGATCATTTTTTTTATTCTGATCTATTATTACTGTGGTCAAATCAAAATATATCACAATAGTAACAGTAACTACTTATATCTACCCACAACTGAGCACAGGCCTTCTCTCACCTCTGTGAGAGTTTTTTTAGCGGACTTCACGTGATATGTAGATATTTTATCTTGCATGCAGTTTATCTCACGATATTTTCCTTCATCGAACACATGGTAATTTTGATTTAAACTAGTGTTAAACTCAGATAGTAGATCATGAGTATTATTTGATAAACTTTCGTTCGCGAACCATGTCGGATCGTCTAAAGCCAAGCCAAAAGATACTTTACCTACAAAGTGACACTTTAGTTTATAATTGTTAAAGCTAATTTTACGCATTATTTCTATCACATATCCGTGATATTGATTTGTTGATAGTACATTAATAGTTGTGTGCATATAAAGAATTTAATTGTTGAACTTAACCAGAAATATGCATTGTAATGAAAGTCGTTTAGTCGTCTCTTACGCCGTATTCTAGCGTTTCAATTTGAAGCGTTAATAAGACAAAGATCAGTATATGCCAGCGTGCTTCTCACGGCTGGCAATGGGCCAGTCACCTTTAACATTTCATTGCGGATTGCCAGATGACAAATTTAAGTGGCACCTCACATTTAGTGGTGGCATGAAGGGGGGTGGGGGCTGGAGATAATAGTTGCAGGTGGATTTTCAATAATTGTCGCCTTAATTAGTTGGAATGACAAAGGTTATCTTTCGTGTTTTTGTTTTGGTGATTTGTGAGCACAGATTTATATAATGTACTTATATATATCAGTAAAACAACAATTTTAATAAAAATGTAGCAGTATCGAAAAGCTGTGCGCCTGTTTTTTTTTTAATTTTTAATTTTGCATTTTATTTATTCACATAAAGTTACAGCCTATATACGTCCCACTCTCTCAATTCTGATACGTTCTTAGTCCGCCGCACTGCCTTAATAATAATAATAATTTATTTCAGACCCACATATAGTCCATAATTATGTTAGTAATTAGCTTAACCTATGCTAGTCTTAAATTATTACACACTCATTTTTAATTTCAATTATTTTTATTTTCGACACCCCATGACACTATGCGCATGCAGGTGCATACGCATCCAGTGCCCTAGGATGGGACAATCAAATTTATCAGATATTGCCCTCAGAATGCTATTGGAGCTCCAACGAACCCTGCGCATGAGGGATGCGATTCTCTTTCGAATAATAGCATGAAAGTCATCCGTTAATGCGTGTTGGCGAACTTCACGTCTTCGTAATATTATTTTCCTTATATCTCAGACACGCAGGCTTCCTCACGATGCTTTCCTTCGCCGTCAAGCATTGGTACATCAGCACTCAAAAGTGCAATTAACAATTTCATTGGTGGGGCGGGGATCGAACCGGGGTTGTTCGCGTACTGTGAAATTTTTAAAATTGACAGCGAGCGCTTAACCCCTGAGCTGCCACGGCCCTCCTGACCTACCACGGCTCTTTATTGATATACGAGTAGTATAAAATTAATGTAATCTAATAATAAAATAATTCGATTCATTTGAAGTTTTTACATAGCAGCCGGCTTCAAGGTCGAGAGCGTTACAAATTCATTGATAATTACAACGCTTAAGGAAGGGTGCACGTGATTTGAAATTCAAAATTTCTAAAATTGGTCTATTTATTTTTTTTGCGATTTTTTTATTTATTTATGAGTATAGAAAGTTTACTTAAAATATAAGTTTGATGAAATAGATGAATCCTAACTATAACAACAAATTTTTCCACGTGGTATAAAAGGTATGACCGACTGACATTTTAACATTGAAGAAAATAATGGGGAGTATGGAACCGATGTAGATTCCTGTAGTACTGATGTTTCTTTTGAAAGTAAACTTTTAATTTTGAAATATTGAAAATTAAAAAAAGTTAAAAACAAAATACTGCACGTGTAGCGTGCAGCGCGTAACCCAACTTTAGGCGTCTTATGTATCAATGAATTTGTATCGCCCTTGACCTTCAACCGGCGTGTAGATAAAAAGCTTACTTTAAATTATTAGTATTTATTGATAGATCAATTTGATAAAATGTCTATGCATTGTTTTCTTATTCATTCACATATTACCTACATCTAATTTTTCTTCTCACAATAAAGTTATACCACAGAATAAATAATATTACAAACACTTCGTACGGGATTCGAACTCGCGGCCCCATAACGTCACAGCCAAACGCTTAGCCACTACGCTACCGAGTGCTAATGTAATTTTAATCAACCAAACAATCACATCGCTGCTCTCTGTGCGAAGTTTATTATTCTCTCATTGTAGCCGACCGTTGTTTGCCTCGCCCAAACATTCATCGCAACGAATCGTCCCGCTGATTGACCGGCGGTTTCGCGTATTTACCGAGGCACCTCTGCACATTTTCATACTGCAACGTTGCATACATCAGCGGGGCAGTAATTCACTCCACCTGTTTTATCTCATTCGCAGCTTCGCGTTGCGATAAGCGCACTGTGCGCGCCATAATAGATGACGTCGACGTCTGATACATCAGGAGCATGCGATGTATGTTCACGCTTGTGGCATGCTAGTAATAATTATCCTCTGAATGCGACTGTACCGGTATTCATTACTGGTACAGTCGCGATCATGGGCCATGGGGCGTAAAAGAATTACGTTTTTCTTTTATGTTTCCGTTACCCCTACACAAGGATTTTGTTCTGTATTGTGGAGACGTTTTACATACATAAATTGTACAAGGGTTAAAACCCAGACGAAGAGCAACTATGTGTAGCCCAAACAAATACTTGTTCCGAGCGTTTAGAACCTGGGGTCCTTAACTCTCCAACCAAGCCGTCCTAATTTTAATAATGGTAATAAAAATGATGACATAATGTTAGTAATAGTCACCTTTGCCAAAGACATTAAGATAAACAATGAAGATGAACTCGTCCGTATAAATTACTACCTCGTGGGTCGAATGGTCGTGAGCGCTACTGCTGATCATGTGGTCCCGTGTTCGAATCCCGAATCTGTCCATTAATCAGTCATTGAGTTTTTCTCTCAAGAAATTCTTAGTGTCAGTCAGGTGTGGGGTAGATGACCCCTGTGGGGTAGATGAACGGCATAACGTGCTTTCCAAAGCACGTTATGCCGTTGTCGGTTCTGCACCTGATCACTCTCCGATCGTCTTAGATTGCGGTCCCATCGGACTATGACAGTGACAGAATAGTGAGTCCACTTGAGTTTGCGCACACACTCTTGCATTGCTTTCTTTTTACTGTTGAGTCTTGTTGCTACTATTTTATTAATAATTAGCAGAACTATTGGAGAAAATTCTCAATAGACGAATGAACGATTGAACTAGTAGGTTGAACTAGTGAGAACTTATCGACGGGACCTCATTTCGTATTACGACAGACAATTGTAATTGATTAAACGTCCAATTAGGCAATTGAATATATCCACTGTTTATAACTGTCCGACTGCAGACTCAGCATTGATTAATGTAATGCTTGTAGGTATTTGGAAAAGGCTGCTGTCTCAGTGTCCCAGTCGGCTGCCTACAGCCTACCAAGTCGTCAGTCTGCCAGGTCACTGAACTCTTACGAAACTGAATTAATCAGCACCCATCTATCAACAAACACAAAATCCGTAGTCGTATTTGGTATTTGTATTAATTTGAATGTAAATGGCGCCTATCATAATCGTGAATAGTGTGAATTATTATTTTGTTGTTCGCACAGTACAGCGCTTACTAAATAGCATTGTGTTTTCTATTATAGACCGTATAACTTTGTGACTGAGTTGATAATAGAATGTGTCGGTTATAACGTATTCAATTAATGCTGCGTCTTTCGATACGCGGTTGCAAAGTGGTCTTTTATGTATCAAGCCTAAATATTATCAATGAATTTGACGTTTTGTATATTTAAATTTATCATTTAACTGTTCGCAGGTTCGCAGATTTCTACTGTTGATTTCAAATCAGATCTTTTCCAATTTTCACACCATTTGGACCGTCGAAATTTTGATATCATATTCATATTTAATATCATTAAATTATACAAGACATAACATATAAATCAATGTTTAATATCATAAAAAGTAAGAGAATCTAGTGCATTTAAATTAAACTAGTTTTTACGAATTTTATCGCGTATATTAACTTATTTTATATTCCCCGCTATTAATGAATAATTCTTATCTGGAGGTAGCCTTGGTTAAAGTCGAAAATCTCAGTACCACCCCTACACCCGTTATCATGGATGCTGTAAAGTGCACGAAACGTCGGGAATATAAAACTATTGATCAGACTTTGATCAAATTTATATGAGACCTTATATTTATATAGAGAGAAATTTAGATGTGAAGCACCAGCTTTCAAATAAAAAAGAATCATGGAAATCGGGAGAACCAGTAAAAAATTATGAGGTAACAACACACATAAAAAAAAACAGTGGAATTGAGTAACGTCTCCGTTTTGATGTCGGTAGAAAATAAGTTAACATACGCGATAATATAAAAACCAGTTTTATTTTTATGTGTAGTGTTCGCGTAAATATAAATCCAATCTACTTCACTACCCGTATCATCGTGTGTGTCTTAGGAGGCGACATAAGTCAATGAAACAAGATGGACAGCAGCATCTTACTGATAACAACATAACATAATAAAAAATCTCCGGCTGCCACCCCGCCTGTGAAACGTGGCAACCACAGCAAATATCCCCCATGAGGCTCATCAGGCAATCTAGGTCTATGTTCAACAGTGGACCTTTGTTAGGCTGTTATGAATGAATGTATACTTGTTAAATATTAGTTTAAGATATGGGCATTGACATATTAATTTTTAAATATCTATACTATATATCTATACTAATATAATAAAGCGGAAGAATTTTTTGTTTTTTTGTTTGTTTAAACGCGCTAATCTCTGGAACTACCAGTCCGATTTGAAAAATTATTTTTGTATATTATAGTCAAATTCATGTGGAATAGTATAGGCTATCTAGCATTAAGCTATATTACTCAGCTAGCATTAAATATGGATATTTGTTAAGCAAGTCAGAAGAAAAAGCACTCCCGAAATGATTTATCCGCGTACGCTGGTGTTATCGTTAGGGATACGTAAATACAATGTTCTAGAAAAATATAGACCTTTACTCCGTCTAAGAAAAAGTCCGCGATACTGTGTCTATTTCTTATAAATAAGCCATAATTTGGTATTTTGTGACGAAAAAATATTGAAAATTTAAAAGTGATTTATGAGCGTTATTATTAGGCATGGCCTATTTATCCTTACGAACGAAAGTTAAACTTTGTTCTTTATACCATGTTATTTGGACGCATCGTTTGAGAGATAATGTAAAATTAAAATAATTCAATACTTGGCTGGGCGCGCGAATAACGCTTAAACCCTAGCCGTTATAAAATGCTTGAACAAGGTCATGTTGCGCACCTCGGACACGTGGTAACGCGGGTGAAACCGCGGGGCACAGCTAGTATAGAATAAATATAGCTACCAACTTTGCTATGCGTAAGTTTATTTATATTGTCTTTATTTCCCTTTATTCATTCATGGGGAATATATTGCCATAGTTGCCACGCTTGGCGAGCGGGTTGGCAACCGCAGTTTTTTATTGTTTTTTGCTGTTATCAGAAAGATGCTCTTCTGCATCAAAAGTTGAAAAAATCAGGTATACCTCAAAATTTGAAAACAAGACTGTACAACCAGTGTGTATTGCCAGTGAAGACCTATGGAACTGAGACATTGTCCTTCACTGCTGGCCGTATGAGGAAGCTCAAAGTCGCTCAGCGAGCAATCGAGAGAGCTATGCTCGGGACTTCTCTGCGTGATAAATTCAGAAATGAGGATATCCGCAATATAACCAGAGTGACCGACATAGCCCGAAGGATTAGTAAGCTGAAGTGGCAATGGGCCGGCCATATAGCTCGAAGAACCGACAACCGATAGAGGAAAAGGTTCTCGAGTGGCGGCCTCGTATCGGTAGGCGAAGTGTAGGGCGGCGCCCCACTAGATGGAGTGAGGACCTAGTAAGACATGCAGGAAGTCGATGGATGCGGATGGCTCAGAACCCTACTTTGTGGCATTCCTTGGGGGAGGAGTATGTTCAGCAGTGGACTTGTGAAGGGCTGTAATGATGATTATGATGATATTTGCATTGAAAACAAATATAAAGTAAGATAAACTAAGGTTACTAAACGCGTAAGAACCGTAAAGTGGTACGTTTAATTCCTGGACCCGACAACTGATAGGCAAATAAGTTTTCATGTGAAAGTACCGTGCCTGTACAAGCGCAGAAACCGACATCCCCCACTCTCTTGAGCAAAAAATTGATGATAGATGATGCAAGAAGTCCATAAGTCCATTGAAGGTTTATTTCCAGGTGTGCTTATGCTGAGTTCTAATGATGATGATGATGTAATGATATACTTTATTTATGTCTCTGTTATTGACCTGGCCAAGTGTCTAAAATCAGAAACAGACTCGATTTAGACTTTCTCACCATTTTTATTGGCCATTACGTTTTGATTAATCGTCATACAGCATAAATTTTGAAAAGAAAAATTTCTTGTAGTGTTAGTGTTGGATAGGTGTCGACGAGACGTCTCGCGTATTTATTGTTCCCAAGCCGCCTACAGGTTGGCTCGTAAAATATTACGAATAACGCATTATTTTTCTTGTTTTATGACAGCGACATGTTTAATTTTACGGTCGTAAATAATTGGCGTGACGCCCACGTGGCGGGCCTCTTTCACATCGCCGCTGTTTCTTACTGTTTGGCAAGTGTTTGCTGTATTTGTCTGCGTTGCTTCAAAGTTGGACAAATTTCTTGTGTAAACTTAAACACATACCTAATTCCTAAGTCGTAAACCTGCTTTATACATCACGTATTTCTTAAAACGTGAAAATATATTTTGTTTTTGTAATACTTCTCTGTTATGACATTACAGATTTATTATTATAAGTTTATTTCAGTTCTTATTTTTCATAATTATAAAAGACAAGGCGTATATTCTAACAGATTAAGCTCTTAAAGAAACATTGATTGTTATTTTAAAACAAACGAAATCTTAAAGAAAATTAAAATGGAATTTCACAATAGACAATCATTAAATTGTCCTTTATGCATCCATAACATCCATCTATTAAAGCCTATAAATGTCATCTACTGAACCCAGGCTTCCCTCATAGATTGCCTCATAGTGAGTTTTTTTTTGCGCCCGAAGCAATTGGAAAAGGGCTACCACAGAGGGAGGCGGAAAATGCATTATGCATACCACGACAGCCGGTCTGACCTGGTTATGCGGGACTCACTGCCTACCGGGGGACCTAAGTGATACCCGCTTAGTGAGGATTTTCACATCTTTTTATAGTTGCCATGCTCGGTAGGCCGGTTGGCAAACGCAGTTTTCTATTATTTTGAGTTGTTATCAGGAAGATGCTGCTACCCATCTCCATTTTTAGTTTACCCACGGTACGATATGGGGCAGTGGATATTCTTACGCTGGCACTATACGGTGCATATTACATACATAATAATATATGCATCAGACATTTATAATTAGACTTGCGATAAGATGCCGAGCCCAAAGGAATGCCAATCTAAATACATCAGGTATTTATTTTGGTAACTTGATATTGTTACCTATAGACATAAAAGTCAGAATGAAGACTCCGGCAAAGGAATGGTGATGAAGATGGAATGTCTCGTTACCAGTAGCACGTCCATGTCTAGCAACATTCTGCTGCTATTGTATATTAACACTGATATTCTGTGAGAGCGTGGTCCTTCACGGTCAATTCAAATAAATCGCTAAATATATAATAAGAGAAGTTCATTTGTTTTATGATTGTACTTAATGGTTTTGTAATCTATGCTTTAGTGCTCATTCAGCGACATCGATAAATTACGTATTGTCGATATAAACATCTGCCACTTTCCTGTGGGGCTTATTAATGAAAAGGCATTAAGGCCAGAGCGACTGCGACGTGACTGAAGTATTTCGTCGACTGTACCTTGGTCGGCACCATCTCTATTATTAATTCGTACAATCGCTTTATTAAATGTACTTTTGCGGTTCCCTGTTTTAAAATACTTAAATGATTTTACTAAAACATAATACCTGTTATTGTGTAACACAGTAAATCGCATCGATACAAAATATCGTATGTGCTAATTGCTAGAATATATGTGACGTTTAAGACTTTAAAAAATTTGAACTCTTGCTATCCTTTTCATACTTGGATATACAACAAAAGGATACTGTAGTCGAGCACAGGCTTATAATAAGTGAAAAACGGACAAAAAAAAATAAAAAACAAACGAGTTAAATTTCCAGCTAATAACAAGCAATGAAACGAGAATAATTTATTTTAAATAATTCACAGTTTGCCATGGAACTGGCTTTCTTACTCCTTCAAATCAGTACACAGCTGGCCCAATACACAGCTGGCACAATTAACCATTTTTGCAGGCCCAAGCAGCAAATTGCTGCTTGGGCCTGCAAAAATTGTTAAGACTGTGGTAGGGACTTAGATTAGACAGACTCCTTGGCAAAAAGCGAGCTTTGTGACGTTCTAAATTATAAATCGATTTGCTTTTTTTTTACATGGATTTTTTGTAAATCATGCAGATTACTTTGTCACCCCAAAAAATATATATTTGGGCGGACACGATCATAATTGATGAACCACCATATACGTTTTAAGGGTGTCAATCGCTTAAAAAGAATCCTGGCACCGTTAATAAATCTAAAAAGAAACAACGTATGACTTCATCCGAAAATCGTCTCAACGGAAATTCTTTGATGGCGTAAACACTCGGATGAATCATGGGTTTTGAGTGAATTTAAAAGAATAAATATTTTAGCGTGCTTTGAGATCGTATATTTATTTATATGGTAATAAATTATATTTTATAACTGTTTTAGAATTAACATAGCGAACGTTGACAGCATAAGAACATCTATATTGTTTATCGTCTCATAGGTGTCTGTAAGGTAGATCTTCAGGCGTCCACATATTGGTTTCCACAAGATGTTAACTGAATGACCGTCTAAAAATTAACTTGAATTAACAGATTCGTGATAGCAAAGTTTAAAGTGCCTAAGCGGTGTGATAGAGGGACAAAGTAATGTTTGTTAAAGTATTTTCGATAAATTTTAAAATATACCCAAATTATCTGCTTAATTTTACGGCGGTCTTACAACCTGACCTGTATGAAAATGAGGAGCAAAAACTGAACGATATAGATAAAAATACAAATAAAGAAATCGAATGGATGGTTCCGTGGCGCAGTGACTTAGCAATGAGTTGCAGCGCTATGTGCGCGAGTTCCAATCCCGCACGTAATAAATATTTGTGTGGCCTACAAAAGAAGTAAACAAAATGACTGCGTTTTCGCTCACTTAGTTTTATGACGGGTAGTTGTTTAGGTTCACAGAAAGTTTATTGAAAACCTTCTTTTGAGAATTACGATCTGAAAATCTAATAATATTTAGATCCGATTAATGCTTTGCTTTCTTAAATGGAAAACAGATGATGCAAGTTAACATACTATATAACTTTTATCGAACCTCAATTCTGATACAAGTTTTATAAGTAAAATATTCCTCCAAGCGATAAATAAACACGACTGCAGCGCTAATGCTACAAATACAACGACAGAGTGCCATCACATACCAACGACTACTTCTAGGCTCCGTTGCAGTAATGAAACGACTCCTTCGCGGCATCGAAGCGTCTCTTAGGCTACATATATTACACTAGTGCCATATGATTTCAAATTCTATCGCAGTGTCGCTAAGTCTACTTCGGTGTGAGAAAAAAGGAGCGGTTGAGATTCTAAATTTCGAACCGCAGCCCGCCATCGCGACATTAAATTGTAATCGAACGCTTTACACTGACGCTTGCTGCGAAATATCGCGTAAGGATAGTATAAATATGCACTTATCTTTCTTTTTAGTTAACGTAACTTTGCATTATGCAGGCCTGGCTCTAGCCCACGTGTGAAGCGAATAAAATTTTAGCACTCGCCATTGTCCTAGGGTTTGGGCAAGTGGGAAGGAGACAGCAGATAGGCCATTCTTTTAGGGCAATAACGGAGCGGCGCGTGTGACTATAACTCGAGCGGAGCCGTGTCGGCCGCTTCCAATAAGAACACTTTTATCTGAATTGTAGAAGGTGGCAGCGAAAAGGTTCTCTCGCTTCTGAATGTCTTCGTTTCATTCGCTGAGTTTTATCAAAAAACGCTGCGATGGACGATTTAGAAATTTTGCATCGAATGTAAATGTTATGATAAACTTTTTATATTTTAAGTATTTCTTGACTTGATAAATTAAAAGTATTTTTTTTATTTATGCAAAAAGCAAAAGGTGATGTTCCTAAAACAACATCCCTAATATTTTCCAAGAAATGAAATACGAGGAGAGGATCAGAGAAGTAAAATAAAACACACTTTACGTACATGGTTGCAAGCAGACAATGGTCAAAACCAATGTATTTAAGATGACAACAACATATATGGCAATTATAATATAGAAGTGCAATTAAAATGTAAATGGTTGTGTGAAAAATGCCAGCATTCAATTGATGAATTTCTAAATGAATAATTTCACATATTATCAATTATGTGTATTTTTTTAATTAACCTCAGATCAAATCAGAATATATTAAATGGAAAATTTCATTCATGTATTGATTCGTTCAATTTACTAATGAAGATTTTATTATAGACAGATTATTACTTACATTGATGTTTTCTCATTAATAATGAACATTAGTAACTATATTAAAAGTTCACGCTTTTTTATATCTGATTTTTATATTCCGAAGCCGCGAAGCGTATACTTAGCACCACGCTGCTATTGACATAAGCCTTATTTAATGGTGTCAATTGGTTGTTGATCACTTTCGTTGGACCGCTGAAGATAACTTAAACAAAGAAGTATGTGTTGAAGTATAAGTACTTAAATTATTAAATATATTTCAATAAAATTTAAAATGGTTGTGTAGAAATTGATTATTTTTATGATAGAGAAAGCGAACGAGCATACGGCTCACCCGATGGTTAGTGATCACCGTTGCCCATGTACATCTGCAACAACAGAGGAATAGCAGATGATATGCCAGCGTTTTAGAAAGAAATCGTAATTAATGGTTTCATTGATTTACCAATAAAATCTTAAAGCGCATTACAATTCTCAGTACCTCGTTCTAATAATCGCCTTCAGAATCGTAAAACGTTAAGTATTCCATTTTGTAGAACAGTTCTCTGATAACATTCGCCATTATACTGTATATGTTCATCCAGTAACGTAGTTCAATTTGTACTAGAAGTTTTTAAAACATATTGTTCAGATATCTATATTACAGAATTGATATCCCTGTTACCTATTTCTACTGCCAAATAGCGGTGCTTGCATTGTTGTGTTTCGGTCTATAGGGTATAGAAAACCAGTATAATTATAGGCTGTGAAACATTATATTATGAGGAAAGAAAGAACTCATCTGTAGTTTTCTTTGTTTAAAAGTTGACTGCAGGTATCCGTGGACTGCTATATTATCTACTTACCATTATTATACCGTAGATTCGATTGATACTTCAGTTTTATAAAAAAGTAGTTTAACATTAAGTACCTCCTACGAAACTTTGATGTTTATTGCTTAATAGTTTTGACTTTTGGGCAAGCGTTGTAAATAATAAAGAGTACAATTTCTGTCTTCGGTACTCTACACTCGCCAAATGAAACTCAGCACTATTAAGCTACTATTTTACGCTGTTATTCTGTGAGAGTGTGGTCCTTCCCCGGTTGAGTCAACCCATTCGTACTACAACCATAATGTAGCTGCAGCGTGGCTTTACAAAAACAGAAACACTCACGCCTGTCATCCAGAGGTAGGCAGAGATTACTTACTTCCATTTGGCACGATCCTGACAATCCTTTCTCGCTTCCTTTACATCTATATCGCATACATGCTCGTCGGTTAAGGATTCTTTTAATTTGGCCCGTCTTCAATATATCGCCAATTTGGTCAATAAACTTTAGTTCTAAGGCGTCGAGTCGGCAAGGGACGCCCTATACTTTATAACATATTCAAAGAAATATAATAATTTGTATTTTCTTTTTCACAGGTAAGCACCATCTATATCTGACGTTACACTGCTGGTAACTAGAATGTGAGTTAAACCTCGATTTTAATTAATAACAGATTGTTGACTCTTTTGATTGATTAATTATATAAAATTCGGTACGTGCGCCGCTCCGGTTGTACTGACTGTGATTGACACATTTTAGCATTAATTGACGTATGACGTGTACTTTAAATTGTGTGAGCTATTGTATAACTGGACTGGTTATAATTGATCGCTCACGGTCACTTGTCACCGTACGAAGGTCGCAATGCATTGAAGTGAAAATGTCGGTTTTATAACCGAGATTATGAGTTGTAACAATCGATTTAATTACGCGTTTTTTTTTTAATACAAAGTCAACCAGTGGTTAATGCGGATTATATCGAAAGGCCTTCGAAGTCAATCAAATTTCATTTAACATATTTTGTCGTTGTGTTATTGATTAAATTAATTGATAAGGAAGTTTGTTGTTAATTCATCTTGATTACTTACTGCGTTGCTTTAGGTTAAGAAATCAGCAAATTATTCAGGAAACAATTAGATCTAAAATATTATTTAATGAACAAATTGTACCATTGAATATTAAAAAAGAAATACTTACCTAAGTTTGCAGTAGACATTTTTATAGTATTATATATATTTTAATTACACTAAAAAATATTAAAAAATTAAGATGATAAGTTTAAATCGCCTTTGAAATCAATATCGATATATTCCGAACATAATAAAAAAAAAATTATTTTTAAGGCCAGATATATTTTATCTTTTTTTTTATAGGATAAGAGTGACAAACGAGCACACAGTCCACCTGATGGTAAGTGGTTGCTGTGGCCCATAGACATCTACATCTATCCTCGATTACGAATCAAAATGCAGATGCGTCGTTGTCACCCGTGGGGACTAAGATGGAATGCCTCATTTCCAGTAAAAGGGTCTCCGGTTTTCTACACTCACCATACGAAACGCAGCAGCGTTAAGCTGCTATTTTACGCTGGTATTCTGTGCGAGCGTGGTCCTTCCCCGGTTGAGCCGACCCATTCGTGCTACAACTATACCTTTTGCTATACAATAAATTTATAGTTAGTGCAATTTATTTTCAACTCCTTCAGTTTTCTTCTAGCGTAAAAAATCATGTGCTTTTAATGTTTTGATTTATTATGACTGTCGGTGTATTGAAATCACGGCTTTGCTAATATACTAGCACCAGAATTAAACCCGCAGTGTTATACATAAGAGAATAAACAAATAACTTAATTAAAACAAAAGTCTTTATTCGGATTTATCGGTTTATAATGATTACTGGTATGTCAATAATATCCCTATGTTTGTAAATATTATTGGACATATTATATGATCATATTTAAATATATTTATTTATAGAACTGGCATTTGCATAGTTCTATGATTAATATTATATATATAAATCCTGGTTTTATAACTTATACTTAAGAAGAACACCAAATAAAACTTGAGTTTGCAAAGCGCGAAACCTTGTAGTCTAAAAAAACACGGCCACCTCAGCACCTATCAATCAAACGTCAGGCCTTCCCCGCAGTGTAAACAGCGACAGGTCAAGGGTCCCTCACGTCTGCGCCTTCCCCTCCTCCCCCACCCGCCTGTTCTGACTGAGGGGAGGCGGACTTGATTGATTCCACGTTGACGTGCACATGTATTTCGTAAGACGTTGATGCAATCATTTTGATGTTAGTAACCTTAAGATGTATATTTTTACAATGTTGAATATCTAAACAACGTACATACGTCTATCCATACGTATATGCCGAATTCGAATCCCACACACTAAACACATTGAATGGAGAGTGATTTACTCAGCATCAATTGATAAACTCACATCGGCTCTGATCCTACCTACTACATAAGGATATATATTGACAACACTTAAATTTTTTGCATGCTTGCTGATACTTTCTTGATAGGACTGCTTTTTCTTGTTTCTATTAATCAACTCGAAAAACTTCACTGATGTATATTGGTCTCCCATTCTAGGTAGGTAGGACCCGCCTTAATCATCACACTTAACAATCGCCATCACAAGGACACATTTTGATAGGGACAAATTCTTGTCAAGTAGCACTGATTACGTAATAAAAAGAAAACTGATGACCGTAAATTATGGATATCTCACATATTTATACTTTCGCTCAATAACGCTGAAGTGACAGTCCTTTTAGAATTAATTATTGAGAGTACTTATTCAAGCATTCGATGAGTCATTACCATCAGGTGAAATTATAGTTTACTTATGATAATTAAATAAAAATATCATGTTTTTAATAGGAAGTGGTCAGAATTCTAAAGGAAGGTAATCGCTTAAATAACAATATTTTGAAACGCATTATGTAATAAGTGTCAACAAGAATCGACATATTTATTTTACATCTTGTCGTGACTATTAATGTTCCTTATAAAAAGCACTGAACCACTGTTTAGTAATAATTTATCTTAATAAATATTAAAAGTAGGTCTGCGCGTGCCACACTGATTTAGGATTAGATGACAGATTTTACATAATGTTTCGAAATATATTTAGTTTTTGCTATTTATAATGCACCTTAAAATAAAAAAGTACTTCGGGCGGAATTCGTACCATATTTTGTGCCTTGTTTTACATGGTAGAGTTGTGCTGCACAGTGGCTTGACTGCAGCACGAAAGGGTCGGCTCGTACGGATAAGGACCGCACTCGCAGATATTTTTTTATGATTTTTTTATTCATTACTGATTATTACATAATATTTATTGAAAGCCATTTTTTATTACCACTGGTTCGGAAAATACCTTTGTCCTGGGAAAAACCAGCAAGAAACCCAGCGGGACTTTTTTTAAACATATTTCACTTACAATAATTTTGTTTGCACAAATTTTTAGATGAATTTTTATAGAACCAGCATGGTGGCGATCACCTCATTCCCAGGGGTTATTTTCATTCATGTATTCCGTGATATTATAATAACCCTTTTTGTAAGGCTTTTCTTTAATAAAACTTTTAAATAAAATAAAACTTTTAGTTTATTGACAAACTTTGAACATGTTCTGGGATTTGGTTGTAAAAGCGTATACATTGTCCCATAAATGAATTACTGATTCTGTGGAGTCTAGTAACTGGCATTACAAGGTTATGTTTGTTCCTAGTGTTTAAAGGTATGAACATCCTTATTCTTATTAAAGTTTTTTATGTTATTATGTACATACATTGCATTATCATAAATATATTGCGATGCCAAAGTTAATATATTTAATTCTTTACATTTTTCCGGCTACAGCATCCACTTACCATAAGGTGAACTGTGTACTCGTGTGCCAAAATTAAGTCGATGTCATATAAAAAATGCTGATAGGTGTTTTTAAATAAAAGTTTTAATAATTACAGTGATTTGAATCAACCTAGCTACTCCATTATATTTTTATCCAAAAAGTATATATTATTTAAACAAAATAAATTATTTTAGTTGCACAATTTCGTCAATAAACCTGTAATGGTGTGGGTTATACATAATTAATGAATTATGTATATAATACATAATTAATGAGTCAAGTGTATTTAAGGCTCTGTTATTATTACCATATTTTGTAACTATTTGTTGTTCCAAATAAATTAAAAAGAAATAAAACTATTAAATCGTAATTATTTCCACCAACATAGAGATAGTACACAATGTAATACACATAACATACAAAATGCCACCAAGAAGTTTTTAACGACTGTTTTTGCCGCCGTGGTAAATTAACACGTAATGAAATGAAATATGGGTGCCAAATGCACACAATCCACCTAATGCTAAATCAATACTGTGTCCTATAGACATCTACTTCTATCTTGCAGATACGTTGTTACCCATGAGGACGAACATGGAATTCCTCGTTTCCAGTAAAAATGGTATTTGGTTCACTGCACTCAATATTCTGTAAAAGCGTGGTCCTTACCCGGTCGGGCCGACCCATTCGTTCTACTTACATAAAATATATAGCTGAAGGTTGGCTCTACCACGTATCATATCTTTACTGAGTTTTACTATAAATGGTACATTGTGTAACTTACCAGATACAAATATTTTCAAAGTTTATAAGAGAGGACATGAATTTATAAGAGACGGGACGACACGGCCCAAACTAGGATACCCTGTGCTATGGAACTTCCGGCTCCCCCTCTTAATTAATTCCTAAAATCTCAATAACATAAGTGATGTTATTGAGTACAGATACTTTAAATCGTTAAAACATAAAGTATGCGTAGACAGTAAAAGTGGTATTTATTGAAGCAATTCTGTTTCTGTATTTCGCAGTAGGTATCGTGAATGAACGATCAAGATTCCCCGGGCGCGCTGCTCTGAAATATTAATTCTCATCATATCGCGAGTGATTGACGGCTGTCTACGCGAGGATATATCCGTCACGGGCGGTAAACACCCTCTCCGCACCACCCTACCCCCGGCCAGTTCTCCATCGGGCCCCCTCGAGTGAAATATCTCAATCTTTAGCTCGATTCATTGATTGATTCATTGATTCCGCTCCTGCCGAACTGAATTTATGGTTCTTGGCCAGATTTGATTCGGTTCTCGTCAAACGGTGTTTAGTCTGAATAATTTATGGCGTTAGAGAATTATTTAGTTGCGTTTTTGTTTCTGAATTGTTTTGTTGTGGATTGATTTGGGAGAATGTAGGTCACTGATGTGTGTGGGTTAATCTAACATTTTAATTTATTGAATTAATGGTGTTTGTGGGAACTCTAGATTCAAATCTTTATTATGTGATTATTAAAACACAGCTTAATTCTAATTTGGTATGTTTAATTCTTCGTTGTTTAAAGGTATATTTATTTTATTACTATTTTTACTTTACATTTTGGCTTCTTACTGTGAAAATTTTAAACTTTAAGTTATAAAAGTCTTTGTAACTTCCATTAATACAATAATTCTTGACTATTACTAATTTCTTGACCTCTTAAATTATTAGTAATGTAAAGTTGGTACCTAATTATAAAAAGGAAGAAAAAAGAAAACTTTATTTGAATTCACAAAGAAAAAGTAATAACAGATATAAAAACAAAAGTAATAACAGACAGAGATAAAAAATAAATGACAAAAGAATTTGTGTGAAGTCAAATCAGGTCCCTATTTTAGCTAACTGCTGCTGTACTTGATAAATGACCGCAGTTCTGATTTTCAAATAGAGCCCAATATTGCCTTCATGTACGGGTTATAGGAAGTTTCTTTCATCATCCTATCTCTAGTAGTTATTGGCTTGTCAAAATAATCGCCATAATCGTCATCACCCGTAAAATTTCATTGCTAGACATGTCCATAGCATAACCTTATGTAGGGAGGCAGTTGTTAAAATACTAATCATGATTAAACTGATATACTGAAGTAATGAGAATACTTTTTTTGGATATAAAGTAATAATTCTAATAATAGTCTAATAGCAACGTTGCATCTTTTTTGAAAACTTGTTAGATTTTCGCATCTCTTGTGTTTTTTTTATAGGATAGGTTGACGAGCAAACAGTCCACCTGATGGTAAGTGGTTGCTGTGGCCCATAGACATCTACATCTATCCTTGTTTGCGAATCAAAATGCAGATGCGTTGTCACCCATGAGGAATAAGATGGAATGCCTCGTTTCCAGTAAAAAGGGTCTCCGGTTCTCTACACTCACCATACGAAACACAGCAGTGTTAAGCTGCTATTTTACGCTGGTATTCTGTGAGAGCGTGATCCTTCCCCGGTCGAGCCGACCCATTCGTGCTAGTATAGTTATACTACTAATATAGCTGCAGCATGACTCTACCACGTATAGAATTGTTGGTCACAAGTCAGTCCAGAACAGAATAATACCTTTATACAGTCTTTTATATCATATAAAAAAGTCCCGCTGGGTTTCTTGCTGCTTCTTCCCAGGACAGAGGTATTTTCCGAACCAGTGGTAAATAAAAAAATGACTTTCAGTTAATATTATGTAATAATCTATGTTGAATAAAAATTATTCTATTCTATTCTATATAGTGTTCGTACATAAAAAGCTCGAGACGGTAAAGTGCTAGAAGATTCAAACACACGCGAACTTGTCGCTCCCTTGAGCGACATCTGCTCACTATTAGTCAAACGTCGATTACTATTTTCGTCGGGAGCGCGGAAAAGGTTCAGTTTGTCAGTCGGTGCACATAGGACTGAGAATATGTTAGTATTTTAGACGTGATTGGCGATTTATTTATAATCAGGTTTGTATATCGTACCTACTTACTTCCGTAATAATACTTGTACTGCAACTGCCTCGTTGTTCTAGTGGTCGTAAACGTGATTGCTGATCATGGGTTCGAATCCCGGGTTGAGTCAAAATCTGTTATTGGGTTTTTCTCTCAAGAAATTCTCAGTATCACGTAAAACCGTTGGTCCCGCGCCTGATCTCTCTCCGGTCGTGTCGGGTTACCGTCCTATTGGACTATGAATGAATCTGTGTTCGCGCACACACTTGGACATTATTATACTGTCCAGCTCAGATGGCTAGACTCCGTAGACACTGGCCGCCGTGACCGAAATTTTGTCTGGACAACATTAATACTGCTAGACTATAACAAAGAACAAAATCAAAAATTACTCCATATATTTTGTAATGTACGTACACAAAAATAAAATAGTTTTACAAAAATAAGTGATATTCATTCTGTAGTAGACTTTATCGAGTCAGTAATTCATTCTTGGGGCGATGTATACGCTTTACAACAAAATTCTAGAAAACATCCAAAATTTGACCTGCTCAAAGTTCAAAACTAAGTTTTAAACTATTAAACTACTCGTAAGTTTTTATAAAAAGGGTTATTATAATATTAAAGAATTTAAGGATGATAATAACCCCTGGAAATGAGGTGATCGCTACCAAGCTATTTCTAATTTGTTGTGTTATTAATTTTTGTAACATACATGATTGTAAGCTGTTATTTAAAAAAAGTCCCGCTGGGTTTGTTGCTGGTTCTTTCCAGGACAGAGGTTTTTTCGAACCAGTGGTTAAAAAACAAAAGAGTGACTTTCAATAAGTATTATTTATAATCTATTTTGAATAAAAAAGTTTTTTCTATTTCTGTTTGTTAGATTTATTCTGTTACTGAGTAGAATGAATTATTACTTAATTATTCCCGTGAGTATTGTATGTAGCGTTAGGTTACCGAGGACAAATGTAGTAAATATTAATAGACTATTATATCTTTAAAACGTCATACCTTAAAATAGCTAATACATGTATCGATAAACAATGTTTATGGTAAAGCAAAAGAAAGCACTGTAACTACTAATCTGTCTGCGTGTCGGTTACTGTAGATCCTTTTAAGGAATTTACTTAAGAGAAAGTCATACACAACCTTTGGAAATTCTCTAAAAAGGCAAAGCTGGTCAGGTAATAAAATATCCATCCATCCATTACAGCCTATAAAAGTACTAAAGTACTGCTGTACATAGGCCTCCCCTATAGAAAGCCTCATACGGAGGATTTTGCCATAGTCGCCTCGCTTGGCAGGCAGGATGGCAACCGCAGTTATTTTTCATTTTCGATTGTTACCAAGATGATACAGTTGCCTTTGTAATGTTTCGGTTTACCTCTGTCGCCTCTTACGAAAACATAAGAGTCTCTTCCTACATCTTTTATTAGACTATTCTACACTTAACACTAACAGTGTGGCCTACACTACAACATAATATGGTATTTTCTTAGTTCGACCACCACTTTCTTCTCTCCTACAATCACATGTAATACCTCTGCCAACTCTACACCCAACATCACTCTTAAATTCAACGAATTTCGGCAAAGTAACCCCTGATAATATTAATTATTTATAGTAAATAAGTATTAAAAAGTGCAAGGACGAGCGTAATTCGTTCATAGTTCCCATTATACACAAACTGAATTAATAATAAAAGTTCACAAAGTAACAGCAATCGCAAGTATTAACTACGTTACTACAATATAAGGTTATGCATTATGATAATCATATTACGGAACATTTCTTTACTTGTGACGTTTTAAAAAAATATAAAAATAAATTAAATTCCGTAAGCAAGAATCATTTATTATAAGTAAATCGTGTGAAACACTAAAAGGACTAATATGATTTACAAACAATTTCTTTGTCAACCGACTAGCATCAAAACCTCAGCCTTAGAATTTTCTCTACAATTTCAAGAGGCGTTCACTGGCAGACACAATCTTTACTTTGATAGTTTCACGTGATATGTGACGGTTAATGTAATCCAAAATAGCCAAACATCAAATTTCTTTTAAAATTTCCTCATACATCGTCTTTGTTGTTATATTAGTAAAGTCTTATTTTCTCAAACCATTTAAGAAAATATTGCGGCTACTTAACTTTAGAACATTATACTGTTCATGTAAATTAGGTTTTATAATTTGGACTTAAAGTTTAAAATGTCTCGGCTAAAGAAGTGTGTGCTTGTTTGTGGCAGACTCAAAGGTTATTTTGATGGAGTGGGCCGTCAATTAAATAGGCAAGTACTCAGTACGTCTACTGTATGATAGAGTGCATTAATACAGATTTACTTTGAAGATAGCGTTTTGTATTTATTTGTTAGTTTTGTCAATACTAATTATAATTAAATCTTCTGGTCTTTTCTTTGCAATTTGTTTGACAAAACCTTTTTTTTGTTTCTATATTTCCATCATATATTTGTATTAGAAGTCTCTTTATTCAATTTTTTTTTCTCTCTTCTTATTTGCATATCTGTAACTGCAATAACAATTTGAATTATATTTGACAGCTCTCTTTTACGCATCAATGTTTTATTTAAAATTATAACTAACTCACTACATTGATTAATATTAAATAAATCGCAGCTGTTGTAACTTGAAATATAAAATTAAAAAATATTTTTGATTTCTTATATTTACGCGAACACTACACATTTAAATAAAACTAATTTTACGGATTTTATCGCGTATATTAACTTATTTTATATTCCCGACGTTTCGAGCACTTTACAGCACCCATGGTTACGGGGGGGACTGAGGTGTATGACGTCCCAATGTCATAGTTAACCACGGCTACCTCCAGATTAAAAATTATTAATTTTTGTTCCGATCCACGCAGTATGAACTTACAGTATCATGAAGTCTTGCAGTTGTATGCTTGGGTTGGGATTTAATTTTATTAATTATGGGATCCCAAGCAGATGGTAGCACCCAGCCATCTTCTCTATTGAAATTAGGATGTTTCTTGATTTCAATAGCCTCGCGAATCATCCTTGGAAGGAATCGGTGTTCTTTAGCGAGGATTTGTGGTCTATCAAATCTAATGTAATGACGGGGGCGATCCTGTACGTGTTCACAGACTGCAGACTTCCCGGAGCGTCTATTCTTCACATCAGCTATGTGTTCTTTAACACGGGTTTTTATAGATCTTTTAGTTTGTCCTATATAAGAGAGACCACATTCACAATCAAGCTTGTACACTCCTGCATCTTGCAGAGGAATATTACACTTGACTGATGGTAAAAACTGACTAATCTTCTTCGGCGGCTTGAAATATGTTTTAATGGAAGCCCGCTTCAAGATGTAGCCAATCTTGTCAGTGACACCTCTGACATATGGCAGTACAGCAGGCACTCGCTCGACTGTGGCCGGCTTCACTCGTTCACTGTGACGTAGGCGTGGGACCCGAAGCTTATTGTCGTGCAAAACTTGCTTGACGTGTTGGAGCTCGGCGGCCAGGTGTTTACTGTCACAGATCCCTCGTGCTCTCTGAAACAAAGATTTACCCACGGTAGCTAACTGTGAAGGATGGTGGTGAGAATCACCGTTTAAATATCTATCTGTATGGGTCTTTTTTCTATACACAGTGTGGCTCAAGGTGTTATCAGGATTCCGAATTACTAACACATCTAGAAAAGCTAAAGAATTGTTTGCCTCTAACTCCATTGTGAACTGAATTTTAGAATTTAAGGAGTTAAGATGGTCTAGAAATGCAGTTACTTTATCTAAAGGGAGAATTGTGAAAGTGTCGTCTACGTACCGCTTGTAGAATCTTGGGTTTACGGGAGAAGTACGCAGGGCTTTCTCCTCAAAGTCCTCCATGAATATATCGGCAACAATGGGAGATACAGGTGAGCCCATCGCCACTCCATCTACTTGCTTGTAGAACTCCTCCTTCCACAATAGGTAGCCAGATGTAAGGCAGTGTCTAAGTAATACTGCATATTCTACGGGCATGTTGTTTTGCTCTAGCCTTCTAGTAACAATCGAGATGCAGTCTTCAACAGGTAAGCATGTGAACAGAGACTGCACATCAAAACTGACCATAGTTTCATTGTCTGCCAGATGTAGGTCTTTAATCTCGCTGACAAAATGGTAGGAATCCTTTGTGTGTGCTCTTGTATGTCCCCTGAGCGGTGAGAGTATATTCGCTAAGTGTTGAGCCAATTTGTAAGTTGGTGAATCGATTTGGCTCACTATAGGACGTAGTGGAGCATTGGGCTTGTGTATTTTTGGTAACCCATACAATTTCGGTGGTTTAGCACACGTAGGTATTATCGATTTTACGTCTAGATTTAATCTTTCGGAGTGTTTCTTTATGAGATCACTAGTTGTTTTGAGTGTGTTATTTGTTGGGTCATTTTTAACCTTTTTATAAGTACTTGCATCCGACAAAAGTTCTTGTATTTTAGAATTATAATCCGACGTATCCACGACTACCGTGGCGTTTCCTTTATCTGCGCGGAGAATCGTGAGTTCTCGTTTATTGCGTAGGTTATTCAACGCTTTAAATTCGTCTTTAGGTAGATTCGGTTTTGGTGTTGAGCTTCGACGTAACATAGACGAAATGTCTTGACGTATCGCTTCCAAATCTTCCTTTCGCATATTGTTTTTATATAAACAGTCCTCGACGCTGCAAATAATTTCTTCGTACGGTAATTTTTTAGGTGTTAAAGCAAAATTAAGGCCTTTCGATAATACTCTAATTGTTGCATCATCCAGAGTTTGTTTTGACAGATTATAGACCGCGCTTAATCTATGATCCGCGTTCGTAGTCAATGGTTGCGTTCCGTTATCACGTTGACTCAGATGTTTGACATTTAATTTGGTCGTTAATTTTTGATATTTTACTATATGTTTGTTTTTGCATTCGTTATATTTATTAATTTCTCGTTTATTTAACGTTTCGATGCAAACATTATAATCAAATGTCGTTAAAACTGCCTTTAACTCACTGAATGATGTGTCTATGGATTTGTTTATGGTATGTAGATCGGAGCGTTTTTGTTGGATTACCGTTCGTAACAACTTTTTACTTGCCTGATTTAAGATCTTAGCGCTTCCTCGAATGTCCTTTTTAGTGGATATTTTGACACACGTAGGAATGATATTATTATCGCGACATCTCTTCAAAAAGTTCAATGCTGTTAGATATCTTGCGCGCTTAGTCATGAGATCTTCTAATCGGCGAATTTTATTTGCAATTACCAGTCCGTACTGGTTCACATAATGATTTCTTATATTTACGCGAACACTACACATTTAAATAAAACTAATTTTACGGATTTTATCGCGTATATTAACTTATTTTATATTCCCGACGTTTCGAGCACTTTACAGCACCCATGGTCACGGGGGGGACTGAGGTGTATGACGTCCCAATGTCATAGTTAACCACGGCTACCTCCAGATTAAAAATTATTAATTTTTGTTCCGATCCACGCAGTATGAACTTACAGTATCATGAAGTCTTGCAGTTGTATGCTTGGGTTGGGATTTAATTTTATTAATTATGGGATCCCAAGCAGATGGTAGCACCCAGCCATCTTCTCTATTGAAATTAGGATGTTTCTTGATTTCAATAGCCTCGCGAATCATCCTTGGAAGGAATCGGTGTTCTTTAGCGAGGATTTGTGGTCTATCAAATCTAATGTAATGACGGGGGCGATCCTGTACGTGTTCACAGACTGCAGACTTCCCGGAGCGTCTATTCTTCACATCAGCTATGTGTTCTTTAACACGGGTTTTTATAGATCTTTTAGTTTGTCCTATATAAGAGAGACCACATTCACAATCAAGCTTGTACACTCCTGCATCTTGCAGAGGAATATTACACTTGACTGATGGTAAAAACTGACTAATCTTCTTCGGCGGCTTGAAATATGTTTTAATGGAAGCCCGCTTCAAGATGTAGCCAATCTTGTCAGTGACACCTCTGACATATGGCAGTACAGCAGGCACTCGCTCGACTGTGGCCGGCTTCACTCGTTCACTGTGACGTAGGCGTGGGACCCGAAGCTTATTGTCGTGCAAAACTTGCTTGACGTGTTGGAGCTCGGCGGCCAGGTGTTTACTGTCACAGATCCCTCGTGCTCTCTGAAACAAAGATTTACCCACGGTAGCTAACTGTGAAGGATGGTGGTGAGAATCACCGTTTAAATATCTATCTGTATGGGTCTTTTTTCTATACACAGTGTGGCTCAAGGTGTTATCAGGATTCCGAATTACTAACACATCTAGAAAAGCTAAAGAATTGTTTGCCTCTAACTCCATTGTGAACTGAATTTTAGAATTTAAGGAGTTAAGATGGTCTAGAAATGCAGTTACTTTATCTAAAGGGAGAATTGTAAAAGTGTCGTCTACGTACCGCTTGTAGAATCTTGGGTTTACGGGAGAAGTACGCAGGGCTTTCTCCTCAAAGTCCTCCATGAATATATCGGCAACAATGGGAGATACAGGTGAGCCCATCGCCACTCCATCTACTTGCTTGTAGAACTCTTCCTTCCACAATAGGTAGCCAGATGTAAGGCAGTGTCTAAGTAATACTGCATATTCTACGGGCATGTTGTTTTGCTCTAGCCTTCTAGTGACATTAGTTTAATTTAGTAATTTAGTAAAATTAATAATTTTTAATCTGGAGGTAGCCGTGGTTAACTATGACATTGGGACGTCATACACCTCAGTCCCCCCCGTGACCATGGGTGCTGTAAAGTGCTCGAAACGTCGGGAATATAAAATAAGTTAATATACGCGATAAAATCCGTAAAATTAGTTTTATTTAAAAAATATTTATAAAGAAATTGTCAATAAAATTTAAAACATTATCTATAGGCATGATTGAAAACATTATATTAACAGCTTTTTATTATTAGTTTGACCTGTATGTATGTAAGAATGTAATGGAATCCTAATTCAGCTTTCACTCGCTTCCGGACGTTTGAATAATCTGAAATTTTACAGACTTAGCCGGAATTCTTACTAGAATCATCAGTTTAATTTTTTTTTACTCTATAATTATTTCAGTTTATCTTAAAATAAGAATGAATTGTGCTACAAGTAACTTATGTTGTTCTTTGTTCAACTTTTTAAGTTATATATTTATTAGTTAGTTAACTAATAAATATAACTAATGACTCAGTCCGGCTTCGCCTGGGTAGGATGTATATATTTATTAGTTAGTTAACTAATAAATATAACTAATGACTCAGTCCGGCTTCGCCTGGGTAGGATGTATATATTTATTAGTTAGTTAACTAATAAATATAACTAATGACTCAGTCCGGCTTCGCCTGGGTAGGATGTATATATTTATTAGTAAGTTAACTAATAAATATAACTAATGACTCAGTCCGGCTTCGCCTGGGTAGGATGTAGTAATGTGACGTTGTTTAGATTCAAGATAATTAAAGAACATTTTATTTTATCAATTTTATATTGATAAAAATAGCTTAAATAACACCTAAAATCTCTATCTTTTCGTGAAGTTTCATTACAATCGGTTCAGCCGTGCCGGGGATTAACCAGGACAGACAGACAGACAGCCACAATTTTTAAAAATAGTTATTCATGTCTTAATGCCATGCTAATACCCCTCAGCACAATATAAGACCGTTATTTGGATATTGTAGACACTTCAATTTTATTCGTATGTTATTATCTTCTATATTAGTCTTCTAGTTAGTTATTATATTATAATCTACATTAAGCAATATATTTGTAGCAGCGCACGTAAAAATCTATAATATATTGTTCATTATTCAAAATAAGACAACGTAATAGAAGAAAATAATAGGAAAATATAATGTAATAATTGAGAGTGTAAATCAATTATAAAAGTCCCCGTGCTGGGAACAGTTCCCCTCTCATTTTTGAGAGAGTTATAGAACTTTTGTCCGACGCACCACTCCAGTTCATAGGCTTCAGTGCGTGTTGGCGGACTTCACGTGTCCTCGAAATAATTTATTCCTCACGGCGTTTCCCTTCACCGCCGAGTACACATCACCTAAATCACCAGTCATCACATATAATAGTATTTTTAGTTTTCTTTTAAAAAACGCTACCACTACCTCATACACTAGGATTTTCTTCTGTATATTGGGGGCAATATACATAATATAAATATCAAAAATCATTAAGACCAGGATCAATTATTATTTCTAGGCTATAAAAACACTTCAATAAAAATTTTCAATCAAATTTCAATTAATAATGCATTCGTGCCGACAGTTTCGAACCCGGGTTGCTTGCGTATTGTGAAAGAGCGGACGCTTAGCCACTGACCTACTTCGGCTCTTACGTAAATCAATTACAGTAATATATTTAATTTATATAAATTTACTTAGCTAATTGGTTAAATAATTAAGTTATTAGGCCAAGATATTGATGAAAATCTCTCTAGCCATTCAATAATACTTAAATGATTAAGTTACCTCTTTGCTATATCAATTTATACACATGTTACGTCTGTTAACACTCTGCTATTTAACGTAAGTTATTCTTAATACGTTCTTATAGAGGGGAGGAAAAATCGATGATTGGCACATTGTCCGACCCACATCGACTTTGAGCTGTCAAGTTTGATTGAATCAACTCTTTGAAGAGTCAGGTAATGTGTAGAAAGGACGCATCGAAATTATCAAGCATTAAGATAATAAAAATATTATTATGGTAATATTTGCTTATTTCAGAGATGCAAAACTTCTAAATACTGTGATCGTATTGACGTCTCCTAAGCGTGACGGTTAATCAAAGATGTTAAAAATTAACTAGCTAACATCCGCGTAATAAAATAAAATGATGTGTCTTAACTAGTTATCGTGTAGTAACGGTGTAAGAATATATACTGCCCCATATTATCCCGTGGGTGTCGTAAGAGGCGACAGTAGGAAACAAATCAGGAAATGGGCAGCAGCGTCTTCCTAATATTTTTATAGTATTTGGGTGACAAACGAGCACACAGTCCACCTGATGGTAAGTGGATGCTGTGGCCCAAGGACATCTACATTTATTTTATTCTCAATTAAGAATCAAAATGCAGATGCGTTGTCACCCCTAAGGACTGAGATGAAATGCCTCGTTTCCAGTAAAAAGGATCTTCGGTTCTCTACACTCATTCTGTGAGAGCGTAGTCCTACTGCGGACGAGCCGACTAATTAGTGCAGCAACCACAATATAGCTGTAGCATGGCTCTACCACTTAAAAATAATGACTAATAATAAAAAAATATTTTTGCCAACCCGCTTGCCAATCGTGGCAACTATGGCAAAGATCGCCTCTCCAAGGTAATCTATGTGAGAGGCCTATTCAGAAGTGGATTTTAATAGGCTGTAACGATAACGGTTTAATTAGTTTGAAGAGAACCTCCAGCGCCCTCTCTCAATTGCGTGCACTATCGATGTCACCCAACCCCAATACCACTACTCCCAAAACCACTACACTAGGAAAGATACACCACCGTCGATAACACGACACGTATTTCTCCTCCAAGCAAGGTATCCTCAGGTGACCTGACAATAGACCCTGCCATGACACACCAAGATTAAGAAAAATCCTATCAGTGACAAGAGAAGGCAATGTCGGATAGTTGTTTTAGAGGCCGATGAAGAACAATTGCTGCTTAAAACTATCAGTTCAAATTTTAATATAATTTTAGGAGTAATTGCAAATAATAAATTTCACCAAATAGTGATTTACGTAGGAAACACTTTCTAAGTCTAAATTATTAGTTGTGTTCCGGTAATTAATTTATATGCTGATAAAGCGCTTCCTCTTGCGAATTTCGTGGCTATATATAACCCAAAATGAAAGCATGGGGCTGGGAGACGTTGAGGACCATCTATTACCATGCTATGAAGACGTATGCCGAGTCAACTTTAAATAGAATTTAGCGGTTTACGCCGGTTCAAATTATAGTTATATATCACTCGTCGAGTAACAAGCAGTATTTGTGTTAAGTCAGACGAATTGAATGAATACTAGCCGCCTCTGTTCGCCGCAAAGGCGCTGAGTAAATAAAGCGGTCGACAAAGACGTCCGTCTGCGCGCGACATCTGAGCGACGTGTGTCGCCCCCTGGCCGCCCCTTTGCCCCCCCTCGGCTCCCACCCAGCCCCAGGCTTGTGCCGATAATGATGTTAACTCACCGCCCGGTCCGGCTGCTTTGTCGCGTTTTTCAGTCTGTTTGCAAGTAGTCAGGGGCTGGGGGCGATGCGTATTGTTTTTAAAAACGTCTCGTCTAGATGACCAGTATTATAAAAAATATAATAGAATAAACTTTCTTTTGAATTGGTATTTCGAAACGCTTATTTTGTTTTCTATAAGCTTTGTTTAAACTGGTCTTCATTGTTGTAGAACCGTGGTAACTTAGGGGCTAAGCGTTCGCTGCAAATCAGTACACGATGAATCCGGGTTCGATTCCCGCTGGTACCAACGAAATTGTTACTCGTAATTTTAAGTGCTGATTTACAGCGTTAAGCTGGGTAAGGCCTGCCGGGTCGGTGGTACGGCCGGTCTTAAGGTCGGTGCTCAGCAGTGTGGTGTGTAATTTAACGTCTATTTACTATAACATCAGTTTTATTAGATTTTTAATTACCGCATAATATAATATATAGGTGTTCCAAGAATATGACCTATCTTTCAAATTTGCTCAGGGTCGAAGGTTGGTGAACTCAGGGCTAATATCCTTGCATTGGTAATGCTCCTCTCCATTACCATTCTGACAGTATCTGTCTACCATGACCAAATTCAGTAAAAAAAAATCATTCTAAGGTTTTCGGTATAATATTATTATTGATTTTGTTGTTTTAGTATCTCGATATGTACCTCTATACGTGTATGTCATGCCCGCTTGTAGTTATTTGCTTCGAGTGATTCGTTGTTCATTTCCCTTTCACATACTGGTCGAGGAGGATGATGGTTACCATACTTGTTAACAGTTGTTACATGTAGTGGCTGGTCTGTCCTGATTTATTATATACTAATAATCTTCAATTTTGTATTATTATAAAGCATGTTGTAATTATCCATAGAACCATTTAATTTTTCATTAATAATATTGTATCGTTGACCTTTAAAAATACAATAGTTACTGCCCTATTTTATAGAATAAGCGTGACAAACGAGCACACAGTTTACCCGATGGACGCTGTGGCCCATTGGCATCTACATCTTACCCTCAATCAAAAATAAAATGTAAATGTAGATTATAAAAGCACGATGATGTTTCACAAACGAAAATATAATATTCATTTCATATCATTGTGTAAAAATGGTTAAAATCTTTGTAATATATCTGCTGCTACGAAATATGAGTTAAAATTTTGTAGTGTTAGCGGTGTAAGCTTCTTCAAATAAATTCCATCGCAGCTGGCTCGATCCACCCGCTAAATTGTCTTCAAGAGCTGACCAACCTCCCTTACCTAGAGGAGGGGGGCAACGTGGGCTACCAGCTCCCCGTTCGTCTTGCTTATGACTGACAGCCAGACAGCTTGAGTGATTGAGAGTGACTCAAGCCTTAATGCGCTCGGGCGAGACGTAACTTTGTACCCCGAGGACCGTAACTACACATTTACTTTATGCGATTATCGGCTTTAACTTTTGGTGTGTATGTGTGAGTTTTATTAGCGTGTGGTGTGAGTTACGGCGTTCTTTTCTAGGGACTAGTGCAATGTTATTATGAATTAAAATTATGTGCATCGTTTTTAATGCGCCTAGCGGTGTGTCCGCAATTAGATATTACGTTTCGCACACGACGCCGGCTTGATGGAAGGTTCTGGAATGCTTTGCGAAATAAGCACTAATTTCATTTGCGTCTTCGCTCTTGTCTTACTCTGTGTAGTTGAAATACAGAGTAGATTAAGTCGAATCTTTGTTCAAACATTTACGCAAATACTACACGTCGAATAAAAATAATTTTATGGATTTTATCGCAACTTCGGAATTAAACATTTACTTCATTCATACAGTTTATCAAAGTCCAGTGCTGAACATAGGTCTTCCCATATATTGCCTCCTAATTGGAATATTTGCCAGAGTTGCCACGCCTGGCGGACGGGTTGGCAACCAAAGTTTATTATTTTCTAGTTGTTATTAGGAATTAAAAATTCGATATACTAAGCTGGATTTATGTTTTAATGTGGAGGTAATGTTTTAAATTTGCTTTAAATTGAAATATTTAAATGACAAAGGGGCTAACGGCCTACCTGATGGTAGTTTGGCACTAAAGTTCATGGACTCCTGCAAGTAACTTCAAACAAATGCGTTCATAGATGCGTAGACACACCCACGGTCTGAATGAAGAAACATATCAGGCTTCTGGGGAGGAACAATTACTTGTTGCTTAAAGAAATGCTTAAAGAAACTGCCAGCAATTTCTTTGATCTAAGTATGGTCCAAAAATTTAATCAGACTGGAATTAGAACCTAGTACCCGCGACATAGACTGTAACCATTAGTTTACGCAATACTCTTCGATCGTCTTCTTTATCCATATAATATAATATAGAAATCTGATAAGTATTATGGTTAATATAAAACAGAACGTAGCAAATCTTGACACGCAACTTCGTACCGACCGGGTGGACAGACGGACAGGTAATCTGCTAGCGTACGTCTCGTACGTCCGTCCACTTTACTTACACCATGTTATCTTTGTTTGCTAATTTATAAATAACGTGTATCAAGCAGATTTATATCAAAAGTATAAAGTGATTGCCGGTTCACATGTTTACTAGGAGGTAGAAGTCATTTTCTGCTTAGGAGACTGTCGGTGTAGGTAGCACGCTTTTTTACCTCGGTCAGTATATTATAGTAATACTTACAATAACAATAGCATTATTTGCACGTCTTCTGTATTTCGATCTAAAGGGTGTGGAGAGCCAGGAAATTGCAGGGTGATAGGCATTCCAGTTTTTTTAATCTCAGTCAGAGGTGACGAGGCGTAATATGTAACCTTCTTTATTTGAAGTTGACTGCAGGTGTTAGTGTGCAGCACTTTGAGAGATTGTAATTTCGTTTGTCAGTTCATATGGTTCTATAGAATCAGAAATTGTTTTGCCAAAATCTGTTTATTATATTAGAGGTGTGAAAATTAATTTGTCAATCTCATGATGATGCTTCATTTAAAGCTGAGAAACGGTCGTAACACGGGCGGTGGTGTATTTTTTTCCTAGTATAGTGACGCTGGGTTTAGTGGAGGCAGGGTTAATGCACGCAATTGTGGGAGATAGGGGTGCTCTTCAAACTGAGTAAGACACACACCATTTTACGAAGTTCAAACATCGAGGAGGTTTTATATTCGACGTATGTCTTTTTTTAAATTTAAGTTCGCCGATTTAAAAACATGAAATTTAATATCGATGAACTACAATAAAATGTGGAATTTTTTGTCTACTAATAATCCTACGGAATTCTACTTTAAATATAATCCTGAAATGTAACTTAAGCCAAACTTATAATCTTTCATGATTTGTACCATCTTACTTCCCATCCTTACTTCTATAAAAAAAAAACTCGTACAGTTGTACTGTTTAGCCATCTAGCTTAACAATATTATGTTAAATAACAACTAGTTTAACAATAGTTTCATGCCTAAACACTAACTAACCACTTTGGTAAACGTTACTTTAGGGAAATTGGTCAAGCTTTCTTTACACATTCATTTCAATGCCGGCGATCAACTAATTACCTAGTCAATAAGTTAACTACTTTAACTATCTGGCAGCGATATAAATATCCACTTATGTGAAGGTATTGCCTGATAAAATGATCAAACCAAATGTAACAGTTACTTGCAATGCAGGATGGATACGCTCATACTATTGCAGAAATAATACGGCTATCATTTACGAAAATGGCATTATTCTGTAACATGCAACGTAACAAAGCATTACCCACCAGCTCCAAAACAAGACAATTAAATTACTTTGAGTGATTTAACCGTCGATACGGGCAAAATTGTTACAATAAAATACAAACTCAATTGACACAAATTTCCCTTCAATACGTAAGTGTCCAAATAGGCATATTTTACGATACCACACATCGAGCGCGTGCCAAACGGCGCTTTCGTCGAGAATCGAATCCGCACCCACCTACGACGGTTTATTTACAACTTGACCGAATCGATATATTTCGAATCGAATTGTCGAACGATCATGTTTGACTCCTACGCTGTGTAGCTTTAGCGTCTATTGCCACTCAAAATTCGACTTTGTTGTTTAAAATTAACGTGCAGTCAAGATGAAAATTGTGTTTGTGTTGTATTGCGTAATTTGCGACCTTTTGAAGGCTTGTATGTGTAGAGTTAAGATAATGTCACAAATTAAGGTAATTTATGAACTGAGTTATGAGATCCAGTTATTGGCAAGTGGATATTCCATCTCAGTTCTCAAGGTTGATAACGCACATGCATTTTGATTCTTAATGGGATTAAAATGGAATCATAATCGCAGTTGTCATGGGCATTCACTTACCATCTAGTGGTTATTGGAAGAATTGTGAAGACAATACGTTGTAAGCATTGATTGAAGAGCTTTTCAGATGTTTGGGTTTATCATCTGAAGATGGGGATTATTTTTAATATTATATAGGTGTCTTCGGATGTTTAATTTAGTTCTGAATCGATAGTCTTATTTTTCTATTTAAAACTAACAAATCAGCTGTTCTTATGTTAGAATCTAACATCTCTGTCTTTACGTTTTGTATTGACTACTAGCTGGTACTCAGCGCGTTGCTGCCGCAGAAGAAATAATTGCGGAAATATCGTTTTAAATTAGGAAAGGTTGTATTGTTTAAGTGGGATTGATAATAATACATTCATTGAAGTTGAATGATATATAACTTTCAAATAAATATGTCGGTACGATACGCGAGCCACCTACTATAAGTTAATTGTACTATGCCTATAACCTTCGCGGAAGTTCAAGCTATATGTTGACAAAGTTTTAACTGCAATCTGATAAACGGTATGGCAACGTATAAATTATGAACAAAACAACATTAATTTTTATATATTAGATAGGATAGTGCCAAATTGCTACGACCTTCCTAGCATTTTTTTAAATTAATATGTCTTATCGTCATCATTACAACCCTTCAAAAGTCCACTGCTGAACACAGGCCTCCCCCAAGGAATGCCACAAAGCACGTTCCTGAGCCCTCTGCATCCATCCACTACCTGCATGTCTTACCTGGTCGTCACTCCGTCTAGTGGGGGGACGCCCTACACTTCGTCCGCCGGTACGAGGCCGCCACTCGAGGACCTTTTTCCCCATCGGTTGTCGGTTCTTCGAGATATATGGCCGGCCTATTCCCACTTCAGCTTACTAATCGGTTGGGCTATGTTGGTCACTCTGGTGCTAGTGCGAATATCCTCATTTCTAAGTTTATCACGCAGAGAAACTCCGAGCATAGCCCTCTCCATAGCTCGCTGAGCGACCTGGAGCTTCCTCATCCGGCCAGCAGTGAAGGATCAAGTCTCAGTTCCATAGGTCATCACTGGCAACACTCACTGGTTGTACAGTGTCGTATTCAAATTTTGAGGTATACCTGACGAAATGTGCCATAATTTCCCGAACGCTGCCCAGCCGAGTTGAATCCGTCGATTAACTCTCAGTCGAAGTTGGAGTTACCTAATCGGACTATTTGTCCCAGATCAACAACTTCGAGCTTAGTGCTCCAAACAACTACCGGCATAGGTGTGACATGGACATTAAACATGATCTTTGTCTTGTCCATGTTCATCTTAAGGCCTATCCGTTGGGAGACACTATTGAGGTAATTGATTATAGTGCTTAGGTCCTCCAGCGATTCTGCCATAAGGACTATATCGTCGGCAAATCGAAGGTGAGAGATGTACTCGCCATTGATGTTAATACCGTATCCTTTCCAGTCCAGAAGCTTGAAAACGTCTTCCAATGCAGCGGTGAAGAGTTTCGGGGATATAACGTCACCCTGTCTTACACCTCTCTGCAGTTGGATAGGTTTCGTACTCTGGTTCTGTAATCGGATAGCCATCGTAGCCCTACTCTACAAACACTTCAGCACTTAGATATACCGATAGTCAACTTGGCACCTCTGGAGGGACTGTAGCACCGCCCAAATTTCGACGGAATCAAAGGTTTTCTCATATTCCACATATGCCAGATATAGTGGCAAATTGTACTCATCGGACTTTAGTACAATTTTCCTAAGGGTATGTATGAGGTCTATGGTGCTAAAGCCTTTTCGGAAAACGACTTGTGGCTGCAAGGTGTCGAATCTGCATGCAAGACGATTCTTAATGACTCTAAAAAGCAGCACGTAGACGCAGCTCAGAAGGGAAATCGGTCTGTAGTTCGTCAAGAGAGCGTTGTCGCCTTTCTTGAAGAACAAGACCACCGCATTTCTGCTCCATGCCTCGGATCTAAAGAGCTTCTGAAGGACTTCAAGTACCGGTTTTCCACCTGCTTTCAGAAGATCCGCTGTAATTTCATCATCGCCCGGGGCCTTGCCGTTTTTAAAGGTGCAGGAGAGCCGTTCTAATCTCGCTCAGACGGACGTCCGGAATATAATCGGAATAGTGTCGGAAAGGAGATAAGTTGCCACACATTTTGTAAAATTCTAAGATAGTGAAGGGAACATTCATAGGGCAAAAACTATTTTCAATTTAACAAGCATACATTCTCAAACGAAATCACAAATGTTTCTGTCGACACAATCAAAATATATTTGGCTCTATTAGCGCATGCCTCTGACGCATGAGTCAAGACTAGTTCAATAAATGGCGCATTGTTTTGCTATTATTGAATTCCGGTACGTCTACAGGCAAAAACAAATTGTAGAATGTAGCCTTATATGAATATGGTCGTCGTGGTCGGTGCGGGACAATTTATTAACATGTCGTCTTGTTAAGCTAATTATGTCAATCATCTGTCAATCTCGCGGTTGATTGAATCAGACGGGTCGGGGGGTCATTGCCGTGCGTTGACTTCATGCCCCTAATTTTTATCAGGCCGCCGGCGCACGGCGGGTTTTGTTATACGACTGTTTGTAAATTGTATATATTACCTTCCAATTCCTATAGCTTTAGTCATTACCAAAGTGTCTAATTTGCTTTAAAATTGATGCCATCCAATATTAATTATATTTTGCTTTTATTAAAGAACTCGAAATAAAGGTCAAAGATTCTTTGTCGTCCTTCAAGACAAAATAAAATACCTCATGGTGTGGTTGTATTTTGATTTGGCCATCTAAGGCTGCATCACGCGTGTCTCCCGGATAAACGAAGCAGTGATCAGCCCGGTTGACAGCAACTGGATGCGTAAACCAAAAAAATATTGAATGATATTGTAATACTGGATATTGCATTCTCTGCTAGTTTACGCATGTTGCAGTAAAATGTCAGAAAATAGTTAAAATATTTTAACAGATTATAATATAAAGAAAAAAACTTCAGGGAGTTTTGCCATTTGCTTAATCACTGCTTACCTCATTCGCTCAACAGGCGGATGTAATGTAGTCGAGTAAAGTCCAACCTCGTGATTGTTAAGACAGTTATCAATCAACAGTTTGTCAATTGATATAAACTCCAATGACTAGATCTGCATTTATTGTTTATCGTATTATCTCTACAGTCCATCGATTAAAGCGCATATTTGATTCTTATTATTTCTTCGTTTATCAAGGTGATCACTGATCATCTTGGCTTAACAAGAACCGATAAAAGTTTCGAGAAACAAATATTTTCTTCAATAAAGATTATAACAATATTACTCATTTAATTTCGTATCTATGATATATGATAATTTATCAGCCTGTCATATAACGAGTTTATCTTAATTATTTATTGGTGTTGTGTGATAAACCCGTTTGTTCCGAATATCTTTTTTTATAAATGGTTAAAGGTGTCATCAAAAAATAAAGTCATCTTGGTTTTACCAAAAATTTTATTTTTATTGAAATCAACTACGTAGACAATATTCGCAGTGGTGGTATATGTGTAATTCTTTTTAATCGCAATTTATAAATCGGCTGTTAATTCATTATGCCTTTCTTGTAATCTATTTATAATTTATTCATTTCGAAATGCAAATTTAAAAATAAAAATAGATCTATCGTCAATTTCACTAATTTCGATTTTTTTAAAACTTCATTTGTTTCCATACTAATAGCGTTTAGAGCTTAGCGGTATGATGGAGTAGTCTATCCACGTTGTTTTCATTATAACTTTTGTCAGTACTTAACTTCCGACTAATATCATCTCTAATACATCTAACTCTGTAAAACACTACATAGACTAGGATATACTAGGTGCTAAGCTTGTCATACTTATTTTCTTTCTGGATTCTTCATCTTCTTGAATTACCTATTTTTGTTGTCAAGCAGTAGTACTTACTCCTTATATTGTGTTCTGATTTAAAGGGTATGAGAGAAAGCGTAATTACCGACATTTTCGTCTTTATCCTCATAGATGGTTACGTATCTATTGTCTTTTTTGTTTGAAGTTTGTTGCATGCACCTATGTTCTGCAGTACATTCAAGTGGACTGTAAGCTCGTTTGTCACTATAGGTTTGTAACCAGATGAAATTAATACTAGGTGGCAAGACCCCATTTTTGCCTAGAAGTTTCTTACCTATTTCTGCCACCAAGCAGCAATACGTTAATTGTTGTGTTACGTTAATTATTGTTGTGTAACAGTAAAGATACAACCTATATACGCAACACTGCTGGGCACAGGCCTCCTCTAATTTCTGAGAGCGTATTAGGGCGAGGAAATCACATCCAAATCAAATCCTTCTCACTGCCCCAATGCGTGTTGGTGAATTTGACATGTCTTCGAAATATTTTTTTCTCTTATTTCTCAGGCATGCAGGTTTTCTCGTGATGTTTTCCTTCACCGACGAGCAAGTGGTAAATCAACACATAAAATTGCAATTAATAATTTCATTGGTGCTGGCGGGGATCGAACCCTGGTTGCTCGAGTACTGTGATATTTACAGCGAGCGCTAAACACCTGAGCAACCACGGCTATATTGTGTAATATATGTATAATTACAAGTAATGTCTCACAGACATTCTGTCTTACCCCTCAGAGGTGACACCTCATTTATAGCGTGTTTTTTTAACTTAAATCTTTTATAGAATAAGGGTGACAAACGGGCACACATTCCACCTGATGGTAAGTGGTTGCTGGTGGCCCATAGACATCTACATGTTTCTTCGTTTGCGAATTAAAATGCAGATGCGTTGTCAGTCGTGAGGACGAGTGAGTAGCATTAGCCACTTACCATGAAATGAACTTTAGGTTCGTTCGTTATTTTTTAGAATTCTTCATGAATGAGGGCATCAGGAAATGGGTGTCCGATAACAGGTGATGTATTAATGGGCATTCAATCATAAATCAATGTGATTAGATAATGATTAAACATTTATAACGGTAATATGGAACATACGATAAGCGGAAGAGGGAGATTTGTAAGGTTCTATTGTCAAAGATGGGTTTCTTGCCTTTTTCGTGTTATAATTTCTTTCTGTCCGTCTGTCTTAACGTGTTATAGCGTCATAATTTCTAGAATTTGGACAAAATTAAATAACATAAATTTATGAGATATCTCACTATATACGTTTCTCTCGTAAATTTATGTTATATATATATATATATATATATATATATATATATATATATATATATATATATATATATATATATATATATATATATATATTAATAAGGTTTACCAACTAAATACATACTTATGATATCACGATTTTTGGAAAAATACATAATATGCATTTAAATTTGAGGTAAAAGACGTTGTGACAGACAAAAAAATTATGAAAGAATTTGAAACTAAAAATGGCTCTTGCAACAATCCAAAATCGATTATTTAAAAGTAGCTATCTTTTCACAAAAGATATCTAAATTACAATTTTGAAATAAAAGGTTATAATTTTTTACCATTGTACAAATAGGAGAGGAACTACCTTATTTCCTTCGTTTTAAGGACATTGAGAATGGTTTGTAATTATGCAGACGGGCCTTAAGTCTAGGAACTAATATATTAATTTGTTATAGGAGAGATGGAAAATCTACTTCATGGTTTAATAATTTATACAAAAAATCATGGACAGCTTTTCCTTACGTTGCCTTAATGATAGCATATTAAATTGCTTTATCCTTATAGAATAACTATTAACGCTGTGTTAACTATCATTGATAAAAGAGATTCTGTTCACAAACTTTTTTAAATCTAATACTATTCTGATAGAATGTATACTAAATGTGACAACATTTTGTTAGTGTTCAAAGTCATACCATTTAGTCGACACCATTCTGTAACCCTGTCTATGTCCGCTTGAAGTTTTATCTGATCGACACTGTTCTTAACTGTTTTGGATAGCTTTAAATCATTTGCGTAAAGTTCAAATTCAGAGTTAAGAATACAACGTTTATATCGTCAATGAACATAACAAACAGAATCGGTCCGAGGTGCGAGTCCTGTGGGAACTTCGGAGGCAGGGTGAATATCCCTAGATGTAAACTACATAGAGGAACCGTACCTTTCGCATATCCCAACATGCACTTAAAATATTTTTCATATGTAACGAACACAGTCTAACTAATAGCAAGTGGATGCTCACTATTATTGGATGCATACTATAATTGAATGCTTACCTTGTTATTACTTAGATGGCCCATAAACACCTATATTTATTTTGGGTTGGATTATGAATCAAAACGCAGATGCGTTGGCATCTAAGGCATTCCATCTTAGACACCCCTAAGGACTAAGATGGAATGCCTCATTACCAATAAAAATAACTCCGGTTCTCAACACTCACCATACGAAAGACAGCAGCATTACGCTACTATTTTACGCTGGCGCAGATTTTTCTGTGCAAGCGTAGTCCTCCCCTAGTCGATCCGCCCCATTCGTGCTGCAATCCACTTGTATTTAATAATAAACTATTAATTAGGTCCACGATTACAGTCCACCAACATTTTAATTTGAGTAAAAAAAGAACACTCCTAAAGATGCCTTTTAAGAAGAATCGGATGGTACGAGTTGGGAGCAGTCTAGGTGAAGGCTGGATTAACAATCCCCACCCACCCCTGTCACTCCGCGCCCGAGGAGATAAACGTCAGTCTAGGGCGCCGCTGACGGCTAGCTTTGTTGATTTTAATCGCTCATCTTGCGTCTTGGATGAATTGATTATTTTGATCCATTAGTTCTTTGTTTTATTCTTGTAAGAAGCGCATTTGGTTTTTTTTCTCATTTAATACATTGTCTGGTTTTAAAAGGTTATAAACTTTTTTTAAAACGAGACAACGTAATTCATATATACTTGTAAGCCTATCTGAAATAAATATATAAATTAACAAACTTATTAGTACCTAATAGCGTTCTTTTAACAAATTCAGCGGCCATCTAATAATACTATTTGTAACAAAAGCGGCCAAGTGCGAGTCGGACTCGCCCATGAAGGGTTCCGTAGCAGCAAGTAACATAATATAAAAGTGCTTGTAATTTGTTGTAACTTTGATCGATGTTTTAACAATAATACTTACTAAATCTCGTTGAAACCAATTTTCGGTGGAAGTTTACATGGTAATGTACATTATATATTTTTTTTTAGTTTTATCACTCTCTTATTTTAGAAGTTACAGGGGGGGGGGGGGACACATTTTACCACTTTGTGTCTCTCGTGCAAACTATTCAGTTTAGAAAAAAATGATATAAGAAACCTCAATATCATTTTTTAAGACCTATCCATAGATACCCCACTCGTATGGTTATGATGAAAAAAATTTTTTGATTTTCATTTCTAAATATGGGGAACCCCCAAAATTTATTGTTTTTTTTTCTATTTTTGTGTGAAAATCTTAATGCGGTACACAGAATACATCTACTTACCAAGTTTCAACAGCATAGTTCTTATAGTTTCGGAAAAAAGTGGCTGTGACATATGGACGGACAGACAGACAGACATGACAAATCCATAATGGTTCCGGTTTTTGCCATTTGGCTACGGAACCCTAATTCTAACCACAATTAGTCGTCAGTGTTTTAATTTTATCTTGACTTTTGGGGTCACCAAACACATATCTTTTCGTATGCTTATCGATATAATTTTTACCCGGCTACCGAGGGTAATGCGTTTATCAGCCTATATAAGTATGTATGTATGTTTGTTCCTTTGTGGCGCTCTAGACACCAAACACGTGTGTCGATTTTAATGTTCTAATTAATTTAATTTAATTTAATGTTAAATAATTCTTAGGTCAAACGATTTGTTTAATTTTGTAAGTGTTAATTGTGTGTGTAATTGTGTGTGTTAATTGTTGTGGCGACAACCAGACGGCATATTGCTTAAAAGAAAAAAATGAAAATCGACGAACTATGCCAAGTAGGGTATCATTGATTAGGTCTTTGAAAATCATATTTAGGTTTCTCTAGTTTTCTTCATTTTTAGTTTTGAGTGACCATTATTTATAACGATTTAAAGTTGGTTAGCGACCATTCTCGCATAAATTTTCAAAAATTTTATTAAAGCCCTGATAACTCTTATATAATCGTATAATGTTTTTTAAACAGTGTTAACCTTGCTTGTTGTATTTCATAACATTGAATGTTCTAAAACGCCTACTGTGATTTTTTCTAAAGGTTTTCCTGCCATACCCACAATGAGTATTTGTGTGCCCTACAAATATTTATAATTATTGTTTAATGTACTAGCTAGCCGAGTAGGCGTTGTTCGCTGACTACTTCCTGCTTCTGTTTTCCTGTGTCTCAGTCCATTGATATCTACTAGAAACATGACGCGTGAGGAGCTAAATATACTTAAATTTAAAATTTAAAAAATAATATAGTAAGGGGCGAGACATGTGTTACTCGGCTCGATACACTGGCACTGCGTAGAGATGTTGCATCTCTTTGCGTATTTTATCGCATCTATCACGGGGAGTGCTCTGAGGAATTGTTCGGACTAATTCCAGCCGCTCAATTTCACCATCGCACATCGCGACAAAACTCGCGTTACCATCCATACCATCTGGATGATTGGCGGTCCACCACTGTGCGATTTAGAAGAAGTTTTCTCCCTCGCACGTCTTCCTTGTGGAATCAATTACCACCAGCGAATTTTCCGGACCGATACGACTTAGGAACCTTCAAGAAAAGAGCTTACACCTTTCTAAAAGGTCGGCAACGCATCTGCAATTCCCCTGGTGTTGCGGTTGTTCATGGGTGGCGGTAGTCACTTACCATCAGGTGAGCCGCATGCTCGTTTGCCCCCTATTCTATAAAAAAAATGTGTGTGATGAATTCCCTTTCCAGACGTATTACTTTTTGATTCACATGCTCATCTGCTATTATTTATATTGATATTTAATGTCTTCCTTAACCACACTTGAATACACAATAAGTTTCCTCTTATAATTTTAATAAATTCATTCGCATCATAATTTTAAACAATGCCAGATAGTCCGTTGGAGAGGTATCGAAACCCACGTAGCTAAAGCACGGGCCGTCTTAGTTGTACGCACCGGCAATAATCGGCATTAATCGCATCATACACGGGGGCGTTATCTGCGGGATCTGCGCGGCCCGGCGCTCGAACCCGCGCCCTCCAGCGTCCGGCTGATTGATGGCCAGCCGGCGCGATGCGAATCTACTGACGTAGCCTTGCAGATAGGGTTGTCGCAGTGTCCTTGTCTTAATTTTTAATATACCGGCGAAATATGTCAGCACATTTTTTTTAAGAAATGAATGATGGGATTTAGTTGGATCAACTTGACCTTGACATAAGTTCTGTGTTTGATTTATTATAACATGCCCAAAGACAACCGCTAACATTCTGAAATATCTGTTAACCGTGTTATTAATATGGTTTGTGAATCTCATTTCAGAATCGAGAGCAATACCCAGATCTCTTACCTGATCAACTCTGTTCAAGACCGTTTCGTTTATGATGTTAGAGCTAGGAAATTCGTTAAATTTTCGGGAAAAATTTCGGAAAGCCACCTGCGCAGGACAGGAATATAGTGCCCAAGTGCCCAAGCACAAGCACAGATGCACTCTCTTTACCCTCACTTTCATAATTTTTTATTTATTAGGTGTAATAACTATATTCGCAATAAAATATGTTGGTTTAGTTTAGTGCCAATAACGAAAATCACAAAATCTGGACCCGATAGTTTACACTATTAGAAGTCCGAAGTTACTTCAGAGTGAAACAAATTGCGCCACCTACTAAAAAAGGCACAACAGCATCTGCGAGCCAGCTAGTGCTTAATATAAATTACCTCGTTGGTCTAGTGACGATACCATGTGTGTAGTATATATATCATGCATACCATGGCACTGCATGATATATCATATTAGTGATGGTAAACACGGTTCAGCAACCGTTTACTATCACTAGTATAGTATTCATGACGTTCCGGGTTCAAATTCCGGGTCGAGCCAAAAATTTGTTATTTGATTTTTCTGTCACGAAATTCTCAATAGTAGCCCGGAGTCAAGTAGTTGGCTGTGTTAGAGCCCCGTGCTTCGGAAAGCACGTAAAGCCGTCAGTCCTCCGTCTGATCTCCCTCCGGTCGTGTCGAATAATCGTCCCTTCGGACCATAATTTATAATTTTTTTACGTGGTAGAGCCATGCTGCAGCTATATTATGGTTGTAGCACGAATAGGTCGGCTCGACCGGGGAAGGACCAAGCTCTCACAGAATACCAGCGTAAACTAGCAGCTTAATGCTGCTGTGTTTTGTATGGTGAGTGTAGAGAACCGGAGGCCCTTTTTACAGGAAACGAGGCCTCCATCTTAATCCTCAGGGGTGATAACGCATCTGCATTTTATTTCTTAATCGAGGATAAGTGTAGATGTCCATGGGACAGCATCCACATACCATCAGGTGGACTGTGTGCTCGTTTGTTACCCTTATTCTTTAAAAAGAAACATGACAGTGAGGGAATAGAGAGTGCAGTGTGCTTGCGCATATACACTCGGGTAATATAATCCTGTCCTGCGGCGATGGCTAGTCTCCGTTGAGACTGGCCGCCGTGACCGAAATTCGTTCCGGAGAACGTTATATAATATAATACTAATTGTGACCTAGACACTACGATTTTCAACCAACATTCGATAATCGATTGCAAAAACTTCCACAAGGAAAATTATAGATAGATATCATTCTGTTTAGTTGTTTCAGATCTATGATAAGCTATAGATAATTATTACGTCGGTGTCTTCAAGCGTAACTGAACTTAAAAAATAATTTCTGTTTTTAAATTGTAAATAGATTTATTAGTTGTTATTTAGTAGTTAGTAATTTTTATAATCATGTTGATTAATCAATGAAAAGCCTTTAATTTCTCGTCTAATGACATCTTTATAAAGTCAAGGTCGTCCCATTCACAAAGAGGAGCTTCGTTTCGGTAAGCGAAGTGTAGGGCAACCCCCTACTATAGTGACAGTAAGTGGTGCAGGAAGTCGATGGACGCAGTTGGCTCAGACCGTGTCTGATGAACAAAATGATGGTGATGATAATGATCGTGAGTGGCTACTGCAATTTACTTAAGACAAACGAGAACACTGTCCACCTGATAGTAAGTGGACGCTTTTGCCCATAGGCATCTACATTTATCCTCAAGAATCTACATGCAGATGCGTTGTCTCCCCTGAGGACTAAGATAGAATGCCTCGCTTCCAGTAAAAAAGGTCTCCGGTTCTCTAAACTCACCATACGAAACACAGCTGCAGCATTGAGGTGCTATTTGACGCTGGTAATAGTGTGGTCCTTCTCCGGTCGAGCCGAGCCATTCATGCTAAAACCATAATATTGCTGCAGCATGGCTTTACCACGTACAAAAGAAAGGGTGGTTTCTGTCCAAACAGACTCCTAGTCAGAAAGGGAGCTATTCCAAGACATATTAAAGTACACTGCTAACCTTAATTTAAAATTATCAGTGCACAAAACGTGGCATCCCTTAAGATGCAGCTTGACGCATGAATAAGCTAAGTTACGGCTATAAGAAACAAAGACCAACAAATATCAAAGGTATTACGGTGTCGGTCCGGCATGATACATCCTTTTCTCTTCTATTTTTATTGTGTCTTTATTATTGCATAAGCTTCGTTTTTAAATAGAATGTTATAAACACTCGATACTTCAATTAACTTTGAATTGTAAAATAAGTTTTTTTTTATAGAACAAGAGTGACAACCGAGCACATAGTCCACCTGATCTTAACTGGATGCTTTGAGATATTCATCTATTCTCAATTAGGAATCAAAATGCAGATGCGTTGTTACCCCTGTGGACTAAGATGGAATGCCTCGTTTTCAGTAAAAATGATTTCCGGTTCTCTACACTTACTATTATCCTGCGAAGTTACTTTCTACCGGAATCTAAATGGTTATTGCAGCCTATGTGTTGTGCAGTATATGCGTTGTTACTAAGGACTGAGATGAACTGCCTCACAGTCTGTTATTTTGTTGAATCTTTATACTATTAAGACTCGATCACAGCAGTTCACGCAACTCAGCAGCTCTTTTTTTATATAGCATAGGGCACCTTCTTTTTTTATGACAAACGGGCACACAGTCCACCTGATGGTAAGTAGTTGCTGTGGCCCGTAGACATCTACATTTACCCTCATTTGCAAATCAAAATGGAGATACGTTGTCACCCGTGAGGACTAAGATGGAATGCCTCTTTTCCAGTAAAAGGGTCTCCGGTTCTCTACACTCACCATACGAAACACAGCAATATTAAGCTGCTATTTTACGCTGGTATTCTGTGAGAACGTGGTCGTTCCCCAGTCGAGCCGACCAATGCGTGCTACAACTATACTACTAATATAGCTGCAGCATGGCTCTACCACGTAAAAAAGCTCATTTGTGACTCTAATATTATACAAAATAAGACTAAGAAAATGCTAGAAAACTTTGTGGTATGCAGGTGGCTAATGTAACCTAGATCAATAATCTCAAAATTCTTAAGAAATTGAATCGGACGTTTCATTTGTATTAAAAATTAAATAAAATAATTAATTAAAATGGTGCAATCCAATTATGAGCGCGAAAGTTGCTTTTCAAGCTAAGTAAGACGCGTCTCTTTTTATGGGGATCATATTTTGAATCCTCACTATTTAAGAATACGTTGGGCAGAACTGTAATACAAACTGGAAACGTTGAAAAGTCCAAACATTTGGGTCATAAGTCTGCATAAATTTATAGGGTATTTTGCCCCCAATTTTTTGACAGTTCTTCTTTAAAAGAGGTGTATAAACCATAAATCTGAAGCGGCGGGTGATTTATTTTTGACGTTATTACCTACTTGAATAAATATGTATTTCACCTTGATTATAGAGAAAAAAAAACAAAATTAAAAACATATATAACAGTTCTGTTACAGCATCTCCATGATATACAGCATGTTTCTATAACGTCTTAATATAAATAAACGTGTGTCAAACTCTATTTTCATTTGACGACGGTTATAAAGAAGCGTCGCTTTATCCCATTCCCAATTCGTCAATGACGGAAGGCGAGAGCGACAAATTAGCGTAGAGGCCCAGGTGTGGCGTCTCCGCGCCGCCGCATCCATCACTTTGATAAACAGATTTAATTGATTGCATTATTCAATTGCTACAAACGTCATACGATTTAAGAGGAGCTTGTTGTTACATTGTTAGATATTATATTTAATTTGGTATTAGTTTTAATCAGGGATGTAGGTAATCGATTAGTTTCTTCGATTATTAATTATTGACTTAATTCCTATAAAATTACTTTGGAAGTAGGACTGATAGTGTAAATAGAAAACACATTACTTTATGTGTAGCCGTTTAGGAAAACCTATTACGGAATACCGTAACGAAAGTGATTTAAAATTATTACGAGTTAATTTCATTCGGATTTCGTAAAACAATTATTTTTTTTACGAATTTTCGCATTATATAACATAAAATGTATAAATTAATCATTTGAAGTTTTATGAGAAACTAATAAAATCTACTAGTTTTGATACCCAAAATACCTACCTATAATAACAGTCCGTTATAATATATAAAACAAGTTTTCCTTTAATATTATTATATAATTTTTTTACATATTGTTACATATACATACATTATACATGTATAATAACCATTTGTTAAATTTAGTCTGTCTGTCTAAGAAAAAGTGTTGCAAAACTTCTTTTATTTATAAATAGTCATCGTCAGATATAATCACACTTTCTCCAAATAATATGACTAAATATTATTTTCTTAAATTAAATCCACGCTTGCATAGCACAATTCACCGAAACCATATCGGAGAATACTTAGGAACTATCGCACTTAGACGACGGTGCTCGAAGCGCGCGTTACTCACCGGAAAACCAGACCAAGGTGTCCCGAGAGTGCAATAACGATGAACCTCGCGTTAAAGAACTGCATTCATTTGCATTTTCATGCAGTCGACTTCAGAGGTATGCGACTTCCTAGCTATAGTAATTCTGCTCCGACTCGGTGGGCTACAGCCTCTTTATAGCTCGGCTACATTGAAAACTTGCGCTCGGTTACTGTAGAATATATCGACGCAATTTTCAAATACGAAGTGAGATTTTGGGTATCTTTTTGAAATTTACACAATGTTTGTATTAGTATTAATAAGTACGCAGCGGCTAAGTTCGAATCACGCACAGAATAAAAAGTATGGCCTGAAAATAAGGTTTCCGAGTTAATGTGCAATTTAAGTAAATTAACGCCCCCAAGATGCAGGAGAATACTTTAAGTGTAGAGTAACGTTTTGTTTAAAAAAACAAATCGATTCATTGAGATTACCTTAACATAATTTGGTTCTAGATTTTCGTATTACTAAGATCACGAACACAAATAAACAAGAATCGTAATAATATGATCAAAGTCCATTTCTTTTATTAAGTTTTCGATTTCTCAAAAAAATAAATTCCAAGTTTTTCGGATAAAATATCTAGACAACTAACCTAGATCATTGGCATTGCTCTCTATCTGATCATTAAGTTTCATTACAATCGGTTCAGCTGTTTCGAAGATGCATGAACAGACAGACAGACATAATTTTTAAAAATGTTTATCATGTCTTAATATCATGCAAATAACCCTGAAACACAATAAAAGGCAGTTATTTCGAAATGACAGACAGATGCTTCCATTTTATATGTTATAGGTTACAAAATAAGGTATATACAATGAATACAAATAAAAACAATCATGTCATATAAACACAGATGTATTTGTTTGACGAATCGATTTGAGCGTCTGGTACGACGGGCGAAAGGCACATTGTGACGGACAGGGGAGACATGCGGCTTGTCTCTGCAAGGTCCGAGTGTATAGGAAAATTATTTTGCTTGAGGCGGCAAGTTTATTTTACTTGTCAGTGTTTTACTTAGCTTAGCACAATGCGTATTTGAAGCTGTTCATCAACGGTATATTTTGTTTTATTTTTTATTTTCTAAATCTATCATGAACAGTTGGTGTTTATACTTTAGATAAAAGACCTGGTTCGGCTTCGCATGGGTGGTTTATGGATCTCAAAAACTGCGCCACCTACTGGGCCCAATTGTGATCCTAAATCTTCCAGAGATCCATTCAAACAGACGGCTCCGTAGCGCTGTGACTTAGCATTGAGTTGCGGCGGTGAGGGCCGTGGTTTCGAATCCCGCACGTAACAAGTATTTGTATGGCCTACAAATAACTGTTCCGGGTCTGGATGTTTGTCCTTGAGCAATTAATGTGTGTAAACTGCCTCCACGATACAGGAAAAAAATCCTAGTGTGGTGGTAGCATAAAGCTGCTTGTGTTTTGTATGATATTTGGTGGTTTTGTATGGTCTGCGTTTTTAATGGTAACGAGGCATTCCATCTTAGTCCTCGTTGAGTACGCATTTGCATTTTGATTCTTATGAATTGATCTACGCGTTAATAGGACACAGCATCCCACTATCAAGTGAGTTGTTTGCTCGTTTTTCAAACTTACTCCTATATTAAAATCTTACATTAGATTTTAAAAACCAGTAAAGTAGTTAGTGACGATCATAATAAAACATGTAAGAGATTATAAAAGTTTCAATACAGGACATAGTCCTTTCATTTCTGAGAGTTTAATTTAACAGAAAAAAAACCAGCGCCCGCGCTTTTTTAGTGTAAAACCACTCAAACTCACACTCTTTATCTATATGTCTTAAAAAAGCAGGGCAGTCAGCACGAAGGTTTTCGTTAACACCGAACATGTTGTATATTAACAAGCAAGCTAGACTTTTAAAGTTGAAGCACGAATGGGTTGGCTCGACCGAGGAAGGACCACGCTCTGACAGAATACCAGCGCAAAATTAGCAGCTTAATGCTGCTGTGTTTCGTGAGGTGATTGTAGAGAACCGGGACTCTTTTTATGAGGCCTTCCATCGTAGTCCTCAGGGTTGTGCGCTCGTTCATCACACTTATTCTATAATAACGTACTTTTCATATAGTTTAACACATATAAATCACCCTTAATAGTTCATCCTTAAAAATACACGCCTTTTGATTAGGAATGAATGAATCAAATTCGAGTCTCAACCTGACACCTTTAAAAATATTCGATCAAGGGGTCAAATAATCTTGGTGAAGTATGATTGACCGAGTGATCGCTCTGTCAGTGTTAATAGCGGGGCAGGAGTTATGAATAATGTTATAATTACGGGCTCCGGGATACGTCTTAATATCAATAAAGGCACAAATAACGCAGGTAGGGTCCACTAATGCTCGTTGAACAAACATCAATCAATCAGTGCTCTTGATATGTTTAAACTTGAAGCAAAAACTCTTTCATAAGCGACAGAATAATATGGATATGCCTAAAGGCAGACAAAATAATCAAATACCTACTAACAATATAAGCCGTATGGTGGCGGCGTGTCGTAAGAGGCAACTCTAAAATTATTCATCAGTCTGGTGGACGGCGGTATAACTACTCTATTTTAAGCAGCACAAAAGGTGTCAGACGTCTGTTACTGCCATAGCCAATCCGCCTGCCATACATGGCGATAAAGGCCAATCCTGCTAAGCAGAACATGCCTATGTGCAGCAGTAGACTTTTATAGGCTGATGAAGAAGATGATGAAAAACAACTTTATATACGTAATTCTTAAAATATTTCGTTGAATTCGATAAGCTCTACAACGTTACTTCTGGTTAGTTATTTACGTTATCTTTTTTTTTTATAGAATTCTCTCTGTATCTTCTTGTTGTTGTATTGTTCTCTTTGTATCTGAACTATGTATTTACGATTTGAAGTCTATGAACATTTTGTAATATGAATGTTCTGTATTAGTTGTTTGTAAATAAAAATTAAATGGCATTCATATTAGCAAAGTTTCGTTTGCCTTCTAGTGTTTGGCGTAAGAGAATCCACTACCGCATATCATCCCGTGGGTTTCATAAGAGGCGACAGAGGTTAACTGAAGCAGGAGATGGGCAGTAGCATTTTTAATAACAACTTAAAGTAATAAAAATATGCGTTTGCCGGCCCACCGTGGCGACTGTGGAAAATATCCTCCTAGGCAATTTATGGGGGAGAACTATGTTTAGATGCTTTGTGGACTATGATAGGCTGTAGGTGATGTTGATGAAGTTCGTTCTGTTACAATTCTATATGACTTTTAGTCATATAAATGTATCTATCATTTTTATTTTAAATTTAAACATCGGGACGTTGAATTTATATAATTCCATACAGAAAGATGTTTACTAAAATTTGAATTTCTTATAGTTTAAAAGAACTCGTTTTAATTTTTATCTTTAGAATTTTACAAGAATTATAAAGTCAGAATATGATTTAAATGTTCAGAAAATAAATTTATCGTTGAAAAAGAATTACAAAATAAATTAATGTATTTCATAGTTAAGATTTGTGCCTTGTCCATAAATTCTTTTAACAATAAATCAAAAAAAAAACTGGCGTTTGCCTGACAATGAGCCGTTGAAATGTAAGGTCGATGCGCGCGCACGTCTCGGTGTGGCATTATGTTTATTTTTGTTGCTCTCAGAGCCGGTGCGGCCGTCAGGTGTGGCTTGACTTAACTTTGACATCTGTCAATAGCGTGCACCGCTGTGGGTGTTACGTTCTAGACGCTAAGACGACATTTGTGCTGATTTAGGTCTAGCTGCCTGGAATAACGCGCTCTAGGACCAATAGATTTAGTTAATATTTAAAACTATTGAATATTCATTTTTAAAACATATTTAAGTAAGTCTTGTAAATAAATGCAACACATTCACTTTTATGGTCACTTTTACTAAATGTTACTTACATATACTTATCACTTTCATCACAACATTTATAGGCTATAAGTTTGTAATATGTCGTTCAAATATCAAGGACAGTATACAGAATTTGGCTTATGAACTATACAAATATTCGTCGACTTACAATAGGCAGAAAAACTTTAATTTCTGTTATATAAAGAACCTAATATATACAAATTATATTACATCATACGATTCAACTCTTGCTAGTGAATGCTTTTTTTAATTATTGACAACAGCCTATAAATGCGAGGCAATTCCATGAATGTGTCATGACGTTTTCTTTCCTCAAGTCCACCTAAGCAGACAACTCGTAGTATTTGGACGTACTGACATATTACTGCAGATACTGCCTGTGTGGTTCTATTTAAGAGTATGGCATGGCAATCTAATGTTGGAAAAGGTGTCGATGAGAAGAGAAGCTAGTAACTCTTGTTATGACTTTAATTACACTACCCTTTATAATAAACTTAACTCTAATATATACCTATTGTCGTGGGGCTACACGAAACTACAACGACAACTCCTTTTAAGTCTTCTTTGCTGGATTTCAGTAGCAACTTGAACTCGTCCAACGCAGAGCGGCTCGATTCGTCGACGACCGAGTTCTCTCTGATCGGCTTGATTCACTGGCGCTGCCAAGAGATGTTGCATCTCTTTACATTTTCTATCCCATTTACCACGGAGTACGCTTTAAAGAATTGTTCGAATTAATTCCAGCCGCCAAATTTCACCAACGCACATACCGTCAAAACTCATATTACCATCCACATGATCTGGATGCTTGGCGGCCCATTATTCTGCGATTTACTAGGAGTTTTCTTTTTTGCACAACTTCTGTGTGGAATTGTTTACAACCAGCTATATTTCCGGACCGATATGACGTAGAGATCTGCAAGAAACAAGCTTACTTCTTTTTAAAAGGCCGGTAACGCTCCTGCAATTGCAGTCGTTCAAGGTGAGCGGTCGTTACTTACCATCAGGTGAGCCGCAAGTTCGTTTGCCCCCTCTGTTATAAAAAATAGCCCTTTACGATAAGGTTGAGTGTTGACACGCTTATGATTTAAATGTTAAATTTAGATTTTTTAATCTCGTTAACCCTCGATAATTGAGTAAATCATCATAATATTCTTTTAGTATCTAGACTGATGGTTTTTAATAGATAAAATTTGTAACCAATCGTTTTAATTTACGTGTAGTATTCGCGTAAATGCGTAAAGGTAATAAATAATATAAACTTATAATATCGTGTTTAGTAATCGTCTCTCCACTTCAAGCACACAACTGATTGTTTGAATTGATACCCGAATAAACGATTATCGTTCTTAAATAATAAGATGTAAAAGGAAACAAGTGAAAACCAATCGATAAAAATGGAATATAACAGACGTTGTCTGCTTAAGAAGAAAACGAGCTGCTAATGAACGAAACGCTCGGAGGAATCTCGCAAAAATCACTCTGCGTCCGTCTGTGATCTTGTTCTGATACACTTAGGCGGCGTTTTTGCCCGGCCAAGGAAAAACTCGGCGGTCGTCTGATGGGACGTCAATAAAGATTAAGTGGATTCTCAGAGTCGGGTTACGCGTCTCAGACAGAAAGACGGACAAAAATCCAGTCGCTGACGTGTGATTGACAGCGGGACGTTCGGTCCGCCTGTCGCTGGAACGAAGGAGAAAAAAAAAGAGGAACTGACATTGACGGGCTTAGCGTTTGCTCTATTTTGTCTTGCGAAGAAATATTTCTCGACGAGTTAATTGCCGCCGCTCCCGAAAGGTTCGTTTTGTACGTGACAGGCGTTACGCTGATTTGTACATTCGATTGTTATTTTTTTTATAGAATAAGGGTGACAAAAGAACACATAGTCGTAGTACCACTAGTAGCACTAGATGGTAAGTGGATGCTGTGGCCCATAAATATCAAAATTAATCCTCGATTAAAATTCAAAATGCAGATGCGTTGTCACTCCTAGGACTCCAAGGACCAATATGGAATGCCTCGGTTCCACTAAAAAGGGTTTCCGGTACTCTAAGCTCACCATACGAAACACAGCAACATTAAGCAGCAATTTTACGCTAGTATTCTGTGAGAGCGTGGTCCTACCCCGGTCGAGCCAGCCCATTCGTATTTCGTACCACAACCATAACATGGCTGTAGTGTGACTCTACGTATAAATAAGGTAAGGTTTGACGTAATTTCGATTTATTGACGCTGTGTGACACAATATCTGCAATTATGCCTGATGTGAAATAAGGTTAAGTCGGTTTTTTTTGTCTTATATGGGTATGTTTGATTGACTGATCCGTGTAGTTTTATTTTTGCAAATTGACCTAAATTTATAATAATATTTTCAATTGATTGACAGCTTAATGTTGTTTGCTTGAATAATACTACATTTATGCTTAAACAATCTTTATTAAAAACTTGTCCACCTTGAATAAAGATTAACAACGGTTAGTTGTTCTGTAAAAGAAATTGTAACATAATATCTTTGCAGCGCTCGCGGGCTGTCAGGCCACCATGTAGTGTCAACCAGTGGACATTGTTATTTTTTTTTACAATTAAAGGTGACAAACGAGCGCATAGTTCAGCTTATGGAAAGTGGATGCCTATGGGCATCTACATCTGTCCTCAATTGAGAATGAAAATGCAAATGCCTTGTAAACTCTATTTCGAAAATGAAATGTCTTGTTACCATATGAAACATAAATTGTTATGATGTCGTCAATACAAATAAGAATAGTTTATGTAAATAAATTATCAGGAATATTCTTTATAATTATAGAAAAAATGTCTTTTATTTAATTAGTTTGGACACTGACAGATAGAACATGGCTGTGTTTTTGTTGAAATTATTATGACTATTGTAACCTATATATCGTAAACGACTAATGAATTTGAAACACGTAGGCATTAAGCTTATATTTTACGTTAGTATTCGGCAGTAAGAAATGCTTTTCCTCGTCGAAGCGCCTTATTCCACTCTTTTAATCTAGTAGTTATCATTTGTATTAATTCAGTTATTGTACACTTTTTGTGTTTCTAGAATTGTTATAATAATTATCTATAACCCGCTAAGAAATGATCATAGGCTGTAAATTTAATGTAGAATTATTGATTACATTAAAGAAACCTTACTAACTAATGAAATTTTATTATTATAACGGTATTTTATTCATGTATTTAAAAAAATTATCACGTCAGTAACACCTTCAATCGAAAATTATGGACCACGTCTTCGGCAGGCTCGATTTAATGTGGAGTCTCAGTTCGAATGTAATTTGTGCCATCCATCAATCGTTATAAACAGCGTCAGCAGGTGTGATTGAGGAGTTGGAAGTGGGGCAACGTGACACAGTTCGTACGTCAACGGCTGCGGACAGAACTCACGTGTGGCCGGTTCGTGGAAATGGCGCGTTTTAGGATTCCCGGTGTGTTGACGAAAAAAGAACCCTACAGCTTTTATTTTTTAAATTACGAACGCATAGTCCATCTGATGGTAAGTGGATGCTGTGACTCATAGACATTTACATCTATCCTCGATTGAGAATCAAAATGAAGATGCGTTGTCTATCCTGAGGACTAAGATGGACGGTCTCATATCCAGTAAAAAGGAACTTCAGTTCTCTACGCTCACCATACGAAACACAGCCGCAGCATAATGCATTTATTTATTTATTCTGTATTGAACCTTGCACATTGCATAGAAACAAAAGGCGGATTTAATGCTAAAAAAATTATCTGCCAGTCCCTATCCTTTTACTACCGACTTCAAAAAGGAGACGGTACTCAATTCGACTGTATGTTTTTTATGTGTGTTACCTCATAACTTTTTTCTGGGTGAACCGATTTTGATGATTTTTTTTATTTTGAAAGCTGATGCTTCTCATGTGGTCCCGTATAAATGTGATCAAGGTCTGACCAATACTTATTAAATTATTCTTAATAATATATATTGAAAACGGTTGTACAAAATTTTTGATTTTAATAATTTTTTTAATATGATTTTTACCCTAATACTATATCGAATTAAATAATTTTTATCAGTTTTTCTCTCGTTTATATTTCATATTTTTTGTTATTTTTATTTGAGAGATTAAATCCGTAAATATAGCTCTATTCAGTAACAACTTTATGTGTGTATTTAAAATTTATAACATCGTTTTTTTTTATTTAATTCCATCCATAAAAAACTTACTAATAATTTCTCTAAATCGTTCCCTACGAAGGATATTCCTTAATTTATGAAACCATTTGTAGGAGCGCGGCAGCTTAGCTTAAGTTATTTCTCGAAGGCCTATCGGCACGGTTTTGATCGGTGTTGGTTTACCTCAATAAGTCGATATGGCGGGACGCAATCGCCGCTAATATAAACGATGACTCCAATTATAACTTGAAAAATGCGCCCCTTAGATACAGATCGGATTAACGGTCAGCCGAGCACAAAGCCCGGCCAATCAGCGAAACGATTCTTTCGCGAACGCTTCACGTAGTTGCGTACAGGGTTGTCAAAATCTAATTATTTTGCAACGGCAGAGGTGCATAATCTTAGGTAATAAGAAACATTGGAAAGAGCATCGGTTTTTCGAGAAGTGTGACCAACATATACTTATATCTGCGTTTTTTTTTATAGAAAAGGGCGACTCGCGAGCATGCAGTCCACCTTATGGGAAGCCGTGGTCCATAGACATCTACATCTGCCCTCGGTTAAGCACCAAAATGCAAATACGTTGTCAGCCCTGAGGACAAAGATGGAATGATTCATTACCAGTAAAAAGAGTCTCAGGTTCTTTACATTTACAATACGAAACACAGCAGCATTAAGTTCATATATTTCAAGATTGTATTCTGTGAGAGCGTGGTCCTACCCCGGTCGAGCCTACCCATTCGTGCTACAACCATATTAGAGTCGCAGCGTGGCTCTACAGTCTACAATGTGCGTGTTTGAGAACACGTGTTTTAACAGTGGTAGAGCCACGCGGCAGCTTTTGCTGTGGCACGGATGGGCCGGCTTGAACCGGGGTGGTACCACGACCTCACAGAATACCAGCGTGAAGTAGAGATTTACCTCTGCGTTTCGCATGGTGAGTGCAGGTGGCTGGACGCCCTTCTTACTGGAAATGAGGCATTCCATCTTAGTCCTCACGGGTGACAACGCATCTACATTTTGATTTGTAATAGAGGATAGATGTAGATGTCTATGGGCCGCAGCAACCACTTACCATCAGGTGGACTGTGTGCTCGTTTGTCTATTTTATTATAGACAGAATAACCGGTCGATAAGAATAAAGATTATAAAATACAAAATAAATATATAATAGAGTATCTTGTTGATTATTTATAGCTTATCAATTGTGTGACCTAATCTCCTTAAAGGCCCGCTATCAGATCATAGAGTAATGATTTATTATATTTACGCGAATATCGCAAATTGGATAAATTACTAAATTTGAAACATTTAAACGCGATTAATCTGTTCTTCTTACCGCGTAGTGGCGGTGTAAGAATATCCACTACCCGATATCATTCCGTGGGTGTCGTAAGAGGCGACAGAGGGAAAAAAAATCAGAAGATTGGCAGCAAGGTATTCTTCGTAACGACTCAAAATAAAAAACCTGCGGTTGCCAACCAGCTTGCCAAGCATGGCAACTACGGAAAATTCCCTTGCTATAAGGCAATCTATAGGGGAGACCTATGTTCAGCAGTGCTTTAATAAGCTGCAACGGTAACGATAATCCTTAAAGTTAAATTAAAAATTTAACCCATAAAGTTCTTCTACTGGTCTTGTCTTCTAATTTTCCTTTATTTAATATTAATGTGGCTTGACTTACATCCTTACTCGACCTAATGCTGGAAAAAGGCCTCATTTCTGAGTGGATTATGGAGCGAATAGTCCGCCCCACTGCTATAATGTTTCACCTGTCCTCCAAATATTTTTCCTCAGACATGAGGTAAAACGAGGAAATCGTGGTAAATCAGGACTTAAAACTGAAACCAGAAAGCGGGTCCCGCCGGCTGATATGAAATATTAATTTCATCTGTGTTTATTTCTTCTCTTCTGTGAAATGTACGGCGAGTTCATGTGTCTTCATCTGTTCTGAGTAAATTAAGGTGACAATTATATTCAGCGTTACATACACAACGCAGCATAATGGTGCTGTACGGCCTTACTCATAAAAATTATTGATGCTATTTTATGACATGCTTAAAGTTGTTCTCTCTCTCTCTCTCTCTCTCTCTCTCTCTCTATTACAATTTAATTTAAGCCATCCAAGGACCACTCAAACAGATACAAAAAAATCATCAAAATCGATCCAGCCGTTTAAGAGTTCAGTGACAAACACACGTACAGAAGAATTATCTATGTTAAGATTAATGCTTAATTGAACTCAAAACTGCTTCCTCGGTATGGTGATTGTAAGTCCTGATCACGTGATCCTAGGTTCGAAGCCGAGTTGCCAACAATCAGCTCAAGCATCAGCATCAGCTCAGCAGGGTTTTTCAGTCAAGAAATTCTCGGTAGCAGCCCAGATTCAGAAAGTAGGCGGTGTTTTAGCCCCGTGCCTCGGTAAACAGCCGTTGGTCCTTTGCCCGGACTTTTTAATCTTTCTCCGGTCGTGTCGAATTACCCTACCCTCGGACTATCAGGGTGAAGGAATAGAGAGTGCAGATATTTTGTTATAGCGTTACTATATGGTAATGAACGATGCTAAATGAACTATAGATAATATTATTTTATTCACATGTATGGTTTTTTCCCCGTTTACAATGTTAATAAAACAGCATCCAACCCTCTCTGTTCTGATTGTCTGATAATTTTTCTTCGGCATCCCTGTTTACGTCGCATTTCTTCGATTTCGCAGCACGTTCGAGGCGTAATAAGCGGACGTCAGGCGTCCCCCGTCCGTCGCGTCCGTCACCGAGGCGGGGTGTCCCGGGGTGTCCTCGGGTCGGGGTGTGGGGCTCGTTGGAGTTAATGAAGTTTTCTCGGCCGCGATTCCCACAGGTCGTCACATGCGGGCCGAGTTTGCGGGCACATATTGCGCACGTCGCGTACCATCGTCAGATATTGCCCGGGTGAAATGTTTTAATAAGCGCATCCCGGGACGCTAGGCCGTATGCCCGCGCCGCGCTATATTCTCGCCTTATTAATGTCCATTGTTTGGAGTTTTTGCGTTATTGCGTCCATTGGACGTCTTATTTCCAGCGCCCTCCATAGGTGTCTGTATTAGTGGTGAAATTGACAATATTTCGTCACACTGGAATTTTATGGAAGGGATTATTGTTTCCTGGTTCGCAAAATTACAGCGTATTGCAGTAGCATGTCTTTTTACTTAAGTAGAATATTCCTGTAATTATATTTGAGACGAAGCCTAAAACTATATAATATGGTTTCAATTAATTTCTATTAGTAAAATATATTATTGTGAACACGTAACAATATGATAAATTTTATTTAAGGGTCCTACTTATTTACAAACTATACCTTTAAATATATAATAACATATAAAAAATTAAATATATATTTTTTATCTCATTAAAAACAGGCTAGTTAACAAAGCAAGTAAAGATATTTTACCGACTAATGCAAAGCAACTCGAAGCTTTTTAACGTTTGAATCTTAACTATTGAAGAAAACGTGATGGACATTTTTTTGTAACATACCGTAAACAAAACGTCTTTATATCTTAACATTATAAAAATAAATCGATTTAAAATTTGTTTTTTTTTTCGAAATGTAAATAATAAATAATATATGAAGCGTCAGTAGCTTTATGGCAGGACGCGGACCGCGAACTCTGAAAAGTCGTGGGTTCGAATCCTCCATTCGACTACTGTCGTGAACCACTTCTAACACAAGCATTTTAAGGTTACCAGAAGTGGTTAAAGGTTAATGTTTAATACCATTACCAATATTTTAAAAAAATAACATTTTTAGAATCTGGTCATTTCAAATTGATTTTACCACTCAGTCGGTTGTATTTAATTGAAAACAAATATAATGCCTTTTTACTATTATAGATATTACTCAAAGGTCCCCATAATCTTAGTTCAATTGTAATATTATTATTAAAGAAATAATATAGTAATAATTTGTAAAACTATTACAAACTTTAATACAAAACAAATTGAGATAAACTTATTTTCTTTTCACAACATTAATTATTTTTTTTTCCTTATAAAAATTACAGTCCACGTGATGGTAAGTGGCTACTGTTAATGGATATCAGCAGCCAACTTCAAATAAATCAAACTACAGATGCGTTGTCACCTCTGAGGACCACGTAGTTACTTCACCCAACACCACACTTTCGACGGCAAGCGACGCGATGCGACGTTGCGCAACATCGCAATTTTATCTTACCAACTTCTATTAAGGTATCGGGCGATGCTGAAGAAGTCAAGTAGACGTGGCGCGCTGCGAAAGCTCTACATCACTATAGAAAGTGTGATTTTATTATGTTAAGAAAGATTTTTTTTATAGGATAGTATGATAATCAAAAATATCTATCCTCAGTAAAGAATCAAAGTGCAGATGCGTTGTCACTCGTGAGGACTAAGATGGAATGCCTCTTTTCCAGTAAATAGCGTCTCCGGTTCTCTACACTCACGATACAAGTACGAAACACAGCAGTGTTAAGCTGCTATTTTACGTTAAGTTGGTACTTACTTAATTGATTTTATTTAAAATATCAGCGCGCGCTCGTTTACAGCCTCGCGCCTCTAGGCCCGTGCCTAGTTTGCCTTAAGGATAATCCACCACTGTTGTTCTCTACACTCTTCATACTGGAACACAGCAGTCCTATCAACCAGTGAACACTTTCATTGCGGGTATTTATAAAAGTCAGCTTTGTAATCGATAAAAAATTGGTTACTGTAGCTCATAGAAATACTGCAATCGCCTTACGTTCTATCATTGTTTACTCTTGAATCCAACATGGCGTTTGGACAATGTCCGTTACGTCGTCTATTTATTCTAAACTACATGCAATTCAAACTTGGCGAACGTTCGACGTCCGCGTCCGGATAGAAATTGCACGTCCAAATTAACAAACTTTTCGCTGGACTGTCTCCTTGCCCCGGAAAGTTTACACCGCACAGTTTTCGCTCTCCCTCTTTTTCGACAAAGCGACATGACAGCTGGCAACGAGAAGTTTGTTTGTTTGATTGATGTATTAAATCAAGATGTAATGAATAAAAAAACGCTTTAATATGTTAGTATCCATTAAAAAAGTTCTAAATTTTATTAATGTTATTATATTTATATTACCACATGGTAGAGTCATGCAGCAGCTATGCTAATTGTATAGTTGTAGGTTGTAGCACGAATGGGTCGGCACGATCGGGGAAGGACCACGCTCTCACAGAATACCAGCGTAAAATAGCAGCGTAATGCTACTGTGTTTCGTATGGTGAGAACCGAATACCCTTTTTGTTGGAAACGAGGCATTCCATCTTAATCCTCGGAGGTGACAACGCATTTACATTTTTATGAGTCGTTGACGTCTATGAGCCACGGCATACACCTTCCACCAGGTGGACTGTGTAATAAAGAAAAACTGAAAAATATTCTTTGATCAATATAATGTAACTGCTACGAATTGTCTGTGAGGCCGTTATCCTTCCCTGGTCGAGCCACCCATTTGCCCTGCAACCATATTATAGCTGCAGCATGGCTCTACCACGTAAACGTTACGTATGCCTTTGACGTGCTACCAGCGATGGTGTCTATTTTAAATTTATGAGTTTATACATTTACATTTACATATATAGGTTTACATTAGTTGGAGTGAAGACCTAGAAAGACATGCGGGATCGTGTTTTGTGATATCTCTTGGGTTTTATGTATATTCCTTGGAATTGTAATGATGATGATAATAATAATTTATACATAGGAGATTCTGATAATGCCATCTATCGGAGGCCTTGAGATCTTAGTACACAGTCTACTATTACATAAGGAAATTTGTACACACATACACACACTCATACACACACATATATATATATATATATATATATATATATATATATACACACATATATATATATATATATATATATATATATATATATATATATATACAACATACGCCACAAGCAAATCAATATATTTATTGTTCCTTTGTGTTGGGTCTACGTATACTAAGTTAATACCGGAAAACACTATAATGCCGTCAATACGAATCCCGGGAGTGCATTAATGACATTTTTCACATGTTTCTTGTTCAAGTCGGTCAAGTCTGTGGAGGTGAGCCCCCGCGATAAGGGGTTGGGGTTATACTAGGGTGGTTAGGGTGCCTCCAGAAGGCGCGGACGTCTCGCGTCAATCAGTTCGGTCCGACGTGACCGGAATGCAAGCGAACGTTTGCAGGCCGTTAAGAAGTCTCCTTTTATGATCGCTGCCGATGATTCGCTTGCGTAATCCCGGCCCGTGTTAGAAGGTGCTTTGCATTGGTATCTATGCTTTTCTGATGTTTATTTGGTAGCTTCGAATTTTTAGTTCCGTTTTCTTTTTTTTCTATAAATTTCATTTTAGTGTAAAGTGGATTTGGATATTTCTACTTTATCTTAAGTCTTATTTTTGCTATTTGTGTGTATACTTTAGTAATTTTAATTTTATTCGGTGGTATTTGTCTTACTAACAATGATTAAAAATATTTTTCTCACAATCATTGAATGTTGAAAAAGAAGACTTACAATTAATTAAGCGTTATTTTTCTTCATTGTACAATTAACCGATTTTTCTTCACTTTAATTACGTACCCCTTTTATCTCTAATAAACTCGTAAAGAAATCATCATTATTAGACAGTAAAACAACAATTTCAAGGTCACGTGAAGTCAGTCAACTCGCACTGAAGCGCGACCTCATTTTTCTCTCAAGAATTAGTTAATACGACTCGATATACGGCATAAGAGAATCTATTTCGCCATATCACCCCAAGGGTGTCGTTAGAGGTAACAAGCCGTGGAAACTGAAACAGGATATGGGCAGTAGCATCTTCCAGATAACAACTTAAAATAATGGAAAATCAAAACTACGAGTATATTGACAACTATGGCAAGAGGCAACTGGGAGAGTTCTATGTTCACCAGTGAATCTTCATAGACTTTATCGTGCAATGATGAAAGAAAGGACAAAAAAGAATAAAATAATTTCCACGTAATAGCTTTTGAAGTCGGGGTTCTAATACGTCTAACCACTGTGGTCTTAGCATACTACTGAAAAACCTTAAAGTAACATTTCTAATAACTTATTACAGTGCTTTTAATTAATATTAGATCATAAAGAAAAAAGAAACAGTGGCCCACGCTCTGCAGGTCTGAGTGACCTTACGCAGAAGGTCACTAACGAGGTTGTCAGTAACATCAAGGGTTGGACACAATACGCGCTTTGATGTTTAGTTGCGGAATATTGTTCGTAGCATAACATAAGTATATATGTATAATAACCGTTATTTAGTTTATAATATAGTAGCCTACGTGGTAGGGCCACACTGCAGCTATAATGTGAATGTAGCACGATATATATATCGGTCGGTTTGACCGGGGTAGGATCACACTCTCACAGAATACCAGCTTAAAATAGCAGCTCTGTTTCGTATGGTGTTTGTTTAGAACCGGAGACGTTTTTTACTGGAAACGAGGCACTCCATCTTAGTCCTCAGATAATGCATCTGCATTTTGATTCTTAATGGAGGGTAGATTTAGATGTCTATGAGCTACAGCCACTTACCATGAAGTGGATTGTATGTTTATTTGTCACCCTTATTCTAAAGAGAAAAGTAACAAATATTTTGCTTGATAGATTTGACGAAAAAAGATTGTGAATCAACGAGCGATAGCTTAAAAAGACTACGTTTTCGTATACGTCCAGGTTCGATTAAAAAAACAGGTTCGCCGCGATCTGTGATCACTCGAAACGGATCGAGTGTGCGGAAGAATGAATGAGTGAGTGAGTGAATCAGAGAGGGCGCGCGAGACACCAGTTGATCGGTCCTGATCTACCCGTGTCCGTCAACCTCGATTGCGGTAACTAAAACAGGAAGGGCCTTTTATTTATGACATTTTTGAAATTTTCGTATTTGTTGAGATTTTTATTTATTTATACTTTCGTAATTAGTACTATATTAAGCAAAGCAAACTTATTGCTGTGTAGCGTTCTTTTCCAACCATGCTGGATGAAAAAAAAACATGGTGACCGTATAAAATTTACTCTTAATTTTGTTTAATATTGTTGGTAAATTAGTACTATAATAATTAAAGTTGGAAATATTTTCACAATTCTCAATTCTAGAGCAGTGATCATTAGCCCTTTACAAAAACTACTCACTTGTCATCAGGTTCTTGCTGGACATCTTCAGAAAGCTGTCACTAAGTGACTCCCATAAAGTAACTGCCTCGTGTTCTAGTGGTCGTAAACACCGTTCCTGCACATGAGGTCCTGGGTTCGAATCCCGGGTCGGGCCAAAATCATTTATTGGGATTTTCTCAGTAGCAGCCCTGAATGAGGAAGTTGACGGTGTTTCACCTCGTGTTAGTCCTGCGCCTAATCTCTCTGGTCATGTCGGATAACCGTCCTATCGGACTAGGAGAGTGAGGGAATAGGGAGAGAATACACTTGTGCATGCGCGTACACGCTGGTACTATAATGCTGTCCTTCACAGATGGCTAGTCTCCGTTGAGATTCTGGTCTGGAGGACATTAATATTATTATGTCGTTTTTTTTTTTTTTTTTTTTTTTTTATAGTAGAGGGGGCAAACGAGCATGCGGCTCACCTGATGGTAAGTGACTACCGCCGCCCATGAACAACTGCAACACCAGGGAGGGAATTGCAGATGCGTTGCCGGCCTTTTAAAAAGGAGTACGCTCTTTTCTTGAAGGTCCCTAAGTCGTATCGGTCCGGAAAAATCGCTGATGGTAATCGATTCCACAAGGAAGTCGTGCGAGGAAGAAAACATCTTCTAAATCGCACAGTGGTGGACCGCCAATCATCCAGATGGTGTGGATGGTATCGGGAGTTCTGCCGCGATGTGCGTTCGTGAAATTTGGCGGCTGGGATTAATCCGAACAATTCCTCAGAGCACTCCCCATGGTAGATGCGAAAGAAAATGCAAAGAGATGCAACATCTCTTCGCAGCGCCAATGAGTCGAGCCGATCGGAAAGAACTCGGTCGTCGACGATTCGAGCCGCTCTGCGCTGGATGCGGTCAAGTGGAAGGAGCTGGCACTGGGGAGCCCCTGCCCAGAGATGGGAACAGTATTCCATGTGAGGCCGAACCTGCGCCTTGTAAAGTTGCAGGCGGTGTGCCGGCATGAAATACTGTCCCGCTCTGCTGAGCACGCCAAGCTTTTTAGAGGCCAATTTGGCCTTCTCTTCCAAATGACCACGAAACTGCACGTCACTCGATATGTCGACGCCGAGGATTCCGATACTGGCTGAGGCAACCAGGGGAGTGCCTTGAAACTGAGGAGATACGACAAAGGGGTTCTTTTTAGCGGTAAACGCGCAAACTTGTGTCTTCTGAGGATTAAACTGGACTAGATTTAGTCGCCCCCAGTTCGAGACTTTGTCCAGCAAAGACTCGACTTCAGACACAAGTTTGTTCCGGTACTCGGAGACGTTTTCCCGAGAAATATTAGCACGGCCGGTGTATAGAGCATCACCAGTGCTGTCATCCGCATAGCAATGAATGTTACCAGTTAGCAACATATCATTGATATGCAGAAGAAACAGCGTTGGTGATAGCACACAGCCTTGTGGAACACCAGCGTTAATAGGCTTGTAGTCAGAACATGCACCGTCTACAACAACCTTGATGCTCCGATCTGCAAGGAAGCTGGTGATCCAATTGCACAATTTCTCGGGAAGCCCATAGGAAGGGAGCTTCGAGAGAAGCGCTTTGTGCCAAACCCGATCGAAGGCCTTCGCAATGTCCAGACTAACGGCCAACGCCTCCCCCTTGGACTCTACTGCCTCCGCCCATCTATGGGTCAGGTAGACCAGAAGATCACCAGCTGATCGACCCCCACGAAAACCGTATTGGCGGTCACTAATCAGCTGGTGATCCTCAAGGTACCGGATGAGCTGGCAGTTGATAATGGATTCCATTATTTTGGAGAACAAGGAGGTGATCGCGATAGGCCTATAGTTGGACGGGTCTGAGCGGTCGCCTTTTTTATTCAAATTCGCATTACTAGCTGACGAAATGTATTTTAGTAATGTAATCGGGTAATGTTTCTCCACGTGTGAGGTCCCCTTTAAATGTGGCGTCATTTGAGTCGAAACAACGTTCGCGTGTGACGTATCATTTGTCACTGACACATGTTTATTCGCGGACGTCGTTGATGTAATATCACACTCGAAAACCTAAATTCATCGAGCGATTCACTCACTTTTAACTCGCGCCGTCCGAATACGTGCCGAATGTATTAAACAAGCGGCAGTGTAAATCAAAAAGCCATAAAACTAGCCAATTCGGTGGAAGCCGACTCCGCGCTAGTGTAGCGCTTGATTTATTCGCTCACCGTTGTCGGGGAAGCGTACCTCGTGACGTCACCGCTTTTTTCCCCATCCCTTTATTGATGACGCCCGGTTAAAAAGTGGCCGAAGCAGGCTAAGCGAACGGCGTCAGAATTTGTGAATGATTTTTCATTCTGCTCTCGGACTCATCCCGCGTTTCGTGGCCATTTGTCAGCCAAGTGAAAAAGATGCATGTACCCGCCTGTTGTGCGCTTTTTTGTGTCGGCTTTTTAGGCTTTTACGCGGGAACCAATGACACGTGAAAGTGTGTTAGTGTCGGTCGAGTTTATAAATCTACCGCGCAGTTGTTCTAACGTTTTTTGCGCTTTCGTCCGTTTTAATTTTGCGATGCAATTCCGTTGTAAACTCATAGTGTGACGTCTTTCCACGATTACTTATATACTATATATTTCGATACGGTTATAAGACTGATATGGAATACCCCAAAAAGTTTTGGAGAATCAATAACTCCATTGCATTTCATGGGTACCTATCATGAGAGACAACTATAGGAAATACAAAAATTGACAAAGTCAAAGTTATTTATTATGTTCATGAGTTAACATAAAATGGTCTAAGAATGTATCTTGCTATCTGTTTGGGCATAGCAAATCAGTAAATAGTAGTATGAATTTAATTAAAATACACATACAATTATATACATATTAAAATATACAATTAAAATTATTTTTGTATGTAAGTGTTTCCGTGTAGTGGCGGTGTAAGAATATTTATCACCTATTTCGTCCCTTGGGTGTTGTAACAAGCGACAAACAGCAACAAACTAGAAGAGGGGTATTTTTTAATGTATTCGTTTTAAATATCTGATTGAAAATTTGGTTCTGTGATTGTCAATTCTTCCTACAATGGAAAAGGCCCAAGTCGTTGACCTTATACATGCTAATGGAGATGTAGAATGTAACTTTAAAAGCATAATTATACGCAAAAATTACAAAATATTATATCTCATCTACAGATCAATCAATTCCAACGTCCATTCCAATTTCAAACAACACTTTAAAATGAAAAAATGGCAGGGTAATAAAACAGTGTCTGTGCATTTATGTCGTCTCAAAAGCCAGCACCTAGTTTCGGAATTTCTTAATTATTCAACTATAAGAAAATATAAAAATTTGGAATTTCTGTTTATTAATGTCTAATAAGAATATTTAACCCCTAATAAAATACGAGAGAGTAACAGCGAATGTTTCTAAATTTCGTAAAAATAAACATTAATTAATGATATTACACATTCGAAGAAAATTTATGGGTCAAAGACATTATTTAGATATTAAATATAAACATAGGAATCCTCGTAAAATTGTTCAACAAGGCATTGTTAAATTCTATCTTCAACATAAAATGCAAATCATTGCTTCATAAATAATTAAATATAACTTAGTTATCGCTAAATGTCATCATGAATTAATCGAAGTTATATTAAGTTTTTTAAATGTGGAATATTTTTTTTATAGGAAATTGATTTTTAATTAGTTTATTTACATAAAATATATACAATATCTACAAAAGTAGAAATATAAAAACTTAAATTAACATATTTATGAACAAATCCTTTCTTAATTATAAGAATCGAGCTTACCTAAGTGTTTTCTACCACTATCCCTAAAGATCGTTCATTCATTAATTATCAAAATTCAACTGCTGAACTTACATGGCACACAGCATTTTGAGCTCCTTACAGGACGATGCTGCCACAGAGTACCTTATTAATACTGAGGAGATGCTACTACCTATATTCTATTTCCATTTCCCTCTGTCGCCTCTTACGAAACCCACGCGACGATATTCGGATATTCATACACAAGTGAACCACAGTATGATAAAATTGTGTAAAACTGTTTTTTTTTTGGTTCCGTACATAAAGGGTAACCAACGGGACCCTATTATTAAGCCTCCGCTGACGGTCCGTCCGTCCATCTGTCTGTCAGCGGGCTGTATCTCATGATCCGAAATAATTAGACTGTTTTGTAAATTTTCACAAAATGTCTATTTCTCTTGCCGCTGTAACAACAAATAATAAAAATTAAAATAAATTAGAAATTAAAAGGGGTTCCCCTACTAGAAACGTGTATTGCGATGGTACGGAACCCGTCATGCGCGAGTCCGACTCGCACTTGGCCGGGTATCTTTAACACATACAGAAGAATTTGAAGTGTAAGAATTTTTTTGCTGATCTCTCAAGAAGATGAGGAACTTGACGAATGACGTGGACGACAAAGACGAGGATATAATATTTAAAATAAATACTTAATTTCATAGCTCTTATGCTAAAACGTTTAGAAAACCTCAAATGAAATATGTGTGTTACAAAATTCATCTATAAAAACGGTTTAAGCTCGCCAGCTACACAGATCACGCCCGTCAAAATATGTCACAGCACCGACGCGAAATCAATTTCGAGTTTAAAAACCCGAATAAATCCCATTAGCGGGCACTCTATCACGAGCACAACGGGGTGAAAAGTACACAACGCGAAATAAAACAATGTAGAATTAAATTCAGTTCGCGAGCGCGCCGCGTGTGATTGACACACGTGGCGCAAATGTGCCGCGGTAGTGCGGACTGTGGACGTTGCGGCCACGACGGGATTCCTGTGCGTGTGTTTATTTATTATATTCATTAGTTTCACCTTATTTTGCCGCTTGATGATGGCGTAACAGTATCCAACGACCCATTTCGTGGTTAGAGACGGCTACTTGCTATAAGCCAGTGCTAGACTACAACGACATCAACCTGATGGTAATAGGTGACGAAGTCCTAGAAGATATATCACACTGACTTAGCTAGACAAAAGCCTATTCGCCCGGTAATCAGACGGAAAGACTGACGCTGCAATTCATTGGACTCCTTTGCTGCTGTAAGATTGTAAGATGTAAGGATGAAAGACGAAGCAAATCGTTTTCTTCGAATGCTTGTAATATCGACAGCAGAGGGATGGTGAGTCACCTACCGTCTGGTTATTTATTGTTGATGGAGTAAGGTGGAATTAAAACATGTAATGTCTGCGCACACATTTCGGAATCCTATAGAATACTGATAGGATGGGTACTCTGCGCCTATGATTGAGGCTGACAGGATTGCCAGACAAATTTTACGGCTTCCGATAACTGGCGGTATAGACATCTCGTTTAAACCAGATGTAAAATGTTTAGATTGGTAACGGGCAGCAGCGTCAAAAGAGCCAGATGTTGTTTTTTGTAGAATAATATAGGGACGACAAACAATCGTACCGTGTAACTGATGAGGCACTCCTAAAGGTTACCTACGGGCTACATCATGCACTGTAGCCCGTAGACAACTAATCCTTCCTCGAGCAAGAATCAAAACGCAGATGCGTTGTCACTTTTGAGTACCGAGATAGAATGCTTCGTTACTAGTGAGAAGGGTCTCCGGTTCTCTACACTCACCATACGAAACACAGCAGCGTTAATCTGCTATTTTACGCTAGCATTCTATGAGAATGTTGTTCTCCCTCGGTCGAGCCCACCTATTCGTTTTGCTACCATCATGTAGCTGCAGCGTGGCTACACCATGTAAAAACGTCTATTACTGTGATCGTCAATTGTGTTACGGAAAGTGATAGTTAAAGCAAAACCCTACAGCTCTCCCCGCAAAAGAAGAAGCTGATGTCCATCAATGGACTTTTATGTACGCATGAATAAGAAGATTCACCTTATTAGGGGGTAGGGTTTTGTTTATTCTTAGACGTCCACTTGGACAGACAGCAGTTTATCACCATTAGACAGGAAAAATCAGTTCGAGGCATCTCACCTCTTTGATAGTTTGGACTGCCATTCTAATTTAATGTTATTTATCAGTATTATAGTTGCAGCGGAGATGGATTGACTCAGCAGGATAAAGACCTGACTCTTTAAAAAAAACGAGCGAAAAATAGCGTAAAAACGCTGCTGTGTTTCGTTTAGTTCCTTTTACTAGCAACGAGGCGGTTCTTCTTAAGCTTCGGGTAGTTGTCGGGTACTTACACCCTATTACATGTCCACTGCTCAACATAGGCTTCCTCCGTAGAATGTCATGCTTGGCAGGCTGGTAGGCAACCGCAGTTTATTTTTATTTTTTTGTTGTCAATAGGAAGACGCTGCTGGATATCGCTTCGGTGTGTTTCCCTCTGTCGGGTGCCTTTTATAAGTATATTTATTCATCGTAATTAGCCTCATTTTATATTTTAGCGTTTACTTCTATACTTCACTATACAAAGGACGTGATGATGGCGTCGGAAGTGCCGTTTTAGTTTTTATAAAATTACCGTTACCGTTACAGCCTTTTTACGTGGTAGAGCCATGCTGCAGCTATATTACTGGTAGGTATAGTTGTAGCGCGAATGGGTCGGCTCGACTGGGGAAGGACCAGCAGCTTAATGCTGCTGTGTTTCGTATGGTGAGTATAGAGAACCGGAGACCCTTTTTACTGGAAAAGAGGCATTCCATCTTAGTCCTCACGGGTGACAACGCATCTGCATATTGATTCGTAATCGAGAATAGATGCAGATGTCTATGAGCCACAGCAACCACTTACCATCAGGTGGACTGTGTGCTCGTTTGTCACCCTTATCCTATAAAAAAGCCTATTAAAGTCCGCTACTGAACATAGTGTCCCCCATAGATTGCCTCATAGGGGGGATAGTTGCCATAGTTTATTTTTATTTTTAGTTGTTATTAGGAAGACGCTGCAGCCCACCTGATTTGTTTCCCTCTGCCGCCTCTTACGACTCCCACGGGATGACAGTAGTGGATATACTTACATTGTCAGTACACGGTAATTTTAATTCTTAAATGATAAGTGATAATAGATTTAGGTGTCTATAGGCCACCTCACTGACTTACCATTGGATGAACTGTGTGTATGCTCATTTTTCACTTTTAAGTGTATAAAAAAAGTATACCTATTCATCGAGTTTTTGTCTAAGAGCTTGGCTTCATTTTATATGTTTGTAATTACTTCTATATATCATCACATATGGTAAAGAGCCATTTTAGATCTTATAAAATTATCAAATATTTAATTTTCATTAAAAATAACTGGTAGCGTTAATGAGATAAACCAAAAACCTCGTATATTCGATATGCAACCGCGTAGCTGCTACATTCGGTCCCGCAGTGAAGTTGTAAACCCTGTGATTGAAGCGCGCCCGCAAAAATGTCGGCCAACAATCCGCCGGCGCCAAACCGCGGGCCCAATTTATTTATCACTATTATACCGGCCTAGCGGCTGCGGATTTACGATTTCATTACGCCCGGCCTGGACGTTCGCCCGCGGATTTTCCAAATGTTCGGCAAATGTTTTTTTTTATTTGTATAATTGTCACTTGTGTGATAGTATTTTTATCATCACTCTAGATATTATAATCATCGTCGCGCTTGGTGAGCAGATTGACGATCGCAGTATCAGACGACTAGCACCTTCGACGGTGCTGCCCGTTGCCGGTATTGAATTTTGGATAGAATAAAATAGTTCTGGTATTAAATAAAACTATTTTACGGATTCTATCGCGTTTAATTATGGTCCCCGTGTCTTCGGTGACAATGGGTGCTGTAAAGTATCCGAAACGTCGGGAGTCAATAAAAATCAAGTTAATTAAACGCGATAGAATCCGAAAAAGTAGCTTTATTCAATGTGTTGTGAGAAATCATTATATTTCTGGTATTTCCCATAGTAGACTCTCACGACACTCTAATTACGAAATTGGCGATAGATTCTCTAACGCCACGATTGGCATAACTTATACAATAGTAATGTTTAATTAAATGAGACGGTTAGACTATCTTACATACATTTTTCTTACATTTTAATTATTATAAAACATTTTTTAAATTTGGGTTGAAATGCCTGACAGCTTGTTTGTACTGGATCTCTTGTCAGCCGACCCAAATTCATAAATAAATATATAAGAAATAATAGAAATATTTAAATCTATACATATATTTATATGTAAAATTTCGGCGTGTTTAATAACATGTCGAAAAGTTGTATTATTATTATTAGTCTTATTCTGTTCCCGCTAAACAGGTGTTGGAATTACAGATCTCCATCAACTTCATCGTCATTACATTATATGCAACCCATTTTTTAATTCTTCATGCTAAGCCAAGGAATAATTTAGCATTTTGGACTACTTGATAGCGTAGTAGTTAAATATTTGACTACGGTGCCTCGGGGCCACGGATTCGAACGGAACAAATATTTTTATAGCTTATTAGTGATTATTCCGGATCTGAATGTTTGCCCACCCACTACTGAACATAAGCCTCTCCCATAGGTTGACTCACAGGGGGGATATTTGCCATACTTGCCACGTTTGACAAGTAGATTGACAGCCGCAATTTTTTATTTTTAGTGGTTATTAAGAAGACGCTGCTGTCCATCTTCTGGTTTGTTTCCCTCTGTCGCCTCTTACGACACCAACGGGCGGACATGGGGCAGTGGATTTTCTTACAGCGCAACTACACAGTCAAATGTCCCCACAATACAGGGAAAATACTTATCCTAGTGTGGGGCCAATTTTTAAAAAAAAGTGGGAACTTAATGTCGTTGTCTACTTTATTATTACCGCAGTTATCAGAAGTGCACCGCGTTGCGATAGCTCCTCCTGCGGTTTCAACAAACATAGATGAAAACAATAAAAAATCATTTTCTCCTCCACCCGCACCGCGCTACATAAATAATCATTACGAAGCGCATTCAGACACAATTACATACTTGGGTATGGCTCGTTAAAAATCATATTCTTAGGGCGAGAACAGACGGGCGTTAATGTAATGTTTTAGGGCTGCTTTTTAATTACCTACTTTTAAATTTTATCACAACTGTCATTGCTTCTTACTACGTCACTCTAATCTAAAGAGTTATAAGCTAAAGCTACAATAATTGTATCATTGACAGAAGTTCACAGATTATAGTTATTATTAGTATAGTTATTGAATGGCACCACAGTTTAATGTAGTGACTATGTACTGGGCAATGATCTAATCGAGCAAGTGGCAGTAGATGCATACACAACATAATATTTAGCAGTTATGATGTAAGTGCTGGTAGGCCTACGTTTAGCAATAAGTTTGCAATGAGTCATATTGTCACAACGAATTTCATTGATATTCTAGACAAAAATGTTATTATGGTAGTCAAAATTAAATCTGACTCCACATACTTTTACAACTTGTTAATCTTAAATGAACTGTAAAGTATCATAACATATTTTAAATTTTACTTCAGTCACCGAGGTGTAAACTACGAGAATACGCAGCGTCTAGAAAATCGCAGTCGCACTTTGAAGTCGCCCGCTTGTGCCGCTCGCGGAGTCTACCGGCGGCTTCCCACCCCGCGGTCCCGGTTAACACGGTTAATAATAGGCTCCTTACCCCTCGCCCGCCTTATCTGCAGTATTAAACCATAAAACATTATAATTTACAACACTACGTCGCCGCTCTATGACGTTGCGCAGTCGGAGTACAGCGGCTCTCAAACATAACAAACATTTTGTTTCGTATCTTACGGTTCAATGGAAATAGGTAGAGTTTGTGTGACATGAATATACTTTGCTTTTATTCATAATGTTGCAGCAGCAAGCAAGCTTTTAATTTATTAAATTTTGATGTTTTTGTACTTCTATGTTAAAGTAGTTATATTTTCTGCCGACTTCCAAAAAGGAGACGGTACTCAATTCGACGGTATGTTTTTTTATGTGTATAACCTCACAACTTTTTACTGGGAGAACCGATTTCGATTATTCTTTTTTTATTTGAAAGCTGGTACTTCTCGTGTGGTCCCATATGAATTTGATCAAGGTCAGACCAATATGTTTTGAGTTATTCTTAATAACTTATATTGAAGTCGGCTGTACAAAATTTTTAGTTTTTAACAAGAGTTTTGCTTTTACATCATACTTTTTATAAAGTCCGTTTCAAATCACAGTGAAATAAACCAGTATAAATTATCTTTATTTTAACCCTTTTAAAAATACCCGTAGGATATAGTTAGCCAAAGGTTATTAACAAATTTTTACAACATGCGAATCAGCGAAAGTTTGAGAGCCAACGTCAGGAGATACTTAAAAATAACGAGATTCTAGCAAATATTGTAATAGGTCCTCCCCCGCTCCACCCTCCCAGTATTTAGCGCGAAACCTTTGTTTTAACAATGTTTCTTCGCTGATTTCACGTTTTTGTTGCGCTATGTTTGCTCTTTGTCGATAAAGTGCCGCGCGCGTCCCTCTTGTTTACTTTCCATCGATATATCCCAGCGTATTACGTGCAACATCCCTAAATATGTAACATTTTGTTTTGTATGTTAATAGACTCGGATAATGGTTATTGTCGGATGGGTTTTAGACGTGTTGTATGAATGTTGCTGACGCCGGACTCTTAATGTTTGGTATTACCATTTGTTTAACTGCTTGTTCCTCGTGTTGTATAACAACAGGAATCCCTTTGTGTGGATTTTATTTGTAATTTGAAAGTAATATGGACCTATTTATATTTGAATTACATTTACATAATATATTCATTCCTACAATGTAAGCAACCTACCGAATAACTAACTAATAAATAATTACGATATTTAAAATCATAGCACTTTTTATTAATAGTTCATTTTCAACCAAATCTAGTATAATTAATAGAATCAGGCATTACTTTGCGGAAATTATACAAATTAAAGTTGTTAAAGATTAATCCGCGTCATGAAATAAAATACCGCTAACTAGCGTTCAGCTTCAGCCAGCCAGCAGGTACGTATGTACGTACTTAGCGGTCAGCCATCGCAGTCTACTCCACCTGCGGATCCCTCGTGTAGGGGCGAAACACGTGTCGTATTATAGATGGTGGTATGTCTTTCCTAGAGCAGTGGTGTCCCAGCACCAATACTCCCAGTATTGGTGCTGGGATTAGTGGTGACGGGGATAGTGTACGCAATTGAGGAATTTTATTACATTACGCGAATATAAGCAAATTATACTTTTACAATTTTAATAAACATGGTATTTTCAGAGGTTATAGTATAAAGGTTAAGGACACGTATCCATACATTCCTGGGCTCAAGTGTTAACAAGATGAAAATAGGATCATTTGAAAGCGTATATATATATATATATATATATATATATATATATATATATATATATATATATATATATATATATATATAAACAATTGATAGCCGAAAATCAGGCAAGATTTGTTAATCTAGCAGCTGAGCTATTGTAGAATAAGTAAAAGTGAGATTATGTATTAACTACACTTTAACAGGCTATTTTTCACTATAATTACTTAAAGATGTAAAAGCAAGATCACTTTATAAGGAAACGAAATGGTGAAACGATTAACGAAAGTTGAAACAACAACAATTAAGTGACGTGAATATTAGGGATATCGATCTGAGATCGATTACTTGAATTGTTGCTGTTACTGTTAGTTGTTGGAATATTGATATTATGTAGTTTTTTATTATTATTTTGTAGATATGTTTGCAATTATTTCTTATCTCTCTAATTAACGCAGAAAAATAATCGATAATAGATATTAAAATGCTCAATTTAATCGAAAATCGATTATATTGCGCTCGTTCCAAATCGAATCGAAAATCTTCTTCTTTTAAGTGAATAGTTTGAAGTTTAAACTGTCAAGTTTCAAAATGAGAAGTCCTTTATTGGAATTGGAACGTTGAGAAATGAGAATTTCACTAGTGTATTCTTTATGGTAATCGATTTGTTGCCATAAAATGTTTGTTTTTCTTTTTTCCAGAAGCGAATAATATATTTTATTTCCAAATGAATATATCTAATTCAAGGTAAATAATGAAACCTTGCAAGCTATTTCATTTTATTTTTTGGGTCCGAATAAATATAATATCGATTGTATGAATACAATCAATTTTCTACCTTATTACTTATTTTATTGTTTTTACAAAGTCTAGATTGTAAAATGAGCTATTTTTTGTATTTTACTTAAGAAAAATATAGCCATTTTTTTTTAAATATAAACCAATTAGTTAACTTCAGGCCCAAAAATCCCATTCTTCTTTAACTTATTTGGGTACAGTGTCCGACTGCTACAGTCCTATATTCCAAATCTTTGAGCGTACTTCTATTATTTGTGGAGATGAAATAAATGTGATAACACCAGTATTACGACAGCATTGGCGGTTCTCGGAACTTACAGTCAGTGATTGTATGTGGCAAATGCAGTGCATGTACACCTGCAACCAATTTAAAATAGAAGTCTGCTGATACGCCTTTGTCACCCTTGAGACCAAAACACAGAAGTAGGTGCACTACTGACTGGTGGCAGAAATGGACAAGAGGCCAACTCAGAACCCAGGCTGTCTCTTACTCATATAGCAAAAACGGAGCCCTTCTAGTTTTGATTTAAAGAAGCCTGCAATTAATTGGTACAGAATAGAGAAATGTCAACTTGACCAAGGAAGAATATATGTGATACACGAGGTACATCTATCCTTGACTAAGAATCAAAATACAGATGTATTCATTACCCACCACCCACTGGATAATATCGGGTAGTGGATATTCTTACACCGCCACTACACGGTATTAGATTTATTAATATTATGTTTTATTCTTTTTCTGCCGGCTTCCAACAAGGAGACGGTACTCAATTCGACTGTATGTTTTTTTATGTGTGTTACCTTATAACTTTTTACTGGGTGAACCGATTTCGATGATTCTTTTTTTATTTGAAAGCTGGTACTTCTCGTGTGGTCCAAATATCAATTTATCAAGGTCAGACCAATAGTTTTTGAGTTATTTTTAATAACTTATATATAAGGTGATCGCTACCATGCTGCTTCTATTAAAAATCATTTAAAAATTGTATAAATGAAATTATTGTTAAGTGAAATATGTTTGAAAAAAAAAGTCCCGCTGGGTTTCTTGCTGGTTCTTCCCAGGACAGAGGTATTTTCCGAACCAGTGGTAAATAAAAAATGACTTTCAATAAGAATTATGTAATAATCAATATTCAATAAAAAATTATTCTATTCTATTCTGAAGTCGGCTGTAGGTACAAAATTTTTAAGTAAATTATATTAGTATATTTTTTGTGGGCAAAGGCTTGAAATATTCTTTATTGCAGATATATCCGCAAGTTTAATGCCATATTTCACACTTAAATATTTTAAATCTCAAAAACGACGTTATCCGTTAAGCATATTTCAACAAAATATTGTAAGCCAGTCGCCACCAAACGACCCAATAAAACGGCAAATAGCAGTCGTAGAACACCTTAATCCGGCCTTTGTTTGAGCCAACAATTGCACCTAATATTTGTCATATCTTAGTATTAAAGTCGGCACGTGAGATGGCCCCTGCGCCTTTTAAACACGGCCGCTTTATACACAGCCTCTGTCAATATTGTATTATAATTCATATCGGTTTGATTTAAACGCGGTAGCGGGAATGTCGCTCCTATGTTACGTTATGTTATTTGTAATCCTATTTATTTACCATACTATAATTTATAACAAAAACAATTATAAAGTTTTTTTTTAAAGAATAACGACATATCTAATCCTGGGAGTTCGTAAGTCCAGACGATAGATGTGGAAAACTATCTATCATTTCATCCATTATAGCCTATAAAATTCCACTAAAGAACATAAGCCTCCCTCATAGATTGCATCATGGGCGGATTTTGCCATAGTTGCCACCCTTGGCAAGCGGCTTGGCAATCGCAGTTTTTAATTATTTTGAGCTATTTTTCAGGAAGATGCTGCTATCCATCTCCTGTTTCATTTTGAAAAATTAATTTGTTCTCAAATATGAATTTTGTGCAGACTTAAAATAAATGTCTTTGCTGATTCATAATCGTGGATAAATGTACTTTACGTATTCTTCGTCACTTTTTAGATATTATATCGGTGTAAGTCGCTTAAGCTTATAACACGAGCCAAGCGTCACATATCTACTATCCCTCACCGCGTTTGCGGAGATTATTGCAAATTTACTGATAGTACCATCGCTATTGATACAGCCACTATCTATTCAGTGAAGGCTACCAAGCTGTAATCTACAACTAATGTTGGTTTTGTTTTGGTAAATATTCGTTCATCTAGGCGCTTTATCGGATATACTTTGAAGTGCGTAGTTACCTCTGATTGCCGTAATCCCTAACGAAACAGACGCTAATTATTTCAAAGAGTATCATTGTTCCCTTTTTATCTTGCGCAGAGACTCTTGTGAAATTGGTTTTTGTATATTATAGTTTTATTTAACATGCCATCGGCGGTGAACGATAAAATGTTAGGTAACTTAAAGTTTTAAGAAAAGAAGAGGACATTTTTAAGCCAATCAAAGGCTTTTTTAAACAATCAAAAATTTAAAACTTTTTGATACATAGTTGCAACAAATTTTCTGTGATTTTGTTTTAAGAGCGCATACATTGCCCCATTAGGGATTAATTAACTCTGTGGACTTAAGTAACTGGTATAGCTTGCTTGTGCTTGTTCTTAGTATTTACAGAAAGTACATCACTAGTTTTAATAAATTCTTTTTTTGTTTTTGTGTACATACCTACATTAAACTTTCATAAATATGCAAACAGGCCAATCTCCATTATACTTATATCTTTAAATTTTTCTTTAGGAGACTCATGTTACTGTTAATGTTACTAAAAAGTAAAGTTCCATAGGACATAATGCTATAGAAATTACTAAAATAAAGTAATCCAGCTGTTTGAGTACTTAGGCTTATAATCTTTTTCACAACATGTGATGCAAATATTGCTTATTATTTAATTGCTACATTTAACTATCGAGTAGATTGTAGTGAGGAAGGTGAATCTTTCTCCCTATTATCTTCATTCCCGTTCATTTTCACTTTCACAGTTCATTTTCACATTACCCTCAATCAAAGAACTTTAACACCTGACAAATATCACGAACTGTTATTGTTATTTTTTTCTGAATATTATTTTCTCTATATGTATGTCCAGTGAGATGGACGGATGATCTAAGAAAGGTGGCAGGCCGTTGGCGCGAGAAGCTCAAGATTGTATAAGACATAAATAATGAGAGAAAATTACATGGCATTGAATGGAAAAAAGCTTAAGAAGAATATTTCAAATTATTCAAAGAAAATAACAGTGTTTTAAAACTATTGATAATGAAAACATGCATTTTGCTATTATTTTTATAAAAAATAAACAAACAGTCAAGTAATCTCCACAATCATTCCCTTTCTGAACCATTCAATACGTTCCCATAAAAGTAAATACCCCAAGAACAAAAAAACCAAATCAGGAATCCCATACTGTCCTACGATATAGAATCGCTTACTCTCAGTTAAGTGTTGCGAGTATCCGACAGGTATCATTATGCGGGCATACTTAGCCGGAAGGGGGCGCTAGTGGGTAGAGGATGGAGGCAATTTAATTCTGTCCACGTTCTAATAATGACCGTCATAATTCGTTCAAAGTGTCCGGTCTGGGACACTTTAGCCCCCGCGCGCACGCTGGCCCGATTCCTTTGCATTTTCCCCCCTTAATTCCATTTTCATGCCACCTTGCACACATACGCGCTTCATCTGCCTTCTGTTATTGTGTGATATTTTGTCTTACCACTGGCATTACATTACTGAAAACACTACTAAGAGTGCAATTTTAAATCTACATATAAAATACTAAATATTTACAACGGGACTGGGACCTTACTTTACTTTGTTAAGATGAAAGTTTTTATTTTCGTTTATCAAGGCTTTGTGATTGACGTTCGCCAGTACCAGTATTTTTGTCATTTTTGGGGCATTTAATATGATCTGGGATGATGGATTATCTCGCAACCATAAAGTAAATTAAAGGTAAACTAATCCTTTATTTTATTCTAAAAAGTTTAACATCGATTGAAGTATTTATTATCTTGCATATCCTTTTTAACTTTTCAGTGGGTACAATATTTTAATAAGCAAATGTTATGAACGTATTTTGAATAAGCGAAGCAATATGAAGTTTTTTCTTCTGATAATATATAATATAAATCATATCTATACATATAATTAAAATGTAAATATATAAATAAAATGATAGAGGTTTGCAGTTGTGCGCGCATCACGGAAAAACTACCAGGTAGATTTCAATTAGGTTTTCTAAGTTTTATATCCTAGACACTTGGCCCTTATCTAAAAAAATTATTGCGATATCTTAATTTAATATAAAGTTATTATGTTTTATTATACGTGGTTTTTAACATGGTCAACTGTACGATGCTTGCTCTCGCGTTACTATCCCAAATAATTTATATGTCTTTTTGATGTTTTTTCCTTCGCCCATATGTACGAAAGCTTTGTTAATATATCAAGCAACGCAAACAAAGTCGTGGGTATCAGCTAGTATTAAAATAAATTCGTTAAGCTCTATTCAATCATAATTAAAAAATGTCATCCAAATACATCCGAGGATCTTTGAGATATGTGTCATTTTAATCCCTTTTAGCAGTTAGATAAGAACCACGTGTGTGCGACTTCTGGGAACGAATCGACACAACACGTTGCGGTTGCAACTGTGTGAGTGAAATTGTCTATGTGTGAGTTTCGCTTTATCAACACGTGTAGCTCGTATTAAGTTTGATTTATACCTCTTTACATCGTAAATGGATTAGGGAACGTCCCTTTGGTACACTTGTGTATGGGAGAGCTCCTAATGTCGCCGTTTTATGGCTTTTCATAATTGCCAAACGCCCTGGGCGAGGCTGTAAATTAACCTTGTGCCTAATCAACGGATTGTTTTAAGATGTAATCGATTTTGGTGCTTCTGTTGGATTCTATTGTTTGCGCATCGTATTGATTACGCGTAAACTTCTAAGACTACGAACAAGGTTGTTTTTATATTTTATAACTAGCTGTTCCCCGCGACTTCGCCCGCGTGTTATTTGGAGCTTTATTTTTTTTGCGCGGAACCCTAATTCTTTTTCTAAAATGAAAGTAGCCTAAGACATCAGCTATCTGCCAGCGAAAAGCCCATCAAAATTGGTCCAGCCGTTTCGGAGATCAGGTGTAACAAACAGACAGACAGACGGACGGACATACTGAAAGACAGACAAAATCTTTAAAAATTGTATATTTGTTATTAGTACCGTATATACTCTCATTTAGTAAAAAACTGTAATTTTTACATTACAAACAGACACACAATCGACACCTGTAGAGATCGTCTAATATAAAACTGCACGCGGATTTCTAGTATTTTAGTAGATATTGTTTAAACATCATCAAGTCTAAATCTGCGCGCCCTTCTGTTGTTTTTTTTTATAGAATAAGTGTGATTAACGAACACACAGTCCACCTCATGGTAAGTGGATGCTGTGGACCATAGGCATCCACATTTATCCTCGATTAGGAATCAAGATTCAGATGCGTGGTCAGCCCTGAGGACTAAGATGGAATGTCTCGTTTCCATTAGAAAGGGTCTCCGCTTCTCTATACTCACCATACGAAACACAGCAGCGTGAAGCTGCTTTTTTACGCAGGTCTTCTGTGATAGCGTGGTCCTACCCCGGTAGATCCGGCCCATTCATGCTACAACCATAATATAGCTGCAACTTGACTCTACCAGGTGTGTTGTTTAAGTATAATATACTATTTTTACTATATTCGTCATAAGACAATTGATAAAATCTACAATAAAAACAAAAGAGGCGCATGCAGTTTGAATCAATCGATCTCTTTATATTTTTTATAGCATAGGGATGACAAAGGAGTAAACAGTCCACCTGAAGGTGAGTAAATAGTGTGGCTTGTTCGATAAACGTCTGCATCTGTCATTGATTAAGAGTCTAAATGCAGATGCGCTTGGAGCGCTTCCTTAGGAACATTTGAAATACCTCGTTGGCACTAAAAATGGCCTCCAGTTCTCTTCCCTCACGGTACGTGTCACGCTGTCATGCTGTAAGAGCGTATTAATTACCTGATCGAGTCAACCCACTATACCACGCTAAGAAAATGATATCTATTAATAATAAAGAAGGCTTAGCAGTAAACTGTTTCATGGTTATAAAGAAGGAGAAGGATGAAGAAAAAAAGACATTTTTAAACATTAAAATTTTACGTTCCGTATTTTTTAAATTTTTTGCCACAAACTTATGATTGGCGACTGTTCCTGAGTTTTTGGTAATCGGCACTGGCAGAATATTAGTCTGCATCTAATTCTTATAATGCATTAATCGTTATATACAAATATACTTTAGATGATGTACATAGTTCCATGTCTAGTACATACATGTACGTTTGTAACTGCGAATAAAATATGTTTCCTCGCTTTCTTTGACACATCTTTGTATTTCTCATATTCATACAGCGATGAAATAAACAAGCAGCGTTAGAAGCCCTAGGTCAGAAAATCAAAAGTTCTTCTTCTTCGTCAGTCTGAAAAGTCCACTGCTAGTCCATAGATATTCTTTCCGTTGTAAGGTGGATTTCAAGCGTGATTGACGATCGTGGCTACCAGATGTACGAGTATCGCACCTTAAACAATGATAAAAAATCAAAGCTAAACTAAAAGGCAATCAACTTTAACTTATAAGCATTTTTTTTTTGTTTCAGGTAAGCAATTCAGAAAATTCATACATCATTCAGTTCATTGCAAATCGATATATAATGGCACAAGAAATAGTAAGTAATCATAAATATTTAGAATATAATTCCACTCATATAGGTTAAAAGTAATTGATTCCTACACAAGTTGTCTGCAACGCGGCACACCGATGCAATATTTACGGTTTTTAATTAGAGCTTCCCGCGCAGCACTAATGTCGATAGTACGTGACGCGCGGAAGCCGGTTATCGTTAAAGCTAATGAACAAGGTACAGCACTATTGACTTTACTTTTAATATTGGACGTGGCCGGATTGGAATTATTTCCCGCTTTCCCGACGACATTAGAAAGATACGTGGCATTCATTAAGAGTACGTTTCAAATGATTCTACACAATAACTCTTTTAAGTTTATGTCTACTCTTTGTGTATTAAAATGATTCATCGTTATCATCGTCGTCTTGACCATCTCGCTGTAGTCCACTACAAAACACTGTTGAACACAATCTTCTCCTTAGCGTTACCGCCTCTCAAAGTCCACTGCTGAACATAGGCTTCCCCCATAGATTGCGTCTTAGGGGGAATTTTGTCGTAGTTGTCACGCTTAGGAAGCGGTTGGTTAGTTTTTAAACTAGACAAATTGTACTTATCATAATATGCAATATTCTTAAAAATCATTAAGTATATCCGTCAACACACAAATCCCATGTTAATCTGAAAAAAATAATGCACCAACTGTATTACATACTTCTCTAGTCTTAAATGACGAATGGGTTATTTGGTTTCTGATTGCGTAAGCGATAGGCTCATGGGCTAGACACCAATATTTTTTTTAAATCACATAGCTGCGTTTTATACTTTACCTCGGGTATTATAGGCGTTAAGTGTACCCATGTAAAAAGTGACATATTTTGTAATGTCCCGAGACTTCTTTTAAGGAGACCTTTTTTAAAGCGGCCTCGCATATTAATATTATCTACATGAATTTAATAATCATTGGAAACAAATTTGTATGTCGACTGTCTTAATATTCACAATAATATGAGAAGCACGAACGCGAACAGCGCAGAAATGTGAAAGTTCTTTTTAATTTCTATAGACGTTCGAAAGAATATACGACCGTTTGAAATTAAAACGGACAGAGAGGGAAAAAAGCAAATGAACTCGAGAGAATCGTTTGCATAATGAATGTACAGAGATATTGGACATTGCGAGCAACAATTGTGTGGGCCCGGCCTTATAAGGAAAAAATAAAACAAGCTTACATTTGCGCCCCTACATTGCGCAACATAGGTCTTAGTGCCTTATAATTAAAGTTTAAAATGTTGTTTTTTTTTTCAAGTTTATATGAGATAAAAAAGCAAACACACTTGAGCGTTGATATATAGTATATGCAGCTCTTGTGTCCCAACAATAAGGGTTAAAGTAGCGCTTTCTTCCTTTTTCAATGCCATCCGAGACCTGTAGATTCGTAATCGGGATATAATTGAAGCTAATTGTTTGTTTTTATTGTCGTGATAAACACGAGCTGTAGGTGTATTTTTAAACTCCATTGGAATGTATTCTGTTATAGAATTGAAGAGAGCGTAAATATTTATTTTTACTTTATTTCAAAAATTAAACATTTTAAAATATTACCATAAGAGAAAGCAATACATCTTGTGAAGTAAGTACAGACGACAAAGGGGATTGACACAGGATTTGGGTAGCAGTACCTTCCAGATCACAACTCAAAATATTAATAAATCTGCGGTAGCCAACCCGCCTGCCAAACGTGATAACTATAGCGAAACTCCCCCCTATGATACAATGTATGGAGAAGACCTATCTTTAGCAGTGGAGTTTCGATAGGCTGTTATGATTGAGATGGAGTATTTAAAGTAAAGCAACTATCTTTAAACGTCTAATGCTGGGCAGAGGCTTCTATTTTAATGGAGAAGTTTACTTGAGCAAGAAATATTTAGAGAAAAAAACTTCGTTGCGCTGCCTATATATATATTACTCAGTGATTTTGTAATGGTCATCGCCGCTGGAGACAAGAAGTTTGGTTATTTTCTCGACGAATAACAAAGTAAAGCCATTCGACGAGGAAACGCAGGCAGCGTTCTTGCAAAATATCGTGTGGAGTAGGATAGGTATATTAATTTAATAAAAGCTATATATTTTTATTACAATGAATAATAATCATTGTTTACTTTTATGTTATTTATGTAAATTATCTATTACAAATAAATAAAATTGAAGTGTCTGTTTGTAATTTCAAAATAACAGCTTTTTACTAAATGCAGTATGAAAGTATATACGGTACTTATATGAAGAACACAATTATTAAAATTTTTGTCTGTCTGTCTGTCTATTTGTTCCGGCTAATCTCCGAAACGGCTGGACCGATTGTGACGGGACTTTCACTGGAAGATAGCTAATGTGATAAGAAGTAACTTAGGCTACTTTTGTTTCAGAAAAATAATTAGGGTTCCGCGCAAAAACATTAAAACTCATAATTTCTACGCAGGCGAAGTCGTGGGGAACAGTTAATATTAAAATTAAAAAATCTCAATATAATATTCCTAATTGTTTAGAAAACGCACTGTGTATCTGAAACTCGTACGATCAAATCTGCGTTTTGACTATAAAGTAAAGTAAAGTTGCAGTCTATTTACGTCCCACTGCTGGGCACAGGCGTCCTCTCATTTCTGAGAGGGTGTTAGGGCAAGGAACGGTCCGCCGCGCTGCACCAATGCGTGTTGGCGAACTTCACATGTCTTCGAAATATTTTTTTTCTTATTTCTAAGACATGCAGGTTTCCTCACCATGTTTTCCTTCACCGCCGAGCACGTGGTAAATCAGCACTTAAAATTGCAATTAACAATTTCATTGGTGCCGGCGGGGATCGAACCCGAGTTGCTCGAGTACTGTGAAGCTTACAGGGAGCGTTACTCATCTCAGCTACCACGGCTCCTTATTGACTAATTCAGGTACAAATACTTTATTTGTAGTGGTTAGCTTAATGCTACTGCGTTTCGTATGGTGAGTGTCGAGAAGTGGAGACCCTTGTCACCAATAACGAAGCATTCCATCTTAGTACTCTGGGGTGTCAACGCGTCTGTATTTTGTTTCTTAATCGAGGATAGATGTATGTATGTCTATGGGCATCCACTTATCATTAGGTGGTCTCTATACTCATTTGTCGTCTTAATTCTCTGAAAAATCTTTAGCGTGAAATATAGGTGTCTATGGGTCACACCATTCACTTACTATCAGATGGACTATTCGATCGTTTGTCCACCCTACTTGTGTAAATAATTATACATTTTAGCTACCTTTATTGAATAGAATCTGTAAATAATCAGCTTTATCGATATTCGCAACGAGAAAACGAAGTTGCGGACGAAAGCTAGTCAACAAGCAGATCACGCAATGCTGCACCGTGCAATTTAGTAAGGAAGTTAAAAAAACGAGCGAGCCAAATGAACAGAATGCACACACAATCACAAGTCTTCGAGTTCTGAGTTCATCAAAAGAAATCCAAACATAGCGGGAGACAGCCGTCCGTCCTGAATACAAAGAGGGAGGGAGGGCGAGCGAGCCAGTACGGGGGGTGGGGACAGGGACAAAAAACATTTGCTTCCACTAACGAAACAATCGCGGGCATAATTGATTTTAACTTAGAGTCGACTGCAAATGAAGTCAAGTAACTGCAGAGGCGCGGAGGGGGGGGGGGGGGGGGGGAGGGGAGTACGTGTGTGGGTGTAGGCGGGCAGGTGCAGGCTGTGTGGCTGCGATTCTGTTCGAGTGTGAGCACATGCCTTATGTCTAGATCCACCTTTAACGTTGAGTATTGTTTTTATTTCAGCATAAAGCTAAAAGCATTTTTGTAAACAATGTTACAGATTAAATATCTTGTGTTCTTTGCTTAAGTAATAAAGAGTTGTGACCAATTTAAATTTTTGACTACCTCGTTGGTCTAGCGGTTGTAAGCTTGTAAGTACGACTGCTAATCATGTTGTGGGTTCGAATTCCGGGTCGGGTCAATATCATATAATTCTTCGTTTGATTCTGACTGTCGTGATAGAATTTCTACTATCTGGACGACATCTCATTATTATTGTTTATAATATAATAACATAAGCGATAAATGTTTTACAACTAGTGTTGCCAGCATCGCACTTTACTGGAATTTAAGTTAGCATGCCTGAAAAGTTACATCATTTTTAATCTAAAAGTTATGAAGTGATATTTTTTAAATTAATTTAATATAAATTTAATTCTCTCAAATTAATTATAAATTATTAATAATTCTTATGTAAGCATAGTTTTATATATTTTAAAATTAAGATTTATTTAGTAACATAGAACAATCCAAATAAATGTATGTATTTTCAAACGTTTTTCGTATTTGTTTAAAGAAACGTTGTTACCTTCACACTAGGCATTTCTCGTGAATCGTGGGGCAGCTTATGTAGATGAATTTCACGAGGACAAACATCAAGACCCGAAACAATTATTTGTACGCCATACAAATTCTTGTTCCGAGCGGGATTCGATCGGCCCCCAGCTCTGCAAGTCGTTGCTAAACCACTGCGCCACGGAGCCGTCGATTATTTACTTACCTTAATTGAATTATTACATTGAAGTTACTATGAATTTGATGTCAACAAAGTTAGTATTTAGATTATGTTGTGTATTCTATGAGTTGTGGTAACTCTTATACAATATACAAAATTATTAAATATACAAAATAATATACAACATTTGACCTGCTCAATGTTCAAAAACTTTATTACACTAAGTTTGTATCAAAAGGTTTATTATAATACCAGCTATTCCCCACAACTTCGCCTGCGTGGAATTTGGATTTCATGAGTTTTTTTTGCGCGGAACCCTAATTCTTTTCCTAAAATAAAAGTAGCCTAAGTTACTCCTTATAACATCATCTATCTGCCAGTGAAAGTACCGTCCAAAGCGGTTCACAGGTTTCTGCGTGATGCCTGTTTAGACAGACGTCGCGTTAGAGTTTTATTTTAGGAATATATAGATTAAGGAATTTATTGATGATAATTACCCTTGGGAATGAGGTGATCGCCAAGCTATTTCTAGGTTGTTATGTGTTGTTAATTGTGTAACATACATCATGATTATAAGCTGTTAGTTTAAAAAAAAGTACCGCTGTGTTTCTTGCTGGTTCTTCCCAGGACAAGGGTTTTTTCCGAACCATTGGTACTTGTAATTAAACATAAGAGTGACCTTTAATAAATATTATTTATATCGAAAAAAATGTTTCTGTTTCTGTTATAGGAAAGCTATGTGGCATACGAGTACGATGCAATGTACCTACTACAAAGTGACTATCATTTTGATTTGTACTAATTTGGCGAACACCGCCGCTAGTCCGTGCTTTCGTTTCGAATAGAGCATCGTTGTATCTTCGAGGTTTAATAGAAATTTTCGAAACCCCTAATGAATCACGGATTACTGGGTTGGGATCCGACCGTGTGTATATTCAAATCAGCGCTTGTGTACGCTTGATTGAGACAAGTACTTGGCTTAAGACATTATATCACTTGGTTATGAAAGCTGAAATAAACTCTTAGCATTATTATGATACAATACAACATACTTGCTTAAAGATTCGTAACCATCCCAGGTAGTGTATGTGATCTCTTCTGATGAGGAGTCCGTCTAGGTAGGTATCACCTTCTTATAAATATCTACCGCCAAGCACAAGTGTACCAACTGTTGTTTTTCGGTTTAAAGTTTAAGAAAAGTTCTACTTACGATATTGCATACCGAGCGCAAAGCGCGTGGGTATGTTCTACTAACGCCTAAAAATGAAAATTCCACCGTTTTGTCGCATGAAATCGTATCCAGCAATCATATTACACATATAAATGATATAAAAAGCACATTGTTAGAAAGATAAATGATTGTTGAACTTATTAATATTTTTTTTAACTCGATTAATTGCTATTTTTAAATAAAAAAAGGGGTTTTAGTGGCTTATGGTGTGGATTTATCATGTCCCCAAGGCTTGTAAACACTATAACTTTTGTAAATATCAATTGTTTAACTCAATCTATTTATTAATCTCTTCATCTATCATGTGGGAAGCCACTGAATGTAAATGGCAGTGTAATTTTGTTTTGTTTAGCTATAATTAATTTTTTTCGGCTCGAAAATGGCGAAATTTTCGTTGATTTGATAGCCTCGTATAGAATTATTTCTGTAAATGGGGATATGCAGCCACAGAGTAGTTTACTCACTAACTCAGTTGGCCATCGCCATAGATTACTGTATATATCAGTTCGCCGCATTAGCTTGCTACATTTATATTTATCTATGGTTCGCCGTCAGTCGCCGTCGTGAGTGAACATTATTTTGGTTGTTTGCAGCGGCTCAAAAAGATCGCTGTACAAATACACAATATTCGAATAACCAAATTTCTTAAATACTTGATTATAATAATAATAACAGATTTTTTTATTACAATATTTTAAAAGCACAGAATAAATAATAGTAGTACGTACTAAAAGTAAGTAGTATCAATTTTTTTGTCATGGGTGAAATTTTCATGGTTTTCGAGGGTGTTGAAACCGATAGGGTTGTCGAAATGTAAATCCAAGATGGCGGCCGCAATATGTATCTGTTTTTTCAATATGGGTGTCATTTTCATGGTTTTCGAGGGTGCTGAAGTCAATAGTGTTGTCGAAATGTAAATCCAAGGTGGCGGCTGCAATAGGTATAATTTTTTTCATCATGGGTGTCTTTTTCATGGTTTTCGAGAATGTTGAAGCCGATAGTGCTGTCGAAATGTAAATCCAAGATGGCGGCTGAAGTAGGTACCAATTTTTTCATCATGGGTGTCATTTTCATGGTTTTCGAGGGTGTCGAAGACGATAGTGCTGTCGAAATGTAAATCCAACATGGCGGCTGCAATAGATATCAATTTTTTCATCTTGGGTGTAATTTTCATGGTTTTCGAGGGTGTTAAAGCCGATAGTGCTGTCGAAATGTAAATCTAAGATGGCGGCTGCAAGGGGTATCAATTTTTTCATCATGGGTGTCATTTTCATGGGTTTCGAGGGTGTTGAAGCCGATAGTGCTGTCGAAATATAAATCCAAGATGGCGGCTGAAGTAGGTACCAATTTTTTCATCATGGGTGTCATTTTCATGGTTTTCTAGGGTGTTGAAGCCGATAGTGCTGTTGAAATGTAATTCCAAGATGGCGGCTGCAATATATATCAATTTTTTCATCATGGGTGTCATTTTCATGGGCCTCGAGGGTGTTGAAGCCGATACTGCTGTCGAAATGTAAATCCAAGATGGCGGCTGAAGTAGGTACCAAGTTTTTTCATTATGGATATCATTTTCATGGTTTTCGAGGGTGTTGCAGCCGATAGTGCTGTCGAAATGTAAATCCAACATGGCGGCTGCAATACATATCAATTTTTTCATCATGGGTGTCATTTTCATAGTTTTCGAGGGTGCTGAAGCCGATAGTGCTATCGAAATGTAAATCCAAGATAGCGGCTGAAGTAGGTACCAAATTTTTTCATCACGGATATCATTTTCATTGTTTTCGAGGGTATTGCAGCCGATAGTGCTGTCGAAATGTAAATCCAACATGGCGGCTGCAATAGATATCAATTTTTTCATCATGGGTGTCATTTTCATGGTTTTCGAGGGTGCTGAAGCCGATAGTGCTGTCGAAATGTAAATCCAAGGTGGCAGCTGCAATAGGTATAAAGTTTTTCATCATGGGTGTCATTTTCATGGTTTTCGAGGGTGTTGAAGCCGATAGTGCTGTCGAAATGTAAATCTAAGATGGCGGCTGCAAGGGGTATCAATTTTTTCATCATGGGTGTCATTTTCATGGGTTTCGAGGGTGTTGAAGCCGATAGTGCTGTCGAAATATAAATCCAAGATGGCGGCTGAAGTAGGTACCAATTTTTTCATCATGGGTGTCATTTTCATGGTTTTCTAGGGTGTTGAAGCCGATAGTGCTGTTGAAATGTAATTCCAAGATGGCGGCTGCAATATATATCAATTTTTTCATCATGGGTGTCATTTTCATGGGCCTCGAGGGTGTTGAAGCCGATACTGCTGTCGAAATGTAAATCCAAGATGGCGGCTGAAGTAGGTACCAAGTTTTTTCATTATGGATATCATTTTCATGGTTTTCGAGGGTGTTGCAGCCGATAGTGCTGTCGAAATGTAAATCCAACATGGCGGCTGCAATACATATCAATTTTTTCATCATGGGTGTCATTTTCATAGTTTTCGAGGGTGCTGAAGCCGATAGTGCTATCGAAATGTAAATCCAAGATAGCGGCTGAAGTAGGTACCAAATTTTTTCATCACGGATATCATTTTCATTGTTTTCGAGGGTATTGCAGCCGATAGTGCTGTCGAAATGTAAATCCAACATGGCGGCTGCAATAGATATCAATTTTTTCATCATGGGTGTCATTTTCATGGTTTTCGAGGGTGCTGAAGCCGATAGTGCTGTCGAAATGTAAATCCAAGGTGGCAGCTGCAATAGGTATAAAGTTTTTCATCATGGGTGTCATTTTCATGGTTTTCGAGGGTGTTGAAGCCGATAGTGCTGTCGAAATGTAAATCCAAGATGGCGGCTGAAGTAGGTACCAATTTATTCATCATGGGTGTCATTTTCATGGTTTTCTAGGGTGTTGAAGCCGATAGTGCTGTAGAAATGTAAAGCCAAGATGGCGGCTGCAATAGGTATAAATTTTTTCATCATGGGTGTCATTTTCATGGGTTTCGAGGGTGTTGAAGCCGATAGTGCTGTCGAAATGTATTTAAACTACTTTAAAAAAAATCCGTTTAATCATGCTATACGTTATTTTTAATGCGAAGGTATGCTCAATTGGATTTACCAATATATTTATTTTACTGTCTGCGGCGAGGTATCACATGTTAATCCTCAGTGATGAGAATGTATCTTTGATTGAAAATGGTCGCAGGTATCCATGGTCTGCAGTCCAATATTGTAAAAAAACATCTGTGGAATTATTTTACTCACTAGGATTCCAAAGGGAATACGCTTGGAAATTCCTATGATTATATTGAAAAAAGAAAAAAATATTTAAACAAAATATCTACTAATGAATTTAATTCACCTACTAGATACGTCTATTATCTATTGTTGAAGGTATTCATTGTATTTCTAATTAAAAAAAATTGGTGGTAGTCAAAGTTTGAATTAGAAGCATTAACATGCAGGGATGAAAACAATCACACAGTCCAACTGATGGTAAATTGATACTGTAGTCTATATATTCATACATCTACCCATTATCTATTAAGAACCAAAACATATGCATTTTCACCCGTGAGAACTGAGATAGAATGCGTTCCTCGCCAGAAAAAGGTTCTAATTTTATTTATTTTTAATTTTATAAAATTAATGCAACTAACGAAACTACAGTTCGCCTGATGGTAAGCCACTTTTTTACAAATAAAACGGCAACTGCAGCCTATGGACACCTATAATCAACTTCAAATAAAGAAGACTACAAATGCATTGTCACCTATGAGGAATAAGAACGAATACTCACAGCCTATAATCATACTGGTTATATGCACCCTTCAAACCGGAACACATCAGTGAACGCACTAATTTTTGGCACTCCTGGCACAAAAGGACTCTTACCTAGCAATCTTTCTTTAGTCCTCGCTACTTACCATTCCAAACATAGCAGAATTATGCTGCTTTTTACATTGATTTATGTGAGAGTGAAGTTTAATTTTTATTTTAAAATTCGTTCATAATGTTTATCATAGTATTCGAACATCAAGCCAGTGAACAAACAAACAATATTGCGATGCAATAATCGATAAAAATATCAATAAACACGACAAAGTAGTCGGAATTAAAGAAATAAACGCTCGGGCAGCCTTATAAGGGTCGACATGGGCTGCTACCGGGCACGATGTTACTCGATGGCACGGCGGCGATCCGCGAGATGCATGCGGCCGATAGCCGGTTCGCTCCTGGCTAGCCCGATGCTCGACTTAAGATATGCTAATCGAGGGAGATACAAGTTGACGACGTCTCGAATTATCGTAATTTTTCTATCAAACATTAAATAATGTTTTTTATGAGTATGAAAATCGCTGTTCTATAATTTATTATTATTCTTCTCCATCAGTCCCTTAAAATACACTGGACTTGGGACTTCCTTGTTGTAGGACTGGCGTCCTCACACCTTTAACGGTGCTTCCTTTTTGTTGTTGGCCCTGCGCCACCCTTTACAACTATACCGGAATAAATTTGCAAGCGAATAAAGAGCAATTGAGTTCTAAGATTCTACCGGCTGCATTCTTCAACAATAACCTTCCTTTATTCTATCGTTAGATACATACCTTTTAAAGAAAGCGTCAAATGGGCTGTATAACAATAAAAAAAAAATAAGAAAAAAAATTCTCACCACGTTAGGCTAGCAAGCAGCCGCTAAAACCTTCAAGCTGATGATGCTGCTCCCCATCGTCAATCTCTGAAACCAAAACCACGCTTAATACATAAGTTTGAATAGTAAATATATTTATTATTATAAGGCCATCTAATAACATAATGGTATTATTCATTCGTTCATTTAATTTAAAATGGGATATTAATTAAGAACATACCCCTACAAAAAATTTGTTTAACTTCTTACATATATTGTTTACTCAATCGCCGCATTTATATGAGTTATTTAATTACTAAGTATTTAGTCGAAAGTAGAATTTAATCTGTCGAAAGTGATTAAATCAATTGTTGTGTGCGTAAGTGCCTTATCAGTATATAGTTCATTACACACAAGTGTAAAAAGTTGTAGTGGCGGTGTAAACATATCCAGCTCAAATCTTCCCGTAAATGTCGTAAGAGGCAACTGAGGAAAAGTGCAACAGGAGTTGGGCAGCACCATCTTCCTGACCACAAATGAAAGTAATAAAAAATGCGATTGCCAAACGTGGCGAGGTAGCTTTGGCGGAGGCCTATCTTCAACAGTGGAATTTTATACGATGTTATGAATGATGTGTAATAATGTGCTGATTTTGTGAAAGTAAGGAAATCATAAAGTTTCCTTTTGTCTCATCATATTTATTGGTCAGGCTACTAACGTATATGGTACCTACTAAGGTAAACTAAATAAAGACTTCTATAATAGTTACGATGATACCATCGTTTACAAGTAGTTTTTAAAGTAATATTTTATTACTTTTTATTGAAGAACATTTATTTAAAAGCTTATTATTATTTATTTTGAATATTATTTAACCTTTGTAAAAACTTACTATTATGGAAAGATGGTAAACCACGTCTCGACCGTTTCCCAGAGGGTTGTCATCTCAACATTTATGTCAATAACAGACGTCTTGGACTTAGGCGTGCTGATGCAGCGGTGACCAACCCCCGCCCACCCGGCCTACCTCCCACCTCGAGCGGGACACGTAGGCCTGGACAGCGGATCGTCGGAATACTAATTATCAATTAGACGGTAAACGCTGGGGGAGTCTTGAAGCAAAACGTTAGGCATTTTTAGAAGGCAATCTCTTGTTAAATTTAACACGTGTCTCTTGAATTGTAATCCAGTGAAGTTTTCAATGGACTTTTTTTCCTGTAACTTATATTTAACAGATTATATCGATGATTTATTAATTCTTTTTATGGAATAATGGTGACAAACGAGCACATAGCCCACCTGATGGTAAATGGATGCTCTGACCCCTAGACCATTACATCTATTCTCGATTAGGAATCGAAATACAGTTGCGTTGTCACCTCCGAGGACTAACTCGTTGCCAGTGAAAAGACTCTCCGGTTCTCTACACTCACCATACGAAACATAACAGCATTAAGCTGCTATTTTACGATGGTATTATGTGAGAACTTGGCCTGTTCCCGATCGAGCCGACCAGCAGCGCGTCTCTACTACGTAAAAAAATTAGAATTATGATTGGAAAATAGAAGCAATTGTTCATATTTTTAAATGTTTTTGAAATAATGACGAGTTATTCAACGATTTCTTCTATCACGATTTTATTATCTTCTTAAGTTCTTCTACGTCAGCGCGTAAAAGTCCATGGCTGGACATGGGACTCTTCCGTTACATTCTCTACTTATATTTAATCATTATGTATATAATTGCTCCTTGTAAACGGCTGGACCTATTTTCTACCGACTTCAAGAAGAAGACGGTACTCAATTCAACTTTATGTTTTTTATGTGTGTTACCTCATAACTTTTTCTGGATGAACAGATTTCGATGATTCTTCTTTTATTTGAAAGCTGGTGCTTCTCATGTGGTCTCTTATAAATTTTATCAAGGTCTGACTAATAGTTTTTGAGTTATTCTTAATAATTTATATAGAAGTCGGTTGGAGACATTTTTTAAATTTAAATTATTATGTATTTCTTTGATGTTTGAATGGGTCTCTAAATGGTTTAGATTCACAATTGGAGACAGTGTTTTGCAGTGGCTCTGTTGTCAAGATTCAGAAATCACCCGTTCGAAGCCGGGGTGGGTGGCTAGTCTTCTATAAAAATCTTCTTCTTCCCGTAGTCTATTTATTCTTCTACTACACAAAATAATAATATATCAAACATATCAGACATATCTGTAAAAGTAGTTTCACTATAGTACTTATTTACTCATCGATACACAACATTATTATGAGTTGTTGATAATTGAATCGTTCAAAAACTAGGTTATGAAATAATGAAAAAAATCAAAGAAAATTTTAAAAAGCATCGTTAAAGTCCGGAAACTATGTTTTATTTGCGGTGGAAATGAAAACATAGAGGAACTAATAAATTTTTCAACAACAGATGAATGCGTCTTGGTTATTATTAGTCGTGTTTCAATTAAATTTAACAAAAAAGTAAATAGCATAAGAAATTTGTGTTATATCATTTCTTTCATTAACATATAAATAGATAAAACTATTAAATAGTTGTTTATTCCTACGTGATAGAGTTACGCTTTATTTGTATTAAGATTGCAGCATGAATGGCTAAACGGGGAAACGACCACGCTCTTACAGAAAGAATACCAGCGGAAAATAGCACACTGTTGTGTTTCGTATGATGAGTTTAGTAAAACCAGACACCCGTCTTACTGGTAACGCATGTCGACAACAGATCGGCATTTCAATTCCTTATCTGTGATAGAAGTGACTTTACTTCTGTAAAAATAATCTTATTACTTTTGCACATGAAAATAAATGTCATGAAGAAGAACGAAAACCTTTCTTGAGTGGCAGCCTTGTACCGGTAAGCGAAGTGCAGGGCGGTTCTCCACTATATGGAGTGACGACCTTTTTTTTTTGGAGAGGGACCAAACGAGCATGCGGCTCCCCTGATGTTAAGTGACTACCGCCGCCCATGAACAACTGCAACACCAGGGAGGGAATTTGCTAATGCGTTGCCGGCCTTTTAAAAAGGAGTAGGCTCTTTTCTTCCTGGTAAGGGATACGGAAAGTCGATGGACGCAGAAGGTTCAGAACCCTGCTTTGTGGCATTCCTTGTGGGAGACCCATGTTAATGAATGAATGGAAACATTATATTTTTAAACACGTTGAGTATATTTTAAAAACTCGGACTGTTTTAAACCTGTTTTTTTCGCAAAAAGTTATTTTAAAACTCAGATAGTTTCAAATGATATTCATGAAAAGATTTATTGAATAACCGGTAGCGTAACACGTTGAAATCCTCTAAAGAAAAATATACCAATTATGATGGTCCATAATCAAAGAGAACTCACGAGTTAGTCGTCATCTGATGGATGGTTTTGTATCAAAGCTTCGTTCTCTGGACACACGTTTCCTTTCTTTTTTTTGACGGTTTTTTCTATCAGAATTTATTATTTCTTGGATGAAAGAGGTCGTTTTTGTGGCGCCAAGCGATTCGATCCGATTGTCTGTTTGTCGACAGATTTATATTGCTGCTGATTAATGATTGGTTTGAGCATTTCATTAATTAATTATATTAAATTCAATTCGCTCATATCCACCCATTTAGTGTTTCAATTAATATATAGTGATTTTTATCCGACTGCCTCGGAAGGAAGGTAATGTTTTTCAAGTGTATGTATGTATGAATGTCTATTTACACGTGCTGTAGCCTAAACGGCTTGATGTATGTTTAAACCTGTGGTGTCGATTCGTCTTAGTTGTGGAAGTGACATAGAGTATATAACATTTTTCTCTTTTCCGTAAACATTTTCACGCAGTGGAGTTTATTTAATTACTGTTTTGACCGTTGCTTGTTATATAGTATTTTTTTCACGTTTGGCTAGTTTCCAACCCCTGTTGTCGATATAAGTACTACGCAATCGAACAAAACGTTATTTCGTCAATCTTAATGCGTCCAGTGGAATTCAAGAAGTGGAACAATTTGCCAGCTCAGATCTGTCTCTGCGTCCGATTTTTATATATATATATATAGGACTTCAAGAGCTTTGTTAAGCTAAGACAACGCGCTTTTCTATCATCGGCTTAGGCTACATCACCACTTCACTGGTGGGATAGTAGTCACGCACTGGATTATATTAGTTGAAAAGACAAACTTGAATGTAATAAGTGTTTCTTACTTATTTCTTCTTCATATTTTTTCTGTTCAATCCTACGTTCGGTTCTTTTACTGTCAAGCTAAAAGACAACCAGATTTTACTAGTTAACATTGTCATTATTACTGAAATGATAATTACTTAAAAATCGATGTGAGTCCCAATTATCACCTTAAAAGTATTTTTATTATGGACTTAGAATATTTTAAAATGAAGAAGTTTTTATATTTACATTTTTTTTTGATAATTTGCGTAAAAATAAAAATAATGTATTTCGTATGAAATTATTATTAAATGTATTGATAATATAATTTAGAAAAAAGAAACACCAAATTAAAAAAGTACATTTAAAACCTCTTTGTTGTTAACTAAAGAAGAGTTTAGTAACTTTTAGTTAAGTCACGTTCAAAAGAATTAATGAAAGAAACCGTTAAGTACTTTGTTAAATCGCCGAACACAAGTCGAATAAACAGTCTTTTCAATATTCAGTCGAAGATTTAAATCGATGAGGTCAGAATCAAGAATTCATCAATTAAATCAATATCACCTTATAAAGGTATCTTTTTATTTAATTCCCGCAGATAGTAACGTCCTGTTAGGTCGGTTTGTTTTAATATCCTTCAATTATGAAAGACTTTACTCTCATCCGATATTCGCTAAACTAAACACATCATAAACCTAAATTTTTAAAAGCACATTAAAGTTAATTTAGTATGTTTTGTACATTTACCTAGTTCCGCGCGTGTTTAAAACTGCATAGAGAACTTACCGACAGAGCACTGTTTTATCTTTTTTGACGTAAATACGTCTTATATTTACTTCCATAGTGGGAGGAAATTCAGAAAACTGTTGACAACTAAATCGGGGGATGCAGTTTGGCATTGCAGCTACATATCTATCATCTAGATCTAAAATTTAGTTACACTTACTCTCGATAGCTAAAAGATCAAAGAATTTGTTACATTGAGTGAGGACAGTGACGTAATGCGCGCGGCGGATGGAGCGCTGCCATTTATAGTTTCGTTACGTACACGTATTCACGTAAAACGATAATACGACACGAGGCGAAACACGTGTCGTCGGATGTGTTTTTCGTAGTGTAGTCGTGTATGGAGTAGTGATGCCGTGACTAATGGTGATGAGGATAGTGCACGCAATGGAGGGAGAGCGGGAGGTGCTCTTCAAACTAGGTAAGACACATCATTTTATTTTATTGAGCGGATATGGGAAAAGTAATTTTTACTATCTTTAATTTGGAAAATAATTATTGCAATAAGCATGATGACAGAAAATATGGATGTAAGAAACAATCAATCTTTGTTTGCCAAGTAACATAATACCGATTAGTACTTTTCAATGGATGCGGTCTCTACGGCATTGTTACTCTATACGGAGAGGACAGTATTTAATAGATCATTAAAACTCCGTCAAAAGATTTTTATTGTCTTTTTACGATCAGAAATCGGATATAGTTTGTCTTTTTTACGATTCCCAATGATTCTTACACACGGTGTTTTTATTGTGTCGTTACACCATAACTTCGGGAGATTAATTTTCATTGTTACTAAAGATATTGGCTATTATGTTTCTTGTAAAATTAATGATAATAACTATATTGATATTTTTTTTAGTTCAGGTATTTTTTATAATTTTCTTACATAGGTACAGCCTAATGGAAATTGTATTTAAAACTTTAGAATTCAGTGTAGAAGGCATTAACTTTGCACTTAATATCCAAACTGACATTGGCACCAACAACATCAAAGTCGATGATTTAAGAAGATCGCACAGAAATCAAAAGAAGTCTTCCTCTTCTTATCGTAATATACAAATTTCATTTGCTCTCTAATCTAGAAACTGGATTCAAGTCATCTGCCGTAGCTCACGGGGAGATTCTAAACAGAGGTACCATTCCATGAGATAGCTTCATACTGCCTCGTCACCAGCCAGCACTGGCAGATACCTCACTCTGCATAACTTCGTCATAATTTGTAGATGAGGGGTGGTATAAAAATAATTCCTGAATACGTTCAGGATGATGTGACGTATACGTTTGTATGTGTTGATTATTGGAATTCCCGGAAATCTAAAGGCTGATAGATGCCTAACGGATGAGAGCAGCATCAAAGGTGCGATACTTCTGACACTGCTATCGCTGGTTTGCTTAGCATGCTTAGCTGCTTCGGTAAATTGCACTGTGAGAGAAGACAATTTTCGGTATTAGACTGTTAATGGTTCAATGAAGAAAAAAGAAGGAGACCCTCGAAAGCTATCAACTATGCAGGATAAGTGTCTATTACTTCCTAAAATACCGTCAATGCACCCGTGATCACTCTATTACAACTGTTCATGGACGGCGATGATGACTTACTATCAGGTGTGCCGTGTGCTTCTGCCTCAATATCTACAAAAAAAGTTATAGAACAAAAAATATTGATGTTTAAGACACATTAATTAAAGCAGACGCAATAAATCGACAGTTCACTTATGAACATTAGCTCACTCAGCCGGATTTCATTCCAGAGCCCACTCAGGAGTCCTATCTATCGTATCGTTTCCTGTAAAAAAAGCAAGAGACTACTTATTTCTTTGAACGTATGCACCGTTGTCAAGTGTATAGATGTATCGTGGCAGAGGCGACAAGAGCGCTCCGTGTACCGCACACGGGGATAAATCCGCCGCGTGAGAGAGCGCGTTAACAACGCAATCTGGATATTTATTGGTTGTTGGCTCACTCTCGGCCGACTGTATTTTGATGTTGTTTATTATCGACCGTTCAAATGTACACCGGGCAACTCAGACTTTGCATCGCTTTTACTGTTCTGTTTAAACCGCGATCCGCAATTTATCTGTTTTATTTTGTCGTCACCGAAGTAAAACCGTTTTGATCACCCATAATAAAGTTTTGTATTAGCTTTTTTGTCGACTTGACTCCCTTCTCGTTATCAATCAACCGCCGGGCAAGGTGTTTTGTCCGGAGAGCGGCAAACGCTCCGAGTGGTAGTTTTTTTTGCGCCCAGATACAATGGAAAGGGTTGCCCTCCGGAAAGCGAGGAAGGGAGGTGGTGAATGCTCTAAGCATACCACGACAGCCGGCTGTCGTGGTTATGTGGGACTAACTGCGATTAACCTAACCTAAGTGCCTACCCACTAAACACCACCTGTGAGACTGGCTTTTGTGTTGTTGTGTTGTTATTGGCTGCGTGTTCATATCACGTCGGGGTCACCACTGTGGCCGTAGGAAGGAAAAGGGGAGATCTCCCGCGGCAAGGTATATTAATCGGCATTTTAAGGTATAAAAGGTATATTAATATATTAATTGACAAGGTATTCTGCCCGGGGAGCGGCCAATGCTCCGAGTGGTAGTTCGGAGCTATTCTATATATACTGCTTTAACTTCGGAACTTTGCTAGCGCGATTTAGGCTTCGATCTGTTTCGCTTGTGGCGTGACGACAGCGCCGCCACACATCCATTACAACCCTTGAAAATCCACTGATGAACTTAGGCCTCTCCATAGCAGCAACGCTTGGTAGGCGGGTTGGCAACTGCAATCATTTTATAATTTTGAGTTTTTATCAGGAAGATGCTGCTGTCCACCTTCTGTTTCAGTTGCCCCTAGTTGCCTTTTAGGACAACCACGGGACGATATTATGGGTGGTGGATATTCTTACTCCGCCACTACACGGTATGTCCTTTTCATTAATTAGTAACTAAAGCTTCGCGCTTACGTCTGTTCTCTATATGACGTTTGATATTTCAGATTTGACAAATTTTGAAATGGTTATGCTGCCATATTTTACATATTAGTTTTCCTCTAATTCTTTAGAACATCCATACTAGACGGTAAGATGATGCGTTCCGGGAAATATCCAAAATTTTAAGTAAACTTTTCTTGTATACGCCTAAATGTAATTGGTTTCTTGGAAACGGCTCGACCGATTTCGATGACTTTTGTAAATAGATAATACTTTACTGTCCAATTATATCTAAATATGTAGTCATTCCTAATAGATTTTTTTTCGAACGCCTAGCAAAACTCGGCTGACTAAGTTCTCCTCAATAATATTCAATTAATTTGTTATTTTAAAATAACAGCTATTCCTCCAGTTTTATGTCATTTCAAGACAAAACTTTACGGGCGCAGTATGTGATGAAGGATTTCGACCTTATGGAAGCTAAAGAAGTCTATTTTCCTTGGTAATAAATATAAGAATAAATCCGTCACCTGACCTGGATGAAATACCGAGCACACAGTCAACCGGATGGCATTGAACACTACGGCCCATGGGCATCTTCATTTATCCTCAATAAAGAATCAAAATGCAGATGCGCTGTCACCCCTGACGAATAAGATGCAATGCCTCATGTCCAGCAAAAAAAGTCTCCTAATCTCCACCTTCACCATACCAAACACAACAGCATTAAGCTGCTATTTTACGCTGGTATTCTGCGGAGCGTGGTCCTTCCCCAGTCGAGTCGATCCATTACTGTTATAACCATTATGTCTGCAGCATGCTTCTACCACGTATAACTTCTTCGGTCTGAGGAAGAAGATAAAGAAAAAGAAGATAAGAATAATGTACATGAACGGATTTCAAATCAAAGTAACAATTTACCTCTTGTAAATTGCTGTGTCAAAGTAACAATTTACCTCTTGTAAATTGCTGTGTTCCTCACGTTAACAACGTCTTGTGTTTATGTTATCGTTAGTTTATTATAGCGTATGTCCGATAAACAGATGCATAATTTGTTACTTGTTTAAGTGAAGCAGTGTTACAAATAATGCGTATTACTTTATGATCGAGCGGGAAACGTCGACATTTGAAACATTGAATATATTATTGCACATATAGTTACTGTCACAACAAATTTTAAGATTCGACCAAATACAAACAAGATCTGCGAAGTTTTGTATGGTATTATGGATACGAATTTTGTTTTATATCGTATTTCTTGATATGGTTGCTTTATTATATTAATATGATTTCGATTTTTTTTTCTATAGGATAAGGGTGACAAACAAGCACACAGTCCACCTGATGGTAAGTGGTTGCTGCGGCCCATAGACATCTACATCTATCCTCTATTACAAATCAAAATGCAGATGCGTTGTCACCCGTGAGGATTAAGATGGAATGCCTCATTTCCAGTAAAAAGGGCCTCCGGTCACCTGCATTCACCAAGCGAAACGCAGAGGTAAACTTCTACTTCACTCTGGTATTCTGTGAGGTCGTGGTACCACCCCGGTTCGAGCCGGCCCATCCGTGCGACAACAAATGCTGCCGCTTGGCTCTACCACTATTAAAAAATATTTCATAGATCTACTTGTATTTGATTTACATCATTCCACGGGTGTCGTTTGGGGCGATACAGGGAAACTAAAACAGAAGATAGGCAGCTACGTCTTCTGTTAAAAGCTCAAAATAATAAATACTTGCTAATATTCAGGTCTATGATCAGCAGTTGACCTTGCTTGTTTTTGGAACGAAGTTCCTTATCGCACGATACGAATTCGACGGATGGAGGCTAGGCGAGAAAAAGTGTAAGATTTTTCCGTCACTACGCCCTTTCTATAGTCCGAGCGAGATCGAATAATATCCATCTCCCTCGCACTTTTTCTTATCTTGCCGTGAAAGAATTATTATTTTATTTTAAATTAATTTTAATGGAAGCTAGTAATTTGTTTTTTTTTTTTTGTATTTTGTTAATCAGTAATATAATACGTCTATCAATAATAATGTACTACGGAAGGAACTTCGTTCCAACCGAGTGTTCCACGACACTCACGCATGTTTTTTAAAATATGATTTTACTGATACTGTTTGGGTCTTACCAACGTTTGGGGTTTGCATTAATGGAGAACAACTAATTTTAATTGTTTTTTTGTATATTTTATAAACTGTACAAATTATTTATAATTGCGTCTGTACTGCACACGGCTCGCTAATAGAAGAGAGAGAAATGTCGAGTTAACAGCTTTATATAAGGTTACAATAGGGTTGTACCATGTAAATAGTGATGTACTACAATCGGTGCTGTGAGTGTCTCGAACACATACTCGTACTTAATAGATTTGCTACCGTGTAGGTGCAGTGTGAGAGGATCCACTACTCTATATCATTCCACGAGTGTCGTCGGAGCCGGCAGAAGGAAATTGAAACAGGAGATGGGTAGCAGCATCTTCCTGTTCAGAGCTCAAAATATTAAAATATTGAACTAAAGTTCAGGCCTATGTTTGTGTGAATTTTTATTATAGGTTTCAATGAATGAATGAATGAATGGAATAAAGAAATTGTTACTACATGTTGATGATTGGCATTTCTTCCTCGCACAACTTCCTTGTGGAATCGATTACCAGTAGCGTTTTTTCCGGACCGATACGACTTAGGGACCTTCAAGAAAAGAGCCTACTACTTTTGAAAAGGCCGGCAACGCATCCGCAATTCCCCTGGTTCCCCTGGTGTTGCAGTTGTTCATGGGCGGCGGTAGTCACTTACCATCACGTGAGCCGCATGCTCGTTTGCCCCCTCTCCTATAAAAAAACATTAAATACTACGTTGGATTGATATTTTTTTAATGTTGACTGGTATAGATGTGATAATACTCAAAAATGGCTTTCACTAATAATAGAGCATGAACGCCGCACGAGGCGTCAGGATAGTTTTATATGTCATTAGTCGCTGAAGCGCTCTCGGGGGAAAATGGCGGGCATAACTTTCTTTAAAGGACGGAATAGAGGCGATCGTCTCCGCCGGAACGTTGAGTTATGAATGACATTGAAGATTGCATCGTGGAGACCGGAAACGAAATGAGGATGCGGCATATTTAGCAGTTTAAGTTAATGCTCCATTTAGACCATATGAATTATTGAAATAAATTCAAAAAGCTACGAGGAAGTCAGGAGCTGACCCCCATGATAAAAAAAAATCATAACCCGATGCTATGCGATGTCACAATGTTAAAATTACATTTGGTTATATTTGGTGGAATAACACATGATGATCTATCTAAGACAATGGATAACTTGAAAGAAATTTGGATAACAAACATATTTTTAACTTTATAGCCTGTAAATGTCACACTCATAAAAGTCTTTTATCATTAGAGTAACGAGGCGCCAAGAGAACGACGTTCAGCTTCATGTTTAATGAACTTCACATCAAATATTCTTGTTAAAAAAATATTAGGTTTAAGTGCAGATTTTTTTATGGATACTTTTGACAACAACATTTTGGGTAATATCAGTGTTTCACACTGAGTAAGTGAGTTATAGTGACTATATGAAATATAAAACGAACAACCTTTAAGCTACCACGTCTATTGCTCGTGAACTGCGAGTGTAATGAACCTGTAAAAGCCAAGCTAACAGCACAAAATATCACCTAATTTAGTTGAGTCTCGATTCAATCTACACGAAAAATCGATATAATTTATTTAAGTTACATTTGAAGTTGAATTTTAGCCGTCATCATTAACATCGTCACTCGATAATCGATTTGGCGATATCGCTTGGATTAGTAAACCTTTTACATTGGCCTATTTAATCTTTGTCTGTAGTAGTATCGACTATCGTGTTTAGTCTGGCATATTCGTGATGGTAATGTTGCCATCTATTGAAGGTCACGATAGAGTCACAGTCTAACTACTACTAATTATAACTATGTTCTTCTTAGGCTGTGATAGTGTTATTCATAACGAAACGGCTGTGACTTTCAGGCTATCCATATAAAGTTTTCATTTCTCTGGTTGTATATGTTTTCACGCAAAAAAAGGTTAAATCAGTTTAATAGAAGATATAATTATAACCGTTTTATATACATAATATGTTAATAGTGGCAGTGTAAGAATATTAAATAACCCATATCGTCCAGAGGGTGTCGTGAGAGGCGACAGAGGGAAAATCAAACAGGAGATGGGCTCCAGCACCTTCCTGATAACAACAAAAAAAATGAGGTTGCCAACCCGCTTGCCAAGCGTGGCAACTATGACAAACACCCTCCATGCGGAAATCTATAAGGGAGGCCTATGTTCAGTAGTGGACTTACTGTAATGGATTTATGGAACGTAAGATAATCTGTATCAAGTTTTGTTCTGATGTATACGTATTCACGCAGGAAAACGGTAGGATAAAACAGTCCAAATGAAAATTTTACCACGGCCTTAAAATCAATGCCAATTATTTAATAAGTGCTTAAAAATTACTCTTCCTTTATTTACAAAATGACAAAAGAAAGAAACCGGTGTAAAGATAATTAATACTTATAATAGTCAACGATAGCAATTCCTATAGTCTATAAACTAAATGCCTTCTCCAATAGCAATTTCTTACGTACATGTCCGCCGCCATCCAGCCATGCCGGTCCCACAATAATAATAATACGTCAACGCCAGCTCACTATCTAAATGGTGTTTGAATTGTTTCCATCAATAAGGCACCGAGTGTGTATCCCTGTTGCAGTCCGCCGTCTGTTTTTATTTAATTTATTATACTCTTGCGCTTGTATCCGACGATATTTCGTTCGGACACAGTTCCTTGAGGTTATTTGGTACTTAGACGATTTGTTGAGTCAGGTGTTTGTCGTGAACTTATCAATTAAATATTTCGTTCATAAAATTTTGTACTTCAAAAAAAAATTAATTAGATATTTAAATTTATATTAATCACGATTTTCTTTAGAAAGAACTATTTCCAGTCGTACAAAAGACCGATTTAAAATCGTTAGAAAGGTTCCTTTCACTAAACTCTTTCTTTAGTCGTCTAGTAAATCTATTGTCTACCGTCTACTATATCTATCACAAAAGGATCAAAAACGCGTGGGTACTAGGGTGACAAAGCGTTGCATGTCTACGGACAATGTTCGTGGGACACGCGGACAGCGTGTTCACACGATCAGATTGCACTTGCTTTATGGCACCGAACGGGCCCCATTAGTATCGGCCGCTGCCTGAATTGCCTAATTAGAATTACACGGTGCAATGTCCGCCGATGTGAACCGGTTCTGAAGATTTGCTATTGGTACTGTCGATCTTAATTCCTACTTTTTCGCGTTCAGATTCCGTCGAACCAACCTGACTAATTCATTCGCTCATTTCCTTTGCCCCTCAGGTGTAATCTCTATCCAGCAACTTTATAGCGCAAACATGACGAATAAAATTTGATATTTACGACGCTTTAATTTTATCGCTCCAAGAAAAAATATATGCAAAGCAAATTCCCGGCTTAATACTTTACATGACGGTATTATCTGCGTTCAATGCACGTCTGAGAAACTTACACATAAAGATATCGGTTCCGTAACTCAAAAACATTATCACTGAAATATCGATACAATTTCCTTGATCTGTAAAATAAAATGTCACAGCTTGGCGTTTGTTTAAATTTATGCACGCGCGAGCATCGAGAGGTTGTCGTAAAATTGAGGACGTTATGGTCACTGATAAGTGCGATGTCGGACTGTCCCTCGCGTGACAGGTTTATTGTGGACACCCCACCAGTGGACAAATTGAACGTTGCTATTTTTTTATTATCGCAGAGCAACATTTAGTAATCGCTTTTAAAGAAACCTTTCGAACTTTTATTACCCACTTGAACTCACGATCTGACGATGAGGTACAAATAACAACGAAGTATAATGTTAGTTGCTGTCTATGAATTTGTATTGATTTAAAACAGGAGTGTTAGCTCATGACAACTATTATATTGAATGATTGCGACTCCTGGGCAGAAAAAGAGTTTTACTAAATAGTTATGTTTCTGGTTTAATTCGTTTAAGATTTTCGGCTAAATATTTCGCTGTAATGAATGTTCAATAAAGTTAACAATGGCGGGGTTGAGTGATGTTAGACGTGCCAATTTCTTGTTACACTAACCGTATTCACGGACTTATACCATGTACCAAGTAAATATTTATTTTTAACTACTACGTAAAAAATATGGTGTTTCGAATTCAAATTCTCTCACTAATAAAATATAACCTCCCAACCCATTTTCATATTGTGTTATTATTTTATTTACAAGTGTAATAGATTTTTTGGGAGATAAAGTAAAAGATTCTCGTCAAGCATACCACAAAACTTGAAAACCAGAGTGTACTAACAGTAGAATAGAATAGAAGAGAATAATTTTTTATTCAATATAGATCACATGTGTAATTCTTATTGAAAGTCATTTTTTAATTTACCACTGGTTTGAAAAAGAAACCTCTGTCCTGGGAAGAACCAGCAAGAAACCCAGCGGGACTTTTTTTTAAAAGCATATTTTACATTAATGATTGGTAGATACAAAATTTATTTTAGAAACAGCTTGGAAGCGACCACATCATTCCCAGGGGTTATTATCAACCATGTATTATATGTTACATTATTTATACTATAATAACCCTTTTTATACAGTTTCAACTTAACAAAACATTTAAACTTAGTAATAGAGAGAGCCTGTACACTTTCCAGGACCCTGTTGTAATAGCGTATACATTGCCCCATGAATGAATTACTGACTCTGTGGAGTCGACAAACCGGTATCACTAGCTTGTGTTTTTGTGAACATACATAAAATTTTCGTAAATATTCTGAGAGGCCAAAATTAATATATTTATTTCTTTAAATTTATCTCTAAGATACTCTCTCGGTTTTAGATTGTAAATAGCTCTAATGGCCCTCTTCTGTAAAACAAAAAAGTTTCTGAATCAGCCGCATTTCCCCATAGCTAAATCCCATTAGACATTATGCTATGGAATCAACTGAAATAAACTAATCTAGCTGTCTCGACACTAGTGAGACCTTCTAATCTTTTTAGGCTGCAGAACTTAGTCTGCTTGTTAGTTTGGACATATGGGGGCCCCACTGAAGCTTTGCGTCAGTGTTGCCTGTGATGACGTATATGCGGGCATATGAGGAAACTCAAGGTCACTAAGCGAGTTATAGAGAGGGCTATGTTTTGTAGTTCTGTCTAGTTTATCTGGGTATAGACTTCGAGGTAAGGATATTTGCAGTAGAAATAAAGTTACCCTGCCGACATAGCCAAACAGATTAGTAGGCTGAAGTGGCAACGGGCCGGCCATTTGGCTTGAAGAACTGACAACCGATGGGGAAGAATGGTTCGCGAATTGTAGCCTCATACCGGTAAGCGAAGTGTATGGCGGCCCCGCGCTAGATGGAGTGACGAACTGATTGAAAACAGATGCAGAAAACAATGGATACAGGTCGATCAGGAACGTACTTTGGGGCATTCTTCGGGATCTTTCTTTGTCAGTGGACTTGTGAAAGGCTGTAATAATGATGATGATGATGCATTGTGATAGTGAGCTTTAATGTATTGTGTAAGATTTGTTTGTATTGTGTAAGATCATCGGGAAAACATCTAACATCACTGGTGGCTTTGGAGGGGTTTATATTGGAATGTTCAGTCTAGATTCAAAGCACGGTCTCGTAAACTTTACGAAGAACAAGAGAGTGCAAGGTCAAATAAGTGTCCTAGTTTGTGCGTACATAAATGGAACTATAAAATATTTTGCACTGGAAGATTTTCAGTCGAACAAGATGGTGCGTGTAATTGTTTACACACGTACGAAGTGAAACTTCTTAACGACATATTATTCTTCTTTTATTTTATTACTCCTGCAATATACACACAGAATACCAGCGTGAAGTAGAGGTTTACCTCTGCGTTTCGCTTGGTGAGTGCAGGTGGCCGGAGGCCCTTTTTACTGGAAATGAGGCATTCCATCTTAGTCCTCACGGGTGGCAACGCATCTGCATTTTGATTCGCAAACGAGGATAGATGTAGATGTCTATGGGCCGCAGCAACCACTTACTATCAGGTGGACTGTGTGCTCGTTTGTCACCATTATCCTATAAAAAAAATATTTACAAGAAAACTCCACTACCTCCATAAAGAAGTTTCACTTCCAAAAGTAGCCGAAATCATAAATTATAGTCCTAATTGGAATTTACTTTTTTATTTTTACCTCTAAAATATTTTATATCGTATTTAGCAGAGAGCTGTCCCTTTATATTGACAAATCATCCATCACTCATCGCCATCTTTGTCTGAGCAAACCTAAAACGTTCCCTTTAATTAATATACCTCACTTGACAAACGTCAAAATCAAACATATTACACAATCATTCGATAAAGTGTTTACTGCACAGGAGATATGGTTCATATTTGGGTTTTCAAAGGGTAAAGTTAGATTTGAGCGTGATAGTGATGCACGTGTCAAAAAAGTGGTGGTGACAATTAGTGGGGGTGAATGTTTACCTGGGTAAATGTAATCATGATCAATCATAATCGCATCTGCGCCGGCGCAGCGTGCGATAGTGCAGCAATCGATTATACTCGAAAGATATATATCCAATAGTCGTTTAACTTGGATCGAGAAGTTTCTGTTGTTTTTTATGCATAAGTAATATTTTAATTTCTTTATTTAAAGGTACGAACAGTTTACAATCACTAACAGAAACATTTTGTAAGTATATATGCTTGCTATCATAATATTTTTTTTTAAATCAGTCTGTCTGTCGGTCTTGGCTAATCTTTGGAATGGTTGAACCGATTGTAATAAAACTTCACGAACAGAAAGAGAGCAATGAATGCCAGGAGTGGTTTAGGCTATAGTTTATTCGAAAAACTTGGATATTAAAAAAAATGAAAATTAATAAAAGAAATGGTCATTAACTATCTTAAATCTAAAAATGAAAATAAAAATAGCATTTTTTATACATTATAGCAGAATATCCTTCAGTGATTTAATTATACTTTATTTTAAAAAAACGCAACGTAGTGAGTACTGAAAGTATCAAAATCAGTTGTTGTTTTGTGATGTTGTCGACGCATTCGTACAATAGGGTTAAGTTTGCGTTAGGTGGTGTTTTTAAACGTTGAGCAGGAATGACTTAGGATAAGGTGCTTGATGTCTAAAGCCGCGTATCCACCAAAATTGTTGACAGCATTTATGTTTTCAACTGTTTACAACCATACTGTTGTAAACAGTTATATAAATGTTGTCAACAACAACAAACAACAACTCAACAAAAGTTACCAACATTTGTTTCCGATGTTGCCGATAAATGTTTCTAACAAGTGTCTCCATCGAGCGAACAAATGTTTGCAACAAGCGTATTCCTTTGATGTTCCCACCTTAAATGGAATTGGTTAAAATGGTTCCCGACATTGTTTTAAGTTTTGTTGGCAACACTAGGTAATTACAGAAACATTTGTTACCAACACGTGTTGGCAACACAACAGTTGGTAACAACACTTTGGTGGAGACGCGGTTTTATATTCATTTAAAAAAATAACGTTACCCTCTCCCCCACACTAGGATTTTCTTCTGTATCATGTAGGCATATTGCAGTACCAAATCGTCTGTTTTTAACGATTTTATTTCATATTTAAAATTGCTTGCCTAACGTGTCGGTTTTGATCTAATTACATTTAGTATATACACACGAAAGTGCTTTACATTGTATGTTCAATAAAAAGTTTCATTGTATTAATAAAATTTACTATCTAAATTAATTTAGGTGTATTTTATACACTGTAGCTCACTATTATTAATACTAAAATTTTAACGCAAATTTCCACCCGTCGTTATAAATAGCACATGAAGCGACCAAATAAACCGAGCAGACTCATACTTCCCCGGTAAAAGGGTTTGATTGATCAAGACGTCAGACGGACAACTCGGCGGCGACTGGCCGGCGACGCTTCCGATGATGGATCCACCGCGCGGACAAACGGGCGATCAATCATCGCGCGACCGTCGCCCGTTCGACACTGCACGCTAGTGTGGTCCGCACCTTAAGCGCGCCATTGTCCGATCTAAATGAGACTTGAAATACTTAAAGGACGTGCAATTGCAGTGCCATAACAATTTAAAAACTTTGATAATATTCATTTTATATTAAGAATAAAGTAGCATTTGTTTCAAATTAATAAAATAAATGACTACAATCAACAACACGCTCACACAAACTCGACTTAACTACTCATCATACAAAAAACAATAATAAAATTTATTCACAGCAAAAAATCCTTTTGAATGTCGTTTTACTTTTAAGATTTGGTGCAATCAGAGTAAGAGAACAATGTATTAAACAGGTAGATTAATTTAATGTAAAACTACTAAATATTTTTTTTCCATTAAAGGCTACAAAAGTCTACTACTGAACATAGGAATCATAGAATGCCTCAAAGGGAGAATTTTGCCATAGTGGCCACGATCGGCAGGTGGGTTGGCAAGCACAGTTTAATTAATATTTAATTAAAAAATAAATTAATAAAGGAAGCAATCGCAATGGCATAATATTCACAAAGAAACATTATAAAAATTAAAAATATAAAAAAAAAACAGTAAAATTTTCGCGCATAGTTATTATGCGGTAAGAGTATAGTTAACGCAACAAAAGGGTCGCTCGGCATAAATAACGGCCAACACTGAATTTCAGCGCAGACCCCTTAAAACCCTAAGCATTTAATGCATAAAGTATACAACATTTTTAAAACTACCTAGATAATTTAAATTAAACGCCATTAAATCCATAAGAGTAGTTTTATTCGATATGTAGTGTTCGTGTAAATATAAATCTTTACATTAATAACATTGCTTAGTAAGCATGTTGCATATTTATATTTACTCTTCCGCGAACTCGTATTATAGTTTCCCTTCAAACCTTTTTTATTGCCCGTGTGAAATTTAATGGTTACGTCAAAGCCCATGCGCCGTGACGAACCTATCTGTAACATATAACAAACAAAACTTTTTGTATCGCATTTACATAAGCTCAGCGCAAGACTTGCATGTAAATCGCGCTATAATTATATGGAGCATTGCAGAATTTGTATTCGCCCCTTACTCGTGTTCAACAAACCCTGTACTTCCGAGAAACGCTCGCTTATTAGCCAAAGAAAATCTTTATAGTGGCGTAACATGCGATACCAATTATTCCGATTCCGAGCTGAAGTAAAGGGAGGGCGATTTGTCAATTACTCGTCGCCATATCGCATCGGTCGGCCATCTTGCAACGTGTAAATGTCAACCGGGGGCTGGCCAATTACAAGGCGGCGCGGGCGCAGGGTTTGGCGGGAACAACACACCATGCGATTCCATAAAGCCTCGAGCCATTTATAGAGTGAGGTGATGTCTCTGGTCGGCAGCCGTTCCAATTAATGCACTGGAGGGACATTCGATACCGCAGACGAGCCTCAATCGCGCCTATAAATCTTCGCGGCCTATTCGTAGCTGTCAATATTGTAGGTTTTTTATTGGCTCCAGGGTTAATGCGAAAGTAAATAAAGACTTACGAATGTTTCTCCGAATTATTAAAGTATTTTATTTTTTGCATTATCAGTTATTTGCGGATGTAAAACTAGCATTATTTAAAAGCTAAATTCAATTGCCGGTTCATAATTTCTCTAATAATATCTCTAACTTTTTTTAATAAAACTAAAGTACTAACTACTGTAACTACCTTACAGATCTCCAGATGGTAAACAAAGAAAGCTTTCTATACTCTTCAGACCGGAATACGTTTCGTACTTACAAATAGCAATTCAATCACTGCTATTTGTAAGTACGAAATAACTAAAAATATAATTTTCTAAATAGTGCTCGATGGCTGTCGGAGTACCACCAGCGTAAAACAATTTCACGGCACCGAGCGCCACCCGCACTATAGCCGAACGCCTCCAGGCATTAATAATTTCCTGTGTTCGCCCACTGCGCTTACTACCGGAGGGACACTCACGATCACAAAGCCGTCAACGGTGCCTATCGCGTCCCATGTACAGAGTCCAATTTAATATGTGCATCACGAAGATCGCGTATATGGTGCGCACCCCGCCCAGTCTTGGACCACTCCTATCTCGCATTCAGAATGCCGCCGCTCATTGTATGTATATCGCGGCTGAGGACGCGCCACTGCAAATAAATCCAACCTCACCGGAGGAATTGATCTCGCCTGACGTACGACGACGCCCACGCTCGATAATCCGTCCCAGATATAAAAACGCATCGGGCACAAATCAATCGTAACGCACTCCATAAATTAAGTGGCGAAACAATGACCCCAAATTATCGGGACCGTCTCCTTTATCTGTGGCATTTCTTTTATTCTTTCCCTCGCACAAATGAGACCAGTTCGGACTTATTAGGTTTCGGAATTTTGCCCGCGGGAGATCGACAGACTCGATAGGGCCAGGAGCGCGACGCGACGGCCGCGCGATGAATCCACGTTAATTATTTCACTTCCTCCTGCCGCTGACGTCTCGAGATACGGGACAATAGCGTTAGCGTCTAATTGAAGCGGTCGCGTTGCTCGCGCCCAATCGGCATCTAGATGGCTAATGGGCGCGATACGCTTAATGATCGGGACTGTATCGCTTATTCCATCACGGGCGACATTGCGATATTTTTCGCTAGGCTTTTATGCGGGTGCATTAACATAAAACAAGAAGGCACGCGGCGGTCGCGTCCATATTTCTGCGAGGGACGTCGTGACGGTCGGCTGCGGTATTGTGCGCGCGATACAGATCTGCGAACGCATGCGCGCACCGCCACTGGATATTTAGAAGCTGTCTCTTAAATTCGCGTCCGAAGCGACTTAACGAGTCGCATTCTGCGTGCGGCGACATGCGATCGGCTATTGTCCTTTTCCTTTATTTAGTCGACTCCTTAACTGGACACTCATTCTGCCGACCGCTTTGCGATGAATACGTCTCAAAATCGACTTGATCTGCTTATAATATTCTTAGTAGGTTGCGGTCCTATGGACTCAATAGCGAAAAAAGTGACAGTCGCTTCTAAATCATTGCTGCAATCCTTGTTGTTGTTTGTATTGGTCTGTGATAGTTATTTAATTCGAACAAGATTCAAATGCTGCAAGAATGTTACATGTGGACCACAAGCTTCAAGCAATCTAAAATAGTAAGGCTAAATTTAGGACCAGTCTTTATTAGACACAAACGTAGCCTAAATAATGATCGTTTTCACCGTCTAATTGATGGTTTGAATTGCATTCAGTATCAATTTTAAATTGCTATCCTATATTTTCCATCGTCTTGATGATCTGAAATGGATCTTGACCAAATGAGTCTTATCTATTTTGACTTTCAATTTGCGCGTTTTCATACTACACGCAATATAGAAAAAGTTTTTTATTCTGGATTTTAGTTACACTCCAACATGGTTCCAAATGTAAATCTCTATTTATATATTGATCTATTATGTTAAAATATTTATAAAATTTTTTAGTATATAATCTTATAATAATTTAAATTTTTATTAAACATTTCGGTTGTATTTGATATCATCAAATGACGCAATTTCTGTACTTTTCTTAATACCTACTCTAATTACTATAATCTGCTGAATGCATAGATTTTATAACTGCACTGGGGTCCGTCTGAATTGGTCCTCATGTCTATTTCTGCTCCTTGGCCGCAGAGCACCGTTGTTTTAATTAAAAGATTTCTAATATAATTAGACATGGAGAAACATTTCGTCTTATATTTATAGTGACAACGCATCTACGTCCTTCTTTTTTAATGTTTGTTGCAGTGCTTCTCTCGTTATTTGCACCTGGTCGTCGCTGTTCTCGATATTTTAGGCTTGACATAAACAAGATTGACGTCTAGAAATCTATCAGAAGCTATTAGTTTTTTTTATATATTCCATAGTCATCTCTAACGACACCCTCGGTACGAAATGGGATGATAGATTCTATCACCCTGGTTGATTCTGCCACACGACTTACGTATCACTTCTAAGTTACACTGGTTGAAATCAGTGGGTACAATTGAAAATTGAAAATTTAAATTTTTAATTCTTCCAAACAAACTGAATCCCTTCAAATCTTCTTAATCAAAAGTACTTGCACAATTCTAATGTTTATATTGTACGTTACAGTGAATTCCGTTTCCTAATTCCATTATCGGACGATAATGCTAGCGGAAGTCTGTAATCGCTTTGACGCGTTCCATTACGTCGGGAGGTTTTCATAAATACTTTATTGGTGGCGCGTAGTCGACTCCCTCATTACGCCTCGTCCGAGATCATTAGTCGGTGATAAAACCTCCTGCACTCCAATGAAATCGATGCATACACACTGCCTCTCCCTTCATCTACAAAGCCCTCGTATTCACACCCATAATTACTGGATTGTACCTTGGAATGTTTAGAATATAGTGCTTGATGTTCTACTTCAATATAAGAAATAACTTTTTTATTATATGTTATTAGAACATAATTTATGTTATGTGATATGCGACAAACTCATTTCTGTTTTTAGATGCTCAAAATTTTATATTATCATTTAACAAATTTAAAAGAAGCTCGTTAATCTAAATTTGTATCTAGCAATCAGTCGAGATCCGGTTACGATATAATTAAGTTTAAATCAAACATTTAATTCAATATCAGATCGTATTTATTTAATAATTAACGCTTTATAAATATTCTACAAATTAAGATGTAACTAATTCCTGTTTGATTTTGATGTCAATTAAATTTTGCTATTTTTAAACATCTTACTAATAATAATGACTAAGACATTTTATTTCTTTTTATTAGTAAAACAAAAAGAAAATTATATCTTCTTTTATAGAGTTCGTGTAAAGAGATCTTGAGCAATAATTCGCGGTCTGTATTCCGCCAATTTGCAGTTTCTTCTCTCCAACAGACATCAAGATCAGCCCACGTCGAATCTACATGAAATAATTTCCACGCGACGTACACTTGAAAAGATCACAGTGCAGGATCTAACAAAGTCAGCGCTCTCTCAAGCCTCAGAATATGATAATGAATGCACTATCTATTCCAAGAGCGCCAAAGGTCTAATCTCGCCGGAGTATCGCATATAGCCACTATATAAGGCTGTAGCCGCATATATGCGCACAGCGTCTCTGTAGTCAAGTGTCCTCGACAAGCGGTATGGTAATGAAACTCGATCGGAACATTCCCAAGTTAAAGATGACTCTTAATGCGCACCTAAATACTATATAAAATAGTCGAGGTATTAAAGTTAGCGCGGACACACGGGCGCGAAGATTATCGAGCTTATCGTAATTTAATTCAACTTTTTTTAACAGTTATACACTTTAAGGCCGTCACTAATGAGATTGAAGTTATCGTCCCAACTAAACATTTTGCTTATATTTAATGTAATACTGTAGTAGTAAATTAAGAATAAGTTAATCAAATCAATAAAAGTACTTTTTATTTATTTAGAAGTAAGGGTGTCAAACAAATTACTTTCTCTATCCGATGACAAACGGATGCTGTGCTTCATAGATAAGATCGATTAACAATCAGCCTTCACCATTGAGGACTAAGATAAACCACCTATTTTTTTATAGAATAAGGGTGATAAACGAGCACACAGTCCACCCGATGGTAAGTGGTTGCCGTGGCCCATAGACATCTACATCTATCTTCGTTTGATAATTAAAATGCAGATGCGTTCTCAGCCGTGAGGACTAAGGTCTCCGGTTCTCTACACTCACCATACGAAACACAGCAACATTAAGCTGCTATTTTACGCTGGTATTCTGTGTGAGCGTGGTACTGCCCCGGTCGAGCCGACCCATTCCTGCTGCAGCTATACCATTAATATAGCTGCAGCATGGCTCTACCACGTCCACGTTAACACGTTAACGTGTCGTTTCCCATACGGGACACAGCAGCATTACGCTGCCGCTTCTCGTCGACACTATGTGCAAGTGCGAGCGTCTTCCGATAACGAACGATTTGGTGTAAGAGAATTAGTCATCTTATTTCGTCCAGTGGGTGTCGTAAGAGTCAACTATGGGAAATTCTAAACACATCCTATAGCTTCCGATAAATGGCGCTATAATCATCCCGCTTACGTAAATTACGTCGATGAGAGACGGGCAGCAGCGTCAAAGGTACGAAACGTCTGGTACTGCGATTGTCAATCCCGCTTCCAATCGTAGCAATTAAAGCAAGTCTTTTGTGAGCTGATAAAAGAAAAAGTTATAATGAAAGGCTATTATTGACTACCTTGACAGACACCAGCAATGATCCGAAGACCGTGATCAGATAGCCATCAAATTATATATCTATTTAGTAAGTATTATTTTAAGTGGTAGAACCATGCTGCAGCTATATTATGGTTGTAGCAAAAATGGGTCGGCTCGATTGTAACACCTGCGTAAAGTAGCAGCTTAATGCTGCTGTGTTTTTTATGATGAGTGTAGAGATTCAGAGACCTTTTTTACTGGAAACGAGGCATTCCATCTTAATCCTCAGGGGTGACAACGCATCTGCATTTTGATTCTTCATTGAGGATAGATGTAGATGTCTATGGGCCTCAGATTCCACTTACTATCAGGTTGAATGCTCGTTTGTCACCCTTATTCTATAAAAAGAAACATTTTGGTTATAGCTTTCAGCAATGATTGATTGTTTTTTAACTGATAATTTATATTTAAAAAAATGTGAGTTTACATCAAGTAATATTTAAGTTTGATTTATCTTAAAATTATATTCGATTGGCACAAAAATGTAGGATCGCTTTAGAAGGGACCAGTGGATTGTCGCTCGCGCTTGTTGGTGCACTCGCATTATGGTAATGAGATCGAATCCGAAATTGGACGCAATGTGACCGCAACTCGGAGAATATTTCGCGACCGTTCGATTTATACTTACGACAGTTCAACGTATTTACTGCCTCTTAGGATTTTAGCTTAGGTTTTATATTTAACGAGCGGTAAAGGTAATTGAATTATCTGGTCTGATTATAAGTTTCGGTTTTGTTTACTGACTCTAGTAAGCTACGGCTCCACACGTTTCGCAGCTTCTTATTGCGATTCCTTATGTAATAATTAAAGGACGCATGTGTGGATCTCGATCTATATAATGAATCTTCATGCAAATCTCTTGCTTTTTTTCCACTTGCTCTTCAAGGAGGGTAATGTTTTTCAAGAATATGTACGAATGTCTATCTCTTTGGCACGTTCTAAGCGACTTGACGGATTATAACATAATATGGGTTTGATTAGATTCGTCTTTGTTGTGGAAGTGACATACGGTATATTTTTTTTTAGTAACACTTTTAAGCAGTCGTGTTTTTTTAATTACTGTTTTTACTTTCATGCTTGTTATTTTATTCTTTGTTTATATCATCGAGAAATCTCTTTGTTCTGAAATTCGGTATCGCTTCGCAATTTTTACTATTGCAACATTTGATAAAAGTTTAAAGGGATAACATTAAAATTAATTAAAATATAGAATAAATATAAAATATATTTTCTTATTTCCCATTTCGGAAAAATTTATTAGAATTTTTCTGGTTGTGATGACTTGTGATGACGTCAATTGCACGGCTGAATGATCTTGGCGTATTTTAAGCCGTCTTTTACGACCACGGAACAAAATGGCTGATGTATTGTCTTAACCCTTTCGCTGTCCCGTGCACTACATATAGGTCACTGCTATTGTCTTACTATTGTGTCTGAAAACCGGACAGTGACAGTATTAAGTCATCGCCACAAGGTCAACCACCACACAGGCTGTTGTTTTTATAAATGAAGTTACAAGTGATGTTACAGTTCACCTGATGGTAGCTGACTAATATACCCCATGGACACTTGCAAAAAAAAAAATAAGTAAAGAACGCTATAGATGCGTTGTCACATCTGAGGACTAAGTTAGAATGCCTTAGATGTTTTCCAATTATACTGGCTTTCTATACCCTTCAGACCTTGACGTACTTGTACAAAACTTGGATGGTTCATAGCATCCAAAAGTGTCCAGCAAGTTTTCCCGTAGTTGGAACTAAATCGACATCACCAATATTTCTATTTAAAAAAAGTTGTTTCCAAACTAATCAATAGTCATAAACAAGGCAAGGGATACCGCGTAGGAAGCCCAGTCACGTCTAAGCGTATTTCTGTATTGATTAGTAACGCGATAGTCCAGGAAACTGTTAATCTCGACGGTGACAAACGTCCGACATGTCGGCATAATTTTAATTCTGTCGTCGTGCGTGGAAATAGTCCCAACTCTTTGTCTTGCCTTTATAGTGTCAGATTTCTTTGAGGAGTCTTCTTGTTGCGCATTCCGGTGCCGTACGATTTCGGTGTTTATGACGATGTGGTGAGTTTGTGTACGCTTAGACATGATTTAACTTTTGATTTTCAATACGATTTTTTATAGAATAAGGGTGACGATGAAACGAACACAGAGTGCACCTAATGGTAAGTGGATGCGGTGGCCTATAGACATCTTCTTAAGAATCAAAATACAGATGCGATGTCACCCCTGGGGACTAAGATGGAATGCCTCGTTTTCAGTAAAAAGGATGTTTGGTTCTCTACACTCACTATACAAAACGCAGTAGCATTAACCTACTATTTTACACTGGTATTCTGTGAGAGCGTGGTCCTACCCCGATCAAAAATACCTACCTATTCTTGCTACAACCATAACATAGCTGCAGAGTGGCTCTGCCACGTACTAATACGTACGTATTTTAAGAATAGTGTAAAAATATATCTTAATAAGATTCGATGACGGAGTGTTCCATCCAGTTCATATCTAGGTGGTCAATACCAGGCACATTCTGCTACGTTGGTATACGTCGTATATTGGCGGCGAAAGGGAATCCATTATCCCATATCATCCCCGTGGGTGGCTTAAGCGGCGACGGAATTAGATAAACAGAAAATGGGCTGAAATATTTTTCTGATAACAAGTCAATAATGATAAAAACCTGAGGGTGGAAACTCTGGCAAGTCTAATGAGACAATCTGTAGTGGAGATCTATGCACAGCAGTGGACTATAATAGGCTGTAAAAATGAGTGAAATGTCTGAAATGAAAAGCAATTCTCAAAAGTCTGAAATGCTGTAAAAAAAAACGTGCATAAGATCCTATATTTCTTTTAGTTGATTATAGTCTGTAAGCTTTTGCCCAATTTTTAAATTCACACGCATCCACCTCAAGGTTGAAAATTCCTCTGGTAAAATCACCTTTGGTAACAAAAACTAGCGTCTGGTCGTCGTCCTTGGCATTATAGTAGTTAGTATGGCATACAGATGAACATGCCGAGTAATGGAACTTATTAAGTTGAATAATAAATCAATAAACATTATAATGAAGGCCAGCGAGCGGTTGTGCAAGTTAGAAACGCATGGCGTGCGAAGTTTTGGCGGGACTAGTACAAAATTAGTTTTCTACCACTTTTGTAACGTCTTTGTTCGTTACAAAGACTTTTTGTGACACTTTAAAAGTATATCATACACAAACGTGGAGTTTTGTTTTCATTTGAAAATATCGTGAGTGTTAGGTTTCAATAAAACTATCAGATGATAATATAATATTCAAAAACATTGAAGTTACCTACATATTATTTCAATGTCTAAAACAACGTTATTTGTGTTTTTTTTTTACAAAATTTTCTGGTTAGTATTGAGTGTGTGGCGTCTGTCGTTTCTTTTTGTTTTCCTTCTTTTTCTTTTTTTTACGTATTTCTTTAGCATGCATTTTCTTTTCGGCCATTATATTAATGCAGAAAAAATTCAAAAATAAATGTGCAGTCGCACGTGGTGACTGTGAGTAAATCTGCACGTCTGCGAAATTAAAGAAATACATATTATGAATTTCGAAGAAATGTAAAGTCAGCCAACACGCATTGGGCAGTGCGGTGAACGTTTTCTTGCCCTAAAGCTCTTTTCCAAATGAGAGGAGACCTGTGCCCAATATTAACAAATGTAAAAAAATGTAATTGTAATCTTTACTGCACTTATCTTTTTCAAAACAGTTTACGTGTAACTAACATAACAAAACGTATATTAACATTGTTTGTTTAATTTGAAATTTATTTACGAAAGATATTTTATTATTACCTTTCTGCGCCTTAAGTAGTGTTCATAATATACATATCATATTAAGTAAAGAAAAAAAAAAGAAAGACTACGTCAGCTTCACGACTAATCGACTAAGGTAGGTAACTATTACCTACCTCCTAACACAATCAACCATAAAAAAATCTATGGTTTTAGTTTTATCGCCCTTACAGTGATAATTTAATCTTAAAAAATAAATATAACGACTATATTTCGTCTATTTTCGAGATGTTGGCGCTGTTAGGCTATGCGACTCTTACAACTTCATCTAATATAGAGCTCGCGGCCTTCTTTCAGGCTGCTATTTAAATAGTTACTAGCTACTACTTAAATAGCGACTATATTTATCAAATCCGACAATATTTTTATAGAGGACCTCTTAACATATATAATATAATATAAGCTATAAAATAGTTGGTAAAAGTAATAGACTAATAGTTCAAGTAGAATTATTAACTTACTATTTTTTTTAAAGCGGTTAAAACAGTTCAACGTAGAATTTCTTGATAGAATTATTACAAGAGACTCTTTAAGCCCTCACCTATATAAAAATATTATGTAATATTAATTTTCCTCGAATTAATAATAACAAAACAAAATGCAAAAGTTATCCTAGTGTTCACGTGCCAAATAGCTCGGTAACTAAATTAAGTTCGCACGGAGGATAAAATTAAATCTGACCTCTTTGTTCATCAACTCGACATAAAGACGTGTTCATTTTATAATTATTTTTCATTTGAACTAGCCCATCTGCTGTGCTAGGTATTCTAAATCAACGTTACCATTACTACCTACAGCGTTAGATAAGTAATGAAGTTCACTAGGTGGTAGGACTCTAGGAGTCCGTCTGGGTTTGGGTACCCTCCTCTTAACTATTACTGCCATCAAATAGCAGTGCTTGCGCTATCGCGTGTTTCCGTATGAAGGGTTTAGAGAGCCAAGGACGACAGGTTGTTATGCATTCCATCTCAGTCCTCTAAGGTGAGGCACATGTAGCGTTATTTATTAGAAGTTATCTGCACGTGTCCATGGACTACAGTAGCCACTTACCATCAGGTGCACTGTAATTTCCTGTGACAATTCAGTTTTTGTTTAAAAATATTTACTTATGCTGATTACGATGCTTACGCCAGTGACTTAAACCAACATTATACCGAAATCATTTTTCATAATTGCAAAGTAGCGATCAATCTTTCGTCGTCGACGGAAGCCACTCAACCTCGCCCCGATCCGCCGCGGATTTACGTGTTATTGTTGTTTATTTTTTTGACTGATAGCCCCCGGTTTTAGCCACCTGACCTATTTGCTTTATCGCGGTAGCGACATGCGATAACGACAAACATAAAACGTATTCACGAAATTCGGAGGCAATAGGAAGAACTTTTACTATGATCACTATCTTTGATTAATTGGGTCTTGTCGTATATGATAAATAAGGTTAAGTTTAAGATTTAAATTAAAATTTGTTGCTGAAAATTATTTGTATTCATTTTAAGCTATCCACCTTACCCCCAATCAATTTTACTGTAACGAAATACAATACATGGACACCATGCTAATGCTGCATATCATACTTTTAATCAACTTGAAAATAAAATAATTAATTAACCCCAATTAATTAACGAACGTCGAAATTCAATTTATGTATTAACCGTTTTTTATATCTACTACAAGATGTGAATATATTATCGACAAACCAATCGATTTCCCGTCTCTAAATCACCGACCTGATGACCTTCTCAGAAGCGCGAGGTCTACCTGGATTAGGGGTCCACCATACATCCAATTCAGAAATCGAATCCGTTCATAAATCTCGAAATTCGCTTGAGGTATAAATATCTCAACTCGCGGTACAGCCTTCGGATTCCGACCGGAGGAAATATCGCACCCGAATTCCGCTGGCCGTTGACGGGACAAATGGAAAAAAGCGCGAATGTCGAATTCCGAATTCAAACGCTCCACCCCGCCCACGCGCGCCCTGTCGACAGGTGAATGCGCGGGAGTCGACGGTTTGCTGCTTTATTTTGCGAACGTGGAATACATTTCGCTAAATATTGATATACAATGGAGCTTGACAACGCACTATCTATGGAATGAATCGTTTTTTTTTTGTAACTGTTGACATTTTAACGTTTAATCATTCTCTACGTGATACATATAGCAGTGGTTTTTGTTTTATATTGTACTTATAAATAATAACACATTTTAATTTTTACCTTGGAGGAGGCATATCTTCAGCAGTGATCTCTTGTGTAGGCATGTAATGAGGATGATGAATATCTTTTTATTGATTTGATTTGTAACAAAAACTATTTCAATGCGATGTAGCTCTACGCTTTATTTAGGGAAATATAGGTAAATTTCACTATGTACAATAGTGAAATAAAATAAAATTCAATATGTTCTTCATGTCGATGTGCACGGTATGAACCTCCACGAGTGACATACTGAATTCTACCACGTCCGAGACACAGGCTTGGATAAAGCCATGTAAAGGCCACAGGCAATTGAAAAGGTCCCAGAGCTAACGATGCGGCTCTCCTAATGGTAAGTGTCGACAACCTTCTTCTTTTTGCAATTTTCTAAACTACGTGATAAAGTATTTTTCGCAGGCCACAGGGCTCTTAATTAACCTGGGGTCCATAGACAGTTGCCTACTTTGCCTTTGCCTCTTCACAACCACTTTAATGAATATTGATCAACAGATTTGCCATTGCATCGTCATGCTAAGAAGCTTGTTTTGTGTATATTTATATTATAAAACTTATTCAATATGTTTATTTTATAAACTATACTAAATATAAATTATTCAATTATATTTAGAAACTATTGTTATGTAAATCCCTAGAAACATTGTTTCATTAGGCAAGCATTGTCTTTTGTTTTGTTTGCTTCTCAAACCATTAAATATTCTCAATGGGGTTAACTTGAAAAGTGTTCAAGGTGTAAAATAAACTGACATAGACAATCTTTAAATGGTTTTATCTCATTTGTTAGTTGAAGCGTTTGGGCCGCGAACTCAGAAAAAAAGTTGATAGGCGATGCATCAAGCCTCTCGCATATATTATTTGTATGCATCGAAACGTACACTGAGAGAAAGACATACAACAATGAACAATGGGAGCATAAATCAGTATAATTAGTTTTGCCCGAACGGAGCAAAATCATTGGTCAAAACGCAACTCAGTCCCCGCCCCTCGTAGCGTAAGGACGGCGTTAGAGCAGGTACTTGGCATGTTGGATTGGATCAAACGTAACGTCAGCAATAGGAGTATGTCACTATTGATACTTAAAATGAAATTTGTACAAGATTGTAAAAGTGGCAAAAGTTTGATTTTACACTCCGCAAATCTATTCAAAGATTTTTCAGGACATAAATTTCATTGGAGAAGTGGGTACATGACAGTTGATGGTAACGAAACATTTTTTACTGCAACAGAGGCATTCCAACTTAGTCCTCACGGGTGACAACCCATCTGCATTTTGATTCTTTATTGAGCATATATGTAAAAGTCTATGGGTCACAGAAACCATTTACCATCACGTGGACTGTGTGGCCGTTTGTCAGTCTATCCTATAAAAAAGAGTATTGTACGGTGATTGATGTCATATTATAATAATTAATTTAATATCAATAAATCTTAAGATTGTTGTAGATACTTACGTTTTTAGTTATTATATTTTATTAAATCTATTACTTCGGTGTGCAATTTCATTAGAACTCTTATAATTATAGCATGAAATTTGATTTAATAAGTTGTTTGAAATAAATATTCTGTTTATCAGATATTTGTAAAAATAGAGAGCGCCACGTAAAAAGTTGCAGTAAAATTTGCTTGCTATCGGTACAAGAGTGCAGCGGTCCCGGTGCGCGTACATCTCGCATAGATCGTCCTTACAACTGATTCTTACATTTTACGTCTCTTTCTCGCCTTCATTGAAAGCAATGAAATGCGTATTTGAGAAACAAATATTGTAGGATAACACTATTAACATTACATACGCCTTAGGTTACGGTTATGGTTATGTGGAAGACCTTGCATTTATCCGTTGATCCAATCAAACAGTATTCTTAGACAGGAGAAGGTATGATTTTTTTCAGTAATAGTGCAACAAGGTATATACACTGTTAGGGATTAAGATGAAATGTCTCAAACCTCTAATCATACTAGTTCTTATAGCCTTCAAATCAGAATATAGCAGTGAGTGTATTAATAGATATTTTGCTGTGTAAATAGATAAGAGGGTGGTATATAATAATAATAATAATTTATTTCAGATAACCAAGTGATCCATAAAAGTTTGTTAGTAAATATGAAACTTATAACCTATGTTAGTACCTAAATCTAATTCTTAAATACAAGTGCATTATTAACTAAACATAGAGGGTAATATTGCTTAAGGAGGAATGAATCGTTTCTTTCAGCAATTATTTTCATGATGGAGTTGGTGCTAGCCCGCACCCTGCCATGCAACGAGGCTGTTTTCTTTCTTATAAGGGCGTAATAGTTATCTGTACGCGCCTTTGCAAACATGCCTGATGCACTGCAAAATCGGGGTAGCCCCAACAAGATCCTAAAGCCATTATTGTACCCAGATGGGCTTCTAGCTAGAATAGGAGCATTTTTTATAAAACTAAAGGGATAAACGAACGTACATTACACGTGATGGTAAGTGGTTACTGCAATCAACTTCAAAGGCGACAGCTCGACTGCCTCCTCTGAGGACTGAGGTGGAATGACTCACAGCCTGTTATTATACTGGCTCCCTATATCCTTCAGCCTGGAACACAGCAGTGCAGGGTGCTACTAAAACAAACAAACTAAAAGTACGACTACCGTCTAGGTAGCCCTACCCATCTGCCTAACAATAACATTAACAATGGTCTCTGTCTTTATACATAATTCTTTCTATATTTCTTTTGGACGTAGATAGAATGGATGAAGAAGGCGTGAAAGCAAATTTATGGGGCAGAGGTGTGTTGCAGAATCGGCAAGAGACGCACTAGACGGATTTCTATCGACTAAATTAATGATGTGATGTGAATATGGGTCAAATTAAGAGTACTTTTAACCGAACATGAGAGAATCATGAGATCATCATCTATGAGAGAAGTGAAAGAGGTGTGTCGGGATCATGTCAAATGGATGTTAGTAATCTTTGCCTACCTCTGTCAGTGACAGGCGTGACAGTTTCTTATTATGATCTTTCTACATAAGTATTTCTAAGGAATATATGCGTAGGAGTAGGTACTATTTTAAGTCAATGGTGAGAAAACCACAAAGTTCAGTTTGCGATTAATTTACGTAGCATAACTTTCGTGTAAGAATTATATAATTATTTTAGAAATTAACCCCTACTATGTTTTAAGTGTCACATGTATGATCAAAGAATAAATTTCATTACAATATTCACTGATAATCTATCTTATATTTTTTATTAACAAGAAGAAATCGACACGTAAAAAAATTTTGTCTCATGAATTCTTCGTCGATTCTTATTAACCCTCACAACCACATGTAGATAAAGTCAATGTTTGTAGCGTCAGTGTAGACATTTTCTTTTAAATGCATAGTACATGTTTGGCAGGCATGATTTCTTGTAAGTTGTCGGCAGTGTCGGAAGGTTAAGCCTTCGCTCTACCATTGTTTCCTACAGTGTGTGTTAGCTCACATGCTTGCTGGGCTTTGTTTTGCTAGCATGCTGCGTAATAGCGGATTCTGTAGAAATAATGGACATTACAGACTATGTTAACAAAGTTTTGCATGTTTTCAAGGAATGTTATTAAAAGTAATAATTGTACAAGTTGAAGTGCTTGCTTTTTTTCTTGTGTGATTTTTTTTTAATGGAAGTAGGGTTAGAAACGAGCAAACTGTCCACCTGATTATAAGTTGTCCATTGACATACATCTATCCTCGATTAAGTATCAAAAATTTTTCGTTGTCAACACTGAGGTTTAAGATGGAATGCCTCGTTTCCAGTAAAAAGGGTGTCCGGTTCTCCATACTCGTCATACAAGACATAGTACATTAAGGTGTCATTTTACGATGGTATTCTGTAAGATCTTGGTCCTCCCCCGTCGAGCCTACCCATTCGTGGTTTTAGTTGTACGAAATCAAAAAAGTGAAATGTGAAAGTGTTGAACTTTCACTTAAAATCTGTCTGTCTTCACTGAATCTTCAATTTTGTATTATTCATTATCACTATAAATTTCCTTTAAATTGATAGATATTTCACCGTGAGTTATTCCAATAGAAATTTCTGAATCGAGGTTAATTTCAAAAGTTTATTCAGTAAGCTAAACAATTATCATAAATATGTCCTCACATCATAAACATGATGCTTTCGTTATACATTTCAATTTTTTAATGTTAATTTTAAACGAATTTCCAGTTTGTTTGTAATATTATGGTTTAATTTACCCGAATTTTTTAAACTATGACAAAAGTTTAGAGTTTTAGCTTAAAAAACTAATATTAATATGCTTACATTCATAATAAATGGAAGGGATTAGACTAAATTTCCAAGATACTTTCCCAAAAATAAGAGCCAAATCATATATCATATATCAAATGTCCACTGCTGTACATAGGCATTCCCCATTTCGCTCATAGTTGGCAGGTTGGCAACCGCAAGTTTTTGTCATTCCTGTTTCAGTTTCCTCCTGTCATCTCTTACGACAGATATGGTGTAGTGGATTCCCTTACGCCGCTGCTAAAAGATCAAATTTATAATTTAAAAAAAAATTAAGCTTATTAAAATATGAACTATCCTCCTGGAAGTGAAACATTTTTAGTCTCTTACTTTCACTTAAATATGCTTCTAACCTCATATTATAATTATTTTTTTACATCTATTTTATTACCTACGATTGTTAAGTAAGACGACTCTCTTTTTACACTTTGATCTATAGACATTATATGTCAAGTCAAATGTTTTATTCAGTGAATCTTTTCAAAGATACATTTTGGTGTCAAACTAATAACAGTGGTAGAGCCACGCGGCAGCTTTTGCTGTCGCACGGATGGGCCGGCTCGATCCGGGGTGGTACCACGACCTCACAGAAAACCAGCGAGAAGTAGAGGTTTACCTCTGCGTTTCATTTGGTGAGTGCAGGTGGCCGGAGGCCCTTTTTACTGGAAATGAGGCATTCCATCTTAGTCCTCACGGGTGACAACGCATCTACATTTTGATTTGTAATAGAGGATAGATGTAGATGTCCATGGGCCGCAGCAACCACTTACCATCAGGTGTGCTGTGTGCTCGTTTGTCACCCTTATCATAAAAAAATACTTCTTGTACTTATCCGGTGCTAATACTAAATAATACGTAACAAAACCGATCTCGTTTTGTATATAGATATATATGTTAACATTAAAGGGGAAAGGAAAAAAAGATGGACGGATTTGTACAGCCCCATCCTATCTACTCCGAGACATTAGTATAAATGGAGTGGAGTCCTGGCCTTTAATGAAAATGATGTCCAAACGTCTCAGCGCCGACAAATACGGATCGTGTCGGGTGGGACATGATTTCGTCCGTGATTTTTCACAAGTTACCGACTAATCCTGCGAAGGGGTCGATTCGACCTCGGCGTATTTAACCTTGCTCCTTTCATAGCTTTTTTGTTCGTCTACAAAGTGGAAGTATGTTTCTTCAACTTGAAAATTATTACAAACCGTAAAGCAATCACTTTTCCAATTTTTCTTTTTTTTTATAACCCAACTGCTTCAGAAGGAGGGTAATGTTTTTCGAGTGTATGAATGTATGTATGAATGTCTATATCTTTGGCACGCTCTGTATGACTTGATAATTCTTAACATATGAGATATCGTCAGAATCGTGGTAGTTGTAGGTGACATGGAATGGAATAAAGATTTGTTTTCTCAAAAAAACTTGTTTACGAAATCGGGGTTTTTTAATTACTGTTTTGACCTTTGGACTAGCAATTTTATTTGCTTATTTATTCTTTATTGAACCTTACACAATGTAATAACAAAAGTTTGTTAGATTTAACTAGATTTGTTAGGCCGGTATTTTTAGTTTGAACTCTGAGCTCTGAATATGGTGGTAGTTAAACAAGTTCTATCCCAGCCGAATAGATTGTTCACTTTTATCTTGAAAGTTCATGATTACTTTCCACTCTACTACCACCTCTTAATTCACAGGTGTTGAATATACCGGACTGACTAACAATATAAGAAATGTTGATTTTTGAATTTAATTTTTTTTATATAAGTTTAAGGCGGCCACGCACTGGCCTGCCGCAGGGGCAATCTAGAGTGTAGGAGTGGGGGATGACCACTAATTGCCTCCTTTATTGTAATGTGTGTATGCAAGCAGCGGCAGGTATCCAGCGAGACGTACACTCTACTACTGAACAGCAGGCATATGTGTAAAGATTCATAATACGCCGGTCGCTGTACACCCTAGATTGCGCCTCTTGCAATCTAAGGTGTACAGCGATCACTCAGTCTACCGTGACAAGTGGACGCTGTGGACACCGATATCTAACCTTCAATAAGAATCAAAATGAGGATGCGTTCTCATCTCCTAGGACGAATATGGAATGCACCGTTATCAGTAAAAAGAATCTCTGGTTCTCGACACTCACTGATGCCGAGTTTCTATATTTAAAAAACGCTTTGTCTTCTTTAAAGAGCCGTTTTACAGTATATACTGTGCATGTACACCCCTTCTTTGAAACAAAATACCAGTACAAATATTCATGAAACATTTTATTTATTTTTTACGTTTTAAGTCATCCTAAGTTGCTGAATGAATAGTTTGTAATACAATCTTTTCTTCGCTTCTGGTGATAAGAAAGTTGATTCTTTTCTCGCTCAAAGTCATTCAGCGGTTCCCAGCCGCAGCGTTCTTGGCGTGATACCACGGAAAGTAGGACTGTATGATAAATCAAGTTTTTAGTTTTAGTTTTGCCTTTGTTCTAGTTTGTTTTTTAATATTGTATATATTTCGATGTAATAATAATTACTTCTAATCCATACAAACTGCTTTTACATGCATCTCGTATGTAATAAAACGGCTCGTTACTGAGAACGAAACGTTCTTGAATATAGGACTCGGGCATTAATGAAACAGCAGCATTATGCTGCCTGCCTGACCCATTCGAGCATTGCAGCCGAAATAGTATCACCCAGCGACAATTTTCCTCTATATTATTACAAATTCTAGACTCTGTTTGGTCTCTGCGGCCCATCAATCAACATCGCCGGCTGATTGATGCTCGACGACACTCGATTCATAAAGGTATTCATTTAACTCCGCTAGCTGACATTGATTGATATTTATGATATCGACGCGATATTCCCTGTAATTATCGGACGTCCTCGCTGCTTTCGACCGAGCTATATCACTGACGCGTCAGTAGTCTCCGGGCTATAGCTACCCAAGTACTTAGAGTGAGACTCTATTGATGACCACGTACTTGAATTCTACATCTCCATAGGCTTTTTTTAAATTATATCGTATCACGCCAACCAACTAGTTCTCCTATGTCTAGTTGTAAGTGAAGTAAGCATTATCTCTGTATTAAGCGTTTACCCCGGGTTGAGCCGGGGTCCATTTATTTACTCATTTTTCTACACTATTTTTATAGAATAAGGGTGACAAAATAACTCACAGTCCACCTGATGGTACGGTGGCCCATAGACATCTACGTTTATCCTCGATTAAGATTCAATTGCAGGTGTGTTGTCACCCAATATGAGGACGTGATGGAATGCCTCGTATCCAGTAAAAAGGGTCTCCAGTTCTCTACACTCATTAACGAAACACAGCAGGATTAAGCTGCTATTATATATGATGATACTCTATGATAGCGTGGTCCTTCCCCGGTTGAGCAGAACCATTCGTGCTACAACTGCAAGTAATATAGCTGCAACTTGGCTCTATCACGTTAACGTATAAACGTTTCTCACCGCATACACGTACGTCAAACTTTTTTTAATCGTTGATATTCTCATTAAGTACCTAATCCATTCCCATTACAAATAAATATACATTGAAACTTTACACGAAACCTAAAAAAGTGCACTTATAACTTACAACATCATGTAAATGCTAATAAGATTCAATAACATATTTCTAACATAACCATAAGATATGGTCTATAACTACACTTATAGACAGACCATATCTCCGAAATGATTTTAATCTTTATATTAACTCGATTATAATCAAATTTGCATAAACGAATTTAACGAATGTATATAACGTGTTCACCGCCGTAGGTCCAACTAATTGTTTCGTGGCACGTCTTTATGAAGTCGACGTAGGTTGCTTAATACATGCAGATTTGGTCTTACAGCTCACCACATATGGGTTGTATTGCTGTGCACTGAATGTTAAGATGCAGGAGTGCCCGTTTTGCACTTCATAGCAAATTCAGCTGACCGTGGCGAGGTAATTAAATCAACTGTTAAGAGTTATGAATATCAACATAGGAGCGGCTTCGGTTCTGTTTTTGTTGCAGTCTTCGTCAAAAAAACCTGGTTGTTTTTACCCATCGTAGTCCATTAAAGGGTTAACTTTACCTCATTCAAGGTTTAAAGGGTAGGGTAATATTAGACACTACTCTATCGTAAAACAAGATTTTAGCGAGGCATTATTTTTTACTTTAGCAGCAATATAAAACTTATTTTGTGGTAAAACTATGTTTGTTTTATGAAAAACGAATTGAGATTAGTTTATGACATTAAAAAAAAACAAGAAGTGAGTGAAAGAGATGTGCAGCTAGGGTTACCATATCTCAGGATTTGTCCTGAGATTTCAGGATTTTTATACTCTTCTCAGGATTGCGGCTGGATTTTGCAAATCTCATGAAATCTCAGGATTTTTAGAACTTTCAATATAATACAGCTTACATGTTAAAGATCTCTTTAATAAAAAGTTAAACAAACTAAAAATAATTTTCCTTTGGTAATAATTCCACATTTAAAATCAAAACTTATTTATCCAAGTAGGTACTTAAACAGTTTTATCATACTTAATATATGAAGATACCTTTTTAAGTAAGGTTTTCTTCTCAAACTGTAAAAAAATATCAGGATTTTTAAATTGAAATCAGGCATCTTCTCCGGACTTTTAAATTTTTCATCTGGTAACCCTATGTGCAGCAGTGACTTCCTGATAACAACTAAAATATAAAAAAGTTGCCAACCCGTCTGTCTCCTACGAAGCAATTATAAATAGTAGAGCCATGCTGCAGCTATATTAATAGTATAGTTGTAGCACAAATGGGTCGGCTCGACCGGGGAAGGACCACGCTCTCACAGAATACCAGCGTAAAATAGCAATTTGATGCTGCTGTGTTTCGCATGGTGAGTGTAGAGAACCGGAGATCCATTTTACTAGAAAAAGAGGCATTCTATCTTAGTCCTCACGGCTGACAACGCATCTGCTTTTTAATTCGCAATCGAAGATAGATGTAGATGTCTATGGGCCACAGCAACCACTTACCATCAGGTGGACTATGTGCTCGTTTGTCACCCATATTCTATAAAAAAAAATTAGTGTAATGATAAACAAACTTATTGTCCACCTGCCTCACAGCAATAGTATAGTTGTAGCTATATATAGTATACTGGCTCTCTATATCCACCCGACCGGAAAAGTACAGGCGATAGTATTCAGCAGCAGAAAGAGGGGGGGGGGGGGGGGTGTATCTACTCACCTACCCAAACACAACCCTAGACAAGAAAAGAGTCCTACCATCTAGAATTAGTGTTAAATGAGCTCACTCAACAATATAGTAAGTCGATACTCTAGTGCGTGGACACCTGCGATTAACTTTAGGCAAAAAAGACGCAGTCTAAAAAAAATCAAAAAAATCTTTATTTCACAACACAGTGGTTTATAATTGTAAACAGAGGTTGGGTTCAACCTATTAAGTAATAATTAATACTTGTGCCAGGTGGCCCCGCTCTTCCTTACTATACTACATATATTTAATTGTGCTTGTGAAGACAATTTAGCAAAATACTTATAAAAATAATTAATATTAAGTCTGTAATTAGATATACAGCTTGGCAGCAGAAATATGTAAGAGGGTGGTACCTACGTAGACAGACATCTAGGCAGAAAAGTCAAGACAAAGTCAAATTAAACAGAACTTGCCATCTGTACATCAAACCCCCCCCCCCCCCCCCTTGAACTTGGGTGCTTGGGTCAAACAACATTTATAAAATTCGTATAGTTAGATTTATTCAAAACTCTAGTATTCGTGTAAACGTAAGGAATCATTAGCTTTAAACTTTTACAAACTAACGAAATGACACATGATTCAATGTGTTCCTCTTACTAGAGTCCCTCTGAACACTACAATTGTGTCCCAAATTTGTTAACTGAAGTTCCGCTGAACAGTGCTCGCGTTGAGTCGACAGCCGGGTCGCGGCTGACAGCTACAAATGGATACTTGTTGCTCCGTCCCGCGTCAGAGATCACTTGTGTGATGCGAGCTACTACTTTTGTCGAAAAATCGGGTATTAGACGTTACTACAAATACCGTTTTTGTATACACTAGTTGTTACAATGAGATGTTATTTTTAATCAACTTTGATAAAGAAGACGGTTCTCAGTATGACTGTATTTTTGTATTTAACGCGATGGTTTTGCTGACTCTAAACCAATGTTAGTGATTCTTTTTTGTTGATTAAGATTCTCCTTGACATATAAGTATATTCAATACTTTATATGTCAAGGAGAACCCCATTTGAGTTTGAAAAAAAACACCTCTAATGACGGAATAATAATGTATGAAATTATTAACGTTACTATATGGACAACTTTTGAGCTAGTGTTAATGTTTGGTCTACTTCAAAGGATCAAATATTTATACTTTTAAAAAGCTAAAACCACATCGGGCATCGGTCCTAAGTCGGTGGAGCATCAAAAAATGAAAATCCTGAGTTATGTCAAGTCGAACTTTCATTCAAGATTTTCATAAACTATATTATTAATGATGTTCTGCGTGTTACGCTCGTCACTTGTTGCATCACATCAGCGTGATTCCTCCTATATGGAGCGTCATTGTCCTACACTCACTCAATGGTTTAACGTCGTTTAGGCGCCGTGTTAGATGGGTTTAGATGTCATGCGGCGTGCTTAATGTGTCTACGCTCTAATTCATTTATAATGCGAATTGCAAGTAACATTTTTATGTGGCTTCAGTTCAATAGATTACCTCTATTATAGTATTTATTTCTGCGGTGTACGAGCGTTAAAAAAGTAGAAAAGTGAGAATGTAAAATACATACTCTTAGATTCATACATACTTTAGAATTTAATAAGAAATTAAATTCTAAAGTGTATAAGATGAATCTAAGAGTGCGTGTTGCCAGTGATGACTTATGTAACTAAGACGTTGTCCTTCACTGCTGGCCGTATGTGGAAGTTCAAGGTCGCTCAGCGAGCTATATGGAAGAGCTATGATCGGGGTTTCTCTGGGAAATAGAGTTAGAAATGAGAATATCCGCAGTAGAGTGAGAGTAACTGACTTAGCTCAACGGATTATTAAGGCGGTGGCAATGAGCCGGCCATACAGTTCGAAGAACCGACAACCGATGGGGAAAGGTTCTCAAATGGCAGCCTTGTACAGGTAGGTGAAGTGTAGGGCGGCATCCCACTAGATCAAGCCTGCTAACATGCAGGAAGTCGATGGATGCAGGTCGCTCAGGATCGTGCTTTGTCGCGTTTTAAAACATTGCGCGCTGTTAATAAAACATCTGTGCTAGAATAATTTCACTACGGAATAAGTCAATTAAGATTTACGGTATATATTGAGTGCTAAATAATCGTTCCTAGTATTCTACAGTTGCACGTTGGTGTTCTCAATTTAAACGTGGGAGAACGTCCACCAAAGATGACCCGTTTGATGACTCGAGACGGCCTTTGACAGCTGAGTTCAAAGAAATGGTTAAAAGGTAATTTTTTTATAAAACTGTGGTTCTTAAAGAATGAAATCCTCATAAGTGCTTTTCTGCCACAAGGGTTACATAAAAGCTATGCTGACCACTACTATAATTTGACCAGCCTTAAATGTGGGGTCTCTCCTACTCTTGAAGGCCGGACAAATGCTGTTTTGGACTAGGTTATCTACTCTCTTCCGCATTTACATGGCTTATGTTGCCACGTGCTCGGTAGCAAGGTCCTGGTTCTATATTCAAGAAACGTTTCGTTCTCGGTAACGATCCGTTTTAGTACACCAGAGACGCATTACAACAATCTATTAATTGAGCAACGTAGGACTTAAAATGAAAAAAAAACTTTAAACGGTTCCTAAATAGTCGAACTGGTACTTTGTTTAAAAAATCCGTCCAAGTGCGAGCCGGACTCGCGCGCCGAGGGTTCCGAACAAATCCGTAGGTTAAAATGATTAAAAATGTTTTTATTATATGATGTAACTAAAAATTTATGCATTTCGCAATTTTTCCTTTATCTGTGCTATAATACGTTGCTTCGTACCAAATTTTAAGATTCTGAGTTCACGGGAAGTACCCTGTAGGTTTTGATTCCCTTGCGGCATAATATTTGCGGCATAAACGGCTGTATCTTTTGATTGCGTTGGCTTAGAAGTTTGATTTTTTACAGCTTCAAGGGACAGTAGACTTGAGTATTTGATATGAATTTCAGCTTGATACCTCCACACGTTCCTGAAAAAGGGTCTTGACTGACAGACAGACAGACGGACAACAAAGTGATCCTATAAGGGTTCCGTTTTTTCCTTTTGAGGTACGGAATCCTAAAAAGGGGTTTTCATGGACTTCATTTACTGCAAAACGGCTCGTAAAATAAAACGGGCATTTTCAAATATATATCTGTAGCCGTGGGACGTATATAGACTGTAGTTTTACTGAATTTCGAAGGTAATAATAATTCATTATTTACTACTTGTGGAATAAAACTTAACTGACTGCATAATATTTCAAGTATTAAACCTGTTTACTCCATAAGGACCACCACACGTGGTGTCATATTTATCACAGACTTGCCATTTAAAGCCTAAAAATATCAAAATGATGCAAAGATGCTATAAATTTGAAAATAATGTGTTAAATTAACTAAATTATTATGTCAATATACTATTAAAATATATTTTATACATGTTTATAAATTTAAATAAATCTTGTGTGTGTATTTGATCCATTTATCTATCCATTCATTCTGCTGAATATAGTCCTACTCCATAGATTGCCTCATAGGAGGAGTTAAGCCATAGTTCCAACGCGTGGCAGGCGGGTTGGCAACCGCTGTTTGTTTTTAGTTTTAAGTTGTTATGAGGAAGGTGCTACTGCCCATCTCTTATTTCAGTTTCGCTCTGTCGCCTCTTACGACACCCTCGGGACGATATGGGACAGTGGATATTCTTACACCGCCACTACACGGTCAACTACATTGTTGCCAAAGTTTATTTTTATTTATTATATTTATTTAAACAAGTATTGCCACATTATACATAGTACATAATTTAAAATATACAAAATGCTATGGATTACATATGCCATATATATCGCGCGTATATAGCTTATTTGAAATGAAAGCTTAAATTTCATTATATTTTATACGAATTCAAAACAGTTTATTTATTTCTTTTTTCAAACTTTTTTAAACTTTAAAAATATCGAATGAAACAATTAAAAAAGAGATCAATCAACAGTGTCTTATAGCGTCCATTCCCGCACTCAACTGTTTAATTAATAGGGACAGGGCCGACATTAAATAGCTTTAAACTCGTGTCGGGTTTCCAGAGGCGCTATTTCGCGTCACCAATAACTTCAACCTGCTATCTCAGCTTCTAGCGGCTATCGGGGACACAGGCGCCGCGGACAACACGGTATCTGACATTTTACGAGCCTCCCCCTGGCCCTCCTCCTCACTCGGTCAATTATAGCTGCGATACCGGCCCTGTCGGTTTGATTTCGATTACAAAGCTAGATCTAAGTGCTCAGCTCGGTCTTAACAAGACCGATAACTTTCGACAACGTACGCTTTATTTACGCATAGAATTTTATATTTTACTTAGAAAACGGTATTCAAATATTGTTAATTGACAATCACGCGTTTCAACTATGATAATATGTGTCCTTATAATTAAAGAAATCAGTTTGCCGCGGTGCCGGTCTTCGAGCAATTTGATTTTTGCTATTAAATTCAATATTTTTAGTTTAAAAATGTATGTTTAATCGGAAACTGATTATAAAATACTTTTCTGATCTGAACCCACTTATTAGATAGGGTTTTTACCAGAAAACTACGCCTATACGATATACTTGTTGACAACCACAATATGTGTTTGGCTGAATTCATGGCAAAGTAGCAATCACTACAATAAAATTAATCGGTGCCGGTGGAAAATAACTCAGTTTGCTCGTGTTATGTGAAATTATAAAGCAATAGCTTATCCCATAACCTACCAAAGATTAAACACATTTTTATAGATAGGTGACATACTACACATTCAATTTGATGGTGAGTGACCCGTAAACTATATCTTTCATCAATTGATAATCTAAAAAGAATGATGATGTGACGTTAAAACGAGGCTATAACAAGTTTAGAAGTCACATCAAGATATCTATTTATAAATAAAGTACGCTAATTGAAAACCCAAATTAATTTGCCTCGTAAATTAAATGTCACAATCAATCACAGATTAATTATGAGAGTGAGCATAAGTTAAGGCTCCGCGATTACTGCCGTCCCAAGTCTAACCGGTCGATGTATAATTGAACCTGATAAAGACAACGCGTCGAAGTACAAATTCGACAAACATCAGATCTTCCAATTAGGCGGTCCTCTTCAGATTTATAGGTCTTCGAGACCATGCGTGCGAGGCGAATTTATTATCTGCCGACCGAGGCAGGGGACGTATTGAAATCGATGTGGACCCCAGAGGACTGTTTCAACTATTATTGACTGTTTAAGGAAGGAAAGAAATTTCTCTCTGTTTACTAGTGGCTCCGTTTACGTGTTAACAGATACTATGTTATCATTCTTATTTGCATTCATTTTAACTGACTTCAAAAAGGAGGAGGTACTCAATTATACTGTATGTTTTTTAAGTGTGCTTACCTCGTAACTTTTTTTTCGGTGAACCGATTTTGATGATTATTATTTTATTTGAAAGCTGGTGCTTCTCATGTGGTCCCATATAAATTTGATCAAGGTCTGACTAGTAGTATTTGAGTTATCCTTAATAGTTTATATTGAAGTCGGTTGTACAAAATTTTATATTTTACCACTTGTTTTACTTAAAATCAATTGCTGTCCGTTAGTCTCGCTAAAATTCGATAATGCTTTCCGACTTTCCGATTTTTTTCCGATTTTGATGAAATTTTTGTGTTTGAGTGAGTCCTTGGATGTTTTAGATTTACAGTTAGACCCGGTAGGTAGCGCCGTTGTCGAGATCCTGAAATCAATCGTGCGAAGCTGGAGCGGATCGCCGGTATATTATTTTAATAATTCAATACTAGTAATGAACTGGATGAGACTAATAGATAGTGTTGTAGCATCTCGTAATGATTTTTTAATTTGCTATATTTAAGCAAACACTACACATTGAATAAAACTACTTTTACGGATTCTATCGCGTTTAATTAATTATTTGTAAATTCTCGACGTTTCGGGTGCTTTTACAGCACCCATGGTCATCGGGGACTGAGTTGACGTCCCGATGTCAAAGTTAACCCGGAGTACCTTCAGGTTTTTAATTATTAGTTTTGGTCCGATCTACGTAGAATGAACTTACTGTCTTGCAGTGGTATGCTTGGGTTTAGTTTTAATTTTATTAATTACAGGATCCCAAGTAGGTTGTAGTACCCAGCCCAGGATGTTTTTTAATTTCAATAGCCTCACCTATCATTCTTGGCAGGAATGGATGTTCTTTCGCAAGAATTTGTGGTCTATTAAATCTAATGTAATGGCGGGGGCGGGAGCATCTGGGATATGATCACAAACTGTAGACTTCCTGGAGCTTCGATTCTTCACATTAGTCTTTAATGCGGGTTTTATTGATCTTTTAATTTTCCCTTTATAATATGAGAGTCCTTGTTCACAATCAGGCTTGTCCACTCCTGTATCTTGTAGAGGGATCTTCTTCGGCGGCTTGCAGAATGTTCTAATAGAAGCTCTAATAGAAGGATTATTTGCCTCTAACTCCATAGTAAATTGAATTTTAGAGTTTATGGATTTAAGATGTTCTAAAAATGCAGTTACTTTGTCTGATGGTATAATTGTGAAAGTATAGTCTATGTACCGCTTGTAGAACCTTGGAGTTACAGATGCAGGGCTTTCACCTCAAAGTCCTCCATGAATATATCGGCGACAATGGGAAATACCGGTGAGTCCATCGCAACACATATGGTGTTTGCTTGAAACTTGCTTGAAAAACTCTTTCTTTCACTATATAATCTATACATATAATAAATCTGTAGAAAATTTGTGTGTTCATGATTCATGCAAAAACTAGCGAACAAATATCCATGAAATTTTGTATAAAGGCAGTAAATGAACGTGTATAACATATAGGCAACTTTTTATCAGCTTCTGAAAGAGTGAAAAACGATTATGTTCTTCCTTTTTTTAAGTTTATTGTCATTATTGCTGCTGATGGTTCTATTAGTCCTAAAGAGGATTTAGTTATACGTATAATAAACTTATAGAAAAGTGTGAATGTGAAAATGAAATTCATCGCGCCACCAGTAAGGGCTGAATAACGTCTGCCGGGCCAGCTAGTTTACAAATAAGTTAATTAAACGCGATAATATTCGTAAAAGAAGTTTCGTTCAATGTTATATCATCTCGTTTATGCTAGACGTAAAATACGCAGATCTGTGACGGGAACCAGCGTCATCGATTCGAGACGTGTGCATCTATTACAACAATCATCAGTCCGCCTGCCACGCGTGACTGACAAATCAAATCCTTCCAGCGACGGAAGAGGCCCATGTTTGATGAAAAATAAATAAGAATGCACTAATTACTGTTATTTTTGGGTAGGTACCACATTGTTATCTGATTCTGCCGCAAAGCAGCAGTGCTCTCATTGCCTTATACTGGTTGAAAGGGTTTCAAAAGCTTTTATCGTTTCAACTTTTTTTTATATCTGTCGCCAACACAATTTGCTTAATGGAAGACACTTATCAAAAGCATAATAAGACTTCAACAGCGGTGCAACGCAATGCGGAATCGAAGGCGCTAACAAAGTATTGCATTGTGCTTTCTCCTGCAGGACCGAGGCGATAGTGAGACGACTACGACGTCACGACAAGGAAATCACGTGTCGTCGAGAGACCGATTGAAAGATCTCTATAGACGAAATAGTTGTAGTTTCGTTGTATTGGTTTTAAAGCTGCTACGTTGTAGATTATAAACAAATTAGCATATTCCTATTCCTTCCATTTTTCGGTGGTATTATTCAAATTTTTGTATTTTAGTTTTCACATTTTTTGAAATTTATGTAATTATTTTTTTAATAAACGTTAATCTACGTTCCAAAATGGGGCTCCTTTACTTGTCGAAACTGTGGCCGGTTCACTCAGTTCAAAACACGATAATATTATCATAATAAGAAACAGACTCATAGACAACTTTGACAAATATTGTCGCACGTTGGCGGCGTAAGCATTTTCATCAACCAATTTCGTTCCATAGTTGCTGTAAGAGATGATTACAAAAAACTCCTGAAACATCTAATGGATAACTATAGATGAAATTATCACCTCGTTTACGACATCCGTCCGTTATTCAGAACAACAATTGAGAGTCAAACGCCAAAACTTATGAAACATGTTGATGTTGAAACCAGTTTTTACGGATTTTATTGTATTATTTTACGTGGTAGAGCCATGCTGCGGCTATAGTAATAGTATAGTTGTAGCACGAATGGGTCGGCTCGACCGGGGTTAGACCACGCTCTCACAGAATACCAGCGTAAAATAGCAGCTTAATGCTGCTGTGTTTCGTATGGTGAGTGTAGAGAACCAAATACCTATTTTACTGGAAAAGAAGCATTCTATGTTAGTCCTCACGGCTGACAACGCATCTGCATTTTAATTCGCAAACGAAGATAGATGTAAATGTCTATGGGCCACAGCAACCACTTACCATCAGGTGGACTGTGTGGTTATTTGTCACCCTAATTCTATATAAAAAAATAATAATTTACTTATTTTATATTCTGATGTTTCGAGTACTTTACGGCGATAAAAAAGAATCAAAATGTAGATGCGTTGTCACCCCTAAGGACTAAGATGTAATGCCTCCTATCCAGTAGAAAGGGGTCTCCAGTTCTCTACACTCACCATACGAACCCCAGCAATATTGTACTGCTATTTCACGCTGGTATTCAATACAAGCTTGGTCTTTCCCTGACTGAGCCGACTCATAAATACCGCAGCCATAACCACACTGCAACGTCGTGGTGTGGCTCCACTACGCAGTGCTGCCATCAGGAATTACGTTCCATTAATATTTCTTTGCCTTAAACTCTTTAATCTTTTTTTTGTGAGGTCAAACTATTTGGTTTAATATGAATATATCTGAATGATATTTCAATGCGACTGACTCAAACCAGCATCGTAAATTTTGTGTGGGTGTTACTTATATGAATTTGGTATCACGTTTCTCCTTCAGTAGTTGTAACAAACACTTAGTTGGCTTTAAATTTGTTAATAACATATTTAAAATCCGTACTTCACAAGTAACTTGCAATTGTAGGTGAAAAATAAAAATACAAAGGTGACAAACTAATATCCAATACAACCGATGGTAAGTGTATACTGTGACTTGTAGAGTCTGTCCTCGGTTAAGTATCAAAATGCAGAAGCATTGTCACACCCGAGGGCCAAGATGGAATGCCTCGTAGATGTTACTCACTATTCGAAACACAGCAGCTTTATTCTCTGCTGCAATCATATTAAGCTACATTGTAGTTTTAGCACGATGAAATAAAATAAAAATAACATATTATAGATACAACTAAAATATTTGATATCGTTTTTTAATAATTTACTTTTAATGTAAACAGGCTGTTGCAAAATACAAACGAGTGTTATCGAGTGTCAGATATGGTGACGGGATTACCGTTACCATCTGTCGTTTGATTGATCATTAGATAACGAAATATGAACGATTAAGGATCCCCTGATAACTTTTAGTACAAAGCTCAACTTTAACACTATTCCAAGCCTTTAGAGCCCAACAATTCATATCAAACGATAATATCCCCTACATCCATTCAGATAAAGCATAAACTTGAGCAAGAGCTGCCTCTTTTATCGATAGACCTATTTACTTTGTCCCGATACAATCAAGATTTATAACTTTTATTACGACCCAATGCGTTTCGTTAACGTTGTCATCCGTATCGCCAATCGATACATTATCGACGATAATCGAAAATTATATCGATTTCACGGCGAATTCTGGTGAAATTAATCCATTGTTTCGGTATTTGGAAACTGTCGAGTCAGCGTCCTTTGTACACGAACGGCTCTATTGTGATGAGCCCGTTCTGGGACTCGACACGGACGTACATCTGATTACGCCGTCTGTCAAATTTAAACATTGAGTCCCGTCGCCGCAATCGCCGATGTACTACGGACGTGGCTTGGCGAGCGATCATTCAAAGCATCACGATGTGTCATTTGAATTAGACTTGGGCTAGCATTCACAGCCAGACGTCGGGAATGGATGCGCTCGCTTTCTTTGATTTACGCATCTTTGATTCCATCTTAGTCCTCACGGCTAACAACGTATCTGCATTTTGTTCGCAAACGCCATGGGCCACAGCCATCGCTTACCACGAGGTGGTAAGTGGTTGCTATGGCCCATAGGCATCTAAATCTATCATAGTTGTCGACCTTGAGGACTAAAATGGAATGCCTCGTATCCAATAAAAAGGGTCTCCGGTTCTCTACACTCACCATACGAAACAACTTTAAGCTGGTATTCTGTGAGAGCGCGATCTAACCCCGGTTGAGCCGACTCATTTGTGCTGCAGCCATTATATAGCAGCAGCATGGCTGCCACGTACAGCGTAAAACGTTTCTTTGATCAAAATTGAATTCGCTCATTCGTTTGTTAGCAATGCACCCGATCGCCCAGGGCGTTCCATTCGCATCTCTGGCGTCCGCACTGGATTGACACGTTGCGTTTTAATCAATTAGCGAGCAGAAAAGCGGTTCACGAGCCAGTGGACAGTGAAATAAGCGGACCACGCCGGGCCACCGCTGCGCCGAGTTTTTGGATGCACTCTCCGATTTCAGAAACATTTTTTCGGCGTTTCTCGGATGATAACTTCATAATCGGAGCGAAAGTCGGTCTGGATTGTCGTTTTATTTTACAGCTCGCGGAATCCCGCCAAGGCAAGGTTTACGCTCCGGGGATTAGGTTAAATTTGATACTCGATGAGGGATTGACGGTTTAAAACGTCTTGGAACTCCAAAAAAATGACACAACTCATTCTTAATGAACCAATTTGTCCTTGGATGTGCTTGCTATTTAATACGCATTTTAAGTTACCTACACATGAAATAAATTTGGAAGATAATTTATTCGTTAATTAGCTAATTTCTTTCTTGACTATTTGTCTGAGTTTGTCAGGTTATTTAGTTAAATCTCGTTTCATTAGTTTCGGTGTCGTTATCGCAATGTAATAAGAACGTTTCAAACATAAAATAGTTCTAGAATAGTCTGAATTAGCCTTTCTAGTGTTAAGATCTAGCCCTTTTTTCTGCTTGTTCAGCCCCGTATTAATAATTTTGTCCATAGATCGATATAGATACTAAAATTATTGTTATCCAAAACCGTAGACATATACTGCGAACGAAATATATAAACCTACAATTCCATATTACCACTACAAATTGGCCTCACAAAATTTATAGACCAATGCCAAACACAATTATCTATCAGTAACATTTACATAAACTAGCGTCTATGAACGTTGAACGATTGTTTTGGAATCATTCGACTCGTTCGAAGCATTTGTGAAAAACAGGACTGTTTCAAATACAAATTTATTTTAAATTTAAATTTTAACGTACCTTCTCATCAATAAAAAAGTCCAATAAGAGCGATTACACTTTGTTACGTCTCATCGCAACAAATTAATTTCGAAATCCTTAATTAGCCCGGTGCGATAGCAGGCCGCGTGTAGTAACCGCGCTATCGACTTATACCTCGGAATTATGTCAGCAGATAACTAACTTTGAATAATTGATCCTCGTTCGATAGCTTACCGAATCAATCAATCATCGATCACATGTTGTTTGCGCAACGGGCCGGCAGTGTTGGCCCCGTTTTGGGGTAATTTTCCGTTTTTTATCGAAGCTGTATCAGTCTGCATTGTTTTATTATTATATTGGACGATCGCTATAAGGAGTAAGTTGTTGTATTTGTGATGTTGCTGCTAAATAACAAGCATTTGATTTATCAGTTGATTAAAGGTTGAGTCATGTGATTTTATAATATTATGACTGTTTCGGTTATAGTAAATATTACATTCTGTTAGTGTATGAGAAATTGAAAAAAATATATTTTCGAAAACATGTAAAGGCAACACGCATTGGGACAGCAAGTCTCAGAAATGAAAGGAGGCCTGTGTCCAGGAGAAGGACATATAAAGGCTCATATTTCCGTAGGTGTCGTTAGAGGCGACAGAGGGAAAATGAAACAGGACATGGGCAGTAGCATCTTTCTTATATAAACTCAAAATTAATAAAAAAATTACGGTTGTCAATCCGCTAGCCAATCATGGCAACTGTGGCAAATTACCCCTATGGGGCAATCAATGGTGGAGGCCATGTTCAGCAGTGAACTTTTTTAGGCTGTCACTGGTAACTTGCTTTTAGTCCTCAGTTATGACTCAAAATTAATAATGCTTACTCTCAAGCATTTTGAGGGGGTTTAGAATTATGATGGTCTGTGAATAAACAATAGAATAGAAAAGTTATCAATAAACTTTTACAGTCAAAGTAAACATAAACTAACTTCTGAATTCTCCTTGTTCGCAGAAGAAGCTACCAGTCCAGAAAGCGGCGTGAAGGAACGGGGTGAGCGCGGGGAGAGGCAGGAACAGGGCGAGGCGTCCCGGTCTGCCTCCCCCGCGTCCCACGCCTCTCCTGCGCCCGACGAGAGAGATGACATCGAGCACAGCATCCCAGCGACTCTGATACAGGACCCTAATGCTGAAAGGTGCGTTCCTAATAATGCAAGACCCCGAATATTTTGTCATGTGTTCTACGAAGGAGAAGAAGAACATTTTCTATACCTTTTGCGTGCAAAATCAAAGTCTAACCTTATTATTTAATTTAGGCTTGTTTCAAGCTCCTATGGCGTACGTCAGAAATTACACACACATTTATTGCAAATATTTATTCAGTTCTTACAAAATTAGTAGCACTGCGACCAATAAAATATTTTGTGATCGCTGCTTTGCTGAAGCATTTTTATGAACCGCAGGATTCCTTAGTAGTGAGGCCTTTGTGAGGGATTTGTTCGCGCGTAGTTCCACCACTACAAGAGGAAGAGAATCCAATATCCCATATCATGCCGTGCGCATCGTAAGAGGCGACGGAGGGAAATGAAGCAGGAAATGAGAAGCAGCATCTTCCTGATAACAAATTAAAAATGTTGTAACACAGAATGATAAGGAGAAAATAAAAGTTTTAGGCCTTAAAAGTGATGTAGAATCCACCATTTTGTAATTTCATTGACGCAGAATTATTACAAAAAGTAAATGGATTGCATAGGAAAGATTTGTTATTAGTTTAGCACTCAAAGTCTTCTACATTATGCATTCACTGAGCCTGTGAAAAGTCCATTGCTGAACATAGGTTTCACCCATAGATTGCTTTTGATAGGGAGGATTTTCCATAGTTGCCATAGTTGGCAGACGGGATGGCTGCGTAGTTTTTATTATTTTGAGTTATTATCAAGAAAATGCTTTTGCCTTTTACAACATCCACGGGATGATATGTGCTAGTGAAATCTCTTAACCCGCCACTTTAGTGCGATTCTCCAACAGTCTCTTAAAAAATGTTTTTATTGAGCTATTTATGGTCAAATTGTGTAGGAAAATCTATCATTTTCTTCCGTGATATTACCAGTAACGTGGACTCGTAAGTGTCACTTGAAATCTAGCAAAAATTCAATTATCGAATTCACACAGAAATAACACTAGCTATCGTACTTTCAGTGCGGAGTACCCACATTTTTTCGAAACAGTCTAAATTGTTCCAATCTTCGACGGAAGATATCTTTTGGAAGTGGTCCAAGTCGCTCCGTTAGCTCTCGAGCCTTTAAATTTAAGTCATATTTTGAGCCGAACACCAAGCTTATGCAGTTTATAGCTCCTGACGTGTTGGTTACTGCAAACGAGATCGTGGATGTTATGCGGAGCGAAAGAGTCGATTTAGAGAATTTCCTTAATGTAGCTTAAATTCACAAAATTCTCAGTGATACTTGTAAAGGGGACAGTGATAGATTTTAATAATAGGCATTTTTTCTTACGTTATTGACAGTAACGTTGTCTATTTGTCGGTGGTCCAAACATCATTCCGTGGTCATTTTAACGATCCCATTGTTTTCAATGATCACTTGTCAACTGCTGTCCGCGCCACCGTTCCTGACGCGACCGACAGTTATAAACCTTCACTTTGCTCTATTCTAACGTCTCAAGAACTATTTTTGATTAAGCGAAAGCTCAACCACAACTAGACATGTTAGCGAAACGAATGAACGTGATCGTGACAGCATTAGAAGGTTGTGGCGGTAAAAATGATCGGATATTTTTCGTATGACACTTAATCAATTTTAGTTTAATAACTATGATCAAGCGTTTTTAGTCAGAAAATTCATAGAAACAATGCAATTGCTTCGATTTTATTATATGGATAATATAACGCTAGATAACACTCCGACAAAGCATAAATCACGTTATTATTCATGATTTGTTATCTATAACGGTAAATACTCATCATTCGTCGGAATATCGGCCATACTTTATTAATTTCTGTTTTGATCTAAATTATTAAAAGTTTGATTTTTCACGTTGTTTTTTTATATTAATAAAAATATAGTAAGACCTCTTGTAGAAAATGTATGCATTCGAGTAATATACAACCGGTAGCGAGAAGTCGAAGAATCAGTAGAAAGAATTTCCCTCTTGAGCGGGACCTCTAAATTTTGTTGCGTCTACCTATTCAGAATAAAAAGTTAAAGTTAAAGTTACAGTCTACATACGTCCCACTAATAATAATAATTCTTTATTTCAGATATCAAAGATCCATAAGTTGTTAGTATGACTTACACTAGGTTAGTAATTGAGAACATCAAATTAAACCAAATTAAATTAAAGTAAATCAAAACTAAAATCAAATCTATACCCAAAATTAAATCACAATAAAATCAAAAATAAAATAATAATCAAATAATAGTAATGTCAAAATTAAATTAAATTAAGTTAAATACAATAAAAAAAAATAAAATCAATCGAAATCAAATAATGTCTTAATTAAATTAGATTAAATACAATTGAAATAAAATAAAATATCAAAATAAAATCAGATGAAGTCAATTTGGATTCAATTTAAATAACTCTGTTTTGAAATAACCCTCCTCACAAAGCAAGCCCAAAGCGGAGACGTGTACCTCTGCCAGGGTTTGCAGAATGCTATTGGCACTGCCACGCGTTCTAAATATCAGCGATGTGGTTTTTTTGCGAATAATGGCTGCAAAGTCGTCAACTTGGTATTCTGCAAACATCGCTGATGCACTACAGAAACGAGGCAATCCCAACAACATCCTGAACACATTATTATATTTGACTAGTAGGGTGTCCAGCGACTTCTTGGTACAGCTGGTCCACAGATTTCCCGTGTACATGTTTTGGCAATACGCTTTAAAAAGGGTCACCTTTACGTCTTCGCTACAACGATAGAATCTGCGAGCCAACAAATTGCCCCTAACTGAGAGAGCTCTACGTTCCCTTTCTATATCAGCGTCGTCTTTAAGGTCGTCAGTAATTATATGTCCCAGATATTTAAATTTTGATACACATTGTATCAAAATTTAAATATCTACACACAAATACACAAGAGCCGTGGTAGCTCAGATGGTTAGCGCTCGCTGTAAACTTCACAGTACTCGAGCAACCCGGGTTCGATCCCCGCCGGCACCAATGAAATTGTTAATTGCAATTTTAAGTACTGATTTACCACGTGCTCGGCAGTGAAGGAAACATCGTGAGGAAACCTGCATGTCTGAGGTAAGAAAAAAATATATTTCGTAGACATGTGAAGTTCGCCAACACGCATTGGGGCAGCGCGGCGGACATTTCCTTGCCCTAAAACCCTCTCAGAAATGAGAGAAGGCCTGAGCCCAGCAGTGGGACGTAAATAGGCTGCAACTTTACTTTACTTACTTTACTACACATTGTATGTTCACGCCGTTCAGGGTAATGTTATTGACTTTATCGGGACATTTACCAGCGGCCTTAAACACCATGTATTTTGTCTTTTTTACATTGTATATGAGCCCATGCTCCGCAGCATATTTCTCACAAACCCTTAGCATCTCGTTAAGACCCCCTGCAGATGGACAGAGCAATACACTGTCATCAGCGTAATTTATATTGTTGGTGCTTACTCCGTCAATACGGCATCCGACACGCATACTGCTCAACCTGACAATGAGATCATTAATATATATGTTGAAGAGTGTGGGGGACGTCAAGCCTCCCTGTCTTACCCCATTCTCCAACACATATTCTTATGAGAGAGAGTCGGCCCATTTTACACAATTTGTCTGGTTGGCATACCAGAACTTAAATATATTTAGTAATTCAATCGGTAGTCCCCTGTCCTCCAGTTTTGCCCATAATACGTTATAAGACACTAAGTCAAACGCCGTTGACAGGTCTAGAAAATAGCCATACAACTGTGTCTCGCGATTAGTATAGTATTGGACAGTGTGCTTTAAACTTACAATTGCACTCTCAGTAGATAGCCCAGACCGAAAACCAAACTGTGCGTCATGTAGCTTAGCTATTTTTTCAAGGTAAGAATTAAGCATACCGTCCAGCACCTTAGCAACCGTTGTTGTCAATGAGATTGGACGATAATTTTTCATGTCCGAGACGTCACCAGTTCTATTATTCACAATGGGCACCACATTTGTTTTAACATTTCTTGCGGTAAATAGGAATGTCTGATACACATTGTGAAAAACAGCGCCAAAACCCTCGGAAGGTGAACACCAGCATTCTTAAGATGCTCAACGCTAATGCCATCATGTCCAGGAGACTTGCCACCAGTCATATTTTTAAGTACATTTCGCACTTGTTCTGCTGTAACATGCACTAGATTATTTTCTCCCTGACACAAAGGCTTGCTAAAAGTAGGAACCGAGGGGCCCAGTGGTGAGTTGACTTTAAAATGAGCCCTAAATAATTCTGCAATATGAGCAGGCTCATTCTCCCCCTCCACACTTGTTGGCAAACCAGACTTAACATCAAACTTTCTTGTTGCCTTCCAGAAACGGTCAAAATTTTAACAGATCTATCTATGTTAGGCCAAAACGTCCATTTTAAGTTGGTCTTGATTTTGTTGGCACCATTTTAGTCGACTTTTGAATATTTTACGCGATTCGTACATCTGCTCATAGATTCTACCAGACTTAGACCGATTATTTCGCAACCTTAAAAAGCCAGGTTAAGCCTGGCCTGCTTGTGAGCATCATAAACATGCTTGTTCCACCCACATAAATGCATGTTATTGCTCTTCGTTCCTTCGCTAATCTTACTAGACTTACTTGCCGCGTCGCTTAGGGCATATACAATATTCTGATACAAGCGATCTAGTACTTTTTTGTGCTCATTCAAGCTACACATTCCACGGCTGCACTCCGTAAACTCAGAAGGAAAATCAATTTCACGCATACTATTATTACCTAGGTCATGGTACTTAGCTATCTGTGCCTCGCCTCGCTCTCCCCATATTACCGTGCTTCGTTGCAGGCTAGGTGACGCCAACTTGGGTCTTACACAGCTTAAATCGCACTTTACAATTAGTGGTAAGTGGTCCGACACAAATATGTCTTCCATTACTTCCACTTCCACTACAGTCTGCCACGCAAGGTCTGTCACACAACAATGGTCTAACCACCTACGGCAACCGTACACAGCGCTTACGTATGTATAAGTGTTACTTTGCTCACCTAGTTTTTCAACAACGGCGCAGACCCAGCTCTGCTCCGAGCAGAAGACTATGAGTTCATTATAGAACAGTTCGTGGGGATGCGCGTTGAAATCTCCCAGTATAAATACACTCTCAACATTTTCATTATCAATGATAGCGTTTATTTCGCCCAGCACATCGGTATATATGGGTAGATTGGTTAGTGAGTCAGTTGGCATCTATACGGAAAAATTATTCCCTTTCTCCAAAGTATCGTTACCCCCCCCCCCCCCCCCCCATAAGGTCTTCCGATCAGAGGACCGGTAGACGTGTCCACCGCAAACTTCCCTGTATATTCAAAATCATTTGAAATAGTTCCCAGTACCGGTATATCGTCGGGGAGCAGACAAGTTTCCTGCAGCGCAACGACATCTGATTTTTTACATGTACTCTGTATGTCATTTAAAGATCTACGAGGGTGGATTGAAAAGTACTCGGCCTAACCAAGAAAATAAACACATACTAAATCAGTTATATTTTTATTTTTCTACATAATCACCATCAAGTTCAATACACTTTTGCCACCTCCCCTTCCAAGCATTTAGACCGTTGAAAAAAAATGATTCTTCCTTAGAGTCAAAATATGCGTCTACAGCTGCTTTGACCTCGTCGTTTGTCGAAAATCTTTGACCTCCCAAGTGCTTTTTTAGGTTAGGGAACAGAAAGAAGTCTGATGGTGCCAGATCAGGTGAATACGGCGGATGCGGTAACAGTTCAAAGCCACAGTTGTGAATTTCAGCCATTGACTGTACTGACGTGTGAACACGGGCGTTATCTTGATGAAACAGGACTTTTCTTCTGAGCATTCCTCGACGTTTTTCTTTTATTTCCTCTCGTAAACGACGTAGTAAGGTGCAGTAGTAATCAGAGTTTATAGTCTGACCCCTTTCAAGATAATCAATCATAATCACACCTTTCGAGTCCCAGAATACTGAAGCCATCACCTTATTTGCCGACAAAATCGACTTAGCCTTTTTAGGGGGTGGTGAACCAGGTCTTCACTGTTTTGATTGTTGTTTTGTTTCCGGTGTACAGTAATGAACCCATGTTTCGTCTATAGTAACAAAACGATTCAAAAAATCATCTGCATCGGCTTCAAATAACTCCAAACAGTTGCGTGAAATAGTCAATCGCGTCCGTTTTGTTCAACTGAAAGCAGTCGCGGAACCCACCTCGCAGACACCTTGTGGAAACCCAACTCGTTGACAATGATGTTTTGAGTTCGTTCATAAGAGATGCCTATAATCTCGGCTATTTCTCTAATTTTTAATCTGCGGTCTCCCATTATTAAATCAAGTACTTTTTTAATATTTTCGTCAGTAGTTGACGTCGAAGGCCTTCCAGAGCGGGGTTCATATTTCACACTCTCTCTACCACGCTTAAATTCTGCTATCCATTTTTTGACGGATGAATATGACAGAGCACAATCGCCTAATGTACTGACCATGTCATCATGGATGGCTTTTGATGATAGCCCCTTCTTATGGAGGTACTTAATGATGGCACGCTGCTCGATTTGCTCCATTCGCGGAAATTATGTCCGATTACTTTGTTAATAAATTTATAAAATCACAACTAATTATCGCACACGTTTCGAACTTCACACAATGAACTAGTCTGAACTGAACTAAATAATGTGGGTAGATTTGATTTTAGAATTGAATGGATCTGTGTTAGGCCGAGTACTTTTCAATCCACCCTCGTATTAACAAAATAACAATTAAAACTAACAAAATTCAATATTGGATTTAGCATTAAATTCATGTAAATATAATATTTTTAGCTTTAACTATTTAACTATGAACTATTTACATTATTTGATTTCGTTTTATACATAAAACGAACAAAACGTCTGAAAGTTATACGTTATAAAGTTATTACTGCTGGGCACAGGCCTCTTTACATTTTAAAGCGGGTTTTAAGGCAAGGAAGTGTCCGCCACGATGCGGGGCCGGGCCGCCCAATGTGTGATGTATGTCGGATTATCTAAAAAAAAAATCTTATTTCTCAGACATGCAGGTTTCCTCAGGATGTTTTCCTTCACCGCCGAGCACGTGGTAAATCAATCCTTAAAATTTCAATTAGCAATTTCATTAGTGCTGGCGGGGATCGGATCCCAGTATTACGAATAGAAAAATGAAAATTTTGAAGGTTTTCTTTCATTCCATCACCTAGTGCAAGGATTCGATATTAATTAATAAAATTACTTAAAAATCATAGAGACTTTATAGTAAAGGTACTTGGTGGACAACCATATCTAAAAAATCATTAGGCGTACAGTGGATCGTGTATGTATTTATCATTCTTAACTTACCACTTGAATTCACATTGGTTGAGGAGGTGTCACCAGTGAGTTAATTTATTTTGTTTTACATTTATAGCGGCCCACATCATTTCCTATTGTCTTGTACAACCTATGTTTGTTGGAACAGATGGTATTCTTTTCACTGATATGGTAATAACTGTTTGTGGAACGTCCTAACTGTCAATTCAACGAAAACTGAGCACTGACTAGATAGGAAAGTAAAACAAACAGCAGCGTCTGTATTTGATTATGCTAATGCTCGCTAATAACAATAACAACCGCTAAAATAGTAATCGCTCATAAATGTTATCGTCGATTATAAGAAGATCAATACATTTTATTTTATTACCATAGAATTTGTATTGGATTGGATGCTCTCGTCTCGTAACGAAATCACATATTTCTCGACTTTTTAATTAGAATTTGAATATGGAAATATTTCTAAACATTATAAAGTCTTCATATTGTATACATCCGGTGAGCCAGGTACGAATGTTAGTTTGTTGTTTTGATATCTTCGACGTGAGCAGAAAGCAAAAATCGTCTCTGTTCCCTTGACACTGAGTCGAAAAGCATCTGAAAGTCAGTTTTCTTAGCGGCAAATAATATATTGGTATTGTTTGGACGTTCCGTGTTCCATCACTGTCAATTAGTCGCAGTGAAGAGACGTCATCAATCATAAACATTCTCTACAGAGCTCTAGAGCATCCATCGTGAGGGTCTATTGTTTAGATTTCAGATTTACCGAAATTTCATCTCCCTGTAGATATATGTCCGAGTGCAGGCTATCGCCTTCGTACAATTGTTATACTTTAAATATTTTGGTAGATATTCCTTTTTAATTTGAATATCTAGGTTTACTATATTATGGTTGCTTGTTAGCATATTTCTCACCGTATTAACTAGGAACATATTAACGTTAAATTTGTTCTTAAATGCGAACATAGTTTTTTTACGTAACTATCTGCTTCACGTGATTGGTTGGTGAGGTAGTTCACTACATGGTTATGTAAGTCTACGATGAAATCCTTTATTTATGGTTATTAGCTTTAATATTTTTAATAATTAATTCATCAGAATCTTACGAGTGCAGGTGCTTGTCTACATATTTTTTATTTTTATTTAAAATGTATTGTGTTTCTTGGAAATTGAAAATAGCTTAAATCGAAGGAAATCCACCTACTTCCATAGAATATTTCTTTGTCTCATAAATACATTTCTTTACAATAATTCGTAATGTCGAAGTTGGTTAAATGGTTTATTACTTATTCACGCACTTGAATTTCATAATTGTTTCAAAAGTCAGTATTGTTTTTAAAGAGCCGAAAAATTAAAACACTAGTTTATTAAAAATTAAGTGTTGTCCAAGTATTGTTTATTTGTCACATTGTTTTTGAGGTAAAATATAAAAAAAAGACATAATAAGGTCAATGCGGAGACGAAGTTTTTATTCATATATATTCAAATATTGTTTTTATTACCTTCATCAATCTACTTTATCGCGATGAGTAGACTCATCGACTTCGTACGTTATTTGATTTTAGCCCAGTCATGTCTATTTAGCGAAATAATTATTGTCCGACTTATTTGCATTGCGCACTTTTATTACTTCGAAGACATCTGTGTTGGTTTTAAAATTCGCGTTGTAACTGCGAAATTATTCAAAGTGTCAGGTGCTATAACTCGAGTCGCATTGAGTGCAACTCAAAATTTACGTGCACATGCCTCAAATGCCTAATTTTTAAATGGGTAAAACGCCACGGACTAGAAACATCACGTAATAAACTTTGAACGTCACTAACGACGAGTGATGCTTCAGCCTTTTTTTCTTCTGTGTCACAGCGTTCTCGCGGTATTTTCGATGTCGTGCGTGAACAGTCCGGGGGAAAGAGAGAACAATAGCTGTCACATAAATACATGTGATTGATTGACCCGCACCCGTCTAATGCTTATAGGAAGCAATAAACAGCTGGCGATTCTGTTGAGAACTGAGTGTGTGCTTTAAAATATGCAGTTTGGCTAATGTATCCTGTCGATCACGATAGTTGTTTCAAAATGGTTATAGTGCCCCATTTTCGGCAGACTTGTGGACTATATTTGGTTCTTTGAGTTTGTTACAACGATTCGAATGTTTAAAGTTAAGGATAATATTGGTTGTTTATACAGTCTTTGTTCAGGTTTTTAAAAGTATTGTTTTCTTATTTAGTATTAGCTTATAAAACCTCACTAGAATCTGATGAAAGTATTGTTATATTTTTTTTTGTATTAGTGACAACAAAAAAAATATAAAATAAACTTTCTCTTTTTATCAAAAAGGAAATGTTTAATGATACTCTAAATCCGTCCACCGTCCCTTGTCCGATGGATGAAAGGATATGTCGTTTTGTAGCTCACCGGTTTTCCTGTCATCGCCATCAAATAATCTCAGTAGACTTTCATTTCAGACTGGCTTTGACATGTGTAAGCCCTCCGTAAACATTAAGAAGATATTCCGATTGGTTACTGTATCCTATATAGCTCATTGGTGTCAGGTGAGTCAGCTATGCGGAGTAGCTCTGCTTTGTCGGGGCTGTCATCGGAACGATCGCCCGTCATTGCATGTCCACCTCGCGCATAGCACGCACGCTTGCATTACGCAGCGCACCACCCCTCGAAAGTGTACATGACTAGTTGTCTCTCTCCTTTGCTCTGATTCGCCCGTTCCAGCCGCAGCTGTCTCCCTTCAGCGGAGGGCGTGCGGGGAGAGGGCGCTGCAGGCGGGTCGTAAATCACGCGGTATCTCATTCCACGCGGGACCGCCGTCGTTACCGCATGTTCCGCACTCCCCGTTCGACCGGCATCGCGGCGCGTCTTTCGCGTCGTGTTTACTTCCAGTCGCTCTTGGGAAGTCAATTGTTCTCTTGTAAAACAGTGTATAGAATTGATAAAGTGTTGTTACATGGATCCGAGATACATCAGAGTATCGCAGTTTGGAGTATATTGAAAAAATTTCGTCCAAAATGATCGTCGAGCCCGACCATGTGAGGTAGGTTCTAGTGCTAGTTCATTAATTCCGTTGTTTTGGTTTTTTTTACTTGTTAATGGTTTTTTGTATTAGAATATCCCAAATATATTTTTGTTTTTGATGTGAATATGCGTTTGACTGCAAATTACAATACAAGATTGCATTGTCTTGAATAGAAACTTTTTATTTTTGTATTCATTTTAATTAAATCTGATTGTCTATTTCGATTTTGTGTCACATTTTAAATTATTCGAATTAATTTAAATTAAACATGTCTTAATACATAAAGTTTTTAGAAACTTACGAATATTTTTGTATCAAATTTATTAAACTGATTTTAAACTTTCCAAAGTGGTTTACTAAATATTATTAATATACTGAATTAAATCAAGGTTTATTTTTTAATAACAAATTATTGACATTTAGTAGTCTAAGAAAGAGTTTACTAACTTTTAAATACTACAAGTAAGTCGCGTATAAGTTTCTCTGGTAAGAAACACACGAATTTAATTTAAATTTGTTCAATGTTTGTAAATGTTTTAAGATAGATACTACTATATTCTTTTACGAAACATGTATTTGTTCGATCACTGTTAAGGACTTTCAAAATTTTAAGCGAGTTATGTAGTCCTCAATGGTTAATGTTTCTTATTCCAAATTCCTCCACAAGCTCGTTCTTTAGTGAAACGCTTCTTTAATAAAATGTTTTCGTCGGAATCATAATTAATTATGCTCAGGTTGCTAACACATATGTTATCAATGTTTATGTGAATCAGTCCGTATTATAAATTCTATGGAGCAAATGATTTGAAAGTATAATTACCTACTACGCTGCTGGTCGTTGTTGTTTTATTATTTGATTATTTAAGAAAATTTTTGTCGATTTCGTACACTGTGGATTTTAACATACTTAATAAAGGTTCTATTATAATTGTTGATAATTGATAATTAATAGATAACATAGCTTTGATATCTTAGATTGTAAGTTAAGTTACGTGATAATTGTTTACACTTTGAATTAATGAAAATAATATAATATACTAAATCAATTTCAACTCTAATTAATGTAAAAACTCGAGCAATACTTATTTGGTGTATCAGTTTTAGAGATTTCGGCTTTATTTTCCGAAACTAATGTTGAAAAAATCGTTTATAAACTATGGTACTGATGGAACAATAACTTTTGAACTATGATAAGGTCAGATGATTTTTTTTTCAGTAACATATTCCATTCGGGATTTTCTTGATTTAATGTAAAAAAAATCTACCTGGTAACAGGATTAACCATTTCACTGTTCCGTGACTCATATATAAACATTTCAATTGTTTAACTATTGTGGTTTATTTTCGCGAACGGGGAAGTTGTTTAGAAATTTAGTGATATTGATACTAATAATAATTTTATTATTGTCCACAGGGAAAGCCCGAGATGTCTGTCGCGGGAGTCGTCGGGTGCGCCGCGATGTCCCTCCAACGACTCCGTGTATTCCGGAAGGAGTGCGCCAGGGCTGCCCCTCCCCGCGGCACTGACAGCGGTCCTCCCGGCTGCCCTCCCGGCCGCGTTATTGCCGCCACACTCGGCTGCAATGGCGGCGTACTTGGGCGCGGCGGCCGCTGCCGCCCAGCAGCGACTCCTCATGTCCTGCCAGGAAGACCTCATTGACTCGGAGCGCTCTGACGCCGTCCTCGACTTCAGCACGAAACGCAGTGAGTCCCCGCAGGACGAAGATGACGATGACGACGCCGTCAACCTCAGCAAAACGCTCGAGAACGGCCCTCTCGATCTCTCCGTTGGGACCAGGAAACGAGGGCCCGAGGATTCCCCGTCCCCAGTTCCCACGAGGAAAAGTTCCCGGCCGGCCGAGTTTAAGCCCACACCGTCACCCTGGTCGACGCCGGTAGCGCCGCATTTACCGTACTTCGCTGCAGCGGTCGCTGCAGCTAACTTATCTCCGAAAGGCGGCGTACCGGCTGACTGGAACGGGAAGTTAAAACATGGGGCGCCCACGCCCAGCGACGCGACTAAAGCGTTAGAAAAGATGAGTGAACTGAGTAGGTTAGGCGGTGAAGAACTGTTTAGGTCTGTCCAAAACGCAGCTTTGGGCGCTGGACTGACGCCGAATGCAGCCGCACGTCACTCCGCCTGGCAGTCACACTGGCTCAACAAAGGCGCCGATCAGACTAAGGATGTCCTCAAATGCGTTTGGTGTAAGAAGAGCTTTAATTCCCTCGCGGATCTTACTGTACACATGAAGGAGGCGAAACATTGCGGTGTAAATGTGCCTGTCCCGCCATCGACGGGAGCACCTTTACCTCCATCGCTGCAGCCGCCTTCGAGTTCACCGTCTACACCATCACACAATTCGACATCTTCCAGTGGCTCCTCGAAGCCGAATCATAACGATCTAAATATGCTCATTAAAGAAAATATGCCAATACCTAGAAAGTTAGTTCGCGGGCAGGACGTATGGTTAGGTAAGGGAGCCGAACAAACTAGACAAATTTTGAAATGTATGTGGTGCGCGGAAAGTTTTCGATCTCTAGCCGAAATGACGAGTCACATGCAGCGTACGCAGCATTATACTAATATCATATCTCAGGAGCAGATTATCTCATGGAAATCATCCGACGACGGTAAAGGCTCCAATTCGAACGCCCCGGGTTCTAATAACGCTGTTCCTCCGACCACGGGCACTAGTAGTCACGTTAGTGCCGTATTAACTTGTAAAGTTTGCGATCAAGCGTTCAGTTCTTTGAAGGAACTTAGTAATCATATGGTTAAAAATTCGCATTATAAAGAACATATTATGAGGTCTATTACTGAAAGCGGTGGTAGGAGACGGCAAACACGTGAAAAGAGAAAGAAGTCATTACCGGTTAGAAAACTGTTGGAGCTCGAAAGAGCGCAACATGAGTTTAAGAATGGAGAAGGCAACGGAGTTCCGATGGGCAAACCTATCAGGGACTTCAGCGCGGGTAGTAGGATTACTTGTGAAAAATGCGGTGATAAAATCGAGACAGCTGTATTCGTCGAGCATATTAGGCAGTGTATCGGTGGCCCTATGTCGAATAGCCAAAGGAATTTCCTTAAGAGCGCGCTTCTCTCTAATAATATCATACCACCTGATGTTCCCGGGCACATCACGCCAACAAGCCGCGATGGTCGTAAAAGCATTAACGAGGAACTGCCCTCTCCTGGTTCCGCTCACCATCGTTCCCCATCTTCGGTAAACGATTCATCTCCAAGTTCCAAAGACGCGAACGCGAGCAACGACAAAAGCTCGTCGCCATCTGTATTAAACGCCATAGAACAATTAATCGAGAAGAGTTTCGATACTCGTTCACGGCATTCCGTTCCTGGTATGCCCGGTGCCCCATCCCACGCTCCCATCGGTTCTAGTATCCTTAAAAGATTAGGCATAGACGAGAGTGTAGACTATACCAAGCCATTAGTAGACCCGCAAACAATGAGTATGTTAAGAAGTTATCATCATCAGCAAGGGTACGGGCGTCGCGAGCGCAGTGGCAGCGAGTCAAGCTCGATGTCGGAAAGGGGCGGTAGTAGAGTCGAATCTCTCACTCCCGATAGGAAATTAGACGCGTATCACATGACGCCTCGCACGACGCCAGACACGCGAGGTTCACAAACTCCCGCTTCCGAAGATCGTCCCACTGAGGTTAGAATAAAGAAGGAAGTAACGGACGAGGACGAACGCGAGAACGGTGTCGATTTGAGCAATCAAACGGTTCGCGTTAAAACCGAAGTGGAGGAGGAAGAAGAGCCGGCTAGGCCGAACAGTGCGACGGAAGAGGACGTAAAACCGACCATCCCAAAGCGTGAAAGCGAAGGCCCTAGTCCAGCAGCTAGTCCTCGAAGTCCATCAAGTGATCGGTCCGGTCCCACTCCGGGTTCAGACAGAAAGCCGGCTTCCAGTTTAGGCGCGCTTTCGTCTATGTTCGATAATTTAGCTGGAGGTGGATCTAATGAGCCCAGTTCTTCTCGCCGCGGTGGGAGTCATCCTCTCGCGGCTTTGCAAAAGTTGTGTGATAAAACCGAAAGCAATCCTTCGCGAGCCCCGCCCCCGGCGCCATCGCCCGCTGGTCCTCCGAGCATCTTGACATTTAGTTGGGCGTGTAACGATGCCGTCGTCACAGATTCAATTATGAAGTGTGCTCTCTGCGACACTCCATTTATCTCAAAGGGCGCTTATCGACACCATCTTTCTAAAATGCATTTCGTAAAAGACGGCGCTCTACCAGAGCCAGTCCCCGTGAAGGCTCCACAAGCGGCTGGTTCGCCTGGCGCCCACAAGGGCGGTGGCTCGAATGCTGCTTCACCCCAAGACCCTCGAAGCCCCTCCCAGTCCTTCGAAGAGAGCCCCCACTCCAAGTTCCTCAAGTACACGGAACTCGCGAAACAGCTATCCAGCAAATACGTGTAGATAGGGTCGAATCGGCCATCAGTTGTGATGATATCATATCCCGCTACGTTGAACCTAGGTACCTAGGTTTTAGTCGCCGCGGCGACGCTAAGTATTTCGAAACTCTTTGCCAATTTAATTATTTTAGGTAATCGTTAGAGTTCACCGCATAGTTCGGTTAGTGTAATTATGAATAGCAACATAAGTATACGCCAAACGTCTTACGTTCGTTTAGATATAAGAGAATATTTTCAAAATATTGCCTTTAGGTGAATTGGGTCGGTTGTCGTGCGACGCGCGGTCCTCGCCGGCCGCGGCTTATCTTCCACGCTACGTTGTAATTCCATTTTCCAATTGTATATATAAGTCGCATTAAGTCTTAAAAGTTCAATTCGATCTCTTTGTAAATGTATATTTTTTTCTAATGACCAGAGGAGTGAAGTTACTTTCGCGATCCGGTATCGCCACTTCGATCGACTTCGCGCGATAAATGCGTTTAGACGTCGCAACGTTGACCTTCAGTATTCGATAATAAAACTGTTGCAATATCATTTTCTTTCACGTTACTTAATTTGTCTATGTAAATCGGAGTTAGGCTTAACGTCCTTAGTTATTCTATGTATATTTTGAAGGTGTCGTGAGGTGGAACGGCGGCCGATGCCCGCAATCTCGGAGATTCAATCTCAGTCGGCAGTACGTTGTACATACGTGATTCGTCATTGAATGCAATATAACAGTCTCCTTAGTGTAAATTTTGCTCTAGATCCATACGCTCTCCCCGCGAGATTGCTATTTATTATTTAGTGATAAGTGCGTAATTAGGTGACCTTACTGTGAACACTTGTATACCATTGTACCAGCGTTATTCGGTTGTCCAAACCAAGCTATATATTAAAAAAGTGATAATACGTTATACAAATTTCATTTCTTTAAAGGACGACTACATTCGTATACGGTTAGACTTTCGATTGTATTGAGAGAAAAGCTTCCAATTTTAACAACAAGATATACGAGTTGTATATACGGTACTTGCGAGTGAAAAACTCTTTTATATTTAATAAAAATATTGTAAACTGTCTAAAATAAGTTTCAGAAGATATCAATCGATTCATTTGTGATTTGCGAATTCGTAATGTAACTGTTAATCACGTTAGTGTACAATTTGTTTTTTTTTAATTAAATTTGTTCGTAGGCTCTATGACCGTTTCCTTTTCGTTTGTTTTTTTTTTATCAGATATATCTGTACTTATATTTGTTTTGACAGTTATCTTACGAATACGCATCACAAGTGTGATGTTTAGAATCGATAAACTATCATTTTAACGATAATTAATGAAACATACGACAAATATTATGTATACGCTAGCTCTGATGAGAGATTTTTGCTCATTCATTAAACGAAAAAAAAATGGTGTTGAAATATTGATTTTACCAAATTAAATAATCTTATTTAATATTTTATGTTGTATTTCAAAATGCAATTAAAAGCTCAAAGAAATATATATGTTAAATACTTTAATTATGTTTATTTCATTTATTTTTACCCAGTACGTACTGAACACGAACCTCACACTACACCCCACACTGTATAAAATGTTCAAATTTGTTTATAAAGAACAACATAAATGAACAACTTACAGAGAAGCCCACTTCCAAGTTATTTAAAAAAAGATTACTAATAAAGCCATTAACATTAGTAAGAGGAGTATTTCGTGGACAGTAGTCCAATAGCGAAATCGAACCACCATTAGTAAAATAGCGCCCTATACTCACATAGCGCGAAATGGTTTCCTTAATAGTTTTATTAGGAGTACATATTTAAATTAAAGTAAAGCTATAGCCTATGTACGTCCCACTGCTGAGCACAGACTTCCCCTCACTTCTGAGGGAATTTTAGGTCAAGGAAGTATCCACCGCGCTTCGGTGGGCTACACATGTCTGAGAAATAAAAAAAATTCGAAGACTTGCATGCAGGTTTTCTCACGATGGTTCCTATTAATGCCGAGCACATGGTAAATCATCAATTAAAGGCGAGGATCAAACCCGGGTTGCTTGCGTGCTGTGAAATTTACACATATTTATTAAATATAATTCCACTGGTGTAATTTTCTTTAATTTTACAAAGCGTCACACCTGCAATCCTTTAGGGACATAGGCCAAATAGCCGTCAGCTGCTTGATCCACGTTTAGTTCAAAATTGTGAAGGAATGGGTGATGGAATGATGGGTGGTTAGTCCAACGCCTACACAATCAAAAACCGAATAACCCATTAGTCACCTTTTACGACTATGCTAGGCAAGTTATAAACAGTAACTGGCACATAATATTCTGTTATAAGTCCCACATTTACATGGGATATCCTAGACCAAAATTTATATTTAAATAGAGATCCACCCCGGCCTTGCATAGGTGATTTCTGGATCTCGACAACGGCGCCATCTACCGGGTCCAAATGTAAATCATCCCAGGGACCCACTCAAACACACTAAAAATGTCATCAAAATCAATTTAGCCATTTTCGAGTTATATACATCTTTAGATATATATATATAAAGATAAAAGGGACAAATTTTTTAAATGTGTTGTCATAGTGAGTACAATTTGGCGTGTGGTGGCCGTAGTGGGGTTTATCACCCCATTTTGTCATGTTGTTTTAAGATATGCTGGACAAATCCATGGTGTCTGCCAAGCGAGGCGATTATGCCAAATCCTCCATTATACCTAGAGTCCCATGTTCAGCGGTCGAGTTTTACAGGCTGATGATGAAGAAAAAGTAGGCAGAAATTCTAAACATTTTATGGATATAGTGACGTATCAATTTTCATCGCCCTTGGCACTGACCTTGCGGGCCTTAGCTAAAATCTGCTGCTGAATTGAACTGAAATGACATATCTTATGGTAGCAAAACCGATTTTACAAATATGTATGTACAATATTTACATAATAAACTCTCACGCCTGCCACTCAGACAGGTAGACAACGTAGAACAGCGTATAAAAGTCCACTGCTGACATAGGTCTCCCAATAGATTGTTTCATTGGGAGGATTTTGCCATATCTGCCACGTTTGGCAGGCTGGCAATAGCTTTTATTATTTTAAGTTGTTATCAGAAATATGTCCATCTCTTGCTTCAGTATCCTCTCTGTCGCCTCTTACGACATCCACGGCACGATATGGGGCAGTGGATACTTACACCGCTACTACTCGATTATTGCAGAGACTGTGGGCTTCCAATTAACACTATTCTGACACCTCTCTCTCGCCTCTTTCTCATCCAAATACGTATACATACTCGTCGGTTATGGGTTCTCTTAATTTTATCATCAATGTGTACCAGCCACGATAATAACTGCATTAGTTATATAAAGCTTTATAATAATGTTTCCAGCAGCAGCTGTATAATAAAATACATATATAATAAAAGGTGTTAGAAAATAAAATAACATTTAATTACAACTTATATAAATTGGACCTATCTAAATTAGTCTTATTCATAACAAAATAATCACACACCAAAAGAATACGAGTGCTGTACGTAAGAGAATACGCTACTCCATTTTATACCGTGGGTAAGAGGCGATTTTGATATGAACAATATCATAAAAATCTAACGGCTTTGGATGACGAGATGACGATATCAACACTAATGTGGCAGTAGTAAGTAGGATATAATTGGGGGCTGTGAAGGTGTTGGCGGTGAAGTGATGCAGAAACCCGAATTCTATCTATTACCCGATCTGAGGCCCATTACTCGGTATGACGGTTCGAACGGCAGAATCCTATAATATTGTTCACTGAGCGATGCTCTGGTTTTTAATCTGACAGACAGACCGGTCCAAATTTACAGCCCTGAATGCCATTAAAATATCAGTGCCAAGTATCACGTACCAAATAATAAATATCACATCAACCTAAGCGTTGGGGATATGTCACAACAAGTATCATATGCCACGTACCACGTATCAACAAAGACGTGTCACATAATGCGAAGGTTTTTATTTTATTTTTTAGACGATATCACAATCAATACTGGTAACTGCTGTGTATTAGCTGTTTGTCTGATCAAGTGTAACATATCTCAATAAACAATATTATAGGATTCTGCAGTTCGAGCCATCATATCGAGTAGAATGTAAATTCTACCCTATTGTAGTAGACGTCGTCAATCTGCCTACCAAGTTTTACGATAAATACATATCCTCCCTACAACGGGAGTGGTTTATATCCGGCAGTAGCTTGTACGAACAACTGCAACACAAGGGTCATTACTGATGAAGGAAGAAGCAATGATTAAACAGTTCCCTGATAGTAACTGCTGGGCATTGTAAATTGTAACCTACTTTGAACAGATCTCCAGACCGAAATTCGGTCATGACTGCCAGTTTCAACGGAGACTAGCCAGCTGCACAAGACAGGGTGCATGAATGTGTTCGCAAGCATAGGTGCACTTGTAGTGTTATGCTACTTACATATCATTTTACACTATTTTTCCATTCTATTTTGATTTTCTGCATTCATATTTTGCATCACTTTTCACGCTATCAGTTATGCTACTTACATATCATTTTACACTATTTTTCTATTCTGTTTTTGATTTTCTGCATTTATATTTTGCATCACCTTTATTTCTATAGGATCCTGTAACGTTTTTACACAATAACAAATCATTTTAAATTCGTATTTTCACGCTATCAGCACCGTTTAAATCGCTGTCAATGGAGTCTTACCTTTTTCTATATTTTATTGAGTTCTCCGTAACTCTGCAATTTCAGGTTTCTTGCGCGCTGCCGCGCTATAGTTTTTCCTATATGAATAATATCTCATTTCTTACTTAAATGTAACTGTTTTTCAATTACATACCTAAAACCAAAAATTTATATTTTTGACAACCATTATTTATATGGATGTTATGGTAACTTTTATTCAAATTCGTCACTGGTCTGATGTTCTTATTTCGATATTTCCACATAAATACTCTTTTGCTCCAGGTCATTTACAATAAATTTCCTTTTAATTTAAATAATTTCTCGTTCTCTCTAAAGAGGTATAAAAGCCGAACAATCGGAGAATACAGGGAGTCTCGCTTCAGTTTTCAAACGTGAAGCATCTACTAAAGGCCTTATCCCGGGGCCGCATTGCCCCGGGATCCTGCAAGCCTACATCTACATTTGAAGTCGTCGGCGTAGTCTACTTCAAGCGCGGGGCCACACTACTCCGGGCGCTACGACTGCTTGCTCCAGGCGCTGAGTGCACCTACTGCCCGCGCTACCTTTGGGCGCTACGACTGCTTGCTCCAGGCGCTGAGTGCACCTACTGCCCGCGCTACCTTTGGTCGCTGCGACTGCTTGCTCCAAGCGCTGAGCGCACCTACTCCAGGCGCTACGTGCGCCGGCTCCGGACGCTGCGTGTGCCCAGACCAGGCGCTGCGTGCCATCACCATCATCATCATCATATTTCATTTTTTTTATAAAATTGTAAATACCTTTTTAGAAATTTAAATATATTATTTTCTTGTTCTTCTTTTGTTGTTTTGTTGTTCTTAGGTTAGGTTCTATTTTTTTTAATTGTCGCTTCACGACACACTCTACATTACGTTATTATCAAAGACCAACGGTACGCTAAACCGACACGACCGGAGCGTGATCAGGCGCGGAAACAACGACTTTATTTGCTTTCCGCACAGGGGTGAGATACTAATTTAAATTTTCTGACCCCAGGCTGTTACTGAAAATTTCTTGAGAGAAAACCAATAACTGATTATGACCCGAGATCGAATCCCGGAATCGAACCCTGGACCACATGGTCAACAGTCGGGTTTTCAACCCTTAAACCAACGAAACAGTCACTGCGAACGGACTGCGAACAAAGAAAGTTGCAGGTCACTTCAGAGCTATAGAATGGTATACAATAATAACGAAATTCATTTAAAATTAGCAAACCTCTAGACGACATTAAGATGAAAGCGCCAGGGCGGCCCGTGAAATTCAAAATTTCTTACGTGTTTTGGAATTTGCAGGTCAGGGTTAGGTTTTATGTTTAACAAAGTATGATTCGCGACCGTAACGAGTATGTATTTACAGAATTATAATCATTAAAATCAACAATAAAACCCTCTAAGATCTTATAATCCCATTGTATGACTATTTCCAGAAAAACTCATTCAAAGGGGTTATATGATATACAAGATACAACCTAACACTGACCTGCGAATTGCAAAAAACGTAAGAAAATTTGAATTTCGCGGGCTACCCTGGCGCTTTCACCTTAAGATGTATACGCTTTATAAAAGGGATCATTTAAATATTAACAGTATAGATGGTTGATAATAACTCCTGGCAAAGATTCGATTTGATTTGTAAACTATTATTTAGAAAAGAGATAACCCCTGAGTTTCCTCCTGGTTACAATAAGGACAGAATTTTTCCAAACTATTGGCAGAACATGTAGACGTTTGAAGTTTTAATTTCTTACGTCGAAAAAGTTTTCATTTCATTTCACAAACAAATTTCATTTAATTTCAATTCATAAGTGATTGTCAATAAGATGTATTTACTGCCGTGTGGTTGAGGCGTAAGTAAATCCACCTCACTCATTTCGGCCCATGGCAAGAGGCAACTATGTGATATCTCAAAATGAAATTTTATGGCTTCCGTAGACTGCGGTATAAACATCTCATTAACGCCAGATGTAAAATACGCAGATCAGCAACGAAGATGCGAAAAATCAATCTGCTAATACGCCTCCTTACCACAACGATTAAGGCTTATTCTGGCTCTTAGCTCCCTAAAAATGGGGAGGCCCACACCCAGCAGTGGAATTACACGGGCTGTAACGTTTCAGTGGCAACCTCTTTAAATACGTATATGCCAACTTTGCTACTACGCCACGTGCCTATGCGATCAATCCGAGTGTAACCTAAAGCATGAGGCCTCCGTGGAAAACGTTCGGCTTAGTGTTGTAATGACGACGTAGTAATTCAAAAATATATTTCGTTGACTGATGTGGAATGGTATGCGGATTTTTGATTAATGTGTAATCAATTTAAGTTGTTTTTTAATCGATGTTGCACTGCATTTTCTTATCAATATAACATTTTCTTGCTAAATGATTGATTCAAAGTAAATTGTTAAGGGTTCTTGTATTGATTATTATTTATCAGCGATTAAATGCTTCTTTTGGAATCTGATAGGTGAGAGAAAAATAATCTTTTAATAAATTCCAAATTATTTTGCCACGTGATGGGATCGTAAGACTATTTATTTATGTATTTTTTCTTTTTTTTAAATAAAAATACTATTACTAACGATCCCTGTAATCACTTCTGGTAAGCTTAAATGCTTGTGTCAGGAGTGATTCATGACTGTAGTTGAATGGCGGATTCAAACCCGCGACCATTGAAGTTCGCGGTTCGCACCCTGCCATTAGGCTATTGGTCACTTTACTTTGTCTATCACCCTTTTAGCCCCTTGGGTGTCGTAAGAGACGATTATGGAAGTTTGAGAAATGCCACATATTTAACATCGCCAGGAAATCTGCATGTCAAATCAATCTGCCACGAAATATGTGAATTTTTTATCATTTATCGATTTTTTTTTGCTCAAAGTTACCACTTTACCTTAGCGGTATAAATAAAGTAAAGAGTAGACTATGTTCTTTACAAAAGGTACAATCAATTTCTAAACTCTTTCATTTCACGTTTCACGTGCTATGGCATTTTGAAAATTTAATTGATTAATAAATATAAGAGGTTGATAGCAAAGAAGACGATCGTTTTTGGGCCCACTAGAAACTTTAACGTAACTTAATTTTATTTCACATAAAAAGATACCAATTTAATATAGTAACCGGCCCAAAGATTTTATGAAAATGTAATCGGCATTATAAAATCTGGAAAAAAAAGTTTTTTTGATATTCGTGAATTGGCTAATGTAATATGAATAATTTAAAATTAAAAATTTTGTACAGCCGACTTCAATATAAGCGATTTCAATATAGGTTATTTAAGAATAACTCAATAACCTTTGGTCCGACCTTGATCAAATTCATATGGGACCACATGAGAACTATCAGCTTTCATATAAAAAAAGAATCATCGAAATCGGTTCGCCCAGTACAAAGTTATGAGGTAACACACATAAAAAAAACATACAGTCGAATCGAGTACCGTCTCCTTTTTGGAAGTCGACAGAAAAATGCGTATAAAGAAGAACGAACTACTAAAAAAAATTCCATCAACCTTAAAGCACCTATAAATGCTGAATGTACACACGACTCTCTTTTATACTATTAATTATTGACCAGTGCACTATTTTAACTTATAATATCGATGAAAACTACTAGACAATCGCTTTTAGTTTGTATATTGTGATATTCATATTTTAATTGCGAATACATAAATATACTTGAAGACAAAATTGAGAACTCCAAAGGACGTCACGCAAAGCAAGTCTAGGGTTAAAAAATGTTCCTCGTAAACCCTCAGAGAACAGGGATGATTTAATAAGTATGATAACATGCCTATCGAAAAATAGCAACCTTGATTTGTGCGCGCGGGATATTAAGGATATTTTCAGAATAAGGCCACGTAATGACAGGGAGAAAAATCCCCCCATAATATTCGAACTAGGAGCCACGATCTTGAAATCTGAACTACTAAAACAGTCTAATGAATTTTACACCAAAAATAAGTGCAAGTTAACAGTGGTAGAGCCACACGACAGCTTTTGCTGTCGCACGGATGGGCCGGCTCGAACCGGGGTGGTACCACGACCTCACAGAATACCAGCGTGAATTAGAGGTTTACCACTGCGTTTCGCTTGGTGAGTGCAGGTGGCCGGAGGCCTTTTTTACTGGAAATGAGGCATTCCATCTTAGTCCTCACGGGTGACAACGCATTTGCATTTTTATTTGGAATAGAAGATAGAATTAGATGTCTATGGACCGCAGCTACTACTTACCATCAGGTGGACTGTGTGCTCGTTTGTCACCCTTTTTCTATAAAAAAAAACCTTTATTTAAAACGCAACTTTTCACATACTCATGTTACAAATAACTTCATCTCAGTCCATACTAGCGCCACCTTTTGAGCGGAAAATGTTTAGCCCTAATTGTCGTACATGCGACCACCGATCACGTGGTCCCGGGTTCGAATCCCTGGTCTAAGTCAAAATCAATTACTGGGTTTCTCTGTCAAGAATTTTTTGCAGCTCGAAGTCAAGAAGTTGGCGGTGTTTCACGTAGTCAATTTTAAACTGTGTGCATATTAAATATTATGTTGTATATTTTATGAAGGTGTTTGAGTGTACGTGTAGATCGAATAAATGTTTATCGAAATAAATGTAAAGACATTAAAATATATGTGCCAAAAACCCAACAATTTAAAATCACACTGAAAGAGACATCTCAACTCTAAGAAACCTTACCTTAATCATAATAATGACGTCATTTATATTTGTTTGCAAATTTCACACATACCGACGACTAAATAAAAATTTACTCATACATTTCCCTTTTTCAAAGAAAACGTTGATAGTAACGAAAAGAAAAACGGCAATGAAATACCGCCAGAGGTTATACGGCGAGGTAGACGGCACGTCAGTCAAACATTTGAAAACTCGCTACCATTGTAAGCTGTGTAGAACATAGAGAAGGGAATTCGTGCTACAACCGCGTTTTTTATAGAATAACGGTGACAAACGAGCACTCAGTCCACCTGATGGTAAGTGGATGCTGTGGTCCATACACATCAAAATTTATACTCGATTAAGAATCAAAATGCACATACGTTGTCACCTCTGAGGATTAAGATGGAATGCCTCGTTTCCAGTAAAAGGGTCTCCAATTCTCTACACTCACCATACGAAACACAGCAGCATTAAGCTGCTATTTTACGCTAGTATTCTGTGAGAGCGTGGTCCTATCGCGGTCTAGTTAACCCATTCGTGCTACTATCATGGTATAGCTACAGCTTGGCTACCACGTAAAAATTATTAGAATTTAGTAGAGTAAATGAAGACTTTGTAACTAAAATTTTAGTAGGTAGGTACTTTTTAAGCTAACAATATTAGTCAAAATACATATGCCGTATTTACACGTACATTAAACGTTTAATCCAGCATGTTTATAATAGATTCCTAGTTGTAAGGGTACGGGTTGGTTTGAATTCTGAAAACTAGTTTTCAGGTTTGGTTTTATTATCCTCGTGTTGTCTCGCGTTTTGGATGTAACGAAACTCAGCAAAACTCCATTTACAATGCTTGGTGTTTACTGTGGAGTTAAGTGATTACAGTACTATAGCTCGAACTTATGGCTAAACGCAAATTTGTAACATCATCATTTTCGACAATTTAAAAATAGGAGGAGGTTTACAATTCAACTGTATGTTTTTTTTTCGTATGTATCTTAAGCGATACGTTCGTCAGCTTACTATATCTTATATATAGCAGCACTATACCTATGCATCGACTTCACGAATAAGAAATTATTTTCTTCTTTCTAGTTCTTTGTAGTCAATTTTACTTTTTATTAAAAGGTAATTTCAAGAAACTACAGTTACTTCTTGAAAGGTGAACTGCTAGAATCATAGTATGCTACGCCCCGATAACAGTTTATAGAGCGTAGATAGATCTTCTTTACCAGCCCGTAAATGTACACTGCTGGACTTAGGTCTTGTTGCCATTGGATTCACCTTCATCATCGCACATGGTAGAACCTTGAAAGTAGAAGTGACACACACTCACAAAGCTGACTGAGAAAATCACGCACTTGGCATAGTACTTTGAGTTAATACAAACAGTTGCGTGTAATCTCAAGTACATTATCGTCAAAGCGAAGACCCTGATCGATCAGGAAACCAGAATTTGGAGTCTAATTTACATGTTGTACTGTCTCACCGCGAATGCTATTTAAGTACAGTCTACCCGTCCCTTTAACTTCAACGCCTGTATTTGGATTTGCATGACTTCAGTAAGCGTATTTTGGTAAATTCTAATTTATTTTCTCTTCTGAACTTTCTGTATCGTTAGCAAAAAATAAGTTAGGCTAGTAAAAAGGTTGTATATCGTCGGTATATAATAAGAACTTTCAGTGCTTTATTTTACGACATATTGGCGATAAGTGAACCAAGCGTATATACCAAGTATAGATTTCCCCTAATAGGGCACACGAGTACAGCTGAGTACCGTCGTTCCTATTAATTATTACTAACTGTTTCCAATTGGTTAAATAGCTGTCGAACCATGGAACAGCTGACAATTCAAAAGTATAGTAACTCGTTTTTAATACCGATATGGAGAATAGAATAGAATAGAATATTTTTTTATTTAATTTAGATTACCTATGTAATTCTTATTGAAAGTCATTTTTTACTTTACCACTGTTTCGAAAAAAACCCTCTGTCCTGGAAATAACCAGCAAGAAACCCAACGGGACTTTTTTTTAAAGCATATTTTACATTAATGGTTGGTAGATACAAAATTTATTTTAGAAACAGCTTGGAAGCGACCACCTCATTCCCAGGGGTTATTATTTATCAACCATGTATTCATTTACACTATAATAACCCGTTTTATACAGTTTCAGCTTAACAAAACATTTAAACTTGGTAATAGAGAGAGCCTGTACACTTTTCAGGACTTTGTTGTAATAGCGTATACATTGCCCCAAGAATGAATTACTGACTCTGTGGAGCCGAGAAACTGGTATCACTAGCTTGTGTTTGTTCCTAGTGTTTACAGAATGTATTTCACTTTTTTTTACTAAAACTACCTTTGTTAATGTGAACATACATTAAATTTTCGTAAATATACTGAGAGGCCAAAGTTAATATATTTATTTCTTTAAATTTATCTCTAAGATATTCTCTCGGTTTTAGATTGTAAATAGCTCTAATGGCCCTCTTCTATAAAACAAAAACAGTTTCTGAATCAGCTGCATTTCCCCATAGCAAAATCCCATAAGGCATTATGCTATGGAAATAACTGAAATAAACTAATGTAGCTGTCTCGACACTAATGCGACCTCTAATCTTTTTTACAGCATAGGCTGCAGAACTTAGTCTGCTTGCTAATTTTGATATATGGAGGCCCCACTGAAGCTTTGCGTCGAGAGTGATGCCATGGAAAACAGTGGATACAACAGGGCTCAGTTCCTCACCATTTAAAAACACATTGGTGTTCAGATTTTTAACATTCGTTGTTGTAAATTCAATACGATTAGCTTTATCTCCGTTTAAATGTAGATTATTAATATTAAACCAATGCACTAATTTTGATATAGCATTATTCACTTCGTCACATTTAAATAATTGACGTTTAAGTTTAAGAATCACGGAAGTATCATCAGCAAATATTACTATATCACGATTATTACAAGGGAAGATAAGTCATTAATAATATACACTAGAAACAGGAATGTGCCGAGAATCGAGTCCTGAGATACACCCATTAGTACAGGTGACCCGGAAGAACTTTTACCATTGATAATAGCTTTCTTCATTCTATTACTTAAATAGGAAAGAATATGTTTAAGCGCTATGTTCTGGACACCATAGTAAGCTACAGCCTGATTAATATCTCATGGAGAACACAGGCGAAGGCCTTGGAAAGGTCACAAAATATACCCAAAGCATCCTCTGAATAGTACCATGCTCAAAAATAAGTTTAATAAGAGATATTTATGGCATCAAGTGCCCGGGAGAAATCAAGAAGGACCAGTATCGTAACCTGTAAGTATTATGTCTTGTGATGTTAAGGTATTGTCTACTACATCCATTAAGGTTCTTGATGTACTGCGAGTCCTTTTGAACTTCAGGAAACACAGGTAGTATACTTACCGTTACCGTTACAGAGTATTAAAGTCAACTGCTGAACATAGGCCTCCGCCATTGATTGCCTCATAGGGGGATAGTTGTTCTAGTTGCCACGCTTGGCAAGCGGGTTGACAACCGTAGTTTTTTTTTATTTTAGTCGTTATTAGGAAGACGCTGTTGCCCATGTCCTGATTTGTTTCCTTCTGTCGCCTCTTATGACACCCGATGAAGGAACGATATGGGGTAGTGGACATTCTTACACCGCCACTACACGATATACAGATAATATACTGTTGCACTCTAAATAATCCTTAGCTGCAGACACACGACTTTCTCCAGAACTTTCTATAAACATGTTAGAATAATAATTGGCCGTATGTCCTCTACATCTAACACATTATTTTTTGTGTTGAGTCTTAACTTAGTCTGTTTGTCTATTAAATTTACACACAATAAATACATAAAAAATATAGCATTAAGAATAGTTAATAATTTGAAATTTATATTAATAAATAAATAAAATATTATAAACATTTTGTTTTTATGTTTTGTAAAAAGTACATTATTTAGTCGCACTACTGTTTGAGTGCGGAAGGTGACATCAGAAGAAGACAAATGAAATCATCATGGATTTTGGTCCATTATGTACAAGGTTAATACTGGATATTCGCAAGTGACATACACTTTTTGAAATAATCAAAACAACATATGTAACTATGTGCACAAAAACCTAATGAAACTGAAAATTTAATTTAAGAAATGGGTGGAAGGAATAAAGTCTTAAGAGATTAATGAAAGTGATGATCAAAATCCATATAATTGTCAGAACCTCTAGATTATAATCAGAAGATATTATCGCCTTCTGTCCTTGTGAGTAAATAAAATAGCTTATATTATGAATCTTTTCTGATAATGACTTGTGTGTTTTCTCTGAACAAATCTTCAAGTATTTTAGAAAAAAAAACCATTGCATTTATCTTTTTTAAACGGCCTGGAATATAACATGATTTATTCAATTGTGTTTACTTGCGACAGCAGAATAGTTATGGATATATTTTTGTTATGGTTGGATGGGATTCATATACAATTGAGAACATACAGCCGAGAAGTCAACTAATTAGTTACTGATTGAAAATGTATAACATCTCATTAATAATTACTAAAAATAAACTATTTTTCAGCGTTTATCAGCCAATTTTTTCCCCTTACGTTCGAGTTCCCTTAACCCACACTTTGAGTAAGACAAACGTTCCCAGCCCGCCGCTGTCTGTCACTGTACATCTAATAATGGCGCTAATTAAAATGACGTTTTGTTTTATATCATCAAATTAATGGATGCGGCACCCCAGGCTCCGTGAGAGCACCGTCATTTTCAAGGGATTTATGCTAAGGACCACTTCTGACGGATAGTTTGATTTACGGGCTACATATAAATTTATCTTGTTTTTGTGAAAATATGCGGGAAGAGTTTGAAATAAATTTTGTTATTTACAAAACTGGTGCCGCCCACTGCTTACACTTAAAACGGGCGGCACAGCACTACTGTCCTGTTGTTTTACTTGCTATTTGGTATTGATGTAATTTTAACACGGCTCGATAGTATGTTATTATACGTAGATTATTATTTAGTTTTTTATCTGTTCGCTTATTGTTACTGCCCACATCTCTGTTAGAGTTGAAGAAAAAAAAATGTTGACATTTAAAATATTTAACTAACTAAAATATTTTCTAATAAAACTTAATTAAAAAGTATAAGTATCTAATGATATTATCTCAATTTTTTGAGGATGGTAGAATTAGATTCTAATATTTTTACAAGGATGTTTGTGTATATGCGCGTTCATTCGTTTGTAAATCCGTTTGTTAGTGAACTTTTTTTTTAATATCTAATTTTTTCTTTTTTTTTTAATATCTCTACATGATGATATTTATGACCAATTTCATCATCATCATCATTACAGCCCTTCACAAGTCCACTGCTGAACATAGGCCTCCCCCAAAGAATGCCACAAAGCACGGTCCTGAGCCACCTGCATCCATCGACTTCCTGCATATCTTACCAGGTCGTCACTCCATCTAGTGGGGGGACGCCCTACACTTCGCTTGCCGGTACGAGGCTGCCACTCGAGAACCTTTCTTCCCCATCGGTTGTCGGTTCTTCGAGCTATATGGCCGGCCCATTGCCACTTCAGCTTACTAATCCGTTGGGCTATGTCGGTCACTCTGGTTCTACTGCGGATATCCTCATTTCTGAGTTTATCACGCAGAGAAACTCCGAGCATAGCCCTCTCCATAGCTCGCTGAGCGACCTTGAGCTTCCTCATACGGCCAGCAGTGAAGGACCACGTCTCAGTTCCGTAAGTCATCACTGGCAACACGCACTGGTTGTACAATTTCGTTTTAAGGTTTTGAGGTATGTCTGACGAGAAGATGTGTCGTAGATTCCCGAACGCTGCCCAGCCGAGTTGAATCCGTCGATTGACCTCTCGGTCGAAGTTGGACTTACCTAGTCGGACTATTTGTCCCAGGTAAACATACTCGTCAACAACTTCGAGCTTAGTGTTCCCAACAACTACCGGCATAGGTGTGACATGGACATTAAACATGATCTTTGTTTTGTCCATGTTCATCTTAAGACCTATCCGTTGGGAAACACTATTGAGGTCATTGAGCATAGTGCTTAGGTCCTCCAGCGATTCTGCCATAAGGACTATATCGTCGGCAAATCGAAGGTGAGTGATGTACTCGCCATTGATGTTATGACCAATTTAATTTGATACAATTCAGTTAAATTTGTTTTTACCGGGATTTATGATAAGGACCTCTTCTGACGGATAGTATGGTTTACGGGATATATATAGATTTATCTTGTTTTTACGAAATTATGAAACTGTAAACCGTGTAGTGGTGGTGTATGAATATCCACTGTCACATATCGTCTCGTTCTAGTGGGTGACAAATAAGAACGAAGAAACAAGTCAAAAGATGGACAGCATCGTTTTCCTTATAGCAACTTGGTTGCGAACCCAGTTTTTAGATGAAAAGTTTATTGACAAATTTTGAAAATTTTCTGGGATTTTGTTGTAAATAATAATAATATATAAATAATATATATAATATAAATAATAATAATAATAAGTCAGTCTTTCAGGTCATCTGAGGCAACTGGGACTCCGTGACGGACTGCTCCGGACTCAAATGCAGAAAGCGGTGCTCCTCCATACTGTACGTTTCGTCTGCCGGTTTCTTTACCTTTCTTTCTAACCCTGCCGAGGATTTCCATCCTTTTTTGGATTTTTTTTATTTATTTACTTTTATGTATTTATTTTATTTTATTGATATTTATGTATATTTATCATTTTCATTTATATTTATATATTTAAACAGGCCTACTAAATGAGATAACTATATAGATATCTCACATAATAATAATAATAATTTATTTCGGACCAAGATCCATATGGGTTAGTCAGTAATTTGTAGACTAACATAATATAAACTAACCTATAAACTAACATATAACTGACATATAAACTAACTAAAATATGATAGTAACAACATTAACTATATAGGACTAAATTAATTCATATACCTCTGCCCACTTTCCACTGCAGCAGACCCGAAGCAGTGTATATGTGTCCACTGCTGCAGGAACGGACAGACTGGTTTCTCCACAATAAATAATATATAAAGGTACACCGCAGGAACTATATTAGGCTTTAAATTAATAAATGAATTACTAATTCTGTGGAGTCTAGTAACTGGTATTACAAGCCTATGTTTGTTCCTAGTGTTTAAACTATGAACATCTTTATTCTTATCAAAGCTATTTATGTTATTATGTACATATATTACATATTCATAAATATATTGCGATTTAAAAGTTATTATGATTATTTTTTTTAATTTTATCTAAGGTACTCTTTACAATTTAAGTTATAAATCGTCCGTACGGCTCTCTTTTGCAAAACAAATATGGCTTCAATGTCAGAAATAAGGATCATATTATCATACGTCTTGAACTTTTGCTGCTGCCCGTCCCTGATCTGGATATTTTACATCTGGCGTAATATTAATATCCTCCAGAACGAGTTTCGGTCACGGCGGCCAGTATTCACTGAGATTAGCCATCTGTGGACACAGAGTTCCAGAGTGTTTGCGCAAGCATAGGTGCACTCTCTATTCCCTCATTCTGACGGTAAACACAACGGCACAACCGGAGAGAGATCAAGCGCAAGACCAACGGCTTTACATGCTTTCCGAGACATGAGAATTTATTATCAGAAAAACCAAATAACTGATTTTGACCGGACCCAGGTTTCGAACACGGGATCTGAAAATCATCAGTCGCGTTTGCGACCCCTAGACCAACGAGGTAGTCATAAAAATATTACACAGTTTGGAATAAGTGTTAGATGTAAAGTAATACGTCCCTTTAACTAAACCCTCTAAATAGCGCATTAGATTGACATATAAGCCGCTAAGGTGAGTTCAAAAGGCGCCAAGCGGTGAATGGCAGCCGAAGAGTCCACTATCGGCGTGACTGATGGCTCGCCATGACCCCGTCGTTCAGTAAATAGCCAGATTTGAATCGCGCAATAAATGATTTACTTTGAGGTCGCAGTAATAAGTGGGTTGATGTTCGTTGAGACCTGTCATTTGTCTCGAGCGACCCGTTGCCAAGAGGGTAAAATAACCGGCAAGCCCCCAGGCTTGCCGGTTATTTTTCATTCGTTTTAGTTATTTGTTTTTCATTGAATTTTATATTTATGATATTTTGTGGTTATTAGGGTACAAATTATTGACACTTTCGAATTTTGAAATTTAGATTCGTCGATTACTAGACATATTTTAACGACTTTATTTTGAGAACTCTCTTTACTCTCATTACCTAAAGGAACAAAAAATATATACACACACACACACATATATATATATTCATAACACACTGAATACATAAACTTAATAAAAACGCAAGTAATTAAGATATACATGCAACAGTTTCAAATTGCTTGTACTTTAACATAAATCTTTTAATAGTGTGTACATACATCTAAAACACGTTATATCGTCAATGAACGAACATTGGTTCAAATTGTTACAGGCTTATAGATCTCCAACTTAGCATAGCAAGAGCTCCAGCGTACGTCAAAGACATTTGACGTTGCCCAATAACAATACATGCGGCAGGGACCAATAAATGCTTGGATCCAAAGTCTGAGATAACCTAAGATCCGCGGTTCAGTAGTACAGTCCTATTGTAAACTTGCCATTGGGAAATTGTTTAAATGGGTCGATATAATATGAAAGGCCAACTTTTAAATATTGGATATGATTTTAACATAATTAGATAGTATTTACGATATTTTGGTTTTATAACAGACCACTAATTCTTATTGGCTATATCTCTGTTTCAATCTAAGGAAAAGTGTCAAGTGTTAAGTAAATTGTAATATTTATTATTCCAAATCTGTTATAATGTCTTCACTAAATAATAATAATAATAATAATAATATGGCATTGACTACTGTTTTAAAAAAGATGTGTGTGTATGTTCATACGCTTGTGTTCGGATGTTAGTGATTTTTTTTGTCATATCTCTATAAGTCATGATGATATCGTCTTCATTTGATACTAAATTTCTCAATGAATAAACCTATGTACTTATTTTTTTAAATCGCTTAAGATGTGTTTTTAAACCAAAAATTTATCGAACTTACATTCAATCAAAAAAGTATCATTATAGATGATTTGTTTATGAATCCAAATTCGATTATTTTTTTGTTGTTGTTAGATTGGCACAACTGTTTTCCATTTTGGCGCGGAGTTTAAGTTTCATCTGTTATTTAGATTAAATAAAGTGATGTTTTTAGTTATATCACATCTAGTGTGTATTGCGAATTTCACAATGGACAAAAACATCGAACAAAGAGTTTGTCTTAAATTTTGCATCGCCAATGGAATTTCGTATTCCGAGTCACAGAAAATGTTACAGAAGGCTTACTGTGAATCGATTTTATCAAAAACACGTGCTCATGAGTGGTACAAAGTGTTCAAAAGTAGTCGAGATCTGATGGAAGATTTGCCTAGCTGTGGTAGGCCATCAACGTCTGCAAGTGAAGTGAACATCGCAAAAGTGAAGGAAATAATGACTGAAAATTCTCATTCAAGTTTGAGAGAGATAGGCGCCGAATTTTCTGTGCCTCTGATTCGATTCGTACCATTTTAAAAATTCACTTGGGTATGAAACATGCTGCCGCTCGACTAGGCCCAAATGACCTAAATTTTCTCCAAAAACTCAATCGCATAAGAGTCGCTGAGGACATGCTAGAATGAGTTAATTCCGAACCAACATTCATGAAACGCATTGTTACTGATGACAAGACGTGGGTTTACTAGTTTTACATGCAAAATAGTCAACAAGTTTCAGAGTAGCGCCTTACAACTGAACCGAAACTGACAAAACCACACTAAAATCGATCAAAAGTCAAAGACATGTTGACTGCTTTCTTTGACTATTGACTCGAAATTCTTGCCGGGAGGTCAAATGGTAAATAAAGAATATTATTTGAACGTTATGCTTCGTTTAGGAGAGCAAATTAGACGAAAAAGGCCAGATTTGTGGAAAGAAAATTCTTGAATTTTTCATCACGATAATGCGCCTTCGCACAAGGCCATCATTGTGAATGAATTTTTGACCAAAAATTTAACAAATACCATCGAGCAACCACCTTATACATCAGACATGGCTCTAGTTGACTTTTTTCTTTTTTCTAAACTCAAATTACCATTTAGTGGCGCCAGTTTTCATTCGGTAGAACACATAAACGAGAATTCGCAGCGAGAAATGAACTCAATTCCGGAAAAAGTGTTTAAAAAAATTTTTTTTGGTTATTGATTTATTCATTGGAGAAAGTGAATCATTTCTGAAAGAGCATACTTTGAAGGTGATGAAATAAACTTGGATGAACAACTAACATTTTGTGCATTCTTAATCTTTTCCCGGTACTTTCTTGACAAAGCAGTACAATTAATCATCAAACGGAAAAGTAAGAGTGGGAGCTAACTAATATGTAAATAATGCATGAAATAGCAGGCATACGTATTTTTAGAAATAACTATCAACCCGCCCTGGCTTTGCCTGGGTGGTATCTATAAATATGTCATTTATTTCGGGTGCTTTATAGCACCATAAATCGGATCAAAAATTAATATTCAAATGCTGATGGTAACCCGAGTTAACTGAGATATACTGAACGTCAAATATCTCGGTTCTCCCTCGTGATCATGGGTACTGTACTCTATAATATCTGAAACGCCGGGAATAAAAAAATATTCAAAATTAAATGCGATAAAATCTGTAAAATAAGTTTTATTCGTTTGATATTTTGTGTTCGAAATATTATAATTAAATTTAATCTAAAGTAATTCAGGCTATTATTCATATCAATTTAGTTAAATAATGGCATACAACTTATAAAGAAATGAAAATAAAAAATAAATAATTAAAATAATAAACAACTTAAAGGAAAAAGGTGTTTTGCGAGATTATCCCGAATGTTTATGTAGCTTTGATTGTATTTTTACGATCGTACTAAAATTCACGCATTGTAGACTATGATTTATTATATGGCATATGTTTAGCTCGACGATCAAGAGGCTTATTGGTAATAACTAGTTATCAAAATTTCATTTACCAGTTTTTTTTTTAGAAACTGAATGACATACGTGTACGGTGTCCATAGACACCTACATCTATCCTTAATCCTCAGGCGTAAAAACGCATCTCCATCTTGATTCCTAATCGAAGATAAATATAGACATCTATGGCCACAGCATCCATTTAACATCAGGTGGATTTGTATAATTATAAAGATCTTTTAGATTTTTTAGACTTGGGTTAAAAATAAAGAAGACAAGTGGTAAAATTAAAAGAAATTGTACAACCGACTTCGATGTAAATTAAATGAGAACATCATCGATGTAGTCGAAGTAAATTAAATACGCATTATTAAGGATAACTCATAAACTACTTGTTAGATCTTGATCAAATTTATATGGGACTACAAGAGAAGCACAAATAAAGCAAGTTTTCAAATAAAAAGGAATCATCAAAATCGGTTCACCGAAAAAGATCTGAGGTAACACACATAAAAAAATACAGTAGAATTGAGAACTTCCTCCTTTTTTGAAGTCGTTTGAAAATAGTTTTAAATTTCCCATTTTACTCTCTAAAATCCTCTTAAGTTTAAATTTTGAACCGCACGTCTGAATTTGTCTAACCGCATTTTAGATCTATTCAGAATTTCAAGCATCTACGTGACATAGTATCTAGAAAACGTCAGTGACAGACAGACAAACAGCGTAGGTAACTCAATCCTGATTCCATTTTGTTTAATTTGTCACGAACCAAAAAAATAGTTAATTTTTTATCTGTCGATATTTATAGTATATGCATAGGAACCAATGTATTTCGAGATAAATCTCTCTTAACCATGAAATGGGTAAAGATTTTCGTTTCAAGTTGCAACTGGAGCATTTCGTAAATCCGTCATACCTGCAGCGGTCTAAAATACCCGGCGGCACTTGCGCGAGCTATTTCAACCCGTCAACGTCAACGTGGATTGATGGACGGGAATATATCTGGAGCGGGTCTTGCGGGCCCCGCTGCACTCCCCCCACCTCCCCGCCTCCCGCTCCGGACGTGTCCTTCCGTCATACGTAATTGACGAGCCAAGCATATGCGCGTGAAAGGAGTCCATCTCAAGATGAAATATAACTGAGATTGTACTTGATTTATTTAGATTTAGCAAATAGTTACATACTTAAATTATAATTCACAGGTTTCCATTTATAAATTTATTTATTAGTGGAACCTTGGTAGCTCATGTGCTTTATGCTCGGCTCGAATTTTACCGTACGCAAAGCAACCCCAGTTCGATCCCCGTCGGCACGATTAATATTATTAATTGCTATTTTAAGTGCAGATACAACACGGTATAAAACATTTTGGAAGTGCTCGAAATTTGAGTTGCAAGGTTCCACCCGGAACGACAGACAAACAAAAAAGTGACTTAATAAAAACGTCGTGAAAACACCTGTCACACGCGTCAAAAGGAAATGAACTAAATGGAAATGATAATGACAGAACAAAGTTATTCAAATGAGATGTCAATCAATCAATAAGAGAATTATCTCTGAGGATTCATTGATGCTAGATCTATCACAGAGCGTCTTATGATCTTTAATAATTTACGTAAAATTAATTAATACTGTGATATATACATTTAAATAAAATTAAAGTGTTTGTCTGTAATAACGAAATAACTGTCTTTAATTGAGTGTATTGACTACCAAATAAATTTTGTAGTCGCTTACCATCAGGTGAGCCGCATGCTCGTTTGCTCCCTTTTCTATAAAAAAAGGGCAAGGAACTCAAGGGGCCAGCAGCTGGCCAGCTTCATGGAGAAAGATGGACTCTTTATGTTGAACTCTTTATTCCAGAAGCAAGACGGTTCGACAAAAAATGAGATTGACTTTATTATGACAACTAGACGGCAACTGTTCAGTGATGTCTCAGTGATTGCGAGGGTGAAAACTGGTAGCGATCACCAAATGGTGAGAGGCACCCTGAACCTAAACGTTAAGTTAGAGAGGTGTCGTCTAATGAAGTCAAAACTCCTTCCCCCTTGTGCTCTAATCCAAAGTCCCGAAACCTTTCAGCTCGAGTTACAAAACCGTTATCAATGCTTAGAAGATTGCAATGCAGTAAACAATATAAATGACAAGCTCGTGGAAACTGTTCATGCAGTCGGGGTTAAGTTTTGCAAGACCCGCCGCAGAAGAACACAAAATCTCTCGAAGCACACTCTTAATCTGATGGCAGATAGACGGAAAATGAAGCTACAATCTTCAATAGATTTGACAGCACACAGGCAACTGAGCATACAGATCTTCAAATGCATGCGGCGGGACTTTACTTACTTACTACTACGGGCAACTTTAATACTGCTCGTATTGAAGAAGCAATCAAGTGGAACCAGGCTCCGAAGTCTTCGCCAGAGATCTGTCTGCCAGAAAGAGCCAAATGTCAAAGCTAAAGACGAATGTGGCAGCATTGTTTCCGGGACACCTGAGATTTTGAGTTAGATTGAGAAGTTCTATGGGCAGCTGTACACATCATCGTTGAAGCCACACGCAAGTGTGAGTAACGATCCGAGAGTAATTCTTATCCGACACTATTCCAATGAGATTCCGGACGTCAGTCTGAGCGAGATTAGAATGGCTCTCCAGCACATTAAAAACGGCAAGTCCCCGGGCGAGGACGGAATTACAGCGGAGCTTCTGAAAGCGGGTGGAAAACCGGTACTTGAAGTCCTTCAGAAGCTCTTTGATTCCGTCCTCCATTTTGGCAGTACTCCAGAGGCGTGTAGCAGAAGTGTGGTGGTTTTGTTCTTCAAGAAAGACGAAAATGCTCTTTTGAAAAACTACAGACCGATTTTCCTTCTGAGCCGCGTCTACGTGCTGTTTTCGAGAGCCATTACGAATCGGCTCGCACGCAGACTTGATGACTTCAAGCCTCCCGAACAAGCCAGTTTCCGAAAACGCTTTAGCACCATAGACCACATACATAACCTTCAACAAATTGTACAGAAGTCCGAGGAGTACAATTTGCCGCTATGTCTTGCGTATGTAGACTATGAGAAAGCTTTTGATTCTGTCGAAATTTGGGTGGTGCTGCAGTCCCTTCAGCGGTGCCAAGTGGACTGTCGGGACATCGAAGTGCTGAAGTGTTTGTACAGTAGGGCTACGATGGCTATCCGAGTACAGAACCAGAGTACGAAACCTATCCAACTGCAGAGAGGTGTAAGACAGGGTGACGTTATAACCCCGAAACTCTTCACCGCTGCATTGGAAGAAGTTTTCAAGCTACTGGACTGGAAAGGATACGGTATTAACGTCAATGGCGAGTACATCACTCGTGCTTATGGCGAAATCGCTGGTGGACCTAAGCACTATGCTCAATGGCCTCAATAGTGCCTCCTAACGAATAGGTCTTAAGATGAACATGGATAAAACAAAGATCATGTGTAACGTCCATGTCACACCTATGTCGGCAGTTGTTGGTAGCACTAAGCTCGAAGTTGTTGACGAGTATGTTTACCTGGGGCAAATAGTCCGACTAGATAAGTACAACCTCAACCGAGAGGTCAATCGACGGATTCAACTCGGCTGGGCAGCGTTCAGGAAATCACGACACATCTTCCGTTAGGTATACCTCAAAACTTGAAAACGAGACTACACAACCAGTGTGTTGCCAGTGATGACCTATGGATCTGAGACGTGGTCCTTCACTGCTAGCCGTATGAGGAAGCTCAAAGTCGCCCAGCGAGCTATTGAGAGGGCTATGCTCAGCGTTTCTCTGCGTGATAAACTTAAAAACGAGGATATCTGCAATAGAACCAGAGTAACCGATATATCCCAAGAGAAAAGTAAGCTGTAGTGGCAATAGGCCGGCATGTAGCTCGAAGAACTCACAACCGACGGGGAAAAAGGTTCTCGAGTGGCAGTCTCGTACCGATAGGCGAAGTGTAGGGTGACCCCCCACTAGATGGAGTGACGACCTGGTAAGACATGCAGGAAGTCGATGGATGCAGGTGGATCAGGCCCGTGCTTTGTGGCATTACTTGGGGGAGGCCTATGTTCAGCAATGGACTTGTGAAGGGCTGTAATGATAATGATGATGACATGAATAACCATTTTTAAATTTTTTGTCTGTTTCTCTGTCTGTCTGTCCAGGCAAATCTTTGGAATGGCTTAATTGATTGTAATGAAACTGCACTAACAGATAGAGAGCAATGCCACCAATGATGTGAGATATATCTATATCTATATAAAGAAATAAAATTGAAGTGTCTGTTTGTAATGTCAATGTGCCTTTTACTAAATATGAAATGAAAGTATATACGGATACATATGAAAGTATATACGGTACAACAAAAATACAATTTTTAAAGTTTTTGTCTGTCTGTCTGTCTGTTTGTTCCAGCTAATCTCCGAAACGGCTGAACCGATTTTGACGGGATTTTCACTGGCTTTTCTGGATTTTCATTTCACAAGGAGTAACTTAGGCTACTTTTATTTTAGAAAAATAATTAGAGTTCCGCGCAAAAAAATTAAAATCCCAAATAAGACGCGGGCGAAGTCGCGGGGAACAGCTAGTTTAAAATAAAAATATAGGAGTTTTTTGTTTTAAAAAGGAATAATAAATGGTCGTTGATGATTATTTTAAAAATCTAAATGATTAATATAAAATAATTAAAAAGTGACGACGAGTGAACGCAGGAAAAAGAGCGAATGGGGCTCTACACGCTATTATGAGGAGTCAGAATGTGTCAAATAAGGCACGTATGGCAATTCATAGTGCTGTGTTAGTTCCTACTCTAATGTATGGTAGTGAAAGTTGGGTCTGGCAGAAGAAGCATGAGAGTAGAATAAATGCTGTAGAAATGCGGTCCTTAAGGAGTATGCTAGGGCTGAATCTAAATGACAGGGTGAGAAATAGTGTGATAAGAGAAAAGTGTGGTTTGCAAGATGACGTTGTGACCAGGATTAAAAAGGAATGCTTCGGTGGTTTGGTCATGTAGAAAGAATGAAAGAGGAAAGAGTCACAAAGCAAATTTATGTTGCAGAAGTGAACGGCAGGGTCGGGAAGGGACGCCCTAGGCGAAAGTTTATCGACCAAATCGGCGATACATTAAAAATGGGCCAGATTAGGAGTACCCTTAACCGACGAGCGTGTATGCGTAGGTATATGGATGTGGAGGAAGCGAGAGAGGTGTGTCAGGATCGTGCCAAATGGAAGTCCGTAGTCTCTGCCTACCCCTCTGGGTGACAGGCGTGAGTGTTTATGTATGTGTATGTTAATTAAAAAGTGTAGTGGCGGTGTAAGAATGTCCACGATCTCATCTCGTTCAGTGGGTGTCGTAAGACAGGGATAATAATATGAGATATAAGAAGAGATGGGCAGCAGCGCATTCCTGATAACAATCAAAATAATAAAAAAAGCTGTGGTTGCCAATCCTAATACCAAGTATTGTAACCATCGCAAAATCCCCCCTATGAGGCAACCTATAGCGGAGGCCTACGTTCAGCAGTGAACTTTTATAGGCTGTATTGCAATGGACATAAAAATAATTAAAACTAGAGATAAATGCAATCAGAAGTAGATACCTATTCCTGCAAATATAAGAAATTATTACGAAATATCAAACGTAACTATCTACTCACTGCGCTGATTACGTGAATTTGTGTTTATTTTTCCATTCAGCTGTAGTGTTGTGTAACAAGATACTTCTATTTCTGTCCGCGGATGATTGATCAGTGATTGACGTGCGACAGTCGATTACAGATCGCTGTCGGATTTATTTCCAGAATTATCTCTTCAATCGAGGGAAATTGATTTCAATGCCAATAGCATTAAATGTCAAGTTTTGTTGAAGGATGAGAAAGTTAAATCCAATATAAAACTGAATTTAACTCTTCAATCTTTTGATCGACTTTTTTATATTAAATTGAAAGGAATAATCTAACGTCGATTTTTTTATTATCATTTTATTAATTATTATTAAGTAAGTACTCAGTAAAAGTTATTATAATAGGGATGATTTTCCAAAGTCCAAATTTCGTCGTATCCACGTTTCAAGCTCTATAAAATACAATACACAAACCCGATATTAATATACTGCTTTCATTCGATGCGTAATTATTGTGATTAGTACGTGATTAAGTTTCTTTGAAAATTAGTTCAGTAGTTTTTATCATGACTAATTTAACTGAAAAAAGGTGAACTAAGAGATTTTTTTCAATTCGTAATCAGAATTTATTAATTCTAATAATATGAATTGAATAAAAACGTTTAAGTTTAATTTACTGATGCAGGTTTTGAATACGTTCCGAGCAAATTTTATGTGTAACGATTTAATAATTTGAAATTAGGTATTGTTGATTGATTGACTTGAAATAACAATTTTCTTTAAATCTTCTTGTCATGTTCCAGGTTTCATATAATATTTATCTAACTTTACATTGGTATATATTGTACATTACTTTTACATTAAAATTCCTTATATAATTGCATAGGTTGGTCACACTGTGCATAGGAAAAAGACTCATACCAACCGATATTAACCGATATTTAAATGGTGAATTGCACCATCATCCATCACAGTTAACTACCATAGGAAAATCTTTGTTTCAGAGAGCATGAGGGATATCTGTCAAAATAAATCTTGCCGCCGAGCTTTAGCACGTCGAGCAAGTATTGCAAGATAACAAGCTTCGGGTCCCGCGCCTACGTCACAATGACCGAGTGAAGCCGGCCACAGTCGAGCGTGTGCCTGCTGTACTACCCTATGTCAGACGAGTCACAGACAAGGTTGGCTACATCTTGAAGCATGCATCCTGTATAACATACTTCCAGCCGCCGAAGATGATTAGTCAATTTTTACCATCCGTCAAGTGTCATATCCCTCTACAAGATGCAGGAGTGTACAAGCTGGATTGTGAATGTGGTCTCTATTACATAGGATGAACAAAAAGATCTATGAAAGAACATATAGCTGACTTGAAGCACCGACGTTGCGGGAAATCTGCAGTGTGTGAACATGTTCAAGATCGTTCCCGCCATTACATTAGATTTGATAGACCACAAATCCTCGCAAAAGAACACCGATTCCTACCAAGGATGATTCGCGAGGCTATTTAAATTAAAAAACATCCTAATTTTAATAGAGAAGATGGGTGCTGCCATCTGCTTGGGATCCTATAATTAATAAAATTAAACCCAAACCCAAGTATACCACTGCAAGACTTCAAGATACTGTAAGCCCATTCTGCTTATATCGGGCCAAAAATGACATCGGGACGTCAAACACCTCAGTCCCTCTGTGATAATGGTTGCTGTAAAGTACCCGAAACGTCGGGAATTAAAAAGTTAAATTAAACGCGATAGAATCCGTCAAATTAGTTTCATTTAATATAATATAGTCTTCCCGTAAATATAAGAAATCATTATGCCCAGGTCTTTTAAAATAATTAGAAGAACTTTTAATAATATGTCATTTATTTAATTCTATTAATTGTTTGTGCCACAAAAATATATGGTCACTTTATTTAAAAAAAAAAATATTTCAAAGTTGTAGAGTCATGCTGCGCCTATATTATGATTGTAGCACTATTGGATTGACTCGATAGGGGAAGGACCACACTCTCACAGAATACCAGCGTAAAATATCAGCTCAATGTTTCTGTGCTGCTCGTATAGTGAGCATAGAGAATCAGATACCCTTTTTACTGGATACGACGTGGTATTTGATCTTAGTCTTTGAGGACTAAGATGAAAAACGTCGTATATACGTCGTATATGCATTGGCATTCTGAATTGTAAATTTGTAATGGACCACAGTAACCATATAATATCATCATATACGTGGATACTGTGTCTTTTTTATAGAATGTGGGTGACAAACGAGCACATAGTTCACCTGATGGTAAGCGGTTGCTGTGGCCCATAGACATTTTTTCATTTTCGACATTTATCTTCGATCACGAATCAAAATGCAGATGCGTTGTCAAGCCTGAGGACTAAGATGGAATGCCTCTTTTTCAGTAAAAAGGGTCTCCGATTCTCTACACTCACTATACGAAACACAGCAGCGCTAAGCTACTATTTTACGCTGGTATTCTGTGAGATCGTGGTCCTTCCCCGGTCGAGCCGACCCATTCGTGCTACAACTATACTACTAATATAGTTGCAGCATGGCTCTACCACGTAAGGCTGTGTGCGTGTTTGTCACTCTCATTCTTTAAAAAAATTAGGATTGAGTTTTGGTACCAATAAGTTTTGTTAGTTCTTATAGGAGTTATATATTACATCCTTATACTGAATAAAATATTTTGAATTAGACACTTATTTCAGTATTATGTGCAATTATTAAACCAAGGTGTCGCACGGAACGCGGTCTGTCTGATCTTGCTCACAAAGCGAGCGATGTTTCTTCCATCCGTTCGCTTTTTGATTGATTTAATTTATTCATGACGTTTTTATTAGTCAGCCGCTGAACGGGAAACCAAAAACAGCGTGTAGATGTATCTTTTTCTACTTTACCTTTAGGTAAAAATACCTTATATTTGGAGAGATGTTGTTATATCTATATACAGTATATCTATAAGTACAATTACTGTTTTATTACAAAAGATAGTTTATAATTAACCTTATATTTAAAATAAAGTCACTATGAATAAAGAAATCCCGTTGAAAAAATATTCGAATTTTAATATATGGTATGCAATTTGACAGCTAATGTCAAATTTAGCGTAGAATATGGCGCCATGACACTGGCAGAATTCTATCAAGAATCGTAAATTAAAAAAAGAAGACAAAAAAGACTGTGGAGCCGCGGCTAAGGGACTTTTCTCATAACACCCACTCTTCTCTATGTCCAAGACTATCAATAAATGAGGTTTTTAATAAGACCAATAAAGTTGTTAACAGCATGATCGTTAAAGGACTAACGCAGACGATTATAATTAAAAGCCTACGGATGAACATAGGCCTCCCCTAAGCAAGGCCTCAAAGTACAGTCCCGACTCCTGAGTCACCTGCATTGTTCTCTGTTCAGGTCGTCGTTCCATCTGGTGAGGGGCTGCCCTAAACTTCGCTTAGTGGTAAGAGACTGCCACTCGAAAACCTTTCTTTCTCATCGGTTTTCGGTTCTTCGAGCTATATTACCAGCCCACACTTCAGCTTACCGGCCCATTGGGCTAATTCGGTTATTCTGGTTCTACTGCGGACATCCTTTTATAGTGGTGGCTTTTACAGCCTTAGGTGGAGCCACGCTGGAGCTATGTGAGTTATAGTACGATTGGGTCGGCAACACCGGGGTAGGACCACGCTCTCACAGAATACTAGCGTAAACGAAACGGAACACAGCAGCTAAATACTGCTGTGTTTCGTATAGTGAGCACTTTTTTCTCATTGCATGCTTGCTTATTTACGCCCCTTGATTTTGTATTTTTTTAATGTGTGTAAAATGTTTTCTTCCTTTCTTTCTTTTTATTTGAAAAGAGGCATTTCTCTCACATACTCATACATATACTCATAGGCATACTCCTCAGGAGTAATAACGCATCTGCATTTTGATTCTTAATCGAGGATAAATGTAGATGTCTATGGGCCACAGCATCCACTTACTATTAGCTGGACTGCGTGCTGTTTGTCGTCCTTATTCTATAAATAAAAATCCTTATTTCTAACGAATGCTGCCCGGCCAAAATGAATCCGTCGTTTGACGAATCCATCGATGAAGAAAAACATTGTGAGGTATCCTGTATGTTAGAGATAAAAAAATTCAAGGACAGTTTAGGTCCTCCATAACCCTCTAAGAAATGAGAGGAGGTCTGTTGACAGAAATGGGATATATTGAGGATGTAACTATACATGTTTTTCAACGTAAAATAATTTTCGCTTTAATATAACAATTCATAACACTTATTATTAAATCAATCACTCACCTTTTAACCGCACCTCTTTAAAACAATATTCATAACCGACTAATTTACAGTACGCCACTTAATCGATTGAAAGCCTACCTACCCTTTTGACCGTTGCATTGTGTCCGAGAATGTATTCATTTTAGACCTTATATGTATGACAAGAAGTGTTACTGGGTAGCGTGTTAAGCCCCTGAAATATGAGTGGCACAGTCGCCGCCAACAGTGATTGATGTGCGTTGACTGACGTGTACACGAAACGGGGTGTGCGTGACTACAGTGCAAGTCATAGACTATAAGAGAGTTCATTAATTCCTTAGTTTAAGCCTTTCAATAATCTAACTGTTAAACATAAGCCTGCTAAGATTGTTTCATGGCGGAGATAATTTTATAATTGCCTTGCTTGGCACGCGGGTTGGCAACCGTAGTTTTTTTATTATCTTGAGCACATCAGGAAGATACTGCTGCCAATCTCATGTCTTCTTTTTCCTTTGTCGCCTCTTACGAAACTCATTAGATGATACGGATATGACGAACGATTATGTGGTTTATAAAATTCCGTGTTTTCCAACTTTTATAATAATTGACAAAACCAGTTTATAATTAGTATGTTTAATATATAAAAAATAATATTTGTCAACTTCTTTTTGTTTATATTATTTTTTTGTGAGCAGTTTAAGTAATCCCTAGAGTATTTTAAATTTGTATAAAGTTGGATGAAAGTAATATGTGGCAGCCCCGTACCGGCAGGCGAAGATTTGGGCGTCCCCCCACTAGATGGAGTGACGACCTGATGAGATGTGCAGGAAGTCGATGGATGCAGGTCGCTCAGGACCGTGTTTTGTGGCATTCCTTGGGGGAGGCCTATGTTCAGCAGTGGACTTGTGAAGGGCTGTAATGATAATGATGATGGATGAAAGTAATATGTGGAGGCTTGTAATTAGCAATTCTTATCACCATTTTGTAACTTTACCGAAGATATTAGTCTGTAAGCCTTCCTAAAATGACTAAATAAATAAATAAAATAAACTTATTGTTTGCACTTTCGCGAATGTTATAGGCATAGTACAATTAACTTACAGTAGGTGGAGCGCGTATCGTACCGACTCATTTATTTAAAAGCCATATATCATTCGATTTCAATGAATGTATTATCATTCCTAATTAAATACTATAATCCTTCCAAATTTAAAACCATATGTCCACAATTATTTCTTCTGCGGTAGTAATGCGCTGGGTACCAGCTAGTTTAAAATAAAAAAGACAATTTTAAAAGTGACATATTTGCTACGCTACTCGATGACAACAACACTATTTTGTTAAATAGAATTTGTAATTGATAGTTTAAAATAAAAAGTTAGCTATATATTAAAATCGGGCCATATTTAACACGTTGAAAATTGGCGACTGCATTACCAATGTTGGACGGTATGTAAGTTTGCCGCATAATCAATCTGTGGAGTTTAGTTTTGGCTTTTGTGAACCACTTTTCAATCGCCAGAACGGTTTGTGTTTAGCTATAATATTGTTTCATTTAATATAAGTTAACCTTACCGTAATCCTTATATCAAAATAATTAATATATAAGAAAAGTAAAAACATAGTTAAGTTATTCTAATTTACTGTAATGACACGCTTTCGCTTGTGACTTACTCGGGCAATAGTTGGAGTATGTTATGAGCGACGTAAACATCAATATTACTGAGTACACAAGGCGGCCTGGACTTTTTTAACACGATACTCTGCAATAGAGTCGTATGTTTGCGTTTGGTAATGAAATATTGGACATAGTATCCTTTGCGTAGTTTTACAAGCTTTATATTTGTTTGACCTGTTTGTATCTATGTATGTGTCTATGTATGTATGAATGAAATGGAATTTTATAAATAATTCAGTTACACGTATGAATATGATATTTTTCAGACATAGTAAGAACCGAGTTTAAAACAATAATTTCACAGTAGCTCACTTAGTAATGGTGATGTTTTTTTTAAATACGAAATAAAAATTAGTTTTCCATTAAAGTAATATTTATGTATAATATAATTCTTCTGTCCGTGTGTATGTGACCGAACTCCTCCTAAACGTCTGGCCGATTTTGATGAAATTTTGTGTGTGTGTGTGATTAAGTTGATTCGAGAATTTCAATAATCGTACTAGGTCCTTTAGAAGTTTAGTCTTACGAAATAAAAGAAAACAAATTAAATTACAATGAAATTGTAATAAAATTATATAATTGTTTGAAATCAAAACTAAAATATTAACAGAGTTTTATGTGTTTTTTGTTTACGTGTTTGTGACTACATTGTAATGTTTTTTGACTTCATTGTAATGTTTTCAAATAGTTCGATATTGCTGATCTCTTGTCCACGTAAAATGTTAAAATTTTCTTTTGTTTTTAGTTTACACTATTGCTTAAGTAACTCCAACTAATGTAGTTTTGTAATATTGCATATGTACTAAGTACTCTTTCACATCTCTCCCTTTTGTAATTTATCCTATACATTATCTCAGGTCAGTGATGTTGGCTTCGCTAAATTTAAAATTAGGATTAAGATTAGTTATTAATCCTCTGTCAAGTTGTTTACTGGAACTTAATCACAAAAAATCGAAATATCGCTAGTTTCTATACAAAAAGATCTTAATCTAAAAGCACCGTAACATAGCTCTAAATTCCATCTACATAATCTCGATACTTGACAGTTAAACTCCGTGAGTTTTTTCAAAGCGGAGTGCAAGGTGGCCGTTCACTAGATAGAGGGACGACCTTGTAAAAGATGAAAGAAGTTGGTGGATGCAGCATACTACTTCAAAATTCGTCTAATTCAACGGTAGTCACATTTGTGTCCATCTTTCCACTTGCAGTCCAGTGACTTTCATTTTGAGATGTAACTGCGTTCTTCATACAGTTTGTCTTCGTCGTAGTCTAATTGAATACGAGAACAGTTGCTTAATTGTATTCTATATAAGTTCATAAAAGTTCACTGCTCAACACGAGCCTCCCTCACCTCATCCCACGCCAATCCCGATTTCGATTCTCTTCAATCGATTCGGCGATTTACACGTTCAAGAGCCATGCTTCAGCTTTATTATGAATGGAGCACGAATGGGTCAGAATACCAGCGCAAAATAAGACTTTGATGCTGTTTCGTATAATGAATCTAGAGAACCGGAGACCCTTTTTACTGAAAACGATGCATTCCATCTTGGTCCTCCGGAGTGACAACACATCTGCATTTTGATTCTTAATCGAGGATAAATATAGAAATATGTTAGCTACAGCATCCGTTTAACATCAGGTGGATTATGTGCTGGTTCTGTAAAAAAAAATCCAGTACTACATACTTCGCATCTTTAACGCTGCTCTCCGTCGCTGGTCCGAGTATTATTCCTCTACCATATACAAGATTGTATACTACAATTTATCGACAACGAAGAGGCCTTTCTGGTATTTTTAATTTCAAATAATTTAAAATTAAAAAATGTGTACAACCGACTTCAATATAAATTATTAAGAATGACTCAAAAACTATTAGTCAGGCCTTGATCAATTTTATATGGAAACAGATGTGAAGCACCAGCTTTCAAATAAAAAAAGAATCATGGAAATCGGTTCACCCAGTAAAAAGTTATGAGGTAACACACATTAAATTCTAACAGTGGTAGAGCCACGCAGCAGATTTTGCTGTCGCACGGATGGGCCGGCTCGAACCGGGGTGGTACCACGACCTCACAGAATACCAGCGTGAAGTAGAGGTTTACCTCTGCGTTTTGCTTGGTGAGTGCAGGTGGCCGGAGGCCCTATTTACTGGAAATGAGGCATTCCATCTTAGTCCTCACGGGTGACAACGCATCTGCATTTTGATATGTAGTAGAGGATAGATGTGGATGTCTATGAGCCGCAGCAGCCGCTTACCATCATGTGGCCTGTGTGCTCGTTTGTCACCCTTATATTATAAAAAAAAATCACTACATTGATGATGTTCTCATTTTATTTATATTGAAGTCGGTTGTACAAAATACCACTTGTTACTTATAAAACTAAACTGATAAACTACGAGTAACTTACCTCCTGGTGGCCCACCTAATGGTAAGTTGCAACTGCAGTCCACGGACACTAGCGACTTAAAACCAAGAAGACTACAAATACCTTGTCACCTGTGAGGACTATGACTGCCTGAAATTTTACGAGTTTACTTCATTATTTAATTAAATTATTTGCTTCAACCTTGCTACTACAGTCCGTAGGCAACAGCAGCCAATTTCAAACAAAGAACAACAAAGTCCACCTCTGAGGACTAAGTTGGAATGCCTCACATAGGTTTACCATATCTCAGGATTTGTCCTGAGATTTCAGGATTTTTAGACTCTTCTCAGGATTGCGGCTGGATTTTGCAAATCTCATGAAATCTCAGGATTTTTAGAACTTGCTATATAATACAGCTTACATTTTAAAGATCTCTTTAATAAAAAGTTAAACAAACTAAAAATAATTTTCCTTTGGTAATAATTTCACAGTTAAAATCAAAACTTATATATCCAAGTAGGTACTTAAACAGTTTTATCATACTTAACACTTTCACTGTCCGGTTTTCAAACACAATAGTAAGACAATAACAGTGACCTATATGTAGTGCACGGGACAGCGAAAGGGTTAATATGTGAAGATACCTTTTTAAGTAAGGTTTTCTTCTCAAACTATAAAAAAAAACTCAGGATTTTTAAATGGAAATCAGGCCTCTTCTCCGGACTTTTAATTTTTTCATCTGGTAACCCTAGCCTCACAGCCTTTGATTATACTGGCTCCCTATATCCTTCAGGCTAGAACACAGTAATGCAAGCACTTCTTTCAGCAGCAGAAATAGGTGAAAGTGTGGTACTTACCCTGACGGACATCTAGGAAAAAACAGATGTCTTAGAAAATTGTTTTTTCCTAAAGTCGCAAACATAAATGGCAGACAATATGACAATCACAATGTATATTGCTCTATTTGTAGCTTCTGATGGGATTTGTACTCATGACCCACGACGTAGTGAGTCAGAATTTTATTTATTGAGCTGCTTATACAATGTAGGTCATTGCTAAAAGGTCTTCCCGCGTCACTGTCTGTTCCACTCCACGTGAAATTGTTATCGGCTTTTGTCACAAACAAGCCGTCGGAACAGATGAGAACACTTGAAGCATTAATTGCACGCAAGTTAATCGATTGGCTCCCACGAATGTTCTGGACAGTGCACCCAATAGTTTGTCAAGTCATTCTGTTGCAGTACAGACAATTATCGGCGTTATGTTTAAGTGTTATTGTCTATAATAGTTTGCATAAATTGTAAAGCGGTGCAGGCGCCGACGATGGTCGTACAATGTTTTAACGACAGTTTTTGTAGTCGTCGGAACGCCACTTGGGCTTATTAAGCGAGCATCGCTTACGAACGGCTACGCCCTTTGCGAGCGCTAGACTATTGTGGATACGGCTTTTGGGATAATATCTTCTTCCTTTATATCTTCTTTAAACTAACTTCTGGTAGACTATAGACGATAAATGCCAACTGGTATTAAAAAATTAATACCAGTTGGCATTTATTTTTTGAAAGAGTTTCACCACGGTAAGCAATTGGGTGAATGGGTCCAGTACTAGTAATGTTGCTCTCCATTACCATTCTTAGGGGTTCGGCATTATTTGGATTTCATCGATCATTGTTCGGATCGTTGGATCTTAGTTCGTCAATCAAAATGACAGAGTGGACGGCAAACTCAAAAAGTCGTGGGTCAAGTCCACCATTCAACTGTTCTAGTCAAGTTCTACTGTCCTAGTACAAGGATCATAAGCTTACTTGTTGTGGTTAAGGGGAGTATGAGTAATGTGGATAATGATCATATAACATTGTTACTATTATTATTTTAAAAAATACGAACTAACAACAGATGAAGTTGGCATTTGAAAAAATTCCAAATGACGATTTTGCTTTTCAGTTTCCAGCCTGAATTTCAAGTTTGTTAAGTATCCACCTATAAAGTAATCTATGGGATAAGGCAATGTTCGGCAGATGAGTTTTAATAGTCTGTAACGATGTCGCCTTTCAAAGAATCATTTTTTATATTATCATGTTTCAAAAAAAAAGAGTAACGTAAAGTAAACATAATCTAAGTGGGTAGTCATATTATTTATGAATTATTTTCACATAAAATTTAATCTTCTTCAGATTAAAGATGATGAAATAATACGTTATTAGATTGTAATTCTATATCATTTTGAAATAAAGCTCAAATATATCATTAATAATTTCTACAAGTTCACACTTCAATAGGCCCACCACCAAAGAACCGCTTTTCTCTTACATCGTCGGTCCAGCGGCGCATCCATACATGTCTCGTCACGCGCTATTAGCCCCGCGAGATTAGGTACCGAGCTGGTGGTTTTGACAATTGATTTATGTCTGTCACGTCTCGTCACGGCGGCGACGGCGCGCGCGCATCTGCTGCCCCCGCCCCCACCCCGCACCGGCTCGATCTACTCACCCCCGCGGCTTCTAAGAACAAACAATGATCAATGAATATGTAGATTATAGACGCGACTTACCAAATTACTTTTTCAATTATTATTTTTTTACGTTTTATAATTCTTCTAGTTCTATATAGGTATGATATCATTGTTCGATAGTATCTGGATTTCACAAAAAATATTGCAAATCTTTAGCTAAGTAAGTCGCTTTGTCATATTTGGCTGTTCTATTCTATTTCTTTTATAGGATAGGGGGACAAACGAGCACACAGTCCACCTGATGGTAAATGGTGCTGTGACCCATAGACATCTACATCTATCCTCAATAAAGAATCAAAATGCAGATGCGTTGTCACGCGTGAGGACTAAGATGGAATGCCTCTTTTCCAGTAAAAAGGGTCTCCGGTCTACACTCACCATACGAAACACAAAAGCGTTAAGCTGCTATTTTATTCTGGTATTATGTGAGAGCGTGGTCCTTCCCCGGTCGAGCCGACCTATTCGTGCTACAACTATACAAATATTTACTAATATTATTATTAGTTACTAATATAGCTGCAGGAAACAGGAAGGATAGTCAAGCACTTATATATACGTTTATAAGTGAAAAATCAGTGTACATCTGCTGCCGAACTGCAAAATAGGAAGACCAACACTGGAGGTAGCTCTGAGATTTTTAATGAAGCAACAAAGTCACCAACATATTCTTTCATTCCTGTAAAGTGAGAAACCGTTGGACTAAACTCATCCTGGATGTTTAGAGACTGCGATTTGGTAAACCATTTGCGGGACGCTCCTTGACTACATTTTTTTAAATTTAAATTTGTTTGCATGCGGCAATGGTAAGTTACGATCACTGTCCTTTAATTAATATCCGTAACACAAAAGGAATTGAAGATGCTTTGCCGGCCTTTTGAAATAATAGTCTTAGGAAGGTTTTAAGCCGTACCAGTTCAGAAAATTGCTGACTTTACAGCGTGTAGCAGGATTTTTTTAAATATACGCGCAGTGTTGGATCTTCCACCGTCAAGATGATATTAATTGAACTTAGAGTTGTGCCATGGTGCACGATATAAAGTATAAACCTGTTTACAAGATAACAGTGTGGTGGCGTTGAGAGAGAATCCATCGCCACGTTATATACCCGTGGGGGTCGTAAGAGGCGACTATGGGAAACCCCAAAGAGATTTTATGGCTTCTGATAGATGAAGCTATAACCATATTTTATTTTCTTTATTTCTATAGAAATAGGGTGACAAACGAGTACATAGTCCACCTGATGGTAAGTGGTTTAGTTTGTGTGGAAAATAGTTTTAAACCTCACATTTTACTCCCTAAAATCCTCTTAAGTTGAAAATTTTGAACCGATTTTTAATTTTTTTTATATGTCGATATTTATCTATACTATCTATACTAATAAGAAGAGTTTTTTTTTGTTTGCTTAAACGCGCTAAAATCTGAAACTATTAGTCCGATTTCAAATATTATTTTTGTATATTATAGCCAGATTCATGTGGAATAGTATAGCCTATCTAGCATTAAGTTATATCAATCAGCTAGCTTTAAATATAGATACTTGTTAAGCAAATCCAAAGAAAAAGCGCTCCCAAAATAATTTATCCGCGTACGCTGGTGTTATGGTTAGGGATACGTAAATACAATGTTCTAGAAAAATATAGATCTTTACTCCGTCTAAAAAAAAGTCCGCGATACCATATATCTATTTTTTATACATAAGCCATAATTAGGTATTTAGTGACAAAAAATATTGAAAATTAAAAAGTGATATATAAGCGTTATTATTAGACATGACCTATTTATCGTTACGAACGAAAGTTACTTCATCATCAGAACAATTTTATGAAGATAAACTTTGTTCTTTATACCATGTTATTTGGACGGATAGTTTAAGAGATAACGTAAAATTAAAATAATTTAATACTTGGCTGGGCGCGCGAACGGCGCATAAACCCTAGCCGTCCGGTGAGAACTGCGAGAAGCCAGTATTGATAGCTTCTATGAGCGAGGTTAGTTCAATCATTATAGCTAAAATAAATTCAAAATTAATTGAGTACTTTTATGACAATGATTAGTTACATCTTTATTTCTGAACTCTTTCATTTCACGATGCCTTGGTATTTTGAAAATTTCATTGATTAATAAGTATAAGAGTTTGATAGCAAATTAATCACGAATCATTTCATGCCTACACACTTTTCATGTATCGTGTACGGTTTACTTTAAAACTGGGAAAAACCGTGCTTTGAGACACTTTCTGGACGTGGGAGGGGGGGGGGGGGGTTATGCCAATTTTTCCATACATTGCTATCAAATAAAATATTTAATTGCAATTATAAAATGCTTGAACTAGGTGTCATGTTGTCATGTCGCGCACCTCGGACACGTGATGACGCGGGTGAAACCGTGGGGCACAGCTAGTATTAGTATATGCAGAGGAACCAATGTATTTCGAGATGAATCTCTCTTAACCATGAAATGGGTAAAGATTTTCTTTTCAAGTTGCAACTGGAGTATTTCGCAAATCCGTTATACCTGCAGCGGTCTAAAATACCCGGCGGCACTTGGAGTTGTAAACGGGAGCGTTAGTAATGATAATAGCGTTACTATCATTAAAGAAGAAAATAAAAAGAAAAAAGCAATACACATAGATTGTTTTCAGCGGAGTTCGAAGTTAGGAGCTACAATAGCCACTGCATCACTCGGTAGTCAGTAGTGCTTTATTTCATATCGCACGTGATATCGCACGCAATCGCCCACATGCGTGTCCATTAGGCGATGGCATATTATATAACTTTTAGCTTGTGACAGATTAAACTTTGCTCAATTATAATTCTAACTATCAACTGATAATCAACGATAACAATTTGTGTTTAGAGACAAACTAATTTGATACGTGATTGTATTTTTATTTGATTATGTAGGTATATACTTAACTATAATAAATTAGTTGATAATAAAAATATAATCGAAAATCTTTGAAGTAGATGTTGACATTGTAAGTACTGAAGACAAAAAAATTAAATGAAATGAAATATATGTTATTTTTTTGACGTAGAAGGAATTTCGTTTGCCGAATGTCATTTTTCAAATCTTAGTAGATTTGAAAAATATCATTTGACATGATACCTACTAACGATCGAAATAAAGTTCCTCTGACCGCAGAAAAAACGCAAAAAATCTATTTCTATATTATTATTTTTTATAGAAGAGGGGTTAACGGGCATGCGGCTCACCTGATGGTAAGTGACTACCGCCGCCCATGAACAACCGCAACACCAGGGGAATTTCAGATGCGTTGCCGGTCTTTTAGAAAGGTATAAGCTCTTTTCTTGAAGGTCCCTAAGTCGTATCGGTCCGGAAAAATCGTCGGTGGTAAACAATTCCACAGAGAAGTTGTACAAGGAAGAAAACTAAGTTAAACGCACAGTCGTGAACCGCCAAGCATCCAGATGGTGAGGATGGTATCGTGAATTTGGGCGCGATGTGCGTTCGTGAAATTTGGTGGCTGGAATTAATTCGAACAATTCCTCAGAGCACTCTCCGTGGTAGATTCGATAGAAAATGCAAAGTGATGCAACATCCCTACGCAGTGCCAGTGTATCGAGCCGATCAGAAAGAACTCGGTCGTTGAATATTCGAACCGCTCTGCGCTGGATGCGGTCAAGTAGAAGGAGTTGGCACTGGGGTGTCCCGGCTCAGAGATGAGAACAGTATTCCATGTGAGGCCAAACTTGAGCTTTGTAAAGTTGCAAGCGATGTGCCGGCATGAAATACTGTCCCGCTTTGCTGCGCACGCCAAGCTTTTTAGAGGCCAATTTGGCCTTCCCTTCCAAGTGACTATGAAACTGCACACTATTTGATTTATCGACGCCGAGGATTCCGATGCTAGCTGAGGCAGCAAGACTTGAAACTGAGGAGATACGATAAAGGGGTTCTTTTTAGCGGTAAACGCGGAAACTTGTGCCTTCTGGGGATTGAACTGGACTAGATTTAGTCGCCCGCAATCCGAGACTTTGTTCAGCAAAGACTCGACTTCGGACACAAGTTTGTCCCGGTACTCGGCGACGTTTTGCCGAGAAATATTAGCACATCTGGTATATAAGGCATCACCAGTGTTGTCGTCTGCATAGCAACGGACGTTACCAGTTTGCAACATTTATGTATATTAAGTACGTACCCATATCATTGCGTCGGCAAAACAGGCAATGGGTTTCAACATCTTGATTACAACTCAAGATAATTAAAACAGCACATCATGCCAACTCGGCAGGCTAAGCGTGGCAACTACGGTAAATATCGCCCTATGCGACAATCCCCATAAAGTACAGTCCTCATAGAGGAGGTCTATGCCTCGCCCCCTATGTCAGAAGAGGCATTTTATACTGACAATAAATAAATTTAAGTCTGGTATTCGTATCTAAGGCCATAAAGAAATGAAAAAATGAGATTAATTTGTACTTTACAATACCAAAAGTTCTAGAAGGTTACTCATAAAAATAAGGAAACGAAAATTTTATGAATAATGGTGTTAAATTTAAAAGGGAAAAGTAAACAATGACAATTTAAAATCTTGGGAATATATTTGGATAATATTACCAAAAAGCTTTTACTAAAGGATGGCACTAGTTAAAATAAGTCATGTAAAACTTGATCATGATAATTTAAAAAGACGTAAATTGGTATGAGGGATTCTTGATTATTTTTAATATTCATCAATTACTTGTTAATAGTAGTCGTAGGTCTCCACTTGGAGAGGATATGCCAGGCAATTTTTCAAGTGGACTGATTGGCAACACACGTCGCAAATCTCAGTAATAAATTAATAAATTTCTTTCTTTGTTTTAATAACCATTTATGCTAAACTATATTTGTATGGACATTAATGGACGTAGTTGTGAATATCAGCCTAAGCACCAGCATCTGCATACAGTATCTAAAGCTTAAATCTGATTTCACGTTGTGACGTATACATTGTGAATGTGGTAATAGCACGTATGATTTTGCAGGTTTTGATCGCATTTACGAATCAATTCTTCGGACTATTTTAGTTACTTTGGTTTTGCATATAATGACGTAATAATTAACACTAAAGTTAACATCAATAACTATTTGATCGAAATAACTTGACGACTGTATTTTTGGAACAGTTTTATTCTCTTTTTATTATTTATAATTTTCTTCTTTAAAACAGACCTAATTTTTTGTTTAGTTTTGAACTTTATTAATAAAGGCATACTAGTCACGGGATCACGCTTTACCTCCACTTGGCTTATTATCGACATTTTATAGCTCACCGGCGACAGGTGATTATTTTAATCGAAAAATAATTGATATCAATAAATCAGTCATTTTGTTGTGCAAGCCTGCAGACAGATACAGAACATACACACGAAATTGATCCTTTTTAACATTAGCTGGCGTGCTAAGCATACGTGATTGTTGCGTGAAAGGAAATATATTTGTCGCAAGTACCAATATATCTTGTACAATGTTTTTACTCATATCTACAGCCTATATTAGACGGTAATCTTAAGTCTTGTTCGTTACACTTTACTTGTTTTCGCCAGGTATACTTGGGATGATAGCTGTGAGCCCGGCGAAGTAAACAATGTACAATGTATATATATTATATAGTTCAATTTTCCATTTATTTACTTCAGAATTCATTATTCTATAGTTATCATTAGATATCAAGATTCAAGATCCAGAAAACTTGTATTATTATGAATATTTCACGACTCATGGTCTTATAAAAGCAATGTGTTATTCTTTAAAGAGTCCCAGATTGAATGGTTCATAAACCACAATGACTTTAGATACCATTATAAACGTAATCTTCAGCTCAAATCTTTTTATCTCTTCTTTGCTAAAGGACAGCAGAAAGGTATCTTTCTTCTGGGATATTTAACCTGTATAAGTATCTTTATTTTTCTTCGTAATAGTTGGTCATGTTCTTGTCCTATTTAAGGATGACCCCTTACACTTAGCAGGTAAATTGGCAATTAAATACCAAATGTCACGCACTAAAGCTCTTTTGCCCATCACCAATACGGGTGTTTTATATCTGGCGTATACGAAGTGGTATTACTGCCATCTATTGTAGGATATGAGGCAACACATATGCATGTAACTAATACTTGACAGTGCATATATTGTGTGGCAATGCCAGTTTTGCCGGTTAATGCCACTTAGTTTGGCACTGTTGTATATTGTGGTCTATTATAAAGTACTCTTCCTTCCCCTCCATTTCATTATCTGACCACCAGATGCTCGGTTGGTCTCCACATTTTTGCTGTCGACATACCACGTACCAATGGTTTCCTTTGTCGTTTATAATGCATTCAGCAAATGAGTGAAATAAGTTGCCAGCATCTGTCTTTCTATTTCAATACAAGGTGGGTGTCTTCGAGGCAAGAGTGAATAGGCTTTTAATAAGCTAAGTCAGTGCGCTTTGCCATCCTCGATTGCATCACAACTTACCGTCAGTCAAGCACTGGCTGAAGAGTTTAAAAAATCAGCTCTTTCTAGATAATCAGACCACTTTCCTACTAAATGTATGAAACTACCTTTATTCGAGTGTTGTAACCGTGTGACTGAAGAAACAGTATTAAGCTTATTGAGAACCGCTGTTGTCTTTATGATCGCACTAACTCGAGAAGTAGCAAATAATCATTCAGTAAAGTGATGAACCTGACGCTATGTAAGAAGATAAAAGTCCACTGTAGAAAAACGGTCTCCCTTCTGCTCCACGATTCTGCACCACGCACGGCAGGCGGGTTGGCTACCGAAGTTTTTTATTATTATGAGTTGATCTCAGGAAGATGTTGCTGCCTACCTCCTGTCTTAGTTTCCCTTTGTCACCTAGGTATTTATTATTATTATTATTGTTATTATATTAGACTAGTAGTCCCCCACAACTTCGCCCGCGTGGAATTTACTAGAATTTCATGGGTTTTAATTTCTTTGCGCGGGATCCTAATTTTTTTTTTTAAATAATAGTATCCTAAGTTACTCCTTATAACATCAGCTATCTACCAGTGAAAGTCCCGTCAAAATCGGTCGAGCTGTTTCGGAGAGTAGTCGGAACACACAGACAGACAGACAAAAATTTTAAAAATTGTTTTTTATTATTAGTACCGTATACAATTTCATATGCATTTAGTAAAAAGCTGTTATTTTGCATTACAAACAGACACTTCAATTTTAGTTATTTGTATAGATGTATAGATATAGATATATACTAGACAAATTAATATATTAGAAAGTTATCGCCGAAATATCGTATATCGTAAGATGAAAACCTCACTGAACTTAATGTGTAAAAAAATAGTGTCCCCTCTACCTCTACAACCACCACGTGTATGACAAAATATCCGAAACGAAATCTCGGCGATATATCATTCAAACTAAAATAGTCAGTGTTTGCGGGAGCTTTTTAGCGAGAAAAGAATCGATTTGTTACCATCTATTTCGATTCTTAATCGCTCGCAGCTGCTGTTTGTGTCGATTAAAGAAGCGGACGACACGTATAAACAAGGAATTAATGACAAACTTTATTTATTGGGATATTTTTCACAACTGGCAATTTGTCGAGATACAGGTCATGTTTTTAGTCATATTTGATTTTAGTGTGACTTAAATTATATATTAATCATTATATTATTTCATAATAATATTTAAGGGAGAGTTTTATTGAAATGACTCGAACGAGAAGTACTTTTGCCAGTGTCAATTAATTAGAACAAATTACTAAGTTCGCTACGTTATAATGTTGGTTAGTTTTTAGATTTTTTTTAATAGATTAAGGGTGACAAACGAGCACACATTCTATGACGGTATTTGGATGTTGTGGCCCATAGACATATACATTTGTACTCGATTAAGAATTCAGATGCGTTGTTACAATAAATGCCACGTTTCCAGTAAAAATGGTCTCCGGTTCTCTACACTCACCATACGAAACACAACAGCTTTAAGCTGCTATTTTACTCTGGTATTCTATGATCGCGTGATCCTACCCCGGTCGAGCCGGCCCAGTTGTGCTGCAAACATAATATAGCTGCAGCGTGGCTCTACCAAATATAAGATTTTGACAACATTTTAAACCAGCGACGGTGGATGACACTTTTATTAATTTCAAACTATTATTTAAACAATAATACAGAAGTAGCATTAAACTGCCAGTCAAGTTCCCGGCAAAACCACAAGACCCTGCACCCCTCCTTTGCTTGGAGTTGGAACTTCTACAGCAGAGGGTACATACCATCAGATAAACCATGAGTTTATTGGTTTCTCTAAATTTATAAAAACATCAACTCCTCGCGTAAAATTCTATATCTAAATCAGTCGCAATTTCACCGACAGCCTGATTGGTTACCTTACACTCTAATTAACAATCTGTCATTCCGACAGTTGGCAGGTAAATGACGTCCGTCGGGTAACGCGCGACAGCTGACGTGACGTTGACGTGACGCCGACGCGAGACGCCGTCGCACAGATAATGAAATTGTGACATTCATGAGGAGGGGTCCGCCTGTGTTAGTTTAGGGATTGTGTACAGTATAAACATGGCTTTATCTTTTCAATAGTTTTGCGGTATTTTTAAAACAATATATTTTTTTATTTAATAAATTTCTCAGAAATCAATTTTCGTCAAGACACTAGGTGTAAGAGGTTCTTTTTTGCAAAGAAGTCCTTCTAGATAGGGTCTGGTTACCTACGAGGTTTAATTTTCGATTATATGTCTTCGTAACGACTTCAGAAGCAATTAAATTATGTTCTAAACTTCTAGAAATAATGTAAAACTTATTTTATTATGTTTAGTTTTCTTGAGATAAGTTTTTTTTTAAGTTTACTTATTTGACCTCTTTGAGTGAACTAAGAATATCGTTAGCTCAAGGTAACAACCAGAACGTCATGATTTCTTATATTTACGCGAATAATACACATTAAATAAAAATAATATTACGGATTTTATCGTGTTTTATTTTAATTTTTAACTTTATCGATTCCCATCGTTTTGGTTACTTTACGACATGGTCACGAGGGGACTGAGGTATATGACGTTCTATTCAACTAGAATATCGTCTAAACAGTTAATTACATAAAAAATTACGTCCTCTATTTCTCCTCCATTAGGGGAATAATATTTGAGCACATTTAAAAGAAAAACGGCTGGTCTTTTAAGTATGGCATGTTAATTGAAAAAATATTATTAGAAAATTGGTGAAAACGTCGCGAACTAAAAAGCAATCAAATTGAGAACCCCCTTCCCCTTTTTTATGTCGGCTAAAAATCGCGACTACCAACCACCGTTACCGTTACCGTTCCAGCCTATTAAAGTCCACTGCTCCCCCACATAACAACATATACCTAACATAACAACGAACATACACCTCCCCCACAGATTGCCTCATAGGAGGGATTGCCACGATTGGCAAGCGGGTTCGCAACCGCAGTTTTCTAATTTTAAGTCGTTATTAGGAAGCTACTGCTCAATTCCTGATTGTTTCCCTCTGTCGCCTCTTACGACACCCACGGGACGACAGTAGTAGATAGGGGTAGTGGATATTCTTACTACACGGTAAGTACACACACCACATGTGTAAAAAATTGTGTGTCTTGATGTTCTCTTTATGTTAAAGTTATGTCTAGAATGTATACTGTGTCTTTGAACTTTCAAAATGTGTCGTACCCTACCGATACATTACGTCGAGACCTTTGAAGGGTGCGGCATAAAAATATATGGCGGGTCCGCTGGTATCAGCCGCGATTCAAAATGCACACAATTAGTCTAGCTGTGCTGCTCAATGACCTCAATAGTGTCTCCCAACGGATAGGTCTTAAGATGAACATGGACAAAACAAAGATCATGTTTAACGTCCATGTCACACCTATGCCGGTAGTTGTTGGGAGCACTAAGCTCGAAGTTGTTGACGAGTATGTTTACCTGGGACAAATAGTCCGACTAGGTAAGTCCAACTTCGACTGAGAGGTCAATCGACGGATTCAACTCGGCTGGGCAGCGTTCGGGAAACTACGACACATCTTCTCGTCAGACATACCTCAAAACCTTAAAACGAAATTGTACAACCAGTGCGTGTTGCCAGTGATGACTTACGGAACTGAGACGTGGTCCTTCACTGCTGGCCGTATGAGGAAGCTCAAGGTCGCTCAGCGAGCTATGGAGAGGGCTATGGTCGGGGTTTCTCTGCGTGATAAACTTAGAAATGAGAATATCCGCAGTAGAACCAGAGTAACCGACATAGCCCAACGGATTAGTAAGCTGAAGTGGCAGTGGGCCGACCATATAGTTCGAAGAATCGACAACCGATGGGGAAGAAAGGTTCTAGAGTGGCAGCCTCGTACCGGTAGGTGAAGTGTAGGGCGACCCCCCACGAGATGGAGTGACAACCTGGTAAGGCATGCAGGAAGTCGATGGATGCAGGTGGCTCAGGACCGTGCTTTGTGGCATTCCTTGGGGGAGGCCTATGTTCAGCAGTGAACTTATGAAAGGCTGTAATGATGATGATGAGTCTAGCTGTGTTCACATGTTTGGTACGTGGTACGTGCCTTTTCTACCGTCTTCAAAAAGGAGACGGTACTCAATTCGACTTTGTTTTTTTTATGTGTGTTACCTCATAACTTTTTTCTGGGTGAACCGATTTCGATGATTCTTTCTTTATTCGAAAGCTGGTGCTTCTCATGTGATCTCATATAAATCTAATCAAGGTCTGATAAGTAGTTTTTGAGTTATTCTTTTTGAGTAATATTAAAGTCGGTTTTACGAAAGATTTTGTACGTGGTAGAGCTATGCTGCAGCTATATTAGTAGTATAGATGTAGCGCGAATGGGTCGGCTCGACCGGGGAAGAACCACGCTGTCACAGAATACCAGCGACAAATAGCAGCTTTACACTGATGTGTTTCGTATGGTGAGTGTAGAGAACCGGAGACCCTTTTTACTGGAAAAAGAGGCATTCCATCTTAGTCCTCACGGGTGACAACGCATCTGCATTTTGATTCTTTATTGAGGATAGATGTAGATGTCTATGGCCCACAGCAACCACTTACCATGAGGTGGACTGTGTGCTCGTTTGTCACCCTATCCTATAAAAAAAATTATATCTACACTCTTCGCTCTGCATAATGTATATGCCATTAAAGTCCACTGAAATAAAACTATAGGGCTACAAATGCATAGACTCTTGTTCTGTCTAGCAGTCCGTTTGTGTAGATACCATCCTCTTACCTATTTCCGTCGCAGTAACAGTAGTGCGTGCACTGCTATGTTCCGCTATGACGGGTGTAGGGAATCAGTATAATTACTTGTTTTCAGGCAATCCATCTTAGTCCACAGAGGTGACACGCTGAGTGGCATTATTTGTTTTAAATTGGTGTAGATGAGCTGCAGACTGCGGCAGCCAATTTGTCACTTCAATTATATAAAGAAATATCTTTGATTGACATTGAAACACTACATTATTGGCACGACCAGGGTTATTAGTCCGTTTTAACCATTGCAAGCGACTTACAAACCCCTATTACTCAAGAAGGATTACACTTTCACACTTGTAATTATAAATGCCTAATAGTACCTACCTATTCAAAATTTCATGAATAAACATTATAGTTCTTGAGTTATTAAAGTCTGAAAAGTGTCATTTTTATCACTCACTGACTCACCCATAAAAAACTAGGTTACCTTTAGGTTAATACGAATCTTAAAATCTAGCAACAAGGTAGAATTATTTACGTGTAGGTATACACTCTTCAACTTTTATTTTGGCGGCCGCGAATGTTATTTGTATCGAACTTTTTTAAGTAAAAAAAAGATCCGTGACAAACTTTTATGTAATTGAATTATTAATTAATGAACTTTTATCACCTAACAAAAAACAATAAATATTAAATGTAATGGCGCGTCTCCACCAAAGTTTTCAACATTTGTCAACACGTGTTGCCGACAAATGTTTTTGTCAGGCGCGTCTCCACCAAAAATGTTGACAACATTTATGTTTCCGACATGTTGACAAATCAATAAAAGTTGACGACATTTGTTTCAAAATGTTGCAAATCAAAGGAATACGCTTGTTGCCGACATTTTTGTTCCCTTGGTGGAGACGCTTCTTGCAACATTTTGAAACAAATGTCGTCAACTTTTATTGATTTGTCAACATGTCGGAAACATAAATGTTGTCAACATTTTTGGTGGAGACGCGCCTTAATGGGTCAAGGTAGATAATTTTAAGTAAAAATTTTATAAATTTCGACGTAATTCAAAACGTTTGAATCCTTATTTACTCAATATTATTCATCAGCGTATCCATTACAACGTCGTCGGTATTCATGCGTCAACTGACCATTAATTTTTCATTCTCAAAATGCTACAAAACTATCCAATATACAAATTTACAAAACCGTCTCATTCCCGCATTGACTTCGCCACGCCGCGCCGCCCACGGTCATTATGAAGGACCCTGTATCTGCGAAACTACAATAATAAATCAATTTTTATAGAAATCCACGAAAACACAAAGCCGCCAGTCCGTGCTACGGCTGCGAGGATTTGCATTAGTGATTACATTAATCATCTCCTCACACAATCGAAGCAATAAAGTCCATAAAACTTTGTATAGGATGCCATTAATTGTCATTGACAGCTGACAGCGGACGCGGGGAGGGCTGATTGACAAATGTCAGGCGCTGCGCGCGAATTTGTGAAAGGACTCGTTTTTTGCCGCCACTTTCTGTTGTTTAGTGTTTTCTAAGCGCGATTTTATTTTTAAAACGCTCAGTTGTCTGAGACTTTCAAATATATTTTTATATAGAAATATTATAAAAATATTATATATTAAAAAGTACATACCTATGTATTTCTTTTTACTTCACATATCTCGATTTAAATAGAAAATTACTTTTAAATAAAACTAATTTTACGGATTTTATCGCGTATATTAACTTTTTTTATATTCCCGACGTTTCGAGCACTTTACAGCACCCATGGTCACGGGGGGGACTGAGGTGTATGACGTCCCAATGTCATAGTTAACCACGGCTACCTCCAGATTAAAAATTATTAATTTTTGTTCCGATCCACGCAGTATGAACTTACAGTATCATGAAGTCTTGCAGTTGTATGCTTGGGTTGGGATTTAATTTTATTAATTATGGGATCCCAAGCAGATGGTAGCACCCAGCCATCTTCTCTATTGAAATTAGGATGTTTCTTGATTTCAATAGCCTCGCGAATCATCCTTGGAAGGAATAGCTGATGTGAAGAATAGACGCTCCGGGAAGTCTGCAGTCTGTGAACACGTACAGGATCGCCCCCGTCACTACATTAGATTTGATAGACCACAAATCCTCGCTAAAGAACACCGATTCCTTCCAAGGATGATTCGCGAGGCTATTGAAATCAAGAAACATCCTAATTTCAATAGAGAAGATGGCTGGGTGCTACCATCTGCTTGGGATCCCATAATTAATAAAATTAAATCCCAACCCAAGCATACAACTGCAAGACTTCATGATACTGTAAGTTCAAACTGCGTGGATCGGAACAAAAATTAATAATTTTTAATCTGGAGGTAGCCGTGGTTAACTATGACATTGGCACGTCATACACCTCAGTCCCCCCCGTGACCATGGGTGCTGTAAAGTGCTCGAAACGTCGGGAATATAAAAAAAGTTAATATACGCGATAAAATCCGTAAAATTAGTTTTATTTAAATGTGTAGTGTTCGCGTAAATATAAGAGAAAATTACTTTTTAAATTATGTTCGAAAGCTCTTTTTTTTCTCTCTAACAGCCAGTCACTTGAATCGTAGATCGGAAAGTTGACTAACTTTCAATGAAACAAAGCAGTCTTCGCGTCAATCGGGCGCATATCAGTGATCGGCGATCCTTCGTCAGCCGTCGGTCGGGTGTTATCGGTGACGCGCGTCATTCAACCAGAGCAGATCTATTGAATGAAATGTCAATATCGGAGTTTCAATGTTATCCATGGATGGGTGCTTCGGTTTCAAAGCTGTTGTGTTTTTAGTTTTAAGTGTACGCTTTTAAAGGGGTTATATATTAATGGTAAACTTTGATTAAATTTAAGAAAAAACCTTAAACATCATTGGCGACTAATAAATTAAAACAATAAAAATAATGTTTGTCGTTTCTTCTCCTTTCAGTGGAACCTTAATTTTAAAACGGTGACAGGTTTAAATAAAAAATACCGTTGGACAAACGAAATTTTAGTTTATTTCGACAAAAATTAATATTTTTTATTCATTTCGTTAATTAAGAACTATAACTTGATTGATAAACAATAACTATTTTATAGAATTAATATCGTGTAAATACTTTACTATTTTCACTTTACATTTTATGCGGAAAACTATAAATAGTATTTTGGCTCTTCAAGCCGATTTCCGGTCAAATACAATTCATATAGCTCAAGAATATAAAAATCATCTTAATATTTCACATACATAGGCTGCACTAAAAGTATCGGGAATGGAATATTTCCACTGTTCCTGTCATATTAAAATCTTTTTAATTGAAAACTCCTTGGTTTTAAAAATCGAATACCATTTATTTATTTAAAAAAGATTCTCGATCTTGTCACAAGGTTTCGTCAAACTTGTTTAGTCGTTGAGAAAATGGAATTGACTCGAGAAAATTCAAGAGCGATGATTTATTATGACTTTCGAAGTGGTTTAACACAAAAACAGAGTGTTGACCGGATGATTTCTGCATTTGGTGATGAAGCCCCATCTATATCCACAATTTATCGCTGCTTTGCTGAATTTCAACTTGGACGTGTCAAGCTCAGTGATGATCCCCGTCAAGGTCGTCCAAAAACTGCAGTCACTCAAGAAAACGTTGATGCTGTGCGTAAGTTGATTGAGGAAGATCGACATGTGACATACCGCGAAATTCAGGCAACTTTAGACATTGGCATAAGTCAAATACAAATAATCTTGCATGAACAATTAGGTGTAAAAAAGTTGTTTTCCCGATGGATACCGCATTCGCTCTGTGAAGAGCAAAAAGCGGCTCGCGTTACTTGCTGCGTCAGAACTCTCGAAAGATTCCTCGCAGGATCCTCAAATGCTGTATACAACATCGTATCAGGTTACGAATCCTGGATATACGCGTACGAACCCGAAACAAAAAACCAGTCACGAGTTTGGGTGTTCGAAAATGAGTTAAAGCCAACAAAAATTGTTCGTTCACGGAGTGTTGCAAAAAAACGGTGGCCACGTTTGTCTCCAAAACCGGCCATGTTGCGACTATTCCTCTTGAGGGACAAAGAATGGTTAATGCAGAATGGTATGCTAGCATTTGTTTGCCACAGGTCGTTTCTGAACTCCGTAAAGAGAATTGCAACCGCCGCATCATCCTCCATCACGACAATGCGAGTTCTCACACCGCACACAGAACAAAAGAGTTTTTAGAGCAAGAAAACATAGAATTATTAGACCATCCGCCGTACAGCCCCGACCTAAGCCCTAATGATTTCTATACTATACACAAAGGGCCATTCTAAAAGTTTGCGGGTTCTCTCTTATAGACATCCAACTGAACTTCTTTATCGATACTGGCAGGTACTAACGGTACGTCAGCTGTTTATTCTCTATACATTGTTGAAGCAACACAGTGGAAATACCTATGATCCCCATAAATTTGTAGAAGTTAGACGTAAAAATACAGTTTGCGCTACATTTGCAACAAAGAAGACATAATATACAAAAAAATTATTTTGCTATTTGGGTGGATTCTCATACAATAAAATAAATGAAAAATTATCTATATATTCTAACAATAAATGAGTAATTCTCAAATAAATTGTAAATTCGAGAAAAAAAGCTTGTCGCAATTTTTATATTTAAAAAATAAATATATTTTCTTGTTTATTTTTGAAATGTTATATTTCATCTATCTGAAGGCATTCTTATTATTTCAGAACAGATAGTGCATTAGCTCTATTGTATATAATAAACGCCCAGTGTTATATTTAATAAAACCTTGATTTCGTTGTCAATACAAAAAAAATCATGTCACTCTATGCCTTTATAGGTTCCGACTTGATTTATAGTTTTTTTTTGTAGATATGGATTTATTTACACATTTTTAACTCAACGGATTCATGTTCTATTTTATTATCTTTACTAATAGGGACTATATCTCCTAAATTTCTAATACAAATTAATAGTTATTTACTTGTCACAAGTTTCTTACAATTTAGTAACAAACATTTTCGTAACGTCATTTTACAATGATTTCTCAAGATTATTGAACGCAACTTACGCCATTCAGTTGGCAGCATTGACTCGATTCTGATTGGTGGATAACGAAACTGTCATGGCGTATTTAGACGCGAGTGACCGCCTTGATGTGTGAAAGTCGCAGCTTTAAACTTCAGTTACAATTTCGTTATTCTGCAAAGAAACTTAATTTTTTGCCGGTAAGTTGTTTCAAAATGTATATGTCATTTAAATATGTCGTAGTTTTTACATTTATCTAGTGACTTATTCATGTTTTCGTGCTACAGATTATTTTGTTGTAATGAAAAACATTTTTGAAGTTAGTTTTTGCGTACAACTTAGTTACATTTCGTTACGTAACGAAATTGTTTTCTATAAAGCTACATGCACATTAGAATAACGATAGTAAGATGTTTTTGGCTTGTGTATGTCTCCAATTTCCTCACTAACTATAAATTGTTGTACACACAAAGATTATAGTAAAAAAAATGTGTTTGCCTCATTTATCACCCACGGTGGCTTATTACTTTACATTATAATAGATGGTATAATAATTAACATCTGGACGTCTTTTAAAGTTTACTTTTGTTGCAGACATGCCACTTACCAACTCCGAAAGGCAAAAGCGTTATAGGGACCGCTTGAAAACCCAAAATCCGGAGAGACATGAAGAACTTAGGATTAAACATCTTGAAAAAGTGAAAAAAAATACAAAAAAAATTGCAGAATTAACAGAAGAAGAGCAAAACCTTCGGCGCAAAAAATGGAAAGAGGCAAACGATAGAAGAGCAAAGCAAAATTTTAGAAGAGAATCCAAAATGTCTACCAATGTCGCGTATGTAGCTCAATTTATTTCTGAAAACGTTACTAAAAAGCAGACAAAAGATAAAATACAAGAACTCGAAAACGTCACTAAAAAACAGACAAAAGATAAAATACAAGAACTCGAAAACGTCACTAAAAAACAGACAAAAGATAAAATACAAGAACTAAAAGCAGAAAATGAAGGGTTAAAAATAAAAAATAAAAATTTGAAGAGACAGCTGTACCGTTACAAAGCCGAAATAGCAGATCTGAAACAACAAATAGTATCCCAGCCGCATCTAGTACACACAACTACAACAGTTGACAAACCTGAGGTTGTCTCTCGTACCAAAGAAACTCCAATGACGAAAACGAATAAGTTTTTAGATGAAATACCATCAATCTCTAAAGAAGAAAAAGAGAAAGTCAAAAAGAAACTCCTAGTACTGAACACATTGACAGACTCATTAAAAGAACAATACAAAAAAGCTGATACACGAGAAAAGAAAAGAGTCCTTAAACAAGTAACTCTTGGAACGACAATAAAAAAATATAAACTTAAAGCAAAAATGTCACACAGTCTTGGACTTACAGGCAAATTAAGGATGACAGAATCGACAAAAATTATCAGAGGCAAATACATGAGGGAGATTCAAAGATTTTTTAACAGGGATGATATAAGTCGACCAACAGCAGGAAAACAAGAATGCAAAACAAAAAATAAAGAAAAGAAACAACTAAGATACCTGGTGGATACAATGCAAAGACTACATACCAAATACAGAGCTGAAGGAGGTAGGGCATCCTACACGACATTTGCTCGCTATCGACCATTTTATGTGATTTCACCTAAAATTAAAGATAGAAATACTTGTGCATGTATTAAGCATGCCAACATTGGTTTCAAAGCAGCAAAGCTCAAAACACTAGATGTGCTCCAAACATCAAATATTAGTGATTTGATACGTAAAATTACCTGCAGGGAATGTTTTGATTGTATGTATTCGAAATGCCCTATTTGTGTCAATAAAACGCCAGATATAAATTCAGAGATCAAAGGTGATGCCCCAGTGCAGTGGTTAGAGTGGCGGTTGAGATCACATGTATACTCAGTCGTGAATAAGAATAAAATAGAGGAAAAAACAACAAAGAAATATACAAAGGAAATTGTTAACGGGACCGTTCAAACACTTACTGAACAATTTCTGGGGGATTTACATAAATTTAAAACCCATCATTACAATATAATACATCAACACAAAGCATACAAGAAATGTGTTGAAAATCTTAAACCGGACGAAGTTGCTATAGTATGCGATTTTTCAGAAAATTATGCCTGTAAGCAATCCGAAGAAATACAAGCAGTGCATTTTGGCGCATCACGAAACCAAATCACACTACATACCTGTGTTTTATATGAAAAAGATAAAAAGCCTATGCCAATTTGCTCAATCTCACCAGTGAATGAACATGGACCAGGCGCTATTTGGGCGCATCTAGATTGTGTTCTTAAGTATTGCAAAAACAACACGAACATTAAGAAAATTCATATATTCAGTGATGGTCCGACTACACAATACAGGTAAAAACACAATTTCTATTTATTTACAAAAAGGCTTTCTGATTACGGATATGAGCAAGGAACATGGAACTTTTTCGAAGCATCACACGGAAAAGGCCCTGCTGACGGTATTGGCGGAGCAATAAAGAGGAAACTTGACCAGCATGTAGCTCATGGACATGACATCACAAATGCTGAAGAAGCATATTCTTATTTACTAGATAATGTCAATGTCGAAATACACTATGTTAGCGAAACAAATATTGACCAGATGAATCAAATGATTCCTAATGATGTGGCTCCTGTAAAGGGAACTATGACATTGCACCAGATAATTTATGACCGTCAAAATAAACATAAAATTTACTACAAGACTTTGAGCTGTATTTGTGATGAAAACGAGCCATGTGTGTGCGGAGAAGACATGAAACAGCGTGATCTTGTGCAGCCACAGCAGACAAATGAGCGAAAAAACATGAGACTTAAACAGAAAAGAGAAGAAAATACAAAGTCAAGCTCGGAACTATCAGCAGATGATCGTACCAAAAGTAACAGTAAGAAAAATATTACTATATTATCTTCAGTCAAACTTACACCCAAAGATCTTCCCTTATTGCCGTTGCAACTAAAATCTATCAACAAAGATTTTGATATTTCTACGGGCCATGACTTACGTCAGAAAGCTGAAATCTTAACAACACAAAAAAGACAAAATCTGCCAAAGAGGCGTAATGAAACTAACAAAAAAAACGAAAGAATCAAACGCAAAAGAAGGTCGACGAGATCTTTAAGCAATTCATCAACATCTGTTGAAACCAATATTAGTATTTACAGTGATTCCGAACTAGTTGATGTAGTGAATGAGGATCACAGTTCCGATCAAGATGATAATTTACAAGTGGAGTATGGAGTCACCAAGGTGCAACTGCACACAATCGGCCCAGAGGTGCAAAAAATACCACAGGATCGTAGAAATAATATGTTGTTGCAGAATTTGGATGAAGTAGAGCTAATAAGAAACAATCGGAAAGAAAGTCAAAAATCTGAAACTGAAAGAGAAACTAATAAGAAACAATCGAAAAGAAAGTCGGAGAAAAAAATTGAAAAAGAAAAGTTAGCAAAAGCATTTAGAATGGAAGATGAAGATGCAATTACAGAGAACCTTGAATTTCTTAACATTGATAAAAGGGAAGAAAATTGTAATAGCGAAGCTTTACAACATCGAACTGAGAATAATTTAGGTGTAGAAATAGGTGAACCAGTGAAAGACAGAGTGGATGGAGAACTATTCATCGGCGAAACAGTTTTAATCCGATATTATGTAAAAAAATGTTGGAAATACTATATTGGAGTCATAAAACACATCGATTTTGATACAAATATGTACACAATACTTTTTTATAAAACTGTCAGCAGGAAAGAAAATTTGAAATTTATTGTACCTAAACGTACCGATAGAGACATTGTTCCTTATGTTTCAATTGTTAAAGAAATACAGCTTCAAACACAGGAAAAACCCAACGAATTTAAATTAATGAATATGGAAGATTATACATATTTTGATTAAATCGACAAAAAGTAATTTAGATTTTGGTTATTTTCATTTTGAACTTGAACTGAGTTAAGTTTTATAAAGTTTTAAGAACGTGTGATTGTATTTTATATTCAATTAAAAGAGATGCCTGATTACACCATAGTATTTTAATAATAAATGATGGTAAGTCAATAACTGTGCATTCGTATGGGCGGTTATGAAGTTTTTTTTTTCATACAATCCTTGTCCTAACAATAGCGAACAAAAAATTCTCAAGTGATAAAACTATATATATATATATATATATATATATATATATATATATATATATATATATATATATATATATACTGATTCCGATAAAAATACACAGTGTAAATGTAGCTTAATAAATACATTTTCGTTATTTATTTACAATTTCGTTACAACAACTTCGATACAACATTTTCGTTACGTACAATTTATTTGAGAATTACTCAAATATGATTGCAAAAAAAACGTACATGACTGGTTACTGAAATTAGATTATGATTTAACGGAATTGCTCCTATCAAGATAAATATAATGTACACACACACACACACACACACACACACACACACATACGCGCGCATACAATACACTACACTACACTTATATAAATATATAACACCATACATACATATATGTATTTACACATTTGATATCCTAATATACTCTTAATTAGTATTTCATCCTGGATCTTCGTTGTAATTATATTTCATTACAATATAAGAATAACTTTTTTTATCTATCTATCTATTGTTTTCCTAGAATAATTTCATACAATGTCATAGCATTCGAGGGGTGAGAACCTGGTGACTTGTACTACAGACTTATATATGCCTACTTCAGGCACCAGCTTCTCACATAATAAAATTATGTTTATGTACTACTAGATTTACATTGTTTTACTTTATGTTATGTGAGAAGATAAATAAAGACTTTATTATTATTATTATATTATACTTTCCCTAAAATAAAGAATAAATTGCGTGGACAGAGATTTTCATCACCTGAAGAAGCTGTGGACGCCTACAAAACGGCCATTTTGGAGACCCCAACTTCCGAATGGAATGGTTGCTTCAATGATTGGTTCCATCGTATGGAAAAATATGTCAAATTTCGCGGAGAGTACTTCGAAAAGCAATAAATACATTTTTAAATAGTAATGTTGTGTCACTTCCTTGATTCCCGAATATGCGTACAAATCTAGGTCTATATCCGACGGTGCCGATTAAATTGAGAAGCGTTTTTTACAAACTAAAATAGCTGCCAATTTTTTTTTCTGTATGATGTTTTTAGTGTTTTGTCTTTAGGTATAACTATAGTATTATAAATTTATCGGAACTTCCAAGACTACAGACAGCTGTACATATTATTAAAAACAATAAATCAATTCCTATATCAGGGTCTTTATATAATATATTAAAATACGAGCGATCAACGCCTGGATAGAATCTATTAATGTTGCGTCACATTTAAGATAATCAAAAACCATTAAATCTATCAATTAGATTAGAATTAGAATTAGATATTTTATCCGAAAAAAAACATTTTTTTTTCGGATAAAATATAGCCTATATCCCTTTTGGTATTGATGTCAATCTCTTCTTAACGTTTTGTCACAATCGGTTCAGCGAAAACTAGGTCAAACAGACAGACAGAAAGTTAAAAAAAAAACATTTTTTTTCGTATAAAATATAGCGTATATTCCTTTTGGTATTGCTGTCAATCTCTTCATAAAGTTTTGTCAAAATTGGTTCAGCGAAAATTAGGTCAAACAGACAGACAGGAAATTAAAAAAAAAATTTGTCTTAATAGCATACAAATAAAGCTCCGAGCTTAACAGATGCCAGTTATTTCAATAACACTTCAATTTTATTTACAGTTATGGATTAAGCAATAAAAATTACGCAACCATCTGTTGGTTTACTTTTTATTCCATCATCATCAAGCTTCATGCACACATCAGTCAAGGCACCGTGAAGTCGCCGATCAGTGACGTCACAGTCAGTGACGTCTGACGCGCCAGTCGTGACGTGACTGACGTCTGGGACCGCTGTCAGTACGATTTCTACTAAACTATATGTTTAACGTGACTGATATTATATAACTTTCATATATGTCAGGGAAACGTTTTCTTCATTCACTTACATATAAAGTCCAATGCAGAACATAGTCCTCCCTCATAGATTGCTTGAAAGCGATGTATATTTGCCAAGTGGGTTGGCAAACGTAGTTTTTTTGAAGTTGTTATCGGGAAGTAGCTGCAACCCATCCCCTGTTTCAGTTTCCCTCCCTGGCCTTAACAACACTGAAAACATAATATGGAGCACTAGATTACTTTACACAGTCACAAAATAAAAATGGGTTTAACTCAAGGGATATTCTCTATGCCTTACCAAGAGATAATAGTAAGTACGTGGTGTCGATTGTTTCTAAGAAATCATGAAACTGCCAGAGTAATAAATATATTCTTGAAATTCTTGAATCTGCCATTACCAGACGTGTAATAATTCACCCCCTCCCATAGTTCCCTTCTCTCCCCCGGCCTTAGACCCCAGACCTTCATATTTCCATCACACGCTGCCAGCAAAAATACAACTAGATTCATTATCTGAGCGATACATCAAGTAAGCGTAATGGCCCGGGAGGGGCGCGGGGAGGGGGTGTAGAGGAGGGCAGGTTGATTCATAACCTATAAATCAATGGGCCTAGGGCGAAGTAATAGGCCAAATATTGTACATTAGGGCGCGTGTACCGTTCACAAAAAATGCTGAAAAATAAAAATCTACAATTGACGACTTTTTATAACTATTTTTAACAACCTATGCGTTTTGTTTTGTTATTATTTGTATATTAATTTAATTAGTAATAATTAATAACAGCGTTTTTTCTTAATTTTTAAATGCAAATCATAAACACAATTAGAAGTGTTTCATGGTCGCCAGAAGACCTGTCGGTTACAACCACGCAATCCAAGAACGCGTAAGTCCAATATCACAGACTAGGACCTATATTCAGTAGTGGACTTTTTATAGGCTGTAACGGTAACGGTCTAGTTTGCAAAGGAGATTAAAGATCGCAGTATTGTATACACTGAATAAACACGAGAATGTAGCTCGAATTTTTTTTTACCAACGGTACCGAAGGGCAGATGTTAATATACCACGCGGTGATCGCGCAATGAACGAGTAAACTCGCCAATATCCAAAAGTTTAATTAAAACATTAATTGCATGTTACCGAGTTCCTAAATTCGTCGATTTCTTTAGCTTCGACTTTTAGCCGCAATTGATTTTTTATATAAGTGTGTATAAAAGAGCACACAGTCCACATGATTTTAAGTGGATGCTGTGGCCAACAGATACTAACATCTATCATCGCTGAAAATCAAAATTCAGATGCGTTGTCACACCCGAGGACTACGATGGAATGCCTCTTCTCCAGTAAAATGGGTTTCCTGTTCTCTACACTCATCATACGAAACACAGCAGCATTCAGGTGCTATTTTACGCTGGTATTCTATGGGAATAAAACTCTAGCATTACGCAGCTATTTTACGTTTGTACTCTGTGAGCGCGTGGTCCTTCCCCGGTCGAGCCGACCCATTCGTGCCGTAGCCATAATATAGATGGAGCGTGGCTGTAAGCTGCTAAGTACGAAAAGGTCAAAAGGTAAAGGTTAAACTTCAAGGTCTTCTTTTAAGCTGAATATCGAATTCTGTTTCTAATATTCACCACCCTGCCCTGGTTGGAGAATTTGCAATAAACTCGCAGGTTGCCCGTAGTGAGGTGGATATTAATATGGTAAATTACTTATTGAATAAAACTGCTTTTACGGATTTAATCGCGTTTAATTATCTTATTTTATATTCCCAAGGTTTCGGGTGCTTTCCAGCACTCATGGTCACGGGGGACTGAAGTGATTGACGTCCCGATGTCAGAGTTAACCCGGAGTACCTTCAGCTTTTTTAATTATTAATTTTGGTCCGATCTACGCAGAATGAACTTGTTGTGTCTTGAAGTCTTGCAGTGGTATGCTTGAGTTTAGTTTTAATTTTATTAATTACAGGATCCCAAGCAGGTAGTACTACCCAGCCTCTCTCTCTATTGAAATTAGGATGTTTTTTAATTTCAATAGCCTCACGTATTATTCTTGGCAGGAATCGATGTTCTTTTGCGAGAATTTGTGGTTTATCAAATCTAATGTAATGGCGGGGGCTGTCTAGGATATGATCACAAACTGCAGACTTCCCGGAACGATGGTGCTTCACGTCAGCTATGTAGTTTTATTCAATGTGTAGTGTTCGCGTAAATATAAGAAATCATTATGGTAAATTATTGTTTCTTAGGGAGGTAGGAATGTTTTGTACTATATGGTAGGACTTCTTTTCTACCTTGGAGTTCGTCTGGGTATGTTTTACCCTCTCACATATTTCTGAAGCGAGCACTGCGCTATGTTCCGGTCTGATATAGAGAGTCATTGTATAGTAATAATTACAGACTGAGAGACATTGCACATCAGACCGTTATCGTTACAGCCTATTAAAGTCCACTGCTGAAGATGGGCCTCCCCCATAGATTGCCTCATGGGGGGGATTTATACTACTATTTGCCATAGTTGCCACGCTTGGCAAGCAGGTTTTTTTTATAGGATAAGGGTGACAAACGAGCACACAGTCCACCTGATGGTAGGTGGTTGCTGCGGCCCATAGACATCTACATCTATCCTCTGTTACAAATTAAAATGCAGATGCGTTGTCACCCGTGAGGACTAAGATCGAATGCCTCATTTCCAGTAAAAAGGGCCTCCGGCCACCTGCACTCACCAAGCGAAACGCAGAGGTAAACCTCTACTTCACGCTGGTATTCTGTGAGGTCGTGGTACCACCCCGGTTCGAGCCGGCCCATCCGTGCGACAGCAAAAGCTGCCGCGTGGCTCTGTTTTAAAATTGTAAATAATTTTTTAAAAAATTGTTTTAAAATTGTAAATAATTTTTTAAAAAATTTAAATATATTATTTTCTTGTTCTACTTTTGTTGTTTTGTTGTTCTTAGGTTAGGTTCTATTTTTTTTTAATTGTCGCTTCACGACAGTTTGGCGCCCAACGTGGGGCGCCAAACTGTCGTGAACTAAGAACAACAAAACAACAAAAGTAGAACAAGAAAATAATATATTTAAATTTTTTAAAAAGGTATTTACAATTTTATAAAAAAAATGAAATATGATGATGATGATGGATGACGTGTAATTACAATTAGATAAAAAAAGTAGGAGAATATTGTATTGTAGTGGAGCCTAAAGGTCGAAGTGACGCATGCTGCGCTTGGAGTAGAAGTAGGCACACGCTGAGCTTGTAGTTTCTTTGCGGTGATGGCACGCAGCGCCTGGTCTGGGCACACGCAGCGTCCGGAGCCGGCGCACGTAGCGCCTGAAGTAGGTGCGCTCAGCGCTTGGAGCAAGCAGTCGCAGCACCCAAAGGTAGCGCGGCAGTAGGTGCACTCAGCGCCTGGAGCAAGCAGTCGTAGCGCCCAAAGGTAGCGCGGGTAGTAGGTGCACCCAGCGCCTGGAGCAAGCAGTCGTAGCGCCCGGAGTAGTGTGGCCCCGCGCTTGAAGTAGATTATGCCGACGACTTCAAATGTAGATGGAGGCTTGCAGGATCCCGGGGCAATGCGGCCCCGGGATAAGGCCTTTAGTAGATGCTTCACGTTTGAAAACTGAAGCGAGACTCCCTGTATTCTCCGATTGTTCGGCTTTTATACCTTTTTAGAGAGAACGAGAAATTATTTAAATTAAAAGGAAATTTATTGTAAATGACCTAGAGCAAAAGAGTATTTATGTGGAAATATCGAAATAAGAACATCAGACCAGTGACGAATTTGAATAAAAGTTACCATAACAACCATATAAATAATGGTTGTCAAAAATAAAAATTTTTGGTTTTAGGTATATAATTGAAAAACAGTTACATTTAAGTAAGAAATGAGATATTATTCATATAGGAAAAACTATAGCGCGGCAGCGCGCACGAAACCCGAAATTGCAGAGTTACGGAGAACTCAATAAAAGATAGAAAAAGGTAAGACTCCATTGACAGCGATTTAAACGGTGCTGATAGCGTGAAAATACGAAGTGAAAATGATTTGTTATTGTGTAAAAACGTTGCAGAATCCTATGGAAATAAAGGTGATGCAAAATATAAATGCAGAAAATCAAAAACAGAATGAAAAAATAGTGTAAAATAATATGTAAGTAGCACAACTGATAGCGTGAAAAGTGATGAAAAATATGAATGCAGAAAATCAAAAACAGAATGGAAAAATAGTGTAAAATGATATGTAAGTAGCATAACACTACAATATATATATATATATATATATATATATATATATATATATATATATATGTGTATATATATATATATATATATATATATATGTATATATATATATATATATATATATATATATATATATATATATATATCATATTAATTATTTATAGTGTAGTGGCGGTTAAGCATATCCACTACCCCATATCTTCCCGTGGGTGTCGTTAAAGGCGATAGTGGGAAACAAGCAGGAGATGGGCAGCAGCATCTTCCTGATAACAGCAAAATTACAAAAAAAAAATTGCGGTAGTTAACGCGCTCGCCAAGCGTAGCAACTTTGGCAACCCCCCCCCCCCCCCCTCCATGATGAGAGTAACAAAGAGAGGGCCCCTAGTCCCCGGCGGACCCGCTATTCCTGGTAGGGTGGCGACCATGGTAACGAAAGGGTAGGGGGTGCTAAGAATCTCCGGTGGAGGTTCGATCGCCACCTAAGACAACTCGTCCTGGCAACATATAACGCACGTACCCTGAGGACTGACGAGAAGATCATGGAGCTGGAAGAAGTGATAGACAAGTTACGCTCGCATATTATAGGATTATCCGCCGTCCGAGGAGAGGGGGAGCATACGGTAATCTTCGAATCCGGCAACTTGCTCTATCACCGGGCGTCCATCTGTCCCAAGGACGTGTTGGATATATCGTCTACAAGTCTCTCGTTAACAACATTGTAAAGATTGAGAGTGTGTCGACGAGGGTTGCGTACCTTGAACTCAGAATCACTAAAGGATATTCGCTGAAGGTCATACAGGTTTACGCACCAACCTCGGCACATCCCGATGAAGAGGTGGATGAAAATTTTTGAGGATATTTCTAGAGCCATGCATTCCTCCAAAACCTACTATACGGTGTTAATGGGAGAATTCAATGCAAAACTAGGCACAAGAGAGAGCGTTAAGCTGAAAGTAGGGAACTTTGGAATAGGGCAACGGAACCCAAGGGGACAGCAGCTGGCCCCTTGGGTTCCTTTCTTCCAGAAGCAGCTCCACAGAGTGGACCTGGTCGAGCTCCGACGGTTCGACAAAAAATGAGATTGAATTCATTATGATGCCCAGACGACAACTGTTCAGTGATACCTCCGTGATCGCGAGGGTGAAAACTGGTAGCGATCACCGAATGGTTAGAGGCACACTGAACCTAAACGTTAAGTTGGAGAGGTCTCGTCTAATGAAGTCAACGCTCCGTCCCCCTCGTGCTCTATTCCAAAGTCCCGAAACCTTTCAGCTCGAGTTACAAAACCGTTTTCACTGCCGAGAAGACTGCAATAAAGTTGACGATATGAATGACAAGCTCGTGGAAACTGTCCATGCGGTCGGAGCTAAGTTCTGCAAGACCCGCCACAGAAGAACACAAAAACTCTCCGATTACACTCTTAATCTCATGGCTTTTAGACGGGAGATGAAGCTACAGTTTTCAACAGATTTAACAGCATACAGGCAACTGAACATACAGATCTCCAAATGCATGCGGCAGGAATGTAACTTGGGACTTACGAATGGGACTTACGAAACTTCAATACAGCTTGTATTGAAGAAGCGATTGAGCGAAACCAAGGCTCCAAAGTCTTTGCCAGAGATCTGTCTACCAGAAAGAGCCAACTGTCAAAGCGAAGACCGAGTGTGGCAGCATCGTTTTCGGGACACCTGAGATTTTGAGTGAGATTGAGAGGTTTTATGGGCAGCTGTACACGTCATCGTTGGAGCCACACGCAAGTGTGAGTAACGATCCAAGAGCGAGTCTCATCCTACACTATTCCGAAGATATCCCGGACGTCAGTCTGAGCGAGATTAGAATGGCTCTCCTGCACCTTAAAAACAGCAGGGCGCCAGGTGAGGATGGAATCACAGCGGAGCTTTTGAAAGCGGGTGGAAAACTGGTACTTGAAGTTCTTCAAAAGCTGTTTAATTAAGTCCTCCATGGTGACACTACTCCTGAGGCGTGGAGCAGAAGTGCGGTGGTCTTGTTGTTCAAGAAAGGCGACAACGCTCTCTTGAAGAACTACAGACCGATTTCCCTTCTGAGCCGCGTCTACGTGCTTTTTTCGAGAGTCATTACGAATATGTCTCGTGACGCAGACTTGACGACTTCCAGTCTCTCGAATAAGCTGGTTTCCGAAAAGGCAGATTCCACACTTCGAAAACTTCTGAAAACGAAATTGTACAACCAGTGCTTGTTGCCAGTGATGACTTACGGATCTGAGACGTGGTCCTTCACTGCTGGCCGTATGAGGAAGCTCAAGGTCGCTTAGCGAGCTATGGAAAGGGCTATGCTCGGGGTTTCTCTGCGTGATAAACTTAGAAATGAGGATATCCGCAGTAGAACCAGAGCAACCGACATAGCCCAACGAATTAGTAAGCTGAAGTGGCAGTGGGCCGGCCATATAGTTCGAAGAATTGACAACCGATGGGGAAGAAAGGTTCTAGAGTGGCAGCCTCGTACCGGTAGGTGAAGTGTAGGGCGACCCCCCACTAGATGGAGTGACGACCTGGTAAGAAGTCGTTGGATGCAGGTGGCTCAGGACCGTGCTTTGTGGCATTCCTTGGGGGAGGCCTATGTTCAGCAATGGACTTATGTAATGTATGTAACTTATGACTACTGTAATGATGATGATATATATATTAAATTACCTATGAATAGAATAAAGTATTAATTATATTAGGTAGAAAGCTATTTACATAATACTTATTTTTATCTACAATACTAAAAACTATAATAATAATTTAAAAAAAAACTAAAACTAGAAACTTAAATATCATATAGTCCTACTCCCCGCGGTATCGTGCCAAGAACGCTGGCTGCGTTTCCCCGCTGAATGGCTATACTTAGCCATTAAGCGAGGAAAGAACCAGCCCTCTTATCACCAGCAGCAATGACCAGCCGCGGATGGAGTTCTTTTAGGAACTTCACCGCACGTGGACCCCATGGACCGATAGTCTCTACAGCAAATGGCACAAATATGTAGTCATCTCTCAGAGACTCATATTTGCGCCACTTAGCTCAGCTGCCTCTGATGCCGCCCCGGCTCTAAACAAGGTACCCCTGAGATGAGAGACCGCCAGAGTATCTACGCAAGTAGCATCCCACACTAGGGCTTTACCTCTCTCCCAAGGGACCAATGTCATACCGTCGGGTCTCTTGCCATCGTCTCTAAGTATTCCACAAGGCTCAAAAACCGAGGGAACATTTATAGAGACAAGAGCCCTTCGGATGACATCGTTCAAAGAACTGTGTCGTGAAAATCTACCAGCGCTTTTCTTACATGAAAGTCCGTGGAGCCCAAACTTGTCGACGCTGCTACCACAGGGACACTGATGGGGTTGACAAATGGCCGCTCCTAATCGGATTCCTACGGCAATGCGTAAGATTTCCGCATCAAGTAATGTGCCGAGATTACTTGATGGTAAAGCGTGTAACCAGTGACTAGATTCCTTAGTCGAAACAGCTAGAAGGCGTGCCTTATCTTGGTCACTATGGAAATTATGAAACAAATCCTTCTGCACGCCCTGTACCAACATAATATCCCACTGTTTTTGTTGGTTAACTTCCAGTGGAACATTTTCACCAGGACAGAGCGTTTGCCATGTCTGCCCTGCCTCCGTAGCAAAGCATAGGTCTACTTTATTATTTAAAATTATATTACATAAGTCACTGACACTATGTACGGAAGCAAGGAAAGCAGGCAATGCAACGCTAGAAAGATTTCTCACACCAATGCCACCAAATTTTATAGGTAAAGTAGCTTGAGTCCAGGCTGTTGTATTTAAAGTTAAATTTAGAATTTTTTCTATAGCTATTTTAAGATTATTATAAAGATCTTGTAAAATATCCTAACATTTCCAGACTGGACTCGAGCGGAGTAAGTATGTAAATCTAGGTACAAGAAGACAATATTTTAAAATAGTAAGAGCTATGTGGGGGTGTAATTTATACAATTTATCAACGTGGTTTAAAAACTGATCAAATTTTGTTTTTAATTATATTAACATCACCAATATTCTTGTTAAAACGATTCACTACTGTAGTCGGAAATCAAGTTGGAACAGACGAATGTTCAATTTACCAATAGTGGAATCATCACCCGTCATTGCAAACGAAGTTGGACTTCGAATTAGTGCTACCTTAGCTTATCTATCCCCTAAGCTATATCAGACACTTTTTTTGCGGATATCTTCTTTAAAGATTTTATTCCTTAATGAATTTCCCTCATAAACGGAATATATATATATATCCCCACCAGATAGTACCTAGGGCACATATCCCCACCGCACGATATCTCTATATAAATTCCCACTTTAATATATTAAGGACCAGTATTGAGATAATGAGATAATATCCAATAAGATGAATTCCATACGTACAATCGACATCGTGAGCCCAACACGCCCACACAATATTGATGTAAACAGTAACTACGGAGTTAAGTTATTAAAACTATAAAATAAGCATTTTTATAGTTCGTGTTTTGTACGAGAGTCGGTTTGACTGGCACACGCCGTAATAAAATGAAATGAAACTATCCGATGATTTATTTTACAACGGCGGATCGCTTTATGCAATTTAAACAATTTTCTTAATAACTTTTTTTATGTAGACGTACATCCATTCAGTAATGATAAATCCCTATAGATACGAAATTAATACTAAATTAATAGTGGTAAATGAGTGGTTGTAGTAGTGCGGCTGCTGATCATGAGGTCCCGGGTTCGAATCTCGGGTCAGGCCAAAAAAAAACAGTTACTGAGCTTTCCCATCAATAAATTCTCAGTAGCTGCCCGGAGTCAGGAAGTTGGCGGTGTCTACCCGTGCCTCGGAAAGCACGTAAAGCCGTTAGTCCTGCGCCTGATCACTCTCCAGTCGTGTCGGTTTACCGTCCCATCGGACTATAAGGGTGAGGGAGTAGAGAGTGCACCTGTACTTGCGCATACACTTGGGCACTATAATCCTGTCCCTTGAGGCTGGCCGCCGTGACCGAAAGTCTGGAGGACATTACTATTGATCTTACTAAATTAATTAATTATATAAATAATTAATTCAAATAAAACTATATTAACAAGGATACACAGTCATCCCCCGCATTTTTTTTTTCATTTATCAATATTTTAGTGATGTCAACACACAGAATCGAATTCGTAATAATCGATCACATTGAATGTTCGTGCAAGAGCTCTCTCAATCGCTAACGTTATGCTACATCCACATATACAGGCATTCCATCTTAGTCCTCAGGGGTGACAACCCATCTGCATTTTAATTCTTAATAGAGGATAAATGTAGACGTCTATGTGGCAGGTGGAGTGTGTGCTTGTTTGTCACCCTTATTCTATAAAAAAAGCCAATCAATTAACCCGTGGATGCCTTTCGCACAACACATGCCAGACTTCGACAACCGGGAATTATTTATTTCGGCCAGACTGACATGACGTCAGACCATCCTGATCTATGACCTGGAGAGGACACCACTGTATAGCGTATGTAAGCGTTCACTATGAATTTTGTATTTTAATAATAAATCCGAAATATTATTGCTTATATTTCAAACTACTTTAGAGGTTTCGTACTATATGAAAAAAGTAAATATTAAGAAAAATACATATTATATGGATTCCGTGATAATTTAAGCAAAGCGGAACACTCATGGAACCATTTCAGTATTTTTTGTCCGTCACAAACGTTTTTTTCTAGTGTTTCATGTAGATGATTGAAATTTGAAAGTTATAAATACGATTACCAACATTGAGTACAGAAAGATAAACAGAGATTAAAATTTAACCCTTTCGCTGTCCCGTGCACTACATATAGGTCACTGCTATTGTCTTACTATTGTGTTTTAAAACCGGACAGTGAACGTGTTAAAATATCTTCTATTACTGAATAAAACTACTTTTACGGATATTATCGCAATTTAAACGCGGCGCAGTTTTATTCAATGTGTAGTGTTCGCGTAAATATAAGAAATCATTATCTTCTATTATTATATATTCCGAGTGTAAGACCCCGGCCGTTAATGTGTATGGCGTAGGAGAATCCACTGCTCTATCTCGTGGACATCGTAACAGGCAACAAGAGAGGGGCAAAAGCATCTTCAAGTTAACCCTTTCGCTGTCCCGTGCACTACATATAGGTCATTGCTATTGTCTTACTATTGTGTTTTAAAACTGGACAGTGAACGTGTTAATAAATCGGGTAAATAATACGGGTGACAACGCATCTGCATTTTGATTCGCAAACGAGGATAGATGTAGATGTCTATGCGCCACATCAACCACTTTCCATTATGTGAATTGTGTGCTCGTTTGTCACCCTATCGTATAAAAAAATATGGTCAATATCGCCCTAAGAGGTAATTAATCTATTTATACTGCTGAGGCAAATGAATTTCGATCTCCGCCGACACTTAATAAATGTTAATTAATAGTTGCAGGCTGTGAGGCAATCCATCTTAGTTCTTAAACGTGACAACGCACGCAGCCATCTTTGTTTGAAGTCCGTTGCAGCTGTCCATAGACTGAAGTATCCACCGTCCACTTAACAGGTGCACTGTAAATTGGTTTGTCACTTTAATTTTATTTAAAAAACATATTTAGTACAAAAATAAATTAAAAATACTAAACTACCTTTGTTACCTAGTTACTTCCTTATAGGTATCCATGGGCTACTGTGGCCACCTTATCACGACAACAATGACTAGTTTAGATTTTGACCTTAGATTATTGTCGTTGACATTGTAACAATTTTCTTTTATAGAGTGCAGGCAACAAGCGAGCACACAGTCCACGTGCTGGTAAGTGAATGCTATGGCCCATAGACATCTCTATCTACATCCATTTACAACAACACGACTGCTGTAGCAAACTATTGTTTCCAGTAAAAAGGGTATTCGCTTCTCAACACAGCAGCATTAGACTGCCATTTCACAATGATTTTCTGTGATAAGAAAAAAAATATTTCGAAGACATGAAGTTCGCCAACGCGCATTTGTGCAGCGCGGCGGACATTTCCTTGCCCTAAAACCGTCTCAGAAATAACAGGCCTGTGCCCAGCTGTAGGATGTATATAGGCTGTAACTTAACATAGGTAACTTATTCTGTGAGAGTGTGGTACGACTCCGGTCGAAACGCACCGTTCTTTACCGTTACCGTGTTACCGTGACAGCTAATTAAAGTCCACTGCTGAACAAAGGCCTCCCTCATAGGATATTTTCCATAGATGCGACGCTTTGCAAGCGCGTTGGCAATCGCAATTTTTATTTTAATCGTTATTAGGAACACGCTGCAGCCCAACTCCTGATTTGTTTCCCTCTGTCGCTTCTTACGACACCCACGGGATGATATGGGGTAGTGGATATTCTTAGGTCAATTCTATTTCCATAGCCATTCGTACTACAGCTATAATGTTATAGCTGCAGCAAATTTATAACATTTAGAAATAAAAACAATTAGTTGAAACCACAAATCGATGATATAGAACCCCGAAATGACCTCGCTCGGTCCCGGTATAACATAATACAGCGGGTGAAATATGCGCCACACATAAATTTCATTAATTACCAACGTTACGATGATTAATAGCCACTACACGCCGTAGTTTTAACTGAATCTCGTTATTAAATAACAGGTCATTCAAGCGGATGTGCTTTTTTAAAGAATTGATTGCATCAGTTTGTGTCTGATGTCCTTCAATCAAGCCATCTCTGCCTTTTTTATGAAGGCTGAAATTTTCAAGTGATTTTGTTGCACAAGTTTTGTTTTTACGTGCTAAAAACATGCTACAGCTGTATTGTGGTTATAGCTTGAATGACTTGGTCAACCAGGGAAGCGATCAGGGAGCACGCACTCACAGATTACCAGCGTAAATACTGCCGTGTTGTGTTGCGTATTGTGTGTAGAGAACTTGAGACCCATTTTACTGAGAATGACGCATTCCATTTTAGTCCTTAGGGTTGACAACGCTTTTGCATTTTGATTATTAAACGAGGATAAATGTATACAAATAGTCACAATATCTAATTTTTTTATAGATTTTTTTTAAAGGATTTGATAAGAAACGAGCACACAGTCTACCTGATGGAAAGTGGTTGCTGTGGCCCATGGACATCTACATTTATCCTCATTTGCGAATGAAAATGCAGATGCGTTGTCATCCGTGAGGACTAAGATGGAATGCCTCAGTTCCAGTAAAAAGGGTCTCCGGTTCTCTACACTCACCATACGAAACACAGCAGCGTTAAGCTGCTATTTTACGCTGGTATTCTGTGAGAGCGTGGTCCTACTCCGGTCGAGCCGACCCATTCGTGCTGCAACTATACTATTAATATAGCTGCAGCATGGCTCTACCACGTAAAAATAAGGATGACAAACATGCATACAGTCCACTTGATTGTAAGTGGATTCTGTGGCCCATAGATCTACATTTAATTTACTTATATTAGGTGGACTGTGTTCGCGTATCACCTGTATTCTTTAAAAAAAAATCGTAGTTTTCATGTCATTTGAGGAATATCATGAAAAAAAAAACTGTCCTACGCACGTACGTACTCATAAAAATATAGGTCAATTTAAGCTTTGCTTAAAGTTGCCTCCTCTTTCTTCACTAATACTCGATAGAAAAAGACAGATATAGAGATAACTAATACTGATTGCCTTATATTGATGGATATTTGCCATAGTTGCTATGCTGGCAGGCCGGTTAGCAACCACAGTTTGTATTTTTCTAATTGTTGTTAAGAAGACACTGCTGCCCATCTCCTAGTTTGCTTACCTCTGATTCTTTTGACACTCATGAAGATATGGGAAAGTAGATGTTCTTACACCGCCAGGACATGATCAATTGAAGCTTCAATAACGAAGAATTTTACGTGGTAGAGCCATGCTGCAGCTATATTGGTAGTATAGTTGTAGCACGAATGGGTCAACTCGATCGAGGAAGGACCACGCTCTCACAGAATACCAGCGTCAAATAGCAGCTTAACGCTGCTGTGTTTCGTATGGTGAGTGTAGAGAACCGGAGACCCTTTTTACTTCAAATGAAGCATTCCATCTTAGTCCTCACGGGTGACAACGCATCTGCATTTTGATTTGTAATAGAGGATACATGTGGATATCTATGGGTCACAGCAACCACTTACTATCAGGTGGACTGTGTGCTCGTTTGTCACCATTATCCTATAAAAAAAGACGCCTTGCCTAACTTCACGTTCACCTTTCTGAGAATTGTAGAAATAGTAATCCCGCAATCTATATCCTCTACGAATTTTTTATTTTTTATTTACAAGCTTTCTTGTATTGTATGACATTTACGCTACGTATTTACAAAGGTTTACTTGATTCAATCTCAAGTTACATTTCCAAGACTTAAAGGTTGAATTATTACGAATTAGAGCCACGCGGAAACTTTTGCTGTCGCACGGATGGGCCGGCTTGAACCGGGGTGGTACCACGACCTCGCAGAATACCAGCGTGAAGTAGAGGTTTACCTCTGCGTTTCGCTTGGTGAGTGCAGGTGGCCGGAGGCCCTTTTTACTGGAAATGAGGCATTCCATCATAGCCCTCATGGGTGACAACGCATCTACATTTTGATTTGTAATAGAGGTTAGATGTAGATGTCTATGGGCCGCAGCAACCACTTACCATCAGGTGGACTGTGTGCTCGTTTGTCTCCCTTATCCTATAAAAAAAAGGAGCAGATGAGCCGGCTCGTGGTGATTTAAATTTTCATTATACCATCGTATCATCATCTCCATTCATCTTCTCGTCAGGTATACCTCAAAACTTGAAAACGAGACTGTAAAACTAGTGCGAGTTGCCAATGATGACCTATGGAACTGAGACGTGGTCCTTCACTGGTGGCCGGATGAGGAAGCTCATGGTCGCTCAGCGAGCGTCTATGGAGAGGGCTATTCTTGGAGTTTCTCTGCGTGGTATACTTAGAAATGAGGATATCCGCAGTAGAACCAGAGTGACCGACATAGCCCAACGGATTAGTAAGCTGAAATGGCAATGGGCCGGCCATATAGCTCGAAGATGATTGGCGGTCCACCACTGTGCGATTTAGAAGATGTTTTCTTCCTTGCACGACTTCCTTGTGGAATCGATTATCATCAGCGATTTTTCCGGACCGATACGACTTAGGGACCTTCAAGAAAAGAGCCTACTCCTTTTTAAAAGGCCGGCAACGGATCTGCAATTCCCCTGGTTCCCCTGGTGTTGCAGTTGTTCATGGGCGGCGGTAGTCACTTATAATCAGGTGAGCCGCATGCTCGTTTGCCCCCTCTCCTATAAAAAATAAAAGAACTGACAACCGATGGCGAAAAAAGGTTCTCGAGTGGCGGCCTCGTACCAGCGGACGAATAGGGCGTCCACCCACTAGATGGAGTGATGACCTGGTAAGATATGCAGGAAGTCAATGGATGCAGGTGGCTCAGGACCGAGCTTTGTGGCATTCCTTGGGGGAGGCCTATGTTCAGCAGTGGACTTGTGAAGGGCTGTAATGATGATGATGATGATGATCGTATTAACCTAGAGCAATACAAGCAACCTAGAGCAAGCAAGGACGGTCTTGTGAATGGCCAGACGTCACATAGTGTTTGTTGAATATGTATTTTTTTATACAGAGGGAGGAGGATTTATTTGCATGCATAACCTGCAGTTCGTGTGTCGTTTTAGCCAGCATTTTCTTTTCGTTTTTCCTGTTCTTATATTTGTTTCGTAAATAACAACTGCGAGTTTTGCTCAAGGGTCCCCAAAACGATTGCAATTGTCGTGGGCGATACAAGCTCCAATCGAAGTGTGTTATGTACGCAAGGCTCAGTCAATTGCACAGTTCAGCTGAGAAGTCGTGTGGGTCACTCTTGGTTTCAAACACAGATATGGATTTTTTTTGTGAAAAGGATAATCATTTGCTATAATTAAACGTCAATATGCGGCGCGTCAATTGCCTCAATAATGTTTTGTTATTTGCGGTGATATGATACCGTATCTGACAGGTGCGTCGCAAAAGGGGGTCTTTGAAAATACTCTTACGTGTCCCTACTGGTACATACAATTTGCAAATAAAAATATATTTATATTTAATTTAATTTTTTATGATTGAGTTCTCTGACGTGGTGGTGATCTTCTAGTCTACTTAACTCATAGATGGGCGGAGGCAGTAGAGTCCAAGGGGGAGGCGTTGGCCGTTAGCTTGGACGTAGCGAAGGCCTTTGATCGGGTCTGGCACAAGCGCTTCTTTCGAAGCTTCCTGCGTATGGGCTTCCTGAGAAATTGTGCAATTGAATCACCAGTTTCCTTGCTGATCGGAGCATCAAGGTCGTAGTAGACGGTGCATGCTCTGATCTCAAGCCTATCAACGCTGGTGTTCCACAAGGCTGCGTGCTATCACCAACGCTGTTTCTCCTGCATATCAATGATATGTTGCTAACTGGTAGCATTCATTGCTATGCAGACGACAGCACTGGTGATGCCTTATATACCGGCCGTGCCAATATTTCTCGGGAAAACGTCGCCGAGTACCGGGACAAACTTGTGTCTGAAGTCGAGTCTTTGCTTAATAAAGTCTCGGATTGGGGCCGACTAAATCTAGTCCAGTTCAATCCCCAGAAGACACAAGTTTGCGCGTTTACCGCTAAAAAGAACCCCTTTGTCGTATCTCCTCAGTTTCAAGGCACTCCCCTTGCTGCCTCAGCTAGTATCGGAATCCTTGGCGTCGACATATCGAATAGTGTGCAGTTTCGTGGTCACTTGGAAGGGAAGGCCAAATTGGCCTCTAAAAAGCTTGGCGTGCTCAGCAGAGCGAGACAGTATTTCATGCCGGCACATCGCTTGCAACTTTACAAAGCGCAAGTTTGGCCCCACATGGAATACTGTTCTCATCTCTGGGCCGGGGCACTCCAGTGCCAGCTCCTTCCACTTGACCGCATCCAGCGCAGAGCGGTTCGAATCGTCGACGACTGAGTTCTTTCTGATCGGCTCGATACACTGGCACTGCGTAAAGATGTTGCATCTCTTTGCGTATTTTATCGCATTTTATTCTAGTATTTTTTCGCTCTGAGGAATTGTTCGGACTAATTCCAGCCGCTCAATTCCATCCATTTTCAACCATCGCACATCGCGACAAAACTCGCGTTACCATCCATACCATCTGGATGATTGGCGGTCCACAACTGTGCGATTTAGAAGAAGTTTTCTCCCTCGCACGACTTCCTTGTGGAATCAATTACCACCAGCGAATTTTCCGGACCGATACGACTTAGGAACCTTCAAGAAAAGAGCTTACACCTTTCTAAAAGGTCGGCAACGCATCTGCAATTCCCCTGGTGTTGCGGTTGTTCATGGGCGGCGGTAGTCACTTACCATCAGGTGAGCCGCATGCTCGTTTGCCCCCTATTCCATAAAAAAAAAACGTAAAGTTATTTCTACGTTTCAATACTGATTCTGATGACGCACTTAACATGAATCAGTGGGTTTTTGTTACATGTTGTCTACTATTTGGTCTTAGCAATATTAACAATTGCTTCAATGGTATTAAGTAAAAGATCTTTGTTTGCTCAATAAGTGTAATTCACGTAGATATAGACACTAAGACAAAGTTACGCAAAAGGGAACTAACTCCCTTTTAAGATTTTAACATTAGAACGCTGGTTTAGTCGACAATGATACTCTCTCGTTTCAATTTGTTAGTAATTTTGGTTTTTTATCCATATACGAGTAGATGTAGGTTTATTCACGTAGTTTTCCTTCGCAATATAAAATATAAGTAAGTTAACACTTAACATGGCAATTAACAATTTCATTGGTGCCCGCGGGATCGTTAAATTTGTTTTTTTACTTTTTTTTAGGGTTCTGTACCTCAAAAGGAAAAAACGGAACCCTTATAGGATCACTTCGTTGTCCGTCTGTCTGTCTGTCTGTCTGTCTGTCAAGACGTTTTTTCTCAGGAACGCGTGGAGGTATCAAGCTGAAATTCATATCAAATATTCAAGTCTACTGTCCCTTAGAGCTGTGAAAAATCAAACTTCTAAGCCAACGCAATCAAAAGATACAGCCGTTTATGCCGCAAATTTTTGACATTCGTAAGGGAATCAAAACCTACAGGGTACTTCCCGTTAACTCAAAATCTTGAAATTTGGTACGAAGCAACGTTTTATAGCACAGATAAAGTAAAAATTGTGAAAAGCATAAATTTTCAGTTACGTCATATAATAAAAATATTTTTAATAATTTTAAACTTATATACCTACGGATTTATTCGGAATCCTCGGCCAAGTGCGAGTCCGACTCGCACTTGGCCGGTTTTTTTTAGAATTAGGAAGAAGCGACCATACAGCCCACGAAATGGTGAGTGGATACTGTGGACCATAGACATATAAATCTATCCTCGATTAAGGTTCCAAACGCAGATTCGTTGTCACCACTGAGGACTAAAATGAAACGCCTCCAGCCAAAAGTGGTCTCCATTTCTCCTACGTCTACCATACGAATCACAGCAGCGTTGAGCCGCTATTTTACGCTGGTATTCTGTGAGAATAAATTATTAGCTATCCTATTAACATTAATAATATTCCCTTTAACTATTCCTGGTTGGCTTGGTTAAAATGCTTTTCTTAGGAGTCGTTCACGACAGTAGTCGATTTGCGGATTCAAACCAACGACCTTTTGAGTTCGCCTTCACTTTGCTCGCGTTCTGTGTTATTTACAGCGAGCGCTCAACTTGAGCTAGCAAGGTTCATACTACTGGAACGATATCTTAAAACAGTTCAGGATTAACGCATCAGGTCCCGCCATCAAAACAAGAGGCGTAAATCACTCAAGGCCGACGCTATCTAAATAAACAATGAAGACACCCACGAAAAACTGACTCGTATCAACGCCGTCCCAACACTTCGTAAATCCAAAAATTATCTCCTGTGACGCGCTCTCCCCGTAAGATACGGGTGACATATTTACGACGCCGGTTTAGGGCATAAAACTAATCCCTACTTCGGTGGGGGAGGCCAGGGGAGGGGAGGGTGGGACCTTTATTTCTACATTCGTCACATAGTAACCGTAAATTATCATACTCCGCTATGATATGACGGGGGCCGCCCATTAAAACGCGTTTGATTTAGATGGGGCTATAAAATTGATTTATGCTTTCACGCCAACAAAACCCGTGGCACTGGAGCAACTATTATATTAACATTTTCGTGGATAACCTTTTCGGTGTTGCAATGTCATATGCCGTCCGCAGACCGAGCGAATTCCAACCGAGCAGCCCGAAAACAGGGTTAAAATTCGCTAAAACGCGACGAAATAAATTAAGTCTTTTATAATTGAAAAAACTTATCCACTCGTGTAGTTGCATGATTTACAAAAATATATAGAAATGTACCCTAACTTTATTGCAGTAAGGAATATAATCGTATGGCCGTAATTTCTGATCAAGGCATTGTTTTCGGGTATAGGTCCTACGTAATTTCGGCCAGTTTATGACGTTGTACTTAATATAATATGTTGCGTTACGCTAGATAAGAACGTAGCCGACGCGAACCGATGCTTGTATCTGGAAAATGTGGTTAGGTATTATACTTATTGATAATGAAGCTTAGTACTAACAAGGTTATGAAGTTAGCGCGTGAAAATCTTTTCAGAGGAAAAACAATTCACTGACTTTGAACCAAAAATTTTACCTTGTGCACAGAGAGTTATATTTGAGGAACATCATGATTTTTAGGTTATGATAGCTCAAATAAGGGTGCTCGATCTTCAGGGGATTACGAGCCAAGCTAAGATTGACTAGCAATTCCTACATGGTTTTGCTACGCTACGTATGCCTGCAGCAAGAATTTAGTCGATTTTTTTTATAGGAGAGGGGGAAATCGAGAATGCGGCTCACCTGATGGTAAGTGACTACCTCCGCCCATGAACAACTGCAACACCAGGGAGGGAACTGCAGATGCGTTGCCGGCCTTTTAAAAAGGCTAGTCGAGTAGGCTCTTTTCTTGAAGGTCTCTAAGTCGTATCGGTCCGGAAAATTCGCTGATGGTAATCGATTCCACAAGGAAGTCGTGCGAGGGAGAAAACATCTTCTAAATCGCACAGTGGTGGACCGCCAATCATCCAGATGGTGGGGATGGTATCGGGAGTTCTGCCGCGATGTGCGTTCGTGAAATTTGGCGGATGGGATTAATCCGAACAATTCCTCAGAACACTCCCCATGGTAGATTTCTTTTTTTTTATTTTTTTTTATAGGAGAGGGGGCAAACGAGCATGCGGCTCAGCTGATGGTAAGTGACTACCGCCGCCCATGAACAACTGCAACACCAGGGGAATCGCAGATGCGTTGCCGGCCTTTTAAAAAGTCGTACGCTCTTTTCTTGAAGGTCCCTAAGTCGTATCGGTCCGGAATAATCGCTGATGGTAATCGATTCCACAAGGAAGTCGTGCGAGGGAGAAAACATCTAAATCGCACACTGGTGGACCGCCAATCATACAGATGGTGTGGATGGTATCGGGAGTTCTGCCGCGATGTGCGTTCGTGAAATTTGGCGGCTGGGATTAATCCGAACAATTCCTCAGAGCACTTCGCGAGGTAGATGCGAAAGAAAATGCAAAGGGATGCAACATCTCTTCGCAGTGCCAATGAATCGAGCCGATCGGAAAGGACTCGGTCGTCGACGATTCGAGCCGCTCTGCGCTGGATGCGGTCAAGTGGAAGAAGCTGGTACTGGGGAGCCCCTGCCCCAGAGATGAGAACAGTATTCCATGTGAGGCCGAACCTGCGCCTTGTAAAGTTGCAGGCGGTGTGCCGGCATGAAATACTGTCCCGCTCTGCTGAGCACGCCAAGCTTTTTAGAGGCCAATTTGGCCTTCTCTTCCAAGTGACCACGAAACTGCACGTCACGCGATATGTTGACTCCGAGGATTCCGATACTGGCTGAGGCAGGAGTGCCTTGAAACTGAGGAGATACGACAAAGGGGTTCTTTTTAGCGGTAAACGCGCAAACTTGTGTCTTCTGAGGATTAATCTGGACTAGATTTAGTCGCCCTCAATCCGAGACTTTGTTAAAGAGTTTGTTAAACTTTGTTAACTTTTGGTAAAGATCTACGCTATCACAGAGTAGGAACATACAAGTACCTTTATTTACAATTAATTTATAAAACTGATGTGTTTCTTACCTCGTACGTTACCTATAATTTCTGGTAATTAATAGAATCAGGCGTTAATTTGCGGAAAGGTTATAAATTGTATTAAAGATCATACTGTTGTATTAAAGATGTTAAAAATTAATTTTCCAATTATAGCCCATTCCGCAGGTCTTAGCATATTAACTTTTAACATCTTTACTACAATTTCTACGTTTCGCAGCCTACGTATTAATAATTAGGATAGTGTCGATTACCCTGCCTTATTGATTTGTACAGGTTTCAAAAATACTTCAGTCATAAAAGAAAACTAAATTTTAAAAAATGTTTCATATAGTAGATAGAAATTCATATTCGTATTTGAATATAGAACATTTTTTAAATCTTACTGCCTGTCAAATTCGGAGTCTAGGCTCAGGCGTCGTGGGAATGTGCTGCGGAATAGAGAAGAGAGAACAGGGGATTTGAACTAACGACTTTTTTTTGCACACCGTACCTACGCTCTACGTGGTAGACCCACGTTATAGCTATTTTATGACAGCAGCACTAATGGTTCTTCTCAACCAGGGAAGGACCATGCTCTCAAATAATACTTAATGTTGTCTTTCAAATGGTGAGGGTACGGAACCGGAGGAGTTTTTTACTGTAAATGAGGCATTCTGTCCTGGTTGACTTTTTAAGACAGATGTAGATGGATTTCTATGCTTTACATATTAAAGTTAATAATAAATAAAATACCCCAAACCAAATAGGCTACTGTTACCTCTTATAAAGTAGTATAAAGATTAAAGTCGTAACAGGAAATTTAGCTGTTAGTCGCTTTCAAGGTCTTGAAAAAATCAATACGACAATCGAACGTCAAGAAGAACCGCGTGGGCTGATAGTTACATAATAAAATAATATTCGATCAGTTTTTTAGAGTCCAAAACGACCCGCGGGAACATTATTTATCTATTTTACGAGACACATGCGTCCACCATTGGTGATTTGGCCCTCACGGGACCGGCTCATAAACCAAATGTCACCCGATTGGTGCGCACATCCTAAATCCTCCGATTTAATGTGTAAGGCTTTTATGGGTTTTTTGTCCATAAAACTTTAAGGTGTCAATTGCTTACGTGTGAAAGAAGTTTTGTAGAGGTGGAAATTTTTATTACTGTGTCTTGCATATCGATTAATTACTAAATGCTTTTATTTGTAGTTACAAGATCGTCAAATATAGTGTTTATTACAAATATTTCGATGTATTTTTATTACTCAACTTAATTTCCTTAATTATTAGGTTTTTCGTTTTCTGTGCCAAAATTAACTTAAGAAACTCATATAGGATTAGCTGGATATGTATCTGTCTCACAGAACATTTTACACAGATGATTAATAAATGGTCGTCATATTCAATGTTAAGATTATTTTAAAATCGTCGTATGAGGTGTCGAATGAAATTCTATTTTGCGTTTTAATTCAACAGTTTTCCTAAAAATAAGTACTTCAAAATAGACCTATCGAAACGAAACTCAGAAATAAAAACCACGAATACATTAAAAATATTGATTCAAGAAAGATCATTGGAACTGGGTTATTTGTATTAATTTATTCAAATATCTTTTATTTTTATTCTACAATAATTTAAGGGACATTTACCGCTTAGCGTATGTCAGTCCCATCATACCCTAACATACATCACTTACTCGTATAACGTTAGTTAATACTTATTATATTATACTACGTGGGCCATGGATTCGAACAGAACTTCCGCATCGTCGCCATTAGGTTGGGATAAACTATTAAGAAACATGCCTACGTCAGTTCTGTTCAAGTTCAAGACCCTTATGAAATTACTTCTAACAGACTCAAATCGAACACATTCCATCAATATATGTAATATGTTTTCTATAACTCCACAGTCTTCACAATTGGGCGAAGTTGTTTTTCTCATTAGAAATACAAATTTCTTACATTCAAATATCTTTAGGTAAACTATATCATCTTCATCATCAACACCTTTACTATGAGACATAGCAATTGCTCTCAATAGTGTAATGATTGATCAAATATATTTTAAAAGAACGAATAACATGAAAAACTTATATGAAATACGTTTACTGTCATACTAAATTTATAAGCCTTCGTAAATACGGCAATTTTTTTTTTAATTTTTTTTTTTAAGAAATAATAATTTATATTTTATAAAAGGGGTTATTTTATAATCGACATTTGTAAAAGCTCTTTGACGTAATATATTACAAGAAATTTTCGCTTGGTGAGTGCAGGTGGCCGGAGGCCTTTTTTACTGGAAATGAGGCATTCCATCTTAGTCCTCACGGGTGACAATACATCTACATTTTGATTTATTTAGAGGATAGATGTAGATGTCTATGGGCCGCAGCAACCACTTACCATCAGGTGGACTGTGTGCTCGTTTGTCACCCTTATCCTATATAAAAAAAAAGAAATACATTTACTGAAGTAAAATAAGAAGTCTTAACAGGTACTTGTAAATGGACTTTTTCTCAAGGGAGAGAAAACGAATCGTCGCACTATTTAATAGTTTGCCCTTAAAGAACCCGATTTAACATTGTCGCATGGCATTTGTACGTAGTAGAGCCATGCTGCAGCTATATCATGGTTATGGTACGAATGGGTTGGTTCGACCGAGGACCACGCTCTCACAGAATACCAGTGGAAAATAGCAGCTTAATGTTGCTTTGTTTCGTATGGTGAGTGAGGAAAACAGGAGACCCATTTTTGCTTGATATTTTTTTACAATATTTTTGATTGCATCTTAGTCCTTACGGGTGACAAAGCATCTGTATTTTGATTCTTGATCGAGGATGTGGAAATGTAGGTATCTATGGGCCACGGTTTCAATTCACATACGTTTTTCATTCTTATTATATATTTAAAAAAATGCCCCCAAAGAACACGACCTTAAATTGTCGCATGGCGCGTAAACAGTCCGCCTAAACACGAAGTTGCCGACTCGCTCGCAAGTCTTTCCCCCAACTACATAAATCAATTTGTCAGTACTGCCGTGACGTCTGACGCACACGCTCACAAACATGTTCACGACGGGTCGAGCATGCGATGACATTAGTTTTAAATTTATCATACAGTGTTTATTTAAAAGATTTTATTTTTATTCAATATTTGACAACGTCAAATGACGTTGCCAAATATTAGAAATAGCGTTGGCGAATTTATATTATTTTATTAAGTATATCTAATTAGGGATACACCAAAAATATCAATAATTTATAATTAATGAAAGATTTCTTCTTTTCTACTTAATTATAATATTGGAGAGGAGCGTGGTCCACGACCACGCTCTCACAGAATACCAGCGTAGAATAGCAGCTTAATGCTGCTGTGTTTCGTATGGTGAGTGTAGAGAACCGTATATCCTTTTTACTAGAAACGAGGCATTCCATCTTTGTCCTCAGTGGTGACGACGCATCTGTATTTTGATTCTTAATCGAGGATAAATGTAGATGTCTATGGGCCACAGCATCCACTTACCATCAGGTGGACTCTGTGCCCGTTTGTCATCCTTATTCAATAAAGAATAATTAAATGATTGTATAATAGGGTCTAGCGCAAAGCAATTAAACAATTTTTATTTTATAAGTTATGTGTCATTTAAAAGCACGTGTGTACGTGTGTTAAAAAGATAATCATATTACTATTATACCATATCAGATATCTATGATAGCCTTTCTCTTAGATATTTTAATGCATTGGAACCAAAAATTAATGATCATTTACAACAAAAATTAATAACTGTTTAAAAAATATTAACTGTCAAATTAAAAGATTTTGAAATAAAATAAAGAGAATAAATTATTAGAATTGTTCGCTAAAAGATGTTTTTACACCATAAAGGATTATTTTAGCTACAAACTTATACTACACAAAAATTGATAAGGGCGTGCTTCGATGGTTTGGGCACGTTGAGCGAATGAGTGAAGACCGAATGGTGAAGAAAATATATAGCGCGAAAGTTAATGTTAAAAGGTGTCGAGGTAGACCGAGACTAACTTTCGAAGACCATGTGAGCAAATTGCTCGAAGAGGGGAGGGTCAAGAGTACTCGGATACCTAGACGTGCATGTATAAAAAAGATAATGAATCTGAAAGAAGCGAAAGAGGTATGTAAGGATCGTGACACTTGGCGATCTGTTCTCTCTGGCTACCCCGTCAGGGATTGTGCGTGAAGATAAAGTTACATTCTGAATTAATTGACATTTGAAATATTTAGTTAATGATGTTTTAAGCAAAGAGTCACATAGTAACTAACACATATTTTGACATATTAATATTCCATTGTACGACATTATGATTTATTATCCGTGTTTGATTTATTTAATGAATAATGACATAATTTTTTAAACTATATGATGTTAATAATATTGTAAGCCTCAATCTAGACAGGATGTAGTGATAGCTAACACCTACAACTAGCACAATAAATGACTAATTCTGTTTTATAAAGTTTGCGATATGTATATAATTTATACATACGTTCACGCACAGTAATGGTCTAAATTTCTCATGCACTTAAGAGTTGCAGCCAGCTGTAAGAAATTACACTGACGGGTGACTATAAATTACGTGACAACTGAACTTAATCCTATCAATTTGTAAAAGTGACACGAATAAAATACGTAAGTGTAAATACGCTTAGAACGTCACAATTTTTTTTCTTCAAAAACATTACTGGCCATCGACACTCAATATTAGAAATACTCCGGGTAATATTTCCCCGATACCCTTGCAGTCGCATTCCGGACGAAGCGATCTTGCGATTACGCTGCGTGTTTACTCAATAATTCGATGCGAGACTGATAGGTTGCAAGTAAAGAGCTACCAGCGGGTAACATGAATACGATTCTTAATAGTTTTGCAGAATTAAAATAAATCACATTCTCCATTTAGGTTAATCATTTTATTTTCTGATTTTCTTGACCTACCTATGGAGAATTGGTTTGAGTGACGTACTCACACGATATTTGTATATTATTATTTACCTTATTTTACTAGTTTTTTGGTTTCTTTTAACACGCAACTACATTATGACTTTAAATTATTTCATATCTTGCCAACTTAAATTTCTAATTGTTTATTTTTATTATAAAAATATTTTAGACCTCTTATAAGCTAACAGTTATACAATAGTATTCAGTAAATCTACACTAGAACTTCTTGATTTTTCGGGCTTGAGCGAGGTATGTCCAGAAGTAGAATGTTACAGTCTGAGGACACAGAATATTCCACCTCAGTTAAGTTTCAACGACTTCATCCTGTGGGTGTCGTAAAAGGTAACAGAGGGAAATGAAGCAGTAGATGGACATCTTCCTGATAACAACTTAAAAAAATAATTAAAAAAAACTACGGTTCCAAATAAGGACTCTATGGTTAAGGCCTATGCGCAGTTGTGGACTTTTTAAAGGCTGTAATTGTGATGACGATGAAGCTGGTACGACAAAAAAATAGGAATCTGTAAAAAATTATACCAGTATATATTATAATTTATAACTATCTTTCGCTTCCTCTCCTCGTTTATACAATGTTAGAGTATCGCTTGCGATCCGGTCGCGACTCGTCATTTCTCGCATTGTCGTAATCCGCTGATTTACTAGCGACATTAATCAGGTTGACGGCCGATAGGGACTAAATCACTGCCAAACTTACCCCTGCTGCTAATAAGATCTCTATGATGCAGTCTTAAGAGCGAGTTTCCTTTGACGTCATGATTTATGTCCCTTGCAAAGTTAGCACTGCTGCATGTTATTGCCTGTAATTCTTTTTGCGAGTTTTGTGCAGTTAAACACGTTTTTTTTTTATTTCTCTATATGTTTTATTTTGTCTAGCTCGCGGCGTTATTGATTTATTGCAATCGTTTCCCATAGAGCCCTTTTAGTAGTTCGGCTGCAATTTGATATCTTGCGTTTAGTTTTCTATATGCAGTAATTTTTAAATATGGTACGTGAGGGTAATATGGTCACCTTAAGCTTTGCCGCCCTATATAACCAAAATTAATTGGAGGACAGAGACTAAAACACAAAGTCGTATACTATAACTAATATCTTAAAGAAATAGCAAACAAGCTTTGGCAATAATTAGAAACACTTAGAAAAATTTACTTAAAAAAATTAACTTAAGTACACAATACTAAAATCGACTTAATTATTTACTATTTTTTATAGCATAGGGTGACAAACGAGCACACATTCCACCTGATGGTAAGTAGCTGCTGTGACCCATAGACGTCTACGTTTATCCTCGTTTGCGAATCAAAATGCAGATGCATTTGACGCTGGTATTCTGTGAGAGCGTGGCCCTTCGCCGGTCGAGCCGACCCATTCGTGCTACAACTATACTACTAACATAGCTGCAGCATGGCTCTACCACGTATAATGTCAAGTGTCCAATTGGCGTCGACAAAGCAGCGCCCTTTTGACCTTTTGTTGTTTGATTGACTGATGAAGAGCTATCGTATCACAGAGCCACCTATACAAACAAAGATATAGTTTTTGAGTTATATGAAAGTGACCATATTACCCTCAAGTATCATATATTTAATTTTCTCATCATAAGAAGCTAAACATTACTTTCTTTTACACAACGCAACGGCAGGTAACAGTAAAATAATCCGCCCCTATAATACGACTTTTAGAGATTTTTCTGTTCTGAACAGAAAAATCTCTAATGTCACCAAAAAGAGACTTGTCAGAACTTTAGTGTTCTCCATCTTCCTTTATGGCTCTGAAGCATGGACGATTCGAGCAGCAGACAAGAAAAGGATTGATGCGTTCGAAATGTGGTGTTGGAGAAGGATGCTTCGGATACCATGGACCGCTAAGAGGACCAACGAATCGATCCTGGGGCAGCTTCGTGTTGACACCAGACTCTCTACCACGTGTTACCAGAGTATTCTGAGTTACTTTGGTCATATTGCCCGACGCCCGCCTAATAACTTGGATAGACTTATAGTCGTAGGTAAGGTGAGGGGCAAAAGACCACGCGGCCGATCATCTAGCCGCTGGTCAGACCAGGTCAAATCACTCACTGGCCTCTCACTCACGACTGCAATGCAAAAAGCCGAGGACCGGACAGAATGGAGGGCTATAGTGAACAGCGCTACGAAGGCACTAAAATACGGACACGACCTTCAGTTTTGAAGAACACGACCAAGAAGAAGAAGAATAATACGATTACAATAGGCTGTATTAATATGTAATTACTAATTATATTAGGTTGTAACGGTAATAGACCTCCCCCCCAAAGATTACCTCATTTTCCACGCTTGGCAGGCGGGTTGGCAACAGCAGTTTTTTTATTATTTTGAGTACTATATGGGGTAGTGGATATTCTTACACTACACGGTTATTATGGTATTGTATAATATTTTGATCAAAGTTATGAAACTATCGGAATTGGGACTGTCGAAATTCCCGCCGGTTTATTTGATTTAGAATGTTACGAGTGTTAGGTAGATTGTTGATGAGAAGCGCTTTTTTTTTAAAATAAATTAATTAAAGGCAACACCGAAGATCCCGTCACGACGGACCGGGCGTCTCTAATGGCGGAGCTATAAATTCACAAGTTTTGCAGCGATCAGCAGTAAATCACCTTGATGTATTGGTACCCGGGCCGCGAATTAAAAATATAATAAGCCTGATGTCGATTTATGTCGTGGCCTCCTCGAACGAACACCTGGTTGATTGGTAACTTGTTGAGTTCTAACATAGGTAGATGGATGATTATGTTTAGCTTTCGTAACTTTCATTTTAAAAGATTTTGTTTTGATATCAAAGCGTGATTGGCATGTATGTTTAATGTGATAGAGCCTCGCTCCAACTATATTATGTGGGTAGCACGAATGGTTCGGCTTGATCGGAGAAGGACGCTGCTTACACAGAATACCAGCGTAAAATATCATGATGAGTGTAGAGAACCGGAGACCCTATTTGCTTAGGGTGACAACGCCTCAGCATTTTCATTCTTAATCGAGAATAGATGTAGGTATCTATGCGTCACAGCATCTACTCACTATCAGATGGACTGTGTGCTCGTTTGTCAGACTTAGTTTATGAAAAAAAATTAGCATATTTATGCACGGTAAAGCCAATGTGCAATTTATTTTGGGTATGTGGATCGGCTTAACCAGATAAAGTTTACGCTCGCACATAATATCAGCGAAAACTAGCAGCTTAATTGTGACCTATTACGTTTGGAGAGTGATGTGTTATTATATGTTAATACTTAAGAATGATAGTCTCGTGGGTGTCGTAAATTAAATCTGGAGATGGGCAGCAACATGATAACTCAGTAATAATAAAAAGACAGCGGTTGCCAACCTGCGTGCTAAGACAAATATCTTTCAACCCTGTGAGGCAATCTATGAGGAAACCTATGTTCGACTTTTGATGGACTGTAATGAATTATGAAAAAGAACTCGAGGATAACAATGTATTAACTTTATTTATTTATTATTTTGACACATAATCGAGAATAGAATAAGTAGGTGTCTATGGAGATCCACTTACCATCAGGTGGATTGTATGCTCGTTCGACATTTTTTTTACCTAACTGTCTCAGAAGAAAGATCATGTTTTTCTAGAATATTATATGTGATGTACGAGGTGTGATCAAAAAGTAAGGAGACTTTTTATATTTCTCGAAAAATATTATTTATCCATTAATATTTATTTTGTCCTCTTCAAAGTAACCCCCCTCAGATACAATACTCTTATGCCAACGCTTTTTCCAATCCTCAAAGCACTTCTAATAAGCACTTTTTGGTATATCCTTCAGCTCTACCAGCGATACGTTCTTTATGTCCTCAATCGTTGCAAAACGCCATCCTTTCATGGATTTCTTGAGTTTCGGGAACAGAAAAATGTCACAGGGGGCTAAATCCGGTGAAAACGGTGGCTATGGCATGATTATGGTGTTGTTCTTGGCCAAAAACAGCTCTTCAGCGATGCTCCTGCGACGGTTCTTTTGGTCAAAATTTAGCAATTTGGGCAACTTCGCTGACACGTGTCTCATTTCCAAAACATTCTTTAAAATTTCTTGGCACAACCTAAATTAAATGCCGATATTATCAGCAACTTCTCTTATGGTAATTCGACGATTCCTCAACACTATTTTCTTCACTTCTTCAACGTCCCCATCAGCTGATGACGTGCTGGGGCGTCCAGAGCGAGGTTCGTCATTGGTGTCTTCTCGGCCTTCTTGGAAGAGTTTATACCACTTGTAAACATTTTCTTAACTTAGACTCACCATATGCCACTGTCAACATTACAAGAGTTTAGAGCACTTGATTCCATTTTTTTACAAAACTTAATGCAAACACTTCGATCCAAATGCAAACAAAAAAAATGCTATACACTGGGAACTTTTCACAGATGTTCAAGACAAGTGTACCAACATAACAAAAAAAGAAATCGAAGGTAGCACGGACGTAGCCCGCGAAATTTGAAAAGTCACTTTACTTTTTGATCACACGTCGTATGTCTATTTCCTTGGCTAGCTACAGCGTAAGCGGTTTGAGGTATTTTATTAATCGTGTCGTTAGATTCATCTACGTTGTGAACGTGAATAGAGTATAATTTTTTTTATTTTTTGAGTAAACTTTTTTACGCAGTCGGATTTATTCATTTACTATTTTAGCCTTGGGTCCTATTATTTAAAACGATTACTAGCATAGATTAACACTAACACTATACCTTTTAAACATTCTAACTAAGCTTAATTAGAATAATGTTGTACTCGTATTATACTTGATAAAATAAATCTTATATGCTGTATTAGACAATTGAGAATAGACACAGAACTCCTGAAAGATTTCCTACGCTTAAATTTACTGAAAACCTTCATATACTATTTCTTATATAATTAGACTTTAATAAAGAGTAAAAACTTACTTCACTAGGTGGTAGGACTTCTTTTCTACTAGCACGATTATACATGGTAGAGCCATGCTGCAGCTATATTAGTAGTATAGTTGTAGCACGAATGGATCGGCTCGACCGGGGAAAGACCACGCTCTCACAGAATACCAGCGTAAAATAGCAGCCTAACACTGCTGTGTTTCGTATGATGAATGTAATCCGGCAAGACATTTCATCTTAGTCCTTACGGGTGACGACACACCTGCATTTTTATTCTTTACTGAGGATAAATGTAGATGTCTATGTGTCATAGCAACCACTTACCATCAAGTGAACTGTGTGCTCGTTTGTCACTCTATCCTATAAAAAAAGCAGTGTTTGCACTCTATTTTCGTGATGTATGCGCTGTTAGCCTATGCGGCTCTAACGGATTCATCTGATTCACTGACCTTTCAGGCCGCGAGCTATTAAAAAAGTGGAAAGGCGGCAAATTAGGATGGGGATGAGGATGATGATGGTTTATGGATTAGTATTGTTGTTACCAATCATCATGCCCCCTCTGTTGAGGTTTATTGAGCTAACTAACCGCTGTCCGAGTGGGGGTGTGCGTATCTCTCTGACTACTTAGCTCGTATCGGTTGATGTTATGGGCGGTGAGAACCCAGGTACGCGGATGTACGGTGTATACGCGGTGTGTGCTGGAACGCGTCACGCCCGCCGCCGAGTGCGACGCACCCCATGCGTTGTCCTATTTGCCTGCGATGTCTGGGTCAACGGGGTCGAGCGAGCGTGGTTGTTCTATTCGGCACAACGTTTGGTATCGGGACGTAGTTGGCTGCGTTTGCCACTAGCGGGTTCGAATGGGTTTCTGCGCTATCGAAGTAGCACTGAGACATCTCCTTGAAGTATTCGGAGATAGAGGGAAGTTGACAATCATTGTGTAAATCTGAATTCCGTTGATACCACCGTGCTACGGTTGCTCTACGGATGAAAAAGTTTTTAATTTTCTGTAGTTGCTTTAGGTGGAACTTATACGTGTGGGCGAAGGCTGCACTCGCGAAAGACATGATAGGTCTAAAGCAGGTTTAGTACAGGTAAAGTTTGTGTCTTACAGACAACTTACTCTTCCTGTTAACAAGAGGGTGGAGGCAGCCAATAATTGACCTGGCTTTGTTGTGCACTACATTTATGTGATTCGCGAAACTCATGCGGACGTCGAACGTGACACCCAGATATTTGACCGAATCTTCCCAAAGGATGGGGCGGTATAAAGAAATTACCTTAATTCTGGTTTTTGGTCATGTAGAAAGCACGAGGAATGGAACTATTTATTCCATCATTTGTGTTACCCATCGGAGGCAGATCTCCGCCTTGGTTTGGTCGCTCCTGTAAGACTGCATTACGCAGTAAGCAGGAGTGTTATCAAGCCTGGGCTTCGGCTTCGGCAACTTGGGAAGTAAACACCAGCATGCTTAAAAAGAAGTACAACTTCGCCTCCAGAAGGTCCTTCAAAAGAGTTATTGCCAAGGCAAAGTCAGAGCATATAGGCAGAGTTGGCGAGAGACTAGTTCGCCTTCCTTCGGGAACGCGTGCATCAGAATGCCTCGGGCTGAAGAGAGACCAGAGTCTCTCGCCAAGGCTGTCCAAGGGAATTTCTGTAAGCCATCACTACCATCTTTGCACAGGGAGGACGACTCACCGGCCCACGCCACAGAAGAGAAAGCCAACCTTTTAGACTCCCTTTTTGCGTCCAACCCGACTCTTGATGACGGGGGGAACACACCGCCGACCATCCCGCGTGTGAGTGCTCCATGCTGGCGGATATGCAGTTCTCACAGCGCTCGGTTTGCAAAGCACTCCTCTCCCTGGACATCCACAAGTCGAGTGGACCTGACGGAATCCCCCCAATTGTGCTGAGGACGTGTGCTTCGGAGTTGGCACCGGTTTTAACGCGTCTTTTCCGGTCCTCCTACTCCCTACACGTAGTCCCGAAATCATAGAAGACCGCTTTTGCCCACCCGATCCCTAAACGACCGCTCAGACCCGTCCAACTACAGGCTTATCGCCATCACCTCATTGTTCTCCAAAATAATGGAATCCATTAGTAACTGCCAGCTCATGCGGTACCTTGAGGATCACCAGCTGATTAGTGACCGCCAATACGGTTTTCGTTGTGGTCGATCAGCTGGTGATTTTCTAGTTTACCTGACTCATAGATGGGTGGAGGCAGTTGAGTCCAAGGGGGAGGCGTTGGCCGTTAGTTTGGATATTGCGAAAGTCTTCGATCGGGTTTGGCACAAAGCGCTTCTTTCGAAGCTCCCTTCCTATGGGCTTCCCGTGAAATTGTGCAATTGGATCACAGCTTCCTTGCAGATCGGAGCATCAAGGTCGTTGTAGATGGGGCATGCTCCGACTACAAGCCTATTAACGATGGTGTTCCACAAGGCTGTGTGCTATCACCAACGCTGTTTCTTCTGCATATCAATGATATGTTGCTAACTGGTAACATTCATTGCTATGCGGATGACAGCACTGGTGATGCTCTATACACCGGCTACGCCAATATTTCTCGGAAAAACGTCGCCGAGTACCGAAACAAACTTGTGTCTGTAGTCGAGTCTTTGTTGAACAAAGTTTTGGATTGGGGGCGACTAAATCTAGTCCAGTTTAATCCTCAGTAGACACATGTTTGCGCATTTACCGCTAAAACGAACCCCTTTGTGGTATCTTGTTCAGTTTCAAGGCACTCCCCTCGTTGCCTCAGCCAGTATCGGAACCCTCGGCGTCGACATATCGAGTGACGTGCAGTTTCATGGTCACTCAGAAGAGAAGGCCAAATTGGCCTCTAAAAAGCTTGGTGTGCTCAGCAGAGCAGGACAGTGTTTCTTGGCTCGATTCATTGGCACTGCGAAGAGATGTTGCATCCCTCTGCATTTTCTTTCGCATTTACCACGGGGAGTGCTCTGAGGAATTATTCGGATTAATACCAGCTGCCAAATTTCACGAATGCACATCGCGGCAGAACTCTCGATACCATCCACACCATCTGGATGATTGGCGGTCCACCACTGTGCGATTTAGAAGATGTTTTCTTCCTCGCACGTACTTCCTTGTGGAATCAATTACCATCAGCGATTTTCCCGGACCGATACGACTTAGGGACCTTCAAGAAATGAGCATACTCCTTTTTATAAGGCCGGCAACGCATCTGCAATTTCCCTGTTTCCCCTGGTGTTGCAGTTATCCATGGGCGGCGGTAGTCACTTACCATCAGGTGAGCCGCATGCTCGTCCCCCCCCCCCTCCTAAAAAATGGATGTAAAGGAGGCGAATGAAGTGTGTCAGGATCGTGCCAAAGGGAAGTCCGTAGTGTCTGCCTACCCCTCTGGGTGACGGGCGTGAGTGTTTATGTTGTATATTTCTTTGGAAGTGTTTGCACTGCTGTGTTCCAATATCAAATATGAAAACGGTGGGTGATTGTGACGGGAATATGTCACGGTTGGTTGAACCGTATTGCTGAATGTATGGTGCAGTTTCGTTGGTGATAATGATTGGTTGCGTAAGCAGGAGAGTAAGCTGGGCATCCGCTCTCATACTTTAGAAATTAGAATGTAGACCTACAAGAAAATGGATAGCATTTTCTTGTGGGTCTACATTCTAATTTCTAACACTAGATATGTTTTGACCAATTACTAGCTTGTGCTTGTTCCTCGTACTTACATAATGTACATCACTTTTTTATTAAAACTATTTTTGTTTTTGTGTACACATGCAGTATTATTTCGTATTAATTTGACTGCCTAATTGGTGTAGTGGCTGTAGTAGTGCGACTGCTGATCATGAGGTCGCGGGTTCGAATCCCGGGTCTGGCTAAAAATCAATTATTGAGTTTTTCCGTTAAGAAATTTTCACTAGCTGCCCGGAGTCAGGAAGTTGGCGGTGTCTTACCCTCGTGCCTCGGAAAGCATCCTGCGCCTAATCTCTCTCCGGTCGTGTCGGTTTACCGTCCCAATGGACTATGAGGGCGAGGGAGTAGAGAGTGCACCTGTGCTTGCGCATACACTTGGGCACTATAATCCTGTCCTGCGCCGATGGCTAGTTTTCGTTGAGACTTGCCGCCGTGACCGAAATTCGTTCCGTCGTAAATATACGGAAAAGTTATATTTAATATAGATATTTATATCATTAAAATTTTCTCAATGTTTTATAAAAAAATTTAATGTCTGAACAATTCGTCGTTGACGCCGCAAAGTGGCGAACTTCAATTTTTCAAAAAATTACAGGAAAGCAAGAAAACATTTATTATTCCTCGATTAGTAGCTTTTTTCATCATAAAATTAAATATAATAGACTTAATGGAAAACTACAAATAAGATTAATTTTTGGATGAAAAAAAGCTAATAATCGGGTAATAGTAAATGTTTTCTTGCTGTCCTGTAATTATTTGAAAAATTGAGGTTCACCCCTTTGCGGCGTTAGCGAAGAATTATACCAAATTAATACGCTATGATTATTTCATCGTATTTTCTTTCTTCCTTTCTCTTTCTTCATCGTGTTCTGAGAGACCAAAGTACATATATATATATATATATATATTATTATTATATATATATATATATATATTATATTTTTTTTTTATAAAACTTTTTCTAAGTTTTATAAAAAAAATAATGTCTGAACAAATGCACCAAATTAATACGCTATCATTACTTCAGCGTATTTTCGGCTTGCGATGTGTATAAAAAGGAAGAAAATAGGGAAACAAGCCCCAATAATTATTCATTGTGTTTTTAACAGGCGCGCCAGAAGGCCCGGGCGAAAATTGTAAGAGGCCACTAGCGCAGCGGCGCGGCCTGAGCGATGTCGTAAAAATTGTTCCGAGAAAAGCATGGAGGCGTTGTTATATCTTCAAGATTTTATATTATATTCATCTTCAACATCATTATAGCCCTTCACAAGTGCACTGCTGAACATAATCCTCCCCCATGGAATGCGACAAAGCACGGCCCTGAGCCACTTGCATCCATCGACTTCCTGCATGTCTTATGAGATTTTCATCCCATCTAGTGAAGGGCCCGACACTTCGCCTACCGGTACGAGGCTGTTGTCTGTTCTTCGATCGACAACAGCCTCAGTTGGCGACAGACAGACTTCGCCCAGAAGAATTGAAATTACTTACAGCTAAGCAACTCCTTCTATTTATTGATGACGTAGAGCTTAGCAGTGAACTGAAGACGTAACAGCGATCACAATAGATCTTTTAGGTCGCAGTGATACTGGTTTCTCTAGAACTGCATAGCTGCTCGTACAAAAAAGAGACAACAACAACAGACAATTAAAAAATAAAAAACCTCGGTTCCCAACCTCTTGTCCAGCATGGCAGCTATGGCAAATAAGGGAGATCTTTGCCATAGTTGGCTATGAGGAGGCCAATGTTCAGCTCAGAACTTTTGATAGGCTTTAACGGTAACGATAACGGTATTTATTAATTATATATAGTTATTATTACATTATCAATACATTACAGTCTCCCCTTGACCGCGGATGCTGCAAAGCAACCTCAAGAAGTAAAAATAATTAAAATTAAACGCAATAAAATCTGTATAAATTAATAATTAAAAATTAAAAATTTTGTACAACCGACTTCAATATAAATTATTAAGAATAACTCAAAAACGATTGGTCAGACCTTGATAAAACTCATATGGTATCACATATTATGAAGTACCAGCTTTCAAATAAAAAAGAATTATCAAAATCGGTTCACCGAGTAAAAAGTAATGAGGTAACCCACATATAAAAAACATACAGTCGAATTGAGTACCGGCTCCTTTTTGATGTTGGTACAAAAGTAGTTTTATCAAATTATTATTACAATATTCAATGTAATTGTGCATCATAATTGATAAATGATCAGAATTCCGTAAAAACTTAAGTAATATATAAAATGACGTGACATCTGCACATAATATTCTCCAAAGATTGTTTTGTATGGATAACACTAAAATGATTTTAATAAATTTGAATCAAATTTATTTAAAAAAATGCAAATAATAGTCATGGTAAATTAAAGGTCAGGCCTTCACCTTTATTTACTACGCAGGCTATTTTAGTTCCCAGTTAATTATGTAAATATAATAAAGATAAGATAAGTATGGAAATTCAAAGTGGGTAATTTTTACCGGTAATTTACCTCGAGTTCAAGGAAACACAGCCCTCTAAGCAACACTGATTCTGAGCATCCGGATTTCTAGCCTTTTTTTTAGTTCAAATTTGTTCTAAATGTGTCTCACCGTGGGATTCATTTATGAGCTGCAACTTTGGATTTTGAATATTAAAAAAAAAAACATTATAATCGACTCCACGGACATCCGTGGCCGCACCCGAGCGCAACCATCTCCTGACTTGTTAATGCCGCCAGCCTACTATCTTAGCATATTGCAAGACCCTAAATAACACCATTATTTCCAAGATCCACCCGTCCAAATATAGAAACGTTATCACAGGGAAAATATTTGATGGCTGCCCGGGCAAATTGAATTTATTATTTAGGTCTAATCAGAGGGCGCGTTTCGGAACTGCCGTGCATATTTATGAAACGACGATTGACGAATATGAGAGTGGGGTAAGGCTGTTTCTTTTGGAAGTAATGTTAGAGTTAAGGAAACGGCGAAATAGGGTTTATATTTTTTACTAGCTAGCTTCGCATAGATAGGATCTGTTTATGTGCCGTTATTTAAATATAAGATAGTTAAAGACCATATATTTTATCAATTTATTGTTTTTACAAAATGAAATCTTCAAGTTTTTAGTATAAAATATAGATTAGATTGCTCGGCATCGCTCTCTATATATTCGTAAAGTTTCATCACAAGCTGACCAGTCATTTCGAAGATTAGCCCAGACAGACAGACAGAGACAGGCAGGCAGATAGACAGACAGACAAATTTATTAAAAATGGTTATTTGATAGAAGCTAGTTATTTTAATATTACAGACATACACTTTAATTTTATTTGTATGGATTAAGATTATTCCTTTCTAAAAGGCCGGTAACGCATCTGCAATTTCCCTGGTGTTGCAGTTGTTCATGAGCGGCGGTAGTCACTTACCATCAGGTTAGCCGTATGCTCGTTTGCCCCCCTCCTATAAAAAGAAAGATTAGAGTGGACAAGTTAAAGTCCGCTTAATATTACGGAGCCAATTCAGCCCATGGACACCTGCAACCAGATTCACACAAAGGCCTATTGACTTGTCATCTCTTGGTGCTAAATGTTTACGTTACCGTTACAGCCTATAAAAGTCCACTACAGGCATCCCCCATACGTTGCTTCACAGGGGGGATATTTGCTATAGTTATGACGCTTGGCAGGCGGCTTAACAACTGCAGTTTTTTTATTTTTTTTTCTACCGACTTCAAAACGAAAACGGTACTCGATTCGACTGTATGTTTATTTTTCTTTTGTTTTATGTGTGTTACCTCATAACTTTTTTCTGCGTGAATTGATTTTAATGATTATTTTTATATTTGAAAGTTGGTGCTTTTTATGTGATCCCATGTAAATTTGATCAAGGTCTGACCAATAGTTTGTGAGTTATCTATACAAATAAATAAAATTGAAGTGTCTGTTTGTAATGTCAAAATTACAGCTTTATACTAAATGCATATGCAAGTGTATACGGTACAAATAATAAAAATACAATTTTTAAAGTTTTTGTCTGTCTGTTTGTTCCGGCTAATTTCCGAAACGACTGGACCAATTTTGACGGAATTTTCATTGGCAGATATCTGATGTCACAAGGAGCTTAGGCTCTATGTAACTTAGGCTACTTTTATTTTAGAAAAATAATTGGGGTTCCGCGCAAACAAATTAAAACCCCAAATAACTCGCGGGTGAAGTCGCGGGGAACAGATAGTTCTCAATAATATCAATTAAAGTCGGTTGTACAAAATTTTAATTTTGAATTGTTGTTTTGATATTGTTGGGACGATGTCACCCATCTTTTGGGCTGTTACCTTCTGTCGCCTCTTACGACATCCACGGGACAATATGGGGTAGTGGAGATTCCTCCACTGCCACTACACGGTCCCTTAGATGTTTTAAGATGTTTAATTAACTGTTATAATCTTGAGAACCGGAATTTAGTACGTGGTATGAATACAGTATCCAGGTGATCTTTTAGACCGAGAGGAGCCCACCGACTAGTAAAGCCACTAAGTAGTTAAAGCTTATATAGTTTCATTCTACTGCTGGGAATATGCCTCCTCTCTTTTCTGAGAGGAGCACTGCTTCTGTTTGAAATACTTTTATTCCTCGGACATATAGATTTACTGACGATGTATTCTTTCACCGTAAAGCACCGTAAAACGGCATTTAAAATTGCAATTGACAATTCCATTGATGCCGGCGGGAATCGAACCCGACGTGCTCGCATACTGTGAAATTCACAACACGGCTCAAATGTGATATAATATTAGTAAAATGACTTATAAAATCAATAGGTTTTATTATTGTTACATAAGAAAACATTTTATATTATGTCAGCATATGTAACTCGGACTTTCATCCCCCGTTTCACTTTCATCCCCTTGGGAGAGCCGCTCGACGCCATAATTCTTGCGACACTTTAAGTATGCCTTTCATCACATCATACTATCTTTTATGACTTGTTTTGGGCAAGTTTAAAAACATTATTTAATACATATTTGGAGCAAAACTTTGTTTTAATGGTGAGTTTTGTGATAAAGTTAGTAATGCAAAGTGACAGCATAACACACAGTAACTTTTACTGCTGAACATTAAGCGACCTTACATGACATACACATAAAACATGATGCCTGTCACCTAGAAGGATAAGCAGAGACTAGAATAGAATAGAATAGAATAGAATAATCTTTTATTCAATATCGATTATTACATAATTCTTATTGAAAGTCATTTTTTTTATTTACCACTGGTTCGGGAAATACCTCAGTCCTGGGAAGAACCAGCAAGAAACCCAGCGGGATTTTTTTTTCAAACATATTTCACTTAACAATAATTTCATTTATACAATTTTTAAATGATTTTTAATAGAACCAGCATGGTGGCGATCACCTTATTCCCAGGGGTTATTTTCATTCATGTATTCCTTGATATTATAATAACCCTTTTTGTACAGTTTTTCTTTAATAAAACTTTTAAACTTGTTTATTGATAAACTTTGAATATGTTCTGGGATTTTGTTGTAAAAGCGTATACATTGCCCCATAAATGAATTACTGATTCTGTGGAGTCTAGTAACTGGTATTACAAGCTTATGTTTGTTCCTAGTGTTTAAAGAATGCACATCCTTATTCTTATTAAAGCTATTTATGTTTTTATGTACATACATTAGATTTTCATAAATATATTGCGATGCCAAAGTTAATATGTTTATTTCTTTAAATTTTTGTCTGAGGGACTCTTTACAATTTAGATTATAAATCGCCCGAACGGCTCTCTTTTGCAATACAAATATAGCTTCAATATCAGTCGCATTACCCCATAGCAAAATTCCATAAGACATTACGCTATGAAACTAACTAAAATACACTAATCTAGCTGTCTCAACATCTGTGAGACTTCTAATCTTTCTTACAGCATATGCTGCAGAACTAAGTCTGCTTGCTAATTTAGATATATGGGGGTCCCATTGAAGTTTCGCGTCAATAGTAATACCGGGAAAAACAGTGATATCCACAAGACTCAACTCCTCCCCATTTAACAGCACATTGGTATTCGAATGTTTTACATTAGGTATTGTAAATTTAATGCACTTTGTCTTATTGGCGTTTAAGAGCATATTGTTAGCGTTAAACCAATGTACTAATTTCGATAGAGCATAATTTACATCGTCATAATTAATTAACTGCCGTTTGAGTTTGAAAATTAAAGAGGTATCGTCAGCAAATAATACTATATCGTGATTGTCCCCTACAAGATAAGGTAAGTCATTAATATAGATTAAAAACAGGAATGGGCCAAGAATCGAGCCCTGAGGAACGCTCATTGATACTACCGATCCGGAGGAACCTTTACCATTAATCACTACTTTTTGAATTCTGTTACTCAAATATGAATTAATAAGTCTAAGCGTTAAATTTTTAACACCGTAATGTTGTAGTTTCCTGATTAATGTCTCATGATGAACACAATCAAAAGCTTTGGAAAGATCACAGAAAATACCTAAGGCATGTTGTGAACTCTCCCAGGCATTAAAAATATATTTCATAAGCTCAACACCGGCGTCCGGCGTCCGGCGTCGAGCGACCCCTTGTAAAACCAAATTGGTTTTTATGAAGTAATTTATTTATATTAAAAAAAATTAACAATTGATCCAAAATAATTTTTTCAAAAATTTTACTGAGAGTTGGTAGTACAGAAATAGGTCTAAAATTAGCGGGGTCCAATGTACTACCAGATTTAAAGACAATTTAGAGACAATGTACTTACATTTGGAACAATCCTGACTCACCTCTATCGCTTCTTTTATATTTTTTTATAGGATAAGGATGACAAGCGAGCACATAGTACCGATGGTAAGTGGTTGCTGTGCCACATTAACATCTACATCCTCGTTTGTGAATCAAAATGTAGATGCGTTGTCAGCCGTGAGGACTAAGATGGACTGTCTCTTTTCCAGTAAAAAGGATCTCCGATTCTCTACACTCGCCATACGAAACACAGCAGCATCAAGCTGCTATTTTAGGCTGGTATTTTGTGAGAGTGTGGTCCTTCCCCGATCGAGCCGATCCCTTCATGCTACAACTATACAATTAATATAGCTGCAGCATGGCTTTACGACGTACAATATATGTACTCATATATGCTAGTCGGTTAAGGGTTGTCTTATACCTAATAAGATAACCTTTAACCAACCACCATATACTACCTGGTAGGGCTATTTTTCTATCGACTTCAAAAAGGAGACTGATCAATTCGAGTGTATGTTTTTTTCTTTTTTTATGTGTATTGTCACCTCATAACTTTTTTTCTGGATGAATCATCTTCTCATGTGGTCCCATATAAATTTGATCAAGGTCTGACCAATACTTTTTGAGTTATTTTCAATAATTTATATTAACGTTGCTTGTACAAAATTTTTACTTTTATATCAAAAGTTTATTTTCAACCAAAACGAAGAAAATAAAAGAAAACTAAATTAAAACAAGTCACTTGTCCTGCTCCTCGCTATATAGTGCAATAGAAAGGTGGTTGCGTATCCCCATTGATTAGCTATGCTAGTGCTTTTGTCGATAATAGAGCCAGCTCTCTTTTTACCCGTCAGTCCCTACAACAAATGGCCCAAATAAGTAATTAATTTCTGAGAAACTTCTTTTTGCATCATTTATTCGGTTGAACTAATTGTAGTAAATTACGGGTTAGAGATGCAGCTATATCAAGTTTGTAGCACGACAGGATCGGCTCGATCATGCTCTCACAGAATAACAGCGTAAATTAGCAGCATAATACTGCTGCGTTTCTTATGGTGTGTGTAGAGAACCGCGGAGACCCTTTTACTGGAAACAAGGCATTCGATCTTGATTCTCAAGGGTGACAAGGAATCTGCATTTTGATTCTTAATCGAGGATAAATGTAGATCTATCGGCCGCAGCATCCACTTACAATCAGGTGGACTGTGTGTTCGTTTGTACCCTATTTTATAAAAAAATGTAAGTGCTACTGACATGAGAGGCTGCGAAACTGTTTATGCACATAGTGCTGTCGATCAGCAGTCAGTCAGTAGGGTGCATCACATGTAGGTGAAGCTTACTTCTTCTTTATCTTCAGCCCATAAAATGCCACTAATGAATATGAACCTCTCCGGTTGTAGGGAGGATTGCATTTATTTAGAGGGAAATAGTTTGGCATATTTTCTCTACATCATGTGCGGTGAAGGAAAACATCGTAAGGAAACCTGCATATTTGAGAAATAAGAAAAAAAATTTCGAAGACATGTGAAGTACGCCAACACGCATTGGGGCAGCGCGGCAGACATTTCCTTGCCCTAAAACCTTCTCAGAATTAAGAGGAGGCCTTCGCCCAGCAGTGGGACATATATAGGCTGCAACTTTTATGTTTCAATCTTCGATTCAACTAATGTATCAAGGGTAAAATTTACGACTAATTTACATTTATACCTACACGATTATTCAAAAAGTAATACCGTTAAAGACATTCGCATGAAACAATTCGAATAACAGAATCGAATAAATGGTTCGCTACGTTTCGGAACGCTGTAATAGAGAAGTAAATTTAAGAAAAAAAAATAACAGTAAATAACGCTATACATACACATCTATCTAAACAGGAACACTCCAGAATTTATAGTCTTTATTCTTAAACAGTCTCCGGGAAAAGGAACTGAACAACGAAAAAAAACACTCCAAATCATTGTGCAAGGGGTGGGGCGCATCAAATAATTTCCCGCTTGAAGGAGAAACGAAATTTATTTAGTCATCCCTGATAAAAAGTTGGAAAACGTACATTTTGGAAAGTAATTTGCCGCCTGCAAGAATTGTTTTGAGTTTATTTCATCACTAATTTATTATAAAGGTAAAATTAAACTTTTCATACAAAGTAAATAACCACATAATAGCTTAAGCCGGTGCTAAGGCATTGAGAAGAATTAGAGCCTCCTACTTCAGAATCTGTTTAATTATCTGGAAATTTTCTTATTATTTTTAGGTGGTGGTTTCTCCATCTTCTATGGTCTGCCTCTGCATCTTTGATTTTATGGCGTCCAGAACTCATTAAGCTACGTAATATGCCCATTTCTGTCTGACCAGCCCAGCTCCAGTTTATATAGCAAATTCCATTACATTCATAAATACAAAATCTAATAATAGATTATAATAGATTGAATCGTACCAAGGAAATGGCTACCGACACAGCATTATGCTGCATCAGCGAGGAAAATCTTTGACGCTCTGAGAACTGTGAATTACTACTGTATGTTCGAATCTGCAATCAACAGGACCGAAGTATTCTGCTTTGTCTTCTTTATTTGATGACACTCAGCAGGATTCAGGACAGATTAGTATTTCATCAGTGTTTTATCTAAACGTTACGATAATAGTATACAGTGATAAGAACTTCTCTGTATTCACTTTAATCTTTGAACAAATAACATTTGTAAGCGCGGGAGTTTCTAAAGCGCGGGCAAAGCGGCCGCCATTTTGATAGGATAAGCGCGGTTGCAGCGGCAGCCTTTTAGAACATTTGCGTAAGTTGAAGCGGCCCTTGTGTTCTATTGCTTTATGTTTTGACCTGTTTTAAACATGTTGTTCTTTAAACTTCTATATTGCGTATTATGATTATGTTTAAAGATATTTATTAAAGGCCTTCGTTACATTTTGACGTAATTGTTACTTTTTAAACGTGGCGGTGTCTGCTTTTGAAGCTAACACAACAAATCGTTGGCTTTCGTGACCGTAAGGGCCACACTCTCAAAGAATACAAGCGTAATTTAATTCATTATTTCATTACAGCCTAACAAAAGTACCTACATTGTTTTTTTATAGAATAAGGGTGACAAACGAGCACACAGTTCACCTGATGGTAAGTGGATGCTGTGCCCCATAGAAATCTACATCTCCTCGATTAAAACTCGAAATGCAGATGCGTTGTCAACCCTGAGTACTAAAATGAAATGCTTTTTTTTCAGAGAAAATGGTCTTCGGTTCTATATACAAAGCACAGCGGCATTAAAATGTACGTATTCTGTAAGAGCGTGGTCTTTCCTCAGTCGAGCCGAGCCATTCGAGCTACATCCATAATATAGCTGCAGCATGGCTCTACCACGTATAATTATGTACTGTAATAATTATACGTGGTATACGCGCTCGATGACCTATTATTAATCTACGGACAGGCTGTATGTAACCTCTGCCTGTTGGCCTAAAGGTCTAGATACCAGGCCATAAACTCCAAAAAAAAACCTCTGCCTACATTATCTGTATGGAGTGAGGAGAACCCAAGGAGATTGTAAAATATAGGGAGTGCGCACTTCATACTAGAGAAACGGTCCTAAATCAGTGACCTTGAAATGAATGAAAGGCACCGAGTTAGGTGTTGCATTTCTTTCTAATAGAGTGTCCATGATACAATATTTTGAGAATATTATTAGTGTATACAGTATCACGGAAAATGAAATGCGTATTTTTTTTCGATATAGAAAGTGCTGAATAGTGTTATAATTAAACTCCGTTTAATATTTTGATTAAATTATTGCTTCGCTACAGTATCAAACCTTACGGTAACTAGTGGCGGCGTAGCGTTGGATGACACCCAGGGCGGTTTTCTATCAAGCACCCCCCAAAATAAAACAAAAAATGCTATACATGCTAACGGGACTTTATTTTGCTAAAATATTCTAATATATTATCAAAGTTTACTTTCTTGTCATTTTCGATAGATAAAATGAAAAGATTGGTTAGTCCCGCTTGGCTCATTGTAGACCTTAAGTTAGATTTTATTAACTTGAATTTTGATATGCTTTCTTCACATGAAACTTAATAGTAAAAAAAAATTAGACACAGCGTTAGATTCGGAACAGATTCAGAATAGGCCAATTTTACGAGAAAAGCTCCAATGAGTTACATTGAACCGCTTCTTGGGAAGAAATGCTGGTAGCTTTCAAGTCGTGAAGTCTCCAAAATTATATATCCTGCAGAAAAATCATCGAAGATTTTTGTCAGATTTTGAATTATTTGAAGATCATCTGGTGACGTTAGCAGAGTATAAGGCTGAACAACACTAAATGTCACGAGAATATCATCCATTGCTCAGTAGCGATAGTCTAGTTCCTCGTAAACTCTGTCAAGACATTCTAACATAGCTCTCTGCAGCTCCTCTGGCAATGTTAGTCCAGCATATCGGGTCATTTCTCCTGGTAAACGTTTTCGAAATCTCCTCATTTCTCTTCTTCCTTTAATCGAAATTTCCACATTCTCACATTTTTTGTTACATAGGGAATAGCTTTTTCCACTAGTTGAATACGTTGGCTTTGAAGAAAAATTTTCGGGCTTTGATTTTTATCTCCTACTTTTCCAGTGATAATCTAGATTATTATTATATTATTTAGTATTTGCTTTTGTGTCTGACTAACTTCTATTAGGATTTTACACCAAAAGGAAAGATAGAATAAAAAATTGAATTCACACAAAGCTGGTAAGAGTGTAGATACTGCTTCTTTTGTATCGACGTTTTCTCTGTTGGTGCTGGGATCATATTATGGAGTGTAGAGTAGAAGGAGAACCATCTTATAAGGTGCAAAAGTTGAAAAGTGTCCCACTATATACTGAAAATAGAGGTTCCAAAACCTACCACAATAGCGCTGGCGTCTGAAAAACTACGATATGAATATAGCTGTTGTAGACGGAGTGAAGTCAACTGAATTCAAATACTTAAAAATTTCATGACTAGAGTAGTTAGTAAAATGCCAGTATACAAAACCTCAACTATTTACGTAGTACAAAACCAAGCGGATTGGTCGATCCTTGTTTATTTCATCATCTTATTCTAATTAATTTATCCTATGCTACTGCAGCGCCACCCTTATTGGACGCGTTTTTAGGGACACTTTTCATATACAGAGATGGTCCTCCTTCTACTCTACACTCCATAGATCATATATATCTTCGAGTGTTTATACTAGTTTTTTTTATTTTTCTGCAGTGGTTTAACAACGTCATGATGAGCAATTAATTTTGTCTCTGAGAGTCTTTTGACGGATACGCCTACACTTTTTATTAAAGTTTCCCATTGACGTGTGAATGATGAAAAGAACCTGTAAACTCTTTCTACTGTTCCGAAAAAAAGTTAAACTTTAATTAACGCTCCCTAAGTGTGCAGTGCACTTCACATAAATTTAGCGAATGATTAGCACAAGGCGTTTTCTACGTGGTAAAGCCATGCTGTAGCTATATGAGTAGTACAACTGTAGCACAAATGGGTCGGCTCGACCGGGGAAGGACCACGCACTCACAGAATACCAGCGTAAAATAGCAGCTCAACACTGATGTATTTCGTATGGTGAGTGTAGAGAACCGGAGACCCTTTTTACTGGAAAAGAGGCATTCCATCTTAGTCCTCACGGGTGACTACGCATCTACATTTTGATTCGCAAACGGGGATAGATGTAGATGTCTATGGGCCACAGCAACCACTTGCCATCCGGTGGACTGTGTGCTCGTTTGTCACCCTATTCTATATTTAAAAAAAACAATATATTCATTCATTTGACAATGTCAAATTTTAAAATAGTGTTGTCATCTATAGCGTAAAATGCATCTCCTAGTTTTTAGGGAAAGAACATTCGTGTAACAGAAACAGAAACTTTTTTATTCAATATAGATTATAAATTCAAATTCAAATTTATTTATTGCCAGAATGTAGTACATAATATTATGATGTTGTTATTTATTAACTTGACCTTACATTCTACCAAGATAATGGCGTGCAATATCTACAATATACAAAAATATTATTATTAGAATTTAACGAGGTAAAGTATTTAAGAAAATAATTATGTAGTTACTTAAAAATATTTTAGCGTCAAGTATTTAAATTACAATAAATATATGTCAAAAATGAAATTAATTAGGTAATTGATTATATATAAATGTATAGTATCTAAAAAAATGTCAAAAAAATATAATTAAATAAAATTAATAAGTTTTTCTACATTTCACCATTATTTTACGAGTACATTTCTTTATAATTCATATATTCGTCTAACCTATAGAAACATTTTGTTGCCAGCCATTCTGTGAGTTTCCTTTTAAAAATTACGAAAGGGAGGCCTTTAAAAGTGTTAGGCAGTTTATTGTAAACTCTAATAGCATTTATAAATACATTTTTTTTTTTATATATATATATCAAGCTTGCATAGAGGCAGATACTTATTGAATAGTAATAGTAATACTTATTGAAAGTCACTCTTTTGTTTAATTACCACTGGTTCGAAAAAAACCTCTGTGCTGCGAAGAACCAGCAAGAAACCCAGCGGAACTTTTTTTTAAATAACGGCTTACAATCATGTATGTTCTATAAATTAACAACACAACAAATTAGAAATAGCTTGGTAGTGATCACCTCATTCCCAGGGGTTATTATCATCCATAAATTCTTTACTACTATAATAACCCTTTTTATGCAAACTTAGTTTATTAAAGTTTTTGAACTTTAAGCAGGTCAAATTTTGTATATTTTCTGGAATTTTGTGGTAAAAGCATATACATCTCGCCAAGAATGAATTACTCACTCGACGGAGTCGAGTAACTGGTACTACTTGCTTGTGTTTGTTCTTAGTATTTACAGAATGAATTTCACTTATTTTTGTAAAACTACTTTTATTTCATAAATGTATTGAGAGGCCAAAGTAAATATATTAATTTCCGTAAATTTTTATCGCAGCGACTCTTTAGTCTTTAAATCATAAATTGCTCTAATGGCTCTCTTCTGTAAAACAAATATAATTTTTGTGTCAGCTGCGTGTCCCAATAGCAAAATACCATACGATATTATACTATGAAAATAGCTAAATTAAACTAGTCTAGCTGTTTCAACACTGGTAAGACTTCTAAACTTTTTCACAGCATATGCTGCAGAGCTAAGTATGCTTGCTAATTTTGATATATGGGGGCTGCATTGAAGCTTGGCATCTAATGTGATTCCAAGAAAAATGGTGGCATCTACAAGACTCAGTTTCTCTCCATTTAAAATTACATTAGAATTTAATTGTTTGACATTTGGAATCATAAATTTCATACATTAAAGTGTTTTAGTAGTTTTCTTCGTGTTATTTAATAATAAGCTTAATTATTTTTTTTATAGGATAAGGGTAACAAACGAGCACACAGTCCACCTGATGGTAAGTGGTTGCTGCGGCCCATAGACATCTACATCTATCCTCGTTTGCGAATCAAAATGCAGATGCGTTGTCACCCGTGAGGACTAAGATGGAATGCCTCATTTCCAGTAAAAAGGGCCTCCGGCCACCTGCACTCACCAAGCGAAACGCAGAGGTAAACCTCTACTTCACGCTGGTATTCTGTAAGGTCTTGGTACTACCCCGGTTCGAGCCGGCCCATCCGTGCGACAGCAAAAGCTGCCGCGTGGCTCTACCACTGTTAAAATGGTAAATTACATATTGTATGGTATATTCTATATTGTATTTTAATATATAATTAAAATACAATATGGAATATACCAACTATGATTAGCGATAAAAAATGTAAGATTATCGTTCTAGCATACGTCTAAAATATTACTTTAAGTCAATAACTGTCTAAACGTTGGTAATGTTTCTATCTTGTGTAAACATTTATCAATGTTAGAAGGGGATAAAATACAAAACTCGGTGCCTCTCTTTCTAAGAAAAATGAGGAACGTTTTCAATGTTTCAAGCGCTCACTCCCTATATAATATAACCTCCTTGGGAGAACCATCTTATAAGGTGCGAAAGTTGAAAAAGTGTCCGACAATATACTGAAAATAGAGGTTCCAAAACCTACCACAATAGCGCTGGCGTCTGAAAAACTACGATATGAATATAGCTGTTGTAGACGGAGTGAAGTCAGCTGAATTCAAATATTTAAAAAAAATCATGACTAGAGTAGTTAGTTAAATGCCAGTATACAAAACCTCAACTATTTACGTAGTACAAAACCAAGCGGATCGGTCGGGCCTTGTTTATTTCTCCATCTTATTCTAATTAATTTTGGCGCTTTTTTTTAATTTATCTTATGCTACTGCAGCGCCACCCTTATTGGACGCGTTTTTAGGGACACTTTTCATATATAGAGATGGTCCTCCTTCTACTCTACACTCCATAATTATCTGCCAAATTAAACATTCTGTGATGATCATAGACATTGATTAAATAAAAATGTCGTATTTATTTTAATAAAATCAATTGCTTTGCGCTTGAATTCAATGTTTCTCTTAAAAATAATGCTAAATTAAAAATAAAGAACTGTTCGCCCATTTTCCTTAACAACATTAACGTGTTTGTGTAGCGTAGTTAATAAATCGGACGGCACCATTAGCGGCGGATTTGAACCCACGCCGGAAAGCATGCGTCTTGTTGATTTGTGACGAGCGCAGATGGATTGGGGCGTCGCCGAGGAAAAAGTACCTACCTCGACATACGGACCGATGATTTGTTACTGTGGACGGTTTTTTACGTTTTTGTTATAGCTTTGCGGATATTTATTTTAGTTGTGAGTACATACATAGATTAAATTTCATTTTCGTAAATAACATTTTGAATATGATTTTAGTTTTTAGTAATAATAATATCCAAAATATATTTTGATAAAGAAATACAGATTTATAACAATAATATTAAGGATGTTAAAAATTAATTAACAAAGATCTACATAATAATTTTTTTTTCGGATAAGGGTGACAAACGAGCACACAGTCCACCTGATGGTAAGTGGTTGCTGCGGCCCATAGACATCTACATCTATCCTCTATTACAAATCAAAATGCAGATGCGTTGTCACTCGTGAGGACTAAGATGGGATGCCTCATTTCCAGTAAAAAGGGCCTCGGGCCACTTGCACTCACCAAGCGAAACGCAGAGGTAAACCTCTACTTCACGCTGGTATTCTGTGAGGTCGTGGTACCATCCCGGTTCGAGCCGGCCCATCCGTGCGACAGCAAAGGCTGCCGCGTGGCTCTACCACTGTTAAAAGACTAGAAAACCACTAGAAAAGTCACACCACCGTCGATAATATGGGTGGTGAGTCTTTCTTAGTGTCGTGGTGTTGAGAGAAGTGTTGTTAAGATTAACTGTGATGGGGATAGTACACGCAATTGAGGGAGGGCGGGAGGTGCTCTTTAAACTAGGTAGGTCACATCGTTTATTTTATTTTGCGGATCTCAGTCAATGATTTTTAACATCTTTGATATCATTTTTTAATCTGTATTTCTTAATCAAAATATATCTCAAATCTTATTATCACTGCAAACTACCTACATTCAGAATCAAAATGCTATTCGTGAAAATAAAATTTCGTGTTTTGCGGATTTTAGCAAAATTAATTTTTATAACCTTTAATATAATGACACAAGCAAACAACACAAACAAAGTAACACCCGATTCTATAATTTATTCTAGAAATTAATTATATTATTTAATAAATGGTAGGACTAATTTCTGTTTAGGAGTCGAAAGTCGATCGATAGTCGAGGAATGAGGGCATCCACGACTTTTTCTGCCACCAGGGCGGCGCCTCTAGAAAGTGAGGTATAATATTTGACATTTTCATAGCGGGGAAGTTAATTTGTTCGGCAAATGTAAAAGTTATTGTTTCTTTTTGTACCATTAGCTATATTTTATAATAATAACATTAAAAATATATAAACCAAACCAAATAAATTAAAGATATTCATAACAATATAAAAATTTAAAGTAAAGTTATAAATGTCCAAAAAATTAAAGAGCAAACCACTGACGCATTGTTTTGTGTATTAATATAATACTCTAGAAACTGATAAACTTTTATTAAAAAACAACTTCTCAATTAAATTACATTGTGTAACAAAAAAACTTTACCTCAGTGTCAACTAGCGACATCTGGTGAGCAGAAAGTTATTAAATGTAGTTATAAATTAATGGATTAACATACCTTTAAATATAATATTGAACCCATCCAACAGAAAAACTTTAGTTTCGAGGCTAATCACTAACGTACATAAAGTATGCGAGCAACGCAGGTTGATTTACCACGTGCTTAGCAGTAAAGGAAAACTTTTTTTTAACATAATAAAAGTGACAAGTAAATATAGTCCACCCGATAAATTGTTTATTCTGTTCTGAAAGTAAGTAGATTCTGTGGCTCATAGACATCTACATCTATCTTGAAAATTAAGATGGAATGCCTCATTACCAGTAAAAATTTCTCCGGTTTCCTATACTTACCATACGAAACAGAGCAGCGTTAACCTGCTATTTTATGCTGAAGACGTGAAACAGCGACGCTCCGGAAAGTCTGCAGTGAACATGTTCAAGATCGTTCCCATCATTACATCAGATTTAATAGACCACAAATCTCACAAAAGAACACCGATTCCTACCAAGGATGATTCGCGAGGCTATTGAAATTAAAACACATTCATAAAAGAGAAGGTGAATGGGTGCTACCATCTACTTGAGATCCTAGAAATTATAAAATTAAATCCAAACCCAAACATACCACTGCAAGACTTCAAGATACTGTTAGCTCATTCTGCGTAGATCGGACCAAAAATTAATATTGAAAAACTGAAGGTAGCCGGACTAACTATGACATCGGGACGTCAAACACCTCAGTCCCCCCGTGACCATGGGTGCTGTAAAACACCCAAAACGTTCTGAATTAAAAATAAGTTACATAAGTTAAATTAAACGCAATAAAATCCGTAGAATTAGTTTTTTCAATATTTATGAATCGTTTAAAGTTTTTTTTTTTCATTTCAAATCGTCTTAAGTTGCAGAAGGCATAGTTTGTAGTTTGTAATATAAACATAGTCATGCACGGCCGCGTATGTAATAAAACGGATTGTCACAGAGAACGAAAATAGGAATCGGTCACACGATATGGTGACAGCAGTGGGATGTCAATGCGGGTAGAAATGTGAATGTGAAGTCTGCCATGTAATTGAGCAACCTAATACGTGGATTATTTACTCCATAACTTCCGTAAGAGAGGAGGCCTGTGCCCAGTTGTAGTAAAAAAGTGGAGTTACAGTGTAAATATATCTATATTTAGACTGTAACTCCACTTTTTTACATAAAGTACAGGATTTATTTACTCCAAGTTTAATTTATTAACCGGTTTTTTATATTAAAAAAAAACTTTTATGCGGCTCATTTATAATTTATTCATATTCCATCTTTGTATACTACATTCAAAGTCTAATTTTGTCATTCGATTATTTTTTTACAGAATAAGAATGACAAACGAGCACACAGCCTACCTGATGGTAAGTGGACATTTAACCTCAATTCAAAATCTTCCTCGTTTCCAGTAAAAAGGGTCTTCAGTTTTATAGCATTTGTGGTTATATAACGAGACTTTCTTAGCATTTTTGTGGAAGGTGTTAATCGTCTTGTTGAACACAAAAAATCAACAAAAAAAAAGCAAAAGTGTGTGCAAAAGAAAAAGCAGTAAGTATAAAAGGTGCACTATTGTTACAGCATCATGACATAAAATTTGCGACAATATTATGGATGTGCAATTTTGTACTGTCTAGGTGTCTGTACACGCAAAATACGCGCATAGACGTGGAATTGCGGAAAACAGCCCGTCGTAAACTAAGGACCTCTGTAATTTTTGTCATATCTATTTCTCACTTCGATCTCGCCAGTTGTACCACAGAATAGGTAATAGTACAAATACAGAAGAATCATTCTCTGATAGCAAAATTTTGCAATCAGTTATGTTATGTTGTAGAACGAATGGGTCTACACGACCTGGGTAGGAACACACTCTCACAGTATACTATCGTAAAAAATCAGCTCATTGCTGCTGTGTTTCCCATGGTGAGTGTAGAGATCCGTAGACATTTTTTAATGGAAACGAGCCGCTCTATTTCACCCCCCCCCCCCCCCCCCCCATTATTCTATAAAAGTGAAGACTATAGTTACTGATGTGTGATTTGGAAAAACAAAATTTTTGTCCCATTTACAGGATATTTCTTCTTTATCAGACCAAAAAAGTCCGTTGCATGTTATAGAACTCTCCCGTTGTAGGAAGGATTTGTTACTCTGTGTTTTTTGTTACTATGTGTTGTTTTGTTAGTTTGTTACCTGGCGTAAACGATATATTTGAAGGTGTATTTATTATACCGCCATCTGTTGGAAGTCATAGTAAGATCTCGTTAGCATTTCCTAATGTCACCTCTTTTAAACTAGTTGGCGATTTTTTTTTGTCTTCTACATTTTTAGTGAATAGATTTTTTTATAGAATGAGGGTGACAAACTAGCACACAGTCCACCTGATGGTGAATCCTCTATTAAGAATCAAAATGCAGATGCGTTGTCACCCGTGAGGACTAAGATGGAATGCTCCTTTTCCAGTAAAAAAGGTCTCTGGTTCTCTACACTCATCATACGAAACACAGCAGTGTTAAGCTGCTATTTTACGCTGGTATTCTGTGAGAGCGTGGTCCTTCCCCGGTCGAGCCAACCCATTCGTGCTACAACTATACTACCAATATAGCTGCAGCGTGGCTCTACCACGTGGCTAATATTAAGTATTTTTTTTATATTTTACATTAGCCGTAACGCAATCCATAATAAAATACTCTTGAAAAATATTGAATTAGTCAACAACTATAAAGATATAACAAAATTCCGCCTAAGTCATTTTGCAATGTTCATAACGCTAATTATATATTTTTATATTTAAAATGAAAGTGAACTGGAATGACATATTTCGTTTGTAACGCACATTGTCGATGTGCGTCGCTCGCACGACGTTTTTTCGACTTAATGGTGTGATTTATTGTTTCCTTTACGCGGGATTAGCGCTGCACAATATTGTGGAAAGACTTTTATACTCTGACGATACGGGTAAGAGTTTTATTTTATATAGATTACTAACGATTGTTACACTAATAAAACTCATATTTGTTATAGCTTTGTATCAACAGGTAATCATCACAATGAAACATTAACTAATAAGGCTACTAAACATGTATCACTATAATTGTTTCCTTAAATTTAGTGTTTTTTTTTTCAGTTTAAAGATGATCTGAAAGCTACTATAAGTAGAATACAACGACTCAGTGGCGCAATCGCTTTGCATTGAGGAACAAGTGTTTTATAGCCTACAAGAAATTGTCCCGGGTCTGGATGTTTGTCCTTGTACAATTTATGTATGTGAAAGGTCTCCACGATACAGGAGAAAATCCTAGTGGGAGTAATTGTGAGCCCTTTAACTAACAAAAAATAAAGAAGGTTATTAAAAGTGTATTTATCATTAATGTTTCACTAAAATGACCCTCCTCTCTCTTAATTGCCGTGCCCTGCAGGGCCCATAATGATCTCATAGTTTTAAGTTAAAACTTAAAATGTTCTCAACACCTTAACTGTAACATTATGGATGCAATAAATAATATGAATATGAATAAATTTATTAAAAATGTATAATACTGGCCTTTGGCAACTATCTCCAAATAAGGTACTAGAGATCTCATCTACAAGAGAATAGATTACCTCATTTGGGGATAGTTTCCATAGGTGCCAGACGTTGTCATATTTTGGCAACCACAGCTTTTTATTATTTTAAGTTGTTATCAGGAAAATGCTGTCCATCTCCTGTATCAGTTTCCTTTTGTCACCTTTTACGACACCCACGGGATAATAAGTGTAGTGGGTTCTCTTACATCGACACCATGAATTAAATTGAAATACATCGGAATAGAAGGTTGTTAAAAGTAATACAATAATGAATGTAATATGGCGTTACTTAGTTTACTAAATTAATTATATTGAAGATAAGAAAATCAATTAGCTAAAATCCTTATTAGACTTATTATGAGTTAATTATTTTTCTCGTGTTTATTGTAATAAAAGAGAAATTCCTAATGTGGGTATATGGATTACGTTTAAAAAAATACAATTTAGTTGCATACAACTTATCTCGTTAAGATAGTAGTCCTGTGGGGTAAAATAAAATTTAAATTAATTAAGCGCATCTCATTTTACAATTATATCGTCTTTAAAACGTACCGTGCCAGTCACGGAGGGCTGTAAACGATATTTTAATGCGGGCCAAACGGCCGCGTGGTGTTGCGTGCAGAATCTGACCGAGTGCACGCCTCCGTAATTGGAGTGTGAAATTTTGTCTTGTTAGAGAGATCATTTTATGTAAATTGCATTTGCTTGCTGCTTTGTCAGCCATTTTTAAATTATTTCTAAGAAGAGATGTGATATTATTGTGAAGTTGATATGACATATGCATAAAATCATTGTGAAAATCCGTTTTTATATATGTGGGGTGACAAGAGTGTTTGGTGGCGGTGTAAGAATATCCATTACCTGGTATCGTCTTAGGAGGCGACAGATGAAAACAAAACAGGAGATGATGAAACAAACAGAGATGGACAGCAGCATCTTTCTTATTCCAACATTTCTAAAAACGATCAATAATAGATAATAAACTTTGATTGACAACCCGCCTGACAAGCTTGGCAACTGCAGCTAATACCCCCCCCCCCCATGTGGAAATCTATGGGGAAGCCTGTGTTCTGCATTGGATTTTTGACAGGATGTAACGGTGAAAAATGAGTACATAGTTTACTAGACTTAAGTGAATTCTATGACCTATAGATGTATACAGTGGGCCCCTGGTAAAGTTACAATCAAATCGTGTTATAAATTTGCCACACAGGTTACAATTAGTTCGCGCCATTGACACTCAGTTTAAATGTGACTATGGTTGAGGCCCAGAGGGCATACATCATTTACTGTTTAGGTGCTAATTGTGCATCACATGACTTTGTTTATTACCTTATGTTTGATACGTAACATGTCGAATTACAAGGTACTCTTTTTCAAAGTGTTCCGGACTACCAGGGGGCTTCTGCAGTACTCTATTAGTCCGACAAATTTGATAATCCGACACCGCCTTGCAAAACGTTTGTCGGATTACCGCGGGTCAAATGTACTGGGTTACAATAGTGGGCTATTAAGAATCAAAACGCAATCCGTCACCGATGAGGACTAAGAAGGAATGACTCTTTACCAAACTTTGCTTAGGTACCTAGAGATTATGCTCAAAAATAATGTTTGTTATAATAGTGTGGCTCCGACAGAATATCAGCGCTGTATGTAACTTTTTTAATGTAGCATTATGCTGAGTCGGTAGCCTTTTTTTTTTTGCTAAAATCCAATATGAACTTTGTTTTTTAAAAATTATTATTTTGTTTTCAAGGTTTTTTTTAGAAATTCTTTCAGTTCTTTTTTGAGATATATAGGTTTCCACACGTATTTATTTACTGTTGAGCACTTGCTAAATTAACATTTATAGTCCGTACGGATAAAGAATGGAATTAAAAATCGCGGCTCATCGAGCTCGTACCGTTAATATGCACAGTACTAACGTTACGTTAATTAATTCGGTTAATTTGAAATTTTATATTAATGGAAAATAATTGAAAATAATTGTATATCCAAGTAGGTATATTGATTTTAAAATAACATAACTAACGACCCGCTTTGGTTTCTCCTGGGTGGGATTTATTAATGTTGCTTTATTTAGAATTAAGATTTCTATTTTAATAAAATCTCAAAATTTTTCGGATATAATTTAGTCTAACTTACTTCTGGTATTATTCTCTATTTGTTCGTGAAGTTTTATTACAATCGGTTCAGCCATTTCGAAAATTAGCTCAGACAGACAATTGAAAATTTTAAAAACTGTTACTTATGTTTCAATGGCATGTAAATATTATATACAAAAATATTAATAAACACAATCAACAATAACTAAAAATAAAATACTTACAGAAATATAATATTCTTCCGGAAACTTAAGTTGGCAAAATCAACAGAGGATGTAATCTTATCTTCAACCTCCTTTATCATTAAGGAATTAGACCAAGGTCAAAAATGTCTCACTGTTTTTATTGACCTCAGAAAGGCATTTGATACTGTTTATTTTCCCATATTCGTGCGTAAACTCGAAGAAATTGGCGTGAGAGTGGTCCAGTTAAAATTATTTGAAGACTACTTGCGAAATCGGAAGGAATAAGGGAAGATTGGGGACCATATAAGTGAAGAAGGTGAAATTTTATTCGGTGTTCCTCAGGGGAGTGTACTGGGCCCCACCCTGTTTCTCATTTACATAAATGCTCCCACCGAGATGAACTTAGAAAATGGTCGGGTATCTATAATAGATATTGCATTAGTCTTCGCGGGTACAAACTTGGGAATCAGTTTTAAGAGTGCTGAAATTGGACTTAGATCGGTTAATAATTGCCTACAACATAACCTCCTCACTCTAAATTAATCTAAGACAAAATACATATGTTGTACGATCAACAATTTAACACAACCTGCTAGCAACATTGCTCTAAGAATTCATCGGTGTAGTTATAAAGATACTGCCAACTGTGCATGTCCGATGCTTGATAGAGTCCAATGTATTAAGTACCTAGGTGTTGTTTTGGACCAGAGACTAAGTTGGAATTCTCACATTGACTACACCAGTAACAAAGTAAGGAAATTTACATGGATATTTAAAAACTTAGGCATGTAACAACTAAAAATTAATAACACAAATTTACATCACTATGACACAATCTATAATAGGCTACTACATCCGCGTTTGGGGAGGTGCAACAAAAACAACATTTTTGGAAATTCAAAGAAGCCTCCTCAAGTTAATGTACTATAAACCCTTTATCTAAATTATCTTTATACCTAGTCAGGTCATAAATTCTGTCACATGTTTAATATAAAATAATTGAAACAAGTTTATTCATTATGTAACCATTTATATACCAAAATGAACTTAACAAAACATAGATTCTTATGACACTAAAGTTTATTCAAAATGACCTCCGTGATTTTGAATACAGGCCTTCAATTTGCGCGGCCAGTCCTCTATCGCAGCACGAACGAGGTCCATGTCAATATCGGCGGCTGCCTTAATCAAGGATGTCTTGAGTGACTCCAAATTGGGATGAGGCTTTGAGCACGCCTTTTCCTCAAAGTGTTGCCATATCTTGTATTCTAACGGATTCAAATCTGGACTGGAGGAGGGCCAGTCTTCGTGCCGGATGAAGTCGATTTCACGCGTCGCCAGCCAGTCTTGTGTGCTCTTCGCTCTATGAGCTGGCGCCGAATCTTGTTGGAATACCCAGTGCCTGTTATTGAACATGGTATGAGAAACAGGTTCCACAAGGTTCGTCAGGACTGTATTTTGATACACAACTGCATTCGTTTTTACACCTTTCTCACAAAAATGTACCTCTGTTAAGCCCCAATAAGAAACTCCCAACCACACCATGAGCGAGGATGGAAAATGACCTCGTTGGACACGGAAAATACGGTTGCTCGCTTATTCACTACTGTGTGCGTACACCTTATCATTTTGTTTGTTATAGCTCTCTTCTACGGTAAAAATTTTTCACCCGAAAAAAGAATTTCCCGATATTTTTTCCCGCGTACCGCTTCAACAAAGCGCGGCAACTCTTCAGTCTCAGGTCCATTAGACGAGCATTCAAACGATGTCCTGTTTTTCTTCGATATGCCCGAAGCCCTAAGTCTTCATTTAATACCCTTTTCACCGTGGTTCTGCTTAATCCCATCTGAAGGGCCAACAGTTTCTGCTTACGTTTGAGATTTCTTTGAATTCGCGCCTTCACAGCTTTTATCACTGCTGGAGTCCTAACAGACCAAGGGCGACCACTTCTTGACCTGTCATCTACACTAGAGTCTTCATTGTATCGTTTGATGGTACGATAAACGAATCTTTTGGTTATATTTAAATTTTTCAGTATGTCAAAAATATGAATTGGCGCGTAACCGCAACGATGCAACGCAATAACTGCAACACGGTCTTCTTTAAGCGTCCACTCCATATTTAAAAATGAGTAAAATTCTAAAAAGTATATAGTTTTATTTTCACGCACGCACACAGACACTGACACACACATACAGACACACAGACACACACACACACACACAGACACAGGTACACGCACACGCACTCGCACACGCACACACACACGCACACGCACACGCACACGCACACGCACACGCACACGCACACGCACACGCACACGCACACGCACACGCACGCGTACACGCACATGCATGCGCACACGCACACGCACACGCACACGCACACGCACGCGCACACGCACTCGCACACGCACACGCACACGCACACGCACACGCTCACGTACTCGCACACGTACACGCACACGCACACGCACACGCACACGGACACGCACACGCACACGCACACGCACTCGCACTCGCACGCGCACACGCACACGCACACACACACGCACACGCACACGCACACGCACACGCACACGCTCACGCACACGTACACTCACACGCCCACGCACACGCACATGCACACGCACACGCACACGCACACGCACACGCAAACGCACACGCACACGCACACGCACACGCACACGCACACGCACACGTACACTCACACGCACACGCACACGCACACGCACACTCACACGCACACGCCCACGCGCATGCACACGCGCACGCGCACGTGCACGCGCACGCGCACGCACACGCACACGCACTCACACATGCACACGCACACGCACACGCACACGCACACGCACACGCACACGCACACGAACACGCACACGCACAAGCACACGCACACGCACACGCACACGCACACGCACACGCACACGCACACGCACACGCACACTCACACGCACACTCACACGCACACGCACATGCACACGCACACGCACACGCACACGCACACGTACACATACACTCACACGCCCACGCACACGCACACGCACACGCACACGCACACGCACACGATCACGCACACGCACACGCACACGCACACGCTCACGCACACGCACACGCACACGCACACGCACACGCACACGCACACGCACCCTCACACGCACACGCACACGCACACGCACACGCACACGCAAACGCACACGCACACGCACACGCACACGCACACGCACACGCACACGCACACGCACACGCACACGCACACGCATACGCTCACGCACACGCACACGCACACGCACACGCACACGCACACGCACACGCACACGCACACGCACACGCACACGCACCCTCACACGCACACACACACACACACACGTGCGCGCGCGCTTGCACATACACACACAATGAGATTGTCTCAAGTGTCGACTGCCGCCCATAAACAACTGAAAAACCAGAAAAATGCCAGGTGCGGTGACGGCCTTTTAAAAATGAGTAAGCTAAGTAAGTAACGTTCTCGACACTCACCATATTAAACGCAACAGCATTATGATGCTATTCTACGCTGGTATTGCTAGCGTAGTCATTCACAGACCAATCCGACTCATTCATCCTACGGCTATTATGAGCTATAGCGTGGCTTTACCAAACTTGGTTGACAAGTACATACATCACTTGAATAAAAGAACCGTCTTTCAAGATGGCGCGTGATTTACGCGCATTTTCTCAATTATAACAAGTAATATATATTCGGTTTAGTACAAAAGAATTTAGATAGCTTGCACCCCTCGAGTTAAGCTGCATCTAAATAAATCAACGGCACATTGACTGCGCGACGTCTTATCATACTCGCGAGGAGGCAATAAATCTGTCAACATCAAAAGATATGGACCATCTCTCCTCCGGTTCGTCTCGCTGCTGCTCGGATTTCCAGAACTGTGCGCTTGTTAGCTCTGTTGTGTTTATAATCAGATGTTATATTTTTATTCACGACCGGGTGATTCAGTGGACAGAGGTGGCTACTTAGTTGTGGGCTTTGGTTCGAATTAATTCACTCATAAGTCCACTACTGATAGAAGTAAGTTAAGGACCTGTTAAGGACTAAGGCGATTTCATCCATAGACTCTCTGCATATTTGATTGTTTTAGAAAACAATGCATATAATAAAAACATTATCAGGACTATATCATATAGTCTATGCTAATAATTATGAACGTAATACACCAATTTACGTATAGATTACGTTATTATCAGTGCTTATAAAAAATGATGTAGCATGAATCGGCTCGATCGGGGATGAACCCCGCTCTTACAGAATACCAGCGTAATATATCGGGATATTTCTATTGTGTTAGTATGAGTGATAACTAGGCATTCCATATAAGTCTTCAAGTGGAACTAATAACAATGTATCTGTATTTTATTTTTAATCGGGACAACCACCATCAGATGGATTGAGTGCTCGCGTGTTATCCTTAGTCGACAATCCACCTGAAGCTATACTCGGTCAAGAAAAGAGCATCGTAACCGTGTAGTGACGGTGTAAGAATGATCCACTATCCCCCATCGACCCGTGGGTGTCGTAGAGGTAAGAGAGAGAAGCAAAGAAAGAAAAAATTTAATACGTGGTAGAGCCATGCTGCAGCTATATTACTGGTATAGTTGTAGCACGAATGGGTCGGCTCGACCGAGAAAGGTCCACGCTCTCACAGAATACCAGCGTAAAATAGCAGCATAACGCCGCTGTGTTTCGTATGGTAAGTGTAGAGAACCGGATACCCTGTTTTTACTGGAAACGAGGCATTCCGTCTTAGTCCTCACGGGTGACAACGCATCTGCATTTTGATTCGTAATCGAGGATAGATATAGATGTCTATAGGTCACAGCAACCCCTTACCATTAGGTGGACTGTGTGCTCGTTTGTCACCCTAATTCTATAAAAAAAGGAGTTTGACTGCAGCTTATTTCTAATAACATCTACTAAAACCTGCAATTGCCAACTCGACTATGAAGCGTGGCAACTAGTCTAGATCCTGAGGTAATCTATAGGGAAACACTGTGTTCAGCAGTGGACTTAATAGGCTGCTGATGATGACGAAAAGAGCTCTATCCACCACCACGCAATGGATTGGATACACGTATGTTGTCAACCTTACTTGCATAAAAAATTGTATTTTTAATTTAATGTGTTTACGAAATGGGGATGCGTCATTTCTAATTAAATTTATTACTCATAAATAAATTTATTAATGTAAATGAACGTGTATGAAGCTCCTCTTGAGGATTATAAATACTAATAATAATTCATAATATACAAAAACCGATAGATTGCAAATGTCGTTAGAATGGCGCGCATCGTCCCCATGTTGCTAATTTTCGGCCAGTGATGTCTAAAGGACATTTGACATGCGCCCAGAGAGGAATTATTCGTATCAAAGTAAAAAATATATGCTGAACAGATATTTTAACTGTTTTTACGTTTTAACACATTATTGTTTATTTCTCAACGTGGAATCATTATGTACCTTGTATAGATAATACGTATATCAATATTTCGCTTTATTTTAATTTTTTTTCTAAATTGTTTTAATGCATGTAGTGACAGCGGAAGAGTTGCAAAAGTTCAGATCTTTCATGCCTAAGCACGTGTCCAAGATATGCAAATTTTCTTTTTGCCGTTTCTGGTTGACGCATCGCAGAACTTCTACGTTCGAGATCTTTTTTTATATTATTCTAAGCCAGCGCTTAACTACAATCCCACCTGATGGTAAGTGGTGATGTAGTAAGATGGTGAAGCGCACTGACTTAACAAAAGCCTATTCGCTCTTGCCTTGAAGACACCCACATTATACTCGGATGGAAACACAGATGCTGGCAACTTATTCCACTCCTTTGCTGTACGCATGATGTACGACAAACAATTTTTGAGTCCAACTAATGGCCAACATACGTCTATATATCGAAAACTGTACAGTATACAATACGTTTCATGAGGTTTTCTTTAATAGCCCACGCCTCATTAAGCCATGTCTCTAGATATTTGTAGTTTAGCAATTCCCAGTATGAGACAATCTATAGGGAGCCTAAGTTCAGACTTTTAATAAGCAGTAATGAAAAGTAGTTACTTATAATTTTGGAGTATTATCATAAAATATTTATTTTTACTTTTCTGAACGATACGGTAAAATTTTCCGGTTAAAAGGTTTTACGATTCATTCCAATTCCATCCATCCATAACAGCCTAATAAGTCCACTGTTGAACATAGGCTTACCCCATGGATTGACATTAATGGGCTGATGACCTAAAGGAAGGTTTATACTTAATTACAGTGAAGTGATTCAATTTTTATAACAACTAATAACAACTTACCGTGTAGCGGCGGTGTAACATTATGCACTACGCCATATCATCCCGTGAGTGTCGTAAGATGCGAGAGAGGGAAACAAATCAGGAGATGGGCAGCATCTTTTTCTTAATAATTAATAATTGATACCATCCTCACCATCTGGATGCTTGGCGGTCCACGACTGTGCCTTTTACTAGGAGTTTTCTTCCTCGTACAACTTCCATGTGGAATCGTTTACCACCGGCAATTTTTCCGGACCGATACGTAGGGACCTTCATGAAAAGAGCTTAAAACATTCTAAAAGGTCGGCAACGCATCTGCAATTCTCCTGGTGTTGCGGTTGTTCATGGGCGGCGGTAGTCACTTACCATCAGGTGGGCCGCATGCTTGTTTGCCCCATCTTCTATAAAAAAAATATCTATGAGGGAAGCCTATGTTCTGCAGTGGGCTTTAATAGGCTGTAATGGTAATGGTACAGAAATAAAAACAGAAACTTTTTTATTCAATATAGATTATTAAGTGGCGAAGCTTGCGAAGATACTTATTGATTTCACGATGTCTGTCCGTCTGTCCGTCTGTCCCACGATTATCTCGAGAACGGTTTCGAATTTTCAAATTCTGGTTTGAGCAATCGATTACTGATCACCCAGGCATCTGAACCTCCTATTTTGAAACTGATTGCTCAACGGCAACCGTTAGAAACCGCTATAAAGCTGATTGCTTCGCCACTTTGCTATGCTGTTAGCTTGCTAGGTTTATTTTATTTTATTTTTTATTTTTGTGCTTTCTAGCATTCCTTGGGTTAGGCCTATGTTCATCAGTGGACTTGTTTATTTATTTTTATTTTACATTTAGTTTTTGTGCAGCTAAATTATGGCTGTAGTACAAATGGGTTGACTCAACAGGAGTACGACCACGCTCTCACAGAATACCACCGTAAAATAGCAGCTTAATGTTGCTGTGTTTCGTATGGTAAGTGTAGAGTGGTAGAGAGAGAGGTAGGTAAGAGAACCGGAGACCCGTTTTACCGGGAACGAGGTATTTCATATTAGTCTTCAGAGGTAACAAAGCATCTGCATTTTGATTCTTAATTGAGGATAAATATAGATGTCTATGGGCCACGGCATCCATTTAGCATCAGGTGGAGTGTGTGGTCGTTTCCCACCCTTACCCTTATTCTATAAATAAAGAAATTATTTTATAAAGGTGTCGTGCACTGAACCTACTTACTCTATGCAGTACATGCTGACGCCGCGCCGCCCTGGGATATATTTGTTATATTTCATTCACTGTACGGCGATAATTATTAGTTACGACGGAAGTTCGCTCAGGTACAAGTCAAGTAATGCAGATTGATGCGCTATTGGATTGCATACTCGTGAGCACTACAATTTTAATGTAACTTATTTATTTTTAATTAAACTTGTTGGCCTGGCAGACGTTGTTCTGCCCTTTCCGGTAGATGGCGCGATGAGTTCCACTCTAAATTCATTCCGGTGTTTTTATAATGTAAATTCAAATAGCTAGTATATAGCGTATAGTATATAATGTATATAGTATATAGCTAGTGTATATAATTATATATATATATATATATATATATATATATATATATATATATATATATATACTAGCTGACTAGGCAGGAGTTGTGAAATTAGCAATAAAAAAATTAAGGGTCATTTATCGGGATAAAAACTATCCCATCTCTCAAGTTGGACCAAACTGCACACAGTGTGCAAAATTTCATTGAAATCAGTCAGAGTGTGGCAGCATCGTTTCCGGGACACCTGAGATTTTGAGTGAGATTGAGAGGTTCTATGGGCAGCTGTACACGTCATCGTTGGAGCCACACGCAAGTGTAAGTAACGATCCAAGAGCGAGTCTTATCCGACACTATTCCGAAGATAGCCCGGACGTCAGTCTGAGCGAGATTAGAATGGCTCTCCAGCACCTTAAAAACGGTAAGGCCCCAGGCGAGGGTGGAATTACAGCGGAGCTTCTGAAAGCGGGTGGAAGACCGGTACTTGAAATCCTTCAGAAGCTCTTTAATTCCGTCCTCCATGGTGGCATTACACCGGAGGCGTGGAGCAGAAGTGCGGTGGTCTTGTTCTTCAAGAAAGGTGACAACACTCTCTTGAAGAACTACAGACCGATTTCCCTTCTGAGCCGCGTCTACGTGCTGTTTTCGAGAGTCATTACGAATCGTCTCGCGCGCAGACTTAACGACTTCCAGCCTCCCGAACAAGCCGGTTTCCGAAAGGGCTTTAGCACAATAGACCACATACATACCCTTCGGCAAATTGTACAGAAGTCCGAAGAGTACAATATGCCACTATGTCTGGCGTATGTGGACTATGAGAAAGCCTTTGATTCCGTCGAAATTTGGGCGGTGCTGCAGACCCTTCAGCGGTGCCAAGTTGACTGTCGGTATATCGAAGTGCTAAAGTGTTTGTACAGTAGAGCTACGATGGCTATCCGAGTACAGAACCAGAGTACGAAACCTATCCAACTGCAGAGAGGTGTAAGACAGGGTGACGTCATATCCTCGAAACTCTTCACCGCTGCATTGGAAGACGTTTTCAAGCTTCTTGACTGGAAAGGATACGGTATCAACATCAATGGCGAGTACATCACTCACCTTCGATTTGCCGACGATATAGTCCTTATGGCAGAATCGCTGGAGGACCTAAGCACTATGCTCAATGACCTGAATAGTGTCTCCCAACGGATAGGTCTTAAGATGAACATGGACAAAACAAAGATTATGTTTAATGTCCATGTCACACCTATGCCGGTAGTTGTTAGGAGCACTAAGCTCGAAGTTAGGTACGAGTATGTTTACCTGGGACAAATAGTCCGACTAGGTAAGTCCAACTTCGACCGAGAGTTCAATCGACGGATTCAACTTGGCTGGGCAGCGTTCGGAAAGCTACGACACATCTTCTCGTCAGACATACCTCAAAACCTTAAAACGAAATTGTACAACCAGTGCGTGTTGCCAGTGATGACTTACGGAATTGAGACGTGGTCCTTCACAGCTGGCCGTATGAGGAAGCTCAAGGTCGCTAAGCGAGCTATGGAGAGGGCTATGCTCGGAGTTTCTCTGCGTGATAAACTTAGGAATGAGGATATCCGCAGTAGAACTAGAGTAACCGACATAGCCCAACGGATTAGTAAGCTGAAGTAGCAGTGGGCCGGCCATATAGGTCGAAGAACCGACAACCGATGGGGAAGAAAGGTTCTCGAGTGGCAGCCTCGTACCGGTAGGCGAAGTGTAGGGCGACCCGACACGAGATGGAGTGACGACCTGGTAAGACATGCAGGAAGTCGATGGATGCAGAAGGCTCGGGACCGTGCTTTGTGGCATTCCTTGGGGGAGGCCTATGTTCAGGAGTGGACTTGTGAAAGGCTGTAATGATGATGATGAAGGTAAACGAACATGCAGCTCACCTGATGGTAACTGTCTACCGCCGGTCATGAACAACTGCAACACCAGGGGAATTGCAAGTGCCTTTAAAAAAAGAATAGGCCCTTTTTTGAAGTTCCCTAAGTCGTATCGGTCCCTACGAGTAAGAAAACTAAATTTCTTATAAAATTAACAATTATAATTCGTTAATTTTAATAAATTAATGTAGGTAATTTAACACCTAACACATGTCCTGTTATCTATGTACGAAATCACAGGACAGGCATAGCGTGAGCTATGAGGTCGTGTTGTTTTTGGGTTTTTTATTTAAAAAATAGAATTTTTCTAAACTATTTAATGAAAATAAATTCTTATTATTTGTTATTACTTTTTAGGTAATCCGTTTTCTCTATTTACAACATACTCGTGTTATATACTCAAAGCACGATTGGCGTATCAACTTAAAAATGATTCTGTGAAGAGGAATTCACAGATTGTCGAAATAATTTAAATTTACAATACATACATGCTTACTTCGGAAAAATACACATCTTCTCGTCAGACATATCTCAAAATCTTAAAATGGAAGTGTGGTGGTGTTGCCAATGATGACAGTCGGAACCGGGGCTTTAACTTCACGGTTGGCAGTATTGGTAAGGTTTTGTAAATTCACCGATTTTAACCCATGTGTGTAGTGAATTTAAATGAAAATGCTAAGGAAAGTGTAAGGACATACACAGATATTATTGCCATACTTAAAATATGTAGTAGGATATTTTGTGTCTTAGTCAGCGTAAAGGTGCATCAATAAACACAACCAAAGAGAGAGTCCAATGTCCAGTAGCGGACTTTCAAAGACTGAATAGAATCACAAAACGTGCAGCTCTGTAATTAAAAATAAAAACTATCTTATTTTTATTTTATTTTTCAAAGCTGCCAGTCTCATGCAACTAAAGCATTTCATTCTACAAAAGACAAAGAGTAAAAAGCAAAGATTAAAAATAGAGCTTTCAAACATTGTCGGAATAACGCGGTAAAACCGCGTTGTCAATTGTCATCAATTGATTCCATTGTTTTAGCGGCAATGAAGACAAAAGGCGCGAAATCGCAAATCGCGCCCTTTAACGCCATCCGATTTTGATCATTCAATTAAACGTGAATGGAAAGAAAAGAGGTTTAGAGTCGAAAGTCCTTATAAATCAAACAGGCTGATAATAATTACCACGAAGTTTTTGGGGGATTTTTCATGCTTATGAAAATTATGCTTTTCTTATTTGAATAATTTAATAATGCGAATAAATGTGCTTTCTGTAAAAAAAAAATCAATTACTCATACGATCAATTAATGTAGATATTTTTTTTCAAGTGATTAATAATATAGTAAATCTATTCAAGTCCTTATAAGTACAATCAGCTTTTTTCGGATACAATGAGGGCTAATAATTTTCTGCTCACCAGATGTCGCTAGTTGACACTGAGGTAAAGCTTTTTTGTTACACAATGTAATTTAATTGAGAAGTTGCTTTTTAATAAAAGTTTATCAGTTTCTAGAGTATTATATTAATACACAAAACAATGCGTCAGTGGTTTGCTCTTTAATATTTTGCACATTTATAACTTTTTTCATTTTACTACTTTTATGAATATCTGTGGTTTGGTTTATTTATTTTTAATCTTATTAATATAAAATATAGCTAATAGTACAGAAAGAACCAATAACTTTTACATTTTCCGAACAAATTAACTTCACCGCTATGAATCTGTCGAATATTATACCTCACTTTCAAGTGGCGCCGCCCTGGTGGCAGAAAAAGTCGTGGATGCCCTCATTATAGCTCTAGCTCTAGCTATAAGCTCACGCGCAATTCGGTGCATTTTGCAGGCACAATTTTACAATGTTCTCTTTGTCACCAAGTTAGCACATACTACACATATACTAGTACTTGTATTTGTGATACATTAATATCTCTAGCGGAGTATTATCCCCCAAGAATATTCGGATGTTGTCGCCATTGTCAAATCCGGCAAGGATGTTTTGTGACGGAAAATTGATCTAAGAAATCACGTTGGTCCTGCGCCTGATCTCTCTCCGTTAGTTCCTGTTTGCAGTTTCCAAATTTCACAGGCTGCTGATATGCTGCATCTTCATTATCAATACGAGGGTATCAGCTCTACATCACCAACCTGTTTGCCCAGCGTGCTGAGTACTGAAGCTCGCGGCCTAATTGACACTTTCTAGTAGTATTTGTTTATCGTGACAATCAATGTTAACTAGAACGTCATTGTTATTGTTACTAAAAGAATACCTGCGTGAAATAGCAGCTTAATTCTGCTGTGTTTCGTATGCTGAGTGCAGAGAACTGGAGACCCGTTTTTACTGGATACGACGCATTCCATCTTAGTCCTCAGGGGAGACAACGCATGTGCATTTTGATTCTTAATCGAGGATAGATGTAGGTGTCTATGGGCCACAGCTATCACTTCCTATCAGGTGGACTGTGTGCTCGTTTGTTACCCTTATTCTATAAAACAATACATGTCAAAAATTATATAATCGCTTGATTCCTTAAATAATAATCAGATTCCATAAGAATAATGTTACTTTATGAAATATTTTTTTTAATCGTAAATTTTGGCGAGGACTTGAACGCTGGTGGATTGCCGCTCCTGTACTATCATTTGAATAATGTATCTACGCTGGTGAACTATTACTGAAAATAATTTACGCGTGATAGCGTCATGCTGCAGCTATTATGGCTGAAACACGAATGGGTCGGCTTGACCAGGGAAGGTCCACACACTCACAAAAAGAAAACAGGGTGAAATAGCAGCGTAATGCTGCTGTGTTTCATATGGTGAGTGCAGAGAACCGGAGACCCTTTTTAGTAGAAACGGGGAATTCCATCTTAGTCCTCAAGAATGACAACGCATCTGCATTTTGATTCTTAATCTAAGTTTCAAAGTTCTTAAAATAAGATTATGGGCAACAGTATACATTTAATATCAGGTGAACTCTGCGGTCGTTTACCACCCTAATTCCATAAAAATAAATAGTTCTACTGTCAGGCGTCTGGGTTCTTATTTTGAAATATTGGTTTGGTATAAAAAAAGTTTACGCGGAAGAATCATACTACATCTATATTAATATTTAGTTGTCATCACGACTGATAACGCATCTGCATTTTAATACGCAAACGAAGATAGATGTAGATGTCTATGGGCCACAGCAACCACTTACCATCAGGTGGACTGTGTGTTCGTTTGTCACCTTTATTCTATAAAAAAGTGCTAGAATATTTCTTGCAGGATCTTTTAGGTTGTATAGATACAGCATTGAGTAGAATTATAGTATTATGACTTATAATATGATGACTCCGTGGCGCAGCGACTTAGCAATGAGTTGCAGCGCAAGGGACCGTGGGTTTAAATTTCGTACGATACAAGTATTTGTATGGCCTGCAAAAAATTTCCGCGTCTGGATGTTTGTCCTTGTGAAATGTATATATATAAACTGCCCCCACGATACAGGCGAAAATCATAGTGTGAAGGTAACGTTTATAATAAATGAAAAGAAAAAAAGTTATAGTATTATGTACAACAGCAAATACCGTAAAAAATGATATCACACAACGCTATTCTAAAAATATGTTGCCAGGGATTCCCAAAATTATAATAAGCCGTCAGTAACTGTACGAATAATGAATTAAAGCCGCATTTAGTTTGTCCGTAATGATAGCACCCTCTAGGGGTGGGGGACACCCCATCGGCCATTCTGTAATTTTATCGGGTTATAAATTTGAATTTGTATAATGCGCCGGCATTAACGCATGATTTATACAACTTGACTCCGCTAAGATTTCAAAGATGAAAAACAATAAATTTCGTACCCGTAACTATTGCGTTTAATGGGTACGGAGCGTAAGGATAGCATGGATATAGTACCGCTAAGTAAATTGTAATTTCGTTTGAGTTTCACAATCTATTATTTGTATACATTTACATACTTCGTCATCATGGAACTATTAAAGTTCACGGCTATACGTAAACCTTTCTTGTTGTTAGAAAGATTTGTGGCAGACGGATTGACAGTCGCAGTATCAGTCATTGATCTGGGTATTTTACGTTTGGTATATTTGTGGTAGTGGTTATAACTGCCACCTATCGGTATCCATAAGATTCTTCTGGCATTTCCCTCAGTCGCCTCTTACTGCACCCACGGGTCAAAATAGATTTTCTGATGGCGCCACTGCATATTGTATTTATACGCTGTTACATCGGGGTACTGTTTACAGGTTGATGATATTGAAGATGTTCATATTCAATCTTTCTTAGTTCTTACAGTGTTTTATTAGTGAAGCGGTTAAACAAAAGCAAAGCGAAAATAAAACTTTCTAATTAGGTTTGATATGTCATATTGAACGATTTTTGTTTTTATTCGTACATGCTTAAAATAAAAAAAAATACTATTATTGTACAGTCGTGATTGTGTTTGAAAGAACGTAGACAATTTAATTTATTTTAAAGTGCCCTAATCACAGTTTACGTTTATGAGTTTAATTGATTTATGGGTAAAGAGTAAAGTTAAAAGTCTTATCCATAAGAATCTTTCATCTCTGAGTTGACGACTTTTTACTCGGCCGAATTTATGCGATACATTTAAGAGGTGCCCGTCGTATACAAGTCAGTTAAATATTTAGCTTTCATTCTAATTTATTCGGTTTATACTGAAAAAGCCGGTTGCTTTAGTTCCGCGCCATAAATACAGCTGATTGATATTCTTTATTGTTGTTAAGAAAACGAATTTTTGTAAACGTACTTCGCAAAGCATGTTATTTATAAGCTCCTATCGTAATTATAATAGATCCGTGATGTTTTTCTTGTTGATTTCAACTAGATAATAACACTGAAATTCAGTCATACATTCTCAACTATACACACGGAGCACTAGTATTTCGTTTGACTGCTGTGTTTCTTCTGATGAGTGACGAGAACCAGTGATACGGTTTACTGTTAAAGAGTCATACCATCTTGGTCTTTAGAAATGACGTATCTGCATTTTATTCTTCATTCATTATTGATTGCAACTTCTCAAGAGTCCACTGCTCAACACAGGCCTCCCCCATAGATTGCCTCATAAAGGGTTTTGTTGTAGTTGCCAGGTGAGTTAGCAAACGCAGTTTTTATTATTATTTTAAATTGTTATTAGAAAGATGCTGTTGTCCGTATAATTATTGACCTTGCCTTAATACCCTCTCAGAAATGAGAGTAAGCCTGTGCCCCAGATGTGGGACGTATATATAGGTTGCAGCTTTACTTTACCCATTGAGTTATATGTACTACGTACTAGAGAAGCTATTCTAAACAAAAATTGTGCGCTACTCTATGTCTTCGCGCTTGCGCGCGAATATTTTAATTTAATGTAAAATAATATATTAATATAAAATAAATATAAGAATTTAATATAAAATACTGTTATTTTAATACAAACATATTTCTAAATAAAATGTAATAATAATTATCTTATGGAATTCACAAATCTTCAATTTACGCAATATTTAGTTTAGTGTACGGATTGTAGTACAGTTCAGTTGAACATAGTCAATGTTCGGAATGCAATATCTAGTGCGTAGACATATATATCGATGACTTTACCATTTTAATTGATTATAGCTTATAAAAATTATACTGCTAAACATATTAATTTCTCATATATTGCCTCAAAGAGAGGATGTTTGCCTTAATTGCCACGCTTGGAAGGCTGGTTGGAAACGGTAGTCTTGTTGTTATCGGGAAAATATTGTTCTTTCATTTATCTCTGGCGCCCCTCTCTGACCCCCATAAGATGCTAGTAATGGTGGGTCGATTTCGAATTTTTGACGGACGAAACGCAACCGTTTTTCAGACGACGAAAACGGTTGCGGAAAACGGTCGTCGTTGCAACAGGTTTGAAGACGGCTTAACGAATGTAACTAGTGTTGCCCAAATGCAAGAACAAGACGAGACTTAGCAAGTCTTGGTCTTGGTCTTGGTATTGCACTCCCAGTCTTGGTCTTGGTCTTGGTCTTGCAGCAAGAGTCTCGCAAGTCTCGCAGATACCTATTAGCCTATTACTATTTATTAAACGTTACTTTACATCTTAGAACAACTTAACAGAGTAGGTACATATTGAGCTTGAATTAACATAGCCACAGTAAAGACCAACCAAAATAATATGTCTGAACATTTAATGACAAATTCGAAAAATCAACTAATACCGGGTGGGGTTTGAACCCACGACCTAAGCGATCCGTGCCGATGCTCTAACCAACTGAGCTATCTACCGTGTCCCACAGCCACAGCCGTCAGTCTGTTTTTTTAATAAAATTTACATTTAATAAGCTTATATGTGTTAAAACATGGTTAAACATATAAAAACAAATTAATGGCAATAACTTCACTGCATTTTAAAGAACATTATCTGTCTAGAAAGAGATTGATGGATCCTCACCATATATGAAATGAAATAAAAGAGTTATACAATATACTATTTATTTAAATAAAAAATAAAATACGATAGAAATTAAATTACTTCACAGTACACAATAGCTTTGACATTACTGTTACTTTATATTAATTCTTTTGACCAAGCATAAATACAGAGTAACCATTTGGCTGACTCATCACTTAACTTATTTCTATGTTTTCTAATTACTAATGATGCTTTAGAAAATAAACTCTCAGCACGTACTGAAGTTGCAGGTATTGAAAGAAAATCACGGGTCATCTTCGATAAAATTGGATATTATGTCTCATGCGTCCTCCACCACTCTAAAATGTCTTCCGAGTTGGCGGCTCTGGGTTTACTTAGGTAGTCCTCCAGTTATTTTAATAAATTTTATTAAATTATTATTATTATTACACATTTCAAGTGTTTTAAAAGTGTCTACAATATTTATCAAATGGGTGACGACATATTCGAATACTTTGTTTCAAAAACACACACTTCCAAAAGTCGAGATTTGCAGTGAACTTATTGAACATGTTTATCTATTAGGTAATAATAATAATAATGGTAAGTAATTATTCTAAACCCATATAGTTAATGTTATAATAATTACCACAATAAATTATTATGATATCTACCTATCGTTACTATTATCTAATTACAATATTCCTTGCGAGATCAGCATAATGTATTCGTGTTCATTCTGAGCACCTGGAAATTTATTTTAGTCATTGGAACAAGTACTCTGTGGCGGCAATCAAACAGTGTCAAATGTAGTGCGTGCGGCGCGGCGGCGACGAGTGTATATTGACCTTGTACTTTCAAATAACTGCACAATTTCTTTGACAGGTCAGTATCCGACCTTTGATAACGCCGCCAACAAAACGCCGCGCACTATCAAAGTGCCGATGGTCAAAACTAGGGATGCACTCTTTTTCCTTTCAATGGATATTTTCATTCGCTATGTATGTTGATGGTATTGTTCGTAATGCGCATAAGTCCAATTTTCCATTTTTTTATTATATTTTTTTGCGTCTCATAGAGTCCGTATACGTATACCTGAACTCCTATACTCCCTGAAACGACACTCAGTCCTAACTGCAAGACGCAAGAGTCTCGCAGGCTTAGTCTTGTTCTTGCGCAAATCTTCCAGGGTCAGTCTTGGTCTTGGTCTTGCTAAAAATAGGCGGTCTTGTTCTTGCATTTTTGCAAGACTGCAAGACCAAGACCAATTTTATCTTTGTAAACGTTTCATCGTCGCAACGTCCACCCTTAGGTGCTAGTGGCAGTAGATCTCTTACACCGCCGCTATAAGGCGATAGATAGAAAAAAATTGTATTTATGGAAGAATGATAGTCTCTGACTGGGATTTGAACTCCAGCTTCAGGACCACAAGCTCTTTACTTAAGTATTCCGATCACAAAACTACAAGATCGTTTAGATATGTAAAAACAGCACACAACGTTTGCTTGTTCTGACAATATACTTGGTGATTTATAATATACCTACTCATGTATCCTATATGCATAAATAGACTGCCTCGTTCGTCTATGCGACTGCTGACCTGATCATGAGGTTCCGCGTTTAAATCCCAGGTCGGGCCAAAAATCAGCTATTGAGTTGGCGGTGTTTCACCTCCGCGTTTCGGGAAACACAGAAAGCCGTTGCTCCTGCGCCTGATCTCCCTCCGGTAGTTTCTGTTTGCAGTTTTATTGGACTATGAAAGTGAGGGAATAGAAAATAGTTTACCTATGGTTGCGCATTCGCTCGAGCACTATTATCATGCTCCTTTAAGACTGACCGTCTTGACCGAAATTCGATCTAGAGACCATTATTACGTAAATATGAGTTATTTATATTACTTTCTTAAATGTTACCGTAGTTGGGTAAACGCACAGAAAATTATTGGATGGATAAACATAACTGCACTGAAAGGTGAAAGCCGTGTGGCTTCGTACCTAAGAAACATAAAATACGTCTCATGTTAAAATGGAAAGAGACTTATCTTAACAAGGTTTCATTAAAGCATCAGCATAACAGGTAGGTACGTTACGCCGCTGCGGCTCGTAAATAATCAAAGTGACGGGATCAGAATGTAGCAGAAAAAGGTCTTTTGATATATTTATCGATGTTTTTTAAGAGAACCGACTTTTATTGTCGAATAAACATGACTATTTAGTAGCTCTTATAAGGTCTTATAAGAAGATCAGTTAGTATGGAAGCGGACTTTTTTTTATAGAATAAGTGTGACAAACGAGCACACAATCCACCTGATGATAAGTGGCTGCTGTGGCAAATAAACATCTAAATTTATTCTCGATTAAGAGGCAATATGCAGATGCGTTGTCCCTCTGAGTACTAAGATGGAATGCCAGTGAAAAGTTTCTCCGGTTCTCTACAGTCACCATACGTCTTTGTTCTTCTGTTCGTAAAATAGCATTAAGCTACTATTTTACGCCAGTATTCTGTGAGAACGTTATCCTTCCCTTGCCGAGCCGACCCATTCGTGCTATATTCATATTGAGGTTTAAGAAATTTATTTCCTAAAAGAGTATACACTCACTTACTAAGAAACATAAAAAAAGTAACATGTGCTTTGGGTATGCATAAAATATGCCTACTCAAAGCACATGTTACTGTGGACTTACATTAAATATTAAATATGAATATAAAATCTTGCACAATAATACAAAAATAATATAAAAAATATAATAATATAAAATAGACAGAGGTTCGTTTAAGAATATTTCATAGGCGTTTACTAATAAAAATACAAGCAAGAAATAAAGCGCAGTCAAACACCAAGTACAATAACCCGTTAGGTCACGCAAAATAAGATTAACTAGATATGTTAAGAAATTTGTTACTGCCCCCTAAAAATATTGTGTATTACTAGTTAGGTATAATGTGATAAGTTGTTAATTATTATAGTATAACATATAAGATACTTTAGTTATGTTTTAAAATGAGTAAATACTTATTTTATTGTAAATATATTATATATTTCAATATTTTGTAATGTTCATTTTATGTTAGTTTAGTGTAAGTTGTATTAATATTGTATACATTTAACTATTTCTTGTGCTACTATGGACCTAATATTGTTGGAGTTTAGTGTGAATATATATTATTCTTATTTACAAATAGGCCACTGTTCCATTATGTAAATTCTGTATATTTTAATAGATTTTGTTTTTGATGTAAAATTTTAACTGTCACTTAAATGTAATAATGGACATAGATTATTTTATATTTTTTGGCAGTTTATTATAAAGTTTTGCACCATCATACAATATGTTTCTTTTACCGTAATTTGTACGTGGAACGTATAAGCTAATATCATTTGTACTTTTAAGTATACGATTCTGCAATTGTTGTTTTTTAGTGAATGTTTTTTTAGCTGCACACATTTTTGTGTAATATTTTACGTATAAGCAAGCAGGTAAAATACGTATATGTCTGATTAATGTTCATAATTTTAATTTCTTTTTTTTATTAATAATTATTTAATTTTAAATAATACTTTTATTTTGCGCAATTTGAAGGGGTGCTAGGTTAGTTCTCGTTACTGAGCCCCATACTTCAATCAGATAATCTATGTGTGGTTTTACCAGATTATTATATACTGTATATCGTACTTAACGTGTTAAGACATTAACAAAGCTACGAATGATCCCAGTTAGTGAAGTAATTTTATTTTTAATCTTATTTAAATGTGGCTTCTTAGTCAGTTGACTATCCAACGACAAACCAAGATACTTTTCTTTGTCTGTTCTTTTTATGAGTTGATCATTAATATTTAATAGTGGATAGCTAGTATTTTTTTTGTTTTTAGCTAAAATATTATGCAATTTGTTTTATTTACATATATGGTGAGTAGATTCGGTTGAAACTATATGTTAAAATGCTATGATAATAGCAGTGCTTGCACTGATTTGTTCCGATCTGAAGGGTATAGAGATACAGTATAATTACATGCTGTGATATATTCCACCTTTGTCTTCAGTGGCAACAACGCATATGTAGTCTCTTGGTTTGAAGTTGATTGCAAGTGTTCATAAACTAGAGTGGCCACTTACAACCAGGTGGAATGAAAGTTCGTTTGACACTACTACTTCATAAAAAACCCATTCTATGCAAATAAAATTCTTTATGAGATAGAAAATGTAACACAAATGTAGCACTAACAATAAAAAGTGTGTTTGCATTACACCGCCTACACAACATGTAACGTAATTAACGCACATCCTCAGACACCCCAATTAGTATATTTTGTTATAATCATAATACAGTTGCACACGTAGGTATAGGTCATATGAGAGTCTTGCTAGCCTAGAAGGTATTCACTCGTGTTCGAGACGAGTTACGCCGCCGCCGCTTGACACAACTGTAGATAGGTATCAATGCAGAAAAAGCCGACAATAAAAGATGGTTTACGTCAAATAAATACCTACCTATGAACACTAAACGATGTGAGAACTCCGAGCATCGAGTTGTTTATTTAAGTCTAATAAACATTTCATTGCATCTTTCCATCACAATTTTCAGGCTTTGGACTGTCGACTCTGAATAATTTTGTTTATTGATTATGATGTAATGTTAATGGGCAATATTCGTTACTAAATGTTATGCATTTTCATAACATTTTAATTGTAATTGTAAATAATAATGAACTGCTAAAAATAAAAGGCGATACGACAACATAATTCAAAGAAGGCGTGTTTGAAACATGTGAATCAAAATTACAATGATTTAAAAAATCAAATACTTAACTTACTGATAGCCTAAACTCTCATGCAACGTTGTATTTAATACACTTTCAAAATGTCCACCACCTTGTTCAATACATTTTTATGACCGTTTTCTTAGTTGATATTTTTAATTTAGAAAGCGCTACAGTGTCATTTTTCACGATTCTAAAAGCGTTCACTATCCTATTTTTAGGTCTTGTTTTCTCATTAAAATAAACTAGTGATTTAAAACGTCCCCACAAAAGAAAGTCAAGAGGCGTCAAATCAGCTAATCTGGGAAGTCACTGGATAGGGCTGCCGCGATCGATCTAGGGCTCTCCAAACTCTGAATTTGAGATTTTAACATGCTTGAAATAAGGTTTATTTATCTTTATTTTGTACTGAATGACAGAATTTGTATTAATACAAAAAAACTGCACTTTTAAAAGTCTTATTGCCTTGAGTTACGGTCCATTTCAGTTTGTTTTGCCTGTACAGGTTTAGTGTGACTGTAATTTACGTAGTTTTAATTATTTTTGAGATAATACATTACCTATATTAAAGATGATAGAAATCGATTCAGTGAACGATTCTGAACAAACTAACAGTGCCGGCCCGAGGCAAGTTTTAGGATGGAGCGAGATCCAATTTTGGCGCCCCCCTTGCTTGCCCCTAATATATACCAGTTGTACGTGCACATGCAAGCATGCAACTGGGAAGATCTTGACAAAATCTTAAGTCTATGTCTAATTTGTTGATTGAAAACAGCCATGCTCGTGGCATTTTAGGCACTGCACTCCTTACGGTATCTATAGGAACCGTTGATGTAGAATGAAAAAATAAAATTAAAAAGTAATTTTACATTTATACACTTATTATATATATTTATTGTACAATTATTTAAATAAATCATAACAACTATTGACAATAAAACAAATTAAGTTTAAAGTTAAATTAAGTCAACATTCATTAATGAGATCAATAAGCATAATCAACTTTAGAACTGGTACCTACTTATACGTTATACTTATAAGTTTACTAATTAATGTGTAAAACAGTGCTTATTAAAAACAAGCTCTTCAGGTTTAGCCTACTGGCTCCTAATAATAATATAATTAACCCATTGAATGTCGGAAACATTAAAACAATAGCATATCAATAGCAATTAGGACACCTGTATGTCCTTAAAACACTGAATGGGTTAACAAATTTTGAACCACCTTGTTATATGCGACGAAAAATAGATTCTGTTTGACAATCGTAAGTACTCAGCAAGTTGCTTGGATCCTGATTCAGCGCTTAAATAATGCCTTAAGCGAAAACTTACACCTAAAAAAGTGATGGTCACTGCTTGTTGGTCTAGCGCCGGTATGATTCATCACAGCTTCTTACCAAATAGGCAGGGCTGATTTATCAAGGCTAACCAGGCTGTAGCTTAGGACTGAAGGTTCGAGGGGGCGCTGCGCTTGCCTTTGCAAGCACACACTTATGTTGAGAATAAAATTTCATATAATATTATCAATAAATAATAGAGTAAGTGCCGCAAATATTTTACTTATTGCTCATTCTTCATTTTTGGTATAAAACAAATAAGCAGATGTTAAAAATAAGACTGAAATTATGATACAAAGATATAAACTGTTCAAGCTCTCTTCTCTAACTCTAATTTTATTAAGGTGTTTTGCCAAGGCTGTCCATGACAACTTCTGTCAGCCATGTGTTCCATCTCTGCACAGGAAGAACGACTCACTGGCCCGTGCCGTAAAGGAGACCATCGATCTTTTAAGTTCTCATTTTGAGTCCAACAAAACAATCACACCGCCGAACATCCCGCGGTGTGATTGTTCCATGCTGGATGTGCGGTTTACACAGCGTTCAGTGTGAAAAGCATTCCTCTCCCTGGATTTCAACAAGTCGAGTGGGCCTGATGGAGTCCCTCCTATTGTGCTGAAGAGGAATGTTCTGGAGTAAGCAACGGTTATAACGCGTCTTTTCCGGTACTCCTACTCCTTAGGTTAGATTAATCCTGAAGGAATAGAAGCCAGATTTAGTGCACCCGATCCCTAAAAAGTCGACCGATCAGACCCGTCCAACTACAGGCTTATCGCCATCGCCTCCTTCTTTTCCAAAGTAATTGAATCCATTATAAACTGCTAGACGCCAATGCGGTCAATAATCAGCTGTTTCTAGTTCTTATCCTCTAATTTACCTGACTCTACATTGTTTCTGCATATCAATTATATGTTGCTGTTACTTGTTGTAACACTGGTAATGAATTATACATTGACCGTGCTAATATTTTTCGGGACACGTCATCTACTATCGGAACAAGCTTGTGGCTGAATTCCAGTCTTTATAAACAAATTCTCGGATTGGGGACGACTCTAGTCCATTTTAAACTTCAGAAGCCACAGGTTTGCTAAGTTACCACTAAAAAGAACCCCTTTGTCGTACCTCCTTAACTTCTCAATCTCAGCCGGCATCGAATGACGTACAGTTTGCGGTCACTTGGTAGGGAAGCCTAAATAGGCCTCTAAAAAGCTTGACGTGCTCAGCAGAACGGGACAGTATATTCTGCCGGCAACCGTTTGCAACTTTACAAGGCGCAAGTTTAGTCTCACATGGAGTACTATTTTCATTTCTGGACCGGGGCAACCCAGTGCCAGCTACTTCCTTTTGACCGCATTCAGCAGAGTGGCTCGAATCGTTGACCACCGAGTTCTTTCTGATCGGCGCAAAGAAATGTTGCATACCATTGCATTTTCTATCGCATTTTTTACGGGGAGTACTTAGATAAATTGTCTGGATTTATTCCAGCTGCTAAATACCACGTACCAACCACACCATCTGGATGCTTGGCGGTACACCATGAATGTGCAAATTACTAGAAGTTTTCTTCCTCGCAAGACTGTGGAATAATCTACCACTGGCGATGTTTTCCGGACCGATACGACTTAGAGACCTTGAAGCAATGAGTGTACTCGTTTTAAAAAGATCAGCAAAGCAACAGCAATTTCCCTGGTGTTGCAGTTATTTATGGGCGATGGTCGACACTTACTATCAGGAATGTGGGTGAAACCACGCGGTGAAAAGCTAGTAAAATATAAAAATCACGTAAATATATTCTGGCTGGGCAGGCACAAAGAGAACAGGCCATATTCTTAGTTAGCTTAGGGCTGTCAGAACTCCAAATCAGGCACTGCAAACAGGATGAGCATTACTGCAGATGTGTACTGTGAATAACTGAACATAATGATGGAGAAGCTCATACGTCTCCAACCAGCTTTGGTCAATCGCTCGTCCCCACTGCTCCTGTACGGCAACGCGAGACTTCATACTGCACAACAGATGGTCTTGAAGTTACAAGAGCTGGGTTGGAATCCAGCTGATTTTTTCAAGAAGGGCATCAATAAATTGCTACTGCATTAGCAAATATGCATCGATTGCATGGGTGATAACTTTGATTAATAGAAATAAAAAATATAGAAAAATACTTACGTTAACTTATTTCATAAAAAACGGCAATTTCATAGGTAAAGACCTAATATCGTCGCTCGCATGACTAACTGTCGTATCTCATTTTTTGGTTGATTTGAGTTAGGACCACTACGTTTTTCTGCACGTTATTGTTCATGGTTTCCACCAATCGTCGTTTCTCTACTATATTTGGATCACGAGATATTGATATACGTTTTGACGGCGTATCTAATAATTACACAAAAATAAATATTACTAAGTAGCGTAACTCATTTAGGACTCTTAGTCAAAATCAAATTCGAGAAGTTGACTTGTAAACGATATCCTATCTCATATGAGACTTAGTGGAATTTTATATTATGATTTACTCGCCATATCATTCGAGATGGGATGGATACTTACCTACCTATGCTTTGACAATAAAATACGACTTTATTACATTCGCTTACGATTCATAAAACAGTATCAGTGTGGTAGTTTCAGTTTTCGGTTTCCCTGCCCTCCGCTGCTCCGGCACCTATAATTTGTCGCACGCATTGCCGCGTCTCTCATGAAGAAGAAACAACTGCAATGAAGAAGTTTTTAGTGCATGCTTTAGATGCTCAATTTTGTTATGTTGGAATCATTTTGATGACAATGCTACTTGTGATAGTCACCAACATCTTTCCATCACACCACACGATGAGACAGATTCTAGATTTTCCAATACCAGATTGGTGCCAGAAGATTTTATGGTTGATGGATCTCCAAGAGAAAACGTTATCGAAAAGAAAGAAAAGATATCTAAGAAAGAAAGTAACAAAAGAAATAAAAATCTTGGAAAAAATATACTACGCAGGTTTCAAATAAAGTGATACCTGAACGAAAACTGGGACCAGTGTGTAGCATAGTAAATTGTAACAGAATCAAGCGCGATTGTTATATTTTTGATGATGATTCTCGTCAAAAATTGTTGGAATCATTCTGGACTCTAGGAAGTCTTCAAGCACAAAGGGAATTTATTGTACGCCATGTTGAAATGTGAAAACAAAACAAAAGACAGTTGGACCTGAATCCAGAAGACAGAATACTATATTATATTATTTATATCACAATGGCGAAAAGAAGAAGGTTTGTAGACTTTTTTTTTTGAATACTTTGGGTATCGGAGAGAGAACAGTTAAAACAGCCATAGAAAATTTATTGCCAACCGGAGCACAGGAGAAAAATAAACGTGGAGGACACAAACCAGCAAATATTGAAAAAGATGAACGTGTTAAAAAATTAGTTGAAGAACATCTAAAGCGCTTTCCAAGAGTAGTCTCATTACTGTCGAGCTTCTACTACTCGCGAATATTTGCATTCAGACTTGACTATAAGGAAAATGCACTAAATGCTAGTTGAAGATTTGCAAGACGAACCGAAACCCAGTCTATCTCTGTACAGAAAAATATTTAAATCAAATAATTATTTATCTTTCCATCGACCTAAGAAGGACCAGTGCAGCGTATGTTCAACATATCGCGAGGGATCTGATGTCATTAAAGCCAATTTACAGGAAAAGTATACAACTCATATCCAACAAAAGCAATCATTTCGAGTAAAAAGATCAGAGAGAAAAGAAGAAGCTCTAAAAATCCATTAACAAATGCTTGTGCTACTTTTGACTTGCAGCAAGTTATAAATTTACCTTTAAGTAATGAGAGTGTCGTGTTTTACAAGAGACGGTTATCAGTATACAATTTTACTATATACGAGATGGTTACCCATGACTGTTTTTGCTACACTTGGCATGAAGGACAAAGTAAGAGAGGGACATCCGAAATTTCTACTGCTTTGTATCTTTTCTTAAAAAATTTAGATGAAAAGGGAGTTAAGAAAGTTTATTTATTTGCAGATGGCTGCAGTGGCCAAAATAAAAACTCCATTGTGGCATCTACCTTTCTTTATGTCGTAAACAATGCCGTTTCTATTGAAGAAATTATATTTAGTATCTCTGTGCCATGCCATGGCCAAAATGAAGGCAACTCTGCCCACAGCGCTATAGGCTATGCAATAAAAAAAGTGGTGATATTTTTGTCCCTTCTCAATTAATTCCTATTATAAAATTGGCACGAAGACGACAACCGTATAAAGTGCATGCTCTAGCTATTCAGACTTTCTAGATTTCAAGACATTATCACAAAATTTGCGACTTCTTTCTGTTCGAAAAGATGATGCCGGTGAAATGGTAGACTGGAGAGAAATTATGGAATTCTCTTTTTATAAGACTGATAGCAATAAAATATTTTTTAAAAACGACCACACTGCTGTGACTTCTCGTTCGTTAACTTTAACAAGGCAAGTGTCTGAACAGTTGCACTCAGAGATTTATCCACTTAATCTAACGCCAGGAAAACTTTCCCAAGAGAAATATAACGATTTAATGTCATTGACTGTTGGTGATACATCAGTAATTAGGTTACCAGAATTCATTGAATTTTATCGTTCTCTGCCGCATTAAAAATATACCTAACTTTAACAAACATTATCTTTTCTAGTTGATCTATGTATCTCTTAACTATTGTGATTTTGAAATTTATATTAGAAATTATATAAAGATAAGACTTCTCATAATGATACTCAATGACCTATAGAGATCTCAAAGTAAGACTATGATAATGACTAGGATTTCAAAATTGTTATTATTGTTCAGTTGCTGTGATTGTAAATTTAAAATAAGAAATTTGATTTTGTTTTGATAATTACTAAAGTAGAAGCGTTGATTATCGTTTGTTTATTTTTAAATATATTTTTCTAAAATAATAACATAAACACAATTATTTTGCGTTTTTATTTTAACAATTATACAATTTATAAAGTCCTAAGTGGACACAAACTGCACATATAGAAGAAACAAAGTTATCACAAAGTGTCGTATCTGTTTTGATTAAGATATATAGGTATTTATAATGCAAATAGATAAATAGTAATAACATCAAATTAAAGTACAGACAGTACATTATAAGAACCAATGTCGATAAAAATTTTGAATTTACTAGGCACGAAGATTTAACCCAAGATAGAAATGTCAGAACCGAAAAACGCTTGTTGTGAATAATTAACAATACTGAGATAGGACTGTTAGTCATGTTGTGAGCGACGATATTAGGTAACGTATCTTGCCATTTATTTAATACTAAGAGCTGAAGGACTGCTTTCGGGTGACTTTTATTGATATATAAAAACTTTTTCAAATACATAATTTCTCTTGAAAGCTCCAATCCCGAAATATCGCGATTAAGATCATGCGTTCATTTTTCCTCCAACTTTGAGCATACTTTCTTAAAATTTTGATCGGTCTTATTCAAATCATAGAGGAAACTCTCTATTCTATTCTATAAACACCAAGTCTCATTAATTGTAAAAAGTCGTGTAAAGCATGTCTCTATTTTTTATGGCGGTGTCTAACATAGGATAGAAAACATTTGTTCTGAATAACATTTCTGGATCCGGAATATATTTATATTTTTTTTTCTTTATATATATAGAGTCAAATATATCTGAATTTGGGATTTTTCAAACCTTTAAAAATTCATAACTCCAAAAATGTTTAGTTTATCGTAAAAAGTCACGGTACTTTTTTATTTGCATTTTATTAAAGAATAAAAAAAAATTGCCCAGTTTAAAAATAACAATTCCTTGCAATTGAAAAAAAAATCGGTTTAAATGATATGGCACTGAGTTGCACTGTACTTCGGCGTACTGATGCGACTAAGATCGCATCTTGTTCGACACACCTTCTTTAAAGTTAAGCTCTTCACATGTTTTGAAATAACTTCCCATCTTTTTGTTGAGTTTGTAAAAAATACAAACAAGCACTGAAGAATGCGGCGCTCGTCTCAACAAATAAGACCATACGCATATATACTGACTAGCCACACGTTTGAAACCAAAATATTGAAAAGCGAGGAAATGTCCATCAATAAACTCAGGCACATTCGTAAAGAAACCGAACAGAGACTAAGGTTCTAAGGAGCGTGCAAAATTGTTACCTAAATAAGCTAAAAGATTGTATTTTTCTAAAATGTAGGTAGCTATGCTATTATAAAAAATTTGACTTAGGCGCCTCCTGGGACTTGGCGCCTGGAGCGGCCGCTCCGTTCGCCCTATGGTAGGGCCGGCCCTGCAAACTAATCTCAGCATGTGCGTTAATTATGTTACATGTTGTATATGTTACAGTAATAAATATCAATTGCTTTAAAATGTTTAAAACAGATTTGGAATTTTAAAACAATTTTAATCCTAAAGTAATAATCATCTACAACGGAAGAAGCCCCAGTGGACTTTACGGGCTTCTAAAGAAATAAAACAATAAAGTTCTTTCCATACTTAACGCGCTGCGGCTCAATGTTACCCGCACACATCAGAAATCAGTTGATCACGTTGCCCACGTATCACATATTTTTCATTTAACGTTTACAACCGATATATGTTTATATATCTTTCTCGTTCCCCCAAATTAGCAGCCAATATAGCGTGGATTTTATATAACAAAGAAAGGTTGTGCGAATATTCTATCAGACTTTTTATAACTTTTTGTTTGTAATGTTATCGGAGTAGACAGATTTCATGATATTAGGAACGCGTATTAGACAGTTTTGGCAAAAGGATAATGAGGGCTAATAATCTTCCCCTCACTAGATGTCGCTAGTTGACACTGAGGTAAAGTTTTTGTTACACAATGTCATTTAATTGAGAAGTTAGTTTTAAATAAATATTTATCAGTTTTTAGAGTATTATATTAATACCTCACAAAACAATACCTCAGTTGTTTCCTCTTTATTTATTTTTTGCACATTTTAAACTCTTTTTTTAATATTTCTACTTTAATGAACATCTGTGGTTTGGTTTCATTATTTTAATTTAAGTAATATAAATTATAACTAATACAGAAATTTAAGTAATATAAATTATAACTAATAAAGTACAGAAAGAAACATTAACCATTTTTCGCAAACCTCATTTGTAAGTGGCCCCTCATTAATGTATGGGCATTAGAATTCTAAACATTTTATAACGTCCCCTTACTAAAAAAGTGTAATATTAATCTATATTGAGCAATAAAACTATTATTTAAAATAACATAATATACAATATTTTATTATATACAATATTAAAAACTATAATAAAAAAAAAAACTAAAACTAGTAATTTAACTATCATACAGTCCTACACCCCGCGGTATCGTGCCAAGCGTTTCCCCGCTGAATGGCTATACGAGGCTATATATATGACTCGTACATAGCCTATGAGCGAGAAAAGAACCAGCCTTCTTATCACCAGCAGCAAGTTCATTAATTTTATAGTTATTTTTATTCAAAATTAATTGAAAAGTGGTAAGTGAATGCTGCAGCCCATAAGCATCTACATCTATCCTTGATTAAGATTCAAAATACTCTCACGCCCGATGACTAAGATGGATAGCCTCGTTCCCAGTAAAATCGGCCTCCGGTTCTCTACACTGTTGTACATTCTACACACCAGTATAACCCAGTTGCACTATGCTGCCATTCTACGCTGGTATTCTGTGCATTCGTCTGCTAATTCCCCGCTTGAGCCGACCCATTCGTACTAACACCAAAGTGTCAGAACAAGTATAGGTTATAACTTATATTGATACTCAAATACGTTGGGTACTTTGTCCAAATAACTATGACAATAATTTAAAATTAAAAATTTTGTACAGCCGACTTCAATACCTAGTCAGGTCATAAATTCTTTCACATGTTTAATATAAAATAATTGAAACAAGTTTATTCATTATGTAACCATTTATATACCAAAATGAACTTAACAAAACATAGATTCTTATGACACTAAAGTTTATTCAAAATGACCTCCGTGATTTTGAATACAGGCCTTCAATCTGCGCGGCCAGTCGTCTATCGCAGCACGAACGAGGTCCATGTCAATATCGGCGGCTGCCTTGATCAAGGATGTCTTGAGTGACTCCAAATTGGGATGAGACCTTGAGCACGCCTTTTCCTCAAAGTGTTGCCATATCTTGTAATCTAACGGATTCAAATCTGGACTGGAGGACGGCCAGTCTTCGTGCCGGATGAAGTCGATTTCACGCGCCGCCAGCCAGTCTTGTGTGCTCTTCGCTCTATTAGCTGGCGCCGAATCTTGTCGGAATACCCAGTGCCTTTTATTGAACATGGTATGAGAAACAGGTTCCACAAGGTTCGTCAGGACTGTATTTTGATACACAACTGCATTCGTTTTTACACCTTTCTCACAAAAATGTACCTCTGTTAAGCCCTAATAAGAAACTCCCAACCATACCATGAGCGAGGATGGAAAATGACCTCGTTGGACACGCGGAATACGGTTGCTCGCTTCTACACTACTGTGTGCGTACACCTTATTATTAAGTGACGAAGCTTGCGAAGTCACTTATTGATTTCACGATGTCTGTCCGTCTGTCCGTCTGTCCGTCTGTCCGTCTGTCCGTCTGTCCATCTATCCGTCTGTCCGTCTGTCCGTCTTGTCCTGTTTTTCTTCGATATGCCCGAAGCCCTAAGTCTTCATTTAACACCCTTTTCACCGTGGTTCTGCTTAACCCCATCTGAAGGGCCAAAAGTTTCTGCTTACGTTTGGGATTTCTTTGAATTCGCGCCTTCACAGCTTTTATCACTGTTGGAGTCCTAACAGACCGAGGGCAACCACTTCTTGACCTGTCATCTACACTAGAGTCTTCATTGTATCGTTTGATGGTACGATAAACGAATCTTTTGGTTATATTCAAATTTTTCAGTATGTCAAAAATTTGAATTGGCGCGTAACCGCAACGTTGCAACGCAATAACTGCAACACGGTCTTCTTTAAGCGTCCACTCCATATTTAAAAATGAGTAATATTCTAAAAAGTATACAGTTTTATTTTCATAAACAATTCGAAATTCGAATTCAATAAACTTTTTTGTGGCCAGCATTCTAAAAGAAAAGTTTTTACTGTGTGACAATACTTATGACCTGACTGTGTATAAACTATTAAGAATAACTCAAAAACTATTGATTTGGCCTTGATCAAATTCATATGGGAACACAGGAAAAGTACCAGCTTTCAAATAAAAAAGAGTCATCTAAATCGGTTCACCCAGTAAAAAGTTATGAGGTAACACGCATAAAGAAACATACAGTCGAATTGAGTACCGTCTCCTTTTTGGAAGTCTGCAGAAAGTAACATGTGTCATGCCTGTAATCCCCGGCATGTATTTTGCAGTACCCGGCTATATACATTATATTTTGCTCTTAAGCATCACCCTGAATTTATACCATAATATAGTTACAGCGTAGTTCTACCACGTATAAATTTTTTCTATACGTAGTAATAGATTTTTCTGTCATTTCCAATTCCCTGGGCAATCAGGGCAAAATATTGTTCAATAAAACTTGGTCGGCTATTAGTCTCCTCGAAGGAGGTTAAAAAACTTTAGTCGAGACTTGTATGATGATATACGTCGCAAGTGACTTGCAGTCAGTGTAGTGTAACATTAAAAAGAAAATAATAAGCACTAACTTTCCGCAGCAACAGAATCAATGATGCGAGACGTTTGGTACTGAGACGACAAGTGTGACAACAACAATGGGAGATGCACATTAGAATAATGGCTTCAGGATCTCGTTGGGGCTACCCCGATTTTGCAGTGCATCAGCCACGTTTGCAAAGGCGCATACGAATGACTACTACGCTATTACAAGAAAGAAAACAGCCTTGTTGCTCGGCAGGGTACGGGCTAGCTCCAACTCCATCATGAAAATAATTGCTGAAAGATATGACTCATTTCTTCTTAGGCAATATTAGATACCGCCTCTGTTTAGTTGATAAGGTATTTGAGAATTAGATTTAGGAACTAACGTAGGTTAAAAGTTTCATATTTACTAACAAATTATATGGATTAATTGATTATCTGAAATAACATTATTATTATCTGGGTTATCTATAAAGTTTTCTCATCTGGTTGGGCTGTATAATTATATAATTGTAAATAAAAATGATAAACGTACATAATAATCAACAAAATAAAATAAATACATAAATAAATAAAAACCCAACCAGATGGAAGCCCTCGGCAGGGGAGACCAAACGGCCGAGCATTATTATTATTATTATTATTACCAGTAATGGACTTTTTCGAGCCGATGGACAAAAGAAAGAAAGATGATATTAGGTGCTGGGACTCTTTTTCTGCCTAGGAGTCTTTCTGGGTAAGTACAACCTTCCTAACTATTTGTACTGCCAAATGGCAGTGCGTGTACTGCAGTGTTCGGGTCTGAGGGTTACAGAGAGCCAGTATAATTACACGCTGTGAAGCATTCTAACTTAGTCCTCAGAGGTGACAATGCCTTATTTGTTTGAGGCCGGTTGTAGGTATCTTTATTGTGCACACTGTAAGTTGGTAAAAATTATTAAATATTCAAATAAAATGAACAAAGGCGAGCTTAACCCTAATAAGAGTTCTCTTCCAGCAAACCTATTGGGAAAGAGAAATCGTTTTATATATAAAGCAAGTAGGTAGCAGCGTGCGTACTTAATAATTAACATAACACTACTTAATAAAAATTTGCTATAATTAACAGTTAACAATTAACATATAATTATATAGAAAATATAAATACATAAAATATATAAATATTTATAATCCTAAGTTGATAAAAGCTAGCACGTATTACAGTACATGTAATACATTACATGTATTACAGTAAAGGATCCACCACATCGACTTAAGAAATGAGAAGGAGTTTTGAGAAGTAACTGTTTAGTGGTCCGGCACTAAGTTTCACGAGGTACTCAGTATTATCCACCTGATAGTTAGAGTTAGGCTTCAGAAGCCTAAGTCTAACTATCAGGTGGAATGTAAGTTCCAATGTTGTAACAAAAAATTTTTAAAGATCGATGACAACGCATCTGCATTTTGATCTTAAATGAGGATAGATGTAGATTTGAGCCAACATCGGACGGATTGAGAGACAGCTTGTTTGCCGTATTCTTTAAAAAAGCAAATCGCTAATAGACAAAACACCCAGACTCAAAACTATTAACTTTTAGCTTTTTATAATCATTCCTTATGAGAACCAAACCCGTTGCCCAAAGTGCCCAAATTGCTTAGCTGTCTACATACATCATAAGAAGTATATATAAACAAAAAAAAACATCTGACATCAGTTTCAGATTAAGAAAAAAAACAGTCTCAGTCCAGCTATTACATAGTTGGCAGAACACGAAGTATAATAAAGGCGAGGGTGAAATAAAAAAGCTCGGCAAACGTCAGTGGACACAACAAATCATACGGAGTGGGGCTCTCAAACAAATGTGTGAAATATGAACCGTTGCCCCTTTATCATGAGCGCCCAAAACACAGATACGCTTGTGGCCCAAGACAAAGAATGGCGTCTGACGTGGAACCGAAATTAAAAAACAAACACATGCAAAAATTACTCTCTGTGTAAAAACGTCATTTGGACAGTTTTAATTTAGGAAATTAATTTTTCATTATTTTTTTTAATTATTATAATCAGTATTTTTTACGTAGTAGATTCATGCTGCAACTGCAAATATGGATTAGCTGTTCTCCGCGACTTCGTCCGCGTGTAATTTAGGGTTTTAATTATGTTGCGCGGAACCCTAATTGTTTTTATAAAGTAAACGTAGTCTTAGTTACTCCTTATAACATCAGCTATCTGTCAGTAAAAGTTCCTTCGAAATCGGTCCAGCCGTTTCGGAGATTAGCTGGAACAAACAGACCGAAAGACAGACAAAAAATTTAAAAATTGTGTTTTTGTTATAAGTACCGTATTTACTTTCATATGCATTTAGTAAAATGCTAATATTTTGACATAGTAAACAGACACTTAAATTTTATTTATTTATATTGTATAGATGTAGATGAAGCACGAATGATTTAGCTCGACCGTGGAGGACCACGCTCTCATAGAATACCAGCGTAAAATAGCACCTCACTGCTGCTGTGTTTCGTATGGTGGGTAGAAAACCGGAGACCATTTTTACTGGAAACGAGGCTTTCCACTATAGTCCTTAGCGCATCTGTACATCATTCTATTATATTACGCAGAATCTTAACTTATTAATTAAAAAAAAATGTTAAAGATGTTCTTTAACATATTTTTTAATATGTATGTAATTGAAGAGACAAACGAACTTACAGTTTTCCTGGTAGTGAGTGACTGCAGTCCATGGACCTCTTCAAACAAAGAAGGCCTGTAACTACATTTATTGTTCTTTCAATTATGAGAAACTATCGTCTTAGTAGATCTAAGTGTTTGGCTGCGATACGGTTAGCAACGGGTTTGATTCTCGTGAGGAATAATTAAAAGTAAGCTTTTTATAGTTCTGAGTCTGGGTATTTATCCAGGTTTTTGTTTAATATTGAACCTTAATATAGCTGCAGCATGGCTCTACAATACAAATGTGCCTCTGTGATTCAAGAGAAATAACTAAAACTTTCAATTCCCCCCACATGGACCAAAAAATCTACTAAACCTTATCCGAGAGCTTAGAAGCAGTTACTTAGAGAAGGATGGAGACTTTTGACACTAAGCCTAATAGGCTAAATTCTAGAAGTAAAGAAACTATTAAAAAAATAATAAAAATTAAAAAAAAAAAAAAACAAATCCTTCAGACCGAATTTCAGTTACAGTGGCCAGTCTCAACGGAGACAAGCCATCTATCTGCGTAGAACAAGATAAAAATTCCTTCACTAGCATAGTCCACTGGGACGATAATCAGACACGATCGAGAAAGATCTTACGTAGAGGCTTTACGTGCTTTCAGAGGCACGGGGGGGAAGTCCTCCTGATTTCTTGCTGCCACTGAGAATTTCTTGACAGTAAAAACCATTCAGTGATTTTGACCCAACCCGGGACTGGAACCCGGAACCTAATGATCAGCAATCAAGCTTACGACCACTACAAAAACGAGGCAGTAAAAGCTGACAATTTATCAAGATCATTGGGCATCCTCCTGAAAACTCTACGTGGTAGAGTTCTTTAAACGTGGTAGAGCCATGTTGCAGCTATATTTCTGGTATAGTTGTAACACGAATGGATCGGCTCGACCGGGGAAGGATCATGCTCTCACAGAATACCAGCCTAAAATAGCAGCTTAATGCTGCTGAGTTTCGTATGTTGAGTGTAGAGAACCGGAGACCCTTTTTACTGGAAACGAGGCATTCCATTTTAGTCCTCACAGGTGACAACGCATCTGCATTTTGATTCGTAATAGAGGATAAATGTAGATGTCTATGGGCCACAGCAACCACTTACCATCAGGTGGACTGTGTGCTCGTTTGTCACCCTTATCCTATAAAAAAAAACTCAAAATAATAGCAAAACTGCAGTTACCAAACCACCTGCAAAATCAAATAATAAAAATAAGGAGGGGGTTATAAGGTATTCTATGGAGTAGACCTATTTTCAGTTCGGTGGGGACGAACCCGCGTTGCACGCGTACTGTAACCTAGCGCTTAAACTCTGAACAACCACGACTATATTACGGCACTCGAGCCTTCTAATACAATACGAAAAACATGTGTGAGTGTCGTGGAACACTCGATTGGAACGAAGTTCCTTTCGTAGTGTATTATTATTGATAAACGTAGGTATTATATTACTGACTAGCTGTTCCCCGCGACTTCGCCCGCGTGTTAGGGTTTTTAAGTTTATGCGCGGAACCCTAATTTTTTTTCTAAAATAATAGTAGGAGTTCATAAGGAGTAACTTAGGCAAGTTACTCCTTATGAAGTCAGCGATCTACCAGTGAAAGTCCCGTCAAAATCGGTTTAGCCGTTTCGGGGATTAGCCGGAACAAACAGACAGACAGACAGACCGACGGACAGCAAAAATTTTAAAAATTGTATTTTAGTTGTAAGTACTGTATTTACTTTCATATCCATTTAATAAAAAACTGTAATTTTGACATTACAAACAGACACTTCAATTTTATTTATTTGTATAGATTAACAAATATAAATAAATGAGTTACTAACGTCTATTAAAATGAAGCGTCATTTGAAATAAAAAAAATAAAAAAAACGACAGGTTGCACTCCGGGAGTGCCGGCAGAAGTGAAAACTTGAATATTAAACTGTGTGCATTTTTGATATTTTGGAATGGCGGAGATTATTTATTATTATCTTATTTCATTTATTTTCATTCGAAATTATTTGTTTGGTAAACCAAATACATAAATAATATAAATACATAAATAAATAAAAACACAACCAGATGGAAGCCCTCGGCAGGGGAGACCAAACGGCCGAGCATTATTATTATTATTATTACCAGTAATGGACTTTTTCGAGCCGATGGACAAAAGAAAGAAAGATGATATTAGGTGCTGGGACTCTTTTTCTGCCTAGGAGTCTTTCTAGGAGTCTTTCTGGGTAAATACAACCTTCCTAACCATTTCTACTGCCAAATGGCAGTGCGTGTACTGCAGTTTTCGGGTCTGAGGGATACAGAGAGCCAGTATTATTACACGCTGTGAGGCATTCCAACTTAGTCCTCACAGGTGACTATGCCTAATTTGTTTGAGGCTGGTTGTAGGTATCTTTATTGTACAACACTGTAAGTTGATAACGATTATTAAATATTCAAATAAGATGTACAAAGGCGAGCTTAACCCTAATAAGAGTTCTCTTCCAGCAAACCTATTGGGAAAGAGAAATAGTTTTATATATAAAGTAAGTAGGTAGCAGCGTGCGTACTTAATAATTAACATAACACTACTTAATAAAAATTGGCTATAATTTACAGTCAACAATTAACATATAAGTGTATATATATATATATATATATATATATATATATATATATATATATATATATATTAGCACGTACATACAGTACGTGTATTACAGTAAAGGATCCACCACATCGACTTATGAAATGAGAAGGAGTTTTGAGAAGTAACTGTTTAGTTTTTTTTATATAGGAGGGGGGCAAACGAGCATGCGGCTCACCTGATGGTAAGTGACTACCGCCGCCCATGAACAACTGCAACACCAGGGAGGGAATTGCAGATACGTTGCCGGCCTTTTAAAAAGGAGTACGTTCTTTTCTTGAAGGTCCCTAAGTCGTATCTGTATAGTGGTCCGGCGCTGAGTTTCACGAGGTACTAGGTATATATGGGCTTCAGAAGCCTAACTCTAACTATTAGGTGGAATGTAAGTTCCAATGTTGTTACAAAAAATATTTTAAAGATCGATGACAACGCATCTGCATTTTGATCTTAAATAAGAATAGCAGTAGATATATCTATGAGCTACCTTCGGGCGGATTGAGTGACAGCTTGTTTGCCGTATTCCTTTAAAAAAAGCAAATCGCTAATGGACAAAACACCCAGACTCAAAACTATTAACTTTTAGCTTTTAATAATCATTCCTTATGAGAACTAAACCCGTTGCCCAAAGTGCCCAAATTGCTTAGCTGTCTACATACATCATGAGAAGTATATATAAACAAAAACAAACAAATGACATCTGTTTCAGATTAAGAAAAAAAAACAGTCTCAGTCCAGCTATTACATAGTTGGCAGAACACGAAGTATAATAAAGGCGAGGGTGAAATAAAAAAGCTCGGCAAACGTCAGTGGACACAACAAATCATACGGAGTGGGGCTCTCAAACAAATGTGTGAAATATGAACCGTTGCCCCTTTATCATGAGCGCCCAAAACACAGATACGCTTGTGGCCCAAGACAAAGAATGGCGTCTGACGTGGAACCGAAATTAAAAAACAAACACATGCAAAAATTACTCTGTGTGTAAAAACATCATTTGGACAGTTTTAATTTAGGAAATTAATTTTTCATTATTTATTTTTTAATTATTATAATCAGTATTTTTTACGTAGTAGATTCATGCTGCAACTGCAAATATGGATTAGCTGTTCTCCGCGACTTCGTCCGCGTGTAATTTAGGGTTTTAATTATGTTGCGCGGAACCCTAATTGTTTTTATAAAGTAAACGTAGCCTTAGTTACTCCTTATAACATCAGCTATCTGTCAGTAAAAGTTCCTTCGAAATCGGTCCAGCCGTTTCGGAGATTAGCCGGAACAAACAGACCGAAAGACAGACAAAAAATTTAAAAATTGTGTTTTTGTTATAAGTACCGTATTTACTTTCATATGCATTTAGTAAAATGCTAATATTTTGACATAGTAAACAGACACTTAAATTTTATTTATTTATATTGTATAGATGTAGATGAAGCACGAATGATTTAGCTCGACCGTGGAGGACCACGCTCTCATAGAATACCAGCGTAAAATAGCACCTCACTGCTGCTGTGTTTCGTATGGTGGGTAGAAAACCGGAGACCATTTTTACTGGAAACGAGGCTTTCCACTATAGTCCTTAGCGCATCTGTACATCATTCTATTATATTACGCAGAATCTTAACTTATTAATTAAAAAAAAAATGTTAAAGATGTTCTTTAACATATTTTTTAATATGTATGTAATTGAAGAGACAAACGAACTTACAGTTTTCCTGGTAGTGAGTGACTGCAGTCCATGGACCTGTAAACAGCTTCAAACAAAGAAGGCCTGTAACTACATTTATTGTTCTTTCAATTATGAGAAACTATCGTCTTAGTAGATCTAAGTGTTTGGCTGCGATACGGTTAGCAACGGGTTTGATTCTCGTGAGGAATAATTAAAAGTAAGCTTTTTATAGTTCTGAGTCTGGGTATTTATCCAGGTTTTTGTTTAATATTGAACCTTAATATAGCTGCAGCATGGCTCTACAATACAAATGTGCCTCTGTGATTCAAGAGAAATAACTAAAACTTTCAATTCCCCCCACATGGACCATAAAATCTACTAAACCTTATCCGAGAGCTTAGAAGCAGTTACTTAGAGAAGGATGGAGACTTTTGACACTAAGCCTAATAGGCTAAATTCTAGAAGTAAAGAAACTATTAAAAAAATAATAAAAATTTAAAAAACAAAACAAATCCTTCAGACCGAATTTCAGTTACAGTGGCCAGTCTCAACGGAGACAAGCCATCTATCTGCGTAGAACAAGATAAAAATTCCTTCACTAGCATAGTCCACTGGGACGATAATCAGACACGATCGAGAGAGATCTTACGTAGAGGCTTTACGTGCTTTCAGAGGCACGGGGGGAAGTCCTCCTGATTTCTTGCTACCACTGAGAATTTCTTGACATTAAAAACCAGTCAGTGAATTTGACCCGACCTGGGATTGGAACCCGGAGCTTAATGATCAGCAATCACGGTTACGACCACTAGAAACACGAGGCAGTCTCCTCCTGAAAACTCTACGTGGTAGAGTACTTTGTACGTGGTAGAGCCATGTTGCAGCTATATTTCTAGTATAGTTGTAACACGAATGGGTCGGCTCGACCGGGTAAGGACCACGCTCTCACAGAATACCAGCGTAAAATAGCAGCTTAATGCTGCTGAGTTTCGTATATTGAGTGTAGAGAACCGGAGACCCTTTTTACTGGAAACGAGGCATTCCATTTTAGTCCTCACAGGTGACAACGCATCTGCATTTTGATTCGTAATAGAGGATAAATGTAGATGTCTATGGGCCACAGCAACCACTTACCATCAGGTGGACTGTGTGCTCGTTTGTCACCCTTATCCTATTAAAAAAAACTCAAAATAATAGCAAAACTGCAGTTACCAAACCACCTGCAAAATCAAATAATAAAAATAAGGAGGGGGTTATAAGGTATTCTATGGAGTAGACCTATTTTCAGTTCGGTGGGGACGAACCCGCGTTGCACGCGTACTGTAACCTAGCGCTTAAACTCTGAACAACCACGACTATATTACGGCACTCCAGCCTTCTAATACAATACGAAAAACATGTGTGAGTGTCGTGGAACACTCGGTTGGAACGAAGTTCCTTTCGTAGTGTATTATTATTGATAAACGTAGGTATTATATTACTGACTAGCTGTTCCCCGCGACTTCGCCCGCGTGTTAGGGTTTTTAAGTTTATGCGCGGAACCCTAATTTTTTTTCTAAAATAATAGTAGCCTAAGTTACTCCTTATGAAGTACAGCGATCTCTACCAGTGAAAGTCCCGTCAAAATCGGTTTAGCCGTTTCGGGGATTAGCCGGAACAAACAGACAGACAGACAGACCGACGGACAGCAAAAATTTTAAAAATTGTATTTTAGTTGTAAGTACTGTATTTACTTTCATATCCATTTAGTAAAAAAATGTAATTTTGACATTACAAACAGATACTTCAATTTTATTTATTTGTATAGATTAACAAATATAAATAAATGAGTTACTAACGTCTATTTAAATGAAGCGTCATTTGAAATAAAAAAAAATAAAAAAAACGACGGGTTGCACTCCGGGAGTGCCGGCAGAAGTGAAAACTTGAATATTAAACGTTGTGCATTTTTGATATTTTGGAATGGCGGAGATTATTTATTATTATCTTATTTCATTTATTTTCATTCGAAATTATTTGTTTGGTAAACCTACACCGCACATGTGCTTATTGTGATGTTATGAAAATATAGGTTAATGCTATAAAGTATAAACATATTACAAATATTTCATCTATAATGTGTAAGTACATATGCCTATATTAATAATTTCGTCAAGCAGTACAGTAGACTCGATCGAAACCTAATCTTAATAATAAAATTATATTAATTAATAAATGAAAATTAATTAAACCTAACTTACTTCCTCTCCTACGCCGCGCCGGCTGTCTACTCTCCGTCCGTCTTACGAATTTTCGATCAGGACACGTGACCTGACGCGAGTTTAACATTTTTTAGCCATTACAAAAAAGTGCACAACGCCGCTAAAGAAGTTTTCACTTCAATAATATTTCTTTCATGGCAATATAATAAAAAATGCGAGGGAGATGGATATCATTCTACCTCACTTCCTTATTTCGCCGCCAAGGCCGTTTACACTATGACACAAGGAGTAGTGACGAAAAAATCTTACACTTTTTGTCGCCTAGCTCCCGTCCGATAAAGAACTTCGTTCCAAAAAGATAAAGATTAATGAGCTAATAAAATAAAATGATGGGCCTTACCTAATTTGACCTTTCCAGCACCTCCCGCCCTCCCTTAATTCCGTGCACTATCTCCGTCACCACTAATCGCAACACCACTACACTAGGAAAGAAAGACCACCATCGTCGATAATACAACACGTGTTTCGCCTCTACACGAGACATTATACGAAAACGTCATTTTGGAACAAAAGAGGAATAGGAATTTGTGTTTGTGTTTAGATGCTTCCAATAGTCTTGCACGACCGCTGGATTTTCCTGCCTCACGCCACCGGTCCAAGTTCACGTAAGACGTTATTTATAGGCAAGAAGCGGCCGTGTCCAAAAAGCTTAGTTGTGTCAAAAGTTGAGCGTTAAATCATCGGCCACTATCTGGACAGTGCAGGCCGGACGACGGCTACTAGTGTCAGCCGCATGCTCATTATCATACGGCACGTCATTTTGATCGTCGTTTGTACTCAAGAACGACTTTGATCGTCATTTAAACTCGAGAAAAATATTTAATTAAATTATGCAGTTGTTATTTAATGCAGAAATATTTAAAAAAAACTGATTCGTATTTTAAAAATAACGTTATCTGTAAAAGGCGGAAAAATTCAAAATGTAACAATTGCTCGTGGTGTTGGTGCTATGCTGAGCTCGTCAACTGAGCGCTATAAGTTTTTAAACAAGAATGAATCTTATGCGAATTAATTGCGGTTCTGAAAGGGTAAAAATTACTAATATTATAGTAGTGAGCCGTGGTGGATGCCTATCCGCATGCCTAGCGTGGCAACTATGGCAAAGTCCCTGTTATAGAACAAGCTAAGGAGAGGTCTATGTTCAGCGTGCATGTTCAGCTTTCGAGCCCTGGTAGTTCAGTGGTCAAGCGCTCGGCGTAAATTTTACGGCGCGCGAGCAGACCGGGTCCAAACCCCATTTTTTTGGAAGTTTAAGACCTGCTTTTCCAAAGCTGAAGGAGAACATCGTGAGCAACGCTGCGTGTTTGTGGAATAAAAATATTTCAAAGACATGTGAAGTCCACCAGCAGACTAGGGGAAGCGTGGTAGACTGATTGCTCCATAAATCTCTCAGAAATAAGGAGACGCCTGAAACGTATATTAGTCTTAACTTTAGTATTTCAGTTCTGTTAATATAATGCTTTGTGGAAAACAATGGATACGTGGTCGGTTAAGTGATCCAGCACAGAATGATATATGAAGACATTTTCACGCATTACAATACGTATTTTTCGTATGAGAGACCACAAGCACTAACAACTCTGAAAGAAAAGAATCTTACACGTGTAATATTATTTAATAAGCATTAAATATTTTAGAACTAAACGTGCATACATGCAAGCATGGGGTTTATTACTACGTAGTTGAACTGATATATTTCAATATAAAAGTTATAGAAAACCACTGTAATTACAATTTGTGGGGCATTCCATCTTAGCCCTCGGATGTGACAACATATCCGTGGCCTACTTTGTTTGAAGTTAGCTGCAAATGACCATGGACAGTAACCATATAGAATGTACTGTAAAAAATATTTGGTTTCATTATCTAGGGGAAAAAACAGAAAAATACGTTTGTACGGACTAGAAGCCGTCTGGATAATATCTTCGTTACACATGCAGTGCCATAATTGTGTATCATAATATGATCCCAAGTCAATAGAAGCTGTTCAATTTTACGTGGTAGAGTCATGTAGCAGCTATGCATGGGTCGGCTCGACCGGGGAAGGACCATGCTCTCACAGAATACCAGCGTAAAATAGCAGTTTAACGCTGCTGTGTTTCGTATGGTGAGTGTAGAGAACCGGAGACCCTTTTTACTGGAAACGAGGCGTTCCATCTTAGTCCTCACGGGTGACAACGCATCTGCATTTTGATTCGTAATCGGGGATAGATGTACGATTTCTATGGGTCACAGCAACCACTTACCATCAGGTGGACTGTGTGCTCGTTTGTTACCCTTATCCTATAAAAAATTTTTTTTATAGGAGAGGGGGCAAACGAGCATGCGGCTCACCTGATGGTAGGTGACTACCGCCGCCCATGAACAACTGCAACACCAGGGGAATCGCAGAAGCGTTGCCGGCCTTTTAAAAAGGAGTAGGCTCTTTTCTTGAAGGTCCTTAAGTCGTATCGGTCCGGAAAAATCGCTGGTGGTAATCGATTCCACAAGGAAGTTGTGCGAGGGAGAAAACTTCTTCTGAATCGCACAGTGGTGGACCGCCAATCATCTAGATGATACGGATGGTATCGCAAGTTCTGTCGCGATGTGCGATGGTGAAATTGAGCGGCTGGAATTAGTCCGAACAATTCCTCAGAGCACTCCCCGTGGTAGATGCGATAAAATACGCAAAGAGATGCAACCTCTCTACGCAGTGCCAGTGAGTCAAGCCTATCGGAAAGAACTCCGTCGTCGACGATTCGAACCGCTCTGCGCTGGATGCGGTCAAGTGGAAGGAGCTGGCACTGGGGGGCCCCTGCCCAGAGATGGGAACAGCATTCCATGTGAGGCCGAACCTGCGCCTTGTAAAGTTGCAAGCGGTGTGCCCGCATGAAATACTGTCCCGCTCTGCTGAGCACGCCAAGCTTTTTAGAGGCCAATTTGGCCTTCTCTTCCAAGTGACCACGAAACTGCACGTCACTCGATATGTCGACACCGAGGATTCCGATACTGGCTGAGGCAACTAGGGGAGTGCCTTGAAACTGAGGAGATACGACAAAGGGAATCTTTTTAGCGGTAAACACGCAAACTTGTGTCTTCTGGGGATTGAACTGGACTAGATTTAGTCGCCCCCAGTCTGAGACTTTGTTCAACAAAGTCTAGACTTCAGACACAAGTTTGTTCCGGTACTCGGCGACGTTTTCCCGAGAAATATTGGCACGGCCGGTGTATAAAGCATCACCAGTGCTGTCGTCTGCATAGCAATGAATGTTACTGGTTTGCAACATATCATTGATATGCAGAAGAAACAGCGTTGGTGATAGCACGCAGCCTTGTGGAATACCAGCGTTAATGGGCTTGTAATCGGAGCATGCACCGTCTACTACGACCTTGATGCTCCGATCTGCAAGAAAGCTGGTGATCCAATTGCACAATTTCTCGGGAAGCCCATAGGAAGGCAGCTTCGAAAGAAGCGCTTTATGCCAAACCCGATCGAAAGCCTTCGCTATGTCCAAACTAACGGCCAACGCCTCCCCCTTGGACTCCACTGCCTCCGCCCATCTATGGGTCAGGTAGACCAGAAGATCACCAGCTGAGCGACCTCGACGGAAACCGTACTGGCGGTCACTAATCAGCTGGTGATCCTCAAGGTACCGTATGAGCTGGCTGTTAATGATCGTTTCCATTAGTTTGGAGAACAAGGAGGTGATAGCGATAGGCCTGTAGTTGGACGGATCTGAGCGGTCGCCTTTTTTAGGGATCGGGTGCACCAAAGCTGTCTTCCATGAGTCCGGGACTACGCCTAGGGAGTAGGAGTACCGAAAAAGACGCGTTAAAACCGGTGCCAACTCCGGAGCACACGTCTTCAGCACAATAAGTGGGACTCCATCAGGCCCACTCGACTTGTTGACGTCCAGGGAGAGGAGTGCTTTACGCACCAAGCGCTGTTACGCACCAAGCGCTGTGTAAACAGCACTTCCCGCATGGAGCACTCACACCGCGGGATGGTCGGCGGTGTGTTCTCCCCGTCATCTAGAGTCGAGTTGGAAGCAAAAAGAGAGCCTAGCAGATCGGCTTTCTCCTTTGCGTCATTGGCCAGTGAGTCGTCCACCCTGTGCAGAGATGGCAGAGATGGCTGACAGAAGTTCCCTTGGACAGCCTTGGCGAGAGACCAGAATGCACGTGTTCCCGAAGGCAGGCGAACTAGTTTCTCGCCAATTCTGCCGATGTGCTCTGACGTTGCCTTGGCAATGACACTTTTGAAGGACCTGGAGGCGGAATTGTACTTCTTTTTAAGAGCGCTGGTGTTTACATCCCGGGACGTTGATGCGTCAGCCCAGGCCTGATAGCACTCCTGCTTATAGCGTGATGCTAGTTTACAGGAGCGACCAAACCATGGCTGGGATCTGCCTCCGATGGGCACCACAGAGGATGGAATAAAAAGTTCCATACCCTGAAGTATCACATCAGCAACAGAATCGGCAACAACGCTGGGATCTTCCGTCGAGAAGCAAACCCGCCCCCAAGGGTAGGATGCAAAAAAAGACCGCATCCCGTCCCAATCGGCCGACCTATAGTGCCAAACACGGCGGCAAGCTGCAGATCGCAACTGCGATGGGAGCGTGAGTGGCACCGTACTCCGGATCAGACAATGGTCCGAAGAGCCCAGTGGGGCATCGAAGGAGACCTGATATCCGTCCGGATGGGAGGTCAGCAGAAGGTCCAACAGGGAAGGTACATGGTCTTCCACATCTGGGATCCGCGTAGGCGAAGTAACCAGTTGTGTTAGACCATATGCCAAAGCAAAGTCATAGACAGATCTACCCGCATGATCGGTTAAACGAGAACCAAGCCATTCAGCGTGGTGGGCGTTAAAATCACCGAGTATCACGATCTCTGCGGATGGGACCTGTTGTAGCACGGAGTCTGCAGCCATTTGGACGTGGTCGATGAGTCGGTCTGTGTCGGCATTACCGCTATGGGACCTATAGAGGCACCCGTAGACGCGGGGATGGTCGTCGCTGTCTACGCGCAGCCATAGGATGGACAGGTCCCTACCTTCAAGACTGCCGAGGCGTCGAAAACAGATGTCCTCTCTGACGTATACGCAAACTCCAGCCCGGGGCACAAAGGAGTGTTCAAATTTGTACCCCGGGTAAGAGAGATATGAAGTATCAGCCGGAGAGGACACCTGAGTCTCGGTTAAAAAGAGCAAGGCCGGCTTCGCTGTCTCTAGATGGTAATGGACAGCGTTAAGGTTGGAATGAAGTCCCCTGATATTGCAAAAATTCACGGATAGCGTGAAAGGGGTCGCCTTGGTCTTATTGCTCAGCTTGCCCCGAGCAGTATTAGTCGCGAGCGGAATTTTGCCCCCCCCCCCCCCCCCCCAGAATACGCGGGGCAGCCTGAGCACCCACGCCCAGGAGTGGAAGAGTTTGGTCGTGGATGCTCAGCGAGGGATTCTCCAGAGGTGCTGGTACCATCCTGGGGTAGTCTTTTGTTCAATTCCACTACCATGTTGATGGGGGGGGGGGGGGGGGGGGGGAATTGGGCCTCCGGCCACCTGCACTCACCAAGCGGAACGCAGAGGTAAACCTCTACTTCACGCCGGTATATGAAGAAGAAATGAAGTATCCATATATTTTTTATAGGATAAGGGTGACAAACGAGCACACAGTCCACCTGATGGTAAGTACTCGCTGTGGCCCATAGATATCTACATCTATCCTCGTTTGCGAATCAAAATGCAGATGCGTTGTCACCCGTGAGGACTAAGATGGATTGCCTCATTCCCAGTAAAAAGGGCCTCCGACCACCTGCACTCACCAAGCGATACGCAGAGGTAAACCTCTACTTCACGCTGGTTTTCTGTGAGGTCGTGGCACCACCCCGGTTCGAGCCGGCCCATCCGTGCGACAGCAAAAGCTGCCGCGTGGCTCTACCACTGTTAAAAACGTGGCTCTACCACTGTTTTGTCTATTAAGATTACTGTGTTATTTTTTTATTAGAATCCCTACGAAATCTAAGGTATTTTGAAAGATTTTTATGGTCTAATAAATCTAATTTAATGACGGAGCAATCCTAAGCATGTTCTTGGAAGTATGCAATCTATGAAACGTCGGGAATTTTGAATTATAATCAAGCCAGATAAGAAATTTATCAGAACAAGTCAAACTTGTTAAACATAACATAGCTTTTTACCAGTCTGTAAAAGTCTACTGCTAGGCATGGGCCTTTCACGTTGTAGGGAGAGGTTCCAACATCCACCTTCACCACTCTGTTGTGATTTCATCAAAATTAAATGAATAAAAAAAATCAATATCTCTTAAACGTCTATGAGTCTTATATTAACCAGCAATAGGGATTATCGTAAAATTTTTCTAAAATGTGAAGACAAACAAGTGCACAGACTAACTAACAGCCGTACTAATTTTTTTTAATTACATTTTTTGTAAATATAATTAAACAAATGAATAAAAAATACGCTAACTTTATAATCAAAATATTGTTTTATTGATTTAATGTCTAAATTGAGACATAATAACAATTTTCTACCGACATAAAAAAGGAGACGGTACTCAATTCGACTATGTTTTTTTATGTGTGTTACTTCATAACTTTTTCTAGGTGAACCGATTTCGATGATTCCTTTTTTTTGTTTGAAAGCTGGAGCTTCTCATGTTGTCCATAAATTTGATCGAGGTCTGACCAATAGTTTTTAGTTATTCTTAATAACTTACATTAAAGTCGGTTGTACAAAATGTTTAATTTTAAATTATATATTGCAAAATCGTAACATAGCGGCATGTCGGGAGTAGAGCACTGCCACAAGCTCGCGCGTTGTGAGGCGTGCAATAACAGATTTGAGCCCGTTCCGGGATTCGAACCCTAGACACCATTATTAGTTTTTAAGCCTATGAGCCTATGACCTAGACCTAGCAGTCGCTTCAACCGAAGAAGGTTTATCAGAAAATAAAAAAAAACTTTATCAAAAATATACACATATTCGAATAGTTTCAAATCAACCTTCCCACAATATAACCGATGGTTATGTGAATGGGTTAATGAAATCACTGGGTTATAATTTACCGGAGAGCTTGCTATGAGCCACAGGGTGGATGCAATTAACTAGTCTTCGATTACGATCGATTTTCATTAAGCGAGTTGAATTATTCGAAGATGTTTTTCAGAATTAGGTGCCGCCTACTAGTGCGGAGCGGTGCTGGTCGGTGGTTCGATCTGTTTGCTGAAATGGTTATCCATTCCGCAATATTAAATATAAAATATTATATTGTTCTCATAAATTAATGTTTAACGAAAAAAAATCCCGCTGGATTTCTTACTGGTTGTCACAGGACAGAGGTTTATTTATGAAACCAGTGGTAAAACTGATATGACTTTATTTAAGTTACCCTTGTAATCTTTATTAAATAAACTTTATATATTACGTGGTAGAGCCACGCTCTAGCTATATTACAGGTGTAGTGCGAATGAGTTAGCTCGACCGGGGAAGGACCGCGCTCTCACAGAGTACCTGCGTAAAATAGCAGCTTAATGCTGATGTATTTCGTATAGTGAGTGTAGAGAACTGGAGACCTTTTTACATTCCATCTTAGTCCTCGGTGGTGACAACGCATCTGCGTTTTGATTCTTAATCGAGGATAAAATAAATGTAGATGTCTATGGGCCACAACATTCACTTGCCATCTGGTAGACTGTGTGCTCGTTTGTCACTCCCATTCTATAAATAATCTAATATTATATATTTACCTACATTACTAAGGTAAATTTAACACTTCTTTCTTCTTCTAATACACAAATAATCTATTTTTGAAGTTAAAGTCAAATTTTTCAATTCAAAATTGCTTTTACCAAGCACTTTTTGAAAGTCAATAACTACGTCATTGAGTTTACTACTACGTCATGGAGACCTTTTGAGAAGAAGCGATTAGAAAGTCTTAAGAATACTATTTTGCTCGCAACCGTTGTAAATTAAACCTTATAAAATATATGCATGAAGATAATTATGTCCAAGTTATCTTTAAATAATCGTCTAACTTTTAATAACTGTTTTTTTTTTCATTAAAATGTTGATATGAAAATAATTCTTAATCGGTGATAGATGGACCACAGCATTGAATTACCATCAAGAACTACATAATATATAAATATATATATATATATATATATATATATATATATATATGTGTGTGTGTGTGTGTGTGTGTGTGTGTGTGTTTGTGTGTATAACGGGGAGCAGCGTCAAAGGTGCAAGATATCTGGCTCTGCGATTACTAATCTGTCTCCCAAGCGGAAGATAGCCTCACTAGACTGTAAGCTTTCCAAAGACATAGAATAAGACGATTTTATGTTACTTGTTATATTATAGTTGTCTTCATAACCCAATCAACAAAATTGGACAAACAATTGGCTTTCGAATATCGTAGAAGCTCGTTTAAAAAAGTAGTAAGTAGTAAAGAATAGTTTATTTCAAATGCGAATAGTTGTGAGACTGCGTCCATCGATGCTTTTGATTTCGTATCTAAATTTTATTGTAGTCGTGCGCCATTGTAGTTTGCGTCATAAAAATGTAACGAATAGCCGCTTTGATGTTTGTCCATTCTGTTTAGATGTCCATCTATTTTGTAAAGGCTTCGCTGAAATCTCTAATAGCCCGCTCTATTTTCCATTCGCTGTGGATGTGCGAAGATATTGTATTTGTAGGTGGCAATTGCGGTATTCAATTAATTTGCTAGATTTCAGCTATCTTTCTTCTCCAAATGATAAACATTTTAAATTAAATGTTTTAAAGGAAGATAAGAACAAGATAAATCGTTACTTTTGTTTATTATCAAGATGTATGTATTTAACAGTGGTAGAGCCACGCGGCAGCTTTTGCTGTCGCACGGATGGGCCGGCTCGAACCGGGATGGTGCCACGACCTCACAGAAAACCAGCGTAAAGTAGAGGTTTACCTCTGCGTTTCGCTTGGTGAGTGCAGGTGGCCGGAGGCCCTTTTTACTCGAAATGAGGCATTCCATATTAGTCCTCACGGGTGACAACGCATCTACATTTTGATTTGTAATAGAGGATAGATGTAGATGTCTATGGGCCGCAGCAACCACTTACTATCAGATGGACTGTGTGCTCGTTTGTCACTCTTATCATATAAAAAAAATGTATGTAGATCCCATACTAGGATACTGTTAAAATTTCTATGATTCTATAACAATTTTATTCTAATTTTTTTCTGTCAATGCAGTACGATTGAGATGAAATGATGATAGAGAGGGATAAACCATAATCATTGTATGTACATGAATACAAATACACACTGAGTCTACCTCTATTTCTGTCAAGTGACCTTCAATAGTCATAAGTAAAGTAAAGTAAAGTTACAGCCTATATACACTAGAAGTGGGCGTTGAATCAATAAACGATTTTCATTCGTCAATGTATTAACTGTTATTCATTAATGAAAAAACAGGTTGAAATTATTTGCTGTTAATTAACGTCAACGCACGCAACGCATTATTTCAATATTATTTTATTCATTTCTGTGAATATAGTCTCCCTCGGAAATATTCGTTACTTTCGGAGGTTACAGACGCGGTATTGTGTGTGTGTTTGTGAACGTGAGCGAGTAAAGAAAGCTGATGTGTTATGATTTTGTATTTAGTGTGTGTAAACACTCCCTGAGTATCAGTCAAGGCTAAAATTCGGTGCGAATGTTTTGTTTGCATTACGCGTCGAGGACGAGTGTTTTTAAGTGTAGTTTTTTTAAGTTTAATTTAACTGCTATTTTTAACACTTCTTAGATGAAGGTTATTTTGCAGGTTATGAGATTTGATATGTAATTGTAAATAGAAAAAAGGAAAAAAACAAAAAAAATTATGAATAATGTATATACAATCAGATGATATTTTAAGTAAGCCTGGATACTATTTTAACCCAGCCAGTCCTAAGCCTGGAAGAAGTACGCATTAAAGGTCATCCCAATTCAATAAAAATAAAAGTACTTAATCTAAATTCTTACCAAATCAATAATCTTTAATGTAATCTGCAACAAATTTGTTGTTGATCGAAAACGTAGAAATATTAAATTGACCATTAACGCTAACGATTCTAGTTTTAAAACCTGTTATTTATTTAACACTTTTTCAATCTGTTGACCATTAATGATTAACAGTTAAATTACATTAACTAAAAAACCGTCAATGACCCATGCCTAATATACACGTTCCACTATTGGGCAAAGGCCTCCTCTCATTTCTGAGAGGGTTTTAGGGCAAGGAAAGGTCCGCCGCGCAGCCCCAATGCGTGTTAGCGAAATTCACATGTCTTCAAAATATTTTTTTTTCTTATTTGTCAAACATGCAGGTTTCCTCACGATGTTTTCCTTCACTGCCGAGCACGTAGTAAATCAGCTATCATGCTAGCTATCAGATCGTGGTAGCTATCAGAGCTACCACGGCTCTTCAATAGGCATGCTGGAAGAAATTTTAAGAAGCAATAAGCAATTCCTTTTACATGTGCTTTCTTTTGGTATGTACATAAACTATTAAATAAATAAAAATAAATCAAGATTCTTACCACAGAGCCACACAATTTGCTAATGCAGTATTTTTTATACAGCCTTCTAATAGACCGAATAATTTCTGGAGCCCAACGACCTCACAACTTTATTCTAATTTATTTTTTTTTTATTTCAAGAATCACTAACATTTACATGTTAGTGATTCTTGAAATAAAAAAAAACGTTGTACATATGCTGATAATTATAGCTAATATAATATTCAAGACCAAATCTAAAGTCTTCTCGAGTTTTTACAACTTCTACGATTAAGGCATTATCAATTTATATCTTTCTAACATTGTTAATTTACGCTGCGGCTTTATTAAATAATGAGGCATTGTATCTTTGTTTAACAACACATTTACTTTTTATTTTTTAATCGATGATAGATATAGATGTCAATGGTTCACAGCACTCATTAACTATAGGGTGGACTGTGTGCTCGTTTAGCATCCTAATTCTACGTACTTATTCTTAAAAAAAACTAAGTTTTGCTCCATGGAAATTTAGTTTTTAGAAAAAAAAGTTAAAAATATGTTCATATTAGCTACTAGCTGTCCCTCGCAACCTGGCCGCGTGGAATTTACTACGATTTGAAGGGTTTAAATTTTTTTTGCACGGAACCCTGGTTATTTTTCTAAAATAAAAGTATTCTAAGTTACTCCTTATCTTCCAGTGAAAGAAAGAAGAAACATCAGCTATCTTCCAGTGAAAATCCCGTCAAAATCGGTCCAGCCGTTTCGGAGATTAGCCGGAACAAACAGACAGACAGACAAAAATGTTGAACCGCTTATACTTTCATATGCATTTAGTAAAAAGCTTTTATTTAAACATTACAAACAGACACTTCAATTTTGTTTATTTGTATAGATTATGATTAATTATTAAGTGGCGAAGCTTGCGAAGACACTTATTGATTTCACGATGTCTGTCCGTCTGGGACAGACATCATCCAGATGGTGTGGGTGGTATCGGGAGTTCTGCCGCGATGTGCGTTCGTGAAATTTGGCGGCTGGGATTATTCCGAACAATTCCTCAGAGCACTCCCCATGGTAGATGCGAAAGAAAATGCAAAGGGATGCAACATCTCTTCGCAGTGCCAATGAATCGAGCCGATCGGATAGGGCTCGGTCGTCGACTATTCGAGCCGCTCTGCGCTGGATGCGGTCAAGTGGAAGGAGCTGGCACTGGGGAGCCCCTGCCCAGAGATGGGAACAGTATTCCATGTGAGGCCGAACCTGCGCCTTGTAAAGTTGCAGGCGGTGTGCCGGCATGAAATACTGTCCCGCTCTGCTGAGCACGCCAAGCTTTTTAGAGGCCAATTTGGCGTTCTCATCCAAGTGACCACGAAACTGCACACTATTCGATATGTCGACGCCAAGGATTCCGATACTAGCTGAGGCAGCAAGGGGAGTGCCTTGAAACTGAGGAGATACGACAAAGGGGTTCTTTTTAGCGGTAAACGCGCAAACTTGTGTCTTCTGAGGATTAAACTGGACTAGATTTAGTCGCCCCCAGTCCGAGACTTTGTCCAGCAAAGACTCGACTTCAGACACAAGTTTGTTCCGTTACTCGGCGACGTTTCGCCGAGAAATATTGGCACGGCCGGTGTATAGAGCATCACCAGTGCTGTCATCCGCATAGCAATGTTATCAGTTAGCAACATATCATTGATATGCAGAAGAAAAAGCGTTGGTGATAGCACACAGCCTTGTGGAACACCAGCGTTAATAGGCTTGTAGTCAGAACATGCACCGTCTACAACGACCTTGATGCTCCGATCTGCAAGGAAGCTGGTGATCCAATTGCACAACTTCTCGGGAAGCCCATAGGAAGGGAGCTTCGAAAGAAGCGCTTTGTGCCAAACCCGATCGAAGGCCTTCGCAATGTCCAGACTAACGGCCAACGCCTCCCCCTTGGACTCCTGCCTCCGCCCATCTATGGGTCAGGTAGACCAGAAGATCACCAGCTGATCGACCCCGACGACCGAGCGCTGTGAGAACAGCACATCCGGATTGGAGCACTCACACCGCGGGATGGTCGGCGGTGTTTTCCCCCCGTCATCAAGAGTCGAGTTGGACGCAAAAAGGGAGCCTAAAAGGGGTCGGCTTTGTGTTTTGCGTCTTGGGCCAGTGAGTCGTCCTCCATGTGCAGAGATGGTAGTGATGGCTTACAAAAATTCCCTTGGACAGCCTTGGCAAGAGACCAGAATGCACGGATTCCCGAAGGAAGGCTAACTAGTTTCTCGCCAATTATGCCTATGTGCTCTGACTTTGCCTTGGCAAAAACTCTTTTGAAGGACCTGGAGGTGAAGTTATACTTCTTTTTAAGTATGCTGGTGTTTATATCCCGAGTCGCCGAAGCCGCAGCCCAGGCTTGATAACGTTCCTGCTTACTGCGTAATGCAGTCTTACAGGAGCGACCAAACCAAGGCTGAGATCTGCCTCCGATGGGTACCACAGATGATGGAATAAATAGTTCCATTCCCTGTAGCACCACATCAGTGACAGAGTCAGCAACAGCGCTGGGATCATCCGGCGAGAAGCAAACCCGCCCATGGGTAGGATGCAAAGCAAGACCGCATTCCATCCCAATCCGTCGACCTGTAATGCCAAACACGGCGGCAAACTGCAGAACGCAACCGCGAAGGGAGTGTGAGTGGCACCATACTCCGGATCAGACAGTGGTCCGAAGAGCCGAGAGGGGCATCGACGGAAACCTGATATCCGTCCGGATGAGAGGTCAGCAGAAGGTCCAACAGGGAAGGTGTATGATCCTCCACATCTGGAATCCGCGTAGGCAAAGTAACTAATTGTGTCAGACCATATGCCAAGGCAAAGTCATAAACAGATCTCCCCGCATGATCGGTTAAACGTGAACCGAGCCATTCAGCATGGTGGGCGTTAAAATCGCTAAGGATCACGATCTCTTCGGATGGGACCTGTTGTAGCAAGGAATCTGTAGCCATTTGGACGTGGTCGATGAGTCGGTCTGTTTCGGCATTCCCGCTATGGGACCTATAGAGGCACCCGTAGACGCGCGGATGGTCGTCGCTGTCTACGCGTAGTCAAAGGATGGACAGGTCCGAACCTTCAAGACTGGCGAGGCGTCGAGAACAGATGTCCTCTCTGACATACACGCAAACTCCAGCCCGAGGCACAAAGGAGTGCTCCAATTTGTACCCCGGGTAGCAGAGATACGAAATATCAGCCGGAGAGGAAACCTGCGACTCGGTCAGGAAGAGCAAGGCCGGCTTCGCCGTCTCGTGATGGTAGTGGACGGCGTTTAGGTTCGAGTGAAGTCCAGAAGAGAAGTGTTGCAGAATTTCACGGATAGCGTGGCAGGGGTCGCCTTAGTATTGTTGTTCAGTTTGCTCCGAACATTTATGTTTTTGAGCGGAATTTCGCACCCCCCCCCCCCCCCCCCCCCCCTAGAATACGCGGGGCAGCCTGAGCACCCACGCTCCGGATTGGAATAACATGGTCGTGGATGCTCAGCGAGGATTGGGCCTCCGGCCACTTGCACTCACCAGACGAAACGCAGAAGCAGAGCTTCTATTTTACGCCGGTATTCTGTGAGGTCCAACCCAGCTCGAGCCGACCCATACGTGCAACAACAAAAACTGCTGCGTGGCTCTACCACCGTCTGTCCGTCTGTCTGTCTTTCACACGATTATCTCGAGAATGTTTTAGAATTTTCAAATTCTGTTTTCAGCAATCGATTACTGATCACCCAGGCATTTGAACCTCCTATTTTGAAACTGATTGCTCAACGGCAACCGTTAGAAACCGCTACAAAGCTGATTGCTTCGCCACTTTGCTATGCTGTTACCTTGCTAGGTTTATTAGTTTATGAAAATGCTTACCACGTTTTGTAATGCTTGATATTTAATTATATATAATATTATAATAACTAATGATGTATAATTTTTCAATCAGCCCACTTTAACTTTAGATTATCAGTAGAATTTATATTATAAATACCACATCCGAACCAAATTCGCTCCGAGGACAGTGATCTTATCGAGCGTTCTTTCGTCTCGAACCGGCCCTCACAGTCTGATGGGCAATTTAGACGGAAAAATTACACTTTATTTACAATAAAATGTACATAATTTCGGATGCTGGCCACTGCGACGCGAACTCAGTTTGTACGCACCCTTATACACCGGCTCGAATAAAACTTTATGAGACTCGGTAGGTTGTTGACGACATTAAAGAATCAGATTGATGTAATAAAAAATTAGGGCACCAACGTACTGTTTATTATAATATAAAAAAATCTTTAAAGGTAGTTTCTCTTTTGGAAATACGACTGAGTTACATATCTTGATTAAATATTTTTTTCTTTTTGGCCCTGATTTTTTACTCGTCCGACAAAAGTTATCCCTCAAATATATTATAACCTGACTGAGTTTAGAAGTAAAACAATTGAACTATGTTATTCATGTGACTGTAATTTTGAATTTGGTTACGATATAATTTATTCTATGAATAAATTTTATCTGGGGGTTGAAATATCGGCTCAAGTAATATTAATTAGATATACCTACTAATTAGTTAATAGAAATAGAAGTCATCAATTCCTTTCACCACGTGGGTGACAAAACATGCGAATAATGGTAATGCAAAGTACGAGCTTTCTCATAGTCCGTTGTGAGAATTCGCCATCTTGACATAATCTGGATTGGTATGAGAATACACTAACCTAAATCAACCCCTGGGTTTCGTAAGAGGTGACAGAGGGATACTGAAATAGCAGCAGCGTATTCCTGATAACAAATCAAAGTAACAAAATCCCGCAACTAAGAATGGCAGCTGTAGAAAATACCCCCACCTAACCCCTAATAAAGTAATATATTAGTGAATTTTATGAAGAATAAAGGTGACAAACGAGCAGACTGTTCACATGTAGGTAAGTGGATGTTGTGGCCCATCGACATATTAACCTTTTCGCTGTCCCGTGCACTATATATATATATGTCATTGTGTCTGAAAACACTATATATTGTGTCTGAAAACCGGACAGTTAAAGTGTTAATCTGTCTTCGATTAAGAATCAAAATGCAGATACGTTGAAAACTACGATGGAATGCCTACAGCATTATTCTGCTATTTCACGCTGTAATGACCACCGGGGCGAAATAGCAGATGTGAGAGCGTGCGAACCACAATATAGCTGCGGCGTGGATCTATCACGTTTACACGAATATGAATTCAATGAATCAGTGACTTTTATGTGGCAATAATATGAATCAAATGGCCCAAAAAAAGACTGTTAATCAGAACGATAGCAACCATCAGAAGTACTTCTCGGAGTAATGTTTATTCGCTGTAAAAACGTTATAAATTGGTTTTATGAAACACTTTATGGTTCCGCGAGAATCACGCAACTTTATATCGTCATTTCGTCCACCGAAGTAAATGAATCGACATTTTTCCTTCGAATCTGTCTCATATAGTACGTTCTTTTACAGTTTATCATTAACGTATGGAACTTTTAAACAAGTTTACTAAATAATATAAAATTAAAACCTCATAGCAAGATTAAGGTAGACGGAGCACAACGTATATTCTAGGTGACGCTGAAGCTAAGCCGAAACCATGCTCAAATTATTGTATGAACACGCACACATACACCAGGCCCTTTTTACTGGAAATGAGGCATTCCATCTCAGTCCTCACGGGTGACAACGCATCTACATTTTGATTTGTAATAGAGGATAGATGTAGATGTCTATGGGCCGCAGCAACCACTTACCATCAGGTGGACTGTGTGCTCGTTTGTCACCCTTATCCTATAAAAAAAAATAAAAAAAAAACCTAACATCATTCGTAACCCACAACATGTTTGCATATGTGTGCGTCTAGCAGTAGTTTGAAAGTGGATTGATAAATTAAGAAAAAAGAAAGAAATATATTATCTGTATGTCAAGAAGTTGAACATGGTTTTGTCGTCACATAAAATCTCCTCCAGATCAAATTTCAGTCACCTATCAGGACAGGATTATGGAGCACAAATGTGTGCCAGCACAGGTGGACTCCCTATTCCCTCACACTCATAGACCGATGGGACGGTAAACAAACACGAACGGTAAAATATCAGTCGTAGGGCCGACTTTAAGTACTTTCCGAGTCACTTGTATGAAACACCACCAATTTGCTGATACCGGGATGCTCCGAGAATTTCTTGGCAGAAAAATCCAATACCTGACTTTGGAATGGAACGCAGGAGCTCATGATCAGCAGCCACGCTTACGACTACTACCAATGAAGCAATCACGTAAAACAACATGAAACGTAAGTATTAACGTCCACTGCTCAACACAGGCCACCTCCATAAATTGCCTTATAGACATGATATTTATCAAAGTTACCATAGTTTCTTTACAAACATTAACTTTATACGTAGTAGAGCCATGCTGCAGCTATATTAGTAGTATAGTTGTATTTTTTTTTATAGGATAGGGTGACAAACGAGCATACAGTCCACCTGATGGTAAGTGGTTGCTGTGGCCCATAAACATCTACATCTATCCTCAAATAAGAGTCAAAATGCAGATGCGTTGTCACCCGTGTGGACTAAGATGGAATGCCTCTAGGTGGACTGTGTGCTCGTTTGTCACCCTACCCTATAAAAAAAGCGGGTTAGCCACCGCAATTTTTTTTATTTGACCTAATAACGGGTGTTTAAACATAATAAGAAATATTATCAATTTAATGATTAATGATAACTAATTATCAATTTAAGGATATAAGGATTTATACATCAATAATAATTTATTTTTTTACTGCCTTGTGTCCAACAATATAACGGTAAACGACATTAAACTTTCTTGAAACGAAAGATTTTATATTAAAAGTAAATTTACGATCTTTTTGCGGTGTGACTGTAATAAAACTGACACAGTAGTCAGTAATATGAAATCCGAAACGAAGCATACCACTGCAAGACAATTCATGATACAAAATCTTTGTGCGTACATCGGAATCCAAATTAACAATTAAGAACATATTTATGACGACTACATATTTGTGCCATTTGCTGTAGGGGCTAGCGTGGAGTCCACGTGCGGTGAAGTTCCTAATGAAACTGTATCCGCGACTGGCCGCCACTGCTGGTGATAAGAAGGCTGGTACTTTTCTCCCTCAAAGATTTAGTATAGCCATTCAGCGAGGAAACGCAGCCAGTGTTCCTGGCATTATACGGCGGGGAGTAGAATAGTATGATAATTAAAGTTATTAGATTTAGTTTTTTTTTTATTAAGTTAGAATGTTATTACAAACTGAAAGTGCCATCATCAGCTTTGCTGTAAGAGAATTCACCACCCCATTTCTTCCTGTGGGTGACGTAAAAAGCTACTATAGGAAATGGCGGGAATATCCTATGGCTTCCAATAAGTAGCAGTAACATCTACTTTTGACAAAGAGCGGCATCAAATGTGCGATGAATCTGTTGTTATACAATAAGGGTGACAAACGAGCACACCGTCCACCTGATGGTATGTGAATCCTGTTGCCCATAGACACCAAAATCTATCAGAAACAGGTCAGAAACAGAAACTTTTTTATTCAATGTAGATTATAAATAATACTTATTGAACTCTTTGTTTACTTACCACTGGTTCGAAAAAAAGCTTCTGTCCTGGGAAGTACAAGCAAGAAACCCAGCGGGTCTTTATTTTTTAAATAACAGCTTACAATCCTGTATGTTGCATAATTAACAACACAAGACAAATTAGAAATAGCATGGGTTGCGATCACCTCATTCCCAGGGGTTATTATCATACACAGATGTTATTTTTATACGTGGTAGAGCCATGCTGTAGCTATATTAGTAGTATAGTTGTAGCACGAATGGATTGGCTCGACAAGGGACACCACGCTTTCACAGAATACCAGCGTAAAATGGCATTGAATACCGGCGTAAAATGTCAGCTTAACACTGCTGTGTTTCGTATGGTGAGTGTAGAGAACCGGAGACCCTTTTTACTGGAAAAGAGGCATTCCATCTTAGTCCTCACGGGTGACAACGCATCTGCATTTTGATTCGCAAACGAGGATAAATGCCACAAATGCCAATGTCTATGGGCCACAGCAACCATTACCATCAGGTGGACTGTGTGCTCGTTGTCATCCTATCCTATAAAAAAAGATTCCCTAATAAAGTTTTTGAACTTTGAGCAGGTCAAATTTTGTATATTTTCTGGAATTTTGTTGTAAAAGCGTATACATCGCCCCAAGAAGAATACTGACTGGGTGGAGTCGAGTAACTTGTGTAAGCTTGTGTCTGTTCCTAGTGTTTACAGAATGAATATAACATATTTTTGTAAAGCTACTTTTATTTTTGTGTACGTACATTACATTTTCATAAATGTATTGAGAGACCAAAGTTAATATATCAATTTCCTCAATTTTTTGTCGCGGCGACTCTTTAGGCTTGAAATCATAAATTGCTCTTATGGCCCTCTTCTGTAAAACAAATATAATTTCAGTGTCAACCGCGTGTCCCAGAGCAAAATACCATACGAAATTATGCTACGGAAGTAGTTAAAGTAAACAAGTCTAGCTGTTTCAACACTGGTAAGACTTCTAATCTTTTTTTACAGCATATGCTGCAGAACTAAGTCTGCTTGCTAGTTTAGATATATAGTTATGATATCCCTAATTAAAAATTGAAATGTTGGTGCCATATTATGCTTGTAGTACGATTGAGTCGGCTCGAATGGGGAAGGACCACGCTCTCATAGAATACCAGCGTAAAATTGATGCTTAATGTTGATGTGTTTTGTACGGTGAGTGTAGAGGAACCGGAGACAACTTTTACGGTTTTAGCTCTCAGGAGTAACATTGCATATGTATTTTGATTTTAATCGAGGATAGACGAGATGTCTATGGGCCACAGTATCCACGTACCATCAGGTGAACTATGACCTCGTTTATCACCTTTATTCTTTAAAAAAGTATACCATTTACAATGTTTTAAAAGTGACAGTTTATGAGCGCCCAATAGGCAATAAATATTGCCGACGTAAATGACGATATTGATTTAAGGCACCAAAAGCTCCGTCGTGAATATGTCGGTATTTTATGATCAGTAAAAATTAATCAATAATAATAAGCATTTTCGGTTGTAATAAAACTTTGTAGCACACGGAAGCGCGTAATTAAAAGTTTATTATACTATCCATCCTCCCCGGCTTTCCCTGGTTAGGAATTATTTACGAGTTGTTATTTAGAATTAAGATGACCACCATTTATTACATTAATATTTAGTTATATCAACGTATCAACACGCGGTGAACTGCACACACGCGCAAGTGACACCTACAGAAAACTAAACTTTGAGAGAATAAGGCGAATGTCAAAGAATGGTGTCAGGAGTAGGATAATTGTAGGGTTTATATTTATTATTATTGTATATATATTAAATATTATACAGACTACAGGTTTTGAATTTCATCATCGTAATTACAAAAATTTCGACCTTATCCTTACTAGATCGCATGCATATTCAAATACAAATTCAAATTCATACATAATACGAAACACAAACTCTGTATACTATACATAGACTTGGATAGTCATAGGCGGACATAGTGTGCAAGTAAGAAGAAAATTCCTCTCGGCAATATAGCAAGATAGAAAAGGATAGCAAATCTCATGACTTTTTAACCGATTTCGAATGTCAGGTCGGCACAAGTCGGCACGCAAGAAATAAGCTCCTAGATATTTAGTAATTTTTGGAATATTATACTATTATCTTATTAAGTAATTATTGTTTTCCAAAGTACTTACTTATTCTGTGAGTGATTGTGGTGTTAATAAAAGAAAAAATCCTGATAATTGCACATTTCACAGGTAAATTCTCAAGACGTCGTCAATAATAAGACGCGTCTAATTTTGGTTAAAATTTATGTTATATAAATCCTTTTGTTAATTGTGATGTTGTAAGGAAAAAAGTCATGTTGTTGATAATTTGCATGAATTTGGTAAATACATTTTTATACAAAAAATTTACATGTACGCTAGGGATTGACTGAACTATATCAAAAAGAATGTCGATATTTATCTTGAATGTTTATAATGAATCGATTAGACTTGCCGACACATCAAGAAGAGGGATGAAAATAAATGCTCGGTTTGCATTCTAAATTGTAATTTTTGTGAAACAGATTCCCTCCGGATTCTAATTAGAAAAAAATGGTTAAGGTTAATTGGGCTGGTTAGTTGAAATCCAAAGAAGAACTCAACAATCTGCAGCAAATATTTTCTTGAGAAGTATAAAACTTAAAGTAGAATAAAAACAATTTTATTAAAAGGAGCCATTTCTATATTATTTGTACCAGTAAGTATAATATTGTTATAATAAGACTTCAAAAAATTTACTTCAATAATTTTAGATAAAAATAGCGATAGATTTTTATTATACATAACAAACATTCAAGAAAAAAATCTTGAGATTTTCCTATTTAAGCATGTAGTATAGTTGTAGCACGAATGGGTTGACTCGACTGGGGAAGGACCACGCTCTCACAGAATACCAGCGTAAAATAGCAGCTTAACGCTGCTGTGTTTCGTATGGTGAGTGCAGAGAACCGGAGACCCTTTTATACTGGAAACGAGCCATTTCATCTTAGTTCTCACGGGTGACAACGCATCTGCAATTTGATTCCTAACCGAAATAGATGTTTATGGGCCACAGCAACCACTTACCATCAGGAGGACTGTGTACTCGTTTGTCACCCTTATTCTATTTAAAAAAAGCCATTATGAATTCAACTAAGTATGTGCTTATCAACTGAAAAAAATGTATAACCTTACTCCACCACCCGCACCTCACGGTCACACTAGTACAATATTCATAGCAACATTGCTATTTTCCCCAAGGAGTTGGATATTCCCAAGTCACAATGATAAAACTTAGCATAGTTAGGTATAAATATTTACCGCCCGCACATGTGACGCGTGGTTCAGTGTGCCACGATAGTAAAACTTCCATAGTATTTGATACTCACAACGCTCGACGCCCGACGACAGAGTGCCGAGGGCTTGATAGCGTAATTCATCGCCTACAGTGTTAGTTGTAAAGAAGAGGAACTCGTGGTTAAGTAACAGCTGCGTGGATCAATAGATCTGCGAGATTGCACTTCCCGCGGTTAGTCTATGGATGGGTGACCGTTTTCTTAACATACCGAGATTGAGAGAATAGAGAGTGCATCTCTATCCTTAGACACTTGGTGCACTTTAATATCTCCTGCGTATTTGGCTTGTCTCTGTTAAGATCATTAAGTTTTTAAATGTCATGCAACTAAAATGTTAATAATTTTATTGCTACTTTATATTTTTCAGGGACAGATGAAAGAGAGAGTAGCCTCATTGTATGTTAATCGTGACATAATTCCTTCACCTTTTATTTTTTATTAATTTCATCATCGTCATTATTACAGCCCTTCGCTATTCCACTGCTGAACATAAGCCTCCCCTAAGAAATGCATCCATTGACTTCCTGCATGTTTTACCAGGTCGTCACTCCATCTAGAGGGTGGACGCCCTACACTTCGCCAGCCGGTACGAGGCTGTCACTCGAGAACCTTTCTTCCCCAGCGGTTGTCAGTTCTTCGAGCTATGTGGCCAGTCCATTGCCACTTCAGCTTACTAATTCTTTGGGCTATGTCGGTTACTCTGGTTCTACTGCAGATATCCTCGTTTTTAATTCTATGACGCAGAAAAACGCCGGGCATAGCCTCGATAGCTCACTTCACAACTTTGAGTTTCCTCATACGACCAGAAGTGAAGGACCACGTCTCAGATCCATAGGTCGTCACTGGCAACACGCAGTGGTTGTACAATCTAGTTTTGAGGTTTTAGGTATGTGTCGTAATCTCCCAAACGCTGCCCAGCCGAGTTGAATCCGTCGATTGACCTCTCGGTCAAAGTTGAACTTACCTAGAAGGAATATTTGTCCCAGGTAAACATATTCGTCAACAACTTTGAGCTTAGTGCTCCCAACAACTACCGGCATATGTGTAACATGGACGTTAAACACGATTTTTGTTTTCTCTAAGTTCATCTTAAGACCTATTGACTAAGACCGTTGGGAGACATCATTAAGGTTATTGAGCATAGTGCTTAGGTCCTCTAGCAATTCTGTCATAAGGACTATATCGTAGGCAAATCGAAGGTGAGCTATGTACTCGCTATTGATGTTAATACCGTATACTTTGCAGTCCAGTAGCTTGAAAAGGTCTTCCAATGCAGTGGTGAAGAGTTTCGGGGATATTACGTCACCCTATCTTACACCTCTCTGCAGTTGGATAGGTTTCGTACTCTGGTTCTGTACTCGGATAGCCAAATACAACAAATACTACAAACATTTTAGCACTACGATATACCGACAGTCCACTCGGCATCGCTGAAGGTAACTCCAACTTCGACCAAGAGGTCAATCGACGGATTCAACCGCCGAAGGGAATGCAGCAACGCCTGAATTTCGACGGAATCAAAGGCTTTCTCATAGTCTACATACGCAAGACAAAGTGGCAGATTGTACTCTTCGTTTTTCTGTACAATTTGCCGAAGGGTATGTATTTGGTTTATGGTGCGTCGTCGAGTCTGCGTGCGAGACGATTCGTAATGACTCTCAAAAACAGCGCGTAGACATTGTTCAGAAAGGAATTCGGTCTATAGTTCTTCAAAAGGGCGTTATCGCCTTTCTTGAAGAACAAGACCACCGCACTTCTGCTCCACGCCTCCGGAGTAGTGCCACCATGGAAGACGGAATTAAAGAGCTTCTGAAGGACTTTAAATACCGGTTTTTCACCTGCTTTCAGAAGCTCCACTGTAATTCCATCCTCGCCCGGTGACTTGCCGTTTTTAAGGTGTTGGAGAGCCATTCTAATCGCGCTCAGTCTGACGTCCGGGATATTACGAAATAGTGTCGGATAATTGTTCTTGGATCGTTACTCACACATAGAACCTCTCAGTCTCACTCAAATCTTGGGTGTCCCGGAAACGATGCTACCACATTCGGTCTTAAGCTTCGCCAATTGGCTCTTTCTGACATATAGATATCTGGCAAAGACTTTGGAGCCCTGGTTCAGCTTGATAGCTTCCTCAATACGAGCTGTATTGAAGTTGCGCAAATCCCGCCGCATGCATTTGGAGATATATCTGTTCAGTTGCCTGTATGCTGTCAAATCTGCTGAAGACTGCAGCTTTATCTCCCGTCTAACAGCCATGAGATTAAGAGTGTGATCGGAGAGTTTTTCTGTTCTTATGGGGCAGGTGTTACAGAACTAAACTCCGACCGTATGAACAGTTTCCACAAGCTTGATTTATTATGTCCATTGTATTGCAATCTTATAGGCACTGAAAACTGATTTTGTAACTTGAGCTGAAAGTTTTGGTGCTTTGGATTAGAGCACGGGGGGAACGGAGCGTTGACTTAATTAGAAGTGACCTCTTCAACTTTACGTTTAGGTTCAGTGTGTCTCTCACAATTCGGTTATCGATGCCAGTTTTCACCCTCGCTATCACTGATACGTCACTGAACAGTTGCCGTCTGGTCGTGACAATGAAGTAAAACTCATTTTTTGTCGAACTGTCGGGGCTCGACCAGGTCCACTTTCTGTGGGGCTGCTTTTGGAAGAAAGAGTTCATCATAAAGAGTCTCTCCTTCTCCATAAAGTTCCGTTGCGCTGTTCCGAATTTCCCTACTTTCAGCTCACCGTTCTCTATTGTGCCTAGTTTTGCGTTGAAATCACCCATTAACACCGTATAGTGGGTTTGGAGGAATGCATGGCTTTAGAGATATCCTCATACATTTTTTCCATCTCCTCATCGGGATGTGCCTGCATGTGATTGGTGCGTTAACCTGTATCACCTTCTGCGAATACCGTTTGATGATTCTGAGTATAAGGTACGTAAGGTACGTAACCTTCGTCGACACTCCCAATCTTTACAACGTTGTTAACGAGATACTTGTGGACGATAATTCCGACACCTCTTTGGAACAGATGGTCGCCCTCCCGGTGAAAGACCAGGATCTTCTCGTTAGTCCTCAAGGTGCTTTATAAGTTGCGAGGTCGAGTCGTCGTAGGTGGCAACCGAATCTCCACCGGAGATTCTTTGCACCCCTAGCCCTCTGTTACCATGGTCACCAACGTAGCCAGGAATAGCGGGGCCGCCGGGGACTAAGAGCCGTTTATTTGTGTCGTTGCTCATGGGGGTATATTACCATAATTGCCACGCTTGGCGAGCGGGTTGGCAACTTTTTGCTGTTATCAGAAAGATGCTGGTGTCCATCTTCTGCTCAGTTTGCCTCTGTCGCCTCTTATGACAATCACGGGAAGATGTGGGGTAGTGGGTATTCTTACCCGCCACTACATTAAGATAAGTAGCATTTCTGTAACTTGTCATCTTTTATCCCTCCGCCAAAGTGAAATACCATTTTTAATAGAAGAATGGGGAGGACTAACGTATACATAGTCCACATGATGGTAATGAACGGATACTGTGACCCATAAACGCCTTCAGCTATCACTTAAAACGATTTCAAAAAAATGTCCTGCTGGGTTATTTTGCTGATTTTTCAGGAGAGAGGTTTTCATTAACCAGTGCTAAATCAAACATAAGAATGATAATAAGTATTACTTTTTACTTAAATATGATAAAAATATCTATTTCTATCATAGATTGAAAATCAAAATCTAGATGCGTTGTCACTTCTGAGGACCAAGATGGAATACCTTGTGACCAGTACATAGGATCTCCAGTTAGAGAACCGTGGAAGTGTAGGAGTAGAGTGTGAAGGAGAAGTGAGATAGGGACAAAAACACCTTAGCATTCAGTTGATTAGTTACCAATGTAAAGGTATTCTATAATTTTAATTTAATTATTTTTAATTTAATTTTAGTTAATTCCCTTCTTTAATCTAACTACAACTGCAGCATAGTATCATATTTTACTCCACGATAATTTTGGAAGCAAAGAGGCAACAAATTTGCATTTATGAAAATGAATGAAAAAACGAATTAAATTTTTTCGACTTTTACTTCAAAGAACGATTACCCACACGAGGATTCTTCCCTTCCTATATCCCATTTCACCCGCACAAGTAACCCCTTAAGTCAAATATTTAAACTAACCCAACCTTTCATTAATATTTGGGTAGCTGCATGCAATCGTTTCCATGTAGCCTCTAAAACGTTTCTAGCAGGCAAACCGACAGACGGCGGCAAAAAACATCAAAAACTTGAACAAAATAAAGCCAAACTAAAGTGAATTGATCTTATTATTGAGTCAATGACTCGAATCTTTAGCTTTATAAATAACATTCAAATTAATACAAATTTAAAAGTGTAAATTATGGTAACATTGATATCGTAATGTGAAAAGACCATTAAAAGGACTCGATCGCACCCAAAGGAGGGTCTGGTATCAGTGAATGAGCAACAACAGACGCAATTGACCAATATATGATATACTTAAAAAAGTTAAAGTTACAGCCTATATACGTCCCACTGCTGGGCACAGGCCTCCTTTCATTTCTGAGACGGTTTTAGGGCAAGAAAATGTCCGCCGCGCTGCCCCAATTCGTGTTGGCGAACTTCATATGTCTTTCAAAAATCACGATGTTTTCCTTCACAAGCACCGTGAAGTAAAGTGGTAATCAAGCCGAGCACGTGGTAGATCAGTACTTAAAATTGCAATTAACAATTTCATTGGTGCCAGCGGGGATCGAACTCGGGTTGCTCGCGTACTGTGAAATTTACAGCGAGCGCTACCCATCTGATCTACCACGGCTCTGTGCGAGGTACTTAGACTAGACTTAACCTAAAAGGTCAAGTGGTAAAAGGTAAAATTATTTATTTATTCATTTATACCTTAACAAAAGGGTTACAAAGGGAAGACATCTTCTCCCAGTTAACCTTGAATGTAGTGAGATGATAATATGATGTATGGAGTATATATGGATATATAAATAAGAATAATTTATTCGTAGATATACATATTTTTATATGAAAAGGGTGACAAACGAGCACACAGTCCACCTGATGGTAAGTAGTTGCTGTGACCCATAGACATCTGCATCTATCCTCGACTACGAATCGAAATGTAAATACGTTGTTACCCGTGAGCATTAAAATGGAATACCGTTTCCAGTAAAAGGGGTATCTGGTTCTCTACACTCACCATAAGAAACAGCAGCATTAAACATTAATTAGGTATAATACTAATATAGCTGCAGCATGGCATGACCACGTATTTTAAAAAGTATATACATATATTAATATATATATACGAGTATACATAATTAGACAGACATATTATACACAAACAAACAATAGGCTATATGACTAAACGACATAGTCCATAATCTATATTAATTTATCTTGATGTCTTTAAAAAGTGTTCGCGTACCAATTTTTTAAATCCTAACTCGCCAGTAACTTTTCCATTGTCGTGGTGCAAAGAGTTTCAGTTCTGCGTAGCCTTATTTTATGAGGCACGGAGATCTCTATCATGAGAAAAACAAACAAGTGAAATTTTTAAAATTATGTATTAAAATTTTTAATATGCTTAATTTTTCACATTCTTACATTATCATCCGTTTCTGAGCTCTGTTCAAAAATTTCAAGTCTTCTAGCTCATCGATCGGGAAGTTGGCTTAAAACCAATGACTAAATTCCACCCAAACAGACGTACAAAAAGGCGAGTTAATACAAACGTGGTAAAAAAGTGTATTTAAGAAAACCATTTTATGAACGTGCTTTACCATGTTTCGGTCAATTCAAGCCGCAAAGAAGAGGCCGTATTGCATTAAAGTTATATCTATCTAATTTTTACTTTATGACATTATGATAATATTTTTTTTATTATCTTTTAAAAAACTTTACCCACATTGGAAATTTATTAATTAATTTATTTTTACTCATATTATTTTACATGGATCGTGTACACTTACATTAAAACCTGTACCGTGTTCAATTCAAACGCACGCTCTTAAACGATCAAGCCAAATGCTCAATCACTCAATACTAATAATTATTACTTTTTAGATAAAAAGGAGTGTACACTCTTCCTGTACACTTTTGCCTCTCTGAAAAAGTCCTAAATTGTAGTTGTTGGAAAAGATAAATGCAAAAAGAGAATCCCCGCAATGTACATCAAAAACGATAAGGCAAACCGGTATTGTATGCACCCAGGGGATATTATCTACAACGTAAGAATGAAATAACAGCATTTCATTCCGGTAGTATCAATGTGCGAAGTCTCCAAATATAACGGATCCAGGGACTCGACCTCTTAGCGCTTACATTAAAAAATTACAAGTGTCAAGTTTCACAGTACGGGGATAATAATCGTGAACGTGCCGCCAGTGTTGCAAGCATGTTCGTAGTGACACCACAGTTGCGCGTTTCCACTTTTTTTAATTGTTCTAGTAGCTATGCAGATCTAGAAAGACCAGTATTAGTGCGATCTGTAAGATCTATTGTGATTGCTGCTATGGCAACAGTTCACTGCTAAGAATGCTGTAAGCAATTTCATTTTTTATTTCTCCTTCACGGTTGGGCATTAAGGGTCCACAATCAGTTATGTTTGCAGAGGTGTTTCTTCCTTTAAGTAACAGAATTGGCACACCCTTGAGTTGCTTAGTCCCAGGACGGATAATGTGATTTTTTATACAATATTATCCAGTTAGGGCTTTTGGGAGACATACATACATACATAAACACTCACGCCTGTCACCCAGAGGGGTAGGCAGAGACTATGGAATTCCATTTGGCACGATCCTGACACACCTCTCTCGCTTCCTCCACATCCATATACCTACGCATACACGCTCGTCGGTTAAAGGTACTCTTAATTTGGCCCATTTTCAATATATCGCCTATTTGGTCGATAAACTTTCGCCTAGGGCGACCCTTCCCGACTCTGCCATTCACCTCTGCAACATAAATTTGCTTTGTCACTCTTTCCTCATTCATTATTTCTACATGACCAAACCACCGAAGCATTCCTTTCTTAATCCTAGTCACAACATTATCTTGCAAACCACACATTTCTCTTATCACACTATTTCTCACCCTGTCATTCAGATTCAGCCCTAGCATACTACGTAATGACCGCATTTCTACAGCATTTATTCTACTCTCGTGCTTCTTCTGCCACACCCAACTTTCACTACCATACATTAAAGTAGGCACTAACACAGCATTGTGAATTGCTAAACGTGCCTTTTTGGATACATTCTGACTTTTCACAATAGAGTGTAGAGCCCCATTCAATCTATTTCCTGCTTTCACTCGTCGTTCTATATCCTTATCATATCTACCATCCCTGCTAAACACACATCCCAAATACACAAACTCATCTACTTGCTCTTCCAACAACCCTTCTATTCTTATTTCACATATGGTTTTACTTTCTTCTCTTTCAAAAACCATAACTTTCGTCTTACTTGCGTTCACTTTCATTCCCTTTTCTTTTAATGTCCTGTTCATTAATGTAACCATCATTTGCAACTCGGCTGCCGACGACGCAAGTATGACTTGATCATCGGCGTACAAAAGGCATTTGACGGTTAACTCACCCATTCTTAACCCGCATTCTTCTGCTTTCAAATTTTCCAAACAACTGTCCATAAATAGGTTGAACAGCCACGGGGAAGCCACACAGCCCTGTCTGATACCTTTATGGATGCCAAACCAGTCCGAGTAGGCCCCGTTGATCTTGACACAAGCACTGGAGTCTCTATATAGATACTTCAATGCCTGTATCAAGCCAGCGCTCAACCCAAATGAGTTCAGTGTTTGCCATAACACATCCCTGTCCACTCTGTCATAAGCTTTCTCCAAGTCTATGAACGCACAAAAAAGTCTTTGGTTTTTGGCCAAAAACTTCTCCGCGATCATGCGCATGGAAAAGACCTGATCCGTACATCCCATTCCCTTTCTAAATCCCGCTTGCACATCCCAAATTTTTCCATCAGTTTCTTTCATAACTCTTTCAATTAGCACCTTAGCATACAGTTTCCCCACAATGCTAGGAAGGCTGATACCACGGTAGTTTTTACAGTCCTGCTGTGATCCTTTTCCTTTATATATTGGGACTATCACGGCTTTGCACCAGTCTCCCGGTACCCGCTTAAGTTCCCAACATAAATTAAACAAGGTGTACAGCAGGTCTGCCACCACTCCTTCTCCAGCCCTTAGCATTTCGAGAGATACTCTATCATAACCGGCTGCCTTACCTGCTTTCATTCTTTTCATTGCTTTTATTATTTCATCTATACTTATATCTCTATCTATTTCGTCTTCTTCCGGAATTTCTATTTCATTTAATTCAAACGTCTCATCACTCATAAACACGCTTTCAAAGTATTCCTTCCATCTCCTTAAACTCAAAACTTCGTCATTCAGAATACAGCCATTCTGGTCTCGTATAGCATTCATTCTAGGCTGTTTTGAATGTCCCCTGGTAGTTCTTACGAGTTTCCAGAACATTTTAATGTTTGCCTGGAAGTTATCCGATATTCTTCTATCATTCTTATCCGTTCTTTCTTGCTTTTTCCTTTCAACTACTTCTTTTACTCTCTTATTTAGGTGTCTAAAGACTGCCTTTTTCCTTTCAATATCATCATTCATACTGCTAGAATTACTAGTCTGTTTACTACTGTTGTTGTACTGTTTCTGCCATATAAACAATTATAGAGAGGCATATCTTAGTGCTCGGAAGTGATAACGCATGTTATAGCATTCTTTGTATGAGTTTGGTTGAACATGTCAACGGGCTGCAGTAACTGCCTTACCAAGGTGAATTGTAAGTTCGTTTGTCAATTCAATATTATTAAAAAACAATGCTTTCTATATGCAATACAATATCGGATAATTCAATATATTTATATACCAGAAAATAAATTAATATCTTTTAGTAATAAATGTCGAACAAACTTTTAAGCTAATAGAAAACTCCTTAAAATATTTTGCATTGTTGTGAATGTTCTAGTAAATACACAATTTACAACTAACCAATATGAAATAGAGCCCTAGTAGCTCAGAAGGTTAGCGCTCGCTGTAAGCCTCACAGTACGCGAGCAACCCGGGTTCGATCCCCACCAGCACCAATGAAATTGTTAATTGCAATTTTAAGTGCTGATTTACCATGTGCTCGGCAATAAAGGAAAACATCGTGAGGTAACTTGCATGTCTGAGAAATAAGAAAAAAAATATTTCGAAAACATGTGAAGTTCGTCAACACGCATTAGGGCAGCGCGGCGGACATTTTCTTGCCCTAAAACCCTCTCAGAAATGAGAGGAGGCCTGTGCCCAGCAGTGGGACGTATGTAGGCTGTAACTTTAATATGAAATAGCAATAATATCGCTGCTTATGGAGATGAAGGAAAGGTTCTATTATAAATATAAGTTGAAATGCGTTTAATACATCCATAAAGTCAACAGGCAGCAATAGCCACTTACGACAAGGTGAATTGTAAGTTCGATTTTCAGTTCAATGCAAATTAAAAAAAATGCTTTTTATATGCAATACAGTATAAATTAAAAAATGCAATATCGGATAGTCTAATATACTTATATTCCGGAAAATATATATCTTTTACTAACAAGTGACAAACAACTTTTAAGTTAACACAAAACTTAAAATATTTCGCGTTTTTGTGAATGATCGAGCAAATACAATATGTACAACTAACCCATATGAAATAACGATAATATCGCTGCTTATGGAGATGAACTAAAGGCTCTGTTATAAACATAAGTTGAAATGCGTTTAAAACATCCATAAAGTTTGGCATCGGCTTGCCTTTTACTGCTTTGTTGTGTTAGCTTTTATGTTCGCTTAGTAAAACAAGACATAAAACTAATGGATAATAATTGTACTAATTATTTAAATTAAGCATTTCTATTCAAAACAAAAAGAGAGTACACCATCATACTCAGCTTGATAGTTAGCATTACCTCCATGAGCTTAAACCTGCTGCCCTGGAATAACTGCGCTTAGAAACTAAATAGGCGCACGAAAACTGTACCAAATGAAACTTAACCTCGTTATTTCAGGTGTAAAATATATTTGTTTTAGAAATTAACTTAAATAAGAATCAATTACACCATTTTGTACCATGGATATCGTAAGAGACGACTATAGAAAAAGCCAGATAAATCTTAAGGTTACCGAAATATGGTTGTATAATCTACTTGTTTTACGCTAGATGTAAATTGTCCAAACCGGCGACGGGTCAGGGTCGAAGTCGTCAAAGGTGCGAGGAGTCTGGGCAAGTCGCCTTGTGCCTCCGTGTGCTCCGGTAGCGCTGCGGTAACTTTGTTATGCATTATGCTGAGTCGGTGGTATTTTGGTACTACAATCCATATTTCTTTTAAGTATTTCGTTATTAAGTTTTTTTTTCATGTTTTCACAAGTAACTTGCAACAATGAATAAACATGTTATTTTTCTTCCTCTCTTTCTCTCTGGTCTTTCTTTCTTTCTTTCTCTCTGGTCTTTCTTTCTTTTCTCTTTCTGGTTTCTCTTCTTTCCTTCTTTATTTCTTGGTGTCGTTAATCTGCCTGCCAAGCAGGAAGATTAAGGCAACCCCACCCCCCCCTCTCCCTCTAAAAGTTGAGTCTCTTGTCCAGCAGTGGACTAGAGTGGTGTGGTATTATGAAGAAAAAGACAAAGGCAAAACATGTCTGCTATTAAAGTAGCAACGGGAATGATTCCATTCTCAGACAGCCGGAAGGCAGATATGTGATCACGGAAAGTTTTATATCCAGTAGTGAAGTATTCGACCATCTCATAATAATATATAATATATAGGGTCTTAATATATATAATATATAGGGTCCTTACATATGAAATTGGCATTTTGTACGGGAGGAATATAAAGTAAATTTTTTTTTCAAAAAACCATTGGGGCGAGAATAAATAAACTCTTTGAAGGCGGTTTGGACTGCCGCATCGGAGTTGAATTTTTTTCCTTGTAAGAAGTTGTCCAAATTTGGGAAAAAATGGTAATCTGTTGGAACAAGGTCCGGGGAGTACGGTGGATGTCGCAGACATTCCAATTGTAGCTCATCTAACTTAGTGGTTGTTTGTTGTGCAGTGTGTAGTCTTGCGTTGTCGTGAAGCAGCAGTGGCCTAGAGCGATTGAACAATCTCGGTTGCTTAGCAGCTAGTTCTTCCTTCATGGTTTGCAGTTGCTGACAATAGATATCTGCCGTAATCGTTTGGCCAGATTTTAACAAGTAACTTTTTCTGAGTCAATTTTCGTTTAGGGCAGGATTTCCCTGGGTCTTCAGGGTTCAGCCATTGCGACGAGCGCTACCGATTATCGTAAAGTATCCACTTTTCATCACAAGTGATGAATTGAAATGATTCGATTTGAAATCCCTTCAGTATTGTGCCGGTTGAGCAAAGTAACACAGCAGTCGACGCGTGTTTGCAAGTTCGATTCACTCAATTCATGAGGTACCCATCGTTCAAGTTTTTTTATTTCCCGATTTGCTTCAAGTGGCTTAATACAGTTTTATCACTTACCACGAAGCCTGCAGCTATCCCTGATTTACTTTGTGATGGATCCGCTGCCACACCACAATAGATAGCCTTTAATTCTTCATTTTCCACTTTGGTCTCCGGCCGTCCACGGGGTTGATTTTGAAGGTCGGAATTTCCAGAACGAAAATGTTGAAACCAAAAACGTACCATGCTTTCTTTTGCGACACCAGTGCCGTACACATCATTAATCCTTCGAGCTGTTTCTGCAGCACTGGTACCACGATAGAACTCGTACTCGTAAATATACCGATATTTCATGTTTTCCATTGTGCGGTAATAACCGACGCCAAAGAAAAAAATTATGAGGAAAAAACAAATGAATGACTATTATCAAAAATCAAATGCACCAGCTAAATGAATTTATAAATTTGAATTTGGAATTCTTAGGTCGATTCTTAGAGAGATAGAAGAGATATTTCGGATCAAATTGGTCAGTACGACAAAACGCTAATTTCATATGTAAGGACCTAATATCTAACAAAAGATCTGAGTCGCTTGGCGGCACAGGGCGAACGCCAGTCTTAAACAACGTACGTAAACAGCTCAAGCGAAGAGTTTGATTTCCCCTACCATCAAAAACGTTTAAACTATTTATTTTGGTCCAATATATACAGAATTAGGTTAATAATGTCTTCAAGCACTTAGTGGTGTGCTTGGATTTGATTTAGGCTGTTTTAAATATAAGTAACAGGATCCAAGCTAATGATACCACCCGGCTATCTTCTCATTGAAATTATATTATTTGAAATGCTTAATTTAGGTAAAACTAAGCACTCTATATAACTCCTAAAAGTGTAATGCAACTTCTTATCCTTAGCATTTTAAAATATGTATATAATATCTAAGTAAATTCCAATAAGTTAAATATTGAGATTCTGATATAATATTATAATAAACGTGCCTCATATTTTACGTTGGTTGTAACTTACGATAAGTGAGGAAACTGTATGTTTATGTGTAGGACGTGTCGTATCGAAACATTCTTATAATATAATTTTGTAGGAAAATGGAAATGGCAGGTTCAAAGACAAGAACGTTGAGTTCTTTTTAGACCATGGTGTCGAGCAATTGTAGTGTTTTATGGTTTATACAAGACTTGTTCTAGGAGAATATTATAGCTTACTGTAATTGGACCTAAAGACTTTAGAAATCAAATGGGGGGGGGGGGGGGGTGACTCGAACTTTAGGCCTAGTCAGTTTGAATAGCCTATCATGTAGAGGATGTCATGGGGGTTATGGTTAAATAGGGGCAAAAAGTTCGCACTCCTAGAGGGTCAAAATGGCTAAAAACCAAAAAATTTAAAATTCTTATTTCGGTTATAACTCCGCCTCCTTCAGAAGTCTTTACAGTTTACACAGTCTTTACTTCCCGCATCTCACTTGTTGTAATTACACCTGTATTTGGATCGGCTTGGTCACGCTCTCACAAAATACCATAGTTAAAAATAAATGTATGTATTTATGAAAAAGTTACCCACTGAAAATCAGGGCTAGGATGTCATATTCTCACACATGCTTTGTCTCCTTTTTGGAGTATTCTACCTTTAATTTTTTTTAATTGCTTTTATAAAATTAAAATAAATAGTTTACATTAAAATAACCTGATTACGCCGTGAGGCGAAACCGGTCGGCTTTTATAGTTAGTATATTAAAAACTTAAAATAAATACTGGGAAGAGAGTACAAATGTATATTCTTCCCCTATTTTGCCAATCTTATTTATTAAAAGAATCCATACAACCTCAAGTCTGTGACTATGGCTGATCTTATGGCCTCGGAAAGATGTATGTACATACACTTTTCGTATTGAAATACCTCTGATCACAGTATAATATTAAGGCATTTATTAGAACTAATTTTGCGTCTGGTCAGATTTTGACTATTTAATTGGTTAAAGGGTTTTGTTTGTTACTTTTAACTACCGTAATGAATAGATAGTTAAAGGATTTCCTTTTGGTGTACATCTATGGCGTAAAGTTAAACTCCTACTGCTGGGCACATGCCTCCTCTCATTTCTGTGAGGGTTTTAGGGCTAGGAAGTGTCCGCAGCTCTGCCCCAATACGTGTTGGCGAACTTCACATGTCTTCGAAATATATTTTTTTATTTCTCATACATGCAGGTTTCCTCACGATATTTTCCTTCACCGCCGAGCACGTGGTAAATCAGCTCTTAAGATTGCAATTAACAATTTAATGGGTGCCGGCGGGTTTGAACCCGGGTTACTGTAAAACTTACAGTGAGCGCTAACCATCTGAGCTACCACTGCTACGTCTATCTATGGCGTAGTACCTTGAGAATAATAAAAGTTTTATTTTCTCATCTATACAAATAAATAAAATTGAAGTGCTGTTTGTAATGTCAAAATTACGACTTTTTACTAACTGCATATGAAAGTATATACGGTACTAATAACAAAAATACAATTTTTAAAGTTTTTGTCTGTCTGTCTGTCAGTCTGTCCGTCTGTTTCTTCCGGCTAATCTCCGAAACGGCTGGACCGATTTTGACGAGATTTACACTGGCAGATAGCTAATGTCACAAAGAGTAACTTAGGCTACTTTTATTTTAGCAAAAGAATGAGGGTACCGCTCAATAAAATTAAAACCCCAAATAACACGCGGGCGAAGTCGCGAGGAACAGCTAGTCTATAATAAATACTAAAACAAAACATTCGACGAGATTCGATGTCCTTAATATACTAATAAATCTAAAAGTCATATTAAAATATTGTCCCATGAGTGTTGTTCAGAAGGAAACTGAAACTCGAGACGGACAGCAGCATCTTTTTGATAACATCTCAAAATAAATAAAAAATAATTATAACGAAAATCCGCTTTGTGAGGTAATTTATGGGGAGGCGTATGTTCAGCAGGAGTTTTTTTTATAGGATAAGGGTGACAAACGAGCACACAGTCCACCTGATGGTAAGCGGTTGCTGCGGCCCATAGACATCTACATCTATCCTCGATTACAAATCAAAATGTAGATGCGTTGTCACCCGTGAGGACTAAGATGGATGCCTCATTTCCAGTAAAAAGGGCCTCCGGCCACCTGCACTCACCAAGCGAAACGCAGAGGTAAACCTCTACTTCACGCTGGTTTTCTGTGAGGTCGTGGTACCACCCCGGTTCGAGCCGGCCCATCCGTGCGACAGCAAAAGCTGCCGCCTGGCTCTACCATTGTTAAAACGGGTACTTTTATATGCTGTAATAATGATGGTAACAGTAAAATTATTTTAAAGACCAGGTAAATATATATACTTAACCGCAAAACTATTTACGTCAATAACATAAAACAAGCCGGTAGGGCTGTCAGTGACGTTTCCTCGGGCCTCATGCACTCGATAAACCAACAATAACGGTCATAACTCAGCACAACTGTTGCACCAACATGTCGCGACACAACTTCACAAAGGAAGTGGCCTCGGAAGTGCTACGTGGCTCCACTGCTCAGCCTGGTTTAATTACCCCTGCTCACCCCCACCTTCCGCCTCTCAGCGAGATAGTAAATATGCGCTTCGCACGCATGCAAACTATGACTTGTAATTGACTGTTGTTTACAGTGCTCCTCAAACTTTCTTTTATTGATTACTCGTGTCCTGAAGACACTTACATTGTACTCGAAAGGAAAGACAGACGCTGAAAAATTATTGCACTTTTTTGCTGTACATATTATACACATTATAAACGTGGTAGTGCCATGCTGCAGCTATATTAGTAGTATAGTTGTAGCACGAATGACTCGGCCCGATCGGGGAAGGACCACGCTCTCACAGAATACCAGCGTAAAATGGCAACTTGACACTGCTGTGTTTCTTATGGTGAGTGTAGAGAACCGGAGACCCTTTTTACTGGAAAAGAGGCATTTCATCTTAGTCCTCACGGGTGATAACGCATCTGAATTTTGATTCGCAAACAAGAATATGTGTAGATGTCTATAGGCCATAGCATTCACTCACGATCAAATGGATTGTATGCTTGCTTTTTCCTTTCAACTACTTCTTTTACTCTCTTATTTAGGTGTCTAAAGACTGCCTTTTTCCTTTCAATATCATCATTCATACTGCTAGAATTACTAGCCTTGGTTGCTAGTAAATCTAGCCATGCTTTCTTCTTTGCTTCAACTTCCATCCGTACCTCATCATCCCACCATAACGTGTTAATTTTTCTTTCATTCGTTCTCTTACTTACACCACATACTTCGGTAGCTGCATCCACTAAACCTTTCTTGACATTATACCACACAGTCTCCAAGTCTAAATCATTCATACACAATTCAGCCATACCACTTATATTTTCTCTCAATCTATATTTGAACTTCTCTCTCACACCTTCATCTTGTAACCTCTCTGTTCTTATACGCTGTAACGCAGTGGTAGACACAGATGTCCGATGCCTCCAACGTCTGAAAAGACCATTAATTCGGCATAAGACCAAGTAATGATCCGTCCCTACGTTAGAGCCCCGGTAAACCCTTGTATCTACCACCGCGCTCCTCATTCTTTCATCAACAATTATGAAATCTATCATACTTCTATCATCACCTCTTTCCCATGTATACGTGTGAATCTTCTTATGACGAAAGAAAGTGTTCGTCACAAAAATACTCTTTTCCACGCATACGGCGAGAAGGCTTTCACCATTCTCATTTATACTTTCATCACCAAACGTTCCCAATATCCTTTCATAAACAAGCCTCCTTACCCCAACCCTTCCATTAAAATCGCCTAATATCACAATATTTTCATTAACCTTGCATTTCATTAGCACCATCCTTACCAACTCCCAAAACTGCTCTCGGATATAAGTGGGCTTAGACATGTCTGGGGCGTAGACCCCTAAAACAAACAACTTCTTTAAGCCCACTTTCATTCGTATCCATAGCAGTCTCGGGCTTACACATTCATACTCTTTCACACAATGACCCATTCTTTCTGAAAGGATGATACCGACTCCCTGGCATGCCCGCTCGGTCTCGTCTACACCAGACCAGTACGCGGTATACATGCCATGTGTAGTTGCATCCTTTCCCTTCCGTTTCGTCTCATTTACACATAACACGTCTATTCCTCTATCATGCATCATATCGCATACTTCATCCATCTTATCATTCATTCCTCCACATACATCCAATGTAGCCAGACGGGCTTCCGCAATCCACTTTTCGCCCCTCCGGGGGACAGAACGTGATGGGTGGCGAACCTCGTCGCCGGTTTTCCTCCCGGAGATTCTTCGCACCCCTGCCTCATTAAAGGGGCGCCGGGAACTCGGGGCCATTTCTTTAATTCTATGCCTCATGGTGCGAAAGTAGGGTGTGGTATTTTTTACGCCGCTACCACACGGCGAGGAGCCGAGTCAGTTCTTTCGGCTTTGTCGCTTGTTTAGCACCACCCGGGGGACACGTGTAGGGTGGGCCTAGGATTAGGTGGTCAAAGCCTACGGACGCGAGCGACAGCTTTTGGGAGAATACGCAGTTTACCGTTCCTCCATAGATTGCCTTTTAGGGGCGATTTTTGGCATAGTTGCCAGGCTTGGCAAGCGGGTTGGCAAGCGCAGTTTTTTATTTTTAGTCGTTATTAGGAAGACGCTACTGCCCTGATCCTCCTTTGATCCTGATTTGTTTCCCTCTGTCGCCTCTTACGACACCCACGGCATGATATGGGATAATGGATTTTCTTACACTGTCACTACACGGTAAATATTTTCAATTTAAAAACAGTAAGCGAATTTATTTTAAAAAATCAGTAACAATAACGGATCGACATGTACAAATGGAAACACAGCCAAATGAGGTCCATCTGAACGTGTCAATAGTTCGAAAGGAAAACCTCTGACGCCTGTGGTGTCAATTTAAAAATCGTAAAACTTTATTGTTGAAGTCGATATTCAGCGTCTGAAATCTTTTCAATTCATAGTGTGGTTAACGACTTCTGCGTACAGTGTGCAACGCAGTTCACGAACTTATCTATCAACGAATTAAATCAAAATACACTTTAGGTATAAAATATCAATGAAAACTTTTTTTTAAATATGTAATTCTAGGTTGTGTTAACCATATTGATTTTTTAAATATTTTAATTAATAATATTAGTATTACAGCCATTTACAAGTCCACTGCTAAACATAAGCCTTCCCAAGGAATGCCACAAAGCACGGCCCTGAGAAACCTGTATCCATCGACTTCCTGCATCTCTTTCTTTCCTGCCACTCTGCACTTCGCTTACCGTTACTATATTCTAAATTATAACTGTTAATTATCACTGAATACAATGAGTAAATGTTTTTTGTCTATCATATCTTTTTTAATCTTTTAAGGTTCATTTTCGCATGCACTTTAAATGCTAGATACTAAATACTTGTGTGTGGAGGTGTATCAGTTAATCGAGAAGCAAGTGTCATATTCGAATGCTGCCTCTCACTGAAGTGGATTTGTAATGTGGGTTAATTATTTCGTTGTCCGTTGTTATCGATTTAAATTTGGGTAGTGATGCACTTACGAGTCCCTTAGCACATACAGCTTTCAAAGGCGATTTCACGTTTGTTTTAAAGTAGCGTAACGACTGTGAATATTGTCCGTTCACGTATGCTGTCAAGGATGCGAATGGACTTTGAATTATCGGTTTATGAATAAGAGAGATTATTTTATTGATTCGTAATTTAAAGACTTTTTTAATAATCTTAGGAGCCGTGGTAGCTCAGCGGCTAAGTAAATTTAACCCGGGTTCGATCACGGCCGGTACCAATTGAATTTTTGTTGTAATTTTTAGTACTTACTTACTCTACCACGTGCCCGGCGGTTATCCAAACATCGTGAATCCTACATATCCGAGAAATTAAAAAAATATATTTCAAAGATATGTGAAGTCTGCCAACACGCATTTGTGCAGCGCGACCGACATTTTCCTTGCCCTAAAACCCAATTAAAATTAAGAGGAGGAGTCTATTAGCTTTTAGAAGTATACGCTGTAAACTTAGTTTATTAATGATGTAACGACATATATAGAAAAGAGTCGAATATAATAAAATAAAATACAGATAACAAGAATACTTAGTATAGTATAGTAAAAGCAACAGTAGCCTAATGGCATAGTGCGAACCGTGAACTCAAAGGTCGTGACTTCGAATCCGCCATTCAACTACTATTTTGAACCACCCAACACAAGCATTTTAAGCTTAGCATGTATGGTTAAAGGGAATATTAGTAATGTTAACAACATTGTTAGCACTTTTTAAAAGAAAGTCATTATTACTTTTACGTGGTATTATTTTTACGCGGTAGAGCCACACTGCAGCTATATTATGGTTGTAGCACAAAGGATCGCTTCCGATTCGGCAGAAAGGCCACAAAAGCCAATGCCAATCTCACAGGTGGTGTTTAGTGGGTAGGCATTTAGGTTTTGCAGTGAGTCCCACATTACAACGGCAGCTGGCTGTCGTGGTATTCTTAGAGCATTCACCACCTCCCTTCCTCGCTTCCCGGAGGGTAGCCTTTTCCATTGCATCCGGGCGCAAAAAAATGGATCTGCTCGATCGGGAAAGGATCACGCCCTCACAGAATACTAGCAGCTTAATACTGTTGTATTTCATATGGTGAGTGTAGAGAACCGGAGACCCCTTTTACTGGAAACAAGACATTCTACCGTAGTCCTTCGGGGTGACAACGCATCTCCATTTTCAATCGAAGATAAATATCTATGGACTAAAGCATCCACTTACCATCACTGTGGTTGTCGCAGTAGTGGTCACGTAGAAGAACTTCTGTGTATTATTGCTCCAGCACGCTAGCTTCAGCTCGACACGTGAAGGGACACGCTCACATAGAATACTAACGTTCTAGCAATATCTACTTAGTACCTCGTATCCTGTTTTAGATCAGTTCATTGTTGTCAGGCTTGATATAAAGTGATGGTAGCAAAACGCGTTGTTTTTAACTTATGTCCCTTTCTAACAGGATATATCTCTAGGTGATAGCATAAGAAGCTTTAAACAGCTGGTTGCCAGTCCCCAAAGGCGGTTTTTAGGGGGTATCACTTAGGTTCCCCTTTTAGGCAGTGAGTCCCCCATAATCACGATAGACCGGCTATCGTGGTATGCGTAATGCATTTTCCGCCTCCCTCCAGGGTAGCCCTTTTCCAATTGCTTCGGGCGCTAAAAAAAAAAGATTCCATTTTGCCTAAAAGTACGTTTGGATGTACGCCGCCCCACCCAGTACGGTGCGCTGTTGTGTTCCGGTGTAGAAGGTACATAGAGGCAGTATAATTAATTACAGGCTGGGCTGCACTCCATCTTAATCTTCAGTAGTGACAACGCATCAGTAGCTTTCTTTGTTTGAAGTTGGTTGCCATTGATATATTAAATTTGACCTGTGCATAGTCCAAAAACTTTCAATAAAACTACTTTTGCGGAATCTATCGCGTTTAATTAACTTATTTTTATTAATTCCCGACGTTTCGAGTGCTTTGCAACACCCATGGTCACGGGGGACTGAGGTGATTGACGTCCCGATCTCAGAGTTAACCCCGAGTACATTCAGCTTTTTTAATTATTAATTTTAGTCCGATCTACGCAGAATGAACTTACTGTGTCTTGAAGTCTTGCAGTGGTATGCTTGGGTTTAGTTTTAATTTTATTAATTTCAGGATCCCAAGCAAGTAGTAGTACCCAGCATCCTTCTCTATTGAAATCAGGATGTTTTTAATTGAAGTAAATATAAGAAATCATTATTCAAAAACTTCATTAAACTAAGTTTGGGTAAATAGGTTTATTATAATATTAAGAAGTGTATGGATGATAATAACCCCTGGGAATGACGTGATCGCTTTCAAGCTATTTCTTTTTTTTTGTGTGCATACATGATTATGAGCTGTTATTTTTTTCAAAGTCCCACTGTGTTTCTTATTGGTTCTTTCCAGGGCAGAGTTTTTTTCCTAACCAGTGAAAAATTAAACAAAAAAGTGACTTTCAATAAGTATTATTTATAATCTATATTGAATAATAAAGTTTCTGTTTCTGCTTCTGTTTCCATGGACTGCAGCATCGACTTACCATCAGGTGGACTTATGTGCGTTTGACATTTCAGTTTTATTAAAAAAAATAATCTAATAGAGGTATGACTACATTTTTTACGCAACACTGCTATCCGATGCGAGGCTTCAGTGTCGACACAGCGGCCGAGAGGCACGCGAAACAAAACGACATAAATCTTGCGTTTCACCAAAATTCCTGTGTTTATAGCAATTAACAGTTCCCGGCGTCATGTCACTCGCTCAACCCAACATGATTTACCGTTAGGAGCGGTGTACACGACGGGAGAGATCAAAGAAATAAATGTTTTTACCATAAACTTCCAAGTTAGTTGATTTAATACAAGAATGTACTCTATATGTGAGAGTTATTCTAATGAAAAATAGTAACATAACGTTTTTTTTAAAACACGATCTCTTTGCGTATCTCTTTGCGTATTTTATCGCATCTATCACGGGGAGTGCTCTGAGGAATTGTTCGGACTAATTCCAGCCGCTCAATTTCACCATCGCACAACGCGACGAAACTCGCGATACCATCCATACCATCTGGATGATTGGCGGTCCACCACTATGCAATTTAGAAAAGTTTTCTCCCTCGAACAACTTCCTTATAGAATCGATTACCACCAGCGATTTTTCCGGACCGATACGACTTCAAGAAAAGAGCTTACACCTTTCTAAAAGGCCGGCAACGCATCTGCAATTACTCTGGTGTTACGGTTGTTCATGGGCGGCGGTAGTCACTTACCACTAGGTGAGCCGCATGATCGTTTGCCCCCTCTTTTATAAAAAAACACGAATGAAAACGATTGATAAAACCTGCCGTGCGTTGTTCAACTGTGGTAAACTCTGGTAAGCTTTATGGATGACGGACGTCACATCGCCTGCGTTTATGGAACACAGGCGTCGTCACGTCTAGAATAAACTAATTTTTGTTTAATTTTAGTTAATTTTTAGTTTTACTCAATGTGAAGTATTCGTGCAAATATGAAAATCATTTTTATGACGTCCTTCAAACAGATTCATATCATGCATCTGGTGAGTTCCAGTTGTAACCCGTAATGTGAACATAGAAGTTCGCGCTGCTGTTTGGGCATAGACAGAAATAGATCCTGCTTTTCTCTATGAACTTCTCGGCAGAATAGGAATTCTACCACCGAATAAGTTTTCCTTATTATATCTAAAACCATTTCAGTTTATTGGAAGTAAATTTTAATCGCGCTTGAACTTTCTTAGAATCATAATTTTTGACATATACTCAGGGTTATTCTGCAATAACCGGCCAAATTTGCTGAGAAGGGTCAGAATAAGTACCTAATATGCGCAAATGGTGAAGAAAATAGAATTTAAAAAAATCTCAATCACTCTGTCTTTTTTAATTTTAAAGTCAACATGCATGGTAACGCATTATTTTAACGGATTTTACTGCGCACGCACTATTTCGTATGGGTCGATCGGTGGGCAAAAACGTTGTTGCCCATAAATCACATTCAATTGGGTATTTCAAATAAAAGTAAAAGCCTTATTTATCCCTATTTTCAAAAACTGCAATAGCGGTATATCATTATATTTATATTAGAAGTTACGTTTAAAATTTGGCCACTCTTTGAAAAATAACCCTGTATATATAGACTTAAAAAAGAAGGAGGAGGTTTCCAATTCGCTGGAATTCTAACGAATTAAAAATAAATTTAAAAAATAATAAATAAATTAATAAATAAATTAAAATCGGGCACAACGGATTTTTAATTTATGTTTTTGTTAGAAATAGGCTACATCAGGGGTCTCATATAATTTTGGTCAAGATCTAATGAAGGGATTCATAAGAAAATTATCATTAAACTCTTCTCTGCATTCGGCATCTGCACGAAATATATTCTTTAGCACGTTAACCAGTTGCGATGATATAATTATTTGTAGTCTTTTGTAGTGTGTTTCAATTAATTATCTTCAATATTTTAGATAATTATAAAGTGAAAAAACATATCACTATGTTTTGTTTGTCATCTACCATATCTATTATGTGAGATGTGTTTTCCACTATTATTCAATGGACTGTACTCAGCCTTATAACACTTCGCCCTTGGCGTTATTTATTGTTGTCTTAATTACTAAGTTTCGATGCCCGGACGCGCACGTCTGCCGCTCCAACCAACTTGGGATGGCTTGCCTCGATGTGAACCGATCTTTTAATATATTTACCACTTATAAATTATCTGTCGATATACATATTTATATCTGAATAACACGCTTGGATTGTCATTTTAATTTACCGCAATATATTTTAGATTATACAATATCTACTACGCATTAACGGATAACCTAAAATATATTAAAAAAATATAGAATTGGCATGATAAGCGATCACACAGTGCATCTGATGGTAAGTGGATGCTAAGTGGACGCTGTGGCCCATAGACATCTACATCTATCCTTATAAAAATGCAAATGCGTTGTCAACACTCAGGACTAAGATGTTATACGTACATAGTTTATTCGCCGTCTCACGAAAAGTATAACAACATATGTATATGTATATGTATATGGATTATAGATACCATCTCGTTAACGCCAGGCGTAAAACGTAAGACCGACTACAAGAAGCAGTTAAAGTTGCGAAACGTCTGGAGTACTGCAATCGTCAATCTGTCAATGTCACGTCAATGGAAGATGTTCATGTCCCTATATCTAAGGCTGCGTACAAATCAAGTAAAATGTTATATAACATCCACATTATGTAACATTGTTTTTCAGCAAATCAATATATAACAATACTGTACACATTAGAATATCAATGCAATATAACAATGTTAGATGACATTGTCGTATGACATTGTCGTTTGTCGTTGTGCTGTTCGAGTTATATAACGTTTGTGTCACATTATATAACACGTTTTTACATACATACTCATATATAACATGTTATGTTATATAATGTGAACGCACTGTAACAGTGGACTATTACGGGCTGATAATTTTATTAACTATCCTTCCTGTAAGAGTTAAACTTAAATACCAGATAGATTTAACAAAATAGCAATTTATTTTATTTCGTTCCTTATTACATAATTACAACAATTTCTAATCTCAACGCCAAAGCAGCAAAATTTAATTATTCACCCCATATTAGTTTTATATTAGGGCCAGGTGGGGACAAAAAATCCAATTTTAGGCCCGATTTCGACTTTGATACTTTCTTAAATTAGTATGTGCTCAGAAAATAATTTGCGTATACATGAAATGCGCAAATTATTTTATACTTGATTAATTTCTTAACCGTATGGGTTTTTCAAGTACTTTATCTTTGAACTGGAAATTTTACGTTCGAGTTCCCTTTTTTTGAAGCGATAACAACCATACAATATTTTTCGATAATATGAAAGCCATGTTATTGAATTAGATTCTTTATTGGCTACATTTTTATTTAGATCCTTTATTTCCTGATTATAAGCAAAAATGTTTTAAATAACAATTTTTAACAGTGGTAGAGCCACGCGGCAGCTTTTGCTGTCGCACGGATGGGCCGGCTCGAACCGGGGTGGGTACCACGACCTTACAGAATACCAGCGTGAAGTAGAGGTTTACCTCTGCGTTTCGCTTGGTGAGTGCAGGTGGCCGGAGGCCTTTTTTACTGGAAATGAGGCATTCCATCTTAGTCCTCACGGGTGACAACGCATCTGCATTTTCATTCGCAAACGAGGATAGATGTAGATGTCTATGGGCCGCAGCAACCACTTACCATCAGGTGGACTGTGTGCTCGTTTGTCACCCTTATCCTATAAAAAAAAGTAAGTTTTGTTTACCGAAAGCGAGGTTTTCTATTCACCGGCAACGGCCCGGCTACCTGCGAAGCAAAAATGTATAAAATCTATGAAATATATAGCATGTTTTTCCACTTACCGGCACTGCGATAACCCCCAACAGTGCTGTCACCGGTGCCGGGACAGCATGTTTAGCGCTCTATGCCGGACGGTGAAAAAGCATGTGTGTTGTGTACGTATTGTAGCCATGTGCGTGAGTGTACGCGGGCCGATGTAGAAGGGACGTGATGAGATTAAGACACGAAATTGACTTGAGAAATGATGAAATGTCTCCTCGTTCATGCAGAAGTAGTTGAAATATTTTTTGGAGTACATTTTAAAATAGGGTATAATATGTCCTTCCCACTATTTTATTTATAAGATTCGATCAATTTAAAATTATAATTCACTGCGTTGATTATATTTTCGTCTGAAATGTAAGAGATATACAAACAAATACGACGACTTGACGAAACAATTTTTACGTATTGTAGAACTGACACTGAGCTGAACACAGACTGTGTTAGTACTTCCCAAAAACCTGTGCCGTGCCAGTGCCGTGCCGGTAAATGGAAAACCGCCCAATATCGCACGATTCTTCGTGCTGGACAAATATACATGCACACAACATGCAGCCGTTCAGCGGAGAAGGGAGGAAATCCTCGCCTTAATACTGGCCCTGCTTTGTTACATTTTCCCGCCATATGCATTCTTCTCTTTTTTACGTCTTTACGGCCCGTTGCTACAGCGTGGCATTAAAAATAAAAATACTAATCACACGGTAATACACATAAAGGATGAATGTATTACAAAAATGTAATTATAATATGTTTATTAGTTAGTTTACTACAATATCTACTTATATACTTATTATAAAAATGTAAACTATTAATTCAAACGGTGACAAGTACTCCGATGGTGATTTGAATCTCAATATAAGATGTCTGTCTGCACCTAAGCCTTGAGGTACTATCGCCAACTGTCTGCTGGTTCAAGTTGCCGTCAAAATCTCCCAAAAACTACGTAATGTGTCGCATCAACATATTGTGAAGCATTGTATTATATAGGATTATTATCACTTAATACTGAGATAAATGAAGACATGGCTTAAAGGAAAAGCATCCAAGGCAAAAATCTTAGTTAAAAAAATACCTTACAAATCATTAAAGCTACACATTATTATAAATATATTGTGAGCCCAAAGTAAATATAATTGAAACAATTCTCTTCCTTAATATTTTCTTTGATCTATCAATATATGTAATCTATCTACCTATAATTCTATATTTTATATCTATATCTATTTATCAATCTTAGCGATATAAGTTATAAATTCTTTTGCGAAACACTATACAAATTGCTATTGCCAATTACTGTCTTTAAAATAAAAACTAAAAAAGCCAGTCTTGCTGTTTTACTATAAACGAGAACTTTAATTTTTGGTAAATTATGTGCTGCAGAACTAGGCTCCTTACTGGTTTAGAGAACTGAGAAGATTTGGCTATTGACATTTGTTGTTTGCAGCGGTATACAAAAAAATAACTTCCTATTCATTTGTAATTGCAATTGCGATTTTCGCTTATATATGAAACAGAAACAGATTATAAATGATACTTACTGATATTATAATACTAATTAAACGTAAGTCCCGCTTATATAATAATACCTCTGTCCTGGGAAGAATTAGCAGTAAATCCAGCAAGGCTTTTTATTTAAAAAAAAAAAACTGTTTACAATAATTTAAGAACACAAACTAAACTAGAAATAGCTTGGTAGCGATCACCTCATTCCCGGAGTTTATTATTTATTTTATACTTACTTTGTTTAATAATCTTTTTTAAACTTCAGCTATTTTGGTACTAGGCAAATGTGACTCACTTTTGACCGGCTGAGTTCTTTGGCTAGGTCCTCTTTGCGTAACTACTGTTAAGTAAATGGGGCTTTTTTACTATGTCCAAAATTCAACATTTATCCGACCATCACTAAATTAAGTATGAATAAACCCTGCTATCTATAAAGAGCCGGACCACTACTTTTTCATATAATTCGTGTAATCCAAGTTGTGAATACTTATTAATGCCGAACGAACGGAGCATGACAAAAACGACGTATTGTTTGACGCGCCCGTTTTATTAGTTATTCACATGGAAAATGTACGCAATATTTTACTTTCTTGTATTTTGATTAGGAGAAAATCGAAGTTACATATTTCCAGCTTTTGTTTCATTGTTATTGTGCAGACGTTTGTTTGGTGTGAACTGTTGTGCGGGCCTTAAATATTGAGGGTATGATGATGGTTTTTTTTTTCAATAAACCTACGTGACAAACGACAACAGACCATCCAGCCTAAGTAGCTACAAGAACCCTTAGAAACCTGATCAGAGAAATAGAATAGAATAGAATATTTTATTATTCAATATAGATCACATGTGTAATTCTTATTGAAAGTCATTTTTTAGTTTACCATTGGTTCGAAAAAAACCTCTGTCCTAGGAAGAACCAGCAAGAAACCCAGCGGGAAAAAATATCAGAGCAACATTACAGTTATATTATAGGTGCAGCACGAATGAATCGGCTCGACGAGACCACGTTCACAATATTGAGTAACAAGAAGCGGAGATAGACCCTTTTAATTGGTAACAATAATGCATTCCAACTTAACCGTCTGATTAGATACTTTTTTTAACTAATCTAAGCCATTGCTTTACTAGTATCTTACCTGATGGTAAGCGTGGTAGAGTCATGCTGCAGCTATATTAGTAGTATAGTTGTAGCATCAATGGGTCGGCTCGACCGGGGAAGGACCACGCTCTCACAGAATACTAGCGTAAAACAGCAGCTTAACACTGCTGCGTTTCGTATGGTGAGTGTAGAGAACCGGAGTAAAAGGGAGTGGGAGGAATTGAGATAGGTATGCTCTTTCCTTCTCACTTTTATTTGAATACTTAACACCAAATGGAATATTAGACCCTTCTCGTCGACATGAAGGTGGTTCGTCGCCCTATTCATAAGACCACAGGTGACGCGTACAGTGCTCATGCGTGTTCCCAAACAAAGAAGGAGTGGAGAACTCCAGCCCCACTCCCTCAACGAGACGGAACCCCGCGACAGACAGTTATCTATGAAGATATATAACTATATCTCCACGTAAGGAAAAATCAATCTTTCCTAATATGAGAAAACTTATATCCAACAGGTTTGTTTGCGAGTTTTTTACATAGGCATGCTGCAGCTATATTGTGGTCGCAGACCGAATGGATCGGCTCGTCCAAGGTAGGATCACGCTCTCACAGAATACCAGCGTAAAATAAAATCTTTCGTATGGTGAGTGTAGAGAACCGGAGACCCCTTTTACTGGAAACGAGGCGTTCCATCTCAGTCCTCATTTTGATTCCTAATTGAGGATAAATGTAGATATTTTAACAGTGGTAGAGCCAAGTGGCGGCATTTGCTGTCGCACGGATGGGCCGGCTCGAACCGGGGTGGTACCACGACCTCACAAAATACCAGCGTGAAGTAGAGGTTTACCTCTGCGTTTCGCTTGGTGAGTGCAGGTGGCCGGAGGCCCTTTTTACTGGAAATGAGGCATTTCATCTTAGTCCTCACGGGTGACAACGCATCTGCATTTTGATTCGCAAACGAGGATAGATGTAGATGTCTATGGGCCGCAGCAACCACTTACCATCAGGTGGACTGTGTGCTCGTTTGTCACACTTATCCTATAAAAAAAAATCTATGGGCTACAGTATCCACTTGCAATCAGGTGGACTGTGTGCTCGTTTGGCACTCATATTCTATAAAAAAAACAGCTAATGATCAGTTTAACAAAGCGGCGGTAGCTATAAATGGCTAGCTTTAAATTTCAAGGTGCGCAAGGAATCCGAGTTTGGTCAAACGCCGCCTATATTAAAAATGTGTTGGTAGTTTTTGGCGGGAACTTCAACAACTATTTACATAGTTTTATATATTACTTAAATTATTGTTTAAAATTAATTTTGATACGTTATAGTGGATACCTTTTTACCCCTTATAATTACCACCTGCTGTTAAGTGGTTGCTGTGACCCATACACATCTATGTACATCCATCCTCAATAAAGTATCAAAATGCATATGCGTTGTCACCCGTAAGGACTAATATGGAATGACTCTTTTCCAGAAAAAAGAGTTTTATACGTGGTAGATTCATGCTGCAGCTATATTAGTAGTATAGTTGTAGCATGAATGGGTCGGCTCGACAGGGCAAGGACCACGCTCTCACAGAATACCAGCGTAAAATTGCAGCTTAACATTGCTGTGTTTCGTATGGTGAGTGTAGAGAACCAGAGACCCTTTTTACCGGAAAAGAGGCATTTCATCTTAGTCCTCACTCCTCACGGATGACAACGCATCTGCATTTTGATTCTTTATTGAGGATAGATGTAGATGTCTATGGGTCACAGCAACCACTTTCATCAGGTGGACTGTGCGCTCATTTGTCACCTTATCCTATAAAAAAAGTGACAACGCATCTGTATTTTGGATTTCAATAGGAGTTAGATAGAGATGTTTATAGGTCACATCATCTACTTAACAAAAGGTGGATTGTACACTCGTTTGGTACTCCTATCCTATAAAAAAACATAATTTCATTTGTGCCGCCGAGTAGAGGCGTAGCGTGGACTAATATAGACGTGGGTGAAGTCGCATCAACGAAGCCCCTTTTCTTTCGTTCCCAAGATCTACCCAATAGATCTATCCTACCAAACATGCTTTGACACGACATACCTACTCATATTTATTAATTCCTGGCAAGTCTCGTATTCCGTCAATCTAACGGTTGCGGTCTTTGAAGGTAGTTACAACGGCCTCGCAGTCGCAATTAAGAGGGGCTTCTTCCCGCAAGACCCTTCCCCCAAACAAACACGCTTTTAAATTCGTAAAAATCGTAAAAGTGATCAAATTAATTAGTCATCTGTGGTAACTTCTGGGGGTATCTCATTTAAAGGGGCCTCGTGAGGCCCCTTTAAAAGGGCCGTGGGCGAGCGCCCACGCTTAGCTATGCCACTGCCGCCGAGGTTCGAACTTCGGTTGCTCATTTCTTTAAAATTTTTAAGCAAACGTTCATCTCCTATACTACCACGGTTCTTCTGACATTTATAAACCTACGAAATGAATAATGAAGTCTATCAAAGACCCGTATATTAATGACCACGCCTTCTATTAAACCATACCTCATTTATCCAAGATTATCTATAAATCATTAGCGAAAACATTGATTGTGATACACTAATTCCTTATTAGTATAGTAGCACAAGGTTTAAAATTGCAGCGAAATATAGTAATAACTTTGTGAACTTATATGCGCCTCGAGGTAATTCAACCTTTTACTAAACATTTGATCTACAACCTAGTACGAACTCTACAATATTTTAATTCTTAAACAAAACGCTTCTAAAAATACACTCTACTTCCTTTGGTTTAAGATCGACAATCCTTTTTCAAATGCATAACGAACAATGTTAACTACACTTGTTCGAAAACAGTCGAAATTCAACTTTAAAGACGCTTTACATATTATTCATAGACCATTGCGTTACCTATAACACTGGTCGTTATTTCTCTATCAATTGAAAATCAACCTTGAGTTAGTGCACCTAAAGTTGATTTAGTAACGATCTAAGATTATGCAGCAAAATCTACCTATAGTATCAATCACAAATCAATAGTGACGTGGAACTGCCCAGCAAGAATGAGCCCTAATTGTTAGCCTCGCATTGTGATTAGCCCGATCGTGCGCGGACGCATTCTATACGCCCTTTAAAGATTGTATCTGTGGATTAGTAAGTCTGGACGGACAGATAGGTAGTTATTAGACTAAAAATAATAATCACCATCTCGCTTTGTCTCTGAGGTGTTTTGTGAGGTACCCATACTATTAATTAGTTGGCTTAGCTGACGTTGGCACCTATCGGGTACAGATTTTGTGATTTTCTATCCAGTCTCCAGTCTCAGTGGAGACAAGCGATCTGCGCAGAACCGGATTATAAAGCACAGGTGTGTGCGCAACGCAAATACAGGTGCACTCTCTATACTTCACGACCAGAGATCAGGCGATTTACGTGCTTTCCGATGCACGGAGATGAAACGTCACTGAATTTCTGACGGGTTTCTAATGAAAAGTTCTTGATAGAAAAAATCCAAGACCTTATTTAAGTTTTTTTTTTATAGGAGAGGGGGGCAAACGAGCATGCGGCTCGGTACGGCTCACACGGCGGTAGTCACTTACCATCGTAAGTGACTACCGCCGCCCATGAACAACTGCAAAACCAGAGAGGGAATTGCAGATGCGTTGTCGGCCTTTTAAAAAGGAGTAGGCTCTTTTCTTGAGGGTCCCAAGTCGTATCGATCCGGAAAAATCGCTGATGGTAATCGATTGCACAAGGAAGTTGTGCGAGGAATAAAACATCTTCTAAATCGCACAATGGTGGACCGCCAATTTATTAAGAATAATAATAAATAATTATAAATTACGTCCTTACTTAAGTCCGACCCGACATTCGAAACCGGGACCTTACGATTAACAGTGTCGCTCTCAACCAGTATACAATTGAGGCAGTAATTGATCGATTATATAATGCTAGTGGAAATCGAGAATCGCTTCGCCTTGATGTTTGACGAATGGTGTCAATGTAGATATTTGATAAACTTGTTTTATCGATTTTAAGTCGATTCTTAAATAAACATCTTACTTTTGATTACTGGTGTATTTTAAAAAAATTCAGTTGTTGAGTGATTACTACCATCGTCTATTCTCAACAATTTCTAACAACAAGCACACACACCTGATAGAAAGCAAATGTTATAGTTGAGCTATCTATGCCCGATTGCCAAACCAATATGGAGATGTCTAGTTACTAGTAAAAAGGATTTCCAGTTTTCGGCACTACGGCTCGGTAAGCGTGTCCTCCTTCGGTTGAGCGAACCAATTCATGCTGCAGCCATTAAACACTGCTCGTGGTCACTTGGAAGAGAAGGCCAAATTGGTATCTAAAAAGCTTGGCGTGCTAAGCAGAGCGGGACAATATTTCATGCCGGCACACCGCTTGCAACTTTACAAAGCGCAGGTTGGGCCCCACGTGGAATACTGTTCTTTGGACAGGGGCTCTCCAGTGCTAGCTCCTTCCGCTTAACCGCATCCAGCACAGAGCAATTCGAATCGTCGACGACCGAGTTCTTTCCAATCGGCTTGACTCACTGGCACTGCATAGAGATGTAGCATCTCTTTGCGTATTTCATCGCATAAAATACGAAAAAGAAATAAAAGGCCTCTATCAGGGGGCGTAAACTAAAACTTGTAGATATATATGAAACGGAACACAACTAGCGACATCTATCGGGCTGTGTCCGACATATGTAGAATTTTCAATTAATCATATATCCACTTTTGTCTTAAATACATACAATAACTTTGTTTTCACTTTTATGGTTTTTTTTGCGTTTAGCCATACGTTATACTCAGTTGTGTTTATCCCCTTGGTCTACTTGGGTGTGTTTGTTAATGCACTGAAAAGCTCTAAAACTTTGTTTTTAATTACCTTTACTATAAAATATTCTTATGTTTCCGGTTTTTCCCTTGTCACCAAGTGAAAATATTACACTAACCCTTCAAATGATAACTCTAATAAAGGATGTGCGTCGAAGAAAAAAGATGCCACTCGCGACATCTATTGGGCTAAAAGCAACATCTCTAATTTATGTATATTGGAAGATATGTTAAGTTAAAAATGTACCTATAAGTTTCCGATTTCGTTAAGTTTGCACAACAAAATAATATTTTACTTTTTAAAACGTAATTGTAGCAATTTGTAATATCTTGAAGGTATCAAGGGATTATGTTATCTATTCTACTCTTTTTTTCGTCAGCTCATAAAAGTCCATTCCACATCTAGTCGGATTAAATTTTTGTAATATATTTTTTTAAAGAATAGTACTTACATGTTAAATATTTTTAAATCATTACAATGAACACTATATATTTAAATTGATTTTATAATAGAAACAAATTTAAAATATAGTTCTCTACCAAATTTGTTATATGGTAACCTTTTCAAATGTGGATCTATAGTGACAAAATTTGAAGGGCTATATATTTAGGAGTTTTATTTATATATTTTTGGCCCCCTGGACCTAATACTAATTCTCCTGCTGCTTCTTTGACACTTCCGCGTCGCCTGTATGAGTATTTCCTGTTTTAAGATAATTACACTGCCATTCGAAAGCCAATTAAGCTCTTACTTTCGCTGTAATTCTTCAGTTTTTTTTAATATAATTAAAGCGCATATGTAGGCAAAGAGCACAAAATCGTCCATCTCAATTTTCCTTTACATAGCCGGAAAATAATACTGGTGACCGATACTTTACACTTGGCTTTGATTTTAACTTATTTTTATAATAATTATTTTTGCCCAAGTTTAATCAAGTTTGTAACCATAATAATCTATGGTCTCTCATAAGTACCAAAAATATCAATAAATATTCGCGTAAAAAAATATATAGCTGACGAGAAACATCCGCGCTCCATGATTTCTGCCGTCTGTGAACATGTTCATACATATATTAAATTTGATATACCAAAAATGTCTGCTAAAGAACATAGATACTAATTACTAAAGATCGTGAGGCCATTGCAATTAAAACCTCATATTTCTAATGAAATAAATTGCTGTTTCAAATCAATGCTTATCCAATAAAATTAAATCCACAAAGCACACCATTTCAAGTCTTCAATATCATGTAATCTCGTTTAGCGTATATTGGACCATAATAATTATTAAATCCTGTAGTTCGACTTAGCTATAGCATCAGGGCATGAAACATCTCATTTCCTTTTTAGGATTCCGTACCCAAAGGGTAACCAACGGGACCCTATTACTAAGCCTACGCTATCCGTCCGTCCGTCCATCCGTCTGTCTGTCGGCGGTGTGTATCTCATGATCCGTAATAGGAGACAGTTGAAATTTTCACAGAATGTGTATTTCTGTTGCCGCTATAACAACAAGTAATAAAAATTAAAATAAATTAAAAATTAAAAGGGGCTCCCCTACTAGAAACGTGTATTACGATGGTACGGAACCCTTCATGCACGAGTCCGACTCGCACTTGGTCGGTTATTTACATTTATACGTGGTACTGGATTAAGATTTTAACAATAGTAATATTTGGATTATACAATTATACTTAGTCGGATCATAAGTTCTGTCAAAACCTTATTATTAATTTTTTTTTAAAACTGCCTAGATGAACTTCACCAATTTTAAAAATATAAAGTTTTTGCGCTTCGAAAGCATAGACTTTGTATCTTAATGTCAATCCTCAATCTACGTTCGAAAGTGAATAAAAATTAATTTCTTTTTTATTTTCATAAAAAAAGAAATTAGTTTTCATTAATTTTCAAATATGGAATGGTCGAAGAAAGAAAATAGAGTAGCGGTTATCGCCAAAAGAGATTTTCAATATTCTACAAAAATTGAAAAAAACCCTACGATTTGTTTATCGCACTATCAAACGATTCACTGAAGATTCAAGCTTCGAAGATCGTAAGAGGACTGACCGGCCTCGTACAGTTAGGACACCCGCGATCATCAAAGCAGTGAAGGCGCTAATCCAACAAAATCCTGTTCGTAAACAAAAAATCTTAGCTCTTCAGATGGGCCCAAGCAGAACCACGGTTAAAAGAGTGATCAATGAAGACCTAGGACTACGAGCTTATCGTAAGAAGACCGGATATTTTTTTAACGAGCGTTTGAAAAAAAATAAGCTGGATAGATCCCGCGCTTTGTTACGACGGTACGCGAGAAAAAAACATTTTTAACATCGAAGAAAGTTATAATAAACAAAATGATAAGGTGTACGCCCACAGCGGTGAAGAAGCTAGCAGACGTATTCCGAGGGTTCAACGAGGACATTATCCTTCGTCACTCATGGTTTGGCTTGGAGTCTCATATTCAGGCTTAACTGAGATGTTTTTCTGTGAAAAAGGTGTAAAAACCAGTACCGAAGTGTACCAAAATACCGTCCTAACAAACATAGTGGATCCTCTTTCTCAAACAATGTTCAAAAACAGACATTGGATATTCCAACAGGACTCTGCACCAGCTCATAGGGCACGAAGCATGCAAAACTGGTTGACCGCCCGTGGAATTGACTTTATCGGATATGAAGACTGGCCCTCTTCTAGTCCAGATTTAAACCCACTGGATTGCAAGATATGGCAACTTTTGGAGGGGAAAGTCTGCGCTATACCTCATCAGAATTTGGAATGTCTTCGAGCATCTTTGGCTAAAGCAGCGGCAGAAATATATATGAATGTGGTGCATGCTGCGATTGATGATTGGCCGCGTCGATTAAGAGCATGTACCTATTCAAAATAGGGGAGGGCATTTTGAATAATGTAAATAAAATTGTATTCTTAATTAAATTATCTTTCATTTTCATATATAATTTCTATATATTTATCAAAAAGTGTGTCATTAATTTTATAAAAAGTTTTTGACAAAACTTGTGACCTGACTACGTATGTAGATACGTGGTAGAGGTTCGACCAGAGTAGGATCATGCTTTCAGAGAGTACCAGGAAAAAACCGGCGAATAAGCCTGAGACTCTTTTTACTTGTAACGAGGCATTCTATCTTAGTGCTCAGGGGTGACAACGCATCTGCGTTTTGATTCTTAATCGTGGATTGATGAAGATGTCTATGGGCCACATCATTCATATACCATCAGGAAGACTGTATGCTCCTTAGCCTTTCTTATTTTATAAAAAAAAAGTTGTTTATAATTAAAAGCGGAAAATTTTACTTTAATTAAACGAAAAATCCATAAAATTATTTTCATTTAGTTTGTAGCATTCGCTTAAATAGAACTACATTATGATTTCTTAGTTTTCGTATTCCATCGTCTAAATGCAATCGAATGTTTTCCAGGCAGCCGGTACACATCAGCTAAATCTCCGGACGTCAGCTGGAGACGACACGGAAAAGGTAGTGTTTGAATTCTGATGCTCCGATATTTGAATATTTAGAATATATTTCCAACATGCCTTAAGATTTGTTTCGATTTCATTTAAAATATAATATGATTTCAGTTTTTCCATATACATAAAATCCTATTGGGTTTCTTGCTGGTTCTTCTCAGGACAGAGGTTTACCTGTTTTGTATTTTAATACTGAATAAAAATTATTCTGTTCTATTCTGTTCTATAAATTCATTCAACTCATTCCTTTTTTCGGAGCAGTTTTTCAAACGAATTTGTTTTAGAACCATGGCATAGCGATTTACGGCTGCATCACGAATGAGTTACAACTCCACTGGAGAACTATACTGTCATGAAATATCAGTGTATTTTTTATATATGAAAGGACTAATTCGATGCGGTTCAACTGACATTATAAAATGCAGTGACTTACAACCTTACAACTGTAGTACCAGGGGAATTACAGGTGCGTTGCCGGTCTTTTAAAAAAGAGGCTCTTTTCTTGAATGCTCCTAAGCAGTATCGGTTCGGAAAAATCAGGTGATAGCCGATTCTACAAAGAATTGATGTGAGGAAGAAAACTTCCGGTAAATTGCACAGTGATGAACCGCCAATCATCCCGATGGTAGGGATGGTATCGCGAGATTTATATGTAATGGTGAAATTTACCGGCTGGAATTAGTCCGAACAATTTCTCTAAGCACTCCCCGTGGTAGATGCGGAAAAATATGCAAAAGGATGCAACGTCTCCTCGCAGCGCCCGTGAGTTAAGACCATTAAAAATTTCGGACGTGTACGATTCGAACAGCTCTGCGCTGGATGCCGTCGAGATTGCAACATCATAATGCTGCTGTGCTTCGTATGGCGAGTGATGAGAACTGATGACCTGACTTTGACTCTGAATTACTGATAACGAGGTAACCAAGTGAGTCCTCATGGGTGTCAACGCATCTGCTTTTGATTCTTACATGAAGATCGTTGTCTGTGGGCTACAGCATACACTTGCCATCAGGGGAATCGTGCCCTCGATTGTCATTTTTTATTTTGAGGCGGGAGTTAAAAATGAGTTAATATAAGACGTAAACGTATGTAGTACTCGTTTTTTTATTAATATTAACCCAGAATAGTCTGCTCTCTAGTGCATATAACACAAGAAATAACAACACAACGCTTTAATAAAATTAATAAACCTAGCAAGCTAACAGCATAGCAAAGTGGCGATGCAATCAGCTTTGTAGCGGTTTCTAACGGTTGCCGTTGAGCAATCAGTTTCAAAATAGGAGTTTCAGATGCCTGGGTGATCAGTAATCGATTGCTGAAAACAGAATTTGAAAACTCGAAACCGTTCTCGAGATAATCGTGGGACAGACGGACGGACGGACGGACAGACGGACAGACGGACAGACGGACAGACGGACAGACGGACAGACGGACAGACGGACAGACGGACAGACATCGTGAAATCAATAAGTGACTTCGCAAGCTTCGCCACTTAATAAGCAGTCGCGTTTACGACTACTAACCCTACGAGGCAGGCAAACAATTAACAATTAAAAACGCGAATTAAACAATCTGCATGAATCCAAATACGAAAACCAATCTTAATGTTCAATTCCCGATCAATGTCTAACAAATTATTAATTAAAACTCCCTTAGCTGGTGCCGCGGCCCCCCAGCCATCCGTCATAGCAGCCGCGCCCCGAGTGTCGAGGTAAGAGAAACCTCTTCTCCATCGCCTGAATTGATGGCAGCACTTTATTGGAGGTGGGACGGAGATCTAGAGTCGACTCCAGTCGATATCAACTGATATAGGACTAGCTTTTGCTGTACGCTGCTCTCGCTGTCTTGATACTGGCTAAGTTTTTTTTCATAGAAAATACATCAATTGTTGTTAGTAACGTACACTTGATTTAATAAGTGAAATTTGTGAGGGAATTGAAGTCCATTAATAAATAAATAATAATAAAATAACCCGGGAAAGGACCACGCTTGCACAGATTACCAGTTGCTATGTTTCCTATGATGAGTTGGTGAGTGATGTAAACTGGAGACACTTTTTAGTAACAACGAGGCATCACATTTTCAGTTCGCAATAGCGACAACTCCATTGCATTTAGATTCTTAATGAAGGGATATGCCCATAAACACACGCATTTAGGTATATTGGCCTTTATATCTCTATTTAGGATCTCTTATTTTGCATAAAATATTTAATACGGCTTTCCAAGTACTGCTACTTGGAGGTCAAGAGGCTAGTATCTTCCCATACTTCTAGATAGTAAAGGAACCCTCGGTTCTCACATAGAGTCTATAATATATAATATTCAACAGAATGGATAAAGGCATTTTCATCATATTAGCAATTATATCATCATATTAGCAATGTTGTCATTTGCTACATTTCCCAATGGTTTTGCAATTAATGTAATAAGATGAGAAATATTCTATTTGCATATTTTTTATTCATCATCATTAAAGGTGTACCTACTGTAAGTTCATTCAAGTGGACTATAATATCGTTTGTCACTTAAATTTTATAACAACAAAACTCCTCCATAAATCAAAGCATGTCCTGTGCGTTTGTCAGCTCCGTGCCTATTTCTTCAGATTGTCAATCTATCAAGTTGCGCTTTATTTAACACACAACTTGACAATACGGGGTTGTCCCTCAAGAAATTGAAAACTATAAATTAAATTAAGTCATAATATCTAAAGTATCAAAACGATTTATTCCCAGTCAAAACAACGAACAGACGGCACCGAACACTCGCATTACAACAAATCATTCAAGCGGAGCCAGTTCTGAAATGTTTCCATTCTTTTATTGATTTATTTCGTATTATTATTAATTTGAAAAAAAAAGAAGCGCTCACACACACGTAAGTTCACCAGCCAGTTATTTATTAAAATGTTATACACCCGCCCAATCTGATAACTCCTCTTTATTTATTGCCACTTTTTCTTTTTAATTTAGTTTTTTTAAGAACATCATCTGCCAAGGTTCTGTTGTATTCAGCCCTTCATTTATTTTATGGTATTAGATAACATTGCCGCGCTAGAATAAATCAACGTGAAGTTGTAAAATTAAGATGTCATAAGTCTGGTTTAGATTTGTTGATCATATATCTGCTTGCGACAGGCATATTAATATTAAATATATTATTTTATACGAACTACATAACTTACATGTTAAATGCATTAATATTTAAAGGTCATGTGTATTCTGACGATGGAAATATCTCATATATTTATATATATATATATATATATATATATATATATATATATATATATATATATATATATATATATATATTTATATATATATATATACGTATAAAACAGTATTTTTCGAAGAGAAATTCTGAATTTATTTATTATCTAAATACACAAAAGTACATTTTGAAAGTGTGTGAATTAGCAGGTCTCACAACTACTATGACCTAACTAACTTCGAAAAATGCTGTTTAATTCTCTCACATCAGCAACAAATGAAGTCATTTTATCGTGAACATCTCTTAATCATTGTGTTCTAAACGTCTATTAAGAAATAATTCAGGCAAATCGAATAGACTGCGTTACCGGTACCGTTTCAGCCTGTTGAGGTCCACTGCTGAACATAGGCCTCCCTATAGATTACCTCATACTGGCGATATTTGCCGTAGTTGACACGCTGGGCAAAGCGGGTTGGCAACTGTAATCATTATTAGGAAGACGCAGCTGCCCATCTCCTGATTCCCTCTGTCACCTCTTACGACACCCACGGGATGATATGGGGTAAAGATAATGGATGTTCTTGCACCGTCTCTACACGAGGTAGCATGAGTTTTATTTGGCACTATTATAAGATTAGCAATATAACATAATAGGTAGCTTAAAACAGTATTACGAAAATTGTCGTAGCTTTCAAATTCATTATTTGTCTAAGTTAATTATTTGATAACGTCTTTTGGATCTAACAACCTTTTTTTTTTAAATAAGACTTCTGTAATTTTGACGCAACATTCAAACAATTGAGCAATTGTCAACATTTGTCAATAACCTTTCAGTTTATTCACGTGAAAACATATTCGATACGAGAGACAATCATGCAGAGTACATTTGCACAGAGGTTACACCTATACCGAATAAAATACACGTCGACACAATATGTAGTTGTCAACGCTTGATAGAACCTGTCTTTCAAACTATCTACTCTGTTGACTGTTTCAGAACGACAATCGAACATTTTCCGTTATTGAAAATCCAACCTTATAAAAATAGACAAAGAGTGTTTTACACTGTTGACGCGTTAGTATTTACACCTTTTAGACGTTATTCACTATGGTACCTGCTTTTAAGCATTAAGATCGCCTTTGTATCGAATTTTGCAGAACCCATTGCTGCTTGTCTTGTATCTTTCTAAATGTCCTTCATTGAAAAACAGCAATGTATACAATAGCATAAATAGAAAACGTTCAATAGTGGAAGGTGAAGTAATACAGTTTTCGTTTGACATCCCTTGGGAGACAGGAGCTAGGTGTTGAGATGATTCTCAGTCGGATAGATCAATGATATGTCAAAATTGTGTTATACTTGTGGGATTTATGCAGGCCCGTTGCGGTAAGCAATCTAGACATTGATAGATTCTAGCGGAGGTGTGGAAACATCCCGTAGGTTATTCCCGTCGCTCCCAACTGGAAGTCTGTGTAAGATTTCGCGTCAGTGCAGTTTGAAAAGCAAAATGCGATGACGGATGGGCAAATTTAAACTTGTTCAACACATTAAACATTTATCATTTCGGAAGGTACATAAATTATAAATAATTTAAATGGGGTAGAGGACTATAAAGTATAAGTATTTCAACATCGTTCAGAGCGTTTTTATTTTGTTTAGTGATTATTAGCTGACTTCAAAAAAAAGGAAGAGGATCTTAATTCGACTGGAGGTATGTTCTTTTATTGTATGTACGTTACTCTATATCGATGTTACTTTTGTATTATACGTGGTAGAGCTACGCTGCAGCTAATATTATTGTTGTAGCACGAATGGGTCGGCTTGACCGAGATAGGGCCACGCTCTCACAGAATACCAACGTGAAATAGCAGCTTAATGCTGCTGTGTTCCGTATGGTGAGTATAGAGAACCGGAGACCCTTTTTATTGGAAACGAGGCATCCCATCTCAGTCCTCAGGTGTTATAACACATCTGCGTTTTATTTCTTAACTACCGATCCGCTCCGGGTTTGCACGGTTGATATGGTATGCATGTATTATACATATAAACCTTTCTCTTAAACCATTCTTTCTATTAATGTGAAACCGTATCAAGATCAACGAGGTGGAGGTAAAAATAGTTTATATTACAAACTATTCATTAATCAACTTAGGGTGACTTAAAATGAAAAAGCTATGCGATTCATAAATGGTTGTATTGGTATCCATTTTGTTTTCGTTTTAGTTACTGCAAAACGGCTCGTAAAAGAAAACGAATCGTTTTGAAATACAGAAACGCGGAATTAACTACAACTTTATTTCCATTCAACTCTTTTTCTCATTACGTGTAACTCTTCAGTCCTTGAACGCCAGTAAATTAACCATCATTGTCTCAAAACTTCTATCGGAGCGGGATCGGATCGCAAAACACCGTACCTGAATAACCCAATAATTGTGTACATAAATCATTTGAACGACTCCTGATAATTCTCCCTCGAAAGTAAATTTTTGGTCCAACTCATTGAAAGTAGCGATTTAAATTTTAAAGTTTAAATTTCGATGAGTAAGTGAATGTATTTTTAAATAAAGTCAGTCGTCATCGTTATTTAATCTAAATCAATTAATCGAATGATAATATAACCTATTATAAATAAAAATACACACTAGCCCATTATACAGAAATTAAAAAATACTTGTTATATCGTTCTTGTATATTCGTTCTTGAAATTGCCTGTATCGTGATAGTTGTAAGAAATGATTGAATCAGAAATCGACGGAATAAATATGTTTTATACAGTATCTCACCAATACAAAGGCAATTTAATTAAAAAGGTCATTCTTCTTACTATATTAAACATATGTTATTTTCTGTTATGGAACTTTAAAGCAATTGTCTTTTCGTTATACTGTATATTTTATAGGCTGCGACGCTGCGAGGTTTGTGTATTCGTTTCCTGTACGGAACAGATCCAGTATGGCGTATAAACAATAACTGTTCCAAGTCTGGATATTTGTTTACGCGCAATTTAAGTACGTAATACACCTCCATGATACGCGAGAAAATCTTAATGTGTAGGTCACTTTTTATAATTTTTATTTCGATTTTATAAACGGTTACCCGCAATCTAGGATCTACTCCTGTATCATGGAGGATGTTTACAAACATAAATTGCACAAGGACAAACATCCAGATACTTATTTCGTGTTGGATTCGGACCCACGCCACGGAGCCTCAAGAAAGTAAATCGGCTTCAAATTAAAATAATATAAATAAATAACTGAATTTTTCTTCTTCATGAAATCTCTTTTTTATGTATTTTTATAACATATATAATACACATATAAACATAGATATAAATAAAACTCGCTCGCCGCTCTTCACTTGGCTCCGACGTAATTCTCCCTCCGACGTAAGGGTAGGAACAGACCGGCGATAACGTGATACGTGCAAAACGCGACTTTTCAACCTTTTGTGGGGCAAAAGACGCGATAATGTCCGTAATATATGCGCTTTGTTGGGGGTATTTTTGCGTTTGTCACATTTTATATATCATCTCAAAGGAGTGCCCGCTTTGCCGTGTGCTTCTTCTTATTATATTTTAATTTAGTCGGTTCTCTTTTCAGCCCGTATGTGTTCCCGGGTTTAAATATACGATATTATTTAATAGAGAATAGAATATAATAAAAAAGAATGAACAATTTTTTTATTCTATATATATTAAAAGAATATTTGTTGAAAGTCATTTATGCTTTTACGGTAATTTATGGTTCCGAAAAAACCTCTTTCCTGGGAAGAACCAGCAAGAAACTCAGCGAGACTATTTTTGAAACAATAATATACAATATACTTACCTACTTATTTTAATTATTTTTTGGTAATATGGGTTACAAACCATCACACAGTCCACCTGATGATAAGTGGATGTTGTGGCCTATTATTTATTCTGTGCCTATCGACATTTATCCTCAATTAAGAATCAAAATGCGTTATCACCCCTGAAGCCTAAGATGGAATGACTCGTGTCCATTAAAAAGAGTCTCCGGTTCTCTACTCACCATACAAATCACAGTAGCATTAAACTGCTCTTTTAGGCTAGTATTCTGAGGCGAGGTACTTCCCGGTCGAGCCGACCCATTCGTGCTCTACCACGTATTTTGTCTGTCTATTTCTTCGGCACGCTCTGCAATCCAAACGGTTCGATAGATTTTAACACAGTGGATGTCGTAAGGTTTCTCTTAGTTATAGTACTGATATAGGGTATAATTTCTTTTTTATTTTAAGTAAACTTTTTACGTAGTCTGGTATTTTAGTTGGTGTATAACCGTTGGCCTTGTTTAAGAAGAAACGATACAGGTGAGGCATTCCATCTTCGTCCTCAGAAGTGACAATGCATCTGCAGCCATCTATGTTTGAAGTTGATTTCATGATGAAGGGCTACAGTGGTGGCCATAGTAAGCAAATCAGGTGAACTGTCAGTTATTTTGACACTTAAATTAAAAAAAAAAAACAACCACAAAATATATTTTATTTAATGAAAGTAGTTTTATTTAATGAAAACAACAGTGGTAGAGCCAGGCGGCAGCTTTTGCTGTCGCACGGATGGGCCGGCTCGAACCCGGGTGGTACCACGACCTCACAGAAAACCAGCGTGAAGTAGAGGTTTACCTCTGCGTTTCGCTTGGTGAGTGCAGGTGGCCGGAGGCCCTTTTTACTGGAAATGAGGCATTCCATCCTAGTCCTCACGGGTGACAACGCATCTACATTTTGATTTGTAATATAGGATAGATGTAGATGTCTATGGGCCGCAGCAACCACTTACCATCAGGTGGACTGTGTGCTCGTTTGTCACCCTTATCATATAAAAAAAAAATAGCTAAAACAGCAAATGCCATTATATTCATCATCATCATCATTACAGCCCTTCACAAGTCCACTGCTGAACATAGGCCTCCCCCAAAGAATCTTCTTGTGGGGGGACGCCCTACACTTCGCCTACCGGTACGAGGCTGCCACTCGAGAACCTTTCTTCCCCACCGGTTGTCGGTTCTTTGAGCTATATGGCCGGCCCACTGCCACTTCAGCTTACTAATCCGTTGGGCTATGTCGGTTACTCTGGTTCTACTGCGGATATCCTCATTCCTAAGTTTATCACGCAGAGAAACTCCGAGCATAGCCCTCTCCATAGCTCGCTGAGCGACCTTGAGCTTCCTCATCCGGCCAGCAGTGAAGGACCACGTCTCAGTTCCGTATGTCATCACTGGCGACACGCACTGGGTGTACAGTCTCGTTTTCAAGTTTTGAGGTATACCTGACGAGAAGATGTGCCGTAATTTCCCGAACGCTGCCCAACCGAGTTGAATCCGTCGATTGACCTCTCGGTCGAAGTTGGACTTACCTAGTCGGACTATTTGTCCCAGGTAAACATACTCGTCAAGAACTTAATTATATTAATATGACACAAATAAGGTTTTAATTTGTACATCTAATATAAACATTTTTTTTGTTTGTATTTTATGCGCTGCCACGTTCATTAGATTGCGGTAAAACTTAGGCATAGCACGATTAATTTACAGTAGGTGGCGCGCGTATCGTTCCGAAAAATTTATTTTATAGTTACTACTCAATTTCCATTAATGTATCATGATTTCTAATTAAACAATATAACCCTTCAAAGGAGACGGTCCAAAATTGTATGAAGCGTAGGCCTAGTTTTGTACTAGTATGGAAATAAATTAAAATAAAATATTAAACCACTTTTGATCATTCAAATCAACGAATTTGCCTTAATTTCAGTGCAGTTAATATTTTATTCTCACCAATAAATGCAACACTAATGGCGGATTGAGTCGTTTTGATTTGACGTTAGCTGTCATCTCTGAAATATACTCTCGGGTAGAATCTACTAGTTAGTCTGTGATATTCTCATAACACCTATAGCCCATCAGGTAAATTTATTATGTAAAATAGCTAAAATGTCTCGAAACTAGTAGGAAAGTAGGGCAAAAAAGTTGTATTTTTTGATCAAAACACGAATAAAGTGTATTATAGATTGTGTGTGTGCTTTTTTGCTCTTAAAACAACTAACGTTCTTGTTGATATTTGCATATCATAAATGCAGTTCAGGAGAAAACAAATGTAAAAAGTACTACCTAATTCCAGACAAGAAGGTTGTTGACATAAATCAACGGTGCCTACGCACAAAATTATTTCATTGCATTCATTAGTGTGTACTAATGCACACTTCACCTCAATTTAGTGCTAGATAGCTCAAAGCCGAGATTATATGTTAATGGAGGGTAACTCCGTTTCTCTACCCTAAAAAATCCACCCTGAAATACTACTTTATTGCACTAATTTTATAGAATATATTTAACTTATTTTACCTTAGAGTAAACAGAATAATCCTGAATACTAATTTCTGTTTACGGGTACAATCATAGATAATATAACTTATTTGTTATAATATGGTACATTACAGTTGTTACAAAATAATTGGCATCCTAAATATTCTGCTGTTTCCGGCGTACAAATATTTTCATATAACAGGTCCTCAGCGTGTCAGAGTATGCCTTGAGCCTTGATAGACATTTGAGGCCTGGATAATTTCATAACAAAGATTAACAGTCCTATGAATTATAGAAAGTGAAACATTAGGTCAATCATGTTTTGGATACTAAACATAAATAAAACAGCTTAATTTTTTATTTTATATTTATTTATCCTACTTCAAAATCCTCTCTTAATAAAATGCCATCCAGAATTGAGGCCGGTGCGGTTATAGAATTTTGATATCGAGCCCAACACAAATATTAGACAACGGTCATTATGTGGGCACAGCAACCCACTGTCTGTTGTCCAGAAGAGCAACTGCAATAATAACCTGCAATCATCTCATCCCAACTTGTCCCTTGTCTCTCCAACAGTATATAATATGTATAATAAGCTCTGCTCGAGTGATGGCGAGATATTATACGGCCTCTTATTAAAACAGTCTTGTTGTGATGATATTAATTGGGTCACAACTTATCTGCTACCCAGTCTTCGTTGACACCAAACATACAATATGCTGATAGTATTGGCATTAGGGCGCTGGAGCTCATTTTCAAGATTTGTTCCGACAGATAATTCTTTTAATACGTTTGCAAAACATTGTGGACATATTGGTGCATTTTCATCCATCTAGAACAAAACAATATTATTTTAATAAACTATATATATTGCAGAAGCGCATTTTAAACAGTGCAACATGTTTTAACAGGTGAACTGAAAGTAAATTACATCATATTAAGATTTTGCAGCCATTAAGAACTTATGTTGAAATTAATAATTATTAACAGACTACAGATAGAAGCATGTCATTCAAATGCTTTTAATAGCTTAAGGAAACATCTTTCTTTCGGACATACCTGATTACTGATTCAAAATGTGATTCTACAGAATACAGATGTCCGATATCAACGAAATCAAAATCTCACGTAAATCATTAAATCTGAACTATCACAACCAAGCTCGAAATAAATAAAAATATAATTTGACAGAAATGACATTTGACAAATAACCGTGTCTTTTTTACTTTTTTATGACTGGAAGGGCACCATCTTGTAAAACCATCAGAAACTTGGGATTGTATTTTTATTTGTTGCAAGTTATTTATTTTGATTTATTCTCTCCTTTTATTTTAACAAAATCCCTGAATTTTTCTCTTTTTTACGGTATATATATATACATAGCCTGGGCCAGAAATGGACCGTCTCCTTTAAAACGATATTTCTACAATTATTTCTTCTACGGTAACAACGCGCCAGGTAGTTAGTTATAAAAATTTTATTTTATTGTAATATACCTACTAACGAAAAGCTAAAAACTAAAATTATAGCCCGTTTAGTAGACGTTGATATGTCCTTTCAAGCAGTGGCGCGATCAGTTCCACTCAAAATTCACTTTACATGTTTTCTTTGTTTGCTCTATCTATATAAGACACCACATTCACAGACATGTTTGTACATTCCATTTGAGCTATAAAAACTCGCGTAAAAGAACACATATCAGACGTGAAACCTCAACGCTCCAGGAAGTCAGCAGTTTGTGATTATATCCTTGATGATCCCCACCATTGCATCAAATTTGATAAACACAAATCTATGCGAAAGAATATTGATTCCTACTAAGGATACGTGAGGCTATTGAAACTAAATAAAAATACATCCTAATTTTAATAGAGAAGGTGGCTGAGTACTACCTCCAAGATCAAGACTTCAAGATATCGGACTAAAATTAATAATTGAAAGCTGAAGATTCTCTGGGTTCATTTTGACATTTGGACGCCGAAAACCTCTGTGCCCCTCGTAACCATGCGAATGGAAATTAAATGGCCTTAGGCCGAAAATAATTTTCCTGCTCTGGATTTCTATCTTTGTGTAATTTATTTGTTTAAAACACAGAAGAATTTCCTGTATCGTTGAAAAAAGTTGGTTTGCAAAGAAAGAACACGGAAACATTCAGGGAATTAAATGGACAATTTTGCATTAAACCATATCTAAATATAAGCTAGAAATTCGAGACCAAATTCACACAGTTCTGTGAATCTTTTACTAAATCAAGCGTCCATATTATATATTGTGAAAGGTTCCAATACAGATCATAACTTTCATTATGTTCCTATTTACTAGTAATGAGGCATTCCATTTTCTTCAGTGGTGACAACGTGACACTTAACATCAGGTGGACTGTGCTCGTTCGTCACCCTTATTTAAAAAAAAAAAACGTTAAATAGCAGTAGTATTCAGTTCAATGTTATCATCATGGACAGAAAGTCGCAACGAGCAAAACAACTATGGACTAAAGCTAAACAGGTGTCGCAAGGATGAAAATTGAAAAACGTACTCCAACAAACAACTCCATTGCATCTCATAAAGCAAATGGCGAATAATCGTAACGTTTCCTTTTTATTCTTCGCGCCCGTCTAATAGATTTTCGTGCTAAGTGCTCTCTGAACAATTTCATAAAGAAAAAAAGTTTCAGTAGCGAGCGTCCCGCCATTCATTAAGGCACACGTACCAACTCTAGGGCGACGTCACGTGATGATTTAAGGGTCCGTGCAGTAATGGCGCGATAAATAACGCGGTCACAAGTTACACGGCTTAAGGTTGAACATGCACTTGCGTTTCGAGGCGGTCGAAAAACGTTGCACGTACTGTCAAGAAATCGACGACTGGCAAACAGATGAAAGAAATCGTAAATTAAAGAAGGAATCAAGAATCAAGGAATGCCTCAAAGCAGGTCCGAATCACCTGCATGCATCAATTTCCTGCATCTTTTACCAGGTCGTCACTCCATCTAGTGGGGGGGGGGGGGGTTTCAATTTTCTTACCGGTTTTATTTATACCTTAATTTCGTAGGTGTGTTGCGTCGATTACATATTTGTAAATAGTTTAGAATAATCAAACTTCTAATTTACTTATTAAATAAACTTTACTATAAATATATTATTAATAGAGACTTTATTATCAATAATTATAGCATAATGCTCAGTTTGTAGAAAAAATAATCTGAGGCTAAATGAGGCTAATAGAGGCTACAACGTATAGTCACATCAGCCTTGGCAACTCTAAGGATTTTCCGTAGTGAGTAGTTGAGTGTGAACTTAGCTGACAATGATAGATAGTTTGGATTATATTACATTTATTTCGAATTTCGAACACTTCTAGAAAAATAGGCAGTTAATATAAATGTTTATAAAGTTTTCATAGACGATTGAATTGTCACTTGTCTCAAATTTTTCTAGTCCAGGCTATCCCTATTGTTATTACAATTATTAAAAAATTTCTGCCGAATAAGTCTTCGCTTTTCCTCGAAATCTTATTTCTAAAAAGTCTTTAGTTGTATAATTTTTCACTGTTACATAAATTACCCAAGTCTGAAACACCGTAGTTTATCAATAAACTAACAGAAACCAGAAATAAATTTATTAATTTTAGAGAAGATTGTCCTTTGTTTTTCATTCATCTATTTATTGTTTCAAAGTTTTCCAGAATCAAGTTTGTAACGTAATTTTTTTTATATTTTTTTTTTATAGGATAAGGGTGACAAACGAGCACACAGTCCACCTGATGGTAAGTGCAAATTGCAGATGCGTTGTCACCCGTGAGGACTAAGATGGAATGCCTCATTTCCAGTAAAATTTACTCCAGTAAAATTTAAAATTAACAGCAAAAGCTGCCGCGTGGCTCTACCACTGTAAAAAATATATATAACTAATCTATCTATATCTATATAACTATCCACAATGTTTTTTTACTAAAAATAATTTAATTAAAAGAAAATAATTAAATTTTAATAAGTTTTTATGATACTTTTTTCTTATATGTGCAGCTTGATTCGATATTATACTACAATTGAACTTACAACAAGAATTTTACATGTCAGAAAGAATTTCTCCAAGTAATGATCTATTACTTATCTTCACGCACAATCCCTGACGGGCTAGCCAGAGAGAACAGATCGCCAAGTGTCACGATCCTTACATACCTCTTTCGCTTCTTTCAGATTCATTATCTTCTTCATACATGCACGTCTAGGTATCCGAGTACTCTTGATCCTCCCCTCTTCGAGCAATTTGCTCACATGGTCTTCGAAAGTTAGTCTCGGTCTACCTCGACACCTTTTAATATTAACTTCCGCGCTATATATTTGATCTATTCTATGACTATAACAAAAAATTTCGATCCTCTTTAGAAATCTGCAGATATGCAGATATTTTGAAATAGTATCTACGGAATTCTACGGAATTTCTTATACCAATCTACGGACTTGGAAAAATTCGAGTTGGCAACACTCAGCCACATTAACGACTAAGAACAAAGCAACTTCATAAGCATCCAGATTATTTTTACATAATAAACATTTTAACTGTTTACTGTCCTTTCTAATAGCTGTACTATTAAAATAAAATAACCATCAATCAATCTTTCTGATTTGAAACAAGATTCATGCATATATACCAAGACATAGCTACATTTGTTTAACTTCATTACAGTGACTGGGGTCTTAAAATTTTTCTAAAATATTCAATGAAGTCAGTTAAGGGATATTGATTTAAAATTATAATTCTCAGCTTAGTATCTCACTTGTTTGACATTTATTTTTATTCAGTTATGCTTAAGGTTCTCAGGGTAAGGTATACAAGAATGCAAGCTTAAAAAATATTGGTAAGTAGGTACTTTATAAGAAACTTTTCTCCTTTAGTTACTCTTTGTTTTCTTTCCTCTTTTTTCTGTTTTTATTTATATATTAATGTTAAATATGTAATGATATCCAACATTGATTACCGAACTTCACGTTACAATAACAATAAATGTTAAAAAACGTTATAAGTGTGTACGAAACCTAAGGTACCGGCGAAAATGGCATCACTTAGCTCTCTACTGCCATCTAGCGGCTATGCCGGCAGATATAGCACAATAAATCGCCTAGTTACTTTTTGATTAATTGTGTAGTTTTTCAAATGTTAATATTTTAAGTAGCTTTGCAATTTTGATATTTCCACAGTTAACTATTTTTTATGTCAACTGACCTAGTTTTTCAAAAATAGAACAATTAGGATCAATTTTATTTTCAATAATCGATCGTTCAATAACCATTTTAGTTTCAACTTCAAAATATAGATAGCGTTAACGATATGGTCGCTAACCACATAATATTATGTTCATTTAAATAGTTTAAATATTATGCATATTAAAAAGACATTTGTTTAAAAATTAAAAACGATAATTTCTGGGAATACTTTTTTTTTATTACCTAATTGAGCGATTTTTATTTATAGAAGGATAAATGTGTCGATTTTATTTTTGTATTGACATCTTAGATGAAAATATTTCATTAGTTTTCTAATAATCTAATAGATGGCGCTGCATATATGGTCTTTGACCATAATTCTAAAGTACCTAACTTTTACCTAAGGCTTCTCATAGGTGGCGCTAATAAAACTTGTTTTGTAGACAGCAACGAAGCAAAAGCAAATGGACTTGAAACAAAAAATAATTTAGTATTTTTTTGCTAATGTCCTAATGCCTTATTATACGGAAATTAGGATTAGTTTCACCCATACTAAGTTGGATCAATAAAAACGGATGCGTCTAATTTGTTTGAAATATATTTTTGATATTTACTCGTACTTCTCACTGCGTACCTACATATTTTCTTGAACTTGAAAATTTGTCAATTTCTTTTTAGTTTTTTAAAAAAATATATAAATATTTTTTTTAAAGAAGGGTAACAAACGAGCATACAGTCCACCTGACGGTATCGCGTAAGTAGGATAGGTAATACAGTGGACACTTCTAATTCTAATTGAGAACGAATCTTTGCTTATCGTATTAAGACGGGTCGGGAAGTCTGTCCTAATAAGCCGATTATAAATCCTTTAAACAGGAACACGAGGGAAGCATGTATTTTCTATTGTGTCGATTTAGTGTCGGAATCGAGTATCATCATCATTACAACCTATCACAAGTCCACTGCTGAACATAGGCCTCCCCCAAGGAATGCCACAAAGCACGGTCCCAAACCACCTGGATCGAATATGACAAAACATAATTCCATTTATGTCCGCCAGGGGAGTTGTTCTTCTGTACAATTTTAGTTGACGACGTTACGAAAACCTAGTGTCGAAAACATGATCTAAGAACACAGCACTGCATGAATACATCAACTTAACAACGCAATTATACCTTTATTATAACAACTTTATTACTTTTTTTTTATAGAAAAGGTGAAGGGACAAACGATTATACAGCTCACCTTATGTTTAGTAATTACATTTGCCCATGAACTGAAGCAATACCAGAAGAATCGCAGATGTGTTGCCGGCTACTTTCCGGAGTAAGCTCTTTCTTGAAGAGCCTTTAGTTGTATCGCTCCAGAAAAATTGGTGGCCCAGAAGATTGTACTTGGTAGGAAAGACTAGCACAGTATCATTATTGTTTCTTTTTATAAAATAAGGGTGACAAATGAACACACACTCCACCTGATGTTAAGTAGATGCTGTGGCCCATAGAAACATCTACATGTATCCTCAATTAAGAATCACAATGCAGATGTCACCCCTGAGGACTAAAATGGAATGCCCCGTTTCAAGTGAAAAGGGTCTCCGGTTCTCTACACTCACCATATCAAAAAAAGCAGCATTAAGCTGCTATTTCACGCTGGTATATTATGAGAGCGTAGTCCTTCCCTGGTTGAGCCAACCCATTTGTACTATAACGATAATGTAGCTGTCGCATAGCTCTACCACGTTTGGTGTGCGAAGTAAACAGTTTGGCTCGAATACGTGGTATGCCTCCTTCCTTTTCTATAGTCAGTCAAAACACGTGACCGAGTATAATTATAATTGATGACTCCGTAACTTAAGATACGGTTTCAGTTATACCGATTTACACCGGAACTGTCGCTGGCTATCTCAACGCCGGGAAATCTTTGCGGAACCGCCGAAGATTCTTTATCGTTGTTTCTCATCTCACGTCGCTAACTGTAACTCGTTAATCGTTCATTCGAATACAGCTCGTCAGTATTTTGTTAAGAAATAAATAAATAAATAACATGGGTAAATTATTTAGTTAGATGTAAGAACTCGTATTTTGTATCATTTTCAATGGATTCCTAAGCTCTATCTTTTTTCGACACCCTTAAATTTTTGATGGCTCAACAAGATGTTTCATCTTGTGTGCCTTGACAGTAAAACTAGTACTATTATACAGGGTTATTTTTCAAAGACTAGGCAAATTTAATAATTTAGTTCAAAATATAAATAATGATATACACTTTCTGTAGTTTCAAAAATACGCATAAAATGAGGTTTCTACATTTATTTGAAAATATCCGAAATTGAATGTGGTTTATGGGCAACAAAAACGCGCGCTCCTGTGTGTACGAGTCAATTCACGGAACTTTTGCCTACTATTTACTTTTACATTACTGCAAAGCCCATTTCCGGGTTTCCAATCTACTGCCTTTTTTATAATATCGGGTGACAAACGAGCACACAGTCCACCTGATGGTAAGTGGTTGCTGCGGCCCATAGACATCTACATCTATCCTCTATTACAAATCAAAATGTAGATGCGTTGTCACCCGTGAGGACTAAGATGGAATGCCTCATTTCCAGTAAAAAGGGCCTCCAGCCACCTGCACTCACCAAGCGAAACGCAGAGGTAAACATCTACTTCACGCTGGTTTTCTGTGAGGTCGTGGTACCACCCCGGTTCGAGCCGGCCCATCCGTGCGACAGCAAACACTGCCGCGTGGCTCTACCACTGTATGTCTTATCTTTAATTATATAGTAATATTATATTGATGTACAATGATCCTTTCTATAAAATGTTTTCAGCACACAGACACAATCTTACTAAGGAATATTAATTTGGAACGGTACCTGTTTGTTTATGTTAACAATAGTAGCAAAATGTAAATGTAAAATAATCTAACCGAATACGATGATACTTAAGAAACTTTATTACAGTGGTAGAGCCACGCGGCAGCGTATATGTATATGTATATATATATATATATATATATATATATATATATATATATATATATATATACATATATATATACATGCATAAAATATCTACGATAACAGCAAGGCTAAGATAAAACTAGAGAAGGAAGGTAAATATATTATAATAGGAAGAGGCGTACGTCAGGGCGATCCGCTATCGCCGAAACTCTTCACAGCCGTTTTGGAAGAAGTCTTTCGTCAATTAGACTGGGAGTAATGTCGACTGTCCGTTAACGGTGAAAACCTGTCACATTTGAGATTTGCCGATGATTTGATAATCCTCTCGTCATCGAGTGACGGACTGCAGGCGATGTTGATTAACCTGGTTAGAGAAAGTGGCAATGTAGGATCGGTCATGAACACATTAAAGACCAAGGCTATGACCAATGGCGAGGAAGAACCTATTCTGATCAATAATAACCCGATTGAATATGTTTATGAACTAGAGCCCAATGACTTCGTCAATCTTACTTACCGGTACCATGTAGCGACATCTATGGAAATGTATTAAATAAAGAACGATGTATTTAGGGCGTCAAATTTTCATATCGATATACATCGCAACCGCTTCCGTAGATAGATAATAGATGGAGCTAGAGTAGTCAAGTGAGCTCGGCCACGGTCCTTATTGCTTTGTAAGAGAGATACATCTATTTGGGCCAGATAATCTCTCCTGTAAATCTAACCTCAAAAGAAGTTGACAGACGCATTGGAAATGCCTGGAAACAATTTTGGTGTCTAAAAGAAATATTGAAAAATAACGATACTAACATAACCATCAAACGGAAACTCTTTGATACCAGTATACTATCTATACTCACTTATGGCTGCCAAACCTGGGCACTCGCTAAATCACACATTAAAAAGTTGAAACTTGCCAAAACTCTATGGAAAGGAGTATGATGGGTAAAAGACAATCCGATAGAATAAGAATCGAAACCATAAAGAAACACACAAAAACAAAAGATGTCACAATAATAATAAAAAAGTTAAAATGGAAATGGTCAGGCCATATAATTAGAGGAAAGGAGAAATGGTCCAAATCGATAATTAATTGGTTTACAGGTCATATGAAAAGGAAAAGGGGTAGACAATGTAGAAGATGGCAGGATGACATTAAAGCCATAGCAGGAGGCATATGGACGAGAACTGCTAAGGAAAAAGAGGAATGGAAAAGGTTGGAGGAGGCCTTTGCCAATAAGTGGCATACAGACAGGGTTGTCTATGTACTATAGTTAATGGAATAGCATTGAGAATGTAAATATATATAATACTAGCTGACCAGGCAGACGTTGTTCTGCCTTTTCCGAACGACCATTTGCTTTCCCAAAAAAACTCCTGAAATTAGCAATAAAAATATTGAGGGTCACTTATCGGGATAAAACTATCCTATCTCTTAAGTTGGACGAAACTGCACACAGTCTGCAAAATTTTTTTGAAATCGGTTCTATCTGTTGAATACTTACAGCAACACGTGGTGGTTACACTACTAAATTGTAGCTTATATATACGTTTACGTTTATATATACGTTTGTATTTTTAACATAGTGCCATCTATTAAATATTTACTCAATCCAGTCAACAGATATCGTCATCTGACAGAATGGTTGGAGCTAAGAGATAATTGTGACTGTCAAATAATAGACAAATAATTTTCAATAAAACAATATTGTATTGCGACTATTAATTGAGATGTAAGCTATCCTATCTTTTAAGTTGGACCAAACTGCACATTGACCAAAAATTTCATTGAAATCAGTTCAGTAGTTTAGGAGTCCATCGCGGACAAACAACATGACTATACTTTTTATATATAAAGAAGATATAATCCAGTGTTAGATATAGAATAATCCAGATATATACTGTAAATGAAATACTGTCTGAAATAAACGCTATTATTATTATTTGGGGTATCTATATAGTTTACCCATCTAGTTGAGCTGTATAAATATATAATTGTAAATGAAAATGATAAACATACATAAATATCAACAAAATAAAATAAATATATAACAAATACATAAATATATAAACCCAAATAGATGGAAGCCCTCGGCAGGGGAGACCAAACGGCCGAAGGTTAGGGGGAAAGGGAAAGAAACCAGCGGACGATGCGGGCGGTATCGAGGAGCACCGCCTTCTGCATTTGAGCTTGGAGTGATCCGTCACGGAGTCCCAGCCGCCTCAGATGACCCGAGAGGCTGACTGGGATTAACCCATTCCCAGAAACGACCACAGGAATAATTTCGGCCTGCAGACTACACCACATGTTGGTCACCTCGTGAGCCAGGTCCAGATATTTTGTCAGCTTATCCTTTTCGACTTTCACGAGGTTCTGGTCATAAGGAATTATTATTATTATTCATGCATGATATATCTAATTTAATTTTATGTTGCATATAATCCCGTCTCTAACCTAGTAGTAATTTTCCGTATCATATCTGACTTCATAATAGTTTTTTTTTTAATTAATTTTGTTATCTGCATGCCTATTCTATTAAAGGAATGCATTTATTATAGAAACAAATTACCATTTTTCTTTATAAACGAATATCGATAGGTAAAATCGATTAAGAAAATCACCCCCCCACAAAAAAAAACAATCATTACCAATTAATATAAACAACTTATTATTGTTAAATGACTGCATTATAGCGACTTTACATGCATAGCCGAAACGCACTCCGGCCCTCTTTGGGGAAAAACGACCCCATCAACCCCGAGTCCCGAGGCGAGTCGATCCAACCCATAAATAATAAACGGGAGCGGTGCGTCTGCAGATAATGGTAAAATACGGTCCGCAACCATGGGCGTCAAATCTTTGGCAGCAGCCGACCGGTTAGATGGATGTTAGAGTGGCTTGTTTTGATTGCACAGCTCACTGGTACTTATCGCTATAGGCTATAGGAAAACTCGGTTATAAGTACCAGTATATTTCCCTATAGGCTTCATAGGCACCTACTTATTTAAGTGCAATTTTTACGTTGATTAAACATTTATTTGCGGTAAAGGCGTGTTTTGTTGCGATGTTCAGAAGTGGACTTGTGAATTTTACTTTGGTTGTTATGATAGTTTTTTTTTATAGGATAAGGGTGACAAACGAGCACACAGTCCACCTGATGGTAAGTGGATGCTGTGGCACCTACATTTTATCTTCAATAAAGAATCAAAATGCAGATGCGTTACACCCTTGAGGACTAAGATGAAATGCCTACCATACGAAACACAGCAGAATTAAGCTGCTATTTTATGCTTGTATTCTGTGGAGAGCGTGATCTTTCCCCGGTCAAGCCAACCCATTCGTGCTACAACCATAATAGCTGCAGCATGGCTCTACCACATATAAATCATGATATGCAAATGATGATGGCTGTAAAGAAAACCTTGTGAAAAACTACATGTCTTGAAAATTTCAAAGCTATGACTTTAGAGGATATGTGAAATCTGTCAAAATGCAGTAGGAAAGCGCGGCGAACTCTTCCCTACCCAGAAAATATTTTAGAAATGAGAGATCTGTGATGAACAGTGGGACTTATGTAGACTACTTTTATTGAAGGACTAGCCGTTCCCCGCGACTTCGCCCGCGTTATTATTGGATTTCATGGGTTTCAATTTTTTTTGCGCGGAACCCTAATTCTTTTACTTAAATAAAAGTAGCATACGTTACTCGTTATAATAACAGCTATCAGCCAGTGAAAATCCCGTCAAAATCGGTCCAGCCGTTTCGGAGATTAGCCGGAACAAACAGACAGACAGACAAAAATTTTAAAAATTGTTTATTTGTTATAAGTACCGTAAATAGTTTCATATGCATTTAGTAAAAAGCTGTTATTTCTGCAATTTTCTGCAACTTGCAACTTTCTGCGAAAATGTGCCATTATCCATTAAATAAATGTGATAAGCCTATAAATCACCTTGATAAAGAAAATTTCAATAAAGTTGTCTTTAAACAAGCCAATGCTATTTTAAAAAGGGGAAACAATTATAAATACCTCGACAAGCATTACTTAAAACAACAACTTCCTGCGCGTGCGCCTTGATAGCACGCCAACGCCATCTATCAATCACCGGAGCACATTACACCTTTCATGTTGCCCGTGGCTAGTAATAGATGGCAGTATATGACGATAGATTTATTACCTCGCCGATATTTTTATACACCGGCTGATTAGATACGAATGTTAACAAACTATAGAATACTAAGCCAACGAAAGGTTTTGTTATTTTCATTATACTTCATTGTACTAATTTTTTATCAATACTAGCTGGCCAGACAGACGTTGTTTTGCCCTTTCCCACGACCTTAAATTCGCAATAACAGTCATGTTTCAGGATAAAAACTAACCTATTTCTCGAGTTGAAGCAAACAGTACACATAATTTATAAAATTTCATTAAAATCGGTTGAGCGGTAAGAAATTAGCGTGAACGAATATTGAACTTGTTATTCTTAATGCCTCTTTGCGAAACAAAATATAGCTTCAACGTCACAAAAGCTAAACCCCCCATACACAAGCAACGTAATACAAATCATATACAAGTCACTCGAACTCCTCGAAAGTGTACGCTAAAAAGACCTTCCCGCCCCGCCCACCGACCGCGCTCAAATTGTTCTCATATTAGATTTATCGGCGGGCCACGACGAAACATCGCAAGTATAGCAACAAAGGCAGTAGCTCATCCGTTGACAGCTTTATGATCCTAACAGTTTTTGCTAACAGCCACCTCCATCCACCCCGCAGTTTATTTATTACTCAAGTTTTATTAATTAGCCGCTTTCGAAGGATGGAGAGGTCACAATGGCCATGTTTCGTTGTGGCATGATTATTCGAAGTTTCTGGATAGGTTGGACGTTACTTTGTGATTTTGTTGAGCTATTATTGCAGTTTTTGGTTGGGGCCTTCTTTTATAGAATAAGGGTGACATTCGAGTACGCAGCCCACCTGATGGTAAGTGAATGCTGTGGCCCAAACACATCTACATCTATCCTCGATTAAGAATCAAAATGTAGATGCGTTGTCACCCCTAAGGACTAAGATTGAATGCCTCGTATCCAGTAAAAAGGGTCTCCGGTTCTCACTCACCATACGAAACACAGCAGCATTAAGCTGTTATTTTAGGCTGGTTTTTAGACAGGTTGTACACGTCATTTTTCTCTTTTGGTCAGACTATTGTAGTTTGTGGTTAGAGACCAGTCTTTTACGCCTTTAGGCTCCATTGCTGAGCACTGACTCCTTATTTCTGACAGGGTTATGAAGGAAGGAGGAGAGTCCGGTTCAAATGTGTGTGTGCGGACTTCAATATGGTATTTCTTAGACATTATAATTTTCCCACGATGTTTTCCTTCACCGCAAAGCACGTGGTAAATGAGTCATTTAATGACTGTGTGTCACGTGGTAGAGCCATGCTGCAGCTTTATTATGGCTGCCATATAGGTACCAATGCATCTACATTTTGAGGATAGATGTGGGTATCTTGAGGGGACAGAATCCACTTAACATCAGGTGCAATGTGTGTTCGTTTTGTCACACTTATTCTGTAATAAAAAAAAAATTGTAAAAATTACGGCCGTAGCTAGGATTGTCTATAATCGAGTTTTATATTAATCATTATCAATTAACATAACAGGATAAAGGAACGAGAGTAAAGGATCTGGAGCTGAAGTGGCAATGCTATAGATATATTATAGGCCAGCTATGTTATAGATCGATCGAAGAACCAACAACCGATGGCGAAGAAAAGTTTTCGAGTGGCAGCCTCGTACCGGTAGATGAAGTGTAACGCGGTCACCCACTAGATGGAGTGACGACCTGGTCTTATTGAGACATGCAGGAATTCTTCGTGGTTGGACATATACGGCCCGTTGCAACTTAAGCTTAGGTACTAATCCGTGATGTACCACGTATAATTGTATGATAAGCAGGTCTATGATATATTCCAGGTACTTGCGTGGTGTTAGCATCGAAAGAACGCTTAGTAAATCTTACTCGCAAAATTGACTGGCGATAGAAAGACCTTATAATGGCTTATGCTTAATCGACAAGCCTTTGTTGATTACCGCCTGCGAAAACTTAAGAGCAATTACTATGAATTTAATTTTGAAGCTATTTATGTTCAAGCGAACATGACCAAATTGTTTCTATCGTTTTAATTAATCGAAGTCATAAAGCCATCTTGATCGTTTAGTGGTAGTCTAAGAATATCCACTACCCATATCGTCCCATCGGTATCGTAGGAGGGAGAGGGAAACAAACCAGGAGATGGGCAGCAGCGTCTTCCTTAAAATATAAAACGTCAACTATAAAAATAAAAAAAATTGCGTTTACCAACCCATTTTGCCAACCGTAACTAAACGTAAAATAATATGGCAAATAGATTAAAGGTTTTTGGGATGTAGGATAGGTGTTTCTATGGGTATAGGACTCCCCCAGTTCATCAGTGAAATTTTGACAGGCTGTAATGGTATCGGTTATGCCATTTCGTACACGACAGTTGCAAAATATATAGAGATAGGTAGAGCCAGGCAGCAGCTTTTGCTGTCGCACGGATGGGCCGGCTCGAACCGGGGTGGTACCACGACCTCACAGAATACCAGCATGAAGTAGAGGTTTACCTCTGCGTTTCGCTTGGTGAGTGCAGGTGGCCGGAGGCCCTTTTTACTGGAAATGAGGCATTCCATCTTAGTCGTCACGGGTGACAACGCATCTACATTTTGATTTGTAATAGAGGATAGATGTAGATGTCTATTGGCCGCAGCAACCACTTACCATCAGGTGGACTATGTGCTCGTTTGTCACCTTTATCCTATAAAAAAAAACTAATAAATATCCAGATAGATATATTATCGACGATGGAGACCAGCATCTAAGGTAGAAAACTGCTAGTGTGGATCGGAAATGCGCTTGCGAAGCGAATTTACAGGATTTTGTTTATTATATATATTCGGATGGTGTGCACAGGAATTGCATAATTTAATTCCACCATCAGTATCCCTGAAGCCGATAAGCTCCAAAAACTTTAAAAGATCAGGAATAGAGACCGTTTCAAAAGCCTTTCTCAGGTCTAAAAATACGGCAAAAAGTGTATTACAGTATTTTTAGACCTGAGAAAGGCTTTTGAAACGGTCTCTATTCCTGATCTTTTAAAGTTTTTGGAGCTTATCGGCTTCAGGGATACTTCGCTAAACCTGATGTTCAGCTACCTTCATGAGCGCACTCAGCGTGTTCATGTGGACGCTGTGTTGAGTGACGAAGAAAATGTTATTTTCGGCATCCCTCAGGGTAGCGTCTTAGGGCCTACGCTGTTTTTGGTCTATATTAATGAGCTGTGCAAACTTTCTATTCCTCACGGTCACATCTTCTCCTATGCTGACGATACAGCTGTTACTTTTTCGGGAGACACTTGGGAGGAAGTGAAAATGCGTACAGAATCGGGACTTGATACTATAGCAGCCTGGTTAAATAACAACCTACTCTCATTAAACACGCATAAAACAAATTATATTTGTTTTGCTATTTGTAATTACACTCAACCACCAGCTAACTTCAGCATTAAAATACACACTTGCCAAGACAGCCTACTTTTTAATTGTGACTGTGCTGTTATTGATAGAGTGGACAAAACAAAATATTTAGGTGTTATTATTGACCAGAGACTGTCTTGGTATAACCATATTGAATTAATAACTGCCCGCATAAGAAAATTAATGTGGATTTTCAAAAAGTTACGACATGTAATAACCAACGAATTACTGAACAAAGTATATACAGCACTGGCTCAATCTGTTCTTACTTATTGTATCCCAGTATGGGGAGGAGCTTTAAAAACAAGATTCCTTGAGGTTGAGCGAGCTCAAAGAGCCCTGCTTAAAGTCTGCTATTTCAAACCATACCGATTCCCCACTACTGACCTTTTTAATTTGTCTGGTGTCTTGTCAGTTCGAAAGTTATATATTTTATTCTTATTGCTTAAAATTCACAAATCTACTAGGTATGAACGTGACAAGACAAACAAAAGAAGAAACGACTTAGTTCTATATACTGATCGCTGTAAAACGACATTTGCTTCAGTACAATATGAGAAAAGGGCAGTATACTTATATAATAAAATAAATAAAATCTTAAGCATATATCCATTGCATAGCATAGAAGTTAAAAAGAAAACAATAGAATGGTTGAAAACTTTAAATTACAACGAAACCGAAACACTTTTAGACAAAATTACTTAACTTGTTACACATAATTAATAATTTACTAAATATACCATACCTCAACATGCACACACCTCATACACATACACTACACAATCACACGACTAACACCAACGGATATTTTTTTGTAAAAATACTACATAAGTTTAACTGTAAGTCAAAAATCTATGTGTTACCCAAGTTCTAAACACTAATTTATATAAATGAAGGACGGGAAGAGCGGAGCCTCCTAACACAAGTTTCCTAACTTAAAAGGAGTGTTCCAATAATGTATTTAATTTTAAGTATGACTGGTTTGAGAATAAAGATTTTTGATTTAAAAAAAAAATACCATCGGACAGACCGTTCGGCCAGTCTCCATCCTTTCAATGTTGACTTACCACGCATTCGAATCAAATGGTTCGCTACGTCGTAAAGCAAAGGAGTGGAATAAGTTGCCATCATGTCTTTCCATCCGATTACGGAGAAGACAAGAGTGAATAGGCTTTTGTTAAGTCAGTGCGCTTCACCATCTTAGGCTACATCACCATTTACAATCAGGTGGGATTTTATTTATATTATATATTTATATATATTTCCTGCAGTATTTTAACTAAAGCTTTAAATTGAATAAAACTGTCATTCAATTCAAAAATTAATATTAAAAAACTGAAGGTAGCCGGGCTAACTGTGACATCGGGACGTCAAACATCTCAGTCCCCCCCGTGACCATGGGTTGCTGAAAAGCACTCGAAACGTCGGGAATAAAAATAATAAAATAAACGCGATAAAATCCGTAAAAAACAGTTTTATTCAATGTGTAGTGTTCGCGTAAATATAAGAAATCATTATGTAAAGTCTTAAACCTTCACTCTTACCTTTGCACTTACATTGTAAAAGGATAGAAAGACGCTGTCCGTTTATTTAAATATATGTTGTGTATGTATACTACTGCGTATATATTATATTTTAATATATATACACTTTATTTATGTATTATGTTTCGCACCTGTCAACAATTGTCTTTGGCAGCCAGGGTTGACGGGCAGAGAATGCCACATGGCATTAAGTCCGCCCTATGTACCCTTTACGTTAAGGTGTTACGTTTAAGTTTTTAAATGAATAAATAAATAATTTTACGCCTTTGTTGTACGCATTACGATCGATGGTTTTTAACGGTTTCGTAGCGCAGTGGCTAAACGTTTAGTCGCGGTGCAGCAGTGTCGTGGCTTCGAATCCGGCAAGAAGTGTCGCTGGTTTGGATCTGTCCTTGAGCAAATAATGTATGTAAAACACCTCCACAATACGAAGTGGACCGTTTGGTGGTATGTGGACAGCAAAGGTGTGGTGAATCGCTGAAGGAATAATGATTTAAAATAACAAATCAACATTTAATAATACTCTTCTAATACTTTTATTGAGAATCTACGATCCAGTAGAATGTTTTCTCTTCTAAAATGAAAAGAAAAACATTTTCCAGATAGCGGTCAACAACCTCAAGCATAGTGCCCTTAATCCCTAAATCCCTGACGTCTGTCCTTCTAGCATCAATCCCTCATCCTCAACGAAGTCTCCAACCTAAAGAGTACCTGTCTCTTCCTAAATTTGCATTTGAAATTAGAGTATTTCCATTTTAAACTTTATTTCATACGTAGAAAAGTTTTATTTACTAGAAGACAGACTTTTTTGAAAAAGGTACAGCGTTAGAAATAATTATGTTAACCTGTCATACTCGTAATTATTTTATTTTTATTGTAATTTGTTAAATGAAATGAAATCAATTGATCGAGAAAAATGTATTAAATTTATTAAGATGATCTTTTCAGTGTTTTGTTTTTTGGAAGTAAGGGTTACAACGCTTACCTCGTGATAAGTGGATGCTGTGGCTCATAGACATCTACATCAATCGTCACATAAGAATCAAAATGCAAATACGTTAAAACCCTGAGGTGAACCCTAAGATGAAATGCCACGTTACCAAGCGGGACTCTGATTGTCCTCAATCACCACATAAAACACAGCAGCATATTGTCAGTTTTTTTACTCTGAAATTTTATTTGATTTGCTATTTTATTGACGGCTCCGTGGCGCAGTGGCTTAGCAATGAGTTGTTGCGCTGGGGACCGCGGGTTCGAATGCCGCACGGAACAAGTATTTGTATGGCCTACAAATAATTGTTCCAGCTTTGGATGTTTGTCCTCGTGCAATTTATGTTGTGTTGTTGTTACGTGTGCTATCATGTATCATATGCTTGGTGCCCTTGGCTGCCTCGTTGGTTTAGTGATCATAAACACGACTGCAGATCATGTGGTCCGAAATTCAAATCCCGGGTCGGGTCAAAAAACAGTTATTGGGGGTTTCTGTCAAGAAATTCTCAGATGCACCCTCCTATAGTCAGGAAGCTGGAGGTGTTATAACCCCGTGCATCAGAAAGCCTTTGGCCATGCACCTGATCTCTCTCCGGTCCTGTCGGATTGCCGTCCCATCGGACTATAAGAGTGCGCTTGCGCATACACTCGCCCCCTTTCCCTAAAGGAGGTCACTTCCGATTCGGCAGAAAGGCCATACAGGCAGAAGCCAGTCCCAGGTGGTGTATAGTGGCTAGGCACTTAAGTTTCACAGTGAGTCCCACATAACCGCGCAGCCGGCTACGTGGTATGCTCAGAATATTCACCACCTCCCTCCCCCACTTCACCTTGCTTCTGGCCGCCAAAACAACATTCGTGCACTGTAATCCTCTCCAGTGCAAATGGCTAACCTCCGTTGAGATGGACCGCCGTGATCGTAGTTCAGGCTGGTGGACATTGGCTCTTCCTTGCTCGAGTCAACTCATTTGTGTTACAGTCGTAATTCTTAGTTATTCTCCGTCCTTAGGTTTGAGTTTTGACTCCATTGCGTGTAATGGTGTCGTAAGATAATCCACTACCCCATACCGTGCCGTATCATATCCCATATACCCACATCGAGCCGTAATAGCTCTGGGGCTAAACGCTCCCAGTAAGTTTAACAGTATACGAACAGCCTGCGTACGATCTCCACCGGCATCTATGAAATTGTTGATTGCAATTTTCAGTGCCGCTTTACACACTGGACACTTTCCCTAACCTTGAACGTTCTCAGAGATGAGGAGAGGCTTGTACCTACGAGTGGGATGCGTACAGATTGTTACTTTACGTCTTATGTCTATTGCAGGTGTTTTAAGATGCGACATAGGAAATTAAACAGTCTCCTGTTTAATTGCATTAAACAGCAGCATCTACGTAATATCAACTCAAAATAATAAAATACTGTAGTAGAAAACCCGTCTGCCAAGCAAGGCTACTATGGCAAACCTCCCAAAGAGGCAATGTGTGGAGCCTATCTTCAGCACTTTAGATGGATGAATGAATGAATCAGGTACCTATCATCGTCATCATCATAAGTACAGCCCTTCACAAGTCAGACCTCCCCCAAGGAATGCCACAAAGTACGGTCCTGAGCCTTCTGCATCAATCGACTTCCTGTATGTCTTATCAGGTCGGGGAAAAATGTCACAATAAGTATGCATACTTTAATAAAGTTACATTTTAATAAAACAGAATAAAAAATATATTTAACGTGTATAATCCTGACCCTCTTATTGTTTAACGGACATTAAAAACGAGTTTCGAACTCGAATGTTTTAAATTATGTGCAAATTTCTAGAGTCGGTCGTTCCTGTAACATCCAACAGTACTTGAGCGATGGGGGCGCGTGGCCACAAGGGGGCCTTTCATCATAGCCCCCAAGGAGAACGGGTTAGATTTGGTTTTGGACTTCGTAACAGAATCATGCATTTAAATAACTAATCATTTTAAGACCATTGGAATATTGGTGTGATATATTGATATATTGATCGATGAGTCGTGAAACGAAATTAAATAAAATGGGAAATAAATTTTTCGAATTTTTATACTTTTTTAAGTTCTTGCAACATCAGTCCCCAGACACCCATTAAAATTAGACTTCTGTAGTTAAAATAAAAGAAACCGTTATTTTTTATTTTATTACAGGGTTATCATCTGATTGGGCATCGAATAGAATAGAATAAAATAATTTTTATTCAATTTTTTTTTATAGGAGAGGGGGCAAACGAGCATGCGGCTCACCTGATGGTAAGTGACTACCGCCGCCCATGAACAACTGCAACACCAGGGAGGGAATTGCAGATGCGTTGCCGGCCTTTTAAAAAGGAGTACGCTCTTTTCTTGAAGGTCCCTAAGTCGTATCGGTCCGGAAAAATCGCTGATGGTAATCGACTCCACAAGGCAGTCGTGCGAGGAAGAAAACATCTTCTAAATCGCACAGTGGTGGACCGCCAAACATCCAGATGGTGTGGATGGTATCGGGAGTTCTGCCGCGATGTGCGTTCGTGAAATTTGGCGGCTGGGATTAATCCGAACAATTCCTCAGAGCACTCCCCATGGTAGATGCGAAAGAAAATGCAAAGAGATGCAACATCTCTTCGCAGCGCCAATGAGTCGAGCCGATCGGAAAGGACTCGGTCGTCGACGATTCGAGCCGCTCTGCGCTGGATGCGGTCAAGTGGAAGGAGCTGGCACTGGGGAGCCCCTGCCCAGAGATGGGAACAGTATTACATGTGAGGCCGAACCTGCGCCTTGTAAAGTTGCAGGCGGTGTATAATATAGATTATTACATAATACTTATTGAAAGTATTTTTTTTTATTTACCACTGGTTCGGAAAATACCTCTGTCCTGGGAAGAAGCAGCAAAAAACCCAGCGGAACTTTTTTTTTTCAAACATATTTTACTTCACAATAATTTCGTTTATAAATTTTTAAATGGTTTTCATATATCCAGCATGGTAGCGATTACCTTATTCCCAGTGGTTATTTTCATTTTTTTATTTAAAATTATAAGTTGTGAATTTAGTAGAATATTTACTTCTAAAACTTTCTCTTTTAACAGTCGCAAATCATTTAATGAATGGGCGACAGTAGGGATTTATAAAAGTAGGCGAAGGTTATACGAGCTTTATGATGAAAGATCATATAATAGTAGTGTTATATTTAGAGATTATGTAAAAACATATTCTAAAATATTTAAAAAAGTGTGCTCCACTGCTAAGGCTTTACATTTAAGCAACAAAATTAAAACTGCATCCGACAAAATTAAAATGACCTGGAGAATAATAAATAGTGAAACGGGCAAGGTCAAACCGCGCAACTCGGATTTTCAATTGAATATTAACAATAATTTAACGCGATCTGATCAAGAAGTTGCTATGGCTTTTGAGAAACATTTTACTGATGTTCCTTTTTTGACAACAAAATCATTAAATTCTTCTCCTACTGTCGCCGAATCATTGCTCAAATAAAATGTAAAGGCTTGTTCTAATACTTTTAAATTCCATAGAGTACTGCCAAAAGATATCGTTAAATATTTTAAAGCTATTGATGTTAAGAAAACGGCAGATTTATGGGGGATTTCCGTTAAAGTTATTTTATCTATAATAGATATATTAGCACCTTATCTAGCCACTATATTTAATATAAGCGTCGAATCTGGTGTGTTTCCTGATTTAATGAAACATAGTAAAGTCATACCTATATTTAAATCTGGTAGTACAATAGACCCCGCCAATTTTAGACCAATTTCTGTACTACCAACATTAAGTAAAATTTTTGAAAAAATTATTTTAGATCAGATGTTAAGTTTTTTTAATATTAATAAATTGCTACATAAAAATCAATTCGGTTTTACAAGGGGTCGCTCGACAACTGACGCTGGAGTTGAGCTTATTAAACATATTTTTTGTGCATGGGAGAATTCAGAGGATGCTTTGGGTATATTTTGTGACCTTTCCAAGGCCTTCGACTGTGTTCACCATGAGACATTAATCAGGAAGCTACAGTACTATGGTGTCAAGAACACAGCGCTTAAACTTATTATTTCATATTTAAGTAATAGAAAGCAGAAGGTTATTATCAATGGTAAAAGTTCTTCCGGGTCACCTGTACTAATGGGTGTTCCTCAGGGCTCGATTCTCGGCCCATTCCTGTTTCTGGTGTATATTAATGACTTACCTCACCTTGTAGGGGATAGTCATGATATAGTATTATTTGCTGATGATACTTCCTTGATTTTTAAACTTAAACGTCAATCATTTAAATGTGACGAAGTGAATAATGCTATATCAAAATTAGTGCATTGGTTTAACGTTAATAATCTGCATTTGAACGGAAATAAAACTAATTGTGTTAAATTTACAACAAAGAATGTTAAAAATCTGAATACCAATGTGTTTTTAAATGGGGAGGAATTGAGCCCTGTTGTATCTACTGTTTTTCTTGGCATCACTCTTGACGCAAAGCTTCAGTGGGGCCCCCATATATCCAAATTAGCAAGCAGACTAAGTTCTGCAGCCTATGCTGTAAAAAAGATTAGAGGTCTCACTAGTGTCGAGACAGCTAGATTAGTTTATTTTAGTTATTTCCATAGCATAATGTCTTATGGGATTTTGCTATGGGGAAATGCGGCTGATTCAGAAATTATTTTTGTTTTACAGAAGAGGGCCATTAGAGCTATTTACAGTCTAAAACCGAGAGAGTCTCTTAGAGATAAATTTAAAGAAATTAATATATTAACTTTGGCCTCTCAGTATATTTACGAAAATTTAATGTATGTTCACAAAAACAAAGATAGTTTTAGTAAAAAAAGTGATATACATTCTGTAAACACTAGGAACAAACACAAGCTAGTGATGCCAGTTTCTCGACTCCACAGAGTCAGTAATTCATTCTTGGGGCAATGTATACGCTATTACAACAAGGTCCCGGAAAGTGTACAGGTTCTCTCTATTACCAAGTTTAAATGTTTTATTAAGCTGAAACTGTATAAAAAGGGTTATTATAGTATAAATGAATACATGGTTGATAATAACCCCTGGGAATGAGGTGGTCGCTTCCAAGCAGTTTCTAAAATAAATTTTGTAAATAGTTCGTAATCATTTATATTGTAAAATTTATTTTAAAAAAATTGTCCCGCTGGGTTTCTTGCTGGTTCTTCCCAGGACAGAGGGTTTTTTTTCGAACCAGTGGTAAAGTAAAAAATGACTTTCAATAACAATTACACATGTAATGTATATTGAATAAAAATTATTCTATTCTATTCTATTCTATTTATGTTTTTTTGATATTATAATAACCCTTTTTGTACAATTTTTCTTTAATAAAACATTTACACTTGTTTATTGACAAATTTTGTACATTTTCTGGGATTTTGCTGTAAAAACATTGCCCCATAAATGAATTACTAATTCTGTGGAGTCTAATAACTGGTATTACAAGCTTATGTTTGTTCATAGTGTTTAAGGTATGAACATCTTTGTTCTTATCAAAAACATTTATGTTATTATGTACATACATTACATTTTCATAAATATATAATAAACATAAAATAAAATGATAAATATGCATGAACACCTGGGGGTGACTGACATAACCCAACGGATTAGTAGGCTGAAGTGGCGATGGGCCGGCCATATAACTCGAAGAACCGGCAACCGTTGGGGAAAAAAGGTTCTCGAGTTGAGTCGAGTTCTCGCCACTACAAGGTCCATTTTTATAGCAGAATATTACATAAACAATAATAACCATCATCATCATCATTACAGCCCTTCACAAGTCCACTGCTGAACATAGGCCTCTCCCAAGGAATGCCACAAAGTACGGTCCTGAGCAAAAGTAAAAGTCACTTCACCAAAAAAATAATAATTTCACATTATGAACTAAGTGCCAAGACACTGTGATTAACCTCATTTTAGTATTTGAAATTATTTTTTTTAATTATTTGCAGTCCGCTTTTACTTATAATTAAAATTTTATCGAGCAGTGTGAGAGTACACAGTGTCAAGTTAACAACTATGATGTCATCAAAGTGCCTTCATCCCCTAGTTCTCACACCCTTATCCCTTAGGGGTGAAACTATTTCTCAAAATTGAAAAAGATCAACCCTGACTAAAACCCTATTAATTTTACTATACCCTATTTATATAGCCTATTTGATTATAAAACATTAAAAGCGGTTCACAATTCAACTAAAAAACGAAAAAAATACCTGTCGAAATGCACGACGTTTCCAAGATTAACTGCGTCGCTATTTTCTTTCACGTGCTTGCTTAATGTAGCTATTAAAGTCGTTAAAATTATTAAGAGCTTCTTTACGTAAGTATTTAATTTAAATCATTTTTGTAGTTTGCGAAACAAGTTTCTTTGAAATTGTATAGTTTTAATTGACGTGAGAGAACTTATAATTAATTACGTGTTGCCGTGGTAACTCAGAGGTTGGGCCTTTAATTGACATATACGCGTGCAGTGTTTTCGATCCTATGCTGGTTTGGGACTTATATAGATATATATAATATAGATATTATAAGTCCTAAATTTATATGGGATTTATAAAAGAACATTTTTATAGGATAGGGTGACAAATGAGCACACAGTCTACCTGCTGGTAAGTGGTTGCTGTGGCCCATAGACATCTACATCTATCCTCGTTTGCGAATCAAAATGCAGATGCGTTGTCATCCGTGAGGACTAAGATGGAATGCCTCGTTTCCAGTAAAAAGGGTCTCCGGTTCTCTACACTCACCAGACGAAACACAGCAGTGTTAAGCTGCTATTTTACGCTGGTATTCTGTGAGAGCGTGGTACTTCCCCGGTCGAGCCGACCCATTCTTGCTACAACTATAATACTAATATAGCTGCAGCATGGTTCTACCACGTTTAAAAATGTGCCAACTGTGTTACTTGCCTAGCTTATAGCTGTCTTATTGGTCGTAAATGAGATTTTTGCTCTTGAGGTCCCGAAATCAGAGAATGAGTATTTCTGTCAAGAAATTGTAAGCAGCAGTCCAGAGACAGTTGACAGTGCTTCACTCTTGTGCCTCGAAAATTATGTAAATCCGTTGGTCTTGCGCCGAGGTATTGTGAGGAATAAGAGTGCAGCTGTGCTTGCGCGTACACTCAGGCATTATAATTCTCTCTTGAGCAGATGTATTGTTGTAGAATGGCCGCCGTGACGGTAATTCGGTCTGGAGCATATTATTATTATTATTGCCTATCATGACGTAAAAGGTGACTAAGGTTTTGTGATTAGAATAGCATAGAATCATTTTTATTCAATGGTAATTACAAAAATACTTATTGAAAGTCATTTAAGTTTTACTACTGCTTCGGAAAAATCTTCTGTCCTGGGAGATGAGGAAGAAACCGGTGGCTGATCACTAAGATCTAAGTCTTAGAATCTTAGCGGTCAGCTACCGCAGAGTCTATATACCTGAAGATGCCGCGTGTAGAGGCGAAACACGTATCGTATTGTCGTCAGTGGTGTGTCCTTCCTAGTGTAGTGTAGATTAGTGGTGACGGGAATAGTGCACGCAATTGAGGGAGGGCGGGAGGTACTCCTCAAATAAGGTGAGACACATCATTTTAATTTGTCGAGCGGATGTACGCAAGGTAATTTTTACCAACTTTAAAATGTGTAGAGAATCGGAGACCTTTTTACTGGTAACGAGTTATTCTATCTAAGTCCTCGGGGGTGACAAGGCATCTAAATTCTGATCCTTAATCGAGGATAGTAACGATGTCGGTGGACGACAGCACCCACTTATCATTAGATGGACTGTGTTGGCGAGTAACCCTTATTCTATAAAAATATTTTTTGGCTAAAAGTTTTTTTTTTTGCTTATTACAAGCCAGTGCTTGACCACAATCTCACCTGGTGGTAAGTGGTGATCCAGCCTTAGATGGTAAATCGCACTGTCTTAACATAACAAAAGCCTATTCACCCTTGCCTTGAAGATGTCCAGGAAAGATAGACGCCGGCAAATTATTCCACTCCTTTGCTGTACGCATTACAAAAGACGAAGCAAACCGTTTGGTTCTAATGCGTGGAATATCGACAGCAAAGGGATGAAGACCCGCCGACCACCGAAGTGGTCCAAGTATCTTGCTACCGTTTCGACTATGTCTACCACCCAGGAATTACAGGTGTTGCGCTATGAATATGTATGTCTGTATGTTGCTCTAACTGGAATTAATGTTTGGAGTTTTACGTACTGGTTTGACACGGGCTCGGCGGTAAGGGGGTCATCAAAAAGTAAACCAAAGAAAACTCAGTCTCAGAAATATAATAATTGACGTGTTGATTATGATTTTAGGCTTTTAGGATTTAGGATTTTAGGCTGAATCTGAATGACAGGGTGAGAAATAGTGTAATAAGAGAAATGTGTGGTTTGCAAGATGATGTTGTGACTAGGATTAAGAAAGGAATGCTTCGGTGGTTTGGTCATGTAGAAAGAATGAATGAGGAAAGAGTGACAAAGCAAATTTATGTTGCAGAGGTGAATGACAGAGTCGGGAAGGGTCGCCCTAGGCGAAAGTTTATCGACCAAATTGGCGATATATTGAAAATGGGCCAAATTAAGAGTACCTTTAACCGACGAGCGTGTATGCGTAGGTATATGGATGTGGAGGAAGCGAGAGAGGTGTGTCAGGATCGTGCCAAATGGAATTCCATAGTCTCTGCCTACCCCTCTGGGTGACAGGCGTGAGTGTTTATGTTTATGTTATGATTATGATTTTTTTGACGTGTGCATAGATTTATATTGTTATATTTTTATGGCATATTACATTTATCGTTCACTGTCATAGAAATCTATCCATATCCACTGGATGCTTAGCGGTGCACCACTGTGCGTTTCGCCTGGAATTTTCTATCACGCATGACCTCATTATGGAATTAATTGTCACCGGCTGCTTTTCCGGACTTTTCCTTAGTGTTAAAATTAAAATTTAAAAGCTGAAAGTGTCATCAGGACGTCAAGCACCTCTATCCCTCCGTAACCGTGGGTTTTTTTATTGGATAAGGGTGACAAACGAGCACACAGTCCAACTGATGGTAAGTGGTTGCTGCGGCCCATAGACATCTACATTTATTCTCGTTTGCGAATCAAAATGCAGATGCGTTGTCATTCGTGAGGATTAAGATGGAATGCCTCATTTCCAGTAAAAAGGGCCTCCGGCCACCTGCACTCACCAAACGAAACGCAGAGGTAAACCTCTACTTCACGCTGGTATTCTGTGAGGTCGTGGTACTACCCCGGTTCGAGCCGGCCCATCCGTGCGACAGCAAAAGCTGCCGCGTGGCTCTACCACTGTTAAACGCTGTTTTGTGAAACGCCGGGAATATAAAAGTGTAAAAGCTTATAGGAATATTTATAAAAACATTTATTTACATAACATTGTGTACAATATTATTTATACAATATTAAAAACTATAATTAAAAATAAACTAAAACTAAAAACTTAAATTATCATACAGTTTTACTCCGATTAAATTATAATATACAATGTAATAACAAAGATTAAAATAAAATTTATTTTCTTTAATCAAACGAGCATCGCAACTACGATTCTTTCTATATCAGTGACAAACGAACTTACAATCCACCTGATAGTAAGTGTCTAATGCAGTCCATAGACGACTGCAGCCAATTTTAAGCAAGGAAGTCTAACAGGTGCGTTGTCACCTCACCTCAGTCTGAGATATTACTAACTCTTTATACTTTTAAGAACACGGCACCACTGCTATTTTGCGTCAGAAACAGTATAAGACGATAGTTCTTGCCAAAATGGACTCCTGGGCAAAAAACGAAGTCTACCACCAAGATGGTATCTAATACCAGGTAGGCCGAATGTCCGTTTGCCTATTGCTGTCATTCGAAAACCCATTAACGAGACCATTGATTTTTACTTATTAATATTGTTTCATTTTTATAATTGTCACTAAATATCGCTGTAATACCGGAATTACGATGTTGAAATTTTTTTGTAATAACATAGGATGCGACAGTTAATAATTAATTGAGTGCATACAGTTGTTTGCATTATTTAACACGTTAAGAGGAAAAGTTAAATTAACGTAATAGTCAAGGGAGTTGAAAAATTATCCAACAGTACACTTGATGGCAAATATCTTCTTCTCCAGGAACACCTATAATGAACCTAATAAAATCAATACTATGGTCTGCAGTTGTTTTGTCATACCTGATGACTAAAATGGAATTCCGCGAATTTTGTAAAAAAATTCGTACAGATATTGCCAATAAATTTAGTCATTACTTTTATCTGCATATTGAAAATTATTCGATAAAACTTGATCATAACGCTTAAAAGAACCTAACGTTTAATACTTACGACTATACTTTGTTAGTCGTATGTCGGGCATGATAAGTTTTTGGTTGTCCGCCCGAAGGAAATATGAAGTAATAGTAATACCTAACCTACATAAGACTAAACCCTCTCGTGATGCTACGATATAAATTATCTGTGAACGAGATTGGCTACTTCCCGAATCACTGGTTCTGATGCTCTACTTTAATAATATATTACTCTTCATGTTTTCCCTTATTAAAAATCATGTAATATATTCATTCATTGTTTTTATGTATCGTATTGTTACATTTCATGCGTCAATTATTGTAATACATTTTAAAAATTATAAATAGTATCTTAGCTTTTCTTAAAATATGTTATAGCGTTATATTGCGATGTTTTTTAAGATTTTGACGGCACCTTAAGCCAGCAGACATTTAATGACAATACTACGATAATATTCCAAGTTTTCAAAATACCAAATATCTTGAGTTTCACTTTACCATCGCAGCACTTGTTTCATTGTGTTGTTTATAGAATAAGGTTAAAAAACGAGCACACATTCCACTGAATTGTATGGTGGAGGATGTGGCCGAAAGTCATTTAAGCATTTAATTCTGCATTTAGATTAAGAATCTAAATGCAGAACCGTTGTCTCCCCTGAGGGCTAAGATGGAATTCGAGTAAAACGCATATCCTGTTCTCTACACTCACCATACGAAACACAGTAGCATTAAGCTGCTAATTCATGATTTTTTGTGAGAGCGTGGACTTCCCCCGGTCAAATCGACCCATTCGTGTTTCAACCATATTATAAACAGCTGCATTATTACGCTACAACGTGTAAATCGTTTCCCCTAATAGTTCACATGCGTATATAAATTATTCAAACGATGGTACAGGAGCAGCAATCCACCAGCGGTCAAGACCCCGCCAAAACTCTCGATTAAAAAAAAAATTCTAAATTAAAATTTAAATCTTTTATAAGGACATGGTTTTTGAAATGTCAACGTTTTAAAGTATTAAAATATTAATTATAATGAAGCATTTATTGTATTAAAATATGAATTTTAGTCAAGTTAAGCATTCTTCATACATATTCGACAGTAAGGAGCTAAGCCACGATAATTTTCAAGGGGCAGGCAACTTAGCGCAGACTGAAATATTGGCATGATCACTACATCATACCAGCAGATATTGATCATTTACCGTACTGACGGCTGGCCGGTGATTTATACCTTGGTGGAATTACTTTTATATGTGCTGTCATCTACTGAGGACTTTGAACTATATTCCATAGTCAGAAATGTTTTTTTTTAATATAGAAGAAGGGCAAACGAGCATGCGGCTTATCTGTTGGTAAGTGATTACCGTTAATGAACAAGTGTAACATCGGGCAAATTGCAGGTGCGTTTCCGGCAATAATGAAAAATAGTTAGCTCGTTTATTGAAGGTCGCTAAGTCTTAACGACCGGAAAAATTTGTCGGTGGTTAACGAGGAATCGTTATGGAAACATAGAAGTCCTGCGAGAAAAACTCGTAGTCAACTCGCACAATGGACCGCCAAGCACCCAGATGATGTGGATGGTGAGTATCATCGCGATGTGCGTGAACTGGTGTATTTTTGTGTATTAAATGTCGGCACATGTGAAATATTGGTGGGAACGATGTAACAAATGTTCTGGATGGTGATATTAACTCAGGTATTTTTATCCGCTTAGGGGCCTTGAGATATTATCGTCATCAACTGTATCTTTCTATTTTTACGTTACGTTAGCTATACATAGCACGAATGGGTACATTCGACCGGTGTAGTACCACGTTCTCATAGAATACCAGTGTGAAACAGCAAAATAATGCTGCTGTAAATAATTTTCAAGTCGTTCAGACGTTACACAATCACTAACAGATGCATCGGCGATAATTTATATAAAGACTAGTTTTTTTTTTAAATAGAACAAGATGACAAGCGAGTACACAGTCTACCTGATGGTAAGTGGATGCTGCAGCCTATAGACATATACATTTATTGTTAACCCTAAGGACTAAAATCGAATGTCTCGTTAAGGTAAGAAAGTTTGCCGGTTCTCTACATTCATCATACGATACACAGCAGCAACGGATTAAACTCAGCTGGGCAGCGTTCGGGAAATTACGGCACATCTTCTCGTCAGGTATACCTCAAAACTTGAAAACAAAACTGTACAACCAGTGCGTGTTGCCAGGTCATCACCTATGGAACTGAAACGTGGCCCTTCACTGCTAGCCGTATGAGGAAGCTTAAAGTCACTCAGCGAGCTATGGAGAGGGCTATGTTCGGCATTTCTCTGCCTGACAAACTTAAGAACGAGGATATCCGGAGTAGAACCAGAGTAACCGACGTAGCCCAAAGAGTTAGTACGCTGAAGTGGCAATGAGCCGACCGTATAGCTTGAAGAACTAACAACCAATGGGGAAGAAAGGTTCTCGAGTGGCAGCCTCTTCCGGCAGGCGAAGTGTAGGGCGCCCCGCCACTAGATCTGTATCTACGACCTGGTAAAACATGCAGGAAGTCAATGGATGCAGGTGGCTTGGCATCGTGCTTTGTGGCATTCGTTGGGGAGGCCTAGGAGTCAAATTTAGTATAATGATTTCTTATATTTACGCGACGACTACATATTAAAAAAAACTATTTTTTAAGGATTTTATCGCGTTTAATTTAACTTTTAATGCCCGACATTTCGGGTGGTTTACAGCACCCATGGTCACGGGGGGGGGGGGGGGGTACTGAGCTGTTTGACGTCCCGATGTCATAGTTAGTTACCTTCAGTTTTTGAATATTCATTTTTGGTCCGATCTACGCAGAATGAGCTTATAGTATCTTGAAGTCTTGTAGTGGTATGCTTGGGTTTGGTATAACTTAATGATTTTCAAAATAAACCTGTGAATATTTTTGTTTTGCATTAATTTTACAAAAACACTTATTTAAAATGGCTGAATGTCTGGACATGTCCTTGTCAGTATCAAATTTGAATGAACTTATGAAAAAGACTCCACCTAACTTTGTCTGTACACGTGTTAAGAGGAGAACGGACGATGATTTTCTATCCGATTTTAACGCCATTAAATATGAAATAAAACTTTTGGTGTTATTTGTAATGTCAAAAAATAAAAAGGAAATTAATAAGATTAGTCCAGATTTGTCAGAAATTAAGGGAACCAATAATACAATTGAAAACCTAATTCAGTTGCTCATGGCACAGAATGAGAAATTCAAGAAGAAAATAGAGAAACTAGAGAAAGAAGCACAATAAGACAGATATTATATAACGGTTGTAGAGAATAAGATTGAAAATTTGCAGATATCCAGTCGCAAATCAAATTTTGAACTTAAGAATGTTTCTAAAAAATATGAAGAGATGAAAGAAGACTTACTAGAGATGGCTTGATATACTACATTTTAGACACATATTCATTTACACACCATTATCTCACATTGTATTATGAACACTTTACTTTTGTTCCCTTTCAATTTCTTCATTGCTATTCTTAAAATATTTATACTTCTGTATGAAAATAACGAGGGAAATATTATTGTTACTTTCCAAAAATATATGTATAATCAAAGACAAATAAAGCTATCAGCCTTAAAATTGCATATCTATATGATAGTTACCTCAATACATTGCATGATATACATTGTACCAATATTGCTTAAGCATTATTTAGTGATATTAGAGACGTACCTTTTTTATAGGAGAGGGGGCAAACGAGCATGCGGCTCACCTCATGGTAAGTAACTACCGCCGCCCATGAAAAACTGCAACACCAGGGAGGGAATTGCAGATGCGTTGCCGGCCTTTTAAAAAGGAGTACGCTCTTTTCTTGAAGCTCCCTAAGTCGTATCGGTCCGGAAAAATCGCTGATGGTAATCGATTCCACAAGGAAGTCGTGCGAGGAAGAAAACATCTTCTAAATCGCACAGTGGTGGACCGCCAATCATCCAGATGGTGTGGATGGTATCGGGAGTTCTGCCGCGATGTGCGTTCGTGAAATTTGGAGGCTGAGATTAATCCGAACAATTACTCAGAGCACTCCCCATGGTAGATGCGAAAGAAAATGCAAAGGGGTGCAACATCTCTTCGCAGTGCCAATGAATCGAGCCGATCGGAAAGGGCTCGGTCGTCGACGATTCGAGCCGCTCTGCGCTGGATGCGGTCAAGTGGAAGGAGCTGGCACTGGGGAGCCCCTGCCCAGAGATGGGAACAGTATTCCATGTGAGGCTGAACCTGCGCCTAAACATATAAATGCTAAGATAGGTGATTTGAAAATTTTCTGCCAAAACAAGAATTTTAGTGACTTACCACTTAACTGATATGAAATTCGAACCGGATATTATAATTCTAACCTAATGCTAACTTAATGAAATTAAACCTATACCTATTGTTCAAAATTACTCTGGGTTTCAAACTTCTAAACATATAAATAAAAGTAATGGCCTATGTCTCTAATAATATTATAATAAATGTTAAACAAGTTATATTTGCCCAATCATCTTGCTTAGAAATAAATGCTTATAACAATATAATTCTAGCTATTTTTTGATCTCCTTCAAATAATGCAGATTCGTTCATAGACTTCCTTAATATATATTTAGAATCAGTTAAAAGAAATAATAATATAATACTAACAGGCAATATACATCTTATACCTTACCAAAACGAATTAACTTACAAACTGAACAACCGTCAAAATTACCTAGCCATGGTAATTTCTCACGGTATCGTTCCAGGTCATGGTTTTCCTAGGAGATTAATGAGATATTTGGATCATGCCATGATTAAACTGCACAAGAGTAAATTATCTGCAGATATTGCTGTTTTGAACACTACTATAACTGACCACTATTCAATATTTCTTTGTTTATCTAAAGTAAAGTTAAAAATGACAAGTAAAAAAACGAAAACAACTATCGATTTTGGTAAGGCCCTTGAAACTTTAAAAACTAAACACTTAAATGAATTATTATTCTTGAATGATACAAGCTTTGTATTAGACATTTTGATAAATAAAATATCAAATAGCATTTCAAAAAACAAATGGGCTATAAAACCGTGGATAACACATGGCATTTTGAGGTGCGTTAGAACTCGGAATAAAATGCAAAAACAGTTAATGTTCGCGCCAAAGCGCTAATGTCGAGAATCGACGCTAGATGGCACTCGGCTCGGCGCGATACGGGATGAAGTTCGGCCGAGCGTGTTGAGCGGTGTGTGTCGAGAACTCACTAGAAAAAAGGGCAGTCCAAATTGAGCGCTACGAAAGATGGCACGCTGTCATTTTTTCGGGAAATCGGAAGCGGAATACAACACGCGCATCTAGGAAATATACGGTTTAGGATACGTAACGCGCATTAATTGCTTGTTAGCTTCACCCGGGACTTATTGTATCTAACTCAGAATCTGTATAAGTGCATTCGACAATAATAGCTAGTGCGGTATTTAATATTCTAGAAATAACTGTGGCCACGCAAAACGGTAGTGACCTTTGATCCGTACGTTCTGTGTTCGTTTCGCGGGTCAGGCGGTATAACAAACGAGAGTTAGTGGCTTCTGTAAGGTAGTTAATCGTACGACAGAGTTACTGGACTGTCATCGTGACTGCGAAGAAAGTGACGTGAGGTGGAGAGGTGCTGAGGTCCGAACTGCTGCAGAGGGTATCGGTCTAATACGGTCCATAACACTACCAGCCACACCCAGATACACATCACTGACCCTTACTTTCCTAGCACTATACAACCACATGCGACCTGACCGAATCCTGAGGGACCAGTCGCCTTGGATAGAGGTAAGTAAGCTCCGTTTTAGAGAATAGAACGCCCCCCCCCTGATTGTTTATTGTAATTAGAAACTTTCCACCTTTGGCCTGTAGGAGGCCCGACCGGCACCTGCTTGTAGATTCTTCCTCTATGGGCGCGGAGACTCTACTATTGGATAAGCAGCTGCTGGCCGTAACATTTGGTAGCAGAGCGCGATTCTGGGATCGATTCCCGGTCGATCCCGACCATAGTGTTTGATAAAAATTAAACAATTTTGGTCGCAGGGAGCGTTAGGTTGATTGGTTTAATTTTGTGTCTACAATCACGCACGTCCGTAATACGTAAAAATATATTTTTTTAATTATATACGTAATAATAAAATTCTTTTCTTTTGTGGCTTGCTTTTTTGTTGTTAGCGGGTAAATTTGAAAAGCCGCGCCCGTTTAGTGCGCAAGCGCGAGTTTGCGTCATGTCGGTTAATTATCGTTGTCGGATAGTCGTAGTGGATTACTTATCGAAGGGTCGATTTCCGAGCTAGGCATTTTTTGTTGATCGACCGTGATGTGTATATTCGTTTATGTATCTTTCGTATTGTAATTTGTATTTGAACTAAAGAGTAGTAATTTGTATTTGTGTAATTTCTATTCAACTCGATTTGATAGGAACTGCATTTGTTAGCTGTTAATTTTTTTTTGTATTTGTTATTTGTTATTTTTGTAATTTGTGCTCGAGCCGCGTCGTAATTTGTATTTAGGAGTGATGTCATCGCCCAAGCTGCTAATCCGTTGCCTGCAGACTGAGTTACGCTGGGCCACCAGCGCCCATGTTTTGATAGGTCGACCGGATAGGGTCCATAACTTGATGAAGCGGTTCGAGCAGGTCGATGCTCGAAGGGCCGCAGTGGAGGAGGCTTACGCTGAGCTCGAGGATTCGGATGTGGAAAAGGGAGTCCTGGACTCCTGCTTCGCGGACTACGAGCAGTTCTTTTCGCTCACGGACGAGTTGATCGAGGCTGAAGGCAGGTATGCCGAGGAGGCGCGTGAAGCTCGGATGAGTGGCCTGCCCGAGTCCTTTCAGAAGCAGGCTCAGCCGGAGCTGTTGGGACGACTCCCAACTCTGGACTTGCCAAGGTTCTCCGGGGTCCTTTCCGAATGGCTGACCTTCGTTGGTCTTTTCGACAGCCTAGTGGACGCCCGGAGTGACTTGACCCCGAGCCAAAAGATGGCGTACCTCCTGGCCTCACTGGAGGGGGAGGCCCTGAGCGTCGTCGGCCATTTGAGATTGTCGGACGACGCCTACCAGACTGCCCGGGACCTCTTAGCCAGAAGATACGCCAACGTTCGGCGAATTGCGGACGAACATGTTAAGCAGCTTCTAAGCCTCCCGCTGCTTAGTGACCGGGCCAGACTACGTCCGGACCTGTTGGATCCAGTCTTGGTGGCCTGTAATACGTTGAGGCGGCTGGATTTACCAGTGCGCGAATGGGCCTTTTTGTTGCTCCGCATCGAGCTGTCCCGTCTACCTCTCGACCCTCGAATACATTTTGAGGAGAGGTACGGCGGGGACGAGGCCTCCTATATTCCGTACTTCTATGACCTGCTGCGGTTTTTGGAGGAGCAGTGCCGGCAGATCGAGCACGCGGCGGGCACCGTTGACGACTTACGAGCCGTGCCCAGTGAGAGGCGGAATCCGCCGGGCAAGTCTTCGTCAACCCCCCGCCCTCCCCCCCCCCCTCTGACGGGCGACGCTCGGCGCACGCCGGCTAGCCACCAGGCCCCTAGGTTTGAAAGGGGTCTGTTCCCCATTTGATGGAGGCGGCCCTAGCTAGCTGCTGCCTTAGCTCCTACCACGGCCGCCTCCACTGAGCCTTAAGCCGTCAACAGTCCGCTTGTCAAAACGTTCTGTTGCCGAAGGCCTCAGTGAAGGCGTACAACCCGAGTGGCGACTGTTAGCGGTTTGCACTCTATTAGTCTCGGGTTCAAGCCGTGTGGCCTCCACTTGATGGTGGGAAGATTAGGGCTCCCCTGGAGCGTTGAATCACGCTGTCAAGGGGTATTAGATTTTGGTTTGGTCGAGTACTTAATTAACGACGCTTTAAATTAAAATTAAAAATGCTTTTGGGTTTTCCGCGAAATTCATATTTGTAGCGGTTGTGATTAAAATATTGAATTTAAAATACTCCTTAAATGCTGCTGCATATGTAAATATATTTGATCACTGCGTTTGTTGTTGCACGGAAAATTTAAATTAAATTGCGTGCCCTTTTGAATGCTTGTGCGTATGCTTTGTAATTGTATTTGATTGTTGCGTCTGTTTGCTGAAAGGAAAGTTCGAATTCATTTGAGATTGAATGACGCGATTTGGAAAATTAGGTATATGTTTTGTGATAGTGTTTAATCATTTTGCTTTGTGAAAAGGATAACGCTATTTGGGCCGAAGGGAATAAGAGTCAATTCTCTTTTGGTTTACATTTTGTTGGCACTGTCTAAGATATTTATTTGAAATGAGAAATGAGAAATAGGGCTGTCTCTTACGTTTATTGTTTTGTTTACTTTGTCAAGTTGACCTATGTGCATCGGTGATTACTTTGTTTTAATTAATTCTGTAATTGAACATTGATGCTTTTGAAAAATTAGTTGAAATATGAGAATAGGACTACCTGCCTAAAGGGCTATCTGGTTTGTAGAATATCAGATGGAAATCAGCTGTCGCACCATTTGGTAAATGATTATAGGTGGATGGCTTGGTTTTGCCTACTTGTTTGAAAATTCATACTAGGGACTATCTGTGCGTTTCGTTCAGCTATCCACAGACGACGTTCATGGGGAGTTTGGGGGTGCTCTCTGCACTGAAGCTTACGAGGTCCCTCTGGGCCGCTTCGTGTCGCGTCGCTGTTTGCAGACCTGATCCGGTCGGATTGCGGAACTAATCATAGGAGCGCAGATAGGTGTTTGAAGGAGGTCGTCGGACTTCTGTCTAGGACTTATTTATGTGCTGCGATGTCCAGGAAGGGAATCCAGTTGAATAGAGGTAAGTAACCTCCGTTTAAGATAATAGAACGCTCCCCCCTAATTGTTTATTGTAATTAGAAACTTTCCACCTTTGGCTTGTAGGAGGCCCGACCGGCACCTGCTTGTAGATTCTTCCTCTATGGGCCCGGAGACTCTACTGTTGGGTAAGCAGCTGCTGGCCGTAACAGTTAAGAAAGGAACACTTCAACATTATCCTTACAATAAGCTACAAAATATACAGAAACTTTTGTACTTAATTAATTAGAAAACTCAAAAGTACATATAAAAGTAAACAACTATCCGCTTCAGTTAAAAATAGTATCTAGTAATCTTTGGCGCAATATTAACAATTAAACAAATTTTAAGAAAACAAGAACAGACTGCACAAAACTTTTACAAGTAAATTCTTCCCCTCTTCATGCAATTAATTTAGCCAACGAGTTTTTTCGTTAATATTGGGTAGGAATTTACTAGAAAATATTTTGTCAACATCCAATCACAATTATAATGATTTTCTGGATAGGAATGAAAATAACCTAAAACTGTTTGTGCCGTTAAAAACAGATGTAACAGAAGTCCATGATACACTCATAACTCTTAAAACCAATAGTGCCCCGGGTTGGGACTGCATCCCAACAAGTTATATCAAAGGCTACTAACTATCGCCCGATTTTTGTATTAATTTCTATTTCAAAAATTTTAGAAAAACTAATAAATAAAAGATTATTAAATTATTTGGATAAATTCAATATCTAATACTAACACTCAGTTCGGTTTTAGACAGAGAAGACGCAATGACAGCAATAACCTCACACCTCACGGATGCATTGGTCCGTGGAAATAAGTGTCTTGCAGTCTTCTTGGACCTAAAAAAGCATTCCACATGGTCGTCACCCCCATACTTTGCTTAATAAACTGGAGCTCATTGGTATCAGAGACGCGCCTTTAGAATTATTTAAAAGGTATCTATCAAATCGATTACAAAGAGTTAAAATATGTTATATGAAATATGGTCAATATGTTAGTAAAATAATACTCTGATATTACGTATGGTGAACCGCAAGGCGGTGTACTTGGGCCTACGCTGTTTTTAGTTTACATAAATTAACTGTGTGATCTAAAGTCTAAACAGCCCGCGTTTTTTCCTACGCTGATAACACTGCAATAGTATTTTCAGACAGAAATTGGGATTCAATACAAATTTAATCAAACCAAGCTCAGTTACCCTCCGAGCTTGGTTTGATTAAATTTGTATTTTGACTCAAGTCTAATTTATTCACTTTAAATGCACAAAGAACCAATTATATTTGTTTCACATTAACTAACAAAACTCCACCGGATACTAATTTTGTCATAAAAATTCATACATGTGACACTAATAATGCTAATTGTCTATACCCATCTATCGATAAAGTAAATAAAACAAAATATTTAGGAGTTATTTTAGATCAACGACTATCTCGGTTTGATCAGATTGAACTTGTAAATGTGCGAATTATAAAACTAAATTGGCTTTTTAAACAATTGATATGAAGCTTCTAACAAACTACTTAAATAGATTTATATTTCCTTTATCCAATCTATTATTACTTACTGCATTCCTGTCTGGGGTGGAACAACGTAAACCAAATTTCTAGTAGTGAAACTGTCACAGAGATCACTTTTGAAAGTCATACATTTTAAACCTTTCCTTTTTTCAACCACCGACTTGTATCAAATGTGTGACTTGCTATCAGTAAGAAAATTGTATGTTGTACATTCTACTCTAAAATTTCATAAAACCTTGGTATATGACCATAACACTCCAAATAAGAGAAGAAAGGATGCCATCAAAAACATAACTTGTAAAAAAGCCAAGTCTCGCAACTCAGGTTCTTCTACCGTAAAAGTTGTGAGATCCATGTAATACCAAGTCGGTTAATTTATTCAGTCCATAGATTGATACATAGATTGACTTGGCAATCGCATGAAAACACAATATATCTCACAAGTAATACATATTATATTAAATTAGATTGTTTAGTGCGATTGCCAAGTCAATCTATGAATCAATCTACCGACTGAATAAATTAACCGACTTGGTATTACATGGATCTCACAACTTTTACGGTAGAAGAACCTAAGTTGCGAGACTTGGCTTTTTTACAAGTTATGTTTTTGATGGCATATCATTTCTTTTTGTAGATAGTTATATCTAGGTAGCTATTTACACCTATTATTTCATTATACATATATAGGTACACTGATTAATTCACTGCAAATGTAACTTTGTAATACTATATGTTTATATATGATTACAAAGTTATTTATGTAGTTGGTGTATCTCGAAAACTGGACCGAAATTTTAAAATATTTTAATTTTTCCTTGATTTATATATTAAACAAAAATTGTATTCCAAATTTGAAGGTTCTATGTCTGCTAGAAGTGCCTTAGACTTTTGATGATCGGTCAGTCAGTGAGTGACAAAATTAAGAAACATTGACTAGTTATAATTCTTAAACTACTGGTTCAAATTTAATGAAATTTGAAACATACCGAGTTTATACGATGCCTACTTGGTTAATAAAAATTAAGGCTTCTAGTTTTATCCATAACGAAGTTATAGGGTTTCGGAAATGGCCTGAACTGCTTCGAGAACCGAACCGAAACCGTGCCGCTTTTTTGCTCGACTTGGCGAGTAGTATAGCCGTAATTACTAAAAAAATAATTCTGCGTTTGCAAGGCGTCAATATGCAGTTCAAGTTAAAATCTTATATAATAGAATAAACAAAATATTAGATATCTATCAAAATACATCCGTACAGTATAAAAATAAATAATTTGGCTTAAATAATAAATTATGAAGAAATTGAGGATTTAGTACAATAAATTATTTGATAAAGAATACGCATATACACTCAAACACACAAACACACACACACACACACACACACAAACCTACTAAAACAAAAAAAAAACTATGATAGAATTAATTATTACTATTATTTAAGAAGAAATAAATTATTAGTAATTAGTTTATAATATAAGCCTATGGTAGGGTGTGACCTTCTGGTACAAGTAGGTGCCCTTTGCCTGTCCCGTGCATTACATGGAATTTATTGCTATTGTCTTACTATTGTGTTTGTTTATAACATTATAAAGTTTATTATATATTTACATTTCCTACTACCAATTAAAGTTTCTTACTTTATATAAAAAACAATCTTAAACATCACTAGAATTCTGTGAACGTTTTAGTTATATTCTGTCACTTGTCAACTTGCATTTCCAACCTATCGTCATTTAAAAAATAAAACGCGGATTTTCCGTGCAAATATCCCCGTTCGCGGCTCACCTACGTGAGAGCATGTTCTGTTCACGAAGGATCCTTATTATTTAACATCTCAGTACAAAATTCGTGTCTGTCCATCCGAACTCCGGCCGATATATCAACATTAGCGCTGTCCCCCGTCCAGTTGCGGGAACGAGACACGTGCTCACGAATATAAAACTATTTGAATAGTCACAGTGGAAAATAATTTTGCCAATGTATTACGTTATAATAATGTAAGAGTCCAATATCACGCTTTCATAACGGTGTTGAACCTGGTGAGAATACTAGGTCATGGTCACGGAATGATTGTGAAGAACCGATGGTCTTAATTACGCCTAAAGTTAAAGATAAATTTCCAGCCTATATACGTCCCACTGCTGGGCACAGGCCTCCTCTCATTTCTGAGAGGGTTTTTAGGGCGAGCAAGTGTCCGCCGCGCTGCCTCAATGCGTGTTGGCGAACTTCACATGTCTTCGAAATATTTTTTTTATTTCTCAGAAATTCAGGTTTCCTCACGAGGTATTCCCTCACCACCGAACACGTGGTAAATCAGCACTTAAAATTGCAATTAACAATTTCATTGGTGCCGGCGGGGATCGAACTCAGGTTGCTTGTGTACTATGAAACTTACAGCGAGGGCTAACCATCTGAGATACCACGGCTCCGTTAATAACGCCTGCTAAATACTAAATATTATATGTTATAAGTATATATATTATATATGCCGATAATATCAGTAATGTCAAATTACAATTAATCACTGAATAATTTACGTCTGATTTATTTAATAGTAATCTTTTTGCTAGTATTAAATTTAAATTGTTATTGTATACAAATTATATACTATATATATTATATACAAATTGGAAATAATGAGCTGCAAATTTAATGTATTTAAAAACAGTGAAAAATGTATTTATTAACCAAATTAGTGCTATAAAATTAATTAAGTTAGAAACATAAAACTATAGCATATTTTTAATTTGTGAAATTTAAAACCATTTTAAACAAGCCATTTCCAGTAAAACTATCTTCGTAGACACACCCATGGGACGTCAAAAATGAAGATTTAGTCCCTCGCCACGTCATACGTTAAAGCCAACTAATGAAAACACGGCGTGGGTGGTGATGAAGAGGACGGGTCGTTGGGTCGACAACTTGTCTTGTACATTTAGTCATGTCAAAAGACTTTTTTATCAACACTGCGCTGAAAGATTGGACCAATTAAAACTTAAACAAATAAAAAAGCAAGCGAATTTATTCACGTCATGCTCAGGAATTAAAAGCTTGCCTTAAATTTCACAGTACGCGAGCAACCCGGGTTCGATCCCCGCTGGCACCAATGAAATTGTTAATTGCAATTTTAAGTGCTGATGATGTTGACTGCTTCGTTAGTCTAGTGGTCATTACCCCGACTGCTAATCACGAGATCCCGGGTTCGAATCCCGGATCAGACCGAAGTCAGTAATTGGGTTTTTATCAAGAAATTCTTAGTAAGAACACGGAGTCAGGAAGTTGTTTGTATTTCACCCCCGTGCCTCGTAAAACTCATCGGAATATGAGTGTCCCTGTGTTCGCACACTGTCCGCACACACAGTTCGGGCACTATAACTCTGTCCTGCGCAAACAGTCTCCGTTGAGACTAGCCGGCGTGATCAAAATACGGTCTGGAGGACTTTTTTTATTATTATTATTAGAAGGAAACATCGTGAATAAACCTGCATGACTGAGAAATAAAATATTTCAAGGACATGTGTAAAGTCCACCAACAACACGCACTGGTGCAGCACGACGAATTAATTGTTCCATAAACCTCTGGAAATGAGAGAAGGCTTGTGCACATTAAATATTATATAATGTAACTTTATTTTACATTAAGGGTAACAGAAATCTACTACATCTACTCTTTCCAGTCAATGTTAACGCCCCTCAAAAAAGAGGAATTATACACAGCGTGTAACGTATCGAACTCCTGTGTCACTTTTATAGTTTTAAGTATCTTTTTATTACATAGCTAACTGTGCTCCGCGAATTCACCTTTATTTAATTTATTACGATTGGATTTCATGCGTTTTAACTTTTTTCTAAAATAAAAGTAGCCTAAGTTACTCCTTATAGCATCCGCTATCTGTCAGTGAAAGTCCAATCTAAATCGGTTTACAGGCTTTTTGCGTGATGCGTATTCTGACAGAAGTCGTGTTAGTTTTATTATAGTATATAGATCTACTAATACATGACTCAAAGAAATAACAAAAACGGAAAATATCTATGACATATTGATTCGAATTTCGAGCAATCTATGAGCTCGCGAATGAATGCGAGATATTTATTATATTTAAGTTTTTTTTAAATATAAGGAAGGAGAGGGCAAACGAGCATGCGGCTCACTTGATGGTAAATTACTACCGCTGCCTATAAACAATTGCAACACCAGGGGAATTGGACGTGGTTATGCAAAAAGGATCCAACCCGAGTTTGTGTCAAAAATGTTGACTTGAATAATAATGTTTGTGGTCTATACTATTATGAAATGTAATAATTTTAGCAAACGTAACACAAATAAGAAGAAAAATTACAAACAGATAGAAACCATTCCGATTATTTGAGTTTATGATATTTGAAGTATGGATACTTCAAATATTATAAACTCAAATTAACTTATCGCGGGTTGGATCCTTTTTGCATAACTACGTCTAATTGCAGGTGTGTTGCTGGCTGTGTATGAAAGTGTAGCGATAGATATTGAGTATATAGGTTCAATATAAATCTCAATACGATACTATACGAATTTAGATACGATTGGATACACGGTAAGAGTGATATTATCCAGATTGAGGGAAGGCTTGTGTCCAGCATTGCGAAATAAGTATAATATTAGGCTGTAATTTAACTTTATATATTGTCACCTCTGAGGACTAAGTTGAAATGCCTTATAACCTGTAATTATACTGGTCCCAGGGTAGAGCTAATCTATAGACCTGAAAAAATCAGTGCAAATACCGTTATTTGGCGCCAAAAACAATAGGTAAGAGTTTCGTACTTACCAAGAAAGACTCCTAGACACAAGAGGAGTCCCATTTAGTAAAATGTTCTGTTTACGAAACATCTCGGACGTTGTTGTGTTGATTGATGACTATTAAAATTATGTATGTTAGTGTATATTAAATATCTTATTCCTTTTTATCTTCCGCTTTAAAACGAAACCGTAAGAGAAAGAGAAAGAGAGAGAGAGAGGGAAAGAGAGAGAGTTCAATATAGTACTAATACATGTGTCACTCACTCTCATGCGCGCTGATAATGCCCTCGCGCTCATACCCACAGAGGCATTGAAATTGGGTCTAGGGGATGATTGACACCTTGGATCATTATGCCTTCTTGTAAAACGTTTTATAATAGTTACCTAACTAACATATATAAAAATATAGCTTCAGAATATAAGTGAAATTGAGAGGTTTACAGCGTCTGCAAAGCAATACTGCCGACTGATAGTGTCTGGGAGTATTGATGACTGTTTTTTAACGATATTATCTAAGAAATGTGTAACAATCAGCTGGGAGAATTAACGTGAGGTGAGTAATGCTTTTACGTACCTTGATTTTTTTATAGGATAAGGGTGACAAACGAGCACACAGTCCACCTGATGGTAAGTGGCCACTGCGGCCCATAGTCATCTACATCTATCCTCGTTCGCGAATCAAAATGCAGATGCGCTGCCACCCGTGAGGACCAAGATAGAATGCCTCATTTCCAGTAAAAAGGGCCTCCGGCCACCTGCACTCACCAAGCGAAACGCAGAGGTAAACCTCTACTTCACGCTGGTATTCTGTGAGGTCGTGGTACCACCCTGGTTCGAGCCGGCCCATCCGTGCGACAGCAAAAGCTGCCGCGTGGCTCTACCACTGTTACCTACCTGATACCTGGAAAATGGACGTCTGGCCAAGCTAGCAGGTAGGCGTGCGATCATAGTACATACTAACACTACTCAATCTTATACATTTCGTTCGCCACAAAATAAGTGACGTCTGGTGGCCCTGGGATCTTGCTCTATCAACACTGATACGCTATTACCATAACAAGTCTTTTTTTTATAGGATTGATTATTGATTGATCGATCGCTGCAGCTATATTAGTAGTATACTTGTAACACGAATGGGTCGGCTTAACCGGGGAAGGACCACGCTCTCGAAGAATACCAGCGTAAAGTGACAGCTTGACACTGCTGTGTTTAGTATGGTGAGTGTAGAAAACAGGAGAACCACTTTACTGGAAAAGAGGCATTCCATCTTAGTCCTCACGGGTGACGAAGCATCTGCATTTTGATTCTTTATTGAGGATAAATATAGATGTCTATGGGTCACAGCAACCAAATATTATCAGGTGGACTGTGTGCTCGTTTGTCACCCTTATTATACTAAAAAGAAAACAGCAGAACAATAAAAAAGCCGATCATATATTGTGCGTACAATGCGCTTGATCAAAACTGCACATGATATTTTTTATAGGATAGCGATAAGAAATATCCTCTAGACCGAATTTCGGTTACAGCGGCCAGCCACAACGGAGACTAGACATCGCCGCAGGACAGGATTATAGTGCCGAAGTGTATGCGCAATCACAGGTGCACTCTCTATTCCCTCACTCTCATAGTCCAATTTAACGGTATACTGACACGACGGGAGAGAGATCAGGCGTAGGAGCAACGGTTTTACGTGTTTTACGAGGCACGGGGGTGAGACACCGCCAACTTCCTGACTCCGGGCAGCTACTGAGAATTTCTTGAAGGAAAACCTCAATAACTGATTTTTTGACCCGGGATTTGAACCTGGAACCTCATAATCAGCAGTCGCACTACTGCAACCAATACACCAACGAGGCAGTCTGTTAATAAAATATAATATGAAAATATATCATACATAAATTAAAAGGTCTAAAGGGACGTTTTCCATCTTCGTCATCTAATTAATAATTTTCCTTCTAATTAAGAACCTTAATTCCTTCTTAATGAGGATATCCGCAGTAGATAAGAGATAGTGGTATAATTGACATAGCCCAACGGATTAGTAAGCTATAAAGAGGCAATGGGGCGGTCACATAGCTCAAAGAACTGACTACCGATGTGGTAGAGAGGTTCTCGAGTGGCAACCTCCAGTAAGTGTAGGGCAGGCGAACTATACATAGTGGCGATCTTTGTGTTATTATTTGGAGGATGTCTATGCTCAGCCGTGGTATTATGATGGACTGTAATGATGATGATGGTGATGATATTTTCTTCATAAGAATGCTTTCACACGCACCTTGAATTCAAGCAAAGGAAACTTATAAATATTACAGGGAGTCTTGTAGTAAATAGTTATACAACTGCCTAAAAAGATCCACGTAAAGCAAGTTTAGATTTATTATCCGTATTAAAGTTATGAACATCACTTATTTTGTTAGAGGTACGAAGATCGTTTCTTTCATAAATTATAATATTATCCAAAGTGATTTGAATTGTCAACACCATCAGTGCCCCTGTGGTAGCAGCGTCGACGAGTTTAGGCTCCACGGACTTTCATGTAAGAAAAGTGCTGCTAGGTTGTCTCACACGGTTCTTTGAATGATATCATTCGAAGGGCTCTTGTCTCTATAAATGTTTCCTCGGTTGTAGAGCCTTGTGAAGTATTTAGAGATTTCTCCTCCCATCGAGACCCGAAGGTATAACATTGGTGCTACCTGCGTAGACACTTTGGAGACCTCTCATCTCAAGGGTACCTTGTTTAGAGCCGGGGCGGCATTAGAGGAAGCTGAATTAAGTAAGTGACGTGAATATGAGTCTTTGAGAGATGACTACATATTTATGCCATTTGCTGTAGAGACTATCAATCCGTGGGGTCCACGTGCGGTGAAGTTCCTGAAGGAACTCTGTCCTTTTGGCTGGTTCTTTTCTCGCTCAAAAGCTAAATAATTTTGACTGTTCCATGGCGTTGTGGCTTAGCAATGAGTTGATGCGCTGGGATCGCGGGTTCAAATCCCGCACGGAACAAGTATTTGTATGGCCTACAAATAATTGTTCCGGGTGTGGATGTTTGTCCTCGTGCAATTTATGTTTGTAAACTGCCTCCACGATACAGAAGAAAATCCTAGTGTGGGGTAACATTTAAAAAAAATACAGCCTTTCAGCAAGGAAACACAGCCAGCGTTCTTGGCACGATACGGGGAGTAGGACTGTATGATAATTAAGTTATTAGTTTCAAGTTTTTTAATTATAGTTTTTAATATTGTACATTATGGATTGTAAATTTGGATTCTAGTACTCGTATATATAAAGTTTATTATTGGTAGAAAAAATTAATTATGATGCAATAGTTATAATATTTTTGTTTTAATAATATCTTTCTTGGCCTCATAGTTTAATATTCGCTAGTTTTGTTACTGTCCAACTTCATAGGAAGATCTTTATAGAAGCTTTATATTTACTTAAATTTAATTTTGGAATTTCAACCCAGTGAAGCGCCCGGAACTATATGGCAGTATTACGACGCTCCTAGCTTTTTTCCCTATCTTCCTTCATAAACAGGGATCAGGCGCCTTACCCTTTCGCTATAAATCTGGTGGTGACCCCCCGACACCCCCGGGTACCCCGCCCCCGGCCGCGAGGTGGTTTTGAATGGAGATTGAGCCAATTAAAGTAATCGCCGTAACAGTCGGCGTTGCCTTGGATTAGTTCTGCGGGGACTAATGTCGTGGAGCTGTCTTCGTGCTATTAAAATTTTAAGTGTAAAATCAAAATGCGTATTGACGTAATATAATGTTTAATAGATATAACATTACTATGCTTATGTTATTATGTAGGTTACGTCGCTTTAACTTAATTATGAGCTAATTGTAAAGTGATTTATATTTACTTAATATTTTATTATGAGTTCTTCTTCATTGTTTCGTTTAAAAGATTTACAATATTTAAAAAAACTCTTGAAACTGTTTTAAATCTTTTTCTTTATAAAGTAGAAGTTACTAATAAAACTATAGTGCACCTGATGTAAGCGGCCATTGTAGCCCATGGATACCTGTAACTAACTTCAAACAAAGTAAGCTACAGCTACATAAATAACCTCCGAGAAAGAATATGGAACGTCTCTCAAATAGTTCTTTATATCCTTCAGACTTGACTGCAGCAGTACTCACAATGAAATATTTTACTGATATTCCGATATTAACCACTAAGTCACTGAATTCTTCTCCTGCGGTCGCCGAATCATTACTTAAACAAAATGTAAATGCGTGTACAAAGAATTTTACATTTCATAAAGTATCATCAAAAGATATTGTAAAATATTTTAAAACTATTGATGTTAAGAAAACTGCGGATCTGTGGGGGATTTCCGTTAAAGTTATTTCGTCTATAATAGATACAATCGCGCCTCATTTAGCTACTATTTTTAATACTAGTATCGAATCTGGTGTGTTTCCTGATTTAATGAAGTATAGTAAAGTAATACCTTTATTTAAATCTGGTAGTACATTAGACCCCGCTAATTTTAGACCTATTTCCGTACTACCAACACTTAGTAAGATTTTTGAAAAAATTATTCTTCATCAAATGTTAAATTTCTTTAATATAAATAATTTACTTCATAAAAATCAATTTGGTTTCACAAGGGGTCGCTCGACAACTGATGCCGGTGTTGAGCTGATTAAATATATATTTAATGCATGGGAGAATTCACAGGATGCTTTGGGTATATTTTGTGACCTATCCAAAGCCTTCGATTGTGTTCACCATGAAACATTAATCAGGAAACTTAAACACTACGGTGTAAGAAGTGATGCTCTTAAATTAATTATTTCATATTTAAGTAAGAGAACGCAAAAAGTTGTCATTAACAGTATGAGTTCTTCCGGGTCGATGGTACAGATGGGCGTGCCTCAAGGCTCAATTCTAGGCCCCTTTCTGTTTCTTGTATACATTAATGACTTACCTTACATAGTAGGAGATAACCATGATATAGTATTATTTGCAGATGACACTTCTTTAATTTTCAAATTAAGTCGACAATTGCTAAAATATGACGAAGTAAATAATGCTATATCTAAATTAGTAAATTGGTTCAATGTTAATAATTTGCATTTAAATGGCACTAAAACGAAATGTATGAAATTTATGACTCCAAATGTCAAACAATTAAATACTAATGTAATTTTAAATGGGGAGAAACTGAGTCTTGTAGATACCACCATTTTTCTTGGAATCACACTAGACGCGAAGCTTCAATGGAGCCCCCATATATCAAAACTAGCAAGCAGACTTAGTTCTGCAGCATATGCCGTAAAAAAGATTAGAAGTCTAACTAGTGTTGAAACAGCTAGACTAGTTTACTTTAGCTATTTCCATAGCATAATGTCGTATGGTATTTTGCTATGGGGACACGCAGCTGACACTGAAATTATATTTGTTTTACAGAAGAGGGCCATAAGAGCAATTTATGATTTAAAGCATAAAGAGTCGCTGCGACAAAAATTTAAGGAAATTAATATATTAACTTTGGCCTCTCAATACATTTATGAAAATGTAATGTACATACACAAAAATAAAAGTAGTTTTACAAAAATAAGTGATATTCATTCTGTAAATACTAGGAACAGACACAAGCTAGTAGTACCGGTTACTCGACTCCATCGAGTCAGTAATTCATTCTTGGGGCGATGTATACGCTTTTACAACAAAATTCCAGAAAATATACAAAATTTGACCTGCTCAAAGTTCAAAAACTTTATTAAACTAAGTTTGTATAAAAAGGGTTATTATAGTATTAAAGAATTTATAGATGATAATAACCCCTGGAAATGAGGTGATCGCTACCAAGCTATTTCTAATTTGTTGTGTTGTTAATTTGTGTAACATACATGATTGTAAGCTGTTATTTAAAAAAAAAGTCCCGCTGGGTTTCTTGCTGGTTCTTCCCAGGACAGAGGTTTTTTTTCGAACCAGTGGTAATTATACAAAGGAGTGACTTTCAATAAGCATTATTTATAATCTATATTGAATAAAAAAGTTTCTGTTTCTGTTTCTGTTTCTGTTTCAATGCTACTTGGTGGCAGGTAGCTGTTAATTCTGTATTAATATATATTTGCATAGGCAAATAGTGTATAGTGTCATGCCGTATAATGATGGCGTAAGAAAAACTAACACCATAATTTGAATTTATGAGAAATGCCAAAAATATATCAAGGCATTTTATAGGTGCCGGTACAACCTCCTGGTTTATGCTAGACCTAAAATATCCAGAATACCGACGGTATGCAATTTCAGTGATACGGAATGTACTTGAAAGACAACACCACTAACGCAAACCTACTATCGTGGGAGAGGCACATGTCCTACAATAGAATATTATAGGGTGATAATGAAGAAAAATAAGAGCAACTTGCATTACATTAAGAATTATTAGAGTAGCAATAACGACTCCACAGCTCCTTGTTCCTGGGATTAGTATCATACAATACAAGCAACGACGGAATCCTTTTATTTATTGCTATTTATTGTTATTGCATTCGCTCCGCTCATTTCTCTCATCTAATATTGTCTACGTATAAATTTTGCTTAACTTTTCGGCTATTCGCTTGTTTTAAATAACGCTAATTACCAAATATAATGAAATCAAATATCAAGTCGACGACAACAATAATCATATCTTAGGTACTCTAAATAGGTCTTATCTATATATAATAAGCTACATCGTCATTACGTACTGCTGTCTGTTAAGAATTCTGTCAGCCTTGTGATGGATGGTCTCAGTAACCTGCAATTACGTCGTCTGTTTCTCTCTTCAAGATCCGCTAGTTAGCGGCCGTAATAAGTGCGACTGAGTGGCTACTTCAATATATATTTAAAGACTATTTCACACAATGGTCTGAATATCTGAATAGTGTCTTCTGAATCTAGATAAATTACTGGTAAATAGGCATTTTGTTGCCATGTTATAGCAGTTCAGGAGAAATCTTCGATTTTTAACCAACTTACGATTTTTAACTTTTATACGTGGTAAAGCCACGTTGCAGCTATATTATTAGTATAGTTGTAGCACGAATGGGTCAGCTCAACAGGGGAAGTATCACGCTCTCACAGAATACCAGCGTAAAATGGCAGCTTGACACTGCTTTGTTTCGTATGGTGAGTGTAGAGAATCGGGGACCCTTTTTACTGCAAAAGAGGCATTCCATCTTAGTCCTCACGGGTGACGACGCATCTGCATTTTGATTCTTTATTGAGGATAAATGTAGATATCTATGGGTCACAGCAACCACTTACCATCAGGGGGACTGTGTGCTCGTTTGTCACCCTTAACCTATAAAATAAAAAAATAACTACCCTAAAAGAAGGGCAATGTTTTCAGAGTATATGTTGTATGTATGTATCTCTATTTCTTTGGCATGCTCTGTAGTCTAAACGGTTGGATGGATTGTAAAATATTAATATTTAACATATTTACATATTAATATATAAGTGTCGTTAAATTTGTATTTAGTTGTTGAATTGACGTAGTAAGTATGAAATATTTTTTGGTGGTAAATTATTTAACGCAGGCAGGCGGGTTTAGAGAGACGGATTAAGAGAAACGAGCACACAGTTCACCGATTAAGTATCAAAATGCAAATGCGTTGTCACCACTGAGGAGAGGACTAAGATGGAATGCCTCGTATCCGGTAAAAAGGGTCTCCAGTTCTCTATACTCACCGTACGAAACACATCAGCATTAACCTGCTATTTCACAGGTATTCTGTGAGAGCGTGGTCATTCGCCGATCGAGCTGACTTATTCGTACTACAACCATTATATACTATGGCTCTACCACGAATATTACTCATTGTTTACTATTACTGCTTTCTTCATTAGGCTTGTTTTTTTTCGGTAAAACAAATTATTCAGAAAGTAAGGACAAGATCAAATTATTCTGAAAGTATGACGACAAAGAGGAGTTTCTCCATAATCAAATAATTGTTCATTGTATTTTGTAACTTTGTGATGAGAATGGCAAGTTAGTGGCGACGTAAGAAAGTGTCTCGCCCCATATCATCCCGTGTGTATTGAAAGAGTCGACAGAGGGATACTGAAACAACAGACAGGCAGAAGTATCTTCCTAATAACTTAAATTTCAATAATATACAAAACTACGATTATCAAGCCGTTTGCCAAACGTGTCAACTATGACAAAAATCTGCCCGTGAGGCAATCTACAGGAGATGCGGTTGCCAACTTTCAGTCAGGGGTGACAACTATATAACCTAATCTTTGAATGAAACCTACGTTCAGCAGTGAACTTTTGATATGTTGTTAGTATTTAACAAAATAAACATTACCTATATATTAACTGCTGAGTATATGCATTTATATATTATATATGCTCTCACAGAATACCAGCGTAAAATGGCAACTTGATACTGCTGTGTTTCGTATGGTGAGTGTAGAGAACCTATAAAATTATATAAACCCATTTTACTGAAAAAGAGGTATTCCATCTTAGTCCTCACGAGTGACGACGCATCTGCATTTTGATTCTTTATTGAGGATAAATGTAGACGTCTATGGGTCACAGCAACCACTTACCACCAGGTGGACTGTGTGCTCGTTTGTCACCCTATCTTATAAAAAAAATTCGTAAATTACTTAGGGGCAATAGGGTATTACACCTATTTTCAAGTAGTGTTTCAAAGGAATCCTAAAGTGATAATAAACACTATTTAAATATATTTTTTTAAACCGTATAATGCCATAAAAATTACATTTAATTTATCTTTTTAAATTTTCTTAGTTCTTTGTTAGCCATAGCTCAGCCTTTACCTCGTGCCATCACTGATTAAGTGAATAGCACGATTTTGCAAAGGAATAACATATTTTTGGATTTTAATAATGAGTTTTTGAGAGAATTTTGATAATCTTTATCATTGGTATGTTGTGCCTGAATGCAAAAATACGAGCATAAGAACGCCGTGGAAGTTATGGATTGAAGTGCTAACTGATTTAAATATGAGAAATACTTGGTTAAAACTGGCAAACAGAGGCCCGAAGAAATTGTCTACAATAACGTGTAATAACAATAAAGATCACTTTGATTTAAGTATGACTTATATTTAACTATCGTTTATACAAACATAGTCATGAGGTTATAGGTATTGCAAGTCAAATTTTGTAAAATATTAAGTTATCTTAGATATAACTAATGAATGCTAATGATTGTAATCATAGATAAACATAACTATTATTAAAAGATACTGACCTGGTATTGTGTTATTATATAAACTAAAGTTGTTAATAGATATTTACATTGATGTTTAGGCTATTAACTCGGCAGAACAAAAAACGAGATCGCATGTAAGAAAATTTGCCACCATCAATGTATTTATCCTTGGTAGATTAGTACTTTCTGCTACTACTACCTGTATGATACTATTTCAATATAATTTAAAATTAAAAATTTTGTACAACCGATTTCAATATAAATAATTAAGAATAACTCAAAAATTATTGGTCAGACCTTAATCAAATTTATATGGGACCACTTATGAAGTGATCGAAATCGGTTCACCCAGTAAAAAGTTAGAAAGAAAGTCGGTAGAAAATACGGAATAAAAGTCAACAATCGTGATGATAACTTGAAAATTTTCTAATTAACACACAGCGAATTGGTACGTAGTATCATAATGGTAGGCCAGTATATTCTAAGTCTATGGTAGTACTATTATCTATTCTGTGACATTAGCTTGTTTACTTTATCAGTGACGTCACGACGAAATCTAATATGGCGGATAGCGTTTTTTTTAAGTTTATGGCCTGGTATTATTATTCGGTTTATTATAATTTCCCCAAGCCTTGTCTTTATGTATTATTATCCTTCATAGTTCACTGCTTCACAATATGTTGATGCGTCACATTGTGCAGCCCTTGGGAGATTTTGACGGCAACTTGAGCCAGCAGGCAGCTGACAGTTGGCGATGGTATCTAAAGGCGCCTATGCAAACAGCTTATCTTGAGAATCCATCACCATCAGAGCACTTGTTTCACCGTTTCCACTAATTTGCGATTTTATGTATTAACTGTTAATACACAAAATCGCACCACTTTTACATATCAAAATCCACGTCAAACTATTATTTAAACTATAATACAGGAGCAGCAAACCGCCGCCGATCAAGTTCCCGCCAAAACTCGCGGATAGCGTTTTGGAGATTTGAGACACAGATTAAAAAATATTCTTAAAATTTAATTATATTTATAATGCATTTTTATTTTTTATGAGTAGAAATCAACATTTCTTTTTACAAAACCTATCATAAATAGATATTTTTGATTATTTTTACATGGTGCAAAATACCCTACTTACTTTGTCCACTATATTCTCAGAATTTTGTTGCGACTGGTCCATACATATTTTAACAGTGGTAGAGCCACGCGGCAGCTTTTGCTGTCGCACGGATGGGCCGGCTCGAACCGGGGTGGTACCACGACCTCACAGAATACCAGCGTGAAGTCTACTTCTAGGTTACCTCTAGGTTTACCTCTGCGTTTCGCTTGGTGAGTGCAGGTGGCCGAAGGCCCTTTTTACTGGAAATGAGGCATTCCATCTTAGTCCTCACGGGTGACAACGCATCTGCATTTTGATTCGCAAACGAGGATAGATGTAGATGTCTATGGGCCGCAGCAACCACTTACCATCAGGTGGACTGTGTGCTCGTTTGTCACCCTTATTCTATAAAAAAAATACTCTAAGCACTAGGCGCGTCTTCTCACACGAGGTGCATGTTAATTAGTAAGCAATAAAAATAGAAAAATGTTTCTAATGGCCCCTGTGTCTAACTATAGTTATAGTTGTTATATATATGTTATATAAAGATTATCATTGCCTCTATGGTCTAGCGGCCGTCAGATCGACTGGTATTGATTTAGTACCGGATTCAAATCCTGGGTCGGGTCAAATCGGTAAACTTAATCATCCAGGGACCTACTTACACAGTCGGACTCAAACACACGAAAATTCCATCAAAATCGGTCCGGCCGTTTAGGAGGAGTCCCGTGACAAATACACGTACAGAAGAATTAAATACATACATATAAAGATTATTTAAGTAGTAGATATTTACTTAACACATAAGTATATACGTAAAACATACAATGACTACATAATATATATGTTAATGAATTATAATAAGAGGGAAGTATTCTACAGCCCGATCCCAAGCAATACGCATCAGTCGAACGAAGGTCGTATATATCAGCTTGGCTCCCGAACGTCTCTCGTTATTAAGAGGAGCGGCTGTGGCGGAGTAATTCAAATGATTAGGCAGATTTATGAGAGGTTGGATTGGGCCACGAGATATCGGGCCGCATTGAGTCAGATCGGGGGAGACGCTGGATAGTTCTGATTCAACAATCGTTTGAATGGATTAGTTTAATTTAGATCCAGTTTTACTGTTTTCATTGTTTGGTTATTTATTACGCAGTTAGTTGGCAAAGTTAAAATTGAGTGGCGAAACAATTTCTCATATTATATTATTTCGTTCGACGTTAGCAAGTTACAGAATTTAACACTACGTGGTAGAGCCACACGTCAGCTATGTTATGATTGTAGTAAGAATGGGTTAGGCTCGACCGGGGAAGGACTACGCTCTTACAAAATACATATAGAGAACTGGAAACCCTTTTTACTGGTAACTGGTGTCTATAGGTCACAATATTCACCTACAACCAGTTGGAATGTGTGCTCGTTGGTCACAATTATTATACTAAAAAGAAAACAGCAGAAAACTAAATAAGTCGAACACAAATTGTGTGTACAATGCGCTTGACTAAAACTGCACATTTTTTTATAGTATAAGGGTGACCAACGAGCACATAGCCCACCTGATGGTAAGTGTTTGCTGTGGCCCATAGACATCTACATCTATTTTCGATTACGAATCAAAATGCAGATATGTTGTCCCCCGTGAGTACTAAAATGGAATGCCTCGTTTCCAGTAAAAAGAGTCTCCGGTTCTCTACACTCACCATACGAAACACAGCAGCGTTAAGCTGCTATTTTACGCTGGTATTCTGTGAGAGCGTGGTCCTTCCCCTGTCAAACCAACCCATTCGTGCTACAACCATAATATAGCTGCAGCATGGCTCTACCACGTATGAACATGATATTTCATAAGCATTTTTTAAATATAGTAATTCTTCTTGACCGTCAGCTCATAAAAGTCGAAGATAGCCTTAACACTTACGCTGTATATGCTTTTAACAGTGGTAGAGCCACGCGGCAGCTTTTGCTGTCGCACGGATGGGCCGGCTCGAACCGGGGTGGTACCACAACCTCACAGAATACCAGCGTGAAGTAGAGGTTTACCTCTGCGTTTCGCTTGGGCACTCACCAACCGGGTGGCCGGAGGCCCTTTTTACTGGAAATGAGGCATTCCATCTTGGTGCTCACGGGTGGCAGCGCATCTGCATTTTGATTCGCAAACGAGGATAGATGTAGATGTCTATGGGCCGCAGCGGCCACTTACCATCAGGTGGACTGTGTGCTCGTTTGTCACCCTTATCCTATAAAAAATCGCTGGGCGGGGGAGTGACATCGCGATAGGTACTAGATGCTGCGCACCTTTGACGGTGCTTCTCGTCTAGCTATTTTACGCCTAGCGTTTCTGGTATAGTTAAATCGCCATATATCAAAAGCCCATAATTACCTCTTACGGCACCCATGAGAGGAGATACTGTGATGAAATCTCTTAAACCGCTACTAAACGGTACATATATACTTAACACATACTTAATGAAATTTACCCTACCCTACTTAATGATGTTGCGCGGCTTCTTACGGGTGATTTCTGCATCTAAGCCATATAGGGATCCATTCAAACTCATACAAAAAATATTATCAAAATTGGTTGAGCCGTTTTTGAATTCTAGCAAGACTAACGGACAGCAATTGGTTTTTAATATAAATATTTAATTTATTTTTCAAAGTGTAGTTGAAAAACAGTAATACATTTCGATAAGCCGTTGAACAGAAGAAATTTAACAATAAAAAATCTCTAATTCTTTACCAGTTCAAGCTCTTGAATTGAACTGGAAGAATCAGCGGTCAGCCACCGCAGTCCATTTCAATTGAGTGTGCCACGTTGAGAGACGAAACACGTGTCGTATTATCGACGGTAGTGTGTCTTTCCTAGTGTAGTGGTGTTGGGATTTGTGATGATGGGGATAGTGTATGGAATTGAGGGAGGGTGGGAGGTGCTCTACGAACTAAGTACACATCATTTTATTTTATTATGCGATCTAACTAATTAATTTTTAACATCTTTAATATAATAGGTTTCCGTAAAGTAACTTCTGATTCTATAAATTATGGTAAAGGATTGTTGAAATATTATGACTTAACAACTTGAATTAGTGGCAACACTAAATATACAAATACATTTTTCTTCTTTCATGCACATACAATTATTTGTAGTTCTAAATTAGAGAACTTTTAAATACCAGACAAACGACAGATATTTTAGTGTTAATGTTTGTATTGTTTCGAGTCTGTTTAGTTTTTTTTTTTAAATCTGTTAATATTTATAGTTATATCAGTATATTAATCATAATATATTTGTGACACTCCTTGTGGGAGGTCTATCTTCAGCAATGTACTTGTGATGGGCTGTAATTATAATGATGATGATGAATAATATTTTGTTAGGAAATTGTGATGAACACCAGCACAGATTAATATCTAACACCTCATTGTGCATTTGGTAAACTGTAAAAGAACATAACACGTTTCTTACAAAATATTTTCGCCTTAAATCATCGACCTGAGTGAAAACAGATTAAATATAAATCTTTTTTTTTCCGCATATAGGTGCTATTACCCGCGCGCGGAAAATGAGACCACAGATTATAATTTGAGCGTAATAACAGCCATATTTTACGCGGGTAGCAACTGTAGATCATCCATGCACGCATTACGCGGTGTCCGCTAATTTATGACGACGCGTCTCATTGTGGCGCGCGTTTTGACTTTTTGTTTAGTAAAGTTGTTATGACTCGTTGTTGGAACCGTGAGCTCAGCGGTTAAGTTCTTGTCGTAAATTTCCCATATGCGAGCGACCTAAGTCCAATTCCAGCCAGCATCAATAAAGATTTTAATTACAATATTAGATGCCAAGAAAATCCACTATTCAATAATATTATACTATGGGTGTCGAAATTAATAAAGAAATTGTGCTTGATTCGTCCTACAATCATAATACAGATGCCACGTGGATTTAACACTTTGCGCTTTTTATAGAGTAAGGGTGACAAACGAGCACACAGTTCATCTGATGGTGAGTTCATGCTGTGACCAATAGAATCCTACATCTATTCTCGATTAAGAATCAAAATGTAGATGACCGTGTGCGTCAGGGGTCCTTAAATCTCTTTTCCAGTAACAAGGGCTAATCTACGCTGGTATTACATGAAAGCGAGGTTCTGTATATATAGATATAGATGTAGATCTCTATGAGCCATCCACCTACAACCATGTGGACTGTGTGCTCGTTTGTGGAAGCCATAAGATAATGACTTTTTCCAACGTGACATAACATTGAAGGGACGAAATGGTGTTTTTGCTCCTATGCCACCATCAAAAGGAAATATGCGGCAAATGTATATAACAACATGTCTAGTTTCACGCCTATTAACTCCGACAGGTTGAGCCCAAAGAGCAGCGAGCTCTTTGCCTTCACAATCAAAAACCCAATATCCCATTAGTCGTCTTTTACGACATACTAGACAAATGACACAGATGCCACAATTTTTGTTAGAAGTCCCACACGTATTATATAAACATGGGACCTATAGGTCCCAGACCATTAACAGTGGTAGAGCCACGCGGCAGCTTTTGCTGTCGCACGGATGGGCCGGCTCGAACCGGGGTGGTACCACGACCTCACAGAAAACCAGCGAGAAGTAGAGGTTCACCTCTGCGTTTCGCTTGGTGAGTGCAGGTGGCCGGAGGCCCTTTTTACTGGAAATGGGGCATTCCATCTTAGTCCTCACGGGTGACAACTCATCTGCATTTTGAATTGTAATAGAGGATAGATGTAGATGTATATGGGCCGCAGCAACCACTTACCATCATGTGGACTGTGTGCCCGTTTGTCACCCATATCCTATAAAAAAAAAATATATATATTACTTATGTGGCAAATGATACTATAATAAAATAATTAAAACATTTAAAAAAAACTAAAAACCGACTTTAAATTGCTAAAAAATAAGTTATTTGCAACCCCTAGGAGTGCAGTTTTTTCTTCAAATTTCTATGAGACAACCATTGAATTATAACCTATTTAATAAAAAAGAATCATCAACATTGGTTCAAAATTGGTAACAAACATACAAAAAAAAACATACACTCGAATTAAGAACCTCCTTTTTGTTGAAGTCGATTAAAATGAGCAGCACCTACCCCAGTTCTTTACACGCACCACGCAACTACTTTTTTATTATATTTAAGTTTCTCAGACGTGTATCAGCTCACGATGTTTACATTCACTCGCCGAGCAAGTGTGTTTCAGCAATTTATTTATGAAATAATGGTGACAAATAAGCACACAGTACACCTGATGGTAAGTGGATGCAGTGGCCCTTAGACGTTGTTATTTCTGAGAACTAGGATGGAATGCCTAAAAAGGGTTTCCGGTTCTCTACGCTCAACAGACGAAATACTGCAGCATTAAGCTGCTATTTTATGCTGGTATTCTGTGAGGGCGTGGTGCTACGACGGGTCCACCAACTAAAAAAAATTACATTACAATTAATAATTTCGATGTTGTAAAACTATATACTCGTGTGCAATTAAAATAAATTAACCTTGGCCCCGAGTGATCTATCGGCAATTGAACTCTCTCAGTTTATTTACGTAAATTATGTGATTTAACCCTGATAAATACTGGTTAGTAAAATATTTGCGTTAGCAAATAGCTATGCAACGAATACACCTATTTACTTTTTAGCGATTTTCTAGTAAAGTTAAATATTTATTGAGGCGTACAGGATGTTGATTCATTAACATTCAAACTTTTTTTTTTGCAACTTAGTCTAAATTATTACATACTTCTTAACTTAGATCTATTTGATTGGCATTTAAAGTTGTTAGTTGCAATTTCTCTCTTTACAGCTATTACTTTTAAAAAAAAAACTGAAGTAACAAACCTCCTTTTTTATTTATTTATTAAGTAAAATATACATACAAATGTATAAAGGTATTTATAAAAGTATTATCGAAAAAGAGTATAGTATATGTACATTCAACATCGTGTACCAAATATTAATGTAAACAATAAGTAACGAATTAAAAAGAAAAGAGTTACTATCATAAAAAAAAACTAAAAAACATTATGAAAGAATCTTGCACGAATTAAATTCTTCTCGCACGGAAGTATAAGAATAAGAATAATAAGAATGTAATACATCGTTTCCAGTAAAAAGGGTCTCCAGTTCTCTACTCTCACCATACGAATGAAATACAGCAACATTAAGCTGCTATTTTACGCTGGTATTCTGTGAGAACGTAGTCCCACCTCGTTCAAGCTGACCCATTCGTGCTATAACTATAATATAGCAGCAGCGTGTCTCTACCATGTATACATTTTTTAAAACACAATTTATATCTTAATATATATTTTTAAACACAAATGTGAGGCAGTACAAACATCAATATCGCTAAAATAGTCATTATATGATTGCACTATGCGTCTTACTGGGGAGCGAAGCCCAGCATTAATACGACAGATTTTTGTGAGTAGTTTATGGGGGAGAGATACTTACTGTCTATCTGATGGAAAGTTACTACTACAGCCTGAATGTATTTGCCACTCAGAGATTATTGTAAGGCGCGGTGCATTGTCATTTTATTTAAATTTTTGCTAGGAGCTAAATTACTAACTCTTGAAAACACTCTGTATAAGACGAAGTGTTTAAATACGGCGAAAAACCTGTTAACATATGCCTATATTTGCTTTTTACGTACTCCATCGACCTTTCGTCAAGTTGCTAGTTAGTTACTAGCACCTTAAATGGATACATTAAGCCTAGACTCATTTGTCTAATACGGCGAAGGCATTTATTTGATGCCACTTTGTATATTAATGAGTTTTTCATCTTTCACCACATTTTTAAACTTTTAACAAGCTCAATGGTTACAAGTGGTGAAATTAAAAATTTTGTACAACCGACTTCAATATAAATTATTAAGGATAACTCAAATACTACTAGTCAGACCTTGATGAAATTTGTATGGGACCACATGAAAAGCATCAGCGTTCAAATAAAAAGAGAATCATCGAAATCGGTTCAGGCGTTTTCGAGTAATCGGTGAAAATAAATAAAAAAAAGATTCCGACGAATTGAGAACCTCCTCCTTTTTGAAGTGGGTTTGAAACGGCAACCAAAAAGATGCCGACTACGTAAAAAGTTTATTGAACTGAGAAAAATTCAAACATTCTGTGTCATTATTCACAAATGAATCTATGATAAAATAATATACTATATTATATAATATATTATATATAATAAAATACGTAAAAATACACCTCATATGTAAAAACCTAACAAGCCGTTTAGGCTACAGAGCTTGCCAAATAAATAGACAAACATATGTGTATATATATACTTACATACACTCGAAACACATTACCCTCTTTCTGAGGCAGTTGGGTAAAAATAATTTTGTTATAGGCTGTAAGTAAGAGCGGTTTCATCAAAATTGATTTCGATTTCAGGAGTAAGCGTATTAAAGTATCCCAAATGCGTAAACAAAAGGATACTCAATTACCATAAACTTTTTCAGATGTGGTGCATTTGTTACACGACAAAGAATTGAATGGAATGTCGCGAGGAAAACCGTTACCTTATTTTTTTTGTTTTGAGATCTAGTCTATAATACTGACAAAATGACAGAGTTTAAACGATTTATTATCAGTTATAGTGCTCCGATGAAATGTAATAAACTGAAACAAAATGAAGAAAAAACCCATACATTTACTTTTCGAATTAGAAATTAAAATTTATATAAATGTCACTTAATAATCTAGATCTCTTTAATCTAGAGTAAAAAGCAAGCAATATTTTAATAACTTGTGCAAAGTTTAAATAGAACTTTGTTCTCAGTTCGAGCTTATTGACCCGAGGTGACTAAACAAAGCATATTTTACGTAACAGCGGCCATCTGTCCGTCATTGTTAATATTTAATGACAAACTTGTTATTCGCTCCGCTAATGCATCATATAATGGTCTATCCATCACGGTTTTGTAAGTAGCACTCCGATATTTCGTTAATTTAGGCACTTGACACACGAGCGACTCGACTTAACTATTTTTTTTACTAGCGATCTCGGCTTCGTACGGGTGGCTTCTAGAAGTTGATAACTGCGCCACCTACCGGGTCCAATTGTAAATCTAGACCATCCAGGGACTTACTCAAACACACAAAAAAATTCATCAAATTCGGTCTAGCCGTTTTTTTTTTGCACCCAGATACAAAGTAAGGGGCCACCCTCCGGGAACCGGGGAGGGCGGTGATGAATGCTCTAGGCATTCCACGTGAAGTAAAGCCGGCTGTGTGGTTATGTGGGATTCACTATGAACCTAAGTGCCTACCCACTAAATATCCGCTGCGACTGGCTTTGGCTTGGAGGGCCTTTCTGCCGTATCGGAAGCGACTCCCCCTAGAGAAAGGGGGCGCAATCTAGCCGTTCTCAAGTGATGATCTTTTATATATGCAGTAAATGATATTTGGAACGAAATTACTTACCGCACGGTACGAACTTGGCTGATTATTATTATTATTATTTATACTTTATTGTACACCACAAAAACGATAAAAAAGAACAAATTACAAGGAGTAAAACTTAAGAGGTAGGTACAATAAGGAGGTCTTATCGCTAATAAGCGATCTCTTCCAGACAACCTTAAGATTAGGAGAAAGTTGTTCTATTGGTCAGTGGGAGGTGGTGTATATTATAGTAAACTTACATACTAATACCTAAATAAACTAAACTGACACAAAATTAAAAAAAATATAATACACTAATATATACATTCAAAATATAACAGACATACATAAGATTAAGTAGGCAAATATACATAAAAATTACATAAGTAAATACAGAGAGGATACAAAAAATACATGTCGCAAATGATGACCAGTAGTTAATGCACTGTTAGGTAGTAATTTTTGACGTCAGTCTTAAACTTTTTTAGTGTTTTCGCACGACGAATTTGCGAAGGAAGATCATTCCATAAGCAGATGGCTTGACTGTGAAGGAGTTTTTAAAGTATTTAGTTCGATATGAATGTGGTGCGAGTATAAGTTCTCCGGCTGACCGTAGAACTCTGTCCGGTCTGTCATGACCAAGAAACTTAAAGTTTTCCTTCAGATAGCTAGGAGTCATTGGATCGAATAATACACAGTACAGAAGAGAAACAATTTGTAGGTTCCGGCGAAGGCGAATGGGTAACCACTTGAGCTTTATACGGAATTCGGAGACACGTTCATGATGCTGATGGTGGCTAGGTGAGAAAAAGTGTAAGATTTTTCCGTCACAACCCGCTTTCTATAGTGCAAGCGAGATAGAATAATATCCATCTCCCTTGCACTTTTTCTTATCGTGCCATGAAAGAAATACTTCATTTTAATAGACTTAGATTTGTATTTGTTAATCAATAATATAATACGTTTATCAATTATAATATACTACGAGTGGTCCAAGACACTCAATGCATATTTTTATTTATATTGCAATTATATTGAATTATAATTTTATTCAACAAAAATACCACATTTAATGCTAGCGCAATGACACACAATACCAGCTTAATGCTACTGTGTTTTGTCTGGTGAGTACTAAGAATTGGAGACCCTTTTTACTGGGAACGAGGCATTTCATCCTAGTTCTCAGGGTGACAGCACATTTGCATTTTGATTCTTAATCGAGGGGGTTGTTATAAACTAATTTGCTTAATTCCGCGTAAAGAAAGAAAATGATGTGTCCTGTCCAGTTTTAAGGAGACCTCCCACCCTCCCTCAATCGCGCGCACTATACCCGTCGCCGTCAATCCCAGAACTACCATCCCCAGCACTACCATACTAGGCACGACACGGAGGCTGGCCGCTATAACTAAATGCTAGTTTGTCATATCTATCAAAACAATTAAAAGTAAAATTCTAAATGAGGCATTTCATCTTAGTCCTCAGTGGTGACAACACAATTTCACACAATTCAAATATTCTTTATCAAGAATAGTTGTAGGACTCTATGAAAAGAAAAAAAAAAACTTTAGAACTTATAAATTTTAAACTGCCAATACAATCTCAAAATATATAATATAATCTGAAATTAAGAAATATTAGTAATTGACAACAATGCAACTTCAAAGTATGGTAATACCTGGCAAACAGTTCTTTTCTGTGCCAACCTCAATCAAATCTTTAATACCATTTGTCTCATATGATAAAAATAAAAAGCTAAAGAGAAAATTATAGCACAGAAATAATATAAGTTTTGGGTGAACGCATCGCCTTACCCTCTGGTGAAATGTATTTTTTAAAGAATACTAGTAAAGCTACGAAATACCTACTCACGTAACCGCTCCATGAGCTTATATAATGCTTGTGTTAGGAGCAGTTCATGAATGGTGGATTCGAACCCATGACTTTCCGTGTTTGCGTTCCGCACTCGTAACCATTACACAATTGTTGCTTCGTATGGTCATTTATCACACTTACATCTTTAAAAAATCTAGCTTTATATGAATAATAAATTCCAAGTAAAGAAAAACGGCCGTAAAATCTGGAGGATTAAAAAAGATACACGAATAAAAAGATCGATTACCGCGCAACTCTATGTATAAAATTACTTCTTTCCTTATAAGTCGCATAATTAAGGACAGATTTCTACATATTTGTGCACAAGCTACATAAAATACGTAATATACTTTTTTCGTTTAATTACTGACGACTTAAGCTCTTTACTTTCGTGCCATATTTCAATTATAATTACATACGTTTAAGACCCCGTAGCGTCAGTAGACATGTTTATTGACTCTTCTCTAAAGAGTAATATATAACACAAGTAATTTCTTCGATTTCGATTGCGTGAATTTTAAAATTATTGTATGTATATAACTTTGAGGTTTGATGACGACAAAAATATGAAATATGCAAAATATCGTTCTTGGCGTATTTGACATCAGTTCTGCATCCAAAATCCAAAACAAATTCATTGGGAATAAAATGAAATTATTCTTCGACATATGAATTTCTAATGAGGACATCCACGACTTTTTCTGCCACCAGGGCGGTGACACTAGAAAGTGAGGTATAATATTTGACAGATTTCATAGCGGGTAAGTATGGAGTGTAGAGTACAAGGAGAACCATCTTATAAGGAAAATGTGAAAAGTTGAAAAAGTGTCCTACTGAAAATAGAGGTTCCAAAACCTACGACAATAGCGCTGGCGTCTGAAAAACTACGATATGAAGATAGCTGTTGTGAACGGGGTGAAGTTAGCTGAATTCAAATATCAAAAAAATTTCATGATTAGAGTAGCCAGTATACAAAATCTCAACTATTTACGTAGTACAAAACCAAGCGGATTGGTCGGTCCTTGTTTATTTCTCCATCTTATTCTAATTACTTTTGGCGCTTTTTTTTTTAAATTTATCCTATGCTACTGCAGCGCCATCCTTATTGGACACGTTTTGAGGGACACTTTTCATATATAGAGATGGTCCGGTCCTCCTTCTTTCTATACTCCATACGGGGAAGTTAATTTGTTCGGAAAAAGTAAAGGTTATTGTTTCTTTCTGCACTATTAGCTATATTTTATATTAATAAGATTAAAAAGAAATAAACCAAACCACAGATATTCATAAAAAAGAATTATAAAAAAAAAGTTAAAAAGGTGCAAAAAAAATTAAAGAGCAAATCACCGACACATTGTTTAGTGCATTCATTTAATACTCTAGAAATTGATAAACTTTTATTAAAAACCAACTTCTCAATTAAATTACACAGTGTAACAAAAAACTTTACTTCAGTGTCAACTCGCGACATCCGGTGAGCAGAAAATTATTAACCCTAATTATATAGGTTTTTCTAATTTCAAAAACAACTACACATGTCAATCAAAATCACAAAAAATATTTGTCAAATGTCAAAATTATTATTAATTGTAGTAGATTAATTAAAAAAAAGTAAACATTTCAAAGTTTTTCGGTAACATTTTTTTATCTTAGCAATTCTATTAACATTGCTAATTTAAAAAAAATTGCACGACTTTTTGAGTTCGCGGCACAACATTTTGTAAATTGAACGCAACGACATTCAGTCTTTTTATTTGAATTAAGTTATGCAAACGTAGTGCCTATGACACGTGCTAAAGTAGAGCTATTGCCAAGCGCGTCGCATGTGACCTACGTGGTGCCTGCATCCCGGATGCAGTTGGTGGGGACTAATATTTAAATCTATAGGGTACCCGAGGACGGAATCCCGTCAGGAGAGGCTCTGTTGGGAATGAGGGTAAAAGTAAAAGGAAATACGAACAAATGAAGGTAGAATGGTAATTTCCCACTTGTTTTAACAGTATAAAGTATCGCACAGGTGACTAAGAGGCATCAGTCTGTAATTCTAAGAGTCCCACTGTAGTTACTATGCCTGTTGGGGTATTCTACTAGTGTAGGCAAGGAAAGTCGTGTTGCTGAGAGGCTGCCCTGTGTTACATTGAGATGGGTAGTGATACTGTTGGCTTGCATACTTTGTTGTTACCATGTAATTGGGTCCTGATAATAAGCAGCGTTTGTTACTGAATAGTGTTCTTTTATTTAAATTCTTTTGAGGATAATTTCTAACATCAGGAGTGGAATAGTTTGTTACAATATTATATAGTAGTAGGGTTGGCAACCCTAGCCCCCAACTTATATTTGGTGATAATTTTTTAGTGGTTTTCGACGCTATGTAGCTATGTCAGTGTCGCTGACTATGTCACGTCCTGACTTATCTTCGGTCTTAACTCATATGGGAAGTTTGGTGATTTTTTTGGACCCTAAAGCCTAAATTAAAGTGTATGTTGTATTTTATTAGAATTATATATTAAGTAATGTAATATTTGTATAGTCGCTAGTATGTATAACAACCTTAACTGTATTTCTAGTATCATTTTTTGTTTTTATCGATAATCTACTCAAGCGCACCACTAATATAATAAACGTTAAACGATAATCATGTTGTACAGATTAATTAGTGACAGAGCTTCATAAATTTGCTTCTTATATTATAAGTGTCAGTATGCTTTGTAATGATTTATCGGTTTTGAATTATAAAGGAGATGTAAAAGTGGGTCATTTGCTCGCCAGACGTTAGTATAGATAGTCTTAGATTGTGTTTACCATTACTATTACTATTACAGCATAATATCAAAAGTCCAGGCCTTCCTACAGATTAGATCATATATAAAAGTGATTTGTTTAAATTTACACATCACTATTATGTGCTGTGTGAGAGAATACGTACGTTTATACGTGGCAAACACTTACCAGGTACGCAGTTTAAAGTTAGACGATCTCTATTTAAATTGTTAAACTAATGACAAAATCCTTCTAAGCAAATGCATAGCCTTCACTTTTTAAAGTGTACTTAAATCAATAATAACTTGTGTATTACAACTGTTAGATCTAGACTGCTCACTAAAGTATTCCAGGTCAATGCTATAATGAGCTTGGACTGTTGCGTTTAGTCAAGAGGATAATAATTGTACCCCGCGTACAATTTACTTACTGGGTCGCGTATTGTGCAAGAAACTGGACGGAGAGTCGCTGTTAGGCTTTCTTGAGAATGTCGATATTATTAGAAGTCTTTTATTCGTAAGAAAATTTACTTACTTATCTTCACGCACGATCCTTACATACCTCTTTCGCTTCTTTCAGATTCATTATCTTCTTCATACATGCACGTCTAGGTATCCGAGTACTCTTGACCCTCCCCTCTTCGAGCAATTTGCTCACATGGTCTTCGAAAGTTAAGCTCGGTCTACCTCGACACCTTTTAATATTAACTTTCGCGCTATATATTTTCTTCACCATTCGGTCTTCACTCATTCGCTCAACGTGCCCAAACCATCGAAGCACGCCCTTATCATTTTTGTGATAAGGTCATCTTTCAAACCTGCCATATTGCGAATCTCTTCGTTTCGCTTTCGGTCGGCCATGGTAACGCTGCACATTCTACGAAGAGATCGCATTCAACTTGCTTTTATGCTTCTTCTGGCATACCCAGGTTTCGCTGCCATATAAGAAAGTCGGTACCAACACTGCGTTATGTATTGCAAGGCGTGCACTCTTCACTACGCCTTGCCTTTTGACTAACGCAGTTAGGGCACCATTGACTTTGTTCCCGGCAGCGACACGCCTGTCCACATCTAAATCACATCTTCCATCCCGGCTAAAAGCACTCCCCAAGTATACAATTTCATTTACCTGTTCTAGACATTCCTGATTTACCCATATTTCACACTTCGTTCTCTCTTCGCCCCTTTCAAATACCAGAACCTTAGTTTTATTAGCATTCAAACGGAGACCTTTAATTTCACATTCCTCTTTCATACACGTGACTAATGCCTTCAGTTCTGCCTCTGGTGGTGCAATAAGCACTGCATTATCAACATACAGCAGACAATTTTCTTTTATGTCACCCAATTTCACACCCAAACAGCTTTCAGCTTCTGTAAACAGCTGTCGAGATACAGTATGAACAGCCAGGAAGACATGACACAACCCTGTTTTACGCCCGTTTGGACGCTAAACATGGGTGACAGGTCATGCCCTACCCGCACACAGGCTTTACAGTCACAGTAAAGTGACTGCACAGCCCTTAGCAATCGACCATCCATACCGTACCCCGGCAACATTTCCCACATTTTCTTCCTGACACCCTTATCAAATGCTTTCTCAAGATCCACAAAAGCACAGAAAATCTTCTGGTTAGCAGCCAGAAGCTTTTCCGTGATCATGCGGAGAGAAAACATTTGATCCGTGCATCCTCTTCCAGGTCTAAATCCGCATTGTGCCTCCCATAGAAATCTTTCCGATTTCTCTTGCATCCTACGTGTCAAAACCTTCGAGTAAACTTTACTTGCTAAACTGGTCAAGCTGATCGCCCGATAGCACCCGCAGTCAAAATGTGAACCTTTGCCTTTATATAAAGGCACAATGACTGCGGATCGCCAATCATCCGGGACATCCCCCGTCCGCCAGCACAAATTGCACAGCAGATAAAAGCTGTCCCAGACGCGAGGCCCCCCATTCTTGACCATTTCAGCAGTAACTCTGTCTAGTCCCGCAGCCTTACCACATTTCAAACTTCGAATCGCACGTTCAATCTCTTTCATACTGATGACCTCAGTGTCATCGAGGTCCGGGTCTGGCGTACCAGTCACGGCGTCATCCCCGGATCCCTCACTAAGATCATCACACGCATACATTTCTCTATAAAATTTATAAGAAAATTTGATTGTATGAAACCGATATCGATATAGTATCTCCCATCTTACGATTTTATCAATAAGCATAATATTATCATCATCTTTATTTGCTCATATTGTATCATATTTTTCATGGAATATGGGTGCAAAACGAGCACACAGTCCACTTGACGGTAAGTGAATGTTCTGGCCCATAGACATCTTTGTCCTAGAGGACTAAAATGAAATGCTTTTCCAGCGAAAAGAATCTCTGGTTATCTCCATACGAAACACAGCCGCATTAAGCTGACCCTTTCGTGCTACAACCATAATATAGCTGGAGCATGGCTCTACCACGTATAAGACGCTTGTCACCCTTAGTTTATAAAAATATTATACCTAATCTGCTAGTCGCCTGTTACGATAATCTTTTTGATTCTCTTGCATCGTCACCATAAGACACTGCTATTGGTCACATCAAAATTCTTCCGATGTTTACTGAAGTAATTTTGCAAACAGGATTTAAGGTGTGTGTTTAACAGCTTGTTTTGTTTTTACGCCAATGAATTCATTGTCTGTTCAAATTCTGTTCGTTTCGCGTACTCTAGTGTCGTGTTATGTTAATGAATGCATTCATCGCCTAACAAGGCGGATAATAGTACAGTCAGAGTCATAAACAAACGTTAATTTGGACGTGCACGAACTTTTAAAATAACCGCTATGTTAAAACAGTGAACCTGTTTATTTTCTACCGACTTCAAAAAGGAGACTGTACTCAATTCGACTGTGTTTTTTTATGTGTGTTACCTCATAACTTTCTGGGTGAACCGATTTCGATTATTTTTTTATTTGAAAGCTGGTGCTTCACATGTGATCCCATATAAATGTGATCGAAGTCTGATCAATAGTTTTTGAGTTATTCTTAATAATTTATATTGAAGTCGGTTGTACAAAATTTTTAATTTTAATTTTTTTTATATGATAAGGGTGACAAACGAGCACACAGTCCACCTGATGGTAAGTGGTTGCTGCGGCCCATAGACATCTACATCTATCCTCTATTACAAATCAAAATGTAGATGCGTTGTCACCCGTGAGGACTAAGATGGAATGCCTCATTTCCAGTAAAAAGGGCCTCCGGCCACCTGCACTCACCAAGCGAAACGCAGAGGTAAACCTCTACTTCACGCTGGTTTTCTGTGAGGTTGTGGTACCACCCCGGTTCGAGCCGGCTCATCCGTGCGACAGCAAAAGCTGCCGCGTGGCAGTCTACCACTGTTATTCATTAAGTAATAAAAATTCATTATTTTATTAAGTAACTTCTACATTTTTAATGATAGTTATGAAGAAGAATATAACACTGTTTTTATCCGACTGCTTCAGGAGGGCAATGTTTTTAGAGTGTATGTATGTATTGTTTTGTTTTGCAAAAGAGAGCCGTTCGGGCGATTTATAACCTAAATTGTAAAGAGTCCCTCAGACAAAAATTTAAAGAAATAAACATATTAACTTTGGCCTCGCAATATATTTATGAAAATGTAATGTGTGTACATAAAAACATAAAAAGCATTAATAAGAATAAGGATGTGCATACTTTAAACACTAGGAACAAACATAAGCTTGTAATACCAGTTACTAGACTCCACAGAATCAGTAATTCATTTATGGGGCATTGTATACGCTTTTACAACAAAATCCCAGAACATATTCGAAGTTTGTCAATAAACAAGTTTAAAAGTTTTATTAAAGAGAAACTGTACAAAAAGGGTTATTATAATATCAAGGAATACATGAATGAAAATAACCCCTGGGAATAAGGTGATCGCCACCATGCTGGTTCTATGAAAAATCATTTAAAATTGTATAAACGAAATAATTGTTAAGTGATGTTTGAAAAAAAAATTCCGCTGGGTTTCTTGCTGGTTCTTCCCAGGACGGAGGTATTTTCCGAACCAGTGGTAAATAAAGAAATGACTTTCAATAAGAATTATGTAATAATCAATATTGAATAAAAAATTATTCTATTCTATGTATCTCTTTTCTGCCGACTTCCAAAAAGGAGACGGTACTCAATTCGACGCGTATGTTTTTTTTATGTGTGGATACCTCATAACTTTTTACTGGGTGGACCGATTTCGATGATTGTTTTTTTATATGAAAGCTGATACGTCTCGTGTGGCCCCATATGAATTTTTTGATCAAGGTCAGACCAATCGTTTGTGAGTTATTTGAGTTATTCTTAATAACTTATATTGAAGTCGGCTGTACAACATTTTTAATTTTAAATTATTATTTCGCACGCTCTGTAGTCTAAACGGCTTGACGGATGTTAACATATGTTATGCCGTTAGATTTATCTTAGTTGTCTAAGTGAAGTAGAGGTTTACCTCTGCGTTTCGCTTGGTAAGTGCAGGTGGCCGGAGGCCCTTTTTACTGGAAATGAGGCATTCCGTCTTAGTCCTCACGGGTGACAACGCATCTACATTTTGATTTGTAGTGGAGGATGGATGTAGATGTTTATGGGCCGCAGCAACCACTTACCATCAGGTGGACTGTGTGCTCGTTTGTCACCCTTATCGCCCGAACGGCTCTCTTTTGCAAAACAAAACAATACATACATACACTCTAAAAACATTGCCCTCCTGAAGCAGTCGGATAAAAATAGTGTTATATTCTTCTTCATAACTATCATTAAAAATGTAGAAGTTACTTAATAAAATAATGAATTTTTATTACTTAATGAATAACAGTGGTAGACTGCCACGCGGCAGCTTTTGCTGTCGCACGGATGAGCCGGCTCGAACCGGGGTGGTACCACAACCTCACAGAAAACCAGCGTGAAGTAGAGGTTTACCTCTGCGTTTCGCTTGGTGAGTGCAGGTGGCCGGAGGCCCTTTTTACTGGAAATGAGGCATTCCATCTTAGTCCTCACGGGTGACAACGAATCTACATTTTGATTTGTAATAGAGGATAGATGTAGATGTCTATGGGCCGCAGCAACCACTTACCATCAGGTGGACTGTGTGCTCGTTTGTCACCCTTATCCTATAAAAAAAAAAGAAAGACATACTGTAACCTTTTACGCAGTAGATTTTTTAATTACTTTTTCACCATTGGGCATATAACTATAAGTTCATCCATTACGCCTATGAAAGTCCACTGCTGAAGATAACGTCTCCCATAGGTTGCCTCATAGGGGGGATTTTGCTATGGTTGCCACGTTGAGCAATATCAGTTTGTTTTATAATTTTAAGTTATTATCAGGACGATGCTGCGGCCCATTTCCTGTTTCAGTTTCCCTCTGTGCCGACACCCCACAGGAATCGTCCTACTAACTACCCCCCATATCGATGGGGTAGTGAAAATATACTTACAACGCCAAAACAAGGTCTTTTTTTATAACAGAATATTACATAAACAATAATAATCATCATCATCATCATTACAGCCTTTCATAAGTCCACAGCTGGACATAGGCCCAAAGGAATACCACAAAGCACGGTCCTGAGCCACCTGCATCCATCGACTTCCTGCATGTCTTACCAGGTCGTCACTCCATCTCGTGGGGGGTCGCCCTACACTTCGCCTACCGGTACGAGGCTGCCACTCAAGAACCTTTCTTCCCATCGGTTGTCGGTTCTTCGAGATATATGGCCAGCCCACTGCCACTTCAGCTTACTAATCCGTTGGGCTATGTCAGTTACTCTGGTTCTACTGTGGATATACTCATTTCTAAGTTTATCACGCAGAGAAGCTCCAAACATAGCCCTCTCCATAGCTCGCTGAGCGACCTTGAGCGTCCTAATACGGCCAACAGTGAAGGACCACGTCTCAGACCCGTAAGTCATCACTGGCAACACGCACTGGTTGTACAATTTCGATTTAAGGTTTTGAGGTATGTCTGACGAGAAGATGTGTCGTAGATTCCCGAACGCTGCCCAGCCGAGTTGAATCCGTCGATTGACCTCTCGGTCGAAGTTGGAATTACCTAGTCATAACATACATACTCGTCAACAACTTCGAGCCTAGTGCTCCCAACAACTTCCGGCAAAGGTGTGACATGGACATTAAACATAATCTTTGTTTTGTCCATGTTCATCTTAAGACCTATCCGTTGGGATACACTATTGAGATCATTGAGCATAGTGCTTAGGTCCTCCAGCGATTCTGCAATAAGGACTACATCGTCGGCAAATTGCAGGTGAGTGATGTACTCGCCATTGATGTTAATACCGTATCCTTTCCAGTCCAGAAGCTTGAAAACGTCTTCCAATGCAGCGGTGAAGAGTTTCGGGGATATAACGTCACCCTGTCTTACACCTGTCTGCAATTAGATCGTTTTGTACTCTGGTTCTGTACTCGGATAGCCATCGTAGCCCTACTGTACAAGCACTTCAGCACTTCGATATACCGACAGTCAACTTGGCACCGCTGAAAGGACTGCAGCACCGCCCAAATTTCGACGGAATCAAAGGCTTTCTCATAGTCCACATACGCAAAGTAAAAAAAGCAAAATAGTGGCAAATTGTACTCCTCGGACTTCTGTACCACTTGCCGAAGGGTATGTATGTGGTCTATGCTGCTAAAGCCCTTTCGGAAACCGGCTTGTTCGGAATGCTGGAAGTCGTCAAGTCTGCTTGCGAGACGATACGTAATGTCTCTCGAAAACAGCACGTAGACGCGGCTTAGAAGGGAAATCGGTATGTAGTTCTTCAAGAGAGCATTGTCACCTTTCTTGAAGAACAAGACCACCGTATTTCTGCTCCACGCCTCCGGTGTAGTGTCATAATGGAGGGCTGAATTAAAGAGCCTCTGAAGGACTTCCAGTACCGGTTTTCCACCCGATTTCAGAAGCTCCGCTGTAATTCCATCCTCGCCTGGGGCCTGGCCGTTTTTAAGGTGCTGGAGAGCCATTGTAATCTCGCTCAGACTGACGTCCGTGATATCTTCGGAATAGTGTCGGATAAGACTCGCTCTTGGATCGTTACTCACACTTGCGTGTGGCTCCAACGATAACGTGTACAGCTGTCCATAGAACCTCTCAATCTCACTCAAAATCTCAGGTGCCCCCGAAACGATGCTGCCACACTCGGTCTTCAGCTTTGACAGTTGGCTCTTTCTGGCCGACAGATCTTTGGCAAAGACTTTGGAGCTTTGGTTCCGCTCGATCGCTTCTTCAATACAAGGTTTATTGAAGTTGCGTAAGTCCCGCCGCATGCATTTGGAGATCTGTCTGTACAGTTGCCTTTATGCTGTCAAATCTGTTGAAGAATGTAGCTTCATCTCCCGTTTAACAGCCATGAGATTAAGAGTGTGATCGGAGAGTTTTTGTGTTCTTCTGCGGCGGGTCTTGCAGAACTTAGCTCCGACCGCACGGACATTTTCCACGAGCTTGTCATACATATCGTCCACTTCATTGCAGTCTTCTAGGCACTGAAAACGGTTTTGTAACTCGAGCTGAAAGACGAGACCTCTCCAACTTAATGTTTAGGTTCAGTGTGCCTCTAACCATTCGGTGATCGCTACCAGTTTTCACCCTCGCGATCATGGAGACATCACTGAACAGTTGTCGTCTGGTCGTCATAATGAAGTCAATCTCATTTTTTGTCGAACCGTCGGGGTTCGACCAGGTCCGCTTCCTGTGGGCCCGCTTCGGGAAGAAAAAGTTCATCATAAAGAGTCCCTCTTTCTCTATGAAATCGGCCAGCTGCTGGCCCCTTGGGTTCCGTTGCCCTATTCCAAATTTACCTACTTTCAGCTCACCGTTCTCTTTCGTGTCTAGTTGTGCATTGAAGTCTCACATTAAAACCGTATATTGGGTTTTGGAGGAATGCATGGCTTTAGAGTTATCCTCATACATTTCCTCCACCTTTTCATCGGGGTGTGCCGAGGTTGGTGCGTAAACCTGTATGACCTTCAGCGAATATCGTTTGGTGATTATGAGTTTAAGGTACGCAACCCTTGTCGACACACTCTCGATCTTTACAACGTTGTTAACGAGAGACTTTTGAACGATAAATCCAACACCTCCTTGGGACACATGGTCGCCCTCCCGGTGATATTTTTTTTTATATGATAAGGGTGAAAAACGAGCACACAGTCCACCTGATGGTAAGTGGATGCTGCGGCCCATAGACATCTACATCTATCCTCTGTTACAGATCAAAATGCAGATGCGTTTTCACCCGTGAGGACTAGGATGGAATGCCTCATTTCCAGTAAAAAGGGCCTCCGGCCACCTGCACTCACCAAGCGAAACGCAGAGGTAAACCTCTACTTCACGCTGGTATTCTGTGAGGTCGTGGTACCACCCCGGTTCGAGCCGGCCCATCCATGCGACAGCAAAAGCTGCCGCCTGGCTCTACCACTGTTAAAAATAGATAGAGCAAGTTGCCGGATTCGAGGATTACCGTGTCCTCCCCCTCTTTTCGGACTTCGGATAATCCTTATCGGAAGTCCGAATTTATTCGGATATGCCAGCGTAACTTGTCTATCTCTTCTTCCAGCTCCACGATCTTCTCGTCAGTCCTCAGGGTGCGTGCGTTGTACGTTGCCAGGTCGAGTCGTCTAAGGTGGCAACCGAACCTCCACCGGAGATTCTTAGCACCGCCTGCCACGCCGTTACTATGGTCGCCACCGTAGCCAGGAATAGCAGGGCCGCCGGGGACTGGGGGCCGTCTCCTTGTTACATCTCTTCATAGGGGGGTATTTGCCATATTTGTCACGCTTGGCGAGCGGGTTGACAACCGCAGTTTTTTTATTGTAATTTTGGCTATTATCAGGAAGATGCTGCTGCCCATCTCCTGCCTGTTTCCCTTTGTCGCCTATTACGACACCCACAGGAAGATATGGGGAGTGGATATTTTTGACCGCCACTACACGGCAATAATAAACAATAATAAAACCTCTTTTATATAGAAATGACTGACCTCATACATTTAGATCTTCACCAAATTTAAAGGTTTCAGTGTTAAAGATTCAAGTGCGTCTGCTTATACGTGTGTTAGATAAAATCTCAGTTGCGTAAGATCCATTTTTGTCGCTAACTGCGCTTACGGCAGAAATCCCGTGTGGAATACAAAACACAGCCGCCAGCCATAAAACTGGCACTTTCATAATCTCCAGATGATCGTCTCGGTGAAAGTTGAAATTTGTTCGCCGTGCATTGCAAATTCTTGAGTAAATAACAACATTGTAGAAGCTTTTGAGTACTTTGAAGAATTCTCTCGAAGCGAAAACAAAGCTCTGTTTGATAATGATATTTTTTTAAATTCTTTTCAAAACGTTACCACTACACTAGGATTTTCTTCTGTATCGTGGGAACAGTTTACATGAATAAATTACACAAGGACAAACATCCAGACCTTGAACAATTATTAGTAGGCCATACAAATACTTGTTCCTTACAATTCATTGCTCAGCCACGGCGCTGTCGATGTTTTGTTTGTATGATTAGATGATTGTATGTAAAATTTGATTTTAAACAAAAAGTAAAACTGGACTCCAACGAACTATAATTAATAAAATAATTTTCATAGAATAGCTTCAGAAGTCAGTGGTAAGACATAGTTGCGAAAGCGACACTGAAAGTTTTTAGAACTGGCCACTTGTAAACGATATAATAAGAAAATAAGTTGAAATTTTGAAAATGGAACTCTTTGCCAATATTATTGTGAATGTATTTTGTTAATTTGTCACGTAAATAACGTTTAGACGGCTAATTGAAAATTGTCTGTGTCACGTTAGCATGAATTTAAGTGATTATGATGAATTTAAGAATAATGAATTTAAGAAAATTATGATAAAAAAAATATAATGATTTTAAGAAAATTTTCGTACAATGATTTTTTATGACTTTCGATGTCATGATTTCTTATATTTACGCGAACACTACACATTGAATAAAACTGTTTTTTACGGATTTTATCGCGTTTATTTTATTATTTTTATTCCCGACGTTTCGAGTGCTTTTCAGCAACCCATGGTCACGGGGGGACTGAGATGTTTGACGTCCCAATGTCACAGTTATCCCGGCTACCTTCAGTTTTTTAATATTAATTTTTGGTTCAATTTACGCAGAATGAACTTACAGTATCCGGAAGTCTTACAGTGTTATGCTTGGGTTTGGATTTAATTTTGTTAATTATAGGATCCCAAGCAGATGGCAGCACCCATCCATCTTCTCTATTGAAATTAGGATGTTTTTTAATTTCAATAGCCTCGCGTATCATCCTTGGTAGGAATCGGTGTTCTTTTGCAAGGATTTGTGGTCTATCAAATCTGATGTAATGGCGGGGACGATCTTGAACATGTTCACAGACTGCAGACTTCCCAGAGCGTCGGTGCTTCACGTCAGCTATATGTTCTTTCACGCGGGTTTTAATGGATCTTTTTGTTTGTCCTATGTAAGAGAGACCACATTCGCAATCAAGCTTGTACACTCCTGCATCTTGTAGAGGGATATTACACTTGACGGATGGTAAAAATTGACTAATCTTCTTCGGCGGCTTGAAGTATGTTTTAATAGAAGCTCGTTTCAAGATGTAGCCAACCTTGTCTGTGACTCCTCTGACATAGGGTAGTACAGCAGGCACACGCTCGACTGTGGTCGGCTTCACTCGGTCACTGTGACGTAGGCGCGGGACCCGAAGCTTGTTGTCTTGCAATACTTGCTCGACGTACTGAAGCTCGGCGGCCAGATGTTTTCTGTCACAGATCCCTCGTGCTCTCTGAAACAAAGATTTTCCCACGGTAGCTAACTGTGATGGATGATGGTGCGATTCACCATTTAAATATCGGTTAGTATGGGTCTTTTTTCTATACACAGTATGACCAATAGTGTTATCAGGATTTCGGATGACTAAAACATCTAGGAAAGCTAAAGAATTGTTGGCCTCTAACTCCATTGTGAATTGTATTTTAGAGTTTATGGAATTAAGGTGGTCTAAAAATGCAGTTACTTTGTCAGATGGTAAAATTGTGAAAGTGTCGTCTACATACCGCTTGTAGAATCTTGGATTTACAGGAGCAGTAAGAAGGGCTTTCTCCTCAAAGTCCTCCATGAATATGTCGGCGACTATGGGAGATACAGGTGAGCCCATCGCCACTCCATCTACTTGCTTGTAAAACTCCTCCTTCCACAATAGATAGCCAGATGTAAGGCAGTGTTTGAGTAATACTGCATATTCTATAGGCATGTTGTATTCTTCTAGCTTCCTGGTTACAATTGAGATGCAGTCTTCAATAGGTAAGCATGTAAATAGTGACTGAACATCAAAACTGACCATAGTTTCATTGTCAGCAAGATGTAGGTCTTTTATCTCACTAACAAAATGGTACGAATCCTTTGTGTGTGCTCTAGTTTGTCCTCTCAGTGGTGACAGAATTTTTGCCAGGTGTTGAGAAACGTCGGGAATAAAAATAATAAAATAAACGCGATAAAATCCGTAAAAAACAGTTTTATTCAACGACTTTCGATGTCATTTAAATCAACAAGAAAGTTATGATAGACTTCGATTGGCCTTTCACGATGAAGCCCCATCTTGTGCTACTACTGCTTACAATTGTTTTAATGAGTTCAAACGTTGTCACACTAATCTCACCGATGATCTGCGTGAGAGACGGCCTTATACGGCGATGATTGAAGATAACATCAGTGTTGTGCGGCGTGTGATAGAGACTGACAAAAGAGTGACTTATCAGCAGATTCAGAAAAGCTTAGGCATCAGTATGAATCAAGTGAACGAAATCCACCATGAAAATTTAGCGGTCAGGAAGCTTTGTGCCCGGTGGATACCTCATAACTTGACAGAGGCTCAAAAACTCCGTCGTGTTGATTGGTGTCGTGAAATGGTTTAAGGCTTTAACGGACGTGACTTAAATGTTGTGTTTGAGATTCTTACGGGTGACTAATGCTGGATTTATTGTTATGATCCTGAAACTAAGAGACAGTCTGCTGTCTGGGTGTTTCCTTCCGAGGAGTTGCCAACTAAAGTGAAGAGAGGTCGAAGCGTGGGAAAAAAGATGGTAGCCTCCTTCTTCAGAAGTACAGATCATTACGCAAGATTTGTTTTAGAGGATTGAAAAACAATTATTACAGAGTGGTGCACTAACAATTGTTTGCCACTTGCCTTGAAAAAAATTTGAGAGAAATGACCTCGCAGTAGGATCCTCCTTCACCACGACAACGCCTCGTCGCACACCGCCAAGCAAACAGTCGACTACTTGGCGACGTCAGACGTAGAATTACTGGGTCACCCGCCCGATAGCCCCGACTTTACGATTACACCATTACATTTTTTCATTGATTGCACCTTACGATTTTTATTTATTTAAAGAAATAAAAGAAAAACTCCGATAAAAACGTTTTATGAACGCCGAGAAAGCAGTGACTGCGTTTCAAAATGCCGTCGAAGAGACACCTAAGGACGAGTGGGCAAAGTGCTTTTCTCAGTGGTTCCATCGGATGCAGCGATGTATTGATGTAAATGGACACTATTTTGAAAAGATGTAATAAAACTAACAACTTGCTAGTTTCTTCAGTTTTTGATTTTCTAAGAATTTTCAGTGTCACCCTCGTAATAGAAGTGCTAAAGCCCCGACTTTAGATGATATTCTGTGGAAATTATTTGATTATAATTAGTTCTTTGAAACTTATATAATCAAACAATTTTTTGACCCTTTTGAGTAGATTAAGGAATATCACAAGCTTGTTAAAAAGTTAAAGTTACAGCCTATATACGGCAAGGCACGTGCCCCCTATAATTTCTTAGAGGGTCTTAGGGGTTTAAGAAGTGTCCGTCGTGCTACACTAATGCATGTTGGGGATTTCACATATCTTCGAAATATTTTTTTTATTTCTCAGACATTCAGGTTTCCTCAGGATGTTTTTCCTTCACTGCCCAATGGTTGGTAAATCAGCACTTGAAATTGTTATTAATAATTTCATTGTGCCGGCGGGGATCTAACCCGGGTTGCTCGCGTACTGTGAAATTTACAGGGAGCAATAAGCCCCTGAGTTACCACGGTTCCCTGAGCCATCACAAGCTCGAATGTTACCTATATTAAAAATTTCATACGCTATTTATCCCAGCCTCATGTGTGGAGGTTTTTCTTCAAATTTATAATAATTTAAATCGGTTCACAATGACGAAAATAGCGAGAACCTAATATACCTATATACAAAAAATAAATACAGTCGCACTGAGATTTTTTAAAAGATAACTAAAAATTGCGTGCATTCGTGCTGCAACCATAATATAACTGCAACGTGGCTCTACGTATTAAATAATTATATAATTGAATTGTTTTAAGAAATTAGAAATATTTTACAAGAGTGTGAACCACCAACTTGAACTGGAGCAGCGCGCTACTACACTCAATACCATTACAGCCTATCAAACGTTTGATGCTGAATATAGGCCACCCCATAGACTGCCTCATAGGGGAGATATTTGCCAAGTTTTTTTATTTTTCCAGCTGACATTAGGAAGATGCTGCTGCCCATCACCTGTTACAGCTTCTCTCTGTCACCTTTTACGGGACCAACGGGATGATATGAGTCCTTGCACCTCCACTGCACAGTCTATGTTTAATAACCCTCTCAGAAATGAGAGAAGGCCTAAGTCCAGCGTATTTAAGCTATAACTTTACTATAGAGAAAGTTTTTTCAACTTGGAAATAACTATTGCCTGCTGGCAGTTCAATAATAAGATCTCTACTTCTCCAATTTCATAAACAATCGGCCAAAGTATTTCGAAAGTTAAAAGCCACCTGCTTTCCTTTAGTAAATTTATGACGACCCCGAGTAACCACTGAGCTGTACTGTCTTGTCACAGATTACTTAATTCCTAACGAAACGTGTTGTAAGACGGATATATATTATTTTTTGCAATATTAAGAAATTCTCTGCTGCAGTTGTTAATAAATGTATCAATGCATATTCGCTTCTTTAATGCGAGGCCATTTTCAAATTATAAGCGACGGACATTCTTTTTTAATGCAACTAGTTTTTTCTTATTATGTAGTATGGCAAATACACGTTAAATTTTTTAGCACACTAAGAATATCTCCTGTATCGTGAAGGGATTTTATATGCATAAATTGCTGATACCCGGTTCAATTACTGGTTGACCATACAAATACTCGTTTTTTTCGGGATTCGAACCATTAAGCCACTCACTTAATAGAGCCGACAAACATTTTTATAGTCGAAGTTAAAAAAAAATACGTCAGTATTTAGGCTCTTATTTTCGCCACGGTGTTTGGACGATTTGTTCTTGTGGTTTTCCATTTCCCCATTGTAGTCAAGGGCGATGGCTGCCCCTTGCATTATATTCTGACCACATGCTGCTTGTGAAGGCTGGTTTGTTCGGGTGGTTGTACACATTTGTACGTTCCAGTTTTTTGTTGTTTAATATGGTTCAGTTACCAATAATTATATTTTTTTATTTTTTTTTAATAATTTAATTGCACACCTCGAACGCGAAGTGGAGTGATTGGGGTTTACTATCGATTTGTTAAGGTCACGCTACCCTCTCACACTTAATCGAGTTTATTATTTTTAACGCACACTAACCTTTGAAAACCCCGCTAAAAGAATCGATATTTTAGACTAAAATTTTAATTTAAAAGCGCAAAATCTGGGTTAACAATGACATCAGGACCTTATACACCTCAGTTCCCCATAACTATGGTTGCTGTAACGTATCCAAAACGTTGGATGATAAAAATAATTAAATGCAATAACATTATTATTATTGGTAAAACTAATTATAATTAATGTGCAGTGCTCGTGTAAATATAAGAAAACATTATGTAAAATTTATTGAAAATATTCTTTATTTTTACCATTTACGTCTTTATTATTATAAAAATAGAAGTAGAAATAACATTCTATTTTATTTATTTTTCTGCTTTGAGGATTTATGGATTTTCAAAATATTTTCGTCTTCAAAAAGTTTATCGGCACTGAGGTGTTTCATCTTAGTCCTCAGAATTAGAAAACACATCTTGTAGCCTTTGTTTGAAGTATGCTGCAGGTTTCTATAGACTGTAGTAACCACTTACCTGTAGGTAAGAACGTTTGTCACTACAGTTTTATAAAACAACCTTCCAAATGCCAATAAAATTATTTTGTAATTTATGTAAGCACCACTATTGATTAAACATAATTTTATGTTTTGTTTCTCCATTCTTTTTGGATGTTACTCCGTTGCCGAGTTCTAGGAATTAAAAAAAAAATGTTAATATACATGTATGAATTGTTACAAACTTGAAGAGCGCTTTATCCTAGGACAAGTTTATTTATAACTTAAATGGATAAAGCCCACACACTCTGTAAAACATGTACTTCTACCAATAAAATATTATTATTACTATTCGCCGCTTCCCATCTCCTGACTAGCTTCCCTCTGTCGCCTCTTTTTTTATAGGTTAGGGTGACAAACGAGCACACAGTCCACCTGATGGTAAGTGGTTGCTGTGGCCCATAGACGTCTACATCTATCCTCGTTTGCAAATCAAAATGCAGATGCGTTGTCACCCGTGAGGACTAAGATGGAATGCCTTTTTCCAGTAAAAAGGGTCTCCGGTTCTCTACACTCACCATACGAAACACAGCAGTGTTAAGCTACCATTTAACGCTGGTATTCTGTGAGAGCGTGGTCCTTCCCCGATCGAGCCGACGCATTCGTGCTACAATTATACTACTAATATAGCTGCAGCTGGCTCTACCACGTAAAAACTTCTTACAACACCCACGCGACGATATGGAGTTGTGTAGTACTTACACCACCACTAAATGGTAATGTGACAAATATGCTTACAGTCCACCAGAGAAATGGTTACTGCAGCACAGAGTCAACTTCAAGCAAAGAAGCGTTCCACCTCATAGTACTAAGATGGAATACTTTACAGCCTGTAATTATATTGAATACGTGATAGAGCCATGCTGAAGCTATATTAATAGTATAGTTGTAGTACGAATGGATCGGCTCGACCGGGGAAGGACCACGCTCTCACAGAATATCAGCGTAAAATAGCAGCTTAATGCTGCTATGTTTCGTTTGGTGAGTGTAGAAAACCGGAGACCCTTTTTAGGGTTCCGTAGCCAAATGGCAAAAAACGGAACCCTTATGGATTCGTCGTCTGTCTGTCTGTCCGTCCAGACCGCCGTGACATACGTCACAGCCCCTTTTTTCCGAAACTATAAGAACTATGCTGTTGAAACTTGGTAAGTACATGTATTCTGTGAACCGCATTGAGATTTTTAAACAAAAATAGAAAAAAAACAATAAATTTTGGGGGTTCCCCATACTTAAAACTGAAACTCAAAATCTTTTATTCCATCAAACCCATACATGTGGGGTATTTATAGATAGGTCTTTAAAAATGATATTGAGGTTTCTTACATCTTTTTATTCTGAACTGAATAGTTTGCGCGAGAGACACTTCCATAGTGGTAAAATCTGACCCCCCCCCCCCTTCTAAAATAAGAAAATGATAAAACTAAAAAAATATATGATGTACATGACTATGTAAACTTCCACCGAAAATTGGTTTGAACGAGATCTAGTAAGTAGTTTTTTTTAAACGTCATAGATCGTAAATTACGTTACTTGCTACTACGGAACCCTTCATGGGCGAGTCCGAATCGCACTTGGTCGCTTATTACTGGAAAAGAGGCATTCCATCTTAGTCCTCACGGCTAATAACGCATGTGCAATTTATTCGCAAACGAGGATAGATGTAGATGTCTATGGGCCATAGCAACCACTTACCATCAGTTGGACTATGTTATCGCTTGTATCCCTTATTCTATAAAAAAATACTGACTCTCAACACCTTTACACCGGAACACAACAATGCAAGCACTCCTAATTGGCGACAGAAATTGATAATAGCGTGGTACGTACCCAGACGGACTACTAGATGGAAAAGAGTTCTACCACCTAGTGACTCAGTATATCAGTAGAAGAATGAAACGCTTTACAAAAATGTATATTTCAATCAAAAAATTTCAAAAAATAACAGCCCTACACAAGTTCACTGCTGAACATTGGCCTTACCCACGGAATGCTACAAAGCACGGTCCTGAGCCACCTGCATCCATCAACATCCTGCATCTCTTACCAGGTTATCACTCCATCTAGTAGGGGGATGCCCTACACTATATTTCAACACTTTAATCCAATATATTATAGCGTTACTTATTTATACTTCCATGCACAAAGTAGTACATATGCCTTAGAGAATACTCTCCCAGTCAACCATTAAGCCAAAGAAAGATATACATAAATAATTATCTATTTAAATACATACATGAATCTATATTACACATAATAATTATCTAGTTATGTCAGAACAAATTTGATATATATCAAAATAAGAGCTGTGTTAGTTCAAACTTGCAATGTAAATGCAACATAATGATATGTTGCATTTACGTTTAAACTGACGTAAACTGTGTAACTGTATAGCACACGAGTACGCAACCGAAAAATGAGACATCACACGTCTATTGCAGTAGAAAAAATATGTAATGTGTTTATGACAAAAAGTTACGAGGCATATCGCAGGCGATGCCATAATGAAGTGACCGGTTGCGCTTTGTCTGGATACAAGTGACAAGCGGATTAAATTATTATTGCATAAAAATTTAAAAGTAAAAGAGACAGAAACAGTTTCTTACACACACAGTACACATTAGCAACGTACGTGCATTAAAATTGTTTTATTATTCTAATAGCAGAGAAGATATATAATGGACCAAAATAGAGACTGTGCTTACGCTCTACATAGCCTTTTACAGATATTCAGTTTTCCTCACAACTTTATCTTATTACTACCGAGCAGTAAAATTGTAATTCACAATTTTGCTTTTGCTGCTACCGGGTGTTTGAAGTCCCTACATTTTGGCCTTCATAAGTATGTTATCAAGATTTGGTGTAAATATTATAATGTTTAATAAATTATCGACTTATTGAAAATTTGACAAAGAATTATTTTCTAAGGCTGTATTAATAAGTTAGTAAAAAGAAACCGCTATGATGTTTAGACGTGGAGTCTATAGCGGAACTTATCTGGGCTGTGCGTACATAAGATGAAGAGTTCACTTGATGTAGACTTAAGAGTTTATAGAGGTGTAAAATATATTATATAAAACGTAGATTTTAACGGACATTGTTAAAACATAGTATAAAATTAAATCTAACTAGAAGGTTACACACAACATTTAAAAAAAACGATAATAAAGAAAGTCTAAAACTAAAAACTGAAATTATCATACAGTCCTATTCACCGTGGTTTCGTGCCAAGAATACTAGCTGCTTTTCCTCGCTGAATGGCTATAAATAGCCTTTGAGCGAGAAAAGAACCAGCCTTCTTATCACCAGCAGTGACAATCAGTCGCGGATACAGTTCCTTTAAGAATTTCATCGTAAGTGAACCCCACGGACCGATAGGATCTACAGGAAATGGCAAAAATATGTAGTCATCTCTCAAAGACTCATATATGCGGCACTTACTTAATTCAGCTGCCTCTGTTGCCACCCCGGCTCTAAACAAGATGAGAGACCAACAAAGTGTCTACGCAGGTAGCATCCCACACTAGGAGGTAAACCTATCTCCTAAGGAACTAAAGTCATACTTCATACTCTTGCCATCGTCTCTAAATATTCCACAAGGTTCTAAAACTGACGGAACATTTATAGAGACAAGAGCACTTCGGATGACTTCGTTCAAAGACCCCTGACGAGAAAATCTACCTGTACCTTTCTTACATGATAGTCCGTGGTAGCCAAACTCGTCGACGCTGCTATCACAGGGGCACTGGTGAGGTTGACAAATTGCCGGTCCGAGACGGAATCCTGCGGCGATGTGCAAGCTTTCCCCATCAAGCAATGTGCCAAGATTACTTGATGGTAAAGCGTCTAACCAGTGATTAGATTCCTTAGTCGAAACAGCAAGAAGATGGGCCTGATCTTGATCACTGTAGAAATTGTGAAAAAAATCTTTCTGCACACTCCGGAATAGCCCACTGTTTTTGTTTGTTAATTTCCAGTGGAATATTTTTGCCGAGACAGAACGTTAACGTTAGCGTAACTTAAATTTATTTTATAGTTGTAGCACGAATCGGTCGGCTCGACCGGGGAAGGACCACGCTCTCACAGAATACCAGCAAAATAGCAGCTTAACGCTGCTGTGTTTTGTATGGTGAATGTAGAGAAACGGAGACCCTCTTTACTGGAAACGAGTCATTTCATTTTAGTCCTTATCTTATAAAAAAAAATTATAATAAGAGATAAATTAAATTTTAAACAATTTATTAAAAGTTGACTAGCGTATCAACTTTCTACGGCTAAATTAGGTGGAAAGTTGACAACGTCATTAATTAACTACATCAAATTTAGAACTAGCTACATTTAACACAACTAGCTCATAATAATAAAGCCTTGTCAGTTAACATTGGCTTTAGTTCGGTCTGAGGTCATAGAATATTTTTATAGTGACATATTATTATATTCCCTTATAATTTTAGCTTTTAAAAACAATTCAATTACCAAGGGTACAAGTACTATAAGTATCCTCTTAAAATCGCATAACCTTTTTTAAGGTTTTTATTCTTTAGATATAAAAAAGTAATGTTATTTATCAATGTTAAGAAAATATAAGTCTTATAGTGACATTGCATATATAATTTTTGACATTCGATTAAACTATATATTGTAAATATCCTATTCTAATTAATAATTATATAACTGTTGAGCATTCTAATATAATTATAATATAAATAATATAGGTAATGAAATAAGTTAATTGTAGAAATGTAGTACATTTAATTGTAAATATAATATTTGTATACCTATGGGTTGAATGCAGTGAATAATTTTTTAAAGATTTATTCTGTATTATCTGTATTCACAAATAAATAAATTTGAATTTGAATCTCTTAAAACGCCTATGGCCGAGGAACTTATTCGAACAACAAAGTATTTAGAATTCAATTTTCTAACGCAGTTATTAGATTTTTGCCGTGTCTATTTGTTTCGTAGTACTGTAAACGAAAAGGAAGTGCATCGGTCACGACTGCGAAGATTCCGACGGCTACTATTATGTTTACGATTAGCAATTCTACCTCGGTTTCGCTAAGCCCAGTGTTATGTGTAACCGGTTTTGAGAGAGAATGGAAGACGACGCAGTCGCGATTATAAATGAATAGACGGATATAAATCAGTGGAGCTGACGCGGTGAAATGACTCGGAAGTTAACAGCATAAGCCAATGGATTCATTATTTAGTCGAGAGATAAGGACTATTAATGTAAAAGTAATTAGTAACGAAATTGATTCACCTTTCACAATCTGGAAAGAACACTCAATATTTTAAGTATAGTTATTTTTTTTTAAACTCAAATGACAAATGAACTAAGAACAGTTAGTTAGGTAGTAGTTCCGTCCTTAGTTACTAAGGACGGAACGAACGAAGGCCCTTGATGGCAAGTGACAAATAAATAACGAACTAAGAACATAACGATCGAAGATCATTGATGAAGCGACGACTGTATTCCATGGACACCTGTAAACAACTTCAAAGAAAGGATGATACGGATGAGTTGTTACCTAAAATATAAATAAACTAAAAATATTTTTTTCCTAAGCGATCCGCTCCAGCTTCGCACGAGTGATTTCTGGATCTCGACAACAGCTGGGTTCAATTGTGAATTTAAACCATTCTCTACTTAACTCCACATCAATTTAATTACACACACTAAATTTCATCAATATTGGTCAAGCCGTTTAGGAGGATTTCGGTATTTTTTTTTAACTGGCTTTACGGCTCTGGGTTCTAGCCTTTCTGAGCCTGATTTCGGTCACATACACACGAACAGAAGAATTATATGTTTAAAGATAAAACCCAAAACCACGGAAGCCCTCGGCAGGGGAGAGTTAATGGCTGAGTGTATTTTTGTAATTAAAAACGTTAGTAAACACTAGGATTTTCCTTTGAATCGTGCAAGCAATTTAAATGTATAAATAGCACAAGGAAAAACATCCACCCGAAACAATTGTTTGTTGGCAATACAAATATAGTTCCGTGCGGGATACGAACCTGCGGCTCTGAGCGCCGCAACGCATTGCTAAGCCACGGAGCCGTCAAGTGATAACAGGAAAGGAAAAGAAACCAGCGGGTGATGCGGACAGTATCGATAAGCACTGCCTTGCAGGTTTGAGTCTGGTATCCCTTTAAAAGTTAGATATTGTCGCAGGTAGTAAGATTAATACACTGGGTAGGTGATATTACACCTGTGCTCGCCTTTTGCTTACATTAGTTGAACCTCTATGTATCTAGGTATGTATGATTTTAATGGAATCTTATCATTTAGTTTTCACTGACGTCTGAATGATCTGAAACTTTGCAAACGTAATAAGACCCGATAACAATATAATAATTTTATGACTATAACCTTGTATTCTCACTAGGATCATCACAACTCATGAACAATGCGGGTTGTTTAAGTGTTACTAAACTTTAATGGTTCATATGTTCAGTTCATTGCACATTCAAATGACATTTGAGTTAAAAAAAATCAAAACAACTATACTTACTTATGTAATACTTATTGAAAGTCACTTTTACTTTACCACTGGTTCGGAAAAAACATCTATCCTGGGAAGAACCAGCACGAAACCCATTGGGACTATTTATTTAAAGCACAATTTACAATATAAAATTTTAAATAATTGTTATGAAAACAGCATGGTAGCAATCGCCTCATTACCATGGGTTACTATCAATCATGTACTCGTTAATAGTATGATAACCCTTACTTAACAATTATTGGTTAACGAATATTTTAAACCTTTTGATAGAATTGGATAGGTAGGTATTTCTGCCGCAAATTAATATTGTCTGCAATGCTGTGTCCGGCCTGAAAGGTAAAGAGGACCAGCGTAATTACAGGCTATGAGACATTCCATCTTAATCCTATGAGTTAAAAAACACTGTATTTTTTGTTTGAAATTGGCTGCCGCCCCGGATTCGCACTGGTGATTTCTGGACCTTGACAACTGCGCCACCTACGGGATCCAACTGTGAATCTAAACTACGCAGGGATCCAGTCAAACACACCCAATTTTTAGGGTTCCGTACCTCAAAAGGAAAAAACGGGACCCTTATAGGATCACTTTATTGTCCGTCTGTTTGTCTGTCTGTCTGTCAAGACCCCTTTTCTCAGGAACGCGTAGAGGTATCAAGCTGAAATTCATATCAAATACTCAAATCTACTGTCCCTTGGAGCTGTGAAAAAATCAAACTTCTACGCCAACGCAATCAAAAGATACAGCCGTTTATGCCGCAAATTTTCGACATTCGCAAGGGAATCAAAACCTACAGGGTACTTCCCGTGAACTCAGAATCTTCAAATTTGGTACGAAGCAACGTTTTATAGTACAGATAAAGAAAAAATTGCGAAAGGCATAAATTTTTAGTTACATCATATAATAAAAATATTTTTAATAATTTTAAACTTATATACCTACGGATTTGTTCGGAACCCTCGGTGCGCGAGTCCGACTCGCACTTGGCCGGTTTATTTTTATTTAAATCAGTCCAGCCGTTTAGGAGTTCCGTCTCACACACGGACAGAAGAATTATATATATCATGGCATTTAGAATTAAAAATAAATGTGGCCCTTGACACTGATCTTCATTATGACTTAATTGCAAAAAAACTATTTTGGAAATAATATTACTTCATCAATAACGTTAGAACCTTGGTATTTACCTATTTACGTAATTTACGTAAGCGGATTGCAAAATATCATGCTAACTTTAAATTTGAGTTGCTAATGCCGATGGCCGAATAATATTAATTTTTGTGTTTAATACATACTAAACGCGCCATTGGTTTAATTATATAACATAAACACTCACGCCTGTCACCCATAGGTCTAGGCAGAGACTAGGACCTTCCATTTGGCACCGTTCTGACATACCTTTCTCGCCTCCTTTACATCCATATACCAACGCATACCCCGCTGGCACCAATGAAATTGTTAATTGCAATTTACGTGCTGATTTACCACGTGCTCGGCGGTGAATGAAAACATCGTGAGGAAACCTGCATGTCTGGGAAATTAGAAAAAATATTTCAAAGATATGTGAAGTTCGCCAACACGCATTGGGGCAGCGCGTCGTATACTTCCTTGCCCTAAAACCTTCACAGAAATGAGGGGAGAGCTGTGCTAAACAGTGGGATAAATATATGTTGTAACTTTTAACTTTTAACCAACGCATACATTATTTTACTTATTTTTTATTAATTCTTTGGTGTTTCAACAATGAGTACAGTAAGTAAAATACAATTACTTGGATTGCTTTACTGGATAGCACAGCGTGCACTACAATATAACAATTTATCCTGTGAATGTATTCCCTGTTGCCGATAACAACTTATAATAGTCTCATAGATATTATATAACATTTTGAAGGCAGAATGAGCTAGCAGGCAGTCGTTGACTACAATATCTCAAGGCGCCTAACCAGACATAATTATTATTTTGAGATGCACATCACCATCGAAGCACACTGTCCGCTAATAGTTCACATGCGCAGATATTTAACACATAAAATCGCACCACTTTACGGAAAATTCCACTTATACCATTATTTATACAATAAAACAAGAGCAGCAATCCGGCGGCGATCAAGTTCCCGCCTAAAACTCCAATTTTTAATTTAAATATTACATTAAAATTGTTGTACATTAGTAATAAAGGAGAGTAAAAGGAATCTGGCGATACAGCCTACTTTTATTGTATCTCACGCAGTCTTAGTATTTGCTACATACTAAGACTGCATGTTATATAACTTACGTGGGATGCTTTCCACGTATATTCCCATAATTACGCCATGTTTAAAAACACCGATCAATGTTCGACAGCTGATCTCAAGCACACGCTTTTCTTTGTATTGTAAATGTACTGTTATAAATGCTTTTTGCTATTCTAAGTTAATTTCAAAGATTCCACCCACTGTGTAGTGGTTTCAGAATATTCACTATCCCATGTGGTCCTGAGAGTGTCGTAAGATGTGACAGAGGAATATAATAGAGTAGATTATAATAATTTTTAGATTACAAGTAATTCTTATAGAAAGTCAATCTCATGAGGAAAATGAAACAGGAGATGGGCAGCAGCATCTTCCTGATTACGACGTAAAAGAAATAAAAAAACCTGCGGTTGTCAACCCGCTAGCCAGCAACTACGGCCACCGTATGAGGCAATCTATGGGGGAGGTCTATGTTCAGTAGTGGACATTCGATATCCTGTAATGGTAATGGTAGTTCAAAGATTAAACTATACCTAGTTTCGGAACGTCTTATCACTGTTCGATACAAAAGTTTCTTTTAAAAATTATTGTGTTTTTAGTTCATACTCCAAAACGACGTGTTTTCTTTAAGTTTTTTTAATAATACAGTTATATAAGCTAAAATTTATTATAATATAAGAAATCTTACAAAGATCCATAGTATAACCTATAATGGTTATATAAACTATAAATTTATTATCTTATGCGCAAAGCATAAAACATTTATATGGGTCTCATCCTTTGAGAAACACCCACGTTTGTATTGAATACCGGTAGTACCAAGGCATTTCATCACATTACAGATTAACCATAACATCCACTTACCGTTAGATGTACTGTGTGCTTTTTATCACTCTTACTTTATTAAAAAAATTATTAAAACACGCAAAATATAATTTAAGTTAAAATTTGATTTTTAACAAATTTTCGACTCAGTCAACCTTGTTTTAGTTTTGCACATTAATTCTCTTGCATATTTGACTACTCTGCCCGAAAATTGATTAAATTAGAATAGTGACAGTCTAGACGATATGGATAACGGACATGCTGATTATAAAATGCATTTGATTATAAAACATGTTACAACTCTATTAGATTTAAATAAATTTACATCTCATCGCTCTATTGTCTATTCGTTAGTGGGTTCATATCTGAGACTTCCGTGTATTGTTTCATTCATTGTTGTCTTTCTTCTTAGAAATAATTGAATCTTATCCCTGTTTTCTCCGATATTCTTATTTAGGATATATAAAGAAAAATATTTTGTTGTTTTTTTCGTTCAGCCTGTCAAAAATCCATATAGGCCCACCTATTAGACCTGTACAAGAATCCACTACCTCTTATCATCCCGTGAATATATTAAGAGATGACAGAGGGAAATTAAACAGATGATGGGAATCAGCATGTTCCCGATAACAACTATACTATGTAGGTTGATCAATAAGTTTTTGGAAGCGCAATGAAACTCTAGGATAAGTAAATGCAAATTATACTTATTTTTCAACGTAATCGCCTTTCAAGTTAATACACCTTGAATAGCGTTTTGCAAGTTGGTTAGATCGCTTGGAAAAAAGGCTTGATCCTGGGACTCGAAAAAGACCTCTACAGCACACATCACCTCATCGTCGCCGTCGAATTTTATATCACGCAAGTGCTTTTTCAGATGAATAAAAAGGTGAAAATCACTCGGAGCTAGGTTCGGAGATTATGGTGGGTGCTGTATCAACTGAAACCCAGCAGTTCAGATGGCAGAGCCTGCAACATCAGATCGATGGAATATTCCTCGATTTTAATTATTTAGTTCTTCGCGTACTTTTTTTTGATTAATGATGCATGCAATAATCTCCAGTTATTGTTTCTCCGTTACTTAAATAGTTGATCATTATTATACCTTCCGCATCCCAGAAGACAGATACCATTACTTTTCCAGCGGACGCAGGCACCTTGAGTCTCATCGCTGGCGGGGAAGACGGATTTTTCCACATCTTGCTTTGGTTTTCTGTCTCTGGGTGAAACGGATTGTACTCACGTTTTACTTACGGTTACGAAACGAGCGCAAAAATAACCTCGATCTTCTTCAATTATTGCTAAATTTAGCTTTGAAATGTCAGCTCATGCTTTCTTTTGGGCGTCTGTTAACATTCGAGGAAACCAGCGCACGGCCACCGTTTTGAATTTTAAGGTGGGTAAAAATGAGTTAAAATAAACTAAAAGGAAAGCCCTAGAATCTCAGCTACATGACGGATGGCCACACGTCGATCTAACTTAACGATTTCTTCGACTTTTAACGTTTTCTTGCGTAGGGGCCGTTGTTTGCCATTGGTAGTTGCGCGGAGCGAGCGTCGCCATTGCAGGCGGGTCTGGCACGTTAAAATTCAGTGCACCAGTATGCCATTTTAGAATAAGACGGATCATTATCTGCCAAAGTAGACTGCAGTTATTTAAAAATACTTTTTGAAGAAAAAATTTCAGGCAGAAATATTTAATAACCGTACGAATATAGAGTTTCTGCATTTTGCATACGGATGAAATTCACGCCAAATGTGAAGTTTGAAAAAAATAATTGAGTATAGTTTTTAATTTAGTTTTTTTCTGGCTGGTAATGAATTCCGATCCTGCTCATGACTTGAAACTTCGAGAAAATAAAATAAGTTAATATATGCGATAAAATCCCTAGAAACTAGTTTCATTTAAAAGTTTTCTTTTTCCACTCAATACTATCTCAATACATTCTTTACATTGTACATCAAATGATTGAGTAGCAGCGTCATTAAATTTCTTTCTTGTAAACGGCTTACAGCCTGCCAATCACCATAAAATGGTTTTATTTCATGTAACGTTAATATGCAGAAACTCTCTTTAATTTTCTAATTTGGAGGTGTGTCAGGATCATGCCAAATGGAAGTCCATAGTCTCTGCCTACCCCTCTGGGGGACAGGCGTGAGTGTTTATGTATCTCTCCAATTTTGTTACGTTAGAATTACTTGAGGGAAACCACGTGGAGTTTCATAGCGCGCTGGTTGCTTCATCCGCCTATTTATTTTTTAATTTGCATTCTGTTAGTCACTCCGCATGAAGACAGCAGAGAGAAAGCTAAGTGAGCTCAGATCATGACCCCGCTATATGCGGATAAAAGATTCCGATAATGTTTTTAAGATCTTATAATGATGTAACACCTTTTTAATAAAATTTTAAATAAGAAAGATCTACAAATGCGTTGTCACCTTTGAGTACTTAGATGGAATGTCTCATTACCTATAATTATGCAATATCTCTATGCCCTTTAGACGGGAACACTACAGTTCAGGCGTTGCAGCTTAGTGGCAGAAGTAGGTGAAAGGGTGTTACCTAACCAGACGGACTCCTGGGCAGAACTAGCTTAATGGATAAAACAAACCAAAAACCTTTCCCTCTCTTTTTTACTTAGTACTAAAACAGCTCCCTGTTGTGCAATTTCGTATAAATATTACTATAGCGTAATATGTCAGTCCCACAATTAAGAGGAATTTAGCGACATCTCATAATATGTTAAAATTTATTAAGCACACAAAGCGTACCAAAGGAATAGACATACATACATACTCTCGAAAAACATTACCCTTTTTCTTTGGCAGTCGGGTAAGAATAGTCCTACCGCCTGCGACTTACGGTTTAATTTGCCATATACATTTTTTTTACCTGAGTGAGTATTTGCGCCTTTTCGTGTGACGTCCACAGTTGTAAGTAATATTTATTTTGTTTTAAATCCACAGAATCGATTTTAATGAAAAGGAGATGAACTTGATTCCATGCAAGCTTGGGCCTGGCGTGAACAAACCTAAAATATGTGTTAGTTTGAAGATTTAAATATTTGCTACTTATATCCAAAAATCATATTTTTGCCGGGCCTGGGGTTTTTGTTTTTATTTTGTTTTATGATTTTTAGGTTATGTAGTAAAATCACTCGTTCTTGTGATAGGTTGTTTGAATAAATTGAAAAAATACAAAAGAATGCAGTTTTGTAGTTATTATTATATAACGTAAAATAAAACTCAACCTTTTTTAATTGTTTAACTATATTCTGCAATTATCAATAAAATGTATCTAAAATCGAAATCTAAAAAAACAGCCGGAGGCTGTACATTGTCTGTTCTATTCTTCTCAAAACTTAAGTATCACATCTAATATTAATAATAAATATTAATAATAAATATTAATCAGGTATACGCAATTGAATTAGGCATCGAATGAAATAGGTTTAGAAACGATACTATTAAGTTTTTTTTTATTTTGTACACAAAATATGAGGTCCCGGTTTCAAGTCCCTGATCAGACCAAATCAGTTGTTGCGATTTTCTGTAAAAAATCTCAGTAGCATTCAGGAGTCAGGAAGTTGGCGGTGTTTCATCCCCATACCTCGAAAAGCACGTCCTGCGCCTGATCTATCCGGTCGTGTCAGTTACCGTCCCATCGGAATTTGAGTGAGGAAAAGGAGCGTGCTCTTGTGCTTGCAGATGGCTAGTTTCCGTTGAAACTGGCCGCCGTGATCTAAATTCGGTCTTGATGACAATATCATTTTATATTTCATCAATTATTTTTTCATTACTATAAAGCATGTATTAATTTTAACAGAAAATAAGAACGTCATTTGTAATAATTTGAAGCAACACAAAGTTTAATAAGAATTATTTACACCCGTGTAGTGGCGGTGTAAGAAAAAAAAGAATATCCACTACCCCATAACGTCCCGTGGGTGTCGTAAGAGGCGACAGAGGGAAACAAATCAGTAAATGGGCAGCAGCTTCCTAAAGCTTGCCAAGCGTGGCAACTATGGCAAATATCTCCCCTATGAGGCAATCTATGGTGGAGGCCTATGTTCTGCAGTGGACTTTAATAGGCTGCAACGGTAAACATTCAAGGTGAGACGCTCCTCTGTACAGTTATGGTGTTATACCATCGCCTCTTACAATGTGTAATACCAAAAACCAGTGTTACTACAATCTAAAGCAAGTAATAATGGCCCGCGTAACTTCATGATCGATAGATACACGGTACTGGGTAAAAGTTAGCAAAGCACTTGTCATTGTTAGGGTTGCCACCAAACTAATAGAATTAATGTTGTATTACGTTTGGGAAAAAAATATTTCTAAAGGATCTGCATTTTTCTTTGTTTGTTATCGCAAAGTACAAAACCATTTTTTATTCAGGCTAAAAGGTGAATATAGAAATTAGAAATATCTTCCGTTTGTTTATAAATAATATCTTTAACCAGTTTTTGCACTTCAACTGCCTCAATAACTTTTTATTCATTATTACAGCTTAACAAAATCCATTGGTAAACATAGGCCTACTAGACTGCCTCTTTGGTGGATATTTGCTAGAATTGCCACGCTTGCCACGCTTGAACTCTTAACAGACAGATACTTCTGCCCATATCCAGTTTGAGTTTCCCTCTGTCGTCACTTACACCGTCACGTACACGCAGCAAATTCAATCAATATAACTTTTTTTTTTATCAAATCCTCCTCAAGACTTCCCGTAATGTTTATATATAAAAATCAATATGCGAATGCGCTGTTACATTTGAAAACTAACAAGGATTGCTAACGATCCATTGAAAATGGCATCCGATTGTTTACAGTCTGACGACTTACACATATTTGAAATACAGCAGCATTATGCTGCTATTTTACGCCGGTATTCTGAAATTTTGTTTTTCTTAGTACAGTGGTACAAAAACAAACCGTACTATTTTTCTATCGGAAGATTGTAATGATGCTCAATAATCAAAATAAAATATCGTTTTTTAAATATATTTTACAGTAGTACAGAAAGAAACCGTACATTTTTATATCACAATAATGTATTAATGATACTCAATAATTAAATTAAATATTGTTTTTACAATATTTTTTTACAGTGGTACAAAAACAAACGGTACACTTTTATATCACGGTAATGTTTTAAATATACTCAATCATTAAATTAAAATATCGTTTTTCGTCAACATAGTAACATTATATTATTACATATATATTCGCCAAAATAGAAATTCGCCAACCCTAATTACATTCGATCTCGCACAGTATTTACTCATTTGGATACAGCTGATTGTAGACGAGTTCATTTTTAGATTTATGTAACTCCTACATAAATCTAAAAATGAACTCGTCTATATATAATAATTAAAAATTAAAAATTTTGTACAGCGGACTTCAATATAAGTGACTTCAATGTAGGTTATTTAAGAATAACTCAATAACCATTGGTCTGACCTTGATCAAATTCATATGGGACCACACGAGAACTATCAGCTTTCATATAAAAATCATCGAATCATCATCGAAATCGGTTCGCCCAGTACAAAGTTATGAGGTAACACACATAAAAAAAAAAACATACACCCGAATTGAGTACCGTCTCCTTTTTGGAAGTCGGCAGAAAAAGCATTTTATCAAAAAAATCGTATTATGTAGCAATTACGTGGCCATTTGTATAGAACGATGAATAATTCATACGTGGTAGGGCCGAATAGCAGCAAATAACAGCTTAATGCTGCTGTGTTTCGTATGGTGAGTGTAGAGAATCGGAAACCCTTTTTAACTGGAAAAGAGGCAATGATTCTTAGTCCTCACTGCTGATAACGCATCTGCATTTTTATTCGGAAACGAAGATAGATGTAGATGTCTATGTGCCACACCACTTACCATCAGGTCGACTGTGTGCTCGCTTGTCACCCTAATCATATAAAAATAGAATGAGTTGTGTTAGAGTTTTTGTTTTACTATTCAAATGTCGATGAGGTCTGGTTGATTCTGATTGACGTTAGTTCATTCATGTACCCATTCATCCATTAAACGCCCACTGCTGAATATAGGCATCCTCCATAGACTGCCTAATACATCCCCCATATTCCACAGTTGATACGCAAACACAGTTTCGTTATTATTATCAGGAAGATGCTGCTGTTTGCATCCGCTGTTTCAATTTCACTCTCACACCTTAGAACATACGGATGATATTGGATTATTTATGCCGGCACTACACGGCGACCTTGTACCACTTACACTTATAAACCAAAACTAAAATACTGGGTCTCTTACCTTTTAAACAGGTATACAATCAACTTAGAAACCAAACTAAGTAAAACAATATTTTATGTCACTACCCGCTTGCCAAGCGTGGCAACTTTGGCAAATATCCCCCCTACCCTGCCTCTCCCTTATGCTCAGCAGTGGACCTTAGTAGGCTGGAACGGTAACGGTAGATATTCATAAAACTCACGATTCTTTTTACATCCCTATTTCGATCTAGTTCACCTGACTACATGCTTCTTACGAGTTACGTTGTTTGTGGAGTAAACAGTTCGAGTGAGTCATATAGAGGTTCGTCAGACAGTACAGGCACTTGCACTACTCAGTGGGCACCTACGTAATTTATGAATCAGTGCTAACGTTCATAAGGACTATGAGAGTGCGAACTGCCCCTTGCGTAACGCAGTTATGGAGTTTCGGTTATGTAATGTTAAATATTTATACAGGATGTATTAAACAGATAAACATGTTTAAAATGTGTGTTTTGTGTTATTTGCTTACTGGATGTGATAATCCGCATGTTTTAAACGCGGATTTGTTTAAAGCGTATTTAGTTGATTATATAGTATACTAGCTGACCAGGCAGACGTTGTTCTGCCCTTTTCGAAGACCATTTGCTTTTCTAAAAAAAAACTCCTGAGATTAACAATAGAAAAAATTGAGGGTCACTTATCGGGATAAAAACTATCCTATCTCTCAAGTTGGACCAAACTGCACACAGTGTGCAAAATTTCATTGAAATCAGTTCAGTTGTTTAGGAGTTTATCATGGACAAACAAACAACGTGACACGTAATTTTTATATATAAAGATGACGAATGCTGAGGCAGCTCAGGCTACCTAGCCTAATGTAATGTTTGCGGATGTAAATTTAATACTTTTGGATATTTTTTCTTGGGCATTCATTTCGTAACGCTTTTGGTACAAATAAGTTACGATTCGTTGGTGGTAACAACATTGAGTAAGATATTTTTTAATTTAGATTTTGATGATTGAAGAAAGTTAAAATGTTACATGTCAGATTACATAAAATTTATTTTTATTCATTGTTATAAATCAAGGAGATTGTAAAATATAATTATAACCTTCTTGTTGAATAAGAAGAAATAAAGGATGTCATTTTGGTAGAAAGTGTAAGTAATCTATAGGTACTTAGTCAAACCAAATACGCGGAAGTGTAAAGTGTACTCGAACGAGGGCTAGCAAGTAATTGGACGAAAATAAATGACAATAATAATCCACTGGCCACTCCTCACACACTTCTTACGCAATGTGAATCGAGATTCGGAACACTTTGAAGCGAGGCTGAGAGAAAGTGCAAGCTGCAGCCCGATTAACGGCCGAGCGAATATATTCGCTAATTTTGCCAAACTGGACGCCTAATGACGCAACCCATGCGTGGGCGAGTTCGATTTAACAATCTCCACGCGCATGGGAATCTAAGTTTCTAATTAGCTCGTCTTACTAACTGCATGTTTACGAGATTCATGTAGTTAGGTAAAACAGATAAAATAACTAATGTAACTTTACATTGTGACGTTAAATTTCGAAAACCTATTACAGTTAATAATATATGAGCCATGTTACGAAAGTCTAATATCGAAAGTAAGAGTGAATGATTCTCTAAAGACAAAATCGATATCTAAGTATATCTCAGTTTGATATTACGTCAGTCCTTTTATTTAAGTCTTCTTAAACTCGATTACTTTCGATTGCATATCGAGCTCGATTTCAACAAGTTTCGGGACCTTGCAGCTCTTATACAAGTTAATGTTCTTACAACCCTATATGGTATTATGATTGTTGAGTTAATAGCATTCCACTTTAGCAAGTTGAAAATAATTGCGTAACTGTGAACCGGATTCGGAATTTTTCCTTCGTTTCAATTAGCATTGAATAGTGGGAAAGGTTCAATGATGACGGCTTTCTTTTACAAAAAATAGTAGTTTTATTTACAGAATCTTACATTAATAACAAATATAATACAAATTAACGTCTATGGTGCGATCACATGATTTTTCATAACATAAAAATGAAATGAGATGACTATAGAGTTTCGATTCGTTTAATGGTGAGGCGCGCCGTAGGAGGAGGAAAGAGATGGTACTCCGTACGAGCCAGATGGAGCTCCTATGGTGGTGTAGGTGAGTGAGGGAGCAGAGTAAGAGATGGATCCACCGTTGTAACCGTGTCCACCGCTGGAGTAACCACCGCTAGCGTAACCACCGTCGTTGGAGTAACCTGAGTAACCGCCGGCGTATCCACCAGCGTAACCACCTCCGTAACCTTCATCAGCCTGGTGGTACTGTGCGACTTGGATTCCCTGCTGAATGTGGCCTAGCTCGATGCCCACAATCCTCTCATGTGGCACGCCGTAGACTGGAGCTCCGTAGTGGGAAGAGATTCCGTGGCCGGAGGAGCCAGATTGGAAGGCCTGGTTGTGGATTTCGTCCTTGAGGATGATGTTCTTGACTTTGTGCAATAGATGGGGATCAATGTTGTAGCCCTCTGATGTCTGATAACCAACGGGAACCGAGCTATAGTGGCCGCCGCTGCTAAGAGGAGACCCATGGCTGCTTCCTACGAAGATAAGGGATGACGGGGCTGAGTAACTGTAGCCAACTGGGGGCTCGGCGACAGCACAGCCGATCAATGCGAGGGCGACCTGATAAAAATAAAAATAAAAGTTAAAACTTTTCATCCCGTTGTTGATTGTCGCTCCTAAAAGAAAGCACGATATGGCAACAAAAAAAATGATATATCTAAATTTCTTCCTAGCTCCGTAGATCACAAATACTTGCAGTCTTGAGGCAAGAGTGAGACTTTTGTGAAACTAAGTCAGTGTGATTTGTATTCGGCTGCGTCACCATTAACCCTCAGGTGGGATAGTACTAAAGCACTGATTTGTAATAGTTAAGTTTGCTAATAAATTAGTAATCGATTTAATTTAAATTTCATGCAAATATCGAGTTAATCACAATCACGATGACGTCACGTGTAAAGGGACTACAAAACAGATTTAAGATTTGCTTTCGCAACCACTGAGAATTCTTCCCACATCGTTACTAGGGCACCCGTTTATCGGGTAAACGTTAATACTAAGTAAGGCACTATCACTGCACTCCGTGTTACACTTACAATGCTCCACTTGGCCATGATTGTTGTATGGTCTCCGTGACTGTTTCTGGTTGTATGATAACTTGGAGTGCTCTCCGCCGCTTATATAGTGGATACTCTGCCGTCAACTTTTACTTCGGTCCATCCGGCCGCGCTCTGCGCCGAGGACGAATTACGGGTGAACTGTATCAGACTTTTTGGTAAAAGCCTTCCTTTAAATTATCGATATTTCGATTCTATTGTATTACATATCTAAACTAAAGAAAATCATCCTGAAATCTTGTAAGATTGTGATTGATTGTGATTGATTGTGACTATATACTTTTATATATTCTGTATTTTGTAAGTTTTTGTCTTTTCGTGATTATAACACTGTTAAACATTGTTTAATATTTATTAATTGTTAGAAACAATGGTGTTTGCTAGTAAGTATTTGTCATATTTGGCTTAAAACTAGTTATATAAGAGCCCTACAATGTAAGAATGTGAACAAACGTTAGTATATCTAATAAAATAAAATAGAAATATTTTACGATAGAAAGTATGATTTTAATTCAATACCTATAGATTATAAATTTTTTTTTGAAAGTCAATTTTTACTTTGACAACCGGTTCGGAAAAAATCCTGTTCTGGAAAGAACCAGTAAGAAACCCAAAGGGACATTTTTTCCATATTAAGATATTTCGATATCGTCTTGTGGCAAATTAAATGAATTTAATGTAAGTTGAATGTAAATAATGTTTACTGTTGACTCGTAGAAGAAATCAATGTTTTTAATTTGATGGTTCTTTTATTACATATCGTTTTTAAAATTCGTTCCTAATGTATACACGCATTTCTTATGAATGGTTTTAATGCTTATACAAAATTTGTAACAGCGTTTAAAAATTTGTTACAGTGTATTTTTAAAATACGGTTATTTTCTGTTTTATTTACTTTTAAACTTTTTTTGTTCTTATGTGAAAAGTATTATAGATTATAAATAGGGTTGCTAAATGCTTTATCAAAAAGTAGTATTATTAAAACGTTGTCGAATATTGAAAAGTCGATTTTATTAGAAAGTCGAATATATAAAACATTTTAATAATACTGCTATTAAAGTTAATCGACAATTTTTTAAATACAAGGTCTGGGTATATAGAGAATTCAAAGTTAGAAGGGAACGTAAGAGCTTATTTCCCATAATGCCAACCTTTCTGGTAAGTGGGCCGCCGTTCTAATTAACGAAGAAGGCTCTGGTAACCGACAAGTGGCGATACATTCATTTGAATTTGACTGCTTTGTTGGTCTAGTGATCATAAACGCGGTTACAAATCATGAGGTTCCAGATTCAAATCCCGTCGGGCCAAAATCAATTATTAAACTTTTCTGTCAAGAAATTCTCAATTCCGGTATTAATTGGCGGTGTTCTAACCCCGTGTCTTAGAAAGTACGTAAAACTGCTAGTCATGCGTCTAACCTCTCTCCGGTCGTGTCGGATTACCGTTCCATCGGAGTATCAGAGTGATGGAATGGAGAGTGTACATGTGCATGCAGATTTTTTTTTATAGGAGAGGGGGCAAACGAGCATGCGGCTCACCTAATGGTAAGTGACTACCGCCGCCCATGAACAACTGCAACACCAGGGAGGGAATTGCAGATGCGTTGCCGGCTTTTTAAAAAGGAGTACGTTCTTTTCTTGAAGGTCCCTAAGTCGTATCGGTCCGGAAAAATCGCTGATGGTAATCGATTCCACAAGGAAGTCGTGCGAGGAAGAAAACATCTTCTAAATCGCACAGTGGTGGACCGCCAATCATCCAGATGGTGTGGATGGTATCGGGAGAAAATACGGGGATACATTCGGGCACTATAATCCTGTCCTGCTGGTCTCTGTTGATACTGGCCGGCGTGAAAGAAAGTCTGGAGGGCATTATACTATCTGTTTTATATTTTCATTAATTATGTAATCTAAACTTCGCTGCTAAACATAGGGTTCTCCCATATATTTACTCATAGTATAATTGCTCTAATTGCCAAGCTCGGCAGTCGGGCTTACAACCGCATTTGTTTTTATTTTCTGTTCTTTTTTCTTATTTTTTTTTCCTCTATCGTCTCCCACAACACCCACGGAATGTATTATAGTGGTAACAAAATATTTTAAGCTACCAGTTTACACATTCTTGAAAAGATCAATATCCAGCAGTGTATTTAAGGCTATTAAAGGAAATGAAATTTAATATTATGGAGACCAAATAAAAGTGTTTAAAACCAGTGCGTGTTGCCAGCGACGCCATTTGTAACTGGGACGTGTTTCTTCACCGATGACCGTATGAGGATGATGCTCAGTTTCTCTACGGATAAAATTGATCTAATTATTGTTCTCAAACTCGGAAGGATCAGATTAACAGGCATATCCCCATGTATTAGCAAGCTGCAGTGCAACAAAAATATGCAGAAGACGGACATACACAAGATTTTTAAATGTTCCAATCGAAATATAATATGTTGTTCTATGAGGAATTTTATTGATCGCTAGCCCCGGATTCGTCTGGATAGGATGTGTTAATGTAATTTTTCGGATAAAATATAGCCTAGATCCCTTCTGGTATTGTTCTCTATCTGTCCGTAAAGTTTCATTACAATTGGTTCAGCCATTCCCAAGATTGGCCCGGACAAACAAACAGGCAGCCATGGTTGGTGAAGGCAAATGGTTATTAAGCCTTAATATGCAGTATTTTTTTTTGGATAAAGTATGGCCTAGATCCCTTCCGGCATTGTTCTCTATCTGTCCGTAAAGTTTCATTACAATTGGTTCAGCCATTCCCAAGGTTGGCCCGGACAAACAAACAGGCAGACATGGTTGGTGAAGACAAATGGTTATTAAGCCTTAATAGCATGCAAATAACGTCTGTGCTTAATAGAAGCCAGATATGTCTATATTACAAACAAACACTTCAATTTTCAATTCAACTTTATGTATAGATTGATCATGTGAAATCGTCGATGATTTAATTAAGAATGTATTTGGTTATTGGCTGTCTGTGAATCAGCTTTCATATTAGTGTTAAAGGTGACTTTGGTGTAGATTTTATCACGTTATTTGGTTAATATGAATTTAAAGGATTTTAAGTTTTTATCACGTCAAATATTTTTATAAAAAATATATTATGCTTATCTAAAAACAGAAAAATATCAATGACCCTAGGTTCTTGCTGGCTCTTTTCTATACAGGTGAAACTCTTAAAATATTATTTATAATGTCATAAGAGCCTGTAATCTTAGTGATACGTTTGGCTCAATAAATAAAAAAATAAATATAGTTTATCTGATACTCCTGGAGTCCATGCATACCAATAGCCAACTTCATACAAAGAAGGTTACAGATGTCGCCACTGTGGACCAAGAAGTAATTCTCGCCATGCAGCAATTTGGGGCCTGCTATTTGGTGGCAAAATTAGTTGAAAGGGTAAATGACCTACTTAGGTGAACTCTGGCAAAAAAGGAGTCCTACCGTCTTGTATTTAGGGATTTTCCCGTAGTTGCCACACCTTAGTTTTTTTATTGGACTGTTGATGGGTTTAATTGTTTTGTTTTGATAGAAAAAAACTTACGAAATCTGCTATATACGTGGTAAATAAAAAATGACTGTCAATAAGTATAATGTACTAATCAATATTGAATAAAAAATTATTCTATTCTATTCGTTGAAGCAGTGCGGCGAGCATTTTGTCTTGGCCTAATTCCCACTTAGAAATTAACATAACTTTTTATATGCAAACACTGCGAAATTCCCCATAATCTGCTGCTGAAGACTTCTAGACAGAAAACCCATCAACAAATGTAGGGCCGACCTGCGACTCAAATCCAAGACCACATGAACATTTTTACAAGGGGAAATGCTTCAAATACTCGTCCCGCGGGGCAATGATGGGTTATTCCGACTCACACCGACTAAAAGCCTATGGTATTCCACCTTCACCGCATATTGGCAGGCCACGCGAACGCTTAAACATATCCCATGGCACTCGCTCCTTGGGGAAGGTCTTCTCCTCCCCCTTTTCTTTTTCAGGTAAGATGCACCAGGAACAATAAGCGCGCCTTCCTCCGCGACCTCTAACACCACCTGCGCAAGGGACGTCCCCGAGCCCGATACGCGGAGACCACGAGGCCGGGAAAAAGCGAGCACTCGAAAGCACCAGTTTTCCTGACCCTAGCGGCAGATCAGGTCTCTCTGACAATCCATCATTCGAATTAGAAATGGGTTAGGCTTGCCCTCTCTCAGCGGCCACCTCGGACCGGCCCTACACCTCGGGCGAGCCAAGTGGGTTCCTTTTTGTTCACAGTGGGTGACTAAGCTTCGGCTAATAAGCCCCACCGCCATGACAAGGCAGGAACCCGTTCAGAGGGGACCTTGATAAACTTCTAGCTAATAAAGGTCCTACCACCTTACATTTAGGGGTTTTGTCACAACTGCCAGGTGGGTTGACCACCGTAGTTTTTTTGATTGGACTTTTGATAGGTTTTAAGCAAAAAAAATACGAATTTTGCGTACATGCGTTGGAGCCGTGCGGTGCGCATTTCTCCTGGGCCTAAAACCCACTCTGCAGTTAAAAGAGGTCTGTGACCGTTAATGGGGTGTGTATATGCCGTCTCTTACATTTACTTTTTATATGCAAATTAGCTGTGCTCGCGACTTCGTTCGGATAAAATACATCTACAATACTACAAACCATTCTTAAATCTGCCAGAGAAAATTCCGTCACAATCGGTCCAACCGTTTTGGAGATTAGTCAAAATAAACAGATACACAAAAATTAAAAAGTTTTTTTGTTATAAGCACCGTATACATATACATATACTTTTATATATGTGGCGGCGCCGTCGTCGCGGCACAAGCGAAACACATAGAAGCCTAGATCGCGTTATCAAAGTTCCGAAGTATAATCAGTATATATAGAATAGCTCCGAACTACCACCAGGAGCGTTGGCCGCTCCTCCTTCTACTGGCCACATTTGCATTTAGTAAAAAGCTGTTATTTTGATATTTTTTTATAGGATAGGGTGACAAACGAGCACACAGTCCACCTGATGGAAAGTGGTTGCTGTGGCCCATAAACATCTACATTTATCCTCGTTTGCGAATCAAAATTCAGATGTGCTATCACCCGTGAGGACTAAGATTGAACGCCTCTTTTCCAGTAAAAAGGGTCTCCGGTTCTTTACACTCACCATACGAAACACAGCAGTGTTAAGCTGCTATTTTAAGCTGGTATTCTGTGAGAGCGTGGTCCTTCCCCGGTCGAGCCGACCCATTCGTGCTACAACTATACTACTAATATAGCTGCAGCATGGCTCTACCACGTATAAGATATTACAAACACGTATATATTATAAACAGACACTTCAATTTTATTTATTTGTATAGATTTTGGCTCAACCCGAGATTCCGAACCGAGACCGCATGAACAGCTGTCGATTACAACCACTTTCTAGTGGTAGTGTTCTCAACGAGGCATTCGTGGATATTGCGTTAGACTGGTGGTATAAGAGTATGGCGCGTCCGCGCGGAACTACACAACGACTGGCAAATGGCGAAGCAAAATTAATATGCGCTGCGATGCGAGTAGCCTCGCGCATTTATTTAAGAATATCTTATTTTGGGTACTAGTGTAAGTATTTTTACTTATATAACTCTTTAAATTATCTTAACACATAGCAATATGCTAACTAAGTTCGTAAAAGGAAAGGACGATGCATCGGCAGAATATACATATATTTACACCAATCCTACATTTCATGGATACATTTACAGTTCTTGAGTTATCAGGGTCTGAAAAGTGTCATGTTATCACACGCTTACATACACAGCAAGAACCAGGCAACTTATAGGTTACTTAGAAACTTGAAATTTGGCATCAAAGTTGATCATTGGACTGTCGAAAATGTGTTGACATAGTTATTGGTTCGGTCGGTTAGCTTGAAGTAGGTACAGTAAATTTATTGGTGTGGTTGGTTACGAGTAGAGTACAGTACTTTCAATTATTTTTAATTAGATTAATATTTTTTTAATTAATAATGTGCCACTAAAAACATAAATGTGAAAAGGGGGCCAAATTAGAAGGTAAACGACATTCGACTTCGCAAATAAATGTTTAGAGAACGATATACATTCCTGAAGATCCAAGCAACTGTTGCTGTATAATGCCTACCATATGCCTACACAAAAATATTACATGAAATCGATTTTTGGAAATCGGTAAAAATGTAGGCGAAACATTTTGCTTCCAATCTTAGCAGTCATGTCTATAGGGGTGGCAATATTCTGCAAATAAGGGGAAGATAACAATATAATGGTTTGTTTTTTTTTTCTCTAGCCAAATTTCAAACAAGTGTTTAAAAAAATCTTGAGAAAATACACATATTATAGGTGAATTAATTACTTGAGTCACTCAGAAATAATTTCTTAAGTCGAAATGTGATTTATTTAAATCGGACGTTATAACCGACTAAAACTATGTCAAGGTTCCCGCGAATAAAGTAAAAAGACAAGTTTACTTTTAAAAAACGTAACATGTGGTTTGGACAATTTGTAATCTGTTTTGGTTTTTCGCAATTAACCTTATTAGAACACGCTTCTACTAGCTTGACTTGTGTGTATTGAATGTAATTGAATTTCATAATTAAGTTTTCTCTAACTTCCGCCCGGCTTGGATTAGAGTACGAGGGGGACGGAGCGTAGAATTCATTAGACGTGACCTCTCCAACTTAACATTAAGGTTCAATGTGCCTCTTAACATTCAGTGCTAGCTACCAGTTTTCACGATGACTGAGACATCACTGAACAGTTGTCGTCTGGTCGTCATAATGAAGTCAATCTCATTTTTTGTCGAACCACTTTCTGTAGGGCCGCTTCTAAAAGAAACAGTTCATCATAAAGAGTTCCTCTTTCTCCATGAAGTCGGCCAGCTGCTGACCCCTTCGGTTCCGTTGGTTATTCCAAATTTCCCTACCTTCAGCAAGACACACTTGCATCTAGTTTTGCGTTGAAGTCGCTCATTAACACCTTATAGTAGGTTTTGGAGGAATGCATGGCTCTAGAAATATCTTCATACATTTCTATCGACTCCTGATCGGAATATCGCGAATTTGGTGAATTAACCTGTATGATCTTTAACTTGTATATCTCCTCTTTCAGCTTCAGGATCTTCTCGTCAGTCTTCAGGGAGCGTGTGTTGAATGTAGCCAGGTCGAGTCGTTTTAGGTGGCAACCAAACCTCCACCAGAGATTCTCAGTACCCCACGCCTCGCCGTTACCATGATAGCCACCGTAGCAGAGAGTAGCGGGCCACCGGGGACTGCACACCGTTTCTTCATGTCATTATTCATGGGGAGATGTTTGCTATAGTTGCCACGCCTGACAAGAGTGTCGGCAACCACTTTTTTTCTTCTTGTAGTTTTTGCTGTTATCAGAAAAATGCTGGTGACCATCTCCTGTCTCACTTTTCCTCTGTTGCCTCTTACGATACCCACGGAAAGATGGATGGATGTAACAGTAAAGGGTATATCAAGTAGACGCCAAGTTTTCTATGTGCTTATTAGTCGTAACGCGATTAAACCTTCCATATCAAAGTCAAACGTGAGACTGCACTGCAGAGAGAATTAACTGAGTTATAAGTTGTGGCGGCCATCGACCATTTGTCGTGGTCACCGATTTATTATGTTTGTATATTTCACTAACTATATTCTATTTCATGGATGGATTTTTGCCATAGTCGCCATACCTGGCAAGCGGGTTGGCAACTGTATTTTTTTATTGTAGTTTTGCTGTTATCAGAAAGATCCTGCTACCCATCTCCTGTCTCAGTTTCTCCTTTGTCACCTCTTACGACATCCACGGGTAGGTGTTGGAGCTTGCAAAGGCCTGTAATAAATAATTTAAATATTCTATTTATTTGCATTTTCTACCGACTTCAAAAAGGAGCCGGTACGCAATTCGACTGTATGTTTTTTTATGTGTGTAACCTCATAACTTTTTACTGGGTGAATCGATTTTCATAATTCTTTTTTTATTTGAAAGCTTCACATGTGGTCCCATATATATTTGATCAAGGTCTGACTAATAGTTTTTGAGTTATTCTTAATAATTTATATTGAAGTCGGTTGTACAAAATTTTTAATTTTTAATTATATTGTACCTTATATCTTTATTAATTATTTATGAATTTCATGAAGTGATGGTCTACACGTGCTACAGTTTCTAAAATCATCCAGGGTTAACTGGTGGATAATGCCATAAGGCGCATGTCCGCCATTTATATCCCTTATTATACAGTTTACAATAAAAATATAATAAATAAATAATTTTATCTACTCGGTAAATTTATTTACCATGTAGTGGCGGTGTAAGAATATTTACTACACCATATCATCCAGTGTGTGTCTTAAGAAGCAACAGAGTGAAACAAATCGGGAGATGGGCAGCAGCATCTTCCTAATAACGATTTAAAATAAAAAACTCCGGTTTTCAACCCGCTTGCCAACTATGACAAATATAAGGCAAACTATGGGAGAGGCCTATGTGCCGCAGTGAACATTAATAGGCTGTAATGATAACGGAAAATAAATAAATAGATAAAACTAGGGTGACCACCGCAGCAAGTGGCGACACCCAGCGTCCCCGTAGCCGGAGGCTCATACGCGCCGAGTCTCACACTCATTACCATGTTATTAACCCACTACCAGTTTTTAATTATTTTCTATTTAAATATTAAAATTCAGATTAACTATAACACGTAGTTTGTTTAATGAAATGAGAATGCATAATCAAGTAAAAGTAATCATAAAAAATATAGCGGAAGACGTGTAATTGTTTTGTATAATTATTATTATATAATTGTATAACAATTAACAGAGGCCTCCCTCATAAATTGCTTCATATCTGCCATAGTTTTACGCTTGGCAGGTAGTTGCAGTTTTTTTAATGTTATTAGAAGACGTCGCTTGCCATTTCCTGGTTTGATTCCCTTTGTTACCGCTTATGAGACCTCGGGGCGTTATGGGGTAGAAAGAAGGAAAAAAAGAAAAGAAAGAAAACTTTATTTGACATCACAAAGAAAAAAATAAATAATAAGATAATCTTAAACCACCACTACAAGGTGACGGTGTAAGAATATCCACTACTCCATTTTGTCTCTCCATATCTATCTATTCTTAAGTTGTAGTGACTTGTTGGTCTAGTGGTCGTAAGTTCGACTACTGATCACGTGGCCTTCGGATCAATTCCCGGGTCGGGTCAAATCAGTTATTATATTTCTTGTCAATAAATTTTCAAGCAGTAGTCTCCGCTAGTAGGCGGTGTTTCACACCCGTGTCTCGGAATGCACGCAAAGTCATTGGTCCTGCGCCTGATCTCTCTCTAGTCGTGTCGGATTGCCGTCCAATTAGACTGAGAATGAGAAAATAAACAGTTCATTTGTGCTTGCACACACAATCGCGTATTATAATCCTGCCTGTCCTGCGCAAATGGTTAGTCTTTGTTGAGACTGGCCGCCGTGAACGAAATTCGATCTGGAAAACGTTATATAGCCCACGGCTGGACTGATGTCAGTGCCAGACCTGGTAAAGTTATTCAAAAATTATGTTATGTCTGTAGCACAAATGCACAGTTTCGAATGGGGAAGGAACACATATTTATTGGAATTCCCATACAATTTATGGAGCAAAAGTTCATAATAACTAATAAAACGTTATTGTAGTAGGTAAGTACAGAACGAACGTTTTAATTTCTGATTATTACGTATCATCTATTTCACCGTTCTTGATAGTTATTGACACACTCAACATGACACACGTAGGTCAAAAAGTTTGAACGTCTACAAAACGTATGAATAACTAGTACAAACAAAACATATCTTTATTATATCTTTAGTAGCCCAATCAATTCATACAGAAGCCGTCTCATTACAATACAATACAATAAATTATCATAAGACACAGCCCGAAGTGTACGTTACAAAATTACGACATTCAATATGTTGTTTTTTTTATGTAATTGCAAGTCCAAAGGTTGCGTTTATTCTGCCGTGTAGTGGCGATGTAAGATAATCCACCCGATTCCACTCGAAAAGCGACAGTAGCCTAAATGGCTGGATGCAGACCGCGAACTCAAAAGGCCGTGGGTTCGAATCCGCCATTCGACTACTGTCGTAAACTATTTCTAACACAACTTTTAAGCTTACCAGGAGTGTTCAAGGGGAATATTAATATTGTCCCTAGCATTGCTAGTATTTTTATATAAATAAAAAAAATACGTGCCTATACGTATAACGTACTATATTGTAGGAGATGATGAAGTCTACCTTGTACTCTCATATCTATACTCTATACAAATACATACATACATCACAAATAAATAAAATTGAAGTGTCTGTTTGTAATGTTTTTCTTTTCCCTTAGTGCGTATGAAAGTATTTACGGTATTTATAACAGAAAAAACAATGTTTTAATATTTTTGTCTGTCTGTCTGTTTGTTCCGGCTAATCTCCGAAACAGCTGCAAGGATTTTGACGAGATTTTCACTGGCAGATAGCTAATGTTATAAGAAGTAACTTAGGCTATTTTTGTTTAAGTAAAGGAATTAGGGTTCCACGTAAAAAAAAAAACCATGAAATCCAATCGTAACAAATTCCACGCGGGCGTAGTCGTGGGGAACAGCTAGTTCTTCTATAAAATAAGTCAATATATTGAGGCTATTTATGTGCAGAAATAACTATATAAAACTGAATTTGCAAGTCCCTGGGCTACTGATATATTGTTAAAATTAAGTTTTTTTATATATAATTATATTATATATAGCTTCACGAACGCACATCGCGGCAGAACTCCCGATACCATCCACACCATCTGGATGATTGGCGATCCACCACTGTGCGATTTAGAAGATGTTTTCTTTTCCTGGTGTTACGGTTGTTCATGGGCGGCGGTAGTCACTTACCATCAGGTGAGCCGCATGCTCGTTTGCTCCTTCTCCTATAAAAAAATAGAATACAATAGAATAGAATAGAATAGAATATTTTTTATTCAATATAGATTATAGTACATAATACTTATTGAAATTCATTTTTACTTTTACCACTGTTTCGCAAAAAAAACCTCTGTCCTGGGAAGAACTAGGAAGAAACCCAGCGGGACTTTTTGTTTTTAAAGAAGCACACTACAATAATATAATATTAAATATTATGTAAACATTCAGAAACACCAACAGTGATAGTAGATAGGTAGTGATCACCTCATTTCCAGGGGTTATTATCAGTCATGTACTCTTTAGTAGTATTATAACCCTTACTAGACAATTTTTGCTTAATAAATAATTTAAACCTTTTGATAGAAAAGGTCTGCATGTCTGCATATTTTCTGGGACTTAATTGTAAAAGCGTATACATTGCCCCATGAAGAAATTATTGACTCTTTGGAGTCAAGTAACTGGTACACTAACTCGTGCTTGTTCCTATATTTACAGAATGTACTTCACTATTTTTAATAAAACTATTTTTATTTTTGTACACAATATTTTTAATAAATCTATTTTTATTTTTGTACAATAACTTCTCGTAAATATATTGAGAGGCCAAAGTTCAAAAATTTAAAGAAATAAATATATTAATATTTATTTCTTTAAAATTTTCTCTAAGGGATTCCTTCGGACCTAGGTTATAAATTGCTCTTATGGCTCTCTTTTGCAAAACAAAGATAGTTTCAATGTCAGTCGCATTACCCCATACTAAGATTCCATATGGCATTATGCTATGGAAATAACTAAAATAAACTAATCTAGCTGTTTCAACTCATGTAAGGCATCTAATCTTTTTTACAGCATATGCTGTAGAACTAAGTTTGCTAGCTAGTTTAGATATATGAGGGTTGATTGAAGCTTTATCCTTATTAATCCACCTTATGGTAAGTGGATGCTGTGATGCTGCATCTACAAATATCCCGGGTTAAGAATGAAAATGTCTATTCGTTGTCATGGGGGTAAGACTAAGACTTTGAACTCGTTTCCAATTAAATGGGTATTCAGTTGTCTACACCCAGTATATAAAACAAAGCAGCATTAAGAGTACCGCAGAGTTTTTTGCCGGTTCTTCTCTGAGGTCTTGTTTCCAATTGATTTGTCTTATCTAAAAAAAAGTATTAATTTTGAATTTGTAATGAAATGATGATCTGGATGAGCAATGGACTAGTTATGGTCTGCGGGATGATGACGATGGTGATGATGACGATAATTTACAAGTTTATTTTTGAACAAGCAATTCGCCTCGGCTTCGCAGGGTAGAATGTGGATAGAATGTGGGTACGTGACGTTATTTAGTACAACGACAATTTTTTTCTTTTTTAAAAAACTTTAACCCCACACTAGGATTCTCTCATGAGGTAGTTTATAAACACAAATTGCACAAGGACAAACATCCAGATCCGGAACAATTATTTGTAAGCTATACAAATACTTGTTCCGTTTGGGATTCAAACCCGCGCCCCCCAGCATAGCTCATTGCTAAGCCACTGCGCCACGGGACCGTCGAAGCAATTAGCAATTTCTTGTTTTTTTTTTTTTAAACAATCTCTTAGTGTTTGATTTTAAATACTTGCCTAGAATACTCCTAGTATTGCTGTCTATCTGTTCAAGAAGTTTCATGACAATTTACAATCAGTTCAGCAATCTCTATGATTAGTCCGGACAGATAGATAAAATAAAAAAATGGTTATTCATGTTTTAATGCTATGCAAATAGTATAAGGCAGTTATTTCGAGTTATAGACAGGCTACAATTTTATTTAAATGTACTTGTATAGTTAAGAAAGTTTTAATTACCACGTTTAAAGTTTTCATAAATTCAAAATAAATTTTGCATATTTTAAGTCAATATTTAATTTTTCGTTAATTAAGCTAATAAAGAATAGTTCGTTGTACCGATATAATCGCAACATAGAAGTTCATGGTGCATTGAAGCGTCTAAGATCATGGTGAGGCAATGTCAAAGTTCAACGACACGATAATAAAGCAATGCTATCTTTGAATCGCCTGATAGCTGTGTAACGATTAATGTTTCATTGCTGACTTTAGTGTACCTGATTACTATTCAAATACTTGTTAAGTTCAAGTATCAATTAATCTGTTTAAAATTAATCTAAATGCAAGAAAAAAGTGCGTGTGTATCAATCAATACTAATTTTTATTGCTGTTGTGTTTTTATTGATTTTAATTCTTATTAATATTTTTATTTTTTTTTAAATATTAATCAATAAAATAAGAACTGCAATTATAAAAAAATTAAGTATATTTGTGATTTACACGTTATTGTAAAGTTTTATACGTTATTGTAAAATGTAAAAAGGATTACGAAGGGCGGACTTAATGCCTTTTGTCATTCTCTCCTGATTAACCCGGATTTACTTTACTCATGAAGTACTACAGTTAGTTGTTGCCTTAACAAATGCGTAAACTGCGTAAGCAAACTGTACATTTAACTGAACGTTACTCCCGTCTGAAAAAAATACCGAGTTACTCTAAGAATGCATCTAAAAAACTTACTTGAAAAGAGCCGCGCGTGTTTATTACTATTCGTTTGTAAACCTACGACGACCTATAATGGATCAAAGCTAACCAGGCGTTCGTTGCTTAAACTTGTGCACTTTTAGCACTACAGAACGTGTTGTTAAGAACAATTTGTTTTTAGAACATGCTCTGTAGAACATTGACATATAGAAACCAGAAATTAATAACAGTTTATATGTGTTATATATTAGGCCGGGGAAAAAGTTTCTTCGTATTTTATATACAAATTCAAGATATTTTTTTCGAAGTTTAATATATATGTGCCATTTTGTTCGATTACTTGTTGCCATCTTGTTGTTAGTGACACAATGCCGTTGCTGGGCAACTTGGAATTTTTCACAGTCCTCTCTAGATGTTAACCTAACACTACCGAAAGAATTCTGAAGAGACCGAAACAGGCGAAAATTTGAGGGTGTAAGGTCAGGACTATATGGCCAAGCTCTCTCAATTTTAGCTGAGTGGCCAAAGATGTGTGTGGTCTGGCATTATCACGATGAAACATCACTCCTTTCCTTTTTAGAGGTACGAATCGATGGTTTTGCTCAGCATTAAAAGCTCATAATAAACGATGCCCTTCCAATCCCACCATACACACAACAACACCTTATTGCATGTTAATCCGTTTTTCTCTACAGTCTGTGGAGCTTGACTACCCTTTGACCATGATCTTTTTCACACTTTCTTGTCGTAGGTGATTCACTTTTCATCGTCAACGATCAATCTTTTCAAAAATTGTTCGATTCTAAAACGTTTCAATAGATAATCGCAAATGAGTACACGATTCAATAGGTTTCTTTCAGTGCGCTCGTGTATCGAAATCGAAATATCGAGCTTTTTTGTATAGCTACACTATTTCAAATGATCAAAACTATTTTGTGGTCAATCCTGAATTCCTCGGCTATGTCGTAAGTACAAACATGCTGATCTTGCTCCACTTTTTCAAAAATGGCATCAATTTTATCCGTATGAGGGTGACCAGAGCGAGCTGCATCTTTGACATCAAAGTACCTGGACTGAAAACGCTTGAACCAACTTTGTGCTACTCTTACTGACACTGAATTTGGACCATAAACGTCACAAATTTTTTCGCGGTTTGAGTCGCATTTTTCCGTTTTTTTATTTTTCTGAATGTCCTAAATGTATTGATATTATAACCAGCCAGATACAAACAATACAACCAAAGTGATTTTTATTCAATTTTATACAAATAAAATACGAAGAAACTTTTTCGCCGACCTATTATGTATAATAATGCCATCAAAAACATAACTTGTAAAAGAAACAAGTCTCGCAACTCAGTTCTTCTACCGTAAAAAGTTGTGAGATCCATGTACCAAGTCGGTTAATTTATTCAGTCCCTACTTAAGGACCTTCTGTCATAATAATAACATAATTAGCTAACCTAACAACATCTTATAGTGACCACATCAATACTAAAAATCTTTTATATTTTAAATAAATAGATTGACTTGGCCATCGCATGAAAACGCAGTGTGTCTCTCAAGCAATACATATTATATTAAATTAGATTGTTTAGTGCGATTGCCAAGTCAATTTATTTATTTAAAACATAAAAGATTTTTAATATTGATATGGTCACTACAGATGTTGTTAGATTAGCTAGTTACGTAATAACTTAAGACAGAAGGGCCCTTAAGTAGGGACTGAATAAATTATCCGACTCGGTATTACATGGATCTCACAACTTTTTACGGTAGAAGAACTGAATTGCGAGACTTGGTTTTTTTACAAGTTATGTTTTAAGTTTTGCAATTTTAAGTCCTAATTTACCACGTGCCCGGCGGTGAAGGAATACGACGTGAGGAATCCTGCTTGCCTAAGAAATAAAAAAAAAAATAGAATACCAACAGGATGAAGTCAAAAAGTGGCATCCATTTTAACTACGAATATACTCATGATAAAAATTACGTTTTTTCAAACTATTGTAAGCTAGTGTTTGACAATAACCCACCGGTAGTACTAAGTGGTGTTGCAGCCAAAAATGGTAAAGCGCACTGACTTAACAAAAGCCGATTCACTTTTGCCTTAAAGAAAGAAGAATCTGGCATAAGTTTACACTCTTTTGCTGTACGCATAACGAACGATGAAGTAAACCGTTGGGTTCGTTGGGTAAGTCACGACGAAAGCTGGAGACTGACCGAGCCTAACGTTGGGAATAATATAACGAAAATCTGAAGATTTCATAGTGTAAGTGAGGAAAACTTTAAAAACCACATAAGACAGTTTTCAATTGACCTTTTATCCGTGTAGTGATGGTGTAAGAATTTCAACTACCTCATATCATCCCGTGGGTGTCGTAAGGGGCGACAGGGGGAAACTGAAACAGGTGATGGTCAGCAGCGTCTTCCTGCACGGCTAGCATGGGCTGGGGACAAAACATTTATCCCCCGATTATATCCACGGCAACGGGGAGAAGTATATCCCCGTGTGACATAACGAGTAGACATATATCCCCCATCCGTAGCACGGAGCCAAATTAAATAAAAAAAAATTATACTTTTTTGACATTTAAAAGGGACAATTTTATCTTAGTTCAATGGCCGTGGATTTAAGTTTATATTCATACAAAAAATCTATCTAAGTCTAAGTCTATCACCCATTTTATATTGCGGATATTATATCCACCGGTGACCATGCTCGAAGGGTGGATAAAACTAAGCGAGGGGATAAATATTTTCTCCTTTCCCCGGGGATAAAATTGTCTCCTGCCCATGCTAACCCTGCTGATAGTAAATAAAAAACTACGGTTGCCAACCCGCCTCCCAAGCGTTGCAACTATGGCAAAATCCTCTCTACGAGGCTATCTATGGGATGGCGTGTTGACTTTTAATAGTCTGTAACGGTATTTTTCATTTGAACATTGTTGCAAAAAAACACGAAAAAAGTAATAATAACAAAATTAATACCAATGAATTGTGACCTCTCAAAATGTAGCAAACAGTTTATCGATCAAGGACAATGAGGGCAAGGGCGCATGTATTCAGAACAAATTAAAAAAGTGGTAAATGGGCAAGGAATACTCGCCAGGGATTATGACATCTTGGTACTTTGTTTATTTTTACTTTTTTTGTTGTTGCTTTTTTTCTGCTTCATTACTACTACGGCAGTGAAGAATAATTTAAAATTAAAAAAATTGTACAATCGACTTCAATATAAGTTAATAATTCAAGATATAAAAAAAAGGAATCATCGAAATCGGTTCACCTAGAAAAAAGTTATGAGGTAACACACATAAAAAATAACACACCGTCAAATTGAATACCTCCTCATTTATGAAGTCGGTAGAAAAGGGGAGATTGTACAGAGCTATTCCATGTCTACAGGATAACTTCCAAACTTCGATAGCGTGATGTAGGCTTGAAGGCGTCGCGCCACAAGCGAAACGTTTTTAGGGTTCCGTAGCCAAACGGCAAAAAACGGAACTCTTATAGATTCGTCATGTCTGTCTGTCTGTCCGTCCGTATGTCACAGCCACTTATTTCCGAAACTACAATAACTATGCTGTTGAAACTTGGTAAGTAGATGTATTCTGTGAACCGCATTAAACACAAAAATAGAAAAAAACAATAAATTTTGAGGATTCCCCATACTTAGAACTGAAACTCAAAACTTTTTTCTATCAAACCCATACATGTGGGGTATCTATGGATAGGTCTTCAAAAATGATGTTGAGGTTTTTTATATCATTTTTTTCTAAACTAAGTAGTTTGCGCGAGAGACACTTCCAAAGTGGTAAAATGTGTCCCCCCCCCCCCCCCCTGTAACTTCTAAAATAAGAGAATGATAAAACTAAAAAAATATATGATGTACACTACCATGTAAACTTCCACCAAAAATTGGTTTGAACGAGATCTAGTAAATAGTTTTTTTAAACGTCATAAATCGTAAATTATATTATTTGCTGCTACAGAACCCTTCATGGGCGAGTCCGACTCGCACTTGGCCGCTTTTTAATTTACTTCAAAACATTCCTAAATATGAATAGTGTAATAAGTTTCGAAAGCGAATAACTTCAAATCATACTTTGTATCTTAATGCAATTTTAAATTAGATTTTAGATAGACTACGAAGCGGTGTAAACAACACGGGGATAACCTTAAAAGATCTAGAGTAAAAAGTTTAAGTAATTACGTCACGTACGTGGAACTCAGTATTCACATAACATCTATATATTAATTAATATGTAAATGGAATACTTCGTAATACTTTTTAAGCACATAACCGTTTGTTACAAATACATTAAATAAAATAAAATAAAACATACGTTGTTTACGTTCATACTGCCCATTTCTCAGAGTAAGTGCATGCATTTGCATATTATATTATTACTTATTACCCTAAAACCAATGTCAGACACTTAATAGTCTGTGGTCAAACAGTCGCACGGAGTAGAGATCGCCGCCAAAGAATTTTAGTGACGGATAATTACGACAAATAATAATTTCAAATGTTTTTTTTTTAATAGTGTGTGAAGCGTAAAAGTCAAGGCAAAAAGTGTTTATTTTATATTTTGCATATAAGATATTTGTGTTTTAGATATTAATGTGCAGTTAAAATGTTTTTTAATAGGACAAGGGACTATGGCCCAAAGACATCTACATCTAACCTCGATTACGTATCAAAATGCAGAATCGTTGTCACCCGTGAGGACTAAGTTAATGCCTCGTTTCCAGTAAAAAAGGTCTTCGGTTCTCTACACTCACCATACGAAACACAGCAGTGTTAAGCTGCTTTTTTACGCTTGTATTATGTGAGAGCGTGGTCCTTCCCCGGTCGAGCCGACCCATTCGTGCTACAATTATACTACTAATATAGCTGCAGCATGGCTCTACCACGTAAGAAATGAATGTTACGGTGTTACAGTACAAATTTACTTTCGTGGAACCGTTTACCACCGGCAATATTTTGGACCGTTATGACTTCGGGACCTACAAGAAACGAACTTATTCCTTTTTAAAAGGCCAATAACGCACCTGCGATTCCCCTGGTGTTGCAGTTGTTCATGAGTGACGGTCGACATCAACCATCAGATGAGCCGCATGCTCGTTTGCCCCCTCTTTTATAAAAAAAACAATCCAAACATTTCGAGTCGAATTTCAACCATTAGGTGATGATTACCGGAAAGTATCACTCACTCGGGATTGTTTCGTTTTTTTTCGTCGTTTTTGTAAATGCGAATACAATGCGAAACATAAAATTAGGTATTAAACATTGTGGACTCTTGATATATTAAATGTGTGTCCTTAGTGATTTTTTTATTAAATTTTACCCATTTTAATAAGTGTAATTAATGCTATTTCAATGTTTTAGTATGTAAATTGTATCATTGAACCAAACAATATCTCGCATGAGTTCTTTCACAAGATGCGAAATAGTTAACACCCGTCCTGTTTCGCTCTGATTGGCAACGTCTGGATTTCACTTAAAATAACATGACTTTATTACATTCATATTAGTTCATAACACTAATGGTTCATCGCGAATAGATAAAGCCTCAAGAGGAGAAGTACACTTCCGATATATGAGTTGCGCGTTTCCAAATTTAAATGCACTGTCAAGGAAACGCTATAAAGTGTCACTTCATTCCACACAGTAGCCGATTCTACAAAGAAATCACTTGAGAAAGATACATTTAAATAAATGGCATAGAAGTGGATTGCCATATTCTATTGATCATATTAATTGATAAGATCGAAAGCGTTTCTGTTTCTATTCACAGCTAGTTTAAAATGAGTTAAAATTAGACGCCATAAAATCCTTAAAGTTAATTTAGTCAATTATACAAATTAAATTTAGTGACGCATCGTCTCAAGAAATGGAACCGTTGCAAAACCGGCATACCTCGCTATATCACGTCATCACAGCTCGCTATATGACTAGGGTTACCAGATGACAGCAATTTTCCTCACATGTCCGGATTTTAGCGCTCTGTCAGGGAAATAGGGAAAATTTGAAATTGTGATGAAATTTTAAATAGAAAACGAAAAATATAAGAAATACAAATAATAATAATAATAAATTTATTAAATCTCAACAGTTAAATTGTTTTATTCATATGAGCTGTTTCTTACTTTTTATTGCTTTACATTTCGCATATGTCAAGCACATACGCGAGCCTTTACAATTAGGTATTTTTGCTGTCTCCGCGTCAATGTCAGGAAATTTATTGAAAAGTCAGCGATTTTGCCAGGGATACTTATTTTTGGATCTGGTAACCCTACACATGACTGACCTATGCTACACATTCACCGATTACCTTGCATTATGTAAAGGAGCACAAGTTATATTTTTATTTTATTGGTAACGCAAGCCAAGTCGTTCAAATTAATACATTTCTGTGCAATGATTTCGCAATAATGTTGTAGTGTTTTAATTAATTATTGTTATTATTCAGTTGTTATCAGGAAGATGTTGTTGCATATATCCAGTTTCAGCTGTTAGCTGTCGCTTATTATAAAACTGCTGATCATGAGGTCCCGGGTTCGAATCCCGGGCCGGGCCAAAAAATCAGTTATTGAGTTTTTCCATCAAGAAATTCTCAGTAGCTACCCGGAGTCGGGAAGTTGGCGGTGTTTCACCCCCGTGCCTCGGAAAGCACGTAAAGCCGTTGGTCCTGCGCCTGATCTCTCTCCGGTCGTGTCGGTTTACTGTCCCATCGGACTACGAGAGTGAGGGAATAGAGAGTGCACCTGTGATTGCGCATACACTCGGGCACTATAATCCTGTCCTACGCCGATGTCTAGTCTCCGTAGAGACTGGCCGCCGTGGCCGAAATTTGGTCTGGAGGACATTATTATTATTATTATTATAAAACACACAGGACGAAATGGGGTACAAGATATTCTTATTTATTTATTTATTAGGTTTACCAGTAATTGTAACAATAATACATCAATGAATATTTAACAATAACATGTGTTTTACAGCCAAATGCACAATTAATTAAGGTAAACACCACATGCACAAACTATTAAGGGTAGTAACATCCAATTTTTATAAGTGACTTAATGTGTACACAATAAACGAGAAAAAGAAAGAGCGAAAAAGAAAATAATAATAGCACAGTATATAAATGAACATAACAATTACTTAATTATAATTCGACAATTCGACTATGGTTTTTTGCAAGTGTTTACGAAACATGTTTAGACTTGTAGCATGGATATCTATGTTTTTACCATAACAGTTTAGAAGTCTGCTTGCTCTAGGGACAAATGAACTTGAGCCCAAAACTGTTGTGCGCAAGGGTGGAACTAATGGTGATATTTTAGACCTGGGTAATTTGTGTGGTACATTGAATCTAAATTTTCTCAGTAAGCCTGGGCAATCTATTTTATTGTTACATAATTTGTACAAAAAAATATTCTTCTTAGAACCTTTGCCACACAATTATAGTATTTATATAACGCACAAATATTTTTTTGGACTTCAATGTTTACGTGTAATTATGAACGTGAAACGCCAGCTCAATACAGGAACATTTCTAGTGTGATGTCAAAGCTTTAAAAATATATGCACAATCATTTAAATTTACATTAATATGTACATTTAATTAATTCATATTTGATCATAAATTTAAGAACATTCACCATCTGTTTTGCAACAAAATGTTAACTCATCAATGCCTGTGCAATAATAACACTCAATCGCAACCAGAGCAAACTACTGCATAAAACACACCTGTCAAGCAAATACAGTTCCTATTACAATGAATTAAAGTATTTTAGTTGTAAAAGTGCTCTCTGATGTGTTATCTCAAGGCAGTTACATTTTGAAAGTGGGTATCATTGCTATTGATATAATATTGAAGCGATCGTGTTTTGCAATTTGCTAAATTACTACGTCTACGTCACGTATACGTTTAACGTGCGAGACATCTAGAAATCCTACCGTCAATCCTCTATCCTCCTTACAACATAAGAGCTCTGTGACTTTTTCGAGGCAGTGAAGAAGAAACGGGAAAGAGTTTTTTTTTTACATTGAACTAGCGATTCTCCCCAACTTCGCTCGGGTGATTTCTGGCTCTCGACAACAGCGCCACCTATCGGGTCCAATTGTGAATCGTTTAGATTATTCAGGGACCCACTCAAACACACACAAAAACTTTCATCCAAAATGGTCTAGCCATTTTCGAGTTTTTACGCGACTAACAGACAGCAAATGATTTTTATATAGATAAGGGGGGCAACAGAGCACACAGTTAACCTGATGGTAAGTGGATGCTGTGACCCATATACATCCACATCTACCCTCGATTAAGAATCAAAATGCAGATGCGTTGCCACCACAGAATACCAGCGTAAAGTAACAGCTTAATGCTGTTGTGTTTCGTATGGTGAGTGTAGAGAACCGGAGAACCTTTTTACTGGAAAAGAGGCATTCCATCTTAGTGCTGACGGCTGACAACGCATCTGCATTTTAATTCACAAACGAAGATAGATGTAGATGTCTATGGGCTACAGCAACCACTTACCATCTGGTGGACTGTGTGCTCGTTTGTCACTCTTATTCTATAAATAAACCCTGAGGACTAAGGTGAAATGCCTCGTTTCCAGTAAAATGGGTCTTTGGTTCTCTCCATACGTAACATATTAGCATGAAGCTACTATTTGAAGCTGATATTCTGTTAGAGCGTGGTCCTTCTCCGTTCGAGCCGACCCATTCATGCTACAACCTAAAAATTATAATCATCGTCATTACAGCCCTTCACAAGTCCACTGCTGAACATAGGCCTCCCCCAAGGAATGTCACAAACCACGATCCCAAGCCACCTGCATTCATTTGCTCCCTGCATGTCTTACCAGGTCGTCACTCCACCTAGCGGGGGGCCGTCCGACACTTCGCCTGCCAGTATGAGGCTGCCTCTCGAGAAACTTTCTTCCCCATCGGTTGTCGGTTCTTTGAACTATATAGCCAGTCCATTGCCACTTCAGCATACTAATTCTTTGGGCTATGTCGGGTACTCTGGTTCTACTGCGGATATCCTCGTTTTTAAATCTATCACGCAGAGAAACGCTGAGCATAGCCCTCTCCATAGCTCGCTGAGCGACCTTGAGCTTCCGCATACGGCCAGCAAAAATAATAATAATAATACTTTATTTTCTATTGCTACTACATTAATAAATAACTACTCTATGATCACTGCTCATGGGGGGTAAATTGTACAACCAGTGCGTGTTGCCAGTGATGACTTACGGATCTGAGACATGGTCCTTTACTGCTGGCCGTATGAGGAAGCTCAAGGTCGCTCAGCGAGCTATGGAGAGGGCTATTCTCGGGGTTTCTCTGCGTGATAAACTTAGAAATGAGTATATCCGCAGTAGAACCAGAATAACCGACATAGCCCAACGGATTAGTAAGCTGAAGTGGCAGTGGGCCGGCCATATAGCTCGTAGAACCGACAACCTATGGGGAAGAAAGGTTCTTGAGTGGCAGCCTCGTACCGGTAGGTGAAGTGTAGGGCGACCCCCTACGAGATGGAGTGACGACCTGGTAAGACATGCAGGAAATTGATGGATGCAGGTGGCTCAGGACAGTGCTTTGTGGCATTCCTTGGGGGAGGCCTATGTTCAGCAGTGGACTTATGAAAGGCTGTAATGATGATGATGATGGTGATGATGACTCTATGATCTATACCTAGTTCACAATGAATGATGGAACATCTGTGTCTGAACTAGATGAACATATATCTCTATTTCAGATCACAGTGCAAAATTGCTGCAGCACGTACCACGTACAATTTTTGCAAGTTTTTGCTATTTGACTATAATTGAATTAGTTAATAGCCGAAAGTTTAACAGGGTCTAGGGTCAAGTCGCTCGACATAAAATTTATAATATATAAAGAACACGTAACAGCACAGCAGTTAAATTCTCAGTGCTGCCAACAATACAATTATTAAGTAAAATTTTATGTACCAACTAGCTGTTCCCCGTGACTTCGCCCGCGTGTCATTTAGGGTTTTAACTTTTGTGCGTGAAACCTAAATAATTTTTTCAAAACAAAGGAGCCTAAATTACTCCTTATAATATCAGCTATCATATCGGTCAAAATTGGTATAGCCATTTCGAAGATTAGTAGGAATAGACAGACAGACAGATAACAATTTTAAAAATTGTGTTTTTGTTACAAATGCCGTATATACTTTCATATGCATTTAGTAAACAGCTGTTATTTTGACATTTCAAACATACGCTTCTATTTTATTTATTTGTCTAGATTAACCAAGTGCCGGCGATGAAGCACAGTATCATTAGGAAATCGCTATGTATAAAAGGGTTTAAAAAAAATCTGGATTCTTTTAATACTACAGTTTGCGAGTCATATCTAAAAGTAGGTAAAACTGCTATATTATGGTTGTGGCACAAATGGGTCGGCTCGACCAGAGAAGGCCCACCCTCTCACAGATTGCCGGTGTAAATTAGCAGCTCAATGTTGCTGTTTCGTATGGTGAGTGTTGTGAACCGGAGACTTTCTTTAGTGAAAACGAGGCATCTTAGTCATAAATGTAGATATCTATGGGCCACAGCATCCATTTACCATCAGGTGGACTGCGAACTCCTTTATCACCATTATCCTATAAAAAAGGTAATCTTGCTAGGGAGAGTTCAAACTGCTGCAGTGCCGGTTGACGATCTTAATTTTTAGAAAGACGTTAGCAACAACGTACCACCTGAATTACCTAACAACCGAATTAGATATACCCCTTTCTAAGTCGGAGGTCCTCATTCATCTTTTCGCCCGATTACAATCTCGGCGTCTTCGAGGCAAGAATGGGCTTTTGTTAAACTAAGGCTGTGCAATTTACCATATAGGGCTCTATCACCACTTACCACCAGGTCGGCTTGTAGTCACGCACTGACTTATAATATTTTTTTTAAGTCGGATAATTCTGATTACGTCACGATTATACATGTTACAGCCGCGCTACCAGCCCATGTCTTCTGCTAAATTGGGTCAGCTCAAATCGGAAGGAGCAGAGTATACCGCACTAAAACATACAGACTGCTTCTGGGGTTCAACTTACCTGCTAAAAGTTTACATGTAGAAGATACAGACGCTCACAGTTTCCATAATTTTGAAAAAAAAAGTAAATAATATAACTTATGTAAATATTGAGTTCTGACTTCTGTTTATTCGCGGCTTATGTCATAGAATGCATGCGGTAATGAATGAATAGATTAGAATTAAAATTAAAACAATTGTGTATGTAACACGCACACATATAAATTAATAGTGTAATACTAAACGTATTTAACGCAACAGAATGATTATTTACCATTCATAAATACTTACGCCCGTCACCCAAAGGGTAAGGCAGAGTCTACGTACTTCTCTTCGCTTCTTTTATATCCATATACTAAATTAAGGGTACTCTTAGTTTGGCCCATCTTCAATATATCGCCAATTTGGTCTATAAACTTCCGTCTAGGGCATCTCTTGCCGACTCTGCCTTTCACTTCTGCAGCATTTATTTGTTTTGTCACTCTTTTTTCATTCATTCTGTCTGCAAGATCATCTTGCAAACCACACTTTTCTCTTATCACACAATTTCTCACCCTCTCATTCGGATTAAGCTTAAACATACTCTATATTTTACTCTCGTGTTTCTTCTGTCAAACCCAGCTATCACTGCAACATGGTAGGTACTAACATACCATAGGGACACTTTATTTAATGGTTAACTGATGACTGAAAAACGCTGCGAAGAAATGTTGCTCTGAGAAATTGTTCCATTTAATTGCAGCTATACCATTTGAACACTTGGTGGTCGACCACTGTATGATTTACTAGGAGTGTTCTTACTCGCACGACTTCTTTGTAGCAATACGACTTAGGGGCTTTCAAGAAACGAACTTACCCTTTTTTAAAAGGCCGGGACCGCACCTGCAATTCCCCTGGTGTTGCAATTGTTCATGAACGATGGTAGTTACTTACCACTAGGTAACCCGTTTGCTCGTTTGCCCTCTTTTCTATAAAAAAAAGTTTTACCTGATGATTGAGTAATTTAAAATTAAAAATTTTGTACAACCCACTTCAATATAAATAAACCTAGCAAGCTAACAGCATAGCAAAGTGGCGAAGCAATCAGCTTTGTAGCGGTTTCTAACGGTTGCCGTTGAGCAATCAGTTTCAAAATAGGAGGTTCAGATGCCTGGGTGATCAGTAATCGATTACTGAAAACAGAATTTGAAAATTCGAAACCGTTCTCGAGATAATCGTGGGACAGACGGACAGACGGACAGAAGGACAGACATCGTGAAATCAATAAGTTCGCCACTTAATTATTAGGAATAACTCAAAAACGATTGGTTAGACCTTGACCAAATTTATATGGGGCGACATTTAAAGTACCAGCTTTCATCATAGAAATTGGTTCACCAAGAAAGAAGTTATAAGGTAACACACTTAAAAAACCTGCAGTCGAATTTAGTACCTCCTCCTGATTGAAGTCGGTAGAATATCGGCCATGAATGTAATTGTAATTTGTAATTACACAGTAAAAATTATTGAACGATCCAATTTCCAATGAATGTAACTAAAGTCCAAGGCTTATCAAAAGTCCACTGCTGAACATTGGCCTCACCCATAGATTGCCTCATAGAAGTGATATTTGCTATAGATTAAAACAAGTTACTAAATAAAGAAAAGAGTGTCTACAAAAAACCAATAGTGTGCAAATTAGTAAAACATTCCGGTCAGAGGTGGTGTAACCTTTGGAGAACAAACAAAAAACAATCTCCTGGTTCAGCTTCCCTCTGTCGTCTTCTACGACACCTGCAGGATGGCATGTGGTAGTGGATATTCTTACACTGCCATTACACGTTTAACTTACTGCCGTTCCAACTGCGTCTAATATTTAATAACTTAAATTAAAAAAATAAAAGCCCCGAAACAAAAAGAGCTGATAATCTTCAAACGGCTGAACAGATTTTCTTGAAACATAGCTAGGAATTCTTCTGATTAAGATATTTTTCAAACGAAAAAAAATTATCAAATCGGTTCATCCGTTCAGGAACCATGATGCCACAGACAGACAAACAGATGCACACTACAAACATATAAAACCCTTCTGTTTACGTCGGGGATTAAAAATTACTTACTTTACTAGGCAGGGGGACGTCACGTTTTCTTCTGACGTCATTACAACCTATTTTACTAGTTTCCTTCGCCAAGCAACGAAACATCCACTGTTGTGTTCCAGTCAGATATTTTAGGGTTTGTCACCCTTATTGTAAAAAAAATCTAGAAATACACAGTCCAACTGTTGATAAATGGATACTGTGACCTATATACATCAACTTGTTTCTATCTATTATAACAGTCGTAGAGCCACGCGGCAGCTTTTGCTGTCGCACGGATGGGCCGGCTCGAACCGGGGTGGTACCACGACCTCACAGGATACCAGCGTGAAGTAGAGGTTTACCTCTGCGTTTCGCTTGGTGAGTGCAGGTGGCCGGATGCCCTTTTTACTGGAAATGAGGCATTCCATCTTAGTCCTCACGGGTGACAACGCATCTGCATTTTGATTCGCAAACGAGGATAGATGTAGATGTCTATAGGCCGCAGCAACCACTTACCATCAGGTGGACTGTGTGCTCGTTTGTCACCCTTATCCTATAAAAAAAATCTATATCTATATTCTATCTATATTTTAGACGTGGTAGAGCCATGCTGCAGCTATATTATAGTATAGTTGTAGCACAAATGGGTCGACTCGACCGAGGAAGGACCACGCTCTCACAGTACACCAGCGTAAAATGGCAGCTTTATACTGCTGTGTTTTGTATGGTGAGAATAGAGAACCGGAGACCCATTTAACTGGAAAAGAGGCATTCCATCTTAGTCCTCACAGGTGACAAGGCATCTGCATTTTGATTTTTTATTGAGGATAAATGTAGATAGACGTCTATGGGTCACAGCAACCACTTACCATCAGGTGGACTGTGTGCTCGTTTGTCACCCTATTCTATAAAAAGAATGTATCCTCGTGTCTAATGGAATGCCTCATTTCAGTAAAAAGGGTCTCCGATTCTCTACACTCACCATACGAAACACACCAGCATTGAGTTTCTATTCTACACTAGTATTTTGTTTCGATCCGAACCATTCTACAACCACAATACAGCTGTAGCATGGCTCCACCACGTTGATGATGATGATAAATGGGTATATATGTTTTTTACGTGGTAGAGCCATGCTGCAGCTATGTTATGGTTGTTGCACGAATGGGTCGGCTCGACCAGGGAAGGACTACGCTCTCACAGAATACCAGCATTAAGTAGCAGCTTAACACTGCTGTGTTTCGTATGGTGAGTGTAGAGAACCGGAGACACTTTTTACTGGAAAAGAGGCATTCTATCTCAGTCCTTATGGATGACAACGCATCTGCATTTTGATTCGCAAAAGAGGATAGATGTAGATGTCTATGGGCCACAGCAACCACTTACCATCAGGTGGACTGTGTGCTCGTTTGTAACCTAAATACAACTTATTAACTGTGACGTGCATTTATATTTTTGAAATATACCGCTTTGTTAGGAAAAATCCTTCTTATTTTCAACGAATTGGGGATAGACCCAATCGATACGGCGCACGTCACCGTGGTTATAACCTGGTTGCTCCTACCGCACATCTAACGATATTTAAAAATGGTCCCTACTACATGGCTATAAGAGTTTACAACCATTTACCAAATAATATAAAAGCCCTCCAGTGTCGTAAATTTGAAATAGCACTTAAGAAAATGCTTATTGTAAAAAGCTATTATAATTTGAATGAATATTTTATTGATAAATTATAAATTTAAATTATATTGAAAAAATTTATTTTTTCCATTTACTTAAATGACATTAACAATATTTTCACCAAATTTTTAAATCTTATTTGTATGAAGTAAAATGATCAATAGTTGAGATGAAATATTTATTGACATTTAATTTTAATTAGTTTGATTAGTTTTATTTAGTATTATTTAGTTTGATATTTAATAAATTAATTAATAATAATGTATAGATTACGTACCTTGAAAATTGTAACTTAATTTGATTTTATATTAATTGACAATTAAAATCCGTAAAATATGCTACGCCCGTACAGGGTTGTCACATGCTCTGTAGATATATTGTAAGAACTTTATACTTTGTCACATGCAATAAATGAATTATGAATTATGAATTAACCCTTATCCTATAAAAAAAATATATAAAGTCAATTTATGTATAAGTTGTGTGATATTTAATCTTAGTGCTTACGAGTGTCAAAACATTTGTAGCCGTACTTGTTTGAAATGAGTTGCAAGCGTTAATGAACTGTATTAGCTACCATCAAGTAGACTGGTAGCTTGTGTGTAATTCTAACACTTTAAAAGTACATAAATTATAAGATTATTTTATCAACAATGTGCTTATGTGCACAAATGTTGGTTGATTGATGAGGCCTTAGAGTATAAATAAGCAAGTTGCAAGTACACACACAAAAATTTTCACATCAATGATATTTCTTCTGTGTTTGAGCATAATTGGATCCGGTAGATGGCACTGATGTCGAGATCAAGAAATCATGCGAGCGAAGCCGGGCGGGTCGCTAGCATTAAAGACAATACGGGCTTTCAATTCATTTTCTCGACTATAGACATCGCTAAACTGCGTTACTGAAATCGATAAACTGGTAAGTTACTGTTGCACTTAGCGTGGTTACATAATACCCTTTATATTTTGTATGCAATTAAAGCATACTGATCCCTCAACTAGGAAGTTATGCAACGTGTCAGAAAATATATGCCTTTATATTAGAATGTGTTCTGATAAGTGGGCTACTATTTCTGGTATACGTAATTACTCGTATTGGTATAATGATTGTATGGTAGTTTTAGAAAAGACGCGGTAGAGCCACGCTGCAACTATATTATGGTTGTAGCACGAATGGGTCGGCTCGATCGGGGTGGGACCACGCTCTCAGAGAATACCAGCGTAAAGTAGCAGCTTAATGTTGCTGTGTTTCGTATGCTGAGTGTAGAGAACCGGAGACCCGTTTTACTGGAAATGATAATTCCATTTTAGTCCTTAGGGCTGACAACGTATCTGCATTTTGATTCATAATTGAGAATAAATATAGAATGTCTATGGGCCACGGCATCCACTTACCATCAGGTGGACTGTGTGAGAAGATTTAAAATGTTTTCAAATATTAGTAGGGAATTTAAGTTAAATAGTGACGTAGGCCCAGCCTGGTCGGTATGTATTAAAATACTTCTTATCGTGAACTATCGTTGAATCTTAAGAAAAATTACTAGGTTTTAAAATTTGTTTTGAGCTCCAAAAATTCTGATTCACGAGTAATTCACATCCTTTGTTCTCAACATATAAGTAAAAAAAGCGGCGACGACAGGTCGGAAACAGTTTTTGGAAGGAAGTTTCTTATCGAACAATACGAATTAACGGATGGGGGCTAGGCGAAAAAAGTGTAAAATTTTCCTTCACGACCCCTTCTGACGTAGTGTAGACGACCTTGGCGGCTATAAGGAAGCAAGATGAATAATATCCATCTTATTTATATCTCATATTATCATACAATAAAGAAATATTATTTTATTTTAAATGACGCTTCATTTTAATAGACGCTAGTAATTCATTTATTTGTATTTGTTAATCAATAATGTAATAGGTTTATCAATAATAATATACTACGAAAGGAACTTTGATCCAACCGAGTGTTCCACGACACTCACGCATGTTTTTTTTCGTAACTTCAACGCACGTGGACTAACCGATAGTCTCTACAACAAATGGTACAAATATGTTTTCATCCACCACGGCCTACTTCTAAACATAGGCCTCCTCCATAGATTGCCTCAAAGGGGGGATTTTGCCACAGTGCCACGCTGGGCAGGCGGATGGCTACCACAGATTTTTTTAAAGAAAACTTTAACTCATGATAAAGTTTTCTTTCCTCTATCATTTCTTACGACACCCACGGAACGATATGGGGAGGTGCAATTCGCGGTCACATGGAAGGAAAGGCCAAATTGACCTCTAAAAATCTAGGCGTGCCCTGCAGAACGAGACAGTATTTCATGCCGGCACATCGCTTGCAACTTTACAAAGCGCAAGTTCGGCCTAACATGGAATACTGTTCTCATCTCTGGGCTGGGGCACCCCAGTGCCAGTCCTTCCACTTGACCGCAACCAGCGCAGAGCGGTACGAATCGTCGACGACAGAGTTCTTTCTGATTGGCTCGATACACTGGCGTTGCGTAGGGATGTTGCATCGCTTTGCATTTTCTATCGAATCTACCACGGGGAGTGCTGAGGAATTGTTCGAATTAATTCCAGCCACCAAATATCACAAACGCATATCGCGTCAAAATTCACGATATCATATGGATGCTTGACGGTCCACGAATGTGCGTTTTACTAGGAGTTTTCTTCCTCGTACAACTTATATGTGGAATTGTTTACCACCTGCGATTTTTCCGGACCGATGCAACTTGCGGACCTAGAAGAAAAGAGCTTACACTTCTCTAAAAGGCAGGCAACGCATCTGCAATTCCCCTGGTGAGCCGCATGCTCGTTTGCCCCTTCTTCTATAAAAAAGGTAGTGTATATTCGTACACCTCCACTACACGGTAAACAAATATGTATTCATCTCTCAAAAACTGGTACTTGCGCCATTTACTCACTTCAGCCGCCTCTGATGCCTTCAAATTTGATCATACGTTTTGTCTTATAATAATAACAAAGTATAAAACATAATCGCCTTTGCAAATTTTGCCGTCTCCTAAATTCACCCACCATAGAGCCAGGCCCCGTGGGCCTTAGCGTAAAGCTACTTTTTCACTGGTGAGGCGAGACGAGACGAGGCGAGAATTGATAATTGTATGGAAAAATTTAAATCCTAGTTCATCTTCATTGGAAATTATCTGGATTAGTTAGGGTGTACGCGACGTGAATTAGTATGGTATAGTAAAATTTAACCGTATTGTTGAGTAGATAGAATACTTATTAACTTTGCAACACAATAGCCATTGCAGGACCGAGCGATGCATTACGAGACAGCGCAGTGCTCTCATGGTCAAGGGCATCTGTTTATATCGTAGTGCAATCGTTAAAATTGGACGGATCGTAATATGCCTAGACATTTCATGATACGTCACCATTTTAATTTATAACTTTGACTTTTTTTAATAATATTAAACATACAAAAACGCCTATCTACTAATATCAGCTACAGTAGGTTAAGATGGCCCATGGTCTACCCAAAAAGCAGCGTACATTTATATATCGCACGCACGCACGCACGCACGCACGCACACACACACACAAACAAACACACACACATACACACATACACACACACACACACACACACACACACACACACACACACACATATAAGTTTAAGTAATGTGTTCACCTCGTTGGTCTAGTAGTTGTAAACGCGGTTGCTCATCATAAGGTCCGGGGTTGAATCTAGGGTCGGTCCATAATCAGTCAGTAGTAGCCCGAAGTCAGGAAGTTGGCTATGTTTCAACCCCGTTCCTCGGAAAACACCTCAAACCATAGGTCCTGCGCCTGATCTCTCCGGTCGTGTTGGATTACCGTCCCATAAAACTATGAGTGTTAGGGAACAGAGAGTACACCTGTGCTTGTGTAAACATCCAGGTACTAATCTGTACTGCGCAGATGGCTAGTCTACATTGAGGACGGCGACCGTGATCGAAATTTGGTCTGGAGGACATCATCATTATATATTTTTTTTATAGGATAAGGGTGACAAACGAGCACACAGTCCACCTGATGGTAAGTGGTTGCTGCGGCCCATAGACATCTACATCTGTCCTCTATTACAAATCAAAATGTAGATGCGTTGTCACCCGTGAGGACTAAGATGGAATGCCTCATTTCCAGTAAAAAGGGCCTCCGGCCACCTGCACTCACCAAGCGAAACGCAGAGGTAAACCTCTACTTCACGCCGGTATTCTGTGAGGTCGTGGTACCACCCCGGTTCGAGCCGGCCCATCCGTGCGACAGCAAAAGCTGCCACGTGGCTCTACCACTGTAAAATATTATATAAATTAGGCATAAACTTCTATGGCGTTTTAATCTTCGGCCAAAACATGAAACGGCGGCATATCAAGAAATGCCCGGGCACATTATAGTCTATCAAGTTCTACAATTGAACTATGACCGTATGACGTTGAACAATTTGTGCGGATGTTAGACGGCTAATCACGAAAAGGCGACGTTTCACTAAATGCTCAGGCCGATTACGACCTGACCAATTCAATAAACGGACGACGACATATTGATTAAATTTGTTATTTTAACCCTTTCGCTGTCCCGTGCACTACATATAGGTCATTGCTATTGTCTTACTATTGTGTCTGCAAACCGGGCAGTGAAAGTGTTAAGTTAACTTAAATTAATGGACTAAACAAAAAAAAAAACAAGTCATTAATGTTTACCGCAAAACGAACTGAACATCTGTATGTTGACTATAAGTACCCTACAATCTAAGTGCAATATCGCGCAAGCTCGCGATGACTACTGAAATAACGGCAATTTTTTTCATATGGCAATTTAAATTGCAGATAAACCGGTGAGATTTTAATTCTCGTCTCGCCTTTCTGGTAATTACTGTAGGTACCCTCTTACTTCTGTTTTTAGTCTATTACAACTATTTTAATGACTTTGGCACGATAAAAAAAAACATTTTCACATTAGTTATTTTAACATTCTAAAAATATATTTCATATTACTTAACCGCAAATGAATGTAAAACAGTATTCAGTGCATAGCCTAGGTTCTTCTTATTATAAACTCCAGTTTTAGAATTCGTAATAAATCTCGCAGTTTATTATGTAGTTATGCAATTCTATTGCGACAGTACTGTTGACCAGTGTAGATGATGTAACTACAGAGAATGCAATATTATTATTAATGATTTTAGATTTATCTTATGGAGGATCCAAAGTCTCAATTTATTATAAAAATATTATGGTTTTGCCGACATTCGCGCCTATATTATCCCGTCTGTGTCGTAAGAGACGACAGAGGAAAATAAAGCAGGAGATAGGAAGCAACACTTTTTTTTGCAACCAACCAACTCAAGTGTTAAATCTGCATTTGCCAACCCGTCTGCCGATCGAGGCAAATATGAAAAATGGGGTGATATTTGCCTTAATAGATAATATATTTATGTTAATTATGGTTGTAGCAGGAATGGGTTTGTATCCCGGCGAAGGACCACGCTCTCACAGAATACCAGCGTAAAATAACTCGATTTATTGGCGCTGCGACAAGATGTTGCATCCCTTTGCATTTTCTTTCGCATTTACCACGGGTAGTGCTCTGAGAAATTGTTCGGATTAATCCCAGCCGCCAAATTTCACGAACGCACATCGTGGCAGAACTCCCGATACCATTCACACCATCTGGATGATTGGCGGTCCATCACTGTGCAATTTAGAATATGTTTTCTTCCTCGCACAACTTTCTCGTGGAATCGTTTACCACCAGCGATTTTTCCGAACCGATACGACTTAGAGACCTTCAAGAAAAGAGCTTACTCCTTTTAAAAGGCCGGCAACGCATCTGCAATTCCTCTGGTTCCCCTGGTGTTGCAGTTGTACATGGGCGGTGATAGTCACTTACCGTCAGGTGAGCCGCATGCTCGTTTGCCCCCTCTCCTATAAAAAAAATTAAGCGTCACGTCAGGGGACATATCACTTAGCCTATCACTCACCCTAATTAGCTGTGTATATTTGATAGGATAATTCATGCATTAGAATTGTAAGGCTATAATGCATGTATTTAAATAGATGTCTCGCACACTTTGGGCATTTTACGTCTGGGGTAAGCGTGAAGTGCCATCTTTCGGAAGCATTTCGCATAGTCGCCACTTACCTACGAGACGAAGTGTGATGATAAATTCTCTTACATCTCCGCGACCCGGAAAAGTAGTTCTTCATGGACAGCAGTAGTCACTTGTCAGATCAGCCGCATGATCCTTTGCCACCTCAATTTTTTTCTATAGGATATGGGTGACAAACGAGCAGATAGTTCACCTGATGGTAAGTGCCTGCTGTAGCCCATAGATCCAACCTCAATTAAGAATCAAAATATCTTGTTATCACCTCTGAGGACTAAGATAGAATGTCTCTTTTCCAATAAAATAGGTCTCCGGTTCTCTACACTCACCATACGCATCATGCTGTGTTTTAAGCTGCTATTTTACGCTGGTACTCTGTGAGAGCGTGGTCCTTCGCCGGTCGCACCAACCCATTCGTGCTACAACCATAATATAGGTGCAGCATGGCTCTACCATGCAAAAAAAAAATCGGACATGATTATACATTTTATTAGCAGCTTATTTATTTAAGCCTTGAATTGTTTTACTATATTACTCTGTGCATTCAAAAACGTTTTTGCAAATTTATATTTTATAAATTAAAAAAAATACAATAATTATGCAAATGCCATTTGCGTTCTTCAAATTAGTTATTACTACTTAATTACCACTCTTATAATGTATCATAGTAGTATAATTCGAGGTAATAAACGCTATGAACAGTTTTGTAGGCGTGAAATTAACATGCGTGATGTATCATAATTTTTTCTAGGAAAGTTTTTATTATTTTGAGTTACATAGCAAAATATCTAGATAATTCAAAGATTATAATGAATTGTTATTTTTGTAATTTATAAAACTTTGTAAAGAAGACTTTAAATATGTAGTGCATAAGAATAAAAATAGAATCATTGAGTTATATGTACTACGTACTAGAGAAGCCATTCCAAACAAAAATTGTGTCCTACTCTATGTCTTCGCGCATGCGCGGGAGTAGTAGTCGCGCATGACTTTAATTTGATATAAAATAAGATATTACTATAAAATAAATATAAGAATTTAATATAAAATATCTTAATTTAATCTAAACAAACATATTATATTTCTAAATTAAATGTAATATTAATTTATGGAATTCACAAATCTTTAATTTACGCAATATTTAGTTTGTACGGATTGCAGTACAGTTCAGTTGAACATAGTCAGTGTTCGGAATGGCTTCTCTAGTACGTAGTACATATAACTCAATGAATAGAATGCACTGACCTATGCAGATAGAGAATCTAATAATTTTTCTAACCTTTTTTTACATGGGGATATGCCTGCCTATACCTCGCAGGGGCAAGGTTGTGTTCTGTCAGACTCGTACCGACTAAAGCTCCATCGTGTTCCACCTTCGCTGCATATTGGCAGGCTAAAGGAACGCTATCGCACACATCCGCGGCCCAAAAGACGCTGGTTGCCCCATAGTAGCCCCTCCTCGAGAGAAGACTTCACTTCCCCCTTTACCCTCTAAGGTAAGGCGCACCAGGAACACAAGGTGCGCATTCTTTCACGGCTACAACTCAACCTGCATAAAAGACCTCCGAGCCCTATACGCAGAGGCCATGGGGCCAAGCAAAACGAGCACTTGAAAGCATCAGCTTTCCTGACCCTAGCAGCGGATCGGGCAACAGAAGGTAGGGAGAGCAGCGCCTTGCAATACCGTCACTACTTTTCCCGGGACTCCAACTCGGCTGCGACGGGAAAGGGGAGTGGAAACCCATGACACCACAGTCCATCAACGCGCTGCCCAACAAGGCTAGGCAAACCCACTTGCAGCGGCCACCTCGGGCTTGCCCTACGCCTCAGGGCAGCCAAGTGGGTTCTTCTTTGTTTATCGTGGGTGACCAAGCCACGATGAGGTATCAATCCAGCGCTCTACCAAAATGAGTTCAGTGTTTGCCATAAAACATCCCTGTCCACCCTGTCATAAGCTTTTTCCAAGTCCATGAACGCACAAAAAATTTTCGTTCTTGGCCAAAAACTTCTCCGTGATCGTTCGAATGGAAAATATTTGATCTGTACATCGTCAGTTTCTTTCACAACTCTAGAAGCGTCAACACTTTAGCATACAGTTATCCCACAACGCTAAGCAGGCTGATGCGACGGTAGTTTTTACAGTCCTGCTTTGACCTTTTGCCCTTATATAAGGGTTTTGCACCAATCTCCTGGTACCCAATTCAGTTCCCAACATAAATTAAATAAGTGAACAGCAGGCCTGCCACCACTCCCTATCCCTATCACACCCGGCTGCCTTACCTGGTTTCTTGCTATTAATCGCTTTTAATATAATATCTATACTTATCTCCCTTCCTCTTTTCTTTTCTTTCCCAATTTCTCGTTAATTTAATTCGAACGTCTCCTCACTCATAAATACGCCATTAAAGTGTTCTTTTCATCTCTTTAAACTCGAAACTTCATCATTCAAAATACGAGTACATCGCATAGCATTTAATTTAGGTTGTTTCGAATTTTCCCTGGCAGTTCTTACGAGTTTCCAGAACATTTTAATACTCGCCTGGAAGTTATTAGATATTCTTCTATTATTCTTATTAGTTCCTTTTTCTGTTTCGTTTCAACTAATTCCATTACTTTCTTATTTAGACTTATAAAGACTGCCTATTTTCTTTCAATCTCAACATTTATACCGCCGGAATTACCAGCTTTGGTTGCTAGTAAATCAAGCCATGGTCTCTTCTTTGCTACGTCTGCCATCCGTACCTCATCATACCATCATTACGAATTTTCCTTTTATTCGTTCTCTAACTTATACCACAGAATTCAGTTACTGCATCCACCAAACCTTTCTTAATATTATCCCACACAATCTCCAAGCCTAAATCATTCGTGCACAATTCATTCATATAGCTAGTAGATTCACTAAGTCTTCATTTACGTTTATACATTTATAGTACCTACTCTTTCACACCTTCATCTTGTAACCTCTCTATTCTTATACACTGTAACACAGTGGAAGACACAGATGTCCGATGTTGCCAAACTCTGAACAGACCATTAATTCGCATGAGATTTTTAATCATAATTAATTTTGCAATTAACGTTTAAGTATGAGTAAATTAAATTTATGTTGCAGTTTGTCTTAAAACCGTTATGAAACTTAATTTTTTTTTCTGATACCCCATCGTGTCTAATTTAGCTCTAAATGAATATAATTATATTCAAAATAGTTTATTTTAGAAATGTAATGATTAAATTCAAGTTACCTGCGTCTACATCTTTATATATAAGAGGAACAAATGAGTAAGCAGTTTTTAAAAATGAGTAGACTCTTGTTTTGAAGGTCTCTTAGACGTATCGGCCCAGTAACATTGCAGGAGCTAGCCGATTCCTCAAATAAGTAATGCGTGAAAGAAAACTTGCAGTAATTCACATAATGATGGCCCGACAGTTATCCAGATGGTTGGTGATGAATGATTTTGAGTATCCAGGGCAAATTTGTTAATAAATAGCCAAATAAATATTTCTTTATTTCCTTCTATGTATAAAAATAGCCTTGATAGCCAAATTTTGATCAGCATTAAAAATATGTGATTTTATCAAAGAGACACACATTTAAATAAATTTGGAAAGTCAAATATTGTCTAAATACAAAATACAATCCTTATCGTTTTCAAGAAACCAATTACATCCATACATAACTTTTTTTATAAAATTCAAGAGACAAACGAACTGACAGTCCATCTGATGGTGAGTAGTTACTGCAGTTCAAAGACACCTGCAGCCAAATTCATATAAAGAAGGCTACATATGCGTTGGCACCCGTGAAAGCTTAGGTGAAATGCCTCCCCCTCTCTTTCGGATACCCCTCAGATCGGAACTCACCCAGTACCAGTACTTGCCTAAATATACTCTTTACGTGGTAGAGCCATGCTGCAGCTATATTAGTTTAGTTGTAGCACGAACGGGTCGGCTTGACCGGGACTCCTAGGGAATAAAGACGTCTCACTACGTAGTATATATTGTACAAGAATTGATCTTTATTTAATGCCCTCCAGACGGAATTACGGTCATGGCGTAAACTAAACTCTAAACAGAATTGAAGTACACGAGTGCGAGCACAGGTGCACTCTCTCTTCCCTCACTCTTATAGTCTGATGGGAAGGCAATCCAATAGAGATCCGATTGAGATCCGATAGAAAATCCGGAGAGCGATCGGGCGCAGTGTCAGCGGATTTGTATGCTTTCCGAGGGTAAAACATCGCCAAGAAATTGAGAATTTGTCACATAAAATAAAGGATTCACTTTCCAGTTCTAGGATTCATTTAAAAGAGCTAGTCTTTCGAAGATCTCTGTGGTAAACTACTCTGTAGCCACGCTTGAGCGATGTTATCTGGTCGGCGATTCCGTCTGTGTCTCCGTTATGATATACGATCGTCTCGTTTCACACCAGTCCCAGTTGCTCGCTGATACATAAAACTGAGACAAAGGAACATTTAAAAAATTAACAAAAGCAGAGTAGTTGCAGGCTGTTTATTTTTATCCAGTAAAAAAAAGAAATTGATAGAACATAAAATAAATTACCGAATAGGCGGAATATGTTATTACGAGTATACAAAATTTATTAATGGTAGCGTAGCTTAGCGGTTAGAATAATTGACTGAATAGTTATTTGAATTGTCGTCTGGAGTGGTCGTCTTCGGGTCTTTGTCGACCAATGAATCCTCAGCACCTTTTTTTATTCTTTATTGCACCAAATATTTGTACAAAAGGCGAGCTTAATGCTACATGGCATTCTCTACCAGCTAATCTTGGGTAGAACCGGGAGTGAGTTTGGGCAGTTAACCACTAATCTTACTCACTAATATAAAAGCGTTTTTTAGACATAAATCAATAATATAACCTAAATTACTTGTACGGATTTTTTTTGAGAAGATTTTATAGTTTATTACTACATAGCAAAATAGCTACGGAACATGAAACTTATAATAAAATTGCTTTTTTTTTAATTAAAAAGAAGACAAAAGATCTAGTATATAAGGATAAAATGAGTAGGTACTGAGTCATGTAAAAAGGTGTATGGGGAATCGAATGAATTAAATATTCGCATTGCATAGCGTGAATACGATTGCTGTGTTTAATCACCAGCATTGGAGTCCATTGTGAGTCAACGTAACAACTTACACGTAATAAATTACTGTTCCAGGCTGTTAAAAATCCACTGATGAACATAGACTTCCATATACTCTCGTTTATACCAGTGCAAAATAGCATCTTAATGCTACTGTGTTTCGTATGGTGCCGGAAACTCTTTTTACTGGAAAACAAGGCATTCCATCTTAGTCCTCAGGTGTGACAACGCATCTGCATTTTGTTTCTTAATAGAGACCAGATGTGAGGTGAGGTGGACTGTGTGTTCGTTTGTGACCTTTATTCTATAAAAAAAAATCTCCGAAGATAGCGGTTCTCATTTCATTTCAGTTCTTAAATACGGCAAATAAATTAAGGCGCGATTTGCTTGGAATTGGTTGATGATACAGTTGATGCATAGCAGTCAGCTGTGATTAGGTTAAAGTTAAAGTTCCATCCTATATACACCTGCCAATGCTGGGCACAGGCCTCCCCTCATTTCTGAGAAGGTTTTAGGGCAAGGAAATGTCCGCCGCGCTGCCCCAATGCGTGTTAGCGAAGTTCACATGTCTTCGAAAAAATTTTTTCTTATTTCTCAGACATGATGTTTTCTTCACGATGTTTTCCTTCACCGCCGAGCACGTGGTAAATCAACACTTAAAAGTACCATTAACAATTTCATTGATGCCGGCGGGGATCGAACCGGAATTGCGCACGTACTGTTAAATTTACAGCGAGTGCTAACCATTTGAGCTACCACGGCTCATATTCAGGCGTAAGTGAGGTGTTTTTCTATGAAAAAGGTGTAAAAACCAGTAGCGAGGTGTACCAAAATACCGTCTCATCAATGACAGTGGAACCTCTTTCTCAAACAATATGCAAAAACAGACATTGGATATTCCAACAGGACTCTGCACCAGCTAATAGGGCACGAAGCACGCAAAACTGGTTGACCGCCCGTGGAATTGACTTTCTCTGACATGAACACTGGCCCTATTCTAGTCCAGATTGAAACCCACTAGATAACAAGATATGATAATATTTAGAAGAAAAAGTCTACGCTAAACTTCATCAGAATTTGGAATCTCTCCAAGCATCTTTGGCTAAAGTAGCGGCAGAAATAGATATGAGTGTAGCGCGTGCGATTGATGATTGGCCGTGTCGATTAAGAGCATGTATTCAAAATAGGGGAGGGCATTTTGAATAGTGTAAATAAAATTGTATTCTAAATTAAATTACCTTTCATTTCATATACAATTTTTATATAACTATCCAAAAGTATATCATTAATTTTATAAAAAAAATTTGACAGAACTTATGACCCGACTTGACGTGACGTGGTCCTTTACTGCTGGCCGGATGAGGAAGCTCAAGGTCGCTCAGCGAGCTATGGAGAGGGCTATGCTCGGAGTTTCTCTGCGTGATAAACTCAGAAATTAGGATATCCGCAGTAGAACCAGAGTGACCGACATAGCCCAACGGATTAGTAAGCTGAAGTGGCAATGGGCTGGCTATATAGCACGAAGAACCGACAACCGATGGGGAAGAAAGGTTCTCGAGTGGCAGCCTCGTACCGGCAGGCGAAGTGTAGGGCGTCCCCCCACTAGATGGAGTGATGACCTGGTAAGATATGCAGGAAGTCGATGGATGCAGGTGGCTCAGGACCGTGCTTTGTGGCATTCTTTGGGGGGGGGCTATGTTCAGCAGTGGACTTGTGAAGGGCTGTAATGATGATGATGATGATGATGATGACCCGACTAAGTATTATTAAGGACAACTCAACTATGGATCAGACCTTGATCAAATTTATATGGTACTATATGAGAAGCACCAGCATTCAAATAAAAGAAGAATCATCGAAATCGGTTCACGTAAAACAAAGTTATGAGGTAACACACATTAAAAAAAACACACAATCGAATTGGGTAACTTTGAAGTCGGTAGAAAAACCATAATTTAAATTTAAAAATTTTGTACAGCCGACTTCAATATAAGTTATAAGAAGAATAACTGAGAATAACTCAATAACTGTTGACCTGAGCTTGATAAAATTCATATGGGACCACATGAGATGTACCAGCTTTCAAATAAAAAAGAATCATTGAAATCGGTTCAACCAGTAAAAATTTTATGAGGTAACACACATAAAAAACCATACAGTTTGAGTACCATTGAAGTCGGTAGAAAAAACAAAAGTAAAGGAAAAGATCTCAGCACGAAGTGTTGTATTTCAGATTCCATTTTTTTTATAGGATAAGGGTGACAAACGAGCACACAGTCCACCTGATGGTAAGTGGTTGCTGCGGTCCATAGACATCTACATCTATCCTCTATTACAAATCAAAATGTAGATGCGTTGTCACCCCTGAGGACTAAGATGGAATGCCTCATTTCCAGTAAAAAGGGCCTCCGGCCACCTGCACTCACCAAGCGAAACGCAGAGGTAAACCTCTACTTCACGCTGGTTTTCTGTGAGGTCGTGGTACCACCCCGGTTCGAGCCGGCCCATCCGTGCGACAGCAAAAGCTGCCGCGTGGCTCTACCACTGTTGAAAACTAATTATTATTTAATTAATGATACTAACACACATACAACAGCTATAATAATCAAACCGCAAGTTGAAAAAAAAATTAAAGAAAAGTGAAAGCGCACTTTAAAGAAATTAAAATAATAAAATAATTAACATGCTGAAATAGATCCTAAAGAAATGCTGATTTATAATGTGGAATTGTTTCATTCTTTTTACATAGTTGAAGTTTGCTTTTAATTTTTATTTACAGTTGTTTTTTAGCCTTTTTAGTGGCTCAGACATATCACTAAGTAGTAGGGCAATGGTACATCTGTATTTGGTGGTGTCACAGAATACCAGCGTAAAATAACAGCAGTTAATGATGCTGTTTCGTAAGGTGAGTATAGACAAACGGAGATGCTTTTACTAGAAACGAGGCATTCCATCTTAGTATCAGCTCTCAGGGGTGACGACGCATATCTGCATTTTCATTCTTATTCGATTAAGCAGTTTTCCAAGATCAACTTCATTAATAGTAAATTTCGATCTCGTCTTACCGATGAGCATTTCCAAGATTAAATGGCATTATCTAGCATCAACCTAATTCCAGGCTTCAAAAACATTGTTTAGATTTAAAAACGCCACTTTTCGCCTTATTATTGAGTATTTACTTTGTTATTTTTGAATTAGATGTATCCTTAATAAAAAAAAATATTCTGATTTCTTTTCATTTTATTAATGGACATTTTAATTCTCGGTTGTTACTTGCTAGTCATTATCTAGAAAACGGACCGCGACATATTTATATTTCTTAAACGGGACTCGCCATTAAACTAATTGGTGATCCCTGCTCTATACTTTTGCAATGTGTCAGTGAGAGATTTTTTTTTAATTACACAACAACTATTTTAATTACACGACAACTATGGTATATGCTGCACAGATTTTATAGCTTCCCTTAGGACCCACATCGTATTCGGCTGAAAACACAGTTGCTGGCAACTTATTTCACTCCTTTGCTGTACGCATGACGAAGGATGAAGCAAACCGTTTGCTGTGAATAAATAGAATGTCCACAAACAAGGGGTGAAGACTGGCCAAGCGTCTGGCGGAAAGAAGAGGAAGGAATTAATTTATGCAACTCCTGCGCACACTCTCCGCAATGCGTTCCGTAGAAAACCGAAACGCTGGCTACTTTGCGCCTGTGTTAGAGAATGATGAGATTGGTTTTAACCAGATTCAGGTCACCAATAAGCATCACAGCACGGCTTTCCATTTGAGTCCAAAGCTGCTAAGTGGCATTTTGCAGCACCAGCACATATAAGGAAGCACTTCTCCATGCTCGATCGGACATGCTCTTTAGTAAGCAGTTGTCCCGGCGTGAAGTATCGCACCTTTGCAAGCACTCCTATTTATCTTGCAGCTTTGGCCTTAGGTTTAATGGACCGCCTGAAGTTCGGATTCGAGGAAATCTCAACCCCTAACAAGTGAAAGCAGTCGATGTATTTCAGTGATACATTTCATAAATAAGGAGCCAAGGTGAGCTCGCTCCTTTTTGCAGTGAAGAGACACGCCTGTGATTTGTTGATTTTAAACAGTTAAGTAAATAAAAATGTATAGAAGACGTTTAATTATTGCTCATCTTTATATATGTGTACTATAATTGTTTTGCCCGTGTGTGTGTGTCTGAACTGTTACTAAAAGGCTGGACTGATTTTGATGAAATTGTGTGTGTGTGTGTGATTAATTTGATTCGAGAATGGTTTAGATTTACAATTAGACCCGGTAGGTGGCACTGTTGTCGAGATCCAGAAAACACTTGTGCAAAACCGGGACGGATCACTAGTCTTTATATATATTTCTTGTGTCCGTGTGTATGTGACTGAGCTCCACTAAATGAAAATCAAAAAGTCTGAATATTTAAAATGATAATTCGAGTTTTGCTCGCGCAGTTTATGGCAAGCGGTTCCTCAGCTGCCATATTGGCTTATCAAATCTACGTAAACAACTTAAGTGACTCTGTCAGTTCTTTCACAACACGAGCAATACGCATTACCCTCTTTACGTTGCCCAACATTGAAGTATCGTCGGACACCATATTTTCTACGTGTCCGTTTAACTGGTTCACTCGTGGACTTATGTAACTCTAAATTATTGTAATATAGAAAGCATTTCAATGTGGCACAAGTTATAATCGCCTGACAGCTGGTTTCTATTTCGATTGGTTTACGGTCGTGCACTGCCAGATAGGTTAACGGTGTAGATGTTCTAGACCAGACTTAGAAAAGGTAGTTTGTTAGTTACTTAGTCATCAGTTAAATGCCTCAATTTTTAATAAGTATTTCGTTTTATTGACTTACGATCCCCACAGTAGGAAACGAATAGCTTGGCTTAAGCGGGAAAAATAGGGATGATACATTGTCATACGCTTTTCATATAAATTTAATATGTATATACATATATAAAGTATTTTAATATTAAAAATCATAAATTGTATTGTAGCGGTAAAATGAGCATAAGAGTGACTTTCAAGAAGTATTTTTATAATCTATATTGAATATGTTTCTATTCTATTCTATGTGAATATCTAATTTAATTAAATAAAGAAATAAATTACTAACACATATTATTTAAAGGAATTAAAAATTAAAAACGCCTGTCTGTTTTCACCTCTAGACAAAAAAAAATATTAATAATTTTAAGAAACTTTAGAAATATTTTATTGAGCTAAGATTGATATAACGAAATAAAGTTTTAATTAATAATAACTATAATAGTATAATATTTAATTTAGTGTATGGTTACATAATTTATTTATATTTTTTCAATGTTAAATATTTTGTGTAATTTAAAATAATATATTAACCATTTTTGTTCGCAGTATTAGTTTAACAATTAAAAAATAATAATTAAAATGCAATTGATCTTTTACCTGTTATAATATTGCCATTGCTTGATTACAATCCTACTCTTTAACCGACTTCAAAAAGGAGGAGGTTCTCAATTCGAGTGTATGTTTTTTGTGTATGTTACGCGATATCTTCGCAGATTTTGAACCAATTTTGATGATTATTTTTTATTAATATATAGGCTTTACCTCAAGGGTGGTCCATCAAAATTCTGAAGCAAAACTTCGGCCCTCAAGAATGGAAAATAGGAGAAAAAGTTTCATATTGGACTATTGTTTAAGGAATTTCATATGATATCTTCGCAGATTTAAATCGGATTTTAATGTTTATTTTTTATTAAATAGGTTGGTCTTCTAGGGTGGTCCCATATAAATTTGGAGAAAAAATTCCACCCCTCATGGTAGTAAATATATAACTTCTTTTGTAGCAATTTAAAGTCAATTTTAACTTTTTGTAAAAATTAACTTTAACAAGATAATATGTTCAACTACAATTTATATTCCTATTTGTTAAGTATGTGTTATTTTATTAAAGTTATTTTAAATGTCCCGTTGACCGCGTATCACTTGTACCGGTGTGACCCAACGCACATGGGTTTTGTATGACAGCGACGCGCCATTGACACGGTTAGTTATAGGCCAATGATCTTAACATATTTTGGCAAATTTTATGGCGGGTTTATGTTAATGCGTAATCATTATATATTATACATTGCATTATACACCTTATTTCTTCAAATTACCATAACAGAACAGTAGAACTAGTTAAGAATTTATGTGTCTGCTATCAACGGATAGAAAATTTATTTAATAAGAAAATAAAAAAAATGTGATTGGCATTTTTTTGAATGGGTTATGTCGGATTATTCTTCTTCATCTGGGCATGAGTCACTTTAATTGTAATATTTTCCTTCCTGGCGGCCCCTTCTCGAGAGATACTAACTTCATCCCTGTTTCTTCTCAGGCAACGTACATCGGAACACAAGGTGCGTTTCGTTCACAACCTGCATTTCTACCTGTGCAGCGGAACCTCACTACTCCCCCCTCCCCCCGAATTCTGTTTCACGGGAGCCATAACACCAACAAATAAAAAAGGTAATTAAAACATCAAAGATTCTCCACTGTATAAAAAGCAAATGTCTCTACAGACATAAAAATAATACCTAGCCTTTTTTTTTATAGGATAAGGGTGACAAACGAGCACACAGTCCACCTGATGGTAAGTGGTTGCTGTGGCCCATAGACATCTAAATCTATCCTCGATTACGAATCAAAATGCAGATGCGTTGTCACCCGTGAGGACTAAGGTGGAATGTCATGTTTCCAGTAAAAAGGGTCTCCGTTTCTCTACACTCACCATACGAAACATAGCAGTACTAAGCCGCTATTTTACGGTGGTATTATGTGATATAACTATAGAACGGTTTAAACATAAAACAAATCGAAAGATACCTTTATTTTTTACGTATTTTAAGCCTGTGCTTGACCGCAATCCCACCTGGTGGTAAGTGGTGACACAGCCTTAGATGGTAAATCGCACTGCCTTAGCGTAAGAAAAGCGTATTCTTGCCTTGAAGACGCCCAGATTGTATTCGGCCATAAAAATAGACGTCGGCAAATTATTCCACTCATTTGCTGTACGCATTACAAAAGTCGAAGCAAACTTGGTTCTAATGCGTCATGCGTGGAATATTGACAACAAAGGGATGAAGACCCGCCGACCGCCTGGTAGTCCGATGGTTGAAAGGAGAGGTAGGAGTTAAAGCGTGTAATTCCTGCACACTCACCCAACTGCATCCTATAGAATACCGAGAGGCTGTCTACTCTGCGCCTGTGCTCGAGGCTGACAAGGTTGGTCAAAATCAAGGTCACCAATGAGCCCCTTAGCACGTCTCTCCGCTGAGTCCAATGCTTCCAGGTGGCATTTTGCAGCACCAGCCTATATGTGACAGCAATACTCCATGCACGACCGGACTTATATAAGGTAAGAAGCTGCTCCGGTGTGAAGTACCGCCGCACCCTTGCAAGGACGTACCTCCCATAGTTGAGGATTGGAGAAAGATCAACCTCTAACAACTGAAGGTAGTCAGTGTAAACCAAGGACACATTAAGAAAAGTAAGAGCAAAGGTGAGCGAGCTGCTTTTAGCGGTAATATGTATGCCCGGGCACTTGGTTGGTATCCCTCCACAACTGTGCTATCGTCTGCATACCCATAGATACCGGACGTAAGCAGCACTGTTCTCGAGTGCTTTGCCGCATACGTGTGTGGCATACGCTAAAAAGTCCCCAGCTGACCGATTTCAGCGAAACCCGTATTGCCGGTCACTAAGGAGGTCATTCTGGTCTAGGTATGCCGTTAAGTGAGCGTTCAATATACGCTTCATAATCTTGCAGAGTATGGAGGTAATTGAAATTGGTCGACAATTGGCAGGGTTGGCTACCTTTTTTAGGCACAGGCTGCACATTGGCCAGCTTCCAAGATTTGAGCACTGTTCCAGTCCTGAATGAGAGGCGGAACAAGCGGAACATCACAGGAGACAACTCAGGGGCACAGACCTTTAGAACTATAACTGATATACCATCAGGTCCACTAGCTTTATTTACGCCTAGACTTCGCACGGTTTTAAGAACCTCCTTGTTGGTGATACGGACCTCTGATATAGAGGTACCGCTGAGAGGTACTTAATTGAGATGATACGCTGTTGCTACCGTCCAGACGCGAATTGCGAGCAAAAAGAGAAGCAAATAAGTCCGCTTTCTGCTTAGGCGCATGCGCCAGTGAGCCATCTGTGTTCACCAGCGGAGGCAGTGTAGACCGACAGAAGTTTGTCTCGACCGCTTTGGCAAGCGACCAAAGCTCTACTGCTAGATGGTTTGATAGGGAGCTTTGTACCGACGCGTTTAATGCGGTCGAACTGGCTTGCCATAATGCCTCTTTGCAAGACTTGGCGGCTTGGTTAAAGGCTCTCTTCTTAAGGCTAACATCCGGAGCTTTGCGGTCTCGAGCATTGACCCAGGATAAGTACGCCATTAGGTTGTGCTTTTCAGCACTCATTGAATAAAATCCAACCGTAAGGATGCTTCGATAGCAAGAATAACAATCACAAACATACACAGACATGAATGAAAAACATAATATAAGATTTTGAAATACTGGCACTGGCAGTTAATAAAAACTGTTCTTATTTTTATTTTGTAATTTAAAAAATTAGGTGCAAGGCAATGTAAGTGCAAGTAGTACTAGGTATTAGAATGTCGAAACAGATTAGTGCTAAGGATAAAAGATTTGCGAAATAAGTTAATCTATACATCTATACAAATAAATAAAATTGAAGTGTCTGTTTGTAATGTCAAAATTACAGCTTTTCACTATATGCATATGAAAGTATATACGGTACTAATAACAAAAATACAATTTTTAAAGTTTTTGTCTGTCTGTCTGTCTGTCCGTCTGTCTGTCCGTCTGTCTGTCTGTTTGTTCCGGCTAATCTCCGAAACGGCTGGACCTATTTTGACGGGATTTTCACTGGCAGATAGCTGATGTCACAAGGAGTAATTTAGGATACTTTTATTTTAGAAAAAGAATTAGGGTTCCGCGCAAAAAAATTAAAACCCCAAATAACACGCGGGCGAAGTCGCCGGGAACAGCTAGTACGAAATATAACACTATTCGCTTGTAGTATTGAATGAGATTCGGCTTATTGCTAATTCGAAAAAAAGATATTGCTGGTGTTTTAATAATAATCAATTAGTCTTTAATGTATATCATTGTTATATTATCTATAGTTGTAAGGACTCCTTTAACGCTCAGGTGTTCAACTGGGAAGTACTGGGTTGGTACCAACCCTCTTTTTTGTTTTAGAAGAGCGAACAATCGAGCATGCGGCTCACTTGTTGCTAAGTGTTGACCGCTGCCCAATAAAAACTACAACACCAGGGGAATTGAAGGTGCGTTGAAGGTAGAAGAAAGCCTGGGAGGCATTACGTCTTAGTTCTCAGAGGTGATAGATTTATTAAGTTGCGAGACTCCTTTTTTATCGACTTCAAAAAGGAGACTGTACTCAATTCGACTGTATGTTTTTTTCTTCTTTTTTATAGGTTACGGTGACAAACCGGCACACAGTCCACCTGATGGTAAGTGGTTCCTGTGACCCATAGACATTTATATTTATCCTCAATAAAGAATCAAAATGCAGATGCGTCGTCACCCGTGAGGACTAAGACGGAATGCCTCTTTTCCAGTAAAAATAGTCTCTGGTTCTCTACACTCACTATACGAAACACAGCAGTGTCAAGCTGCCATTATAGGCTGGTATTCTGTGAGAGTGTGGTCCTTCCCCGGTCGAGCCGACCCATTCGTGCTACAACTATACTACCAATATAGCTGTAGCAAGCATAAAAAATACCCTTTTATTTTATATTAATGTGTGTTACCTCATAACTTTTTATTGGTTAACCGATTTCGATGATTCTTTTTTTATTTCAAAGCTGATGCTTCTCATGTGGTCCCATATAAGTTTAATCAAAGTCTCAAAATACAAAAATTAATGAATTTTATAGTAACATGTGTATGAATGAATACGATATTGTTGTAATAACGGAAACTTGGCTACAAAATAATGTTAACGATTTAGAGTTATTTAACGATAATTATGCTGTATATAGACGAGACAGAGACTTGACTAAATCATTTTCAAAGAAGACTGGAGGTGGTGTAATGATTGCCGTCAATAGAAATTTCGACTCACATAGGATTAATAGAAACGAAGGCACTGGGCTAATAGAAGATCTTTGGATTGTAGTTCATCTCAGAAATGGTAAAAACCTTATAAAACTTTGCATATGTGCGGTCTATATACCACCTTCCGTTAATTCAAGGAACTATGAACAGTTTGTAGATAATATTAATAATAATCTTTCCGATTTTGATCACTCATTGGTAATTGGTGATTTTAACCTTCCTAATTTGGAGTGGCTGAAAAATGATAATGAACTATTTACTATTTTAAATGACTCTCAATGCCAATACTTTTATATGATCTCTGAGTTTATGGCCCTAAATAATCTTAAGCAGTTCAATTACATTAAAAACAAAAACTTGAAAATGCTTGATTTAATATTCTCATCAGAAAGTAACGTATGTGTTGGTCAAGCCGACGAAGCATTAACCGCTATTGATCTTTTTCATCCACCTCTTGTATTTGAAATTACTTTCCACTCCATCAATCATTTACAACCATCCCTACAACCTAGACCTAATTTCCACAAAGCTAACTATGAGTCTATTAAAAATGAATTGGATAGTGTTGATTGGCTCAATATATTTGCATTATGTAGGAATGTTGATGAAATGGTTACTCATTTTTATGATGTATTGCGTGCTACTATAAGTAAACATGTACCACTCACCACACCTAAAAGCATTAAATATCCAATTTGGTTTTCTAAAGGTCTTATAAGGAGTATTAAAGAAAAAAATAAAATTAGACAACGCGTTAAGAAATATAATAATCCGATGGATAAAATTGCCCTGGACTTGCTAAAACAAAGAACAAAAAATTTAATGAAACAGTGCTATGATAGTTATTACAAACGCCTTGAACATAGTATAACCTCAAATCCTAAATATTTTTGGACATTTATAAAGCATAAGCGTAAAAATAGTAGCAATATACCATCCCGTATGCAATTAGACCATGAAACTGGATCGGATGAAACAAGCATAAGTGAACTCTTTGCGAAAAATTTTTCATCTATTTATAGTAAAAGTCTAAATCCACAAGTTTGTTACCATAAACGCGATGGTGTCCACTCATTTTCATCCTCGCTTAGTTCTATTATGCTGTCGGATAATTTAATTCTCACGAGGTTAAAAAGACTTGACTTAAATAAAGGTCCTGGCCCAGATGGATTACCGCCGTTGTTTATACATCAATGTGCTAAGCAACTATCATTACCACTTACTTGTATCTTCAACGAATCTCTTAAAACTGGAATATTTCCTACCTACTGGAAAATGGCTAAAATTGTTCCCATTTACAAAGACGGTATTAAGAATAACATTAGAAATTACAGACCAATATCCATTTTATCTATTTTTCCTAAAGTTTTTGAAGTTTTAATCTACCCTTATGTTTACAATTTACTAAAATTTCAAATTACTGATCGTCAACATGGTTTCCTTAGAAATAGGTCCACCACTACTAATTTAATTGCCTTCACCAATTATATTATCCAGCATGTCGATCAGGGTTCTCAAGTCGATGCTATCTATACTGATTTTAGCAAGGCATTTGATAAAGTTGACCATGAGATACTTTTGACGAAATTAAGTAGTTGTGGTATTGGTGGCCCTATTTTGGATTGGTTTAGATCTTACTTAACTCATCGCAAGTGTTATGTAGTTGTTAATGGGAGCCAGTCTGAACCGTTTAAGGTAACCTCGGGTGTTCCTCAAGGGTCACATTTAGGGCCCCTTTTGTTTCTAATTTTGATCAACTCAGTGACAGAATGTTTTTTAAACACAGAGGTTTACCTGTTTGCTGACGATTTGAAATTCGTTAGACCTGTTAGATCATCAACAGACTCCCAGCTTATTCAAGCCGATCTGGATAGATTGATCGAGTGGTGTACTCAAAACAATATGATTCTGAATGCTAAAAAGTGTTATCACATGTCGTTCACACGCAAACATACTCCTATCCAAACTACATACAAAATTGGCAACACAGTACTCAACCAAGTAGAGTGTATACGAGACCTGGGCGTTTTGTTGGATAGTAAACTGTCTTTTGTACCACATATAAACAGTATTATAACGAAGGCGTCCAAAATGTGCGGATTTTTAGGTAGAAACACCAAACGGTTCAGACATACTCAAACATTGCTACTACTCTTTCACAGCTTAGTTCGGAGCAACCTTGAATATTGTTCTCAAGTTTGGTCTCCTTTCTATGAGGTTCATAAGAGTGGAATTGAACGAGTACAGCGGAGGTTCCTTAGTATGCTAGCATTGAAATTTAACCAACACCGCTCCTTAACTTCATATGATGAACAGCTAAAACATTTCCGTATATCTTCCTTACATAACAGGCGCAAACTTTTGGATTTGAGCTTCCTCTACAAACTGTGTAATAATGGCATCGACTGTCCTCAATTACTGGAAATGGTTAACATTAATGCTCCAAGCAGATTACCACGATTTAATGTCTACAAACTGTTTATGGTCCCACCTCACAGGACTAACCTCGGTCTTAATTCAGCATTATGCAGAATGTTTAGACTGTATAATGATATATCTAGGCCATCTAATTTAGATATTTTCAATGACAATTTAAATATTTTCAGAAAAAAAATGTTACTTTATTTAGAATCTAAGTTTTAGATGATAAATGTAAACCCTTTTTAATTTCTCAAAAATACGCAATTTTGCTAGTGTGCTATTAAATTTTTACGATAATAAACTTTTCGCAACATTACTCTGTGTTAGCTGTGGTTACCTATAACTGGGTGAGCACATTGCATGTTTCTCACAATGCTTGGTTCTTGTTTTTAGTATTTGTGTATCACCTGTCGGTGACCCTTATAAATAAATAAATAAAATAAATAATCAAAGTCTCACCAATAGTTTTTGAGTTATTCTTAATAATTTATATTGAAGTCGGTTGTACATTTTTGAAGTTATACTTCTGTTAGGGCGTTTGAGTAAAATAATGAGAGCGAATTTTTACGATGCGCGCGCACACCGACACCTAAATACAACACCATGAAGTTGTTACAATGCGCGCGCACACTGACAACTAAAAGCGACAACTTCAGTCGGTAATTGTCTCTCAAGCTTTTTTTGCTTTATTACGCTAAAGAAGTATAACTTTCTACGTACGTACACAAGTACACGCACACTTTTTTAATTTTTAATTATCTGATTTCCAATTCTGCCGCATAAAAAACAGTGTTCCGATTTAAAGGGTAAAGAAAGTCAGTATAATATCAGACTTTAAGGCATCTTCTATCTTTGTTCTCAGAGGTGACAAAGCAGCTTAGAATTCTTTGCTTGAAGTTAGCTGCAAGCCTATCCATGAATTGCAATAGCCACTTCCCATCAGGTAGACTGTTATTTCGTTAGTCACTTCCGTTTTAATTTTTTTTTTAAAATACTAAGTAACTAATAATATTAAGTACAATATTCTCAAAGTATAGTAATTTTGACGGCTCCGTGGCGCAGTGGCTTAGCAATGAGTTGCAGCGCTGGGAGCTGCGCGTTCGAATCCCGCACGGAATAGGTATTTGTATGGCCTATAAATAACTGTTCCGGGTCTGGTTGTTTGTATTCGTGCAATTTATGTTTGTAAACTGCCTCCACGGTAAAGGAGAAAATCCTAATGTGTGGGTAACGTTTTTTTAAAAAAAATATAAAGATAATAAGATTAAATAAATTGTTATTATAATTTAAGTAAAGAGCATTTTGTATTTCATTGTCATCCCTCTTGTTATATTTTACATTTCTATAACGTAGATATATTATGTTAATTTAAGATATTACGAGTACGTCGTGTAGTAAGCTTAAGAGAGTTCACTTCCCCATATCATCCCGTGGGCGAGAGGACAGGCGAAGAACAGGAGGACAGGAGAAGAGGTGACAGGGGCTGAAACAGGAGATGGGTATGGCATCTTCATGATAACAACACTGCCTATTGAGCGTGGCAACTATAGCAAATATCCTACTAAATATTATGGAATCTATAACCAGGCGTGTGATTAACGGTGGAGCTTGTGGAGGTCGTAATTATTGAGAAAAATGTTTTAATTATGCTAAAATTCGATAGTTTTACGATCTGACTCGCTTATATAATCATCTATTAGGAATTATTTAATAAATTTGCATTGTTTTGGCAATCGCTTGCTCTCCCCAACAAATCAGTTGCAGAGAAACAAATTTTTTAGAACCAATTTCCAAACATTAGTTTTTCGAAGGACTCAAAACATTAAAACACACATTTCAAAATACTATGAAAAAGTTAAGAAATGTAATGCTATGAAAACGTTTCATCGAGTCTATTAATCGTTGAAAATTCGTTTTCACCGAATTAAAACACAGTTAATTTAAATGAAACAGTCAATCATATTTTTTTATATTATGATCACATGGCTCGCACATATTGAATAATCATTGTTTTCAATCGCGTATTGCTTTGTATTGGGAAAAGATTATTATATACCTACTACGAATGTTGTTTAAGTTAAATTCTTACAGATTTTACATTTTACAATTATGAAATAATTAAATTTTATATAGGATTCTGAAAAATAGATTGTTTAATTTCAATTAAAATATTTTTAAGTACTTAAAAGTAACTTTCCAATAGAATCTTTATGGATTACCAGTAAATGACGTCAAAGTTGTAAGTGAACGTCAATGAACTCTATTCAATATTATCTTGAGATGTTATGTAATGGAGTTGCAGTCTAGTGATGAGGTGAGGCGTGTCGCTAAGGTTTATGGTGGGAAAATGTTGGCTCCAGATGGAATTCGTACCCCGCAATCGCTAGATTCCATGTAGTGGCGGTTTAAGAATATCCACTACCCCATATCATGAGACAGAGATAAGCAGCAACCGGAGATGGCCAGCAGCATCTTCAGTAGATGAAAAAAAAATAAAAAAACTGCAGTGGCTAACCCGCTTGCCAAGCGTGGCAACTATAGCAAATATCCTTCCTATGAAACCTATGGGGAAGGTCTATGTTCAGTAGTGAACTTTAGATATGCTGTATTCCTGTATTGGTAATGGTTCCTTAGACGTAGTTGCAAGAAACTGACCAATCACGCGATAGTTAAACAGTTAAATAATAAACAAGAAAAGAATTACGTTAATAATATTAATAAGTTCACTTTCCAAGGCTGGTCGAAATGGTCATTGCGGTGAACGCATAAAAGCAACAGCGGTACTTGGGCAACTTTATTGATAACTTAATGTCAAGGGTCGCCGGATGTCAGTTGGAATGAAATTGTAAGTGGTCGGAGCAAGTTGGGCGTGCGTTCGCGCAGCTATTTCGTATCAGATAGTTTGGGCGCGCTCTTAGATCTTCATGGAGCTGCTCGTGGAAAAATGATTATTTATTTTTATGGAAAATTTATAACAAAATATTTTTTTACATTAGTACCAAGTATTAGAACTGGTAAAACCATGCTGCAACCATATTATGGTCGTAACACGAATGGATCGGCTTGACCGGTGTAAAATCATGCTAGCACAGAATACCAATGTAAAACAGCATCACAATGCTGCTGTTTCGTGTGGTGAATGTAGAGAATCGGGGACGTTTTTCACTGGAAACGAGGCCTTCCATCTTGTTCGTTAGGGGTGACTACGCATCTGCATTTTAATTCTTGATTGGGTATAAATGTAGATGAATCATCTACTTACCAACAGGTGGACAGTGTGCTCGTTTGTCATGCTTATTCTATGGTAAATGTAGAGCGACAAACGAGCACACAGTACACTGATGGAATTCGCTTGCCGCTGCTGCTTACTATGGAACATAGACAAGTCATATATATCCTCGATTAAGACTCAAAATTATTCATAATCCGGGACATTTTTTTTAACGAAGTTCTTTATCGGACGGAACGAATTTGGCGGATGGGGGCTAGACGCGAAAAATTTTAAGATTTTTCCGTCAGGACCCCTTCTGACGTAGTGTAGACGACCTTGGTGGCTATAAGGAAGCGAGATGGAGTAATATCCATCTCCCTTGCACTTTTTCTTATCTTGCCATGAAAGAAATATTATTTTAAATGACGCTTCATTTTAATAGACGAAGTAATTCATTTATTTATATTTCTTAGTCAGTAATATAACACGTTTATCAATAATAATATATTAGAAGAGTCAGTAGCTTAATGGTAGGTTGTCGGACGTGCGAACTCGATAACGCAATGATGGTCTTTTTTGATTGAAGTTGGCTGCAGGTGTTCATGGCACTGCAATAGCAACTTGCCATCACTTGTCACTCCAGTTTAAAAAGAGCCACGCGGCAGCTTTTGCTGTCGCACGGATGGGCCAGCTCGAACCGGGTTGGTACCACGACCTCACAGAAAACCAGCGTGAAGTAGAAGTTTACCTCTGCGTTTCGCTTGGTGAATGCAGGTGGCCGGAGGACCTTTTTACTGGAAATGAGCCATTCCATCTTAGTCCTCACGAGTGACAACGCATCTACATTTTGATTTGTAATAGAGGATAGATGTAGATATCTATGGGCCGCAGCAACCACTTACCATCTGTGTGCTCGTTTGTCACCCTTATCCTATATAAAAAAAAATATTTCACAATATCAGTCAAGTATATGGTCTCATGAATGTGATATATTTTACAACTGAGTTCACTTATATCAATAATAGTTAAACAGCGGGAAGTACGAGTAAAGATTGTGTATGAACCTCCGAAGGAGGCGGAGTTAAAGCCGAAATAGGAATTTTAAATTTTTTGGTTTTTGGCCATTTTGACCCCCTAGGAATGTAATGAGAACTTTTTGCCCCTATTCAACCATGACTCCCATGACATCCTCTACATGATAAGCTATTCAAACTGACTAGTCCTAAAGTTCGAGTCCCCCCCCCCCCCCCCCCCTCAACTCATTACTAAACTTTTACTTCCAAAAATAATACCGTGCGTAAACACTTTCATTTAACTTGTTAAAAATTAATGTCACTGAAGATATATGGATCTGATACGTGGCCCTCTACTGCTGGCTTATGAGGAAGCTCGTTTCACCTCATGATAGATTTCAAAATGAGGATATCCGCAGTACATACATAATGAAATAGCCCAACGGATCAGCAGGCTTGAAGTTGCAATATGCCGGCCGTGTAGCAAAAAAATCGACATCCGATGAGAAAGAAAGGTTTTTAGGTAAGAGGTGCAGGACAAATGTAAATTATACAGAAGTGGCATAAGGCGAAGGCATGGCACAAGCGCGACGCAAGAGTAGAACGGATAAAAGTGGCATGCCTGTGCCGCGCCGCTTGAGTATAATCCACGACACGCCACTTTCATACATTTTGTATGAAAAAGTTTTGATGCGGCACAATGCCTGCGCCGCGCCTGTGGAGTTCCTTCGCCTTATACGTTTCTGTATAATTTGCGCCTTAGGGGAGGCCTTTGTTCAGCATTGGACTTGTTATGGGCTGTTATGGTGATAATAGTTTATCAATTGGAGATATACCAAATTCTTTTTCGGTACACCGGAAGACGGAAACAGCTCTATAAATATAACTGTACAATCTGTTTTAATGTTGGTGAAAGTACAGTATCTTTATTGAAATACCATATTAAACAACATAACATGGCAAGTTGATCTAAATAACGTTTGAGCAACGTTTATTTGAAGTTTTTCTGCCTCGCTGGTATAGTTGCCGTTAGCGTGACTACTTATTATTTGGTCCCGGGTTCGACTCCCATGCTCGTTTGTACTACAAAAAACCTATTTCACCATTTTGCACAAGTTTTATTTTTTCAGTCTCATAATTTTTACAATGTGAAATATAAAAGTAGTTTGGCTAGTTAACTGTTGCTTGATATATTTTTATAATTTAAAGAATGAGTAAAATGTTTAACAACTTACGTCCTAATCGAAAAAGAAGCGATAGTTCTCATGATATAAGTCACGCTATAGCTATGTTATGGCTACAGTACGAATAGGTGGGCTCGACCGGGGAAGGACTAATGTTGCTGCGTTTTGTATGGTGAGCGTAGAGAACCGGAGACCCTTTTTACTGGAAACGAGGCATTCCATCTTAGTCCTCAGGGTGATGACACATCTGCATTTTCATTCTCAATCGAAGACACATGTCTATGGGCCATAGCAGCCACTTACCATTAGATAGACTCAGATACACTGAGTGCTCGTTTGTCACCCTTATTCAATATAAATGTTTACAATGAACGTGGACGTGATTGATTTGTAATTGTTCGAATATGCTGTGCGTCCTCGTTTTTCAAATGTTTGAATATCGACAGACAAGTAATACTAGTTTTTATTCATCTGTCAAGTTGCAGCGTATATACGTTCTACAACTGGTTACAGGCCTCCTCTCTGAGAGGACTATGGATCAATTAGGCCACCGTGCTGTTCCAGTATGTGCAGGCGGACATCATAATATATTCGAAATCTTTAACGTGTTAGAGCCACGCTGCAGCTATATTATGGTTGTAGCACAAATGGGTTAGCTAGACCGGGGTGGGACCACGCTCACCCATAATACCAGCGTAAAATAGCAGAATATATAGCAAGATGATGTTGTGACTAGGATTAAGAAAGGAATGCTTCGGTGGTTTGGTCATGTAGAAAGAATGAATGAGGAAAGAGTGACAAAGCAAATTTATGTTGCAGAGGTGAATGGCAGAGTCGGAAAGGGTCGCCCTAGGCGAAAGTTTATCGACCAAATTGGCGAAATATTGAAAATGGGCCAAATTAAGAGTACCTTTAACCGACGAGCGTGTATGCGTAGGTATATGGATGTGGAGGAAGCGAGAGAGGTGTGTCAGGATCGTGCCAAATGGAATTCCATAGTCTCTGCCTACCCCTCTGGGTGACAGGCGTGAGTGTTTATGTTTATGTTTATGTTTATATATATATATATATATATATATATATATATATATATATATAGGATAGGGTGACAAATGAGCACACAATCCACCTGATGGTAAGTGGTTGCTGTGACCCATACACATCTAAATCCCTCCCTCAATTAAGAATCAAAATGCAGATGCGTTGTCACCCGTGAGGACTAAGATGGAATGCCTCTTTTCCAGTCAAAAGGGTCTCCGGTTCTCTACAATCACCATACGCAAGCTGTTATTTTATGCTGGTATTCTATGAGAGCGGGATCCTTCCCCGGTCGAGCCGACCCAATCGTGTTACAACTATACTAATAATGTAGCTGCAGCATGGCTCTACCACGTATAAAAAAATACTACCTTACAACATATCATTCTTCTTTTATTTTATATTACACATAAGTTGGTTAAATAATTGTATACTCATACAGCCCCGGCGGTGAAACGTTCCAAAAAACGTGACGTTTTAATCTTAATTATTGGACCTCCTGATGAAGCATGCAGGGAGTCAATGGACACAAGCGGTTCAGGAGTTGACTTTGTCGAAATCAATGGCTTACGTTCAGCATTGGACTTGTGATGGCCTTTATAATGCCTTTTAATTGGAATGGTAAAAAATTTGTTCAAGTTATTATAAAGATGAAAAAAATTTATAAAACAAAACATAACAAAACACACACGCCGGTCACCCAGATGGGTAGGCAGAGACATTTCTAGCCTCCTTTACATCCATATACTTACGCATACATACTCAAATGAAAAACTACTTAGGGGAGGGGAGGGTCAAGAGTACTCGGATACCTAGACGTGCATGTATGAAGAAGATAATGAATCTGAAAGAAGCGAAAGAGGTATGTAAGGATCGTGACACTTGGCGATCTGTTCTCTCTGGCTACCCCGTCAGGGATTGTGCGTGAAGAAAAACTACTTAGTATTATAGTAATAATAACGATTGTAGATTTTCTTAATAAATTACTGAAAAAAAAACAGGCTTAGATTGTTATCTGTCAACACATTCCAGGCAGGGACACCCAGGATAGATAGCAGTTAACCATTTACACAAATCCCTTTGGCCTATTACCCGAGATACCCGATAGACGAACGCCTCTGTAAACACTACAGCCTCCGTACCTGATCCCGAATTCACATATAAAGTTATGGAATTAGTCATAAAATGGATTCGTGACTCAAATATCTAACCTATGCATTGATATGGCGAAACTTTAATGTAAGAGACAAATTCTCAACGTGGTATTTTAAATCTTACGTTTATTTTTCTTAGGGTGATTATTGCTTAAAATGTTTTAGGGGATTCGTCGTTATGCACACGACAGGTTTGAACTATGCGAGTTGACATTCGATAGAGGGCGTCATGTGACGTCATTAAATCAGTAAAGCAACAAAATTTAGGGCTTAAGGAGGGTTGTGATTGGGGTTCAACGTACAAAAATTATGGCCGCGGTTAGACGCTGCTGTTTGAATATAAATTAAGATTTATATTTAATATTTAGCTGCAATATTTGATATTTGGCCGTGTATAAAGAGAGAATATTCACTAGTGTCGTAAGAGACGACGGAGAACTTCAATGTAAGGGATGAAGAACTTAAAATAACAAAAAAAACTGCGGTGGTATACATATCGCGGCACGTAAGTCTAGCACTGAACGAAACGTGGAAAGGATGCGCATGAATTGAATTGCACGAATGCGACTGGAGAGCTAATCAGCGCATGCGAATGATACGCACGAGCCAATCAGCGCGACTTATGCGCAATAAGCCAATCAGCGCGACTTATGCACAATAATGTTCACCGCTAGACTTTCATGTCGCTTCCTTTAACTGCCTTTTGCAAGCCTGTCGAGCGGGCAACTGGTAAATATCCTCCTTATGAGACAATCTATGGGGAGTTCTATGTTCAGCAGTGGACTTTTGATATGCTATAACGAATGAAATGAGTGAAAAAAGAAGTAATAAGTTTTAGAAAATGATAAAAGTTAAGGAATAGAGTAAACAACTTTAGTATTGTGCAGTTCATTATGATACTAATGAGGGCATCCACGACTTTCTCTCAAACCAAGGCGAAATATTTGACAGATTTGCATTTCTTAGGAAATGTAAGGGTTAATGTTTCTTCCTGATATCATTAGTTATATTTTTTAATGTTTATTAGATTAGAAACGAATAAACCAAAATATAGATATAACCAAAAGAAGAAAAAGGAAAACATAGTTAAAAAGTGCAAAAAATAAAGAGCATTTCACTGAGGCAATGTTTTGTGTATTAATATAATACTCTAGAAACTGATAAACTATTATTTGAAACTAATTTCTCAATTAACTGATATTGTGTACCTATCAAAAAACATTATCTTAGTCACAACTGAGTTGACCGCTCCGTGGCGCAGTGGTTTAGCAATTAGAATTGCTTTGAGGGCCGCGAGTTCGAATCCCGCACGGAACAACTATTTGTACGGCCTACAAATAATTGGTCCGGGACTAGATGTTCCACCTTGTGCAATTTATGTTTGTAAGCTGCCTCCACGATACAGAAGAAAACCCTAGTGTAGGGGTAAGGTTTTTGAAAAAAGAAAAAAAAACTAGCGACATCTGGTAAGTGGAAGATTAGTAGCCTTCATTGAATTCCATTGATCTATTAACCGACTGTCGTAGGTCTACTTTTTTACTACGAGTATTATAAGCTAGTGTTTGACTAGTATACCGACTTAAGTATCACCGTCATCAAAATCAAAGTCACCAGAGACGTAAGGGAAACGATGAGGACCCACTGATGACAGTATATGCAAAAACAATGAACTTGACAAACATGGCATGCAGAGCAGGATTACCAGTGCCAGCGATAGACTCTTGCCCACCGACTTACCTGCCCTGTTGGCGCTTTTTTTGAAAGATTTATATCCAGCAGTTCAGCAGTGGACTTAAAATGGCTGTTTGTGTGTATGTGTGTGTGGTGTGTGTGTGTGTGTGTGTGTGTGTGTGTGTGTGTGTGTGTGTGTGTGTGATGAAGAAAATAAGAGAGATAACGCGGCAGCTAACAGTGGTAGAGCCACGCAGCAGCTTTTGCTGTCGCACGGATGGGCCGGCTCGAACCGGTGTGGTACCACGACCTCACAGAATACCAGCGTGAAGTAGAGGTTTACCTCTGCGTTTCGCTTGGTGAGTGCAGGTGGCCGGAGGCCCTTTTTACTGGAAATGAGGCATTCCATCTTAGTCCTCACGGGTGACAACGCATCTGCATTTTGATTCGCAAACGAGGATAGATGTAGATGTCTATGGGCCGCAGCAACCATTTACCAGCAGGTGGACTGTGTGCTCGTTTGTCACCCTTATCCTATAAAAAAAAATAGGACTTATTGAGCCCCTATGGGACGTGCTTCAATAAAGTAAAGTGAGAGAGAGGCTCCGGTTGCGTTCCGAATGGAAATCCCGGGAAACTTGATAAATGCTGATGGTGACCACCGTGGAATTTCAGCCGGTGGGAGTCCGGCATAACCTTTTCATTGCCCCGCAGCGGAAGGTATCCATGAAGACTTCCTAACGTTAAAAAAGGATTTGTTGAGCCGTAATTAAATAAGGTGTATTGTTGAAATGAATTCCGCTAACGCTAATGGAACAATACAAAGCAGTCTTAGGGCTCGGCTCGATTGCGTCGGCGGCTCTGATAGACACATTTTTGTTCAAAAAGGAAGCATTGCTAATTTGATTATCGGTTCAAAAGCACGTCATCCACAACGTTCCTTTGATCGAGCAAAAATACAGATATGTGCTGCGTTCTACCTTATAGTGTGGTCCAAGTGTAAGAGGAGAGCGGGTACGTGCGTTAAAACTATTTTAATATGTGATTTTTACTTAAAATAAATAAAACGAGTGTACCTGACAGTAACTGGCCAGCTTCAAACAAAACATCTAATGCATTGTCACCTTTGAGGACTTCTGACACACTGTACTCTTCAGACTAGATAAATGATATACAAACCAGTAAATTAAGAAAGTAAGTATCAAACTTTGTAAAACGTTTGTATTTCTGGCAAATATTAATTCAAATTGGAATTTAGAGCAACACAGGCTTTAAATACCTTTTTATCTACGTAGATAGAGGAAAACCATATGTAGAGTTCATATAACTTTGAGATTCTACAACAGTTCTTATGATATTGAATTACAATATTTTAATTTGTGCCATTTAGTGCAGAGACTGTCAGTATGTCACAAGCGGTGAAATTTCTAAAGGAACTGTATCCGCGACTTATCATAACTTATAGAAACAAGTTGGCTGGTTCTTTTCCTGTCCCAGAAGCTAAGTATGGGCACTTAACGAGAAAACGCAGCATTCATACCACAATACCGCGGGGAATAGGGCCGTATGATATGTTTAGTTTTTTTTTCTGTATTAGAAACCATTTTAAATCTGTATTAGATAATAAATGCATATAATAATTTAGTCTGTTTTTATATTTCTTAGATCTGATTAAATTTACGTAATATGTACCGTATGATAAATAATATTGAGGTAAGAAAAGTATTAAAGTGTTTATCTTAATGATGTTATTAGAAATCAAAATAATAGATTAGAATCATTTTTATTCAATAACATTACAAGAATACTTATTGAAAGTGATTTTTTTTACTTTTACTGCTGTTTCGGAAAAACCTCTGTCCTGGGAAGAACCAACAAGAAACCCAGCGGGCCTTTTTTTAAATAAAATCAATTTACAATATTTTCTTTTATACAATTTTATGAAGACATTGGAAACAAATCTCATTCCCAGGGGTTATTATTAATCATATAAAGAGTATATAAGTAGTATAATAACCCTTACTAAACAATTTTTGCTCAATAATTTAAACCTTTTGATAGATAAGGCTTGGATAAGGCTTTGATAGATATTCTGGTACTTTGTTGTAAAAGCGTATACATAGTATAAAGATGGTATAGATGGCATCTTAGCACATGCCTTGTAGTTAGATATAATGTACCTGTATACTTAAGTATCTCGGCTCTTGTAACTTGCACCACTGGTAAATAGTGCCCCGGGCGTCCCGTTCCCCGCTAAGCTAATGAGATGTCAGCACAATTATTTGTGCTTTAACCTTACACGAATGAGATTTTTGGTCTTTAATTTCGCCCGCCTTTAAATCTCGTGTTAATTAAATCTGCGACGTACATAGTACGAACATTTAACTTGTTACTTTACAGATAATAAATAATTTAAAATAAAATTAATTTCCAGAATTCTATGATAATAGATCAAAGAAAAACAGTATACCAATGACTAGTTATATATAAGACCTTATATTTTAAGATTTCTTTCTATTTAATTAGAATTTGTTGATGAATATTTTCATTTTTTAGGACCAAGCTCTCACAGAATACCAGCGTAAAATAGCAGCTTAACACTGCTGTTTCGTATGGTGAGTGTAAAGAACCGGAGACACTTTTTACTGGAAACGAGGCATTCGATCTTAGTCCGCACGGGTGACAACGCATCTGCATTTCGATTCTTTATTGAGGATATATGTAGATGTCTATGGGTCACAGCAACCACTTATCATCAGGTGGGCTGTGTGCTCGTTTGTCACCCTATCCTATAAAAAAATTTAAAGTAACTAGCCCGCAACTTCGTTCGCTTTGAAATATTTTTTACTTAAGCTTATATATTTTTTCTGTTTTATCTTATGGCATCAAAGTTATGCGTTCTATGTTTACAGGTTTCCCATTTATTTTCTAGCTAAATAAATGTTTTGTGGGCCATATGCACGTGGAACACCATTTAATTGCCGTGTAGTTGCCAAAACATTTAAGAAAATTTTTTTTTCTAAATAATCCTTCTCTCTGCGATATTAATAATTGAGTAATTTTATATTGGATTGTCAGACTTACAAAAAAAGAAAAAGAAGCACCGCGTACATTTAGGTGACGCAAACACCAAGCCAAAACCACGAACTTAGTGTAAGATGCACTCACGTACTGACTACATAAACAATTTTCTGAATTAATTAGTAGATCTAGTTCTCACAAAGGAAACTATAGGTTCGTACTCACAATCTGCAGTGTTCTTCGTTTGACTTTGGTTGTTATTACTAGGTCAAAGGTGAGTGTGTTTTTGCGCAATTAAAATTATTCATAATTTACCGTTAACAAAAACGTCAGAATAAATAATTCACTGGTGTCATTTTATCTTAACCCTCAAGGGTGTATCGGGGGTGTAATTGTTTCCGTATTTTAACTTTTAAGGATATAGATGTCGAAAGACCATATTATGCAATCACTTTTAGTTGTGCTCGCTTGTTATCTTTATTTTTTTTACTAATATAAGTCAGTGCTTGTCTGCATACCATGGTAGATCACACTGTTTTAACGCTATAAAAGCCTATTCACTCTTCCCTTGAAGACAGGTACGTTGTAATGGGATGGAATACAAGTATGTTTTCAAACACATATTCCTTTTTTTCAAAGGTAAGTATGTTTTTACAGTCAAAATAAGTTGCTTAAATACCTATTTAGCCGTGAGAGACAAATTAAATTTTTGACGTAATAGAGCCATGCTACAGCTATATTGTGATTGTAGCACAAATAGGTCCGCTCGACCAGGGAAGGGCCAGGCACGCACAGAATACCAGCGTAAAATAGCAGCTTAACGCTGCCGTGTTTCGTATGGTGAGTGTAGAGAACCGGAGACTTTTTTACTGGAAACAAGGCATTTCAACTTAGTCCTAAGAGGTGAGAGGAGTGGTTAAAGGGAGTATTAGTAATGTTATTATCATTGCTAGTAAAAAAAAATATATCACATTAAAATAATAGAAAAGTACGAATTAAATTATGCACACATCCACAACGTTTATTCAGGGGACTATTTCGCGTTCATAACAAACAAATGACGATTAAAATGTATGTATGTTTAAGACAATACAAGTAATGGAGGGCAACAAAAGAAAATAGCGAGTTAACAAACAAAACGCAATTCAAAGTAGAACAATAATTATCCGACTCACCTGCGGCGATGCGGAGATAACTCCGAGAAAAACCTTTATGATAAAAATATTTATTTTTCATTCAATTAGTCAGTTAATAGGGAACGCTTACGTCTGGACTGATACTGTGTTCCTTTTATGCTTATGGTCGCTGTGAGGACGGGTCTTTGAATTCCCGAATGTAATTGCAACGTTTTGATCTTTTGATAATGATTTCTGTTGTTGCTTGTTAGATTTAACAGTAGGGCGGAATGCTTTCTAAAAGGAATATATTTAAAAAAAAATTAACGACGCGTAGGTAGTGATTTTTTAACTATTATGTACCAGTATTTGACTGCTATCCCACCTGATGGTAAGCGGCGATGCAGCCGAAGATGGCAAAACGCAATGATTAAGTTAACAAAAGCCTCTTAACTCTTGACTTGAAGACTCACATATTGTAATCGGATAGAATGACAGATGCTGGCAAATCATTCCACTCCTTTGCTGTACGCAATAATCATGGGTATTATCGGTTCCCTTATACGTCTCGTTCTCCGTTATCTGAAGTGCGCGTAAAATAGTCTATATTAAAAACTATTCGTTAGTTTTGGCAACTTACACTGACTTGAAGTACATTGAAATATTCGTAACTTGTTAATTCAGTTTCTGCAGTGTTGTACGGATCGTACGAAAAAAACTTTTTTTTTAATTTAGAAACCAGACTTTTGACCAATGTACCTGACCTATGAGTTTTGGATCTAAGTTTAAATCTCGGTTCGAGCTCAACGACTCAGATTATTTGCTTTTTTTTTACTATTATTGTTCATGGTGTCGTCGCACTGCATGGAAACTCATATACCCAAAGATATCAACATATCCTCATTAAGAATCAAAATACAGATACAGTGTTACGCTTATGTATTGAAGTCATTAAACAATATAACTCTTCCGAATTTAAAACGATATTTTCACAATTATTTCTGCTGCGGCTGCAATACGTCGGGTTCCAGCTGGTCTAATATATATAAATCAATGTTTGTTTGTTCGTATTTTGTCCTCTGCCTTAACGTTCGCATATTATAGCGTAAATACGCTAAAACTTTGTCAACTTATTGCTTGCACAACTTGCGCAAAGGTAGCTTAGTATAATAAACTTACAGTGGGTGGCACGTGTAACGTACTGAAAAATTTATTTGTTAATTTTATATTATTTAACTTCAATGAATGTTTTATCATTCCTAATTAAACAAGATATATGTTCACGCGCAGAACGCGTGGTAGTTAGGATGCAGTTTTTAAATAAAAATCTTCGTCTTCATAATATATGAATTATAATATCGTACTTGGATAACAAATTAAAATGAAGTGAAATGATACAATTTTAAGGGAAAAACGCTATATATACATTTACAGAAAACATTCTCTTGTTTTTCAATATTCGTGACATCTGTCTTTTTTATTCTTTACAATTATTTAAGAAATTAAAATAAAAACAAAACATATAAAAACTCCACGGACAATATGTGTTCCAAATTTAAATCGATATTTGCACAATTATTTCTTCTGTGGTAACGCGCCCTGTAGCAGCTAGTAATGATATAAAATACTATAATGTAGGTACAGACATTAACAGCAAATTGCAATGACAATTATATATCAACTATGAATTCATTAAAAACATTTGACAAAGTTCAAAGGCGGTATCGACAATACATAATTCTCCCTCGGCGATGTAGGTACGTTTGACATCGCGCTACTGACCTGAGGGTGTCTGTTTGTGACAACTGTCGCACTGATCATTTTGTTCCTTTAAAATATTATGAACAAAATAGTGGATCTATCATATATACAGGGAGGTCGGAACGTAATGCAAAATTTAAAATGAGCACAGCTTGGCCTACTATTTTATATTATTATTATTAATCGAGAAACGAGAAGGTCCCATTCTATATTCAACTCGTTTTTATGTATGTTTACCGATTTTTCGAAAACCGATTATTTTTATTAAGTAGTCTTCAGTGGTGATCTTATACAAATTTTAAAAAACAATTGATTTTTAAGGGTGGAAAAGTAGGGAATGAATATTTTAATGTAACTATTTAAACGTATTAGTAAGTTGAAATAGCAATGGTCCAGCCATTTAGACCGAAGAACCGACAACCGATCGCGAAGAAAGGTTCTCGAGAGGCAAGATTGTACCGGTAGGCAAAGTGTAGAGTGGCTTCCATTAGATAGAGTGACTACCTAGATGGATATGCTGAAGGTCGATGGATGCAGGAAATTTAGGACCGTGCTTCGTTGCATTCCTCAAGGGAGGTCTATGTTCAGCTGTGGACTTGTGAAGGGCTGTAATAATGATGATGATGATGATTTAAGCGACATTCTATTAACCTTGGGTTTGTGATATTTCTTGCACCTGGTAAGAGTGTAAAATAATAATCTATACAAATAAACAAAATTGAAGTGTCTGTTTGTAATGTCAAAACTACAGCTTTTTAGTAAATGCATATGAAAGTATATACGGTACTAATAACAAAATACAATTTTTAAAGTTTTTTGTCTGTCTGTCTGTCTGTTTTTTCCGGCTAATCTCCAAACGGCTGGACCGATTTTGACGGGATTGTCACTGGCAGATAGCTGATATCACAAGAAGTAACTTAGGCTACTTTTATTTTAGAAAAAGAATTAGGGTATCGCGCAAAAATATTAAAACTCCAAATAACACGTGGGCGAAGTCGCGGCGAACAGCTACTATTTTAATAAAATAGAGAAACCGACTTCAATAGTAAAAACTAAAATAATTTTCACATGGTAGCTTTTCTAATCGAGGTTTTAACTCTTCGATATCCTAATTAGGATAAATAATATTAGTACCGACTTCAGAAGCTGGAATATTTTTTTTTGAAGATGAAACAACCTTCTTTCTTGCTAATTCTTCCCAGGACAGAGGTTTTTTTCTAACCAATGGTAAAGTAAAAAATGACTTTCAATAAGAATTACACATGTGATCTATATTGAATAAAAAATTATTCTATTCTATTCCATTCTTCTCTGTTAAAAGATTAATGCAGATAAGTGATTAAGAGCGCGACATTTGTTATTACAGTGGCAGTTGGTCATTATTTGGTAAACGTTCTTTTTAATGGAGAAAGAGTGAATAACGAGCACACAGTCCACCTGATGGTAAGTGGATGCTGTGGTCTATAGACATCTATATCTATCCTCAGTTGAGAATCAAATTGCAGAAGAGTTTTCACCCCTGAGGACTGTGGTAGTATGCCTCGTTTCCAGTAAAAGGGTCTCCGGTTCTCAACACTCACCATACGAAACACAGGGCATTGAACTGCCATCTTAAGCTGGTATTCTGTGAGAGCGTGATACTTCTCCGGTCGAGCCGACCCATTCGTGCTAAAACTAGAGCAGCATGCATGCATGCAGCAGGACTCTACATCACTGCTGGCCGAAGGAAGATGCTTAAGGTCCCTCAGCGATTTATGAAGAGGGCTATACTCGGGGTTTCTTTGCGTGATAAATTTAGAAATTATATCCGCAGTACAACCATAGTGACCGACATAGTCCAACGGATTAATAAGCTGAAGTGGAACTGGGCCCGCCAAATAGCTCGAAGAACCGACAACCGATGGGAAAAAAGGTCTCGAGTAGCAGCTTCCTATCGGTAGGCGAACTAACGACCTGGTAAGACATGCAGGAAGTCGATGGAGAAGCAGTCGATGAAGCACGGTCCTGAGCCACCTGCAGCTCAGGACCGTGTTCATTCCTTGTAGCATTCCTTGGGGGAGGCCTATGTACAGCAGTGGACTTGTGAAAGGCTATGATGATGATTATGACTCTACAACGTAATTTGTGTCAAGGTTATTATCGTATTATATTTGTAGTGTAATGTCGGCTTGTGTGTCATCTTTTCACATTATAATTTTTTCTGTTTTCATTATTGTAATCCCCGACCGTTTGTGCCAGGAGGCGTCTGCAAGAATACTCTGAAGAATGGTCGCCAATACTGGAGCATGTAATGTTCTGTATTTCCTCACTCTCATAGTCTGATGGGACAACAATCCATCACAACCGGATAGAGACCAGACGCAGAACCAACGGTTTTACGTTCTCTCCGAGGCATGTGGGTGAAAGAACGCCTACTTTGGGCTACTAATAAGAATTTCTTGGCAGATAAATCCCAGTAACTAATTTTTGCCCCGACCTAGGAGACGAAACTGACCACATAACCTGCAGTTACGCTTATGACCGCTAGACCAATAAGGCAGTCGATTTCTATACACATATTTTTTTTATAGAATAGGGTGACAAACGAGCACACAGTCCACCTGATGGTAAGTGGTTGCTGTGGCCCATATACATCTACATCTATCCTTGTTTGCGAATCAAAATGCAGATGCGTTGTCACCCGTGAGGACTAGAATGGAATGCCTCGTTTCCAGTTTCAAAAGGGTCTCCGGTTCTCTACATTCACCATACGAAACACAGCAGTGTTAAGCTGCTATTTTACGCTGGTATTCGAATTGGTTGTCGTAAGAGGCGTAACAGGCGAATGGAAAATGTCAGAAAGATATGAGAGCAGCATCAAAGGTGCGAGACGTCTGGTACTACGATACTCTATCCACATTACAAGCGTGGCAATTAAGTCAGTTGTTGACATCAACACGCTGATGAAGAAGAAGATGATAAAGAGTTCTTCCCAGATCCACGGGACAGAATGGGAGAATATTGGCTCAATACTTAAACGCCACTCAATTTTATGATAAGTCTCTTGGTGTCACAGTCAATTTGATTTAAAGTGATAGAGACAGCACGAGACTTAACGCCATCTTAAAGTTGAGCAGCGTTTGAATATTTGGGCATATATCACCTATTCTCTTACGTCTCAGCTACTCAGCGTAGTAGCAGAAACACCTTTTTTATAGGATAGAGTGACAAACGACCACACAGACCACCTGATGGTAAGTGGTTGCTGTGGCGCATAGACATCTACATCTATCTTCGTTTGCGAATTAAAATGCAGATGCGTTGTCAGCCGTGAGGACTAAGATAGAATGCCTCTTTTCCAGTAAATTAGGTCTCCGGATCTCTACACTCACCATACGAAACATAGCAGCATTAAGCTGCTATTTTACGCTGGTATTCTGTGAGAGCGTTGTCCTTTCCCGGTCGAGACGACTCATTTGTGCTACTACTATACTATTAATATAGCTGCAGCATGGCTCTACCACGTAAAACAAAAGTTTTACGTGCATACGCTATTGAAGACAAAAACAAAAGAAAACCTTTAAATCTATAATCAACTTCTGTTAAAACATATCTAAACAATTCCTATTGTAAACATTTTTCCAATTCATCCCAATATACCACACTAGTTTATTATGGCAACATTTTAAAATATTTTATTGTGATCTAGTGGAACGTTTCACTACGATGAGCGCTCCGATTGCGCACGTCGATATAGAAAGGTTGACAGCTTAAAATATAACTGACGGAAAGCACTTTTTATTTATCCCACCTCTAAAACCTCGACGAGCGAATATGCTTTTTCGAGATTAACAATGACAACTCACGCCAGCTTGCAGTTGACAAATCGCCCGTTACAACGTCGTTCAAAAAATAATCAACAAAAATTAAAAACCACTTTTTTTTGTTCTGCTCCTCTTTCCAACTTAACTTGTTCCTTAATAGGGAATGATAGTGGATTTTGTGTTAAATCAATAAATATATTTGTAATATATTTTTTTTATTTCCCTGCGAAAGTTTTAAGTCCCCTAGTAAGCTGAAGTAGCAATAGGTCGGCCACATAGCCCGAAGAAACGACAACCGATTGTAAAGCGAGTTTCTCGAGTGGTAGCTTCAAACTCGCTCGAAGTTCTAGGAAGAAAAGAAAGAAGAAAAAAAAAATATATATATATATATATATTGTAAGTACAGAAAGAAAGAAAGATATATTTAGGTACTTGAAAAACGCACAAAATCAACAAACATGAAAATTCGTACATATTAAAAACGATTAACTGTCGTGACGTCAAAAAGAGAGAGCAGTAAAGAGAGACTCCCGAAATCTTTAATATCCCCCCTCCCCTCCCTCTTAGTCGTCCATTATGCCACCCATGGGATTAAATTGGGTGATGGATCCCATAACGCAGCCATCTTAAGGCGGTAATACTAATAATTTTTTATCATTACGGCCATTCTCAAATCAACTGCTGAACATAGGGCATTAAGCGTTAAGGAATATGTCACGACCCTGAGCCACCTGCAGCCATCGTCTTCTTGCATGACTGTCCTAGCCTCATTCATCAGTCATTTCATGGTGTAGCTCTACTCTTTGTTTACCGGTATGAGGCTGCCACTCGAGAAACTTCCATTCCCATCGTTGTCGGTTTTTTAAAATCCATTGGGTATGCCGTACGGTTACTATGTCGCTTTTACTGCGGATATCTCCATAACGAGTTCTATCACGCATAGTATATTAGAAAGGCTGTAATGATGATAATGATGATGATATTGGCTGATACTACAAACCAAATGTACAAATCGAATCGGAAAAATACAAACCAAAAAGCAAACCAAAATGCTACATTAAGTGCACTGTTGTATTACGATAGAAGATAGGAGGAGTGTTACCTCCAGATGGGGTCTTAAACAGAAGAAAACTTTAAGCATCTATTAAAATGGCTCAGAAATCTATACTCTATACAAATAAATAGAATTGAAATGTCTGTTTGAAATGTCAAAATAACAGTGGAAGTGAAAGTATATGATACGGTACTTACAACAAAAAAACAGTTTTTGAAATTTTTGTCTGTCCGTTTGTTACGGCTAATCTCCGAAACTGATAGACCAATTTTGACAAGACTTTCACTGGCAGATAACTGATGTTATGAGGTGTAACTTACTTTTATTTTTGAAAGCGAATTAGAACCAAAAAATTGAAACCCATGAAGTCTAATCGTAATCCACGCGGGCGAAGTCGCGGGGAACGGCTACTATAATAGTAAATTAAAAGAAATGTGTAATAACGTATTTCTAAAATTTGATCGAAAATCAATATACCACAGCCATTACATTGTACTGTTTTCAAATTAATTCTAAAAAATACAAATATAAAGAGCAATGTACCGTGTCCAAATTGAAAAAGTTGCAATTGCGCAAAACGCATTGAGCACATCGGAAAACTGACATGGCCTATTTTTAATTGCTTTATTGATAGGGCGAGCGTTGTGTTTTTTTAAAAAATAAATAAAAGCCAAAATCTGTTTGCATTGATGAGGCCTAGTTGCGACGTCGATGACAGTACTGACTGAATACATAAATATTTTTTTACTGGCTCCAGTAATTAAGATGGACAGACGACCGGTATTTTTGAGAGTAATAAATAACTTTTTTTTTTGAACTGATGCTATAACGCTAGAGTTGTAAAATTAAGTTTGGTAGAAAAAGTAATAAAAGGTAGGTAAAGTAATAAAATAAATTGCGTAAATTTCTTTATTTTTCTTTTAAACGTTACGGTTTACATACATAAATTTCACACGGACCAAAATCCAGACCCGGTACAATTATTTGTGGGTCGTGTATATACTTGATCCGTGCGAGATTCTAACTGCCCTCAGCACCGCAACTTATTGCTAAGCCACTGCGCCATGGAGCCGTCAAATATATTAAAGTATGAGTAGGCATTCCCTGAAAAAATAAGTATACAGTACATAATATTCAATGACTTAATAATAATGCGTTGTTAAGAATTTCATTGAAACGAGTAGTTTTTTTCTAATTTGCTAGTAATTTGAAATAGGTACCTTTATGCTACTAGATTCCCCCCGAACGGGTTCCCGCCTTGTCGTGGCGGGGGGGCTTAGTAGCCGTGGCTTGGTCACCCACGGTGAACAAAGAGGAACCCCTTGGCTGGCCCGTGGTGTAGGGCCGGCCCGAGGTGGCCACTCCGAGTGGGCTTGACGAGCCCACTTCGGATGTGTGTCGGTGGGCTGCTGCGAGAGGGGTGTCCTCCCCACCCCTACCTCTGCAGCCGGGGTGGAGTCGCGGAGGAAGAGGAGTGTTGGTATGGCGATGCGCCACTCGCCCTATCCTCCGCGACTCAAACGGGGCCGCACCGTTGATGCGGTGGTGGTGGGGCTGCGGGGGGAGAGGAGTGCCGGTATTGCGAGGCGCCGCTCTCCCTACCCTCCGCAGCCGAATTTTGGTTGGCGGCGGAGCCATAGACCAGATCCGCCGCTGGGGTCAGGAAGGCTGGTGCTCCTGAGTGCTAGTTTTTCCTGGCCCCATGGCCTTCGCGCATCGGACACGGGGGCGTCCGTTGCGCACGTGAAATTGAAGGTCGAGGAGGAGGGCGCGCCATGTGTTCTGGTGCGCCTTACCGGAGAAGGAGATGGGGGAGGATTGTTCCTCTCCCGAGGAGGGGCCGCCATGGGGCGGCCAGCGCAGGTGGGGCCGCGGAAGTGTGCGAAAGCGTTCCCGTGGCCCTTCCAATATGCGACTAGGGTGGAACACCATGGGGTTTTAGTCGGTGCGAGTCCGACATAACCCGTCCTTGCCCCCGCGAGGCGGGTATGCGTAGGCATTTCCCCATGTAAAAAAAAAATGCTACTAGATGAAGATATTCCAAACGATGATCGATTATGTTGTAATTAGGTATGTGATTGTATATTTTTATATTTTTACATACTGAAGGTGATAGAATATTATGGGATATTAAGGGTTAGTAAGGAATATTAAGGGAAATAGATAGAAGGTTAAGGGAGACATTTACTTGCCCAAAAACGCTCTCAGAAATGAGAGGATCCAGTGCCCAGCAGTGGGACATATAGGCTGCAACTTTAACTTTAGTTTTATACTTAAGGTAATTTAAACTTACCTTAATACATTATGTCAATATTTTAGAATTCTAACCAGTATTTAATTTTCAATTAATTCAATAATATAACGTTATAACAATATACCGTTATTAGCAGGTTTTCGCTAATGGTACTGTGCATGTTGACGGTATGGGCTCGATGAGCCGCCATTTCTAATCCAATTCTTTATCCGTACGGATTGTATGGCTTTTAAATCCACTTTATTACGTCATTTGGAGGAGAAATAAAGGTCACTTAATGTCATACATTTTCGATAAAATAAATGCCATCCCTTAAATAACAAGATAACTGTTTCCTTTTTCCATATCTTCTTTAAAATATTTAAAAAAATGCATGCCTTTATTAATAATATTCTCCTAACAAAATATGCGCCTATAAATAGCTCAACGTTTGTAAAAATGAAAAAAAATATATAAGCAACTAATAATTTCATTGATTAATACCGTCTGTATAGGCCTCTATAAAGGATATTTGCCATAGCTGCCACGCTTGGCAAGCGGGTTGGCAATCACAGTTTTTTAATTTTATTCCTTACTAGCTGTTCCCCGCGACTTCGCCCGCGTGTTACTTAGAGTTTTAATTATATTGCTCAGAACCCTAATTCTTTTTTCAAATATAAATAGCCTAAGTTACTCCTTAAAACATCAGCTATCTGAACAATCAGCTGAAACATCAGCTAGTGAAAGTCCCGTCGAAATCGGTCCAGCCGTTTCGGAGTTAGCCGGAACAAACAGACAGACAGACAGACAGACCGACGGACGGACAGACAAAAAATAAAAAAATTGTGTTATTATTATAAGTACCGTATATACATTCATATGCATTTAGTAAAAAACTGTTATTTTAACATTACAAACAGACACTTTAATTTTATTTATTTGTATAGATTAGGAAGACGCTGCTGCCCATCTCCTGATTTGTTTTTCTCTGTTGCCTCTTACCATATCCACAGGATGAGTTAGTGGATATTTTTACATTGCCACTACACGGTAACATTTCATTGATTAATAATTGAAAGTAAACCTTAATTTTTTGATTACGTCACTTATTACAAAAAGATTTATAACTAAGAACTACTCCATTGAAATCCCTACTCCAGGCTTTTATTAGACAAAAATACAACGCTCAGCAAGTTAGGCTATAATGTCCGGCGGAGTCTCCGCCACCTCCGAGGGAGGCAGATTTAATTACCGGTCACTAAATTAAGCCGGGTCCCGGCTTCTGCCGCTCTTGCACTTTGAAGATGTGTGGGAGGGAGTCGATTGCAACACCGTGTAAGAAGTCATTCTAGTTTAACTGATTATGCAAGTCCGACGTTCTAATTCTCGGGTCGGATTAATGCCATTACATTGGGTAATTCAAAGATTTCTGCAGTTTGAAATATTAAATTATTTACATTTTTTAACTTCTTGGACCTACTGAAGTGTAGATAAATACTTGGTTTAAACCTTATAGCTGTTATACACAATTAGTTGGTTAACGTAAAAACAATGCGATATGGAGCAATTAATCTGTCACACTACGTATTCCTGTCGATGAACTAATGAATGAGAGAATGAAGACATTTAATGTCTTCAAAATATTTTTCCCTCCTACATGCAGGTTTCATCAGCACCTAAAATTGAATTGAATTAAAATCATACTACATCTATATTATTAGTACAGTTGTAGCACCAACAGGTCGGCTCGACCGGGAAGGACCACGCTCTCACAGAATACTAGCCTAACGCTGCTGTGTTTTTTTATGGTGAGTGTAGAAAACCGGAGAGCCTTTTTACTGGAAACGGGCCATTCTATCTTAGTCGTCACGGGTAATAACGCATCTGCATTTTGATACGTAATCGAGGATAGACTTAGATGTCTATGGGCCACAGCAACCACTTACCATCAGGTGGACTGTGTGCTCGGTTGTCATCCTTATACTACTTTATAAAACACAACAAACCTTCCTAAAAAAAAGAATTAGCTTACAGAATAGCTGCGATTCAATCGTAAATAATATTTGTTTTACGTGATAGGTTTAATAAAGAACTGGCAAAATCGCAGATTAAAAATAAATAGATCTTCTATAGAACTAAACGCAGCTGGTTCCGCCTCTTACCATTAAATTAATTGCGTTATAGTGTGAGCGCGCTGAATACATAATGCCTTGTAAGAGCTGGCTGGAAATATTTTCAATCTGTCTACGAATTAAGGATAGAAAAAAAACCAATGCAATTTGTCGTTAATATACTTGTATTGTATCTGTGTAGATTGACGGATGGGAATCTGCGGTGCCATTATGTAACACTGGTGAGAATCGCAGTTAACAAAGTTTTAACGTTTTGTTACGTTGTATTGAGGTTTTCCATTAAAAATGCAGAACCTATTAAAGTGAGTCGTAGTAACTAAGCGCTCGCTGTAAATTTTACAGTACGCGAGCAACCCGGGTTCGATCCCCGCCTGCACCAATGAAATTGTTAATTGAAATTCATTGGTGCCGACAAAAAAATATTTTGAAAGCCACGTGAAGTTCGCCAACACGCATTGGGGCAGCTCGGCGTAAATTTCCTTCCTCTTAACCCCCTGAGAAAGGAGATGAGGCCTGTGCCCAGCAGTGGGACGTATATACGTTGTAAGTTTATCTATCAAAACGTTTAAATTTTTTAGCAAGCAAAAAATGTTTCATCATCAACATCATCATTATGACAGCTCCTCACAAGTCCACTTTTCAAGGTCTTCCCTTAGGAATGCTACAAAGAACGGTCCTGAGCCACATCTGCATCCATCGACTTTTTGTATGTCTCACCAGGTCGTCACTCAAACTAGTGGGGGTGGCCCTACACTTTGCCTACTGGTGCGGTTATCGGTTCTTCGAGCTATACGGCCGGCTCATTGCCACTTCAGCTTACTAATCCTTTGGGCTATGTCGGTCACTCTGGTTCTACTGCGGATATCTTCATTTCTAAGTTTATCACGCAGAGAAACCTCGAGCATAGCCCTCTCTATAGCTCGCTGAGTGACCTTGAGCTTCTTCATGCGGCCAGCAGTGAAGGACCACGTCTCAGATCCATAAGTCATCACTGGCAAAACGCATTGGTTGTACAATCTTGTTTTCAAGTTTTGTGATATACCTGACAAGAAGATGTGTCGTAATCTCCCGAACGCTGCCCAGCCGAGTTGAATCCGTGGGTTGATCTCTCGGTCGAAGTTGGACTTACCTAGTCGGACTAGTTGCCCAAGTAAACATACTCGTAAACAACTTCGAGCTTAGTGCTCCCAACAACTACCGGCATAGGTGTGACATGGATATTACACGTTTTTCGTTTTGTCTTTGTTCATCTTAAGACCTATTCGTTGTGAAACACTATTGAGGTTATTAAGCATAGTACTTAGGTCCTCCAACGATTTTGCCATAAGGACTATATCGTTGGCAAATCGAAGGTTTACCGAATCCTTTCCAGCCCAGCAGCTTGAAAACATTTGCCAATACAACGGTGAAGCTATTATGTGGTAATTAATGTATTCCGTTTAGTTCTTTGAAGTCGCCTTTTGCTTGTTATCATAATGCTTCTGTTGTTTCTTATAATGTAACATAGCACCTACGAGGAGTGATAGGAACCAGAGACACATTTCACTGATAACGAAGAATTTCATTTTAGCCCTCAGGGGTGAAAACCCTTCTGCCTTTTGACTCTTAATCGAGGGCAAAAGTCTAGGAATGCTCGTTTCCCTTCCGTAAATAAATAAATGTAGAAAAAATTGTTTCTTATACAATTACTAGCTGTTCCCCGCGACTTCGCCCGCTTGTAATTTGGGGTTTTAATTATGTTGCGCGGAACCCTAATTCTTTTTCTAAAATATAAGTAGTCTAAGTTACTCCTTATAACATCAGCTATTTTTGTAAGAATACAGTAAAATAATGTTACTTTAGATAGTAGAAAATACTGTACGAATGATATAAGATAAATGAATACATGACCAATAACAATAATAAATGTAAAGGGAAAATAATTGTAAACAGTAAAAGCTAAGGTAAAAAAAAAAAAGTAGTTAAATGTTAAGTTAGGAAGTACATAACAGTAAGTAGGATATAAGTAATAAGTATAATTAAAGTAGTTAAGTAAAAAAAAAAAAAAGGATATATGTGTATAAGTAATAAAAAAACGATAGTAACAAATGGTGCTGCATGTATAGCAGCAGTAACAGAGTATAATAAAAAAAAAAAAAAAAAAAAAAAAACATCAGCTATTTGCCAGTTAAAGTCCCGTCGAAATCGGTCCAGTCGTTTCGGAGATTAGCCGGAACAAACAGACAGAGAGACAAAAATTTAAAAAAATGTGGTTTTGTTATAATGAGGGCATCCACAACTTTTTCTGCCACCAGGGCGGCGCCACTTTCCAGTGAGGTTAAATATTTGACAGATTTCATAGCGGGGACGATAATTTCTTAGGAAAATGTAATATTTAACGTTTCTTTCCGTATTGTTAGTTATATTTTATATTCATTACATTAGAAATGAATAAAGCAAACTATAAAAATAACTTAAAATAAAACTATAAACTATAAATATAAAATAAAAAGTAGAAAAATTACAAAAAAAGAGTTATAAAGCGCAAAAAAATTAAAAATCAAACCACTGAAGTATTGTGTTGTATATTAATATAATACCCTAGATAATGATAAACTATTATTAAAAACTAATTTCTATATTAACTGACACTGTGTAACGAAAAACTTTACCTCAGTCGCAACTAGCGACATCTGGTGAGTGGAAGATTATTAGCCCTCATTACCGTATATATACTTTCATATGCATTTAGTAAAAAGCTGTTATTTTGACATTACAAACAGACACTTCAATTTTATTTATTTGTATAGAAGAACTGACACTTTAAACTCTTACCGTGTAAATATTCTCCACCTCATATCTTTCCGTGGGTTTCGTTAGAGGCGACAGAGGGAAGCAGAACCAGATGATGGCCAGCAGCATCTGCCTGACAACAACTGCATAAAAAAACTGCCAACCCGTTTGCCAAGTGTGGCAACAATTTTTTTTTAAAAAACGTTACCCCCACACTAGGATTTTCTCCTGTATCGTGGAGGCAGTTTACGAACACAAATTGCACAAGGACAAACATCCAGACCCGGAACAATTATTTGTAGGCCATACAAATACTTGTTCCATGCGGTATACGAAATATCCCCCTCTATTCAGCAGTGGGCTTTTAATATGTTGTAATGGTTATACAATTGTATAATAAGAAAAAATAAATAAAACAATTACACGTCTTCCGCTACATTTTTTCTGTGATTACTTTTACTTTATTATGCATTCTTATTTCATTATACAAACTACACTTGAACTTAAGATTCGTGGGAAATGAACTCTGGGAAAAAGTATAGTCCACCAAATAAGTTGGAAACACTGCTAAAATTCTAATCCCATAATCAACTCTAAGACTAGTAGTAATAAAGTAAGTTTTGCAAACATAACTGACATTATAAATGCGAGAGCTATGTACACTTTTAGTAATTCTAGTTAAGTTGTAGTTATGTAATAACAAAGAAACAATAGACATTGTGATGATTTTTGTAACACCATATTATTCCTTGACTGTCATAAGAGGCGACTATAAAAAGAGAGAAAAGAAAATCCTTCTAACAGACGGCGTTGAAACATATCGTATATTATGTCAATCGTGTTATATGTCCCTGAGCGGTGAAGGAAGGCAGCATCGGGTAAGGGCTGATAAGGAATAATAAGAAGGTTGCTTCGTAAGTGTCGATATTGTCAAGGATGTCATATAATGTCATGTCATGTCAGCTAGTTTAACTTTTCGAAATCAGAGTGTTTGATATTTTTATAAATAAAAGCTTTCGAATTATATTCCATTGTAAAAAGCGGGAATTGATCGGCTGTACACGAGCGACGTTCTTCACCCAATGTTTGTAAATATATTGCACGGCATCAAAACAAATTCACACAAGTCGAAGAACTAATACGTAACTTGGTACCACTAAACACAATATTAGATAATCTTATTATTTAATATTACGTTAAATGAAATAATTAATTAAATATATCCGGTAGAAATACGCTTATTAACATACCCCAATGTTAAGACTGAGTCCGAAGACAAGGTGAGAAATTGTGTGATAAGGGAAAAATGTGGTTTGCAAGATGATGTTGTGACCAGGATTTTAGTTTTTTAAGGTTGATTAAGTTTTAATTAACTTTATTTTATTTGACTTTAACATTATTGATATAATTAAATGTATTTGAGTATAGTTATAAATAAATGTTGATGAAATTGAAATAAATGTTGTATTTGATATTTTTATTTATTTTTTATTTTATTTTCATAAGCACACTTACAATATACATATTAAAAATTAACACTAGATTATTTAAGAAGTAACACGCTCACTGATATGTATATCAATAACAAGTGTAGGTACATAACATTTACCAACAAATACATGTAAACATTGGGAATGAACAAAAAAGGAAAAAATAAACACACTTTTTATTGTACATCCATATATATATATATATATATATATATATATATATATATATATATATATATATATATATATATACATATATATACATACATACACACATACATACATACATACACGCGCGCATATAAATTTTTCCTTTCTCTCAATGTTAATGCGGCCTCACCGATAGATAATCGGTGAGTTTTTTTTTAAAGACAGCATAAGAGTTATGGAATATAATGGATATAATTAGATGTAATAAAGGGAGTAATTTTTTAATTAATGTTGAAGTATATTAAAATGAGTATTGTAAATATTTAATATTATTTGATGTTTTTAACTATGCATGCTCGAAAAAGGTTTAAGCCTGTGAAACTTATATTTTTTATACCACGATATGTAACCTAACTTTCTACAAAAATATTAATAATATTATTATTACATATACATATAGATGCATATACATATACACCCACACACGCATCACATATAAGGAAAAAAGGAACTGTATTATTTTTAATACGTGACACGTTTACGTTCTACATCGCCTGCGTCCGCACAGTTTACGTTGCTGTCGTAAAGTAGAAATTGTAAAAGGCAGATGTGTTTACACACGCATGTCCATCGCCTGACTGAAATATAGTATAATCAATTAACAGAATGTCTGTCCGAATCTGGGTTGCGAATCAGAATCAAACCGTGATTGAATTGAATAATCTGACTGATTCGTGAAGACCTTAATCTTATTTTCGCCGTTGTAGACCATAACAAATATTGCATACTGGGTGAAAATACCCATTGAAAATAACAAAAGAACTTTGTTAACTTTTCTACAAAGGTAATCAAAATAAAGCGTAAAAAAACTTGACCTTCCCGTGATTGCCATATATTTTTTTTTATAGGATAAGGGTGACAAACGAGCACACAGTCCACCTGATGGTAAGTGGTTGCTGCGGCCCATAGACATCTACATCTGTCCTCTATTACAATTCAAAATGTAGATGCGTTGTCACCCGTGAGAACCAAGATGGAACGCCTCATTTCCAGTAAAAAGGGCCTCCGGCCACCTGCACTCACCAAGCGAAACGCAGAGGTGAACCTCTACTTCACGCTGGTTTTCTGTGAGGTCGTGGTACCATCCCGGTTCGAGCCGGCCCATCCGTGTACAGCAAAAGCTGCCGCGTGGCTCTACCACTGTTAAAAATATTTTTTTAGTTATATAGGACACACATAACATAATTGACACGCTTAGCAGTCAGCGAAACTTTTTTTATACAATAGGGCGACAAATGAGCACACAGTCCACCTGATGGTAGGTGGTTGCTGTGACCCATAGACATCTACATTTAACCTCAATAAAGAATCAAAATGCAGATGCGACGTCACCCGTGAGGACTAAGATGGAATGCCTCGTTTCCACTAAAATGGGTCTCCGGTTCTTTACACTCACCATACGAAACACAGCAGCGTCAAGCTGCCATTTCACGCTGGTATTCTGTGAGAGCGTGGTCCTTCCTCGATCGAGCCGACCCATTCGTTCTACAACTATACTACTAATATAGCTGCAGCATCGCTCTACCACGTATAATACTGCAGTTTTCTTAATTATTTTAAATAGTTATCAGGAAGGCATCTTCCTGCTGCCCTCTAAACAGTAATTTCATTTCTCTGTTGTCTCTTACGACACTTTCGGGATGATATGGGGTTAGTGAATTCTCTTACACCGAAATTATACGGCAGATACCTTGTTAATAAATGTATTAAATAAAAATCAACAAACATTATTAATATCAAAAGACGTCATTGATATCTATATAGTCTATACATAGTCTTTCTTTCCATACTTCCAGATAGACGACTCTCCTCCATTCATCCTACCAGTTAAAAGTCTGCACATGTTGTTTAAAATCGTCCCCGCCATTATATCCGATTTGGTAAACGACAAAACCTCGCGAAAGTGCACCGATTCTGGTGTTCCGAATCGGTGTTATTTCGTACATTCTCGAGGATATCGAAATAAAAAAATATCCAAATTTCAATAGATAAGAGGGTAGTACCTGGGTGCTACTCCTTACTTAGGATCCTATTATTAATTAAATTAAATCCAAACCCAAGAAAACAACGGCTGATCGGACCAATAATAATTAACATTCAAAAGATGAAGGTACTTCGGTATAACTTTGACATCGGGACGTCAATCACCTTAGTTCCCATTATGGAGTGTAGAGTAGAAGGAGGACCATCTCTATATATGAAAAGTGTCCCTAAAAACGTGTCCAATAAGGGTGGCGCTGCAGTAGCATAGGATAAATTTAAAAAAAAGCGCCAAAAGTAATTAGAATAATATTATGGAGAAATAAACAAGGACCGACCAATCCGCTTGGTTTTGTACTACGTAAATAGTTGATATTTTATTTACTGGTATTTTACTAATTACTCTAGTCCAGAATTTTTTGAAATATTTGTATTTACCTAACTTCACTCCTTTCACAACAGCTATCTTCATATCGTAGTTTTTCAGACGCCAGCGCTGTTGTGGTAGGTTTTGGAACCTCTATTTTCAGTAAATAGTAGGACACTTTTTCAACTTTCGCCCCTTATAAGATGGTTCTCCTTGTACTCTACACTCCATAGTTCCCATGTTATCATGGTTGCTGCAAAGCACCCGTAAAGTCGTTAATAAAAAATAACTAGAATTAAATGCGACAAAATCAGTAAAAGTAGTATTCAATAGCGAAATATTTTAAACAGATGATAGATAGTCCTCCTTATCAGCTAGTAAATAATCATGAGCCTCTTCCATTGAATTTTTTAATGTCTAGTAATCGTGTAAATTTATAATAAATCATTATGTGACGGTTCAGGCAAATCCTTCCTACATCGGGAGGAAGCCACAAGTTTTGCCAAAGTCACTTCTTAAATTAATTTCACTTAAAGAAATTCTCAGTTCAGGCAGCTCTATTTTAATATTTATTACCATTGTAGTTATTCAAAATAACACAACGTATTTCAGCTACTTGATAACGAGTTACATTAAGAGCGGAGTCCGTCCCTCACTGGCAACAAATAACTCAGTCGCTGTGAGATTTGTTGTTGTCACCATCCATTGCCGCCGCGACACTGCAGTAATGAAAGCGTTATCGCCGCGACTGTTCCTCCTCTTATCTCCGTCACTGTACTTCAAGGCGGGCTAATCGTGACGTGTACATTTGAATAGGAATTAATGTAAACCATCCTTACTACGTTGGTACTAAGGTGTAATAATACATGAAATTATTAGCTACAATATTTCAATTAAGTGTCGCTTGCAAGCCTGAGAAATTCAAAAAAATTTGTCAAGCTTATATAGAATAGAGTGGAATAGAGTAGAATAATTTCTTATTCAATATTGATTACAATTAATTCTTATTGAAAGTCATTTTTTATTTTACCACTGGTTGAAAAAAAACTCTGTTCTGGGAGGAACCAGCAAGAAAGCAGCGGGACTTTTTTTAAATAAATTTCGAAACACAAATAATTACAAAATATTTACAATATTTATTTTAGAAACAGCTTAGAAGCGACAACCTCATTCCCAGGGGTTATTATCAACCATGTATTCATTTATATTATAATAACCCTTTTTATACAACTTTTGTTTAATTAAATATTTAAACTTGGTAATAGAAATACCTTGTATATTTACTGGGACTTTGTTGTAAGAACGTATACATTGCCCCAAGAATGAATTACTGACTCTGTGGAGTCTAGAGACCGGTTTCACTAGGTTGTGTTTGTTCCTAGTGGTTACAGAGTGTATATCACTTTTTTACTAAAACTATCTTTGTTTTTGTATATATTATAAGAGACGCCCGCCCCGGGGTTGTCTGGGTAGTATATATTAATGTGATCTAATTAATGAATTTAAAATAATCATCAAAGAGCATTTATATTATCAATTTTATATTTTTCGAAAATAAAACATGTTTATCGCATAAACTATAGCCTAGATAACTCCAGATATTGCTCTTAAAATAATCATCAAAGAGCATTTATATTATCAATTTTATATTTTTCGAAAATAAAACATGTTTATCGCATAAACTATAGCCTAGATAACTCCAGATATTGCTCTTTATTGGTTGATTAAGTTTCATTACGATCGGTTCAGACATTCTGAAGATTTGCCCGGACAGACAGACGGACAAATTTTTTATAAATGGTTATTCATTTCTTAATAATATGATGCAAATAACCCCCTCAAGTCAATGAAAGGCAGTTATTGCGATATTACAGCAGACAGACGCTTCACTTTTATTTGTATATGAATATATATATAGATGTAGATGTCGATAGACCACACCATCCACTTTAGGGTCAGGTGGACTGTGTGCTGGTTTGTACTCTTAATCTGTAAAAATAAAGTATATAGCTTACAAGAACTAAGTACGTTGTCGTTATCAACCGTTAAAGTATTATTATTATATCTCCACAGATGTTTCTAAATTGTGTAAGCTACATAGTCATCAACGTCAGATAAAGAGATAACTGATTCAGATTCGTATTGTCAACATCACTTTCTAAATTAAGCTCCATTACAAAGTTGGATCCATATTCGAAATTGTTGCTCAGACGACTGTGCTGTAAACATAAGTTTGTGCGTACAATATGGCTCTGTGCTGTAAAGACTTTACATACAAGTCCACTTTTTGTTTCCAGCACAAAAACCTATGTTTAATTGCTTTTTATATAAATCTATAGCTTAAGGTCGTGAACAATTTTATACGTGGTAGAGCCATGCTGCAGCTGTATCAGTAGTACAGTTGTGGTACGAATAGGTCAGCTCGACGGGGAAGGACCACGCTCTTACAGAATACCAGCGTAAAATAGCAGCTTAATACTGCGTGTTTCGTATGGTGAGTGTAGAGAATGAGAGACCCTTTTTACTGGAAAAGAGGCATTCCATCTTAGTCCTCACGGGTGACAACGCATCTGCATTTTGATTGGCAAAAGAGGATAAATGTAAATGTCTATGAGCCACAGCAACCACTTACCATCAGGTGGACTGTGTGCTCGTTTGTCACCCTATCTTATAAAAAAAAAGAAAAAATGTTAAAAAGCTAAAGAAAGGTAAAATAGTTTAAGAAAATCCAAAGTGCACGCCGCATGAGCGTTTCATTTAATTTTGATGAATAAAATAAATTACCATAATAAATCGATTACACAAAGTACAAAATCAATATAGGCTGTATGGTACATTTGTCCTTTGTCTATCGAGGGCTAAAAAATAATATGAAAGCGCCTTTAAATTTTTAATAGCAATAAAACTTAGTTTTTAAAAAAATATGAACAAACTACGGGTATAAGGCTTTTGATATGAAATAGGGAACCAGTTGACGTAATTCTGAAGCTATTAAAAAATCCGATTTCGTTACGTCAATTTTTTCAGGAGTTATCGTGACCACATATAAAATCAACATCCGAACGTCCACGTAATTTATTTTCAAGTAGCAATATAAATTTTTTTTGGAAAATATAAGATGGATTAATTTGAGTGGTTTCTGGATATACGTCTACTCATATTTTCGTATAACTACAACATGGTTGTGACGTTTTAAGAACACGAAATTGCTTGACCTTGACTTATCGAGAATAATGCACTAACTAATAACATTTCGCGTTATGAGGCGTGCAATATAAGTAAAAATATCATAAATGTCACATAGATGCGTGTATCTACAATATACTTACGACGAAATTAATTTAAAATCAATTACTAAATTCGTTCGGTCTAGAACAGACATACACGAAAGCGAGTTAATAAAAACGTGGTAATAAAAAGGATACAAATGCGTTTTCACCTCTCAAGAATGGAATGCCTCACAGCCTATAAATATAATGGCCCTCTGTACTCTTCAATCCGGAACACGTGAGTACAAGCATTGCTAACTAGGCGATAGAGATAGGTAAAAGGTAGGTACCCATCCAGACGGTCACCTAAGCAGACACGGATTCCTACCACCGTTAATTAGGCGATTGAGATAGGTAAAAGTTAGGTACGCCAGACGGTATCCTAGGCAGACACGGAGTCCTACCACCTAGAAATCCCTAGTAAACAAATAACGCACTTATGTTTAATTAATTAATAGAATCAGACGTTACTTTGCGGAAATCCATTATAATGAGGTTGTTATAAACTAATTTGCTTAATTCCGCGTAAAGAAAAAAAATTATGTGTCCTGCCCAGTTTTAAGGTGACCTCCCACTCTCACTCAATCGCGCCCACTATACCCGTTGCCGTCAATCCCAGCACTACCATCCCCAGCACCACCACACTAGGCACAACACACTACTCTCGAAAATACGCGCTTTCTTCTGGTTTATCAGAATACCACAATTGTACACCTTGGGTTTAGGCGGGATAGTGCCCCGGGGCACATGAACCCATCCCCTCAGCCTCAACGAACGACGTTCGATTTTTTGACGACTTAATTACAAAATATTGAACTTGTTCTACTGTTCAAACTTAATTAGAATGTAGTGTACTTTCCGTAAAAAATATCTAATTGACAGTGAAAAACGTATCAAAATCCGTTGCGTGTTTGCGTAGTGTAAAGAAATAAGTGGATAAGGGATTGTTTTGAAAAATCGAACACTACGTATTCATTTATTTTATCAACAGAGTACGTATTCAACAGTCAACCGCCCCGTAAAATAATGTGTCATACAAACTGTAACACCTTATTTCATCACTCTGAGGGTTTGAATTTTACAAAATACTATCTTATTAAAAAAGGAAGCTATGTTTTCATAATTGTATGCTTCTACGTTATGCGGTTTGAGCTGCCTGTCATAACAATATTTTTTATATACGACTTACACCCTCATTTTAAAGCCGGTGAGATTAAAAAAAAACAAATATTTATTTTATTATTTTAATTCATGAAAATATTATGTATGTATATATACTTTCTAATAAAAAAATATGTATTAATTAATTTTTCTCTACTGTCAGATTTCTTTATCTAGTTTTTTGGGATGTGCGTCTTAATACATTATTTTTCATACAAACTTTGCACTCCCTTTTTAAGTCCTTAAGGGTAGATTTTCGAAGAAACTATAAATGTGAAATTTATGATTTTTAACTCCATAGTGTATGCACTGATTTTGAAATAAAAAAAAAACCGTTAATTAATTTTTCTCTGTTCCCGTAATGGGTTATTTTCAAAAAATCGCTAAATCTGAATACATTTATTTCAAGAAAAAAAGGAAAAAGGGTGACAAACGAGCACACAGTCCAACTTTTGGTAAGTGGCTGCTGTGGCCCATAAATATCTATATTTATCCTCAATTAAGAATCAAAATGCAGATGCGTTGTCACCGCCAGGACTAAGATGGAATGCATCGTTTTTAATAAAAAGGATCTCCGGTACTCTACACTCACCATACGAAACACAGCAACATTAAACTGCTATTTTACTCTGGTATTCTGTGATAGCGTGGTCCTACCCCGGTCGAGCCAACCCATTCGTGCTACAACCATGATATAGCTGCAGCTTGGCTCTACCACCTATAACATACAAAGTACTTTTAGTAAGTTTCAAGTCAATCCCCTCTAAAACAAAAAAATTCATACAAAGTGTAACACCCTATTTCATCACCTTAGAAGTTGAAGTTTTCTAAATCCTTTCGTAGTGGATGTCTACGTTATAAAAGGCAGCTACTGTCCAATTTAGATTTCTACGTATAGTGTTTTGGGCTGTGCGTTGATAGAAGAGTCAGTTACTCAAGATATCCTCTTTTATACTCGTATACATAGATTAGGAACTACGACTAAATATTATCTGCAGCGTTACTCATACTACATAGTAGCTTTGCTTTATTATGCCCTGCAGCGGGCGATAAGGAGCTAATGATGAAGTAGTTTTGCACCTTTAAAGTAATTAGCTTAGTTTAAATAGGGCCTCAATTTTATTTTTGCCCCGGGGCCTTTGGTTGCATAGCTACGCTACTGGGCGTATGCCTTCTTTTCTCAAGTATTGTTAAAGGTTTAGTTATCTACAACAACGGCCAATGTCTAAAATTACAGCAATACAGCAGATATTTATTACGTGGTAAAGCCATGCTGCAGCTATATTTTGGTTGTAGCATGATTGGGTCAGCTCGATCGGGTAATGACGCTCTTACAAAATACCAGTGTAAAATTGCAGCTCACAACTACTGCTGTGTTTCGTATTCAAAAATTAACCCCACATTCAAAAATTCTCAAGTAAGTTATCTTCATTTAAATGTGCACTCATACATTTCAAAAAAGTAACGGACTTAAAAACAGCTCTTTCGGCGTATTATGCGTATGCTCATTCTATACTAACTTATGGAATAAGTTAAAGTTGAAGTTACAATGTAAACTGTACTAGCATAGATAATATTTTCAAATTGCAAAAAAAATGTATCAGAATCTTGACAAATAAAGAACATATGGACTCATGCAGACCACATTTTAGAAAACTTAGTATACTCACACTTACTTCTATTTACATTATTGAATGTTGTAAGTTCGTTAGAAAACATCCAAATCTATATGATCCCGTAAACACTGTCAAATGAAATAATCAAACTGAAAATAAATTAAAATATGTAATAATGTTCCAAATAACCTCAAAAATATAGACAACACTTTTAAATAAAACTAATTTTACGGATTTTATCGCGTATATTAAGCTCCGGGAAGTCTGCAGTCTGTGAACACGTACAGGATCGCCCCCGTCACTACATTAGATTTGATAGACCACAAATCCTCGCTAAAGAACACCGATTCCTTCCAAGGATGATTCGCGAGACTATTGAAATCAAAAAACATCCTAATTTCAATAGAGAAGATGGCTTGGTGCTACCATCTGCTTGGGATCCCATATTTAATAAAATTAAATCCCAACCCTTAGCATACAACTGCAAGACTTCAAGATACTGTAAGTTCATACTGCGTAGATCGGAACAAAAATTAATAATTTTTAATCTGGAGGTAGCCGTGGTTAACTATGACATTGGAACATCATACACCTCAACAACCCGTGACCATGGGTGCTCTAAAGTGCTCGAAACGTCGGGAATATAAAATAAAAAATATACGTGATAAAATCCGTAGAATTAGTTTTATTTAAATGTGTAGTGTTCGCGTAAATATAACAAATCATTATATAGACAACACTGTCTTTTATAAAAAATTAAAGTAATTCTTAACGGATAAACGTTATTATAATTTAAGTGAATTCTTTATAGATTTGAATACATAATAAATGTATATGTAATAATTATAAATAATAATATATTAGACTTGTAAATGTTAAGAAATATGTTAGTTGGGATTTAGTATGTAGTAGTTAATATTTAGTAAAAAAAACTACCCTCTTATAAATTGCTATGCCATGGGGAGTCACTTGATGTATGATATTTCTTGTGGCATGCAAATTATATAAATAAATTAAGTTTTGTTTTTTTTTTCTAATTATTATTATAGTTTTTAGTATTGTAGATAAAAATAAGTATTATGTAAATTTAATAAATACTTTAATAAGTAAAAAAAATAAATAAATATGGTCAGTGTAGAGATTTGGAGACCCTTTATACTGGAGACGAGGCATTCCATCTTAGTCCTCAGGGGTGACAAGTGACAACGGAACTGCATTTTGATTCTTAATTCGAGGATAGATATAGATGTCAATGGGCCACAGCACTTGCCATCAGGTGCACTGTGTGCTCGTTTGTCTCCCTTAATCTGTAAAAAAAGATACAGTGACGTTATTTAACACAATTGCATTTTTATGTTCATCCAAAATTTACGAATCCAAAGCAATCCCCGCTGTTGAAATTCGGGCGAGCGATCACAAATAAATACGAGTATCTGCCTAACCGGGGCGCGAACATAACTCTGGCATCATAAACACCGCTCAGGTGCGGGAACGGTCTGTTTATGCGATCGGATCGTGAACGTTACGCGTGTCGGTCGTACGTCGTGGCGTGGATGAAGAAGATTCGAGAAGATTCATGTCTTGAGCATGTACATTGTTACTGGATCAATTGTATAAAGTTGGCAATTGCAAACGTTTGGCATCCGTCATAAAAATTCAAATTCAATATATTTAGTATCTTAAATGTTATTTGTTGTTAATTTATAATATACCTAACGTGTCTTACACATTAACCCCCCTGTTCGGGTATTACAATATTCATTATATTTAATAGGCTTGTGCCTAACATTATTTACGTACTGAATAAAGTTATTTGTCATTAGAATTAAACAATTAATCAATATTATATTTTTTTAAATTACGTATTAACAAAATAAAGGATTCTTATGGATTTATTGAATTTTGGATTTATTGAAGAATATTTTAATTTTGTAGATATTCTTCCACGTTGTAAAACACATATTATTTTAATTTCTTATACCTAAAAGGGAAGCCATTTGTTTTCATTTCTAATATTCAGAGGTAATTTATTATAAGGTACCTATACCTTTATATGGCATCCGTCTTAGAAAAAGTATAGTTTGCTTTTGTAATATCATTGTTATCTATGGAATACGAGAAGAAAGGGTTTATTTAAGTACACCGAAACCGTATACGTCTATTTGTTCACAAAAACAATCAATACAGGGTAGCTGTCAAAAACGCATTACTATCTACCGACATAATATGCTATAGTTTTATTTTTGTTCGTACTTGAAAGTGTTTGTAATGGGAGCTATTTACGGGGAAACAAATTGCTATATTATGAGGAGTTGACAATGGAAAACGTTTGCAATCCGTCATTAATAGCTATCATATTTAGAATAATAAAAAACTGCAGCTTGTGAACTACCTGCCAAAGATGGCAATTAATGCCAACTAGGAACATATATTCAGCTTAGGATTGTGATATAGCCTGTATTGATGATGACTTCTTTTTTCTCAATTAGTTTTCACTCAATTTTGACAATCAATGACGACCCTTCAAATTTCACAAAGGATCATGAATTTGATTGAAATTTAATTTAACAAAACCTAACCGTAAACGTCACTGTAACGGCAAAGCAGTCAGCGCGAACGTGTAAAGCTGAAATGAAAAGGAAATTGCCCTCACGTGTGCACATTCACACTTTTCCATTCGCAATACCGGCCACGTGGTAACATTGCGCGAGGACCGTCACAATGCGACAAAGGACTCACCCATCAATGCGCCAGTGATGTCACTGTGAAATTATTTCTCAATGTAGGAAATTCTATTATAAATAATGTTAAAGTTTTATTTTTAATATTTTTTTCTTAACGTGGGGAAATCGTCATGGTTAAAACCACGGTATGCACCTTTAGCGTACGTATACTTATGAGGGGTCTCGGGATCTCCCGGTAACCAGGAAATACTAGTAATGCTTTTTAGTACTACCCTAATACCCCTTTAACCAAACCAACTAAGAAATGCCAGTGCTAGAAGTGGTTCACGACAGTAGTCCAATGGTGGATTTGTGTCCACGACTTATGAGTTTCGCAGCCCGCGTATTTTTAACCATTAGGCAACTTACTTCTTAATAAGAAGTCCCTAACGTGCTTTTCTATATTTTAATACTACCCCCAGCACCTTCAGTGCTACTGTGGTGTTTCAGGACCTCGTCTGAGTCACCCTCCTACTCAGGAATTACATCGCTAGGCGTCTTTGTAATCTACATGAATTTAATTTCGCAAGAGCTGACTATATATAGACTATATATAATTTTTTATATTATTTTTGATTTTTTACAGGACAAAGGGTATATATACCCTTTGTCCTGTAAAAAATCCGTAAATTCGCAATAAAAACTTTTGAGGGTTACTTATCCGGATAAAAACTATCCTATCTCTCAAGTTGAACCAAACTGCACACATTGTGCAAAATTTCATTGAAATCAGTTCAGTAGTTTAGGAGTTCATCGCGGACAAACAATGTGACACGTAATTTTTATATATAAAGATATATATATATATATATATATATATATATATATATATATTTATATATATATATATATATATATATATATATATATATATAATAACCGGCCAAATTTGTAGAGAAGTTTCAGAATAAGTAATATAGGCAAATGGTGAAGAAAAATGAATAAAAAGAATCTCAAATATTCTGTGCTCTTTATCTTTTAAAATTCAAAATGTATCAATTTAACTGATTTTACTGCGCACGCACACATTCGTCAGGATCAGCTACTGATCGCAGTATGCAAAAACGTTGTCCACAATCCCATTCAATTTGGGACAATTTCAAATAAAAACCGAGCCTCTCCAGGCCTAAAGACATTAGTTTGAGAAATTGTCAGAGATATATTATAATGTTAAGTAGGGGCCAACATGGTTAAAATCGTTAAACCTTTTTTTAAACCACAGTATTAAATTATGTATTGTCCTTACAATAAAAACTTTTTTTAAAGAATTACCCAAGAACTTTCCCGCACACTACGATTCTAGCATGTATCGAGGAGGCAGTTTCCATAAAAAAATTACCAAGACTATCAGCCAGACCCGGAACAACTATTGTAGGCCACATAAATACTTGTTCCGTGCGGGATTTGAACATGTGGCCCACTGCACTACAACTTAATGCCACTGCAGCACAAAGTCGTCAAAAGTCCCAGTTTACGTACTGATTAAAAAAAATTAAGTACCTTCTCAATGCTTAACTACCCGATTTTTTTTAAAGATTCAACCTAACGACTACATGAACTATAAAACAAACCGAACACAAATCACGTCGAAATTCGTAATCCACGTTAGAATTACGCCAACAAACAAGAGAGCGGCGGGCGAAAAAAGCGGGAAAAGACGCCCGGATAACAGAAGCACATTTTCGTCGCACAGGCTAACGATTCCGAAGCGAAACGTCCCATAAATCTACACCGGCCTGATTGATACATGGCGGTGGTGTGACGCCCATCCCGTAATTTAGTGCCTTTTCCCGCCCACCAGCCATCGAGATAGGACTTTTGTTTTGCATTAATTCCTTTTAGCCGCTCCTTCGCTGCCTTCGCTCGCAGCGCTCAACTCGATTTCAGGCAGTCGATAAGCTGTTACGTAACGTTTGAAATTAGATTTACACACTGCTTCTTCTTCTTAATAACAGGCTTTATGGCTCTGGAATCTAGCCCTTCTGAGCCTGAAGTTAAAATATATTATAATAATTATCCTTCATAGTATACAGTTTCACAATCTGTTGATGCGTCACATTGTGCAGCCCTTGGGAGATTTTGACGGCAACTTGAACCATCAGATAGCTGACGGTTGGCGATGGTATCTCAAGTCGCTTAAGTAGATAGACACCTTATTTTGAGAATCACATCACCATCAGAGCACTTGTTTCACAGTTCCCACTAATAGTTCACATGCGCAGATACTTAATACACAGAATCGCACCACTTTTACGTATGAAAGTCCACTTCAAACCATTATTTAAACAATAATACAGGAGCAGCAAACCGCCGCCGATCAAGTTCCCGCAAAAACTCCATTTACACATTGCTTTTGAAGATATCTGAAGAGTTGAACTCGAAAGTTTAGCAACAACAGTTTTAAATGGCTTCAAACTAAACAATACAGAAAATATGATCAGTGCTGCAATGGCTGTTTACTTGAAGCCTCTGATTTTTAACAAATAGATCTATTAAAAATAATAATGTCCTCCAGACCGAGTTCCGGTCACAAGTGCACTCTTTATTCTCTCACTGTCATAGTCCGGTTTTACGTGTTTTCCGAGGCACAGGAGTAAAACACCGCTAACTTCCTAACTAATACTGAGGATTTCTTGTCAGAAAAACCCTGATTTTGACCTGGGAATCGAAACCACCTTCGACCTCTTGATTAGTAACCGCGTTTACGACCACTAGTCCAATGAAGCAGTCAAGTTGTGCGTCAATCTATACAGATCTATTATGGTCTTCATCAGCCACACAAATATTTCCTCCGCAATCAGATGCTTAGTCACTGAGCTACGGAGTAGCCATATTTTTTTAATTCGGTTTTGTGATCTTCTATGTCAACGAATGTGGTCCTTCACAGCTGGCCGTATGAGGAAGCTCAAGGTCGCTCAGCGAGCTATGGAGAGGGCTATGCTCGGAGTTTCTCTGCGTGATAAACTTAGAAATGAGGATATCCGCAGTAGAACTAGAGTAACCGACATAGCCCAACGGATTAGTAAGCTGAAGTGGCAGTGGGCCGGCCATATAGCTCGAAGAACCGACAACCGATGGGGAAGAAAGGTTCTCGAGTGGCAGCCTCGTACCGGTAGGCGAAGTGTAGGGCGACCCCCCACGAGATGGAATGACGACCTGGTAAGGCATGCAGGAAGTCGATTGATGCAGGTGGCTCAGGACCGTGCTTTGTGGCATTCCTTGGGGGAGGCCTATGTTCAGCAGTGGACTTATGAAAGGCTGTAATGATGATAATGATGATGTCAAAGAAGAACAATAGTATGGTTTGATACCTTACTATTGTTCATAATTTGTAATTATAAATATAAAAACGCCTGCTTTCAAGTAGCTGTACATTCAGTGCAACAGGGAAGTGATTAATGTGTGGACTTTAATATTTATGAATATATACATATATATATATATATATATATATATATATATATATATATATATATATATATATATATATATATATATATACATATATATGTATAGATGTTTAGTATTAAATAAAACACATATAGAATACTTTATTATATTACAATTTTTATTAATTTTTGATTTCATTTTGTAAATTAGTTAAATTTGTAAAATTGTTTACTTTTTATTTGTTTCTACTATAACAATGAAAACTTGCATAGTTCTTTTAGTATTACCTGTGTTACAACTCTGGAAGAGGCCGCTGATTCCTAAGATACAGACTCACCTAATTTAGGAGTCAGAGACTTCATAAAATTTCTTGTGATTTATTTTTGATAAAAAGGAATTATTATTATTATTATTAGTGTTGTATTGCGATTTGAAGGGTAATGGTAGGTACATATTATATAACATAATTTGTTATAAAACTTTGTGTATATATCTGACTGAATGCTATAAAACGTGTTATTTAACTTGACACAAAATGTTATATAAGTAATGCGTAGCCGCATACTTTTTAAAGGATAAAAATAAGGTTCGCTCTACAAAAGAGGCGGGTATTCCAGAGATAAAAGAATTTGTTTTTATGATATTTTTATTATTACAAGCTTTTACATTGTGAATAACACTGCAGAACGACAAACGACAATGTCATAAAACATTGTTATATTGTATTCTTATTATAATGTGTACAGTATTGATATATATATTTGCAAGATGACGTTGTGACCAGGATTAAAAAGGAATGCTTCGGTGGTTTGGTTATGTAGAAAGAATGAAAGAGGAAAGAGTGACAAAGCAAATTTATGTTGCAGAAGTGAACGGCAGGGTCGGGAAGGGACGCCCTAGACGAAAGTTTATCGACTAAATCGGCGATACATTAAAAATGGGCCAGATTAGGAGTACCCTTAACCGACGAGCGTGTATGCGTAGGTATATGGATGTGGAGGAAGCGAGAGAGGTGTGTCAGGATCGTGCCAAATGGAAGTCCGTAGTCTCTGCCTACCCCTCTGGGTGACAGGCGTGAGTGTTTATGTATGTATGTATGTAGTATTGATATATGTTACAATGTTGAAAAACAATGTGGACTGTTGACAAACATAATGTGGACGTGTTATAAAACACAAGTTACATAACATGTTACTTAATCTGTACGCACCCTAAGAGAGTCAGTGTAATGACAGAGAATTATCCGTCTTCTGGCTAGCTCGTATGTTTCTGACTGGCCGGTATATGTTAATAGTAATAGTGAAAACCATCAGAAAGGTCCACGCTAGGATCTATTGGGTCACAGACAGGACTATACTTGCGATTAAACCTGATTTTCAGGTCTTATACGTAGTAGATCCACGCTGCAGCTTTTTTATGGTTGTAGCACGAATAGGTCGGCTCGACTGGGGTCTCTTCTTCGGGCTCTTACAGAATACCAGCGTGAAATAGCAGCTTAATGCTGCTGTGTTTTGTATGGTGAGAGTAGGACCCTTTTTACTAGAAACGAGGCATTCTAACTTAGTCCTCAGGATTGATTACGTATTTGCATTTTTATTCTTAATCGATGACAATTGTAGATGTCTATGGGCCACAGCATCTACTTACCATCAGATGGAGTGTGTGTAAAACAATTATAGATAAGACACAGTCATGAATATTTTTGGTCGAAATTACCATTCCATACGACGAAAGCCTCGTGAAAGCCGTAACAAATAAGAATGCAAAATATCTTAACCTGGCTCGCGTGGAGACTGACATTATTCCTGTAATCGTTTCTGCTAACAGACTAATCCCAGTCAGCTTTTATTAATCTGAAGGGACTGGAATTCCGTGACAGACTATTCTGGACCCAAATGGAGAAGGCGGTTCACCTTGATATCGCCCGCATTGTCTACTAATTTCTAAACCTTTCACCCTAACCCTCGGCCAAATGGTCTCCTCTGCTTCCTTCTGGTTAGGTTTTATTTGATTATATTTTCTTTATGTCATTTAGTATATACCGTATACAATATTATTTATGCTTATATTAGTTTATAAATATAAGAGTATATTTTACATATATTTATGAATCCCGACCAAACGAGTAAATAACAGAAATATCCCAATAATAATAAAATAAATTTAACATTATATACAACACACTCAAAAACATAACAAAACTCCGCCAAAGAGTCCATTACGAGGTCACTTACAAAAATGCAAGACTTGGCTCGTGCAACGAAAACAATTCCTCGAGAAATATATGACACACTCTGTGTAAATTCTTCGCGTAGACAACAACTACAAATTCTTCTTTCAAGCCACTACACTCGCGGAAACAAAATACAACGTCGGCTAAACAGCGACGGAGCGCCAAGCAAACGACACAGGGCTAGATTAAAGTCTTTCTTAAAAGCTAATCTTAGGACAAAAGCTTTATTACAAACGGCCCCCGGGTATGGGACGAATGTTGCCATTGTTTATTTTAATTTTTTGCGCATGGCGGAAGCCGTCTAGAGGCTGTTGGTGCTAAAGAGAAACATACAGGCTGTTCGAAGCGTTCGAAACGCTAATGCCTTTTATATAAAAAAAAAATACTTATAATGCCGCTTACGCGGCATAACGCACTTGTGGTGGGATAGTTATTATTTAAATTTTGGTTATAATAATTAACAAGACAGACGTACAGAATCACTGATACTATGTGTAAAGTAACAGCCTATGTTAGTAGGTCTCGTTGCTGGGCACAGGACTCCTGTCATTTCCGAGAGAGTTCTCTTTTCATTCTTTAAATGCGTAAAAATGTTGTCTGAAAGAAATCACTTCAACAGCGACAACAATAGCAAATTCAAGGCTGCCTATTGCATCTTCTTTATGCATTTAAATGTTTTTTATGTGTTTTGATGTACAGTAAAGAGTACTGTGTATTTATTATACAATTCCCTTTATTGTACATATGGTATTGATAAATTGATTGATTGTCAATTTTATTGGTACCTGTAGGAGTCGAACTTGGATTACTTGCGCAATATAAAATTTATTACACTTCGGAGGTGTTGTTATACTGTTTCTTATCAATATTACAAGTATTTAAGGTTAAATTCTTCTCCTCACAGTGCTAGTTATGCAGCGTACAAATTATGTTTAAGAATGGTACACAGGAAACTATGTCAGTCCAACTCAGCACCTCTCGTCAGAGTTTTAATAAAAATACATGCTACAATACTTATACAAATTGGCTCAAACATGTAAGTAGGCCGAAAATATGCTTAAGAACATTGTACTAATTTTTAAAATTTCTAGTAATATTTATTGCATAATTGAATTTATTTTTCAGTTCCAAGTTATAATAAAGAAGTTTTTTGGACAGCCTGTAAGAAGCGTGAATCTGAGCGATGATACGCAGTTCATTTTCAGCTTCGGTGCGAATTATCAGCGTGATGGCCACGCTACCTCCTGCAGGCTAAACTATTGTTGGCTTACACTGGATATGGCTATATTCCTAAAATAAAATTAGAATTAGATTTTCCCAATTTAAATAAACCTATTTAACATTCTACTGTTTGTAATTTTATAAAATATACTTAGTAAAAGAAGAATAAAATTGATACAAAATTGGTCGGTTTACTGGACGTTTTAAACAGTAACCAATTAGTTATTTTTAACCAAAAATAAACTTATTAACTAATGTGTTTCAAGAAAATATATAAATATGAGCTCTGAGTCTTTAACTTAAAGGACTGTGGCGGTGCTGTCGTCGCGCTACAAGCTAAAATATATCAAAGCCTAAATCGCGCTATCAAAGTTCTGAAGTAAAAAAAACAGTATTTATTTGAGCATGTATTTAAGCGTCAGTAACCTAATGGTAGGGCGCAGACCGCGAACTCGAAAGGTCGTGGGTTCGAATCCGCCATTCGACTAATGTCGTGAACCACTTCTAACACAAGCATTTTAAGCTTACCAGGAGTGGTTAAATGGAATATTAGTGGTGTTCAATAGCATTACTTGTATTGTTCAAAAAAAAAATAGAATAGAAGAAGAGAATAGTTCAGAACTACCATTTGGAGCGTTGGCCTCTCTACGTGCAGAACACCTTGCCCGGTGGGAGATCTCCCCTTTTCCTTCCACGGCCACAGGACTATACGTCTTAAATTGTAACAACATCCTAAGTATATGTTTAGTTTATAATGTCTATGTGTTATTTATGTTTGCAAATTTCTTCCACGATACAGATAATCATAGCGTAAGGGGTGACAATTTATCAGTTACAGAAACAAGTAAACAGCAGATGAACTCGAGCTCGCTTGGCGCTTTTACTTATTAAACATAGTAATAGGTGACAAATTAGATTTTTCTTTATTAATATTATTATTTTCATTTAATAACTTTATTTACCTATAAATATATTTTAGAAATGGAGTATATGCGATAATTTCAAAACCCTCAAAACAGATTTTCGATATAGTAGAACCATGCTGCAGCTATATTATGGTTGTAGCACGAATGGATCGGCTCGATTGAGGAGGAGGAGTAATGCTGCTGTGTTTTGTATGGTGAGAGTAGAGAGCCAGGGATCCTTTGTACTGGAAACGAGGCATTCTATCTTAGTGCTCAGGGGTGACAACGCATCTGCGTTTTGATTCTTAATCGAGGTGAAATGTAGATGTCTATGGGCCATAGCATTCACTTACCATCAAGTGAAATGTGTGCTCATTTGTCACCCTCATTCAATTTTTTTTATAGGATAGGGTGACAAACGAGCACACAGTCCACCTGATGGTAAGTGGTTGCTGTGGCCCATAGACATCTACATCTACTCTCGTTTGCGAATCAAAATGCAGATGCGTTGTCACCCGTGAGAACTAAGATGGAATGCCTGTTTTCTAGTAAAAAGTGTCATTCCATATAAATAGATAGGTATACTATAATACTTCCGATCCTCACGAAACTTTCGTAGTTTTCGCAGGAATATTCAAAGGCGTACAGTGGCAGTCGTGACAAAAAATTATGACGTTTTCACACAACACAGCGGCCGGCGCGACGTCGAGCTGCCACGCACTAGTTGCTCATCACGTTGCTCATTTAAGAACAATAGTTCGCCTTGCCTCGTCCGCATTGTTCCTGGTGCGCCTGTCGCGCGTGTACGGGTTTTTGTCTACACGTTTTCGGCGCTAATTATCTGCTTCGTTACATACAGCGTGTGTTCTTTTTTTTAATTTCATACACTCACACTCTGTCGCAGATTAATCTATCTCGGGAATATGTAAGTAGCTGTTAAATCCGAGCGCACCACAGACAGAAATCCACACGAGTTGTTTAATATTTTTTTTAAATTAAAGGCATTAAATTATTAAAACTTAATATCATGTAGGTATCTAATGGTATAAAGGTTTGGTAATTTAATGCTGTTAAATTAAAAAAAAATCATTAAATAACTAGCTGACCAGGTAGACGTTGTTCTGTCCTTTCCGACGAGCATTTGCTTTCCTAAAAGAAACTCCTGAGATTAGCAATAAAATAAATTGAGGGTCACTTATCGGGATAAAAACTATCCTATCTCTCAATTTGGACCAAACTGCACACAGTGTGCAATATATCATTGACATCAGTTCAGTAGTTTAGGGGTCCATCGCAGACAAACAATGTGACACGTAATTTTTATATATAAACTAGCTGACCAGGCAGACGTTGTTCTGCCCTTTCCAAACGACCATTTGCTTTCCCAAAAAAACTCCTGAAATTAGCAATAAAAAAATTGAGGGTCAATTATCGGGATAAAAACTATCCTATCTCTCAAGTTGGACCAAATTGCACACAGTCTGCAAATTTTTTTTGAATTCGGTTCTATCTGTTGAATACTTACAGCAACACGTGGTGGTTATACTACTAAATTGTAGCTTATATAAAACGTTTGTATTTTTAACATAGTGCCATCTATTGAATATTTACTCAATCCAGTCAACAGATATCGTCATCTGACAGTATCGTTTGGAGCTAACAGATTTGTGACTGTCAAATAATAGACAAATAATTTTGACCAAAAATTTTATTGAAATCAGTTCAGTAGTTTAGGAGTCCATCGCGGACAAACAACGTGACACGTACTTTTTATATATAAAGAAGATATTAATCCATCATCGCATTTCGTAACGTGGGTGTCGGAGGCGGAGATTGTGGGAAATGCCAGAGAAGTTTTATGTTTTTCGATAGATTGCGCTATAACCATCTTGTTCAGTCCAACCACAGTGAATAAATCATAGTGTAGGATTATCATTAAAAAATATTGTATTTCAAAACGAACAGGCGTCGTAACGATTAACTCTCATCGTAAATATCACAATATGCTGGCAACTTGAATTCGATCCTCGTCGGTACCAATGAAATAACACGTGCTCGGCGTGAGAAGATCTGCATGTCTAAGTCTAAGAAAAAATATTTAAAAGACAGGTACTAATTCCCCCATAATCCTCTTACAAACGAAGGAGGCCTGTTCATAGCAGTGGGACGTATTCATTAATTACGGCAACAGCAAGGAATGCAACAAATCACGGTCTTGAGCCACCTTACCATGCTTACCAGGTTTTCAATCCATTTAGTGGAGGGACGTCCTACATTTCGCCTAACGATGTGAGGCTGCCACTCGAGAACCTTTCTTCTCTATCGTTTGTCGGTTCTTCTTTGTGGGACGAACATAGGCTGTAATTTTATTTCTTCAATTCAAAACTTGTCAAAAACTTAACCACAAATACTACACAGTTAATTTTTCATATAATAAAGAATATTTTGGGTCCCTTTTCAAGCACAGTGCACTCAGGGAGGAGTGTGAGATATGCCATAGTTAAAGTTTATATGGGGAAGGAGTACACTGAGTGCAGAAAGCTAATATTTATATCTTCTTTATATATAAAAAGTACGTGTCACGTTGTTTGTCCGCGATGGACTCCTAAACTACTGAACTGATTTCAATGAAATTTTTGGTCAATGTGCAGTTTGGTCCAACTTAAAAGATAGGATAGCTTACATCTCAATTTATAGTCGCAATACAATATTATTTTATTGAAAATTATTTGTCTATTATTTGACAGTCACAATTATCTGTTAGCTCCAAACGATTCTGTCAGATGACGATATCTGTTGACTGGATTGAGTAAATATTTAATAGATGGCGCTACGTAAAAAATGTAAACGTTTAATATAAGCTACAATTTAGTAGTATAACCACCACGTGTTGCTGTAAGTATTCAACAGATAGAACCGATTTCAAAAAAAATTTGCAGACTGTGTGCAGTTTGGTCCAACTTGAGAGATAGGATAGTTTTTATCCCGATAAGTGACCCTCAATTTTTTTATTGCTAATTTCAGGAGTTTTTTTTTTGGGAAAGCAAATGGTTATTCGGAAAGGGCAGAACAACGTTTGCCTGGTCAGCTAGTATAATATAAATTACAAATATATAAAATTAAATAAAACAAAACATTCATTGTTAACGTTCATACAGCCAATGTAAATTGCCAAACACATAATAGTCTATGGTCAAACAATTGCACAGGGTAGGGATTGTCGCCGAAGAATTTTGAAATGTTGCTAAATAAATACTGGTAGGTACAGATTGACTGAATGAATTGGGCATTTTGTGTGATTTCTAATGTTCCTTTTTCAATGGTCTGTGGAGTGTATGTATATCAAGGCAAAATGGAGTTTTGGCGGGAAATTGACCGGCGGCGGTTCGCTGCTCCTGTATTATTGTTTAAATAATAGTTTGAAGTGGACTTTGATATGTAAAAGTGGTGCGATTTTGTGTATTAAGTGTCTGCGCATGTGAACTATTAGTGGAAACTGTAAAACAAGTGCTCTGATGGTGAAGTGATTCTCAAAATAAGGTGTCTGTCTTCTTAGGCGCCTTGAGATACCATCGCCAACCGTCAGCTGTCTGCTGGCTCAAGTTGCCGTCAAAATCTCCCAAGGGCTGCACAATGTGATGCATCAACATATTGTGAAGCAGTATACTATGAAGGATAATTATTATAATATATTGTAACTTCAGGCTCAGAAGGGCTAGATCCCAGAGCCGTAAAGCCAGTTATTAAGAAGAAGTCAAGGCAAAATAGTTCATATAATATTAACGTTATATGATATTATTTAATCTGTGATAATACTAGTAGTAACTGGCGCGTTGCTGCCGCAGAAGAAATAATTGTGTAAAAATCATTTTAAATTTGGAAAACGTATATTGTTTAATTAGGAATCATAATTACATTAATTGAAGCTGAATGATATATAACTTTCATTTTGTCACGCCCGCCACCTACTGTAAGTTAATTTTACTATGCCTATAGCATTTGCACAAGTGTAGGCAATAAGTTAACAAACTGCAGCGCATAAAATACGAACAAGCAAACATTAATTTTTATATATTAGATTTTTGTATATTAAAATATCTGTGTTTAATATATTAATTTCAAATTCAACTGTACGTAATATTATACACACTGAGAGTTGAGAGTGAAATACTAGTACAGCTTACTTAAATACAAATTTAAACATTTATAAATTACGGTTGAATTTCGACTACTGGACGACCACTGGAATAAACTAACAAAATGTCTTACAAAAATACATCTCACATAACATATAAATTACGAATTTTCTATAATATGTACCGGTTTTAATTTACTTTGAATAAACAATTATTACATAAAACGCAAATCAAGGCCCCGAATCCCTTTGGCACATTCATCCGTCTCACGGGACGCTCAAAGGCGACTATCAAAATGCAAGCATCTCACGTACAAGCACATAGATGTCTTTGAATGCACACATCTGGGCGACTGAAGCTGCTAATATTTCAAGCGCGACCACCTCTCTGCTTTCGCATCTTTGCCAACTTACTATAACAGTTCCGAGAGTGTACGATCACGTTTATGTACGGGGAATACGGACTAGATTGGCTAACTCATTTCATCCCCATGCGAATAATTGATTTGGCAGGTCAATGTAAAGATAGCGTTACGAAGCGTGCTGTGGTCGGTAGATGGTTGAAATATGCAGAGGTGGTATCGGGAACGACCTTTACAAAGGAGAACCAGTGTAAGTCAGTTCGTATGAACGTCGCTAGTGCTAGCAGGTGACTGTTTATCAACTTATTCATTATTACAGACGTCACGACATTGATAATATGAATGATGTTACCTTTGATTATATCCATGTATATAATCAAAGGATGTTACCATAAATATAAGATGTGTGTTTTGTTGTTATTTACACAAGATTTAAAAAAATACATTATTTAATAAATATAACAAGAAAACTATAACTTAAAACTTAAATTATCACCCCTACTCCCCGCGGTATGGTGCCAATAACGCTGCGTTGCGTTTGCTTTGAGCGAGAAAAGAACCAGCCCCCTTATCACCAGAAGTGACGACCAGTCGCGGATATAGTTCCTTTAGGAACTATACCCCATATGGACCAACGGACCAATAGTCTCTATAGCAAATGGCACAAATATGTAGTCATTTGTTTTTACTCATTTATATTTCAAACATACCTTATTCACGGACTAATTAAAACGAAGACGATTACAGACATAAGCGTACCTATGTTTTAATAAAATATTGTATACGTAAAATATTATAAAGCCGTGTGATGGCGGTGTAAGAATATCCACTACTCCATACCATCTCGTGAGTGTCGTCAGATGCAACAGACGGACAGTTTAACTGAAACAGATAACTACTCAAAATTATAAAAACTGCGTAGTAACTATGACAAAATCCCCTCTATGACGCAATCAATTCGAGAGGCCTCTGTTAGGTGCAATTTTGTAGGCGGTAATGGATAGATGGATATGAAGAAAGCAATTTTGTCTCTGATAAGAAAAAAATATTTTTAAAACTTAAACATCGCTAGTGAGCGAAAAGTAGGATGGTCCGCCAGTAGGCGGAGTGACAATCAAGTAAGAAATATGTAGAATAAAACATTCTCGATTGTTCCACGTCTATTCACTAGCCTTGCCTAACCACCCACACACTTTTGACATATATCTCTTATAAGTTAATGCCACCTACCCTACATACTATATAATATATTACACTTTTTTATAGGAAAGGGAGTGACAAACGAGCACACAGTCCACCTGATGGTAAGTGGTTGCTGTGACCCATAGACATCTAAATCTATCCACAATAAATAATCAAAATGCAGATGCGTTGTCACCCGTGACGGCTAAGACGGAATGCCTCTTTTCCAGTAAAATGGGTCTACGGTTCTCTACACTCATCATACTGAACACAGCAGTGTTAAGGTGCCGGCTTTTACGCCGGTATTCTGTGAGATCGTGGTCCCTCCCTGGTCGAGCCGACCCATTTGTGCTACAGCTATACTAGTAATATAGCTGCAGCATGGCTCTACCACTTCTACCACGTCACGTTACAAGATGAAAGAAGCTTTACAACATTATAGAGCCATGCTGTATGTGTAAATAAAGTGTGTGGACGACGCTCTCACAGAATACCAGCGTAAAATAGCAGCTCAATGCTGCTATGTCTCGTATGATGACTGTAGAGAACCGTAGACCCTTTTAGGCATACCATCTTAGTCGTCTAGGGTGACAACTCATCTGCATTTTGATTTGCAATAGAAGATAAATGAAGATATCTATAGGCCTCAGAATCCACTTACTATCAGGTGTACTTTATTATCAGGTGGTCGTTTATTAGCCATTATTTTATTAATAAGATAGTATTGTACTTGTACGTGGTAGAGTCATGCTGCAGCTATATTTCGGGTATAATTGTAGCACGAATGGGTCGGCTCGACCGGGGAAGGACCACGCTCTCACAGAATACCAGCGTAAAATAGCAGCTTAATGCTGCTGTGTTTCGTATGGTGAGTGTAGAGAACCGGAGACCCTATTTACTGGAAAAGAGACATTCCATCTTAGTCATCACGGGTGACAACGCATCTGCATTTTGATTCGCAAACGGGGATAGATGTAGATGTCTATGGGTCACAGCAACCACTTACCATCAGGTGGACTGCTCGTTTGTCATCCTATCCTATATAAAAAAGTAACCATATAGGTCCGAACACCATAATCTTATCCCTTTTTTTCTTGTGAAATAAGTATCAATTTTGTATGTTCTGTCAAAGTTACCAACCCAAATAGTTGTGATGTCGAAAACACGTTACGGTTTTATCTGCTACAATGAAAACGCGGACACTTTCAAACACTTTTCCACCGCCCCTTTAGGGAGCGACGCGCGTCCGCACAAAGTGACCGCTGTTAAACTTGCAGTGCCGCTTAAGTATAAGGTGTTAAGTCATGGTACACATGGCGATATAATCGCGTAACATCTCGCCGGATCACTCACGCTACTTTGAGTACTAGCGCTTATACATAAAGGCGAATGTTGATTGAAAACTAAACATGCTATTTCGAAACTTGTACGAAAGACACATCTCTTTGAACGGTCCTTGGTTTTGTGCATTCGAAATATTCGGAGGATTATTTACTTTCATGTCATGAGATATTTACAGCTAATTAGTAACATTAATTAAGAAGTGCGGCAAACTCACATTTATACCCATTAAAGTAATATGATGTAAGTAACAAGTACTAAAGAAGACGTCGTGACTTGTATGGGTGCAACACGCGTTAGATCCGCGGGCTCAATCTTACTCAGACTGTGCCATAAAAAGCACTCTGTGCCTACTTCCAGGCGCAGTGCCTGTTCTAGTACGCAGTATATATTACTTTAATAACGATTTGCTTAATTTCATGTGTTTTAAGATTAACCATAACATAAGAAAGAAGGAAGAAAGCAAATAAATTCGCTGCTTCATACACAAATAGTCACATATTATAGCAAAATAATAAAAGACCTACACTCGCTGTACAATTACAATTATGTTATAGTTTTTGTTATTACTAACCAGCTATACGTTGTAGAGCCATGCTGCAGCTACATTAGTAGTATAGTTGTAGCACGAATGGGTCGGCTCGACCGGGGAAGGACCACGCTCTCACAGAATGCCAGCGTAAAATAGCAGCTTAACACTGCTGTGTTTCGTATGGTGACTATAGAGAACCCGAGACCCTTTTTACTGGAAAAGAGGCATTTCATCTTAGTCCTCACAGGTGACAACGCATCTGCATTTTGATTCGCAAACGAGAATAGATGTCGATGTCTATGGGCCACAGCAATCACTTACCATCAGGTGGACTGTGTGCTCGTTTCTCCCTCTATCCTATTAAAGAAAGCTATATTACAGTTTTAGCACAGAATAAATAATAGGTTGTAGCACGAATAGATCAGCTCAACCGGGAAAGGAGCACGCTCTCACAGAATACCAGCGTAAAATAGCAGCTTAAGGCTGCTGTGTTCCGTACGGTGTGTGTAGAGAACCGGAGACCACTTTTACTAGAATTGAGGCATTGCGTCTTAGTCCTCAGAGATAATGACGTATTTGCATTTTGATTCTTAATTGAAGCAAGATGTCAGAGACATATGGGCTACAGTATTCACTTAACATAAGCTTGTACTGTTATTTATTCTGTGGCATAAAGTGAACTGTGTTCGTTTGTCAACCTTAAAAACGAAATATTTTAATAATTAATATTGTGCTGTGATGGCTCTTTTATTTCTTCTGTTTCATATCTTTGTTAATACCGCATGATATTTTCCACGTCATGGTATTTATTTCAAAAATTAAAATTTTAGCAAATTTCTTTTCTTTTATTTTCTTAAGATAAAATAAAAAAATAAAGAAATTTAAAGTAAACATGAAGATTTATTTCACGTTAGTTAAAATAACGCATCACGTGCTATATCAGCCCTCTATGATTGCGACGTAGATAAAAGTCGAGTGGACTCGCCCCCTACCTCCCCGACTCCCGAAGGCGATCGATGACGTTTGACCCCTTTACCTGCCCCTTGCTGTCCGTCTTACCAGCTGCATCGGCATTAAGTGCAAGTTGCTTCCAACGAGTTGATAATATAAAAAAAATACAGGACTCTGCAAGGGACGCTTCTTACATGAATCATTCGTGTCAATTATATTGTTAGACATATATTCATATTTATTTATATGTACTATTTATATATGTATGTTGATATGTAGATATGTATATATATGTATCAATAGGAAATATTTCTATAGTTTATTTATTGTATATATTAGTAAAATGTATATATAACGTAATTAATTATCATTTTTATTTTTATTTCATTCTATATTGCTTCACCTACTTCAAATTCTCACCACTCCATGGGTTGACTGGTAGAGAATGCCTCAAGGCATTAAGTCCACCCTTTGTATTCTTTTAGATTAAGCAATACAATAAAGAATAAATAAATAAATAAATAAGGGTATTTTTATAATAGTTGGGATATATATTATGGACTTAAATATAATTTACGAATATAAATCAATTTCATATACGGGTTGTTCGTTGCTTAAATAAGTATAGTTTAAAGATGAATTAGAGTTCCGCCTTCACAATGTTAAATAATGTTAATTAACTTTGTTTCTTAGATCAACTTTTAATTTTTATTGAAAATTTTAATTTTGACCCCTTTCATTAGAACACAAGCTTAAGCTCACTACTAGAGTGTCTTCTCAATAATTTAAAATCAAAACATTTGTACAACCGACATCAATATATACCTTTAAGGATAACTCAAAAACTAATGATTTCTTATATTTACGCGAATACTACACATTTAAATAAAACTAATTTTACGGATTTTATCGCGTATATTAACTTATTTTATATTCCCGACGTTTCGAGCACTTTACAGCACCCATGGTCACGGGGGGGACTGACTAAATATAAAATAAGTTAATATACGCGATAAAATCCGTAAAATTAGTTTTATTTAAAACTCAAAAACTATTGGTCAGACCTTGATCAAATTTATATGGGCCCCACAGGAAAAACATCAGCTTTCAAATAAAAAAATCATCGAAATCGGTTCATATAGAACAAAGCTATGTGTTACCACACATAAAAACATACAGTCTAATTGAGTAATTCCTCCTTTTTGAAGTCGGTAGAAAATAGTTACATTCATATCTATTTTGTCACCATAAGGGTGGAGTTTTTGGAGGATATCTGCAGTAGAACCAGAGTGACCGACATAGCCCAGCGGATTAGTAAGCTGAAGTGGCAGTGGGCCGGCCGTATAGCTCGAAGAACCGACAACCGATGGGGAAGAAAGGTTCTCGAGTGGCAGCCTCGTACCGGTAGGCGAAGTGTAGGGCGACCCCCCACTAGATGGAGTGACGACCTGGGAAGACATGCAGGAAGTCGATGGATGCAGGTGGCCCAGGACCGTGCTTTGTGGCATTCCTTGGGGGAGGCCTATGTTCAGCAGTGGACTTATGAAAGGCTGTAATGATGATGGGTGGAATTTTTCACAAAATTTGTAAAGGACTAACTCTGAAGTATAAACCTATTATTAAAAAAATTGTCAAAATTGATTCTTAATTGATGAGATTATCGTATACCTAACATAGGTACATACCCACAAATATTTTTTTATAGGAAAAGGATGACAAGCGAGCACACAGTCCACCTGATGGTAAGTGGTTGCTGTGGCTCATAGACATCTACATATATCCTCGTTGGCGAATCAAAATTCAGATGCGTTGTCAGCCGTGAGGTCTAAGATGGAATGCCTCTTTTCCCAGTAAAAAGGGTCTCCGATTCTCTACACTCATTATAAAAACACAGCAGCATGATGCTGCTATTTTACGCTGGTATTCTGTGAGAGCGTAATCCTTCCCCGGTCGAGCCGACCCGTTCGTGCTACAACTATACAATTAATATAGCTTCAGCATGACTCTACCATGTATAAATTAATATACAGTCGAAGTGAGAACCTCCTCCTTTTTTGAATACAGTTAGTAAAAGGAATGCCGTTTATTGGTGGCCTAAGAGAATCCATATGCCTATATCATCACGCGAGAATCGTAAGAGGCGACTATGGGAATGGACAAGAGACATCATGGCCTCTACGATATTCCATATAAGTTTAAAAAGTTAAATTTACAGCCTATATACGTCCCACTGCTGGGCACAGGCCTCTTTTCATTTCTGAGATGGTTTAAGGCAAGGAAGTGTCCGCCGCGCTGCCTCAATGCGTGTTGGCAAACTTCACATGTCGTCACGCAACGAATTTTTTATATAAAATCCACCATTTGTATCTTTTTTCAAAATAATACAAAAATAGAGACTAAATAAATAGATAGATAATTAAACAATTCAAATATAACAGCGCTTCCCCTTAAAATATAAAGCTGTCTGCAATCTGCCATCGTATAACTCGACTTCTGAAAAGAGAGTTGCAACACGCGTCAGGCTGAAGAAACTACTGAACTTGAGTTAAAGTAACTCACGCTACTTCCAAACTCATTACTTTCTTGATTGACACGACAATAGAACCAGTAGTAGTGGAACTTTTTTCAAATGACTTCAAAAAGGAGGGAGTTCTCAATTCGAGTGTATGTTCTTTTTTTTTGTATGTTACGCGATATCTTCGCAGATTGTGAACTGATTTTAATGGTTATTTTTTATTAAATAGGTTTCACCTCAAAAGTGTTCCCATTAAATTTTAAAGAAAAATTTCCGTTTCCAAAGGTGGAAAATAAGGGAATAAGTTTCATATTGGACTATTGTTTGAGGAAATTCATATGATATCTTCGCAGATTGAGAACCGATTTTAATGACTCTTTTTTATTAAATAGATTATACTTCATGGGTGGTCCCAAATAAATTAAAAAAGTTCCACCCTATGGGTAGCAAATAAATAACTTATTTTTTAAAAATTTGGGATCGGTTTTTACAATTTGTTATAAGTTATAATTATTATTAGTTTATTTTTTCATAGGAAACGTCTATTGGCGCGCCTTGCCGGTAAAACCTACTTTTATGCTGTGATGACAAATGGCATGTGGCTATCTTATGCCGTTATGCCCCCTCTACGCCACCGCTCTCTATTTATATTCTGTAATTATTATTATAAATTAGAATAATGAGAAAAATATATTAATTTTATTAACGACATTGTTCTTTTTTATTGATTTTATGCCATATTTCATTACTGGTTTTCATTCATTATAAACTTACCGTCAACTATATTTTGAACGTTACAAGCGGCGACAATGAGGAATATCGAAAATATCTTATGGCTTCTGTAGTGTCAAAGTCAAAACAATCAGCCACGCCATCGCGTCAACAATACGGAAGACTCTCTGAAATTTCCTTTCCTTCCTAGAATTCTAATGTTATGAAAAGTAATATACACATACATAATGAATACGTAAACTCTCACGTATCTTACCTAGAGGGGTAGGCAGAGAACTTCCATTTCCACGCTCGCTTCTTTCACATCCTCGAGTCTTGTAAATTCGTCAGGAAACACCCAAAATTCTACTCACCTATTACAATAACTAAAAGAAATAATAGAAATTTATATAAGCTTAACGTTATGTCAATAAAGATTTATAACCATTTACCGAATTCTATAAAAATCCTAGAAAACCCTGCGCAATTTAATTAAAAATTAAAAACATTCCTTATTAATAAATGTTATTATACTTTGAAAGAATTTTTTGACGATAAATAATAACAAAGAAAGAATACTTCGGCTATATTATATTTCTAATTTAAGTAATTTATATAGAATAATATTAAATGTTGACGATATTATATTTTATAATTTGTTTAAAAGTTAGATTATATAAAATAGTCCTCTAGTGTTGCTATGCCCTTGCAGGGCGTCACATGTATACCTATCAAATGTAACATCTTAAATTTGTAATGTGACATGCAATAAACAATTTGAATTTGAATTTGAAAATATACCATATACGCACACATGCTCATCGGTTAAGAGTACTTTTAATTTGGCCTATCTTTATATCCTCCATATCAGCAATATGGTCGATATTAATAATAGACGTTTGAGAAATATTTTACTGATATTCCGATATTAACCACTAAGTCACTGAATTCTTCTCCTGCGGTCGCCGAATCATTACTTAAACAAAATGTAAATGCGTGTACAAAGAATTTTACATTTCATAAAGTATCATCAAAAGATATTGTAAAATATTTTAAAACTATTGATGTTAAGAAAACTGCGGATCTGTGGGGGATTTCTGTTGAAGTTATTGCGTCTATAATAGATACAATCGCGCCTCATTTAGCTGTTATTTTTAATACTAGTATCGAATCTGGTGTGTTTCCTGATTTAATGAAGTATAGTAAAGTAATACCTTTATTTAAATCTGGTAGTACATTAGACCCCGCCAATTTTAGACCTATTTCTGTACTACCAACACTTAGTAAGATTTTTGAAAAAATTATTCTTGATCAAATGTTAAATTTCTTTAATATAAATAATTTACTTCATAAAAATCAATTTGGTTTTACAAGGGGTCGCTCGACAACTGATGCCGGTGTTGAGCTGATTAAATATATATTTAATGCATGGGAGGATTCACAGGATGCTTTGGGTATATTTTGTGACCTATCCAAAGCCTTCGATTGTGTTCACCATGAAACATTAATCAGGAAACTTCAACACTACGGTGTAAGAAGTGATGCTCTAAAATTAATTATTTCATATTTAAGTAAGAGAACGCAAAAAGTTGTCATCAACAGTACGAGTTCTTCCGGGTCGATGGTACAGATGGGCGTGCCTCAAGGCTCAATTCTCGGCCCCTTTCTGTTTCTTGTATATATTAATGACTTACCTTACATAGTAGGAGATAACCATGATATAGTATTATTTGCAGATGACACTTCTTTAATTTTCAAATTAAGTCGACATTTGCTAAAATATGACGAAGTAAATAATGCTATATCTAAATTAGTGAATTGGTTCAATGTCAATAATTTGCATTTAAATGGCACTAAAACGAAATGTATGAAATTTATGACTCCAAATGTCAAACAATTAAATACTAATGTAATTTTAAATGGGGAGAAACTGAGTCTTGTAGATACCACCATTTTTCTTGGAATCACACTAGACGCGAAGCTTCAATGGAGCCCCCATATATCAAAGCTAGCAAGCAGACTTAGTTCTGCAGCATATGCTGTAAAAAAGATTAGAAGTCTAACTAGTGTTGAAACAGCTAGACTAGTTTACTTTAGCTATTTCCATAGCATAATGTCGTATGGTATTTTGCTATGGGGACACGCAGCTGACACTGAAATTATATTTGTTTTGCAGAAGAGGGCCATAAGAGCAATATATGATTTAAAGCCTAAAGAGTCGCTGCGACAAAAATTTAAGGAAATTAATATATTAACTTTGGCCTCTCAATACATTTATGAAAATGTAATGTACGTACACAAAAATAAAAGTAGTTTTACAAAAATAAGTGATATTCATTCTGTAAATACTAGGAACAGACACAAGCTAGTAGTACCAGTTACTCGACTCCATCGAGTCAGTAATTCATTCTTGGGGCGATGTATACGCTTTTACAACAAAATTCCAGAAAATATACAAAATTTGACCTGCTCAAAGTTCAAAAACTTTATTAAACTAAGTTTGTATAAAAAGGGTTATTATAATATTAAAGAATTTATAGATGATAATAACCCCTGGAAGTGAGGTGATCGCTCCCAAGCTATTTCTAATTTGTTGTGTTGTTAATTTGTGTAACATACATGATTGTAAGCTGTTATTTAAAAAAAAAAAAGTCCCGCTGGGTTTCTTGCTGGTTCTTCCCAGGACAGAGGTTTTTTTCGAACCAGTGGTAATTATACAAAAGAGTGACTTTCAATAAGTATTATTTATAATCTATATTGAATAAAAAAGTTTCTGTTTCTGTTTCTGTTTCTATTCTTCCATGTAGGGCGTCGATGGTCGACTCTGCCACTCACTAAATATATATATATATATATATATATATATATATATATATATATATATATATATATATATATATATACTAAAATAAGATAGAAAACGAAAGAAATATTTTAGAAATTAACATCATAAGACATTGAATTAAGAGCCGTCGAGTAAATTTCACAGTACGCAAGCAACTTGGGTTCGATCCCCGCCGGCAATGACAATATAGTTCATTGCAATTTTAAGGGCTAATATAATTTGAAATTTTAATGTATAAGAAATAAATATATATAAGTAAATAGCTCGGTGGAGATTTTCTTGTCCTATACCTTCGGCATTGGTTGTAACTTTTTTAAGCTTTAAAGCAACCTATTAAAATAGCTTAGATACCTTGTACACGATTCAAAAGGTACGTAGAATGATCTTATTGGTTATAAAACCAGTGCGTAAGCAGCAACGTGCTAATTAATAACGGTAAGCTTTCAGCAAAATAAAAATGTGTGTATTCACTCCTTGCGTGAAACTTGAAACTGATTTTCATATTGCCAGCCATCGGGGCAGCAAAACAAATCCACAACTCACCCTGTAGTAGTTACGTACAATGTACTGCATTAATGTGACCAACGCGGATGTATTAACCCCAATAGCGAATAGATGTGTCAATTTCTATTATAACTTTTAACAAACCGGAAGCCGTGGTAGCTCAGATGGTTAGCGCTCGCTGTAAGCTTTACAATACTCCAACAAGTCGGGTTCGATCCCCGCCGGCACCAATGAAAATGTTAATTGCAATTTTAAGTGCTGATTTACGTGCTCGGCGGTGAAGGAAAACATCGCGAGGAAAACCTTCATGTCTGAGAAATAAGAAAAAAAATCGAAGACATGTGAAGTTCACCAACACGCATTAGGGCAGCGCGGTGGACAAGTCCTTGCCCTAAAACCCTCTCAGAAATGAGAGGAGGCCTGTGCCCAGCTGTGGGACGTAAATAGGCTGCAACTTTTTTAACAAGTATTATTCTATCCATTATTATTTTTAACAGATACTATTCTTCGACCCCGTATCTCTGACACTGCGTCGTAGTCTAACTACAAACTTATCGTTTAAGGATTACAAATAGGTAAGATGAGTGCTTTCGTGTTTAAAAGGAATGTATTCAAATTCTATAAAGCTATATTAAAGGTTGGACTAAATGACTGTTGATTGATTCATATGAAGTTAATACTTTTTATCCGAACTTTTACTATTTAGTCCGAACTTGAATATAGTGCTATAAAATTTAGATTATAAAATAAAAAACCGATTATTTTCATAATTAATTAAAATGGATAAAATGTGTAAATTTAGTAAAAATACTATGCAATTTAATATCAAGCTATCTAAAAAGTGTGAGTATTATAAAACATTATTCGTGAAACACTTACACATTTTCAGATTACAATAAAACAAAATTTGCTTTAATTTAATTTATTTTTATTTAGGTGCCACATCTAGTAAAATTTTATATCTTTTGTCGACTATTTACGGGGGCTGCTTACCGAACTGCGACCGGGTCTCGTAAAATTCTATCGCATCGATTGTATGTGATACGCCCAGAGTCCGGACCAGCGACTATTCTATCATTATTTTTAAACTGTGCTAAATAATTATATACATTCGTAATATTATATGAAAAGCGTAATTTCTAAGCGTTAATACATTTGAAGACAAATGTTTTTGCGAATAGGTAGGTATCCTTTACTGCCTAAAATTCTGCCTCGGTAGACAACACCATGCTTGCTATGTTCCGCTCTGAAAGTTAGAGAAAGACAGCGTAATTGCAGGCTGTGTGGCATTCTACTTTAACCCTCAGACGTGACAACGCATTTGTAGCCTTCTTTGTTTGAAGGTGGCTGCAGGTGCCCATGGGCTGCAAAAGCCACTAGCAATTAGGTGGACTGTTAGTTCGTTTGTCACTTCAGTTTTATAAAAATAAGAAGAACGCTGCTGTGTTTCGTATGGTGAGTGTAGAGAACCGGAGACCCTTCTTACTGGAAAAGAGTCATTCCATCTTAGTCCTCATGGGTGACAACGCATCTGCATTTTGATTCGTAATCGAGGATAGATGTAGATGTCTATAAGCCACAGCAACCACTCACCATCAGGTGGACTGTGTGCTCGTTTGTCACCCTAATTCTATTTAAAAAAATACTGTATCAAAATAACTGTCCCTCATCGTATATTATCTAAAAAAATCATTAGTGCATTTAGTATCATAGTTTTTAGGTAATTATTTCTTATATTTACGCCAACACTATACATTTAAATAAAACTAGTTTTAAGGATTTCATCGCGTATATTATTAATATATATTAATAATTAATATACGCGATAAAATCCGTAAAATTAGTTTTATTTAAAAATATTTTTTAGGCCTAAAATTACGAATATCTTTTGATATGTACGAGTAAATGTTATTTAAGATATATTGCATACCTTAAGCGAAAGCGCAAGGTATGTTCTACTATCGCCTGAAAATTAAGATTCCAACGTTTTATCGAATAAAATCGTATCTAGCAATCATATTATACATATAAATGATATAAAAAGCACATTGTTAGAAAGATAAATGATTGCTGAACTTATTATTATTTTTTTTAATTGATTAATTGCTATTTACAAATAAAAAAGGGGTTTTTGTGTCTTATGGTGTGGATTTATCAAGTCCGGAAGGCTTGTAAACACTCTAACTTTTGAAAATATCAATTGTTTAACGCAATCTATTTTTTAATCTCTTCATCTATCATGTGGGAAGCCACTGAATGTAAATGGCAGTGTAATTTTGTTTTGTTTAGCTATAATTAATTTTTTTCGGCTCCAAAATGGCGAAATTTTCGTTGATTTGGTAGCCTTGTATGTAAATTAATTCTGTAAAGGGAGCTAAAGCCACAGAGTAGTTTACCCACTCATTCAGTTCGACGCACAGAGTACTTTTTATATACTGGTCAGTCGCCGTCGTGAGTGGACATTGTTTCGGATGTTTGCAGCGGCTCAAAAAGATACAAATACACAATATTCGAATAACCAAATTTCTTAAATACTTGATCATAATAATAATAAGAGATTTTTTATAACAATATTTTGGGTGACAGTTTGATGGTTTTCGAGAGTGTTGATACCGATAGGGTTGTTGCAATGTAAATCCAAGATGGCGGCTGAATTAGGTACCAATCTTTTCATCATGGGTGTCATTTTCATGGTTTTCGAGGGCGTTGAAGCCGATAGTACTGTCGAAATGTAAATTCAAGATGGCGGCTGCAACAGGTATAAATTTTTTCATCATGGGTGTCATTTTCATGGTTTTCGAGGGTGTTGAAGCCTATAGTGCTGTTGAAATGTAAATCCAAGATGGCGGCTGAATTAGGTACCAATTTTTTCATCATGGGTGTCATTTTCATGGTTTTCGAGGGTGTTGAAGCCGATAGTGCTGTTGAAATGTAAATCCAAGATGGCGGCTGAATTAGATACCAATTTTTTCATCATGAGTGTCATTTTCATGGTTTTCGAGGGTGTTGAAGCCGATAGTGCTGTCGAAATGTAAATCCAAGATGGCGGCTGAATTAGGTACCAATTTTTTCATCATGGGTGTCATTTTCATGGTTTTCGAGGGTGTTGAAGCAGATAGTGCTGTTGAAATGTAAATCCAAGATGGCGGCTCAATTAGGTACCAATTTTTTCATCATGGGTCTCATTTTCATGGTTTTCGAGGGTGTTGAAGCCGATACTGCTGTCGAAATGTAAATCCAAGATGGCGGCTGCAAAAGATATAATTTTTTTCATCATGGGTGTCATTTTCATGGTTTTCGAGGGTGTTGAAGCCGATAGTGCTGTCGAAATGTAAATCCAAGATTGCGGCTGCAATAGATATCAATTTTTTCATCATGGGTGTCATTTTCATGGTTTTCGAGGTTGCTGACGCCGATAGTGCTGTCGAAATGTAAATCCAAGATGGCGGCTGAATTAGGTACCAATTTTTTCATCATGGGTGTCATTCTCATGGTTTTCGCGGGTGTTGAAACCGATAGTGCTGTCAAAATGTAAATCCAAGGTGGCGGCTGCAATGGGTATCAATTTTTTCATCATGGGTGTCATTTTCATGGTTTTCGAGGGTGCTGACGCCGATAGTGCTGTCGAAATGTAAATCCAAGATGGCGGCTGAATTAGGTACCAATTTTTTCATCATGGGTGGCATTTTCATGGTTTTCGAGGGTGATGAAGCAGATAGTGCTGTTGAAATGTAAATCCAAGATGGCGGCTCAATTAGGTACCAATTTTTTCATCATGGGTGTCATTTTCATGGTTTTCGAGGGTGTTGAAGCCGATAGTGCTGTCGAAATGTAAATCCAAGATGGCGGCTGCAAAAGATATAATTTTTTTCATCATGGGTGTCATTTTCATGGTTTTCGAGGGTGTTGAAGCCGATAGTGCTGTCGAAATGTAAATCCAAGATGGCGGCTGCAATAGATATCAATTTTTTCATCATGGGTGTCATTTTCATGGTTTTCGAGGGTGCTGACGCCGATAGTGCTGTCGAAATGTAAATCCAAGATGGCGGCTGAATTAGGTACCAATTTTTTCATCATGGGTGTCATTCTCATGGTTTTCGCGGGTGTTGAAGCCGATAGTGCTGTCAAAATGTAAATCCAAGGTGGCGGCTGCAATGGGTATCAATTTTTTCATCATGGGTGTCATTTTCATGGTTTTCGAGGGTGCTGACGCCGATAGTACTGTCGAAATGTAAATCCAAGATGGCGGCTAAATTAGGTACCAATTTTTTCATCATGGGTGTCATTCTTATGGTTTTCGCGAGTGTTGAAGCCGATAGTGCTGTCAAAATGTAAATCCAAGGTGGCGGCTGCAATGGGTATCAATTTTTTCATCATGGGTGTCATTTTCATGGGTTTCGAGGGTGTTGAAGCCGATAGTGCTGTCGAAATGTATTTAAAATTGTAGTGTTATGGTACTTACATATCATTTTACACTATTTTAAATTTATGTTTCCATTCTGTTTTTGATTTTCTTTTTGCATCACCTTTATTTCCATAGGATCCTGTAACGTTTTTAGACCATAACAAATCATTTTCACTTCGTATTTTCACGCTGTCAATGGAGTCTACCTTTTTCGATCTTTTATTTAGTTCTCCGTAACTCTGCAATTTCGGGTTTCGTGCGCGCTGTTGCGCTACCTTTTTTCCTATATCAATAATATCTCTTTCTTACTTAAATCTTGCCGTTTTTCAATTATGAGCCTGAAACCAAAAATTGACATGTTTTGACATCGTTGTTTATCTGGTTGTCATGGCAATTTTTATTCAAATTCGTTACCGGTCTGATGTTTTTACTTCAATATTTCCACATAAATACTCTTTTCCTCTGGGCCATTTACAAAAATTTGCTTTTTATTTGAATAATTTCCCGTTCTCTCTAAAAAGTTATAAAAGCCGAACAATCGGCCAATAAATCAAGTGTCGCTTCAGCTTCCAAATGGGAAGCATCTCATAAAGGCCTTATCCCGGGGCCGCACTGCCCCGGGATCCTGCAAGCCAGGCGCATCCTGCAAGCCTCTGTCTTCACCTGAAGTCGTCGCCTAGCCTAATCCAAGCGCGGGGCCGCACTGCTCCGGGATCCTGCAAGCCTCTGTCTTCACCTGAAGTCATCGCCTAGCCTACTCCAAGCGCGGGGCCGCACTGCTCCGAGATCCTGCAAGCCTCTGTCTTCACCTGAAGTCGTCGCCTAGCCTACTCCAAGCGCGGGGCCGCACTGCTCCGGGATCCTGCAGACCTTTGCCTTCATCTGAAGTCGTCGCCTACGCCTCCACCTACTAGTGCTCGTGCTATCTTTAGCCGCTGTGCGTGCTTGCTCCAGGCGCTGCGAGCGTTTACTCCAGGCGCTGAGAGCGCCTAATCGAGGCGCCGCGTTTTCCACCACCGCCAAGCGCGGTGTGCCACTTTGATCTTCAGGCTCCGCTTCAGTATTCATCTTATCTTTATTTTCTATTTAATTGTAATTCACGTCACCCATCACCATCATCATACTTCATTTTTTTTATATAAAATTGTAAATATCTTTTTAAAATTTTAAATATATTATTTTTTTGTTCTATTTTTGTAGTTTCGTTGTTGTTAGGTTAGGTTCTTATTTTTTATTGTCGCTTCACGACAAACTACTTTAAGAAATTCCGTATAATCATGTTATACGTATTTTTTTATGCGCTTAAGGTATGCTCAATTGGATTTACCAATTATATTTTTTATTATTCTCTTCTAGTTGGGATAAAAGTTAAAGAAGTTACAGCCTATATACGTTCTACTACAGGCCACAGTCCTCTCATATCTGAGAGGATTTTAAGGCAAGGAAGTGTCTGCCGCGCTGACCCATTGCGTGTTGGTGAACTTCACAGGTCTTCGAAATTCTTTTTCTTATTTCTCAGACATGCAGGTTTACTTCACTTTCACCTTTACAACAGAGCACGTTATAAATCAGTCCTTAAAATTGTAATTAACAATTTCATTGGTGCCGATGGGATTCCAACTCGGGTTGCTCGGGTACTGTGAAAATTTATTGGGATACGTAATCATATTATCTTATGATATACAAATAAAAATTATAAATAAAATGATATGAAATATATGCTGAATATAATACCAAATGAATAAAAATTGAATAAAAATAAAATAATTAAATAGAACCCAACCCAACGGAATCCCTCAAAGAAAGAAAGAAACCAACAGACAACGCAGACGCTATCGTTAAGCATCGCCTTCCAGGTTGAATACAGCGTTCCGCAGTCTCAGTCAACTCAGATCATTCAAGAGGCTGATTGGGGTTAACCCGTTCACAGAGATAACTACAGGATTAAGTTTGTTTGGTCAACCGCTTGTCTTGGTCACCTCGTGAGGCAGGTCTAGATCTATTGACTTTTAGAAACTAAAATTATTATTATTACAATAAAGGTCTGGGAAAATAAAAATATTTTGAAAACATGAAAAGTCTAGCAACTAGCGTTTTGGATTCAGGAGAAATTAGACAATTAGAAAAATTTTAACAAGGTAGAGTCCGCCGCGCCGTTTCTATGCGTAAGCCGACTTCACATGCCCTCAATATAAATGAATTCATCAGTTTCCACACGATGTTTTCCTACACCACCAAATAGCTCGTACTATTACATACACTTAATATTGCAATTAACAATTTCATTGGTGCTGCGGACTGTAGTCGCCATTTACCATCAGGCGGACTTTTTTATTCGTTTTAAAAATCGTAACCTTCACACTAGGACTTTCTCCTGTATCGTGGGGATAGGTTACATACATAAATTTCGCAAGGACAAACATCCAGACTCGGAACAATTATTTGTAGGCCATACAAATATCTTGTTTCGTGCGGGATTCGAACCTGCGGCCCTTAGCGCAGCAACTCATTGCTAAGCCACTGCGCCACGGAGCCCACGGACTATAAGTTAAGTAGTAGTAAGTTAGGAAAATAATTTTTAGAGTTAAGCTTCGTTCAGATATACAGACGTTGAGCGTGCCAGACACGTGGCGTGGCAGACAAAATAAATAAACCTAGCAAGCTAACAGCATAGCAAAGTGGCGAAGCAATCAGCTTTGTAGCGGTTTCTAACGGTTGCCGTTGAGCAATCAGTTTTAAAATAGGAGGTTCAGATGCCTGGGTGATCAGTAATCGATTGCTGGAAACAGAATTTGAATATTCGAAACCGTTCTCGAGATAATCGTGGGATAAACGGACAGACAGACGGACAGACGGACAGACGGACAGACGGACAGACGGACAGACATCGTGAAATCAATAAGTGACTTCGCAAGCTTCGCCTAATATTCTTTTATACACTACGAGTATATATAGATATATACACATCTAGCGTATGAAAGCGGAGCGGGTCCGCGCAGACACGGGCCGGCACTGGCCAGCATTCTCAACATGAATATTTTGTCTTCGTTGGTGGGTATCTGCGTGTGTCTAATATACATTTTGGTATGATATGTGTGATGGCAAGTACAGTGAAAAAAAGATTACGCATGGAAAGAAGTAGCAGAAAAACTTCAAGTTTTAAGAAGGATTTTATTTATGAAAAATCTTGTAATCACGTGCACTTTATAGTTTCCCGATAACGTCTGTTCATGCCGGGTGCGTTGATGTGAGAGTGTTGTCTGTGCGGTGTCTGCCACGTTACGTGTTGGGCACGCTACGTGCTGGTAAATCTGAACGAAGCTTTAGAGCTCCATTTAGTAAAATAATGGGCTTAAGTTTAATATAAATAAGAGTGGTCTAAAATAATTTTGGATACAATGAAGATCCAAACTGTACATAACAAACAAACTATTCTACGAGTTGGATTGTTGATATCATCAATAATAAACCTCTGCATAATATATGCGTGGTAGAGCCACGCTGCCCTGCAATCATATTATGGTTGTAGCACGAATGGGTCGGCTCGACCGGGGTATAACGTCTGTGAGAGCGTGCTCTCACAGAATACCAGCGCAAAATAGCAGCTTAATGCTTTTTACTGGAAACGAGGCATTCCATCCTCGTCCTCAGGAGTGACAACGCATCTGCATTATGACTGTAGATGTAGATGTAGTGTAAATATTAATGGGCCACCGTATCCACTTACCATCAAGACGATCTGTGTGCTCGTTTATCACTCTTATTCTATAAAAGAAAATCATCCACACAACCACAGAGCAGTATAATTTTGACAGCCTGTGAAAACTATTTCATATTATTTGGAATGACTACTACTCTATAATATTAAATATATTATTAATGTAAGTTATAGTAAAAATAGCCTTAATCCAATCTTATTTTGCGAAATATTTTTCATCTTATAACAATTTATAAATGTATTATATTTCTTTTATTATTGGAACAAAGTACAAAATTATATGCATCCAGCGCTCATAAACTTTAACATGGCCGTATCTTGCCGCGTATTCCGTTCAAAATACAGACTCCAGTATTGCTATGGAGCTTGCCAAATCGAAAACTGAGCTGAACTCGGCTGTCGCATAGATTGGCCGAATCTACTATATGAAGGTCATTTGCAAGCATAAGGAACCGACTTTTGTGTGACTATTCCCAATTCTAGCTGTACTTTTCTATTTGTTTTCATTTAACTAGGTCTGCCTACAGTACTTTATGACTTCCTGTGTTAAACCATTTTCCTAAGTTAATGGTATAAACTGTGACCGTTGTGATTTTCTTTATTTTTAAAATTCGAACCTCATTACATTGAACGCGATATTTTTTTTATTTTCAGACAATTACAGCAATCATCTGTGACTAATAGTTTTTAACCTAGTACCCCTTATTTAAATTATATCGCAAAAAATGTTATTGTGATAATGCCTTATTACACTTATTACTTAATGAACCTATATATTTATTTATATTGTATTAATAACATATATACACAAATTATATTACAACGGATCGAGAACAGTTTCTTCTACAATGTACATAATAATCACGATTCAAAATAATTGCATTTTTTTATAGAATAAGTATGACAAATGAACACACAGTCCACCAAATGGTAAATGAATACTGTGTCTACATTCATTCTCAGTCAAACATTCAACAAAATTCATATGTGTGGTCACCCTTAAGATAGAATGCCTCATTTCCAGTAATTAAGCTGCAATTTTGCGCTGGTATTCTGTCTCTCATAGAATGGTAGCCTTTCCTCGGTCGAGCCGACCCATTCGCGCTACCACTACGACATAGTATAAAGAGTTTATCTATGACTACGATATACCTGCAGCATGGCTCTACCGCATGTGAAAATCATATAACATAATTTGTAAATTACTTATAACACAGTTTATAAATTGTTTTCAATTATAATTATAAGTATAAATAATTTATAAATAAGTGTTATAGACTGTAGAGGCCAATTTCCAGCAGTAGCAGCTATTGGTTTGTATGATCAAGTATCAATAGAATAGAATAGAATAGAATAATTTTTTATTCAATATCGATTATTACATAATTCTTATTGAAAGTCATTTTTTATTTACCACTGGTTCGGAAAATACCTCTGTCCTGGGAAGAACCAGCAAGAAACCCAGCGGGACTTTTTTTTTTCAAACATATTTCATTTAACAATAATTTCATTTATACAATTTTTAAATGATTTTTAATAGAACCAGCATGGTGGCGATCACCTTATTAATATCAATCAACACCATACTCTTGTCAGGGGATTGAAGATCTCAGTACCAGACGCTCCTCACCTTTGACGTTGCTTTCCGAAGCCGGTTATACCACCATGTATCGAAAGCTGTATCAGATTTTTTTATACTGAGTGACAAACGAGCATACAGTCCACCTGATGGTAAGTGGTTGCTGTGACCCATTTACATCTACATCTATCCTCAATAAAGAATCAAGATGCAAATGCCTTATCACCCCTGAGGGCTAAGATGGAATGCTTCTTTTCAAGTATAAAGGATCTCCGGTTTCCTACACTCACCATACGAAACACAGCAATGTTAAGCTGCTATTTTACGTTATCTTGTGGCATTTTTGTCTTGGTCGGCTCTTACGACACCCAAGGGATAAAATGGAATGATGGTTTATAAGCCACTACGTGATCGCATAATCGTCAAAGGTGCGAAAGGAGATGATTAAGTCAATCATCATCATCATCATCATCATTACAGCCCTTCATAAGTCCACTGCTGAACATAGGCCTCCACCAAGGAATGCCACAAAGCACGGTCCTGAGCCACCTGCATCCATCGACTTATTATTATTTTATTGCATTATATTATTGCATGCCTTACCAATATTAAGTCAATATCCTCCATAAAATGGGAGAGGCTATCTTTGGCAGTGGCAGAAGGAGAAGAATAAGAAGCAGAAATGATAAATGTTTTCATTTAAACATATTAACATAAAATGTTAGAAATAAAGATTTTCGAGTTATCAAATGTATGCATTTCAACATATGTACTTTTTTATAGGATAGGGTGAAAAACGAGCACACAGTCCACCTGATGGTAAGTGGTTACTGTAGCACATAGTCATCTGCATCTATCCTCGTTTGCGAATCAAAATGCAGATGCGTTGTCACCCGTGAGGATTAAGATGGAATGCCTCTTTTCCAGCAAAAAGGGTCTCCGGTTCACTATACTCACCATACGAAACACAGCAGTGTTAAGCTGCTATTTTTCGCTGGTATTCTGTGAGAGCGTGGTACTTCCCCGGTCGAGCCGACTCATTCTTGCTACAACTATACTACTAATATAGCTGCAGCGTTGCTCTACCACGTATAAAGTATGTATTAAACATAACTTTACATTTTATAGAAAGAAAGAAAGAAATAAATAAATATTTCTTGCCAACATGCCACACACATAATTAGGCACTTGAATTTAAATATTTGTTAACACGTTAATAAAAAAAAAACATATAACAAAATTAAAAAACAACAGTGGTAGAGCCACGCGGCAGCTTTTGTTGTCGCACGGACGGATGGACCACGGATGGATGGACGGGTTTGGGTAAACCCGTGAGGACTAAGATGGAATGCCTCACATTCCATCTTAGTCCTCACGGGTGATAACGCATCTGCATTTTTATTTGTAATAGAGGATAGATGTAGATGTCTATGGGCCGCAGCAACCACTTACCATCAGGTGGACTGTGTGCTCGTTTGTCACCCTTATCCTATAAAAAAAGGTTAACAGAAGTAAAATTTAACAAAAATACGTATATGTTATGGACCAAGTGATTACATACATAATATATGGATGTAGAGGAGGCGGGTAAGGTGTTTCTGGATGGTGAAAAATTAAAATCTGTTGTCTCTACCTACTCCTCTGGGTGACAGGCGTGAATGTATATGTATGTATGTATGTATGCATTTTTAACATAAATCACCTAGTAGACCTTTAAAGGTGTAAGCGGGATCTTCATTAAAATCTATGTCCGAAGAGAAAACGAATAGAATTATCGGCCATTAAAATAAGGCAAGGTAGGGTCAGCAGGTAAACAATGCGACCCATTAAGAGGGTAGATTAGCAGAAAAAGCGCGGTGAAATACGACGGTGCCTGTAAATTTTCTTACGGCTCCCCCACTGATGCCTGCGCCATCGACAGTGTGCTGACGTGAGTAGCGTTTGCAACAAAAATACTTTAATATTAAGAAAGATAAATAATTAAATGTTAAGCCTTAATAAAATTTGGTTAGCAAAAACACAGTATTTAAATCATTTGATTAGCATTGAAAGATTATATTTGCAATAAAAAAAAACATTCGGCAATTCTTATTTCGCAAATAATCTTGATAATATTCAGTAATTTAATCATAAATAGGCAGCTTACAATAATATGAGTGTAGCTAATAAACAAGATTTACGATTGGTTAGCAAATAAAATATGTCTATAAGCAGAAACCTAAAGTTAACCAACTACTATACTGTTGAATTTGTAAAAATACCGAAATGCGTATCAAGTAATATCAGCGACAGTAGCAAAAGCCGCGATTTTTATAATAATCATAATAATTTTTATTATTTTTTAGTTGCTTACCCTCTAAGTGCTTATCAAAATTTTATAAACATGAGTCACTCATTGCAGCTTATATAATCGTCCAGAATATCAAAAATTGCCGATTGATTTAATAATGTTTGCTAGTCATAGTTTTCTGAAAAATTATCTATTTCTGATGCTAAATTATATTTACTATTAACAGTGGTAGAGCCACGCGGCAGCTTTTGCTATCGCGCGGATGCGCCGGCTCGAACCGGTGTGGTACCACGACCTCACAGAATACCAGCGTGAAGTAGAGGTTTACCTCTGCGTTTCGCTTGGTGAGTGCAGTTGGCCGGAGGCCCTTTTTACTGGAAATGAGGCATTCCATCTTAGTCCTCGCGGGTGACAACGCATCTGCATTTTGATTTGTAATAGAGGATAGATGTAGATGTCTATGGGCCGCAGCAACCACTTACCATCAGGTGGACTGTGTGCTCGTTTGTCACCCTTATCCTATAAAAAAAAATTCCATAACTGGCAAGGTAACATATTAAAAAAAACATAGTAGACAATGACGTCATCATAAAATGAATTTAGCTGATATTAACTACAGAAAGATGCTATTTGTGAAATATATAAAGTTATATATAATTTATATTCTATATTATTAAGATTCAATTCGAAGATTCGTTCAGGTTAGACTACTTCTTCGTCGTAAGTCTGTATACTGCTGGACATTGGCCTCTCCCGTGGAAAGAAAGATTTGTCTTAGTTCATGCTCGGCAGGCAATCCTCCCCATGGGGCAATTTATGGGGTAGGCCTATGCTCAGTAGACTTTTGGTGGGATGTAACACTATCGGGGTATGTATTAATAAAATTTTCTCTCACACCGTACTCTTCATCTCCCGATTCGTCCCACCGAAAATTTTCGTTGGAGCCGTTTCTAAAGCGCCTTTTTTAATCTCTATAAATCAAATTTATGACTTGTATAAGCTTTCTGTTTTATTTACCCTTTTATAATTTTGTTGCTTACGAATACTTATTTATAGGATAGACGGAATTGGACATCAGTCAAAGCGATAATATTTCAGCGGAAGATCATATCGAGTACTATTAATAAGTTTTTTTTTTTTTATAAAACATTGGTGACAAACGTGCACACAGTTATTCTGAAAGTAATTGGATGCTGTGGCCCATAGAAACCTACATCCATCCTCGAATAATAATAATAAGTATCAGAATGCAGATACAGTCATCCCTGAGGACTATGATGTCATACCTTTTTTCTTTTTTTAAGTTACCAATAAAAAGGGTATCCATTTCTTTACTTTAAGAGCGTGGTCCTTCTCCGGTCGAGCCGCCCCATTCGTGGTGCAACGTTATAGAACAATAATAATAGCTAGAGAGCAACGATATTTACGAGCTTTATATGTGGTACAGCCATGCTGCAGCTATATTAATAGTATAGTTGTAGGGTCGGTTCGACCGGGGAAGGACCACGCTCTCATAGATTACCAGTGTATAATAGCAATTTAACGCTGCTGTGTTTTGTATGGTGAGTGTAGAGAACCGGAGATCCACTTTACTGGAAAAGAGGCATTTCATATTAGTCCTCACGGATGACGACACATCTGCATTTTGATTCTTTATTGAGGAAAAATATAGATGTCTATGAGCCACAGCAACCACTTACCATCAGGTGGACTGTGTGCTCGTTCGTCACCCTATCCTATAAAAAAATACGAGAGAACGTAATGAATCAATAGAATTTAACCATCAAAATAATATTATTGATTATCTGGGGGCACGGTAGTCCCCTGCCAAGTCGAGCAAAAAAGCGGCACGGCCGTACCATCCTTTTCTCGAAGCAGTTCAGGCCATTTACGAAACCCTATAACTTCGTTGTGGTAATATTTAACAAAAAGCATACAATATAGATTGTAAAGTTTTTCTGCCTAAACTCCTGACTAGGTAGCACCCTCTTACCATTTCTGTCGCCAGATAGCAATGCTTGTGGTGTGTTCCAGCCTGAAAGGTATAGAAAGCCGACATAATTATAGGCCGTGACGCATTTTTCTTATTCATCAGAAGTGACAATGCATTTGTAAGTGTTTGTCTTTTCAGTTTTATAAAAATATATATCTCTTGTAATTTCACCTTTAGGTGGTGATGTAAGTATATCCATCACCTCATTTCATACCGTGGGTGTAATAAGAGGTCTTTCATAGATGGCGGTACGAACTCCTTTTCACCAGGCGTAATATATTCAAACCGGTAATAGGGAGCAGCAATTATTAAAAATTAAAAATTTTGTACCGCCGACTTCAATATAAGTATTTAAGAAAAACTCAAAAACTATTCTATCTTACTATTATATAACTATTATCTAACTATTATATTAATCTTAATCAATAAAGAATAACTCAAAAACTATTGGTCTGATCTTTATCAAATTCACATGAGACTATACGAGAAGTACCAGCTTTCAAATAAATAAAGAATCATCCAAATCGGTTCACCCAGTAAAAAGTTATGAGGTAACAAATAAAAAAAACATACAGTCGAATTGAGTACCGTCTCCGTTTTGGAAGTCGGCAAAAAAGTTGCGAGATATCTGGTACTGCGACCATCAAAGTCACTACCTAGGTAGTGACGTCGAAGGCATATCCTACCTAAAACGGGAGCAACCCATCCAGCAGTGGATTTTTACGGATAAAGTCATTATGAGGATAATAATTCAGCAGGATCTATTTTTCCAAAAAAATCACGCTAAGCTATTAGTTATCAAGGGACACCCACGGGACTATAAGGGTTAGAGGTATTATTACACCGCCACTACACGGTCGACACTACTAACTTAACCGAACTTTAATCATCGATCACTAATAAAAAAACTAGATACACAATCAGTGACAAAAAATGTCCTTACCGAATAAGCGCCCACTCGAACATTTGGGTGCGCTTTTAATTCGTACGTAGCTTTGTGAATACAGCTTTAGGCAATGCGTTTAAGGTTGAATTTACATTAATGTATATTTATTTCAACTAGAATTATGTCAAAACATTTGGCCATAGTTTTTAGAGAACTTTTGCATGGGATTGTGTATCTAGTATTTTATTAGTGATCGATGACTTTCATTCATTATTTTAACTTTCTTTAAAAGGTTGCACTTAACATAAGATTTTTCAAATCGATTTTAAGTAGCATTTTCCCGTTGTAAAATTGCTGTCCCGCTCTCGCGACAGCTTGTGACTTACGCCGTCATAAATAAGGCCTCCGCCCCTACCAAGGGTTTTTGTCGTTTCGTTCGCATGTTCCATCTGCTATCGTTTTGGGCGTGAGGTAATTAATTTCGGTATTGTTCGCCGACGTGTGTCCCGGTTTGTATTATTCCATGTCTTTGTAATACGATGATGTATTTGTTACGCCCTCGTCAATGTCTTGTGCCGCGGTTGAGGTGTTTAGCGATTACAGATAACCATTTAATGATAGTTCTGTCACAAACGACTTTTAATGTTTTTTTTTTTTTGAAAGACATTATGATTGATACAATTTAACAACACGATATTAATTGTATTGGATACTTTGGATAAAAAGTGAGAATCGACTTCAAAAACTTTGTTTCTTTCTTTGTTTTTCTTTAAAAACGCGACCCCTCACGCTAGGCATTTTTCTGTATAGTGGATCCAGCTTACATACAAAAATTACACCAGGACTAATATATAATAAATATTTGTTCCGTGCGAGATTTGAACCATTGCGTCAAAGAACTGTCAAACTAGTGACAATGACAAAAAAGGAATCATTTCCATTTAGTAACTAGTAATTGGATTTAACAATCAAACAAATACATGTTTTTATAGCTAAACAAACGTGCACAGAGCTAGACAGGCCTCCTCTCAGTAATGAGAGGAGGCCTATGCCCAGCAGTGGGACGTATGTAGACTGTAACTTTAGCTTTTTTATAGCTACAAATTTCTTAAAGGTCATTTCAGACAGTTTAATTATTTATTAGTGCCTAGTATGTAATTGAAATTATTTTGTTAAATATATTTTTTTTTCTTAGTTATGTAGTTCGGTTTAACTATGACATCAGAACTTTAAACTCACAAGCCTAATGGTGAAAACCGTAATTTAAAAAAAAACTCGATGCGTAAAAAAGTTTGGTTAAAAGATAAAAGATATACCCTATATCACTTCCACAACTAAGACGATTCTAACGACATCCGATATGTTAAAATTCATCAAGACGTTTAAGCTACAGCGTGTGCCAAATAATTAGACGTACATACATTATACATACTCTAGAAAAACATTACCCCCTTTCTCGTACAGTCGGGTAAAAAACAAAGCATTCGAAACTTCGCGGTATTTACAATCTAAAATAAACGTTAAAATATCTATTTTATTATTAGTTAACCTGCTGTTCCCCGCTATTTCACCCGCGAGTAATTTAGTACGATGGGAATTCTAGGTATTTTATTTTTTTGCGCGGAACCCTAATTGTTTTTCTAAAATAAAAGTAGCCTAACTTACTCTTTATAACATCAACTATCTGCCAACAAACAGACAGATAGACAGACAAAACTTTTAAAACTTGTTTTATTATTATAAGTACTATATATGTACATATGCAAGTAAAAAGCTGTTATTTTGACATTACAAACACTACAATTTCATTTTTTTCTAATAAATAGGAATTCAATAATCGCGTTAATATTAGAATTAATCGGTCAAAAACAGCGCGACCAAGCGCCAGTACGAGCCTTACGCTCGGGCAAACCCGAATATAAAACATCGCGCGTCAACATCGCAATAATAAATCTGGGGTGCAAGCCCCCCTCGCGCCCCACCCACCTACCCAAGGAGGCGACCATGAAGACTGTCAGGACCATGATAGACGGCCCGGCATAAAACTGACGAGAGACGACTACCCCGAGTCGGAATGGCTCTACGGAGCCCAGTATATCACTTTTATTACATGCCATCTTCATTTTCATATTTCATATTTGCATTTCCACCCCTCCCCTCCCCGGACCCCTCTTTTAAGCGCTTCTCGCGTTTTTATGTGTAATCGCTCGGCTTTGTGCGGACGCGGCGGGCAGCGCGTCGAATTAAACTTTTTTTTACTATTCTAACTTGACTGATGGTAAATGGTGGTGCAGCCGAAGATGGTGAAGCGCACTGACTTAACAAAATATTTTAAGAAGATATTCTACGTTTATTTGTATATAATTACAAAGTATTTTATACATGGTAGAGTCACTCTGCTGCTATATTATGGTATGTAGCACGAATGGGTCCGTTCTACCGGAGTAGGACCAAGCTCTCACAAAATATCAGCGTAAAATAGCAGCTTAAAGTTGCTGTGTTTAAGCTACAGTTTTTCCATTATTATTGGACTGGGTAATAACAGGATAATACCGGCCTGCCAAGGCAACTATGGAAAAAACCCTCTACAGTGTAATATATGGGGGACCTATTTTAAGTGGTGGACTCTTAACAGGCCATAATGAATATATGAAATTTATTAATTTATTCATTCATCCGTAACAGATAATCAAAACAGCATGAGTACGGAATAATCCAAAGTAATCACAGATAAAAAAATTAAAACTCTTTATTTTTAATAGTGGGGCTAGGCGAGAAATAAATGTAAGATTTATACGACCCCTTCTGACATAGTGTAGACGGCCTTGGCGGCTATAAGGAAGCGAGATGGAATAGTATCCATCTCCCTCGCACTTTTTCTTATCTTGCTATGAAAGAAATATATGCTAATAATTAATTTATTTATATTTGTTAATCAATAATATAATACGTTTAACAATAATAATATACTACGAAAGGAACTTTGTTCCAACCGAGTGTTCCACGACACTCACGCATGTTTTTTTTTTATTATGCAATAATACGCTATAAAATTATGTAAATTTATTATAAAAAATGTTTTACAAAAATCACAATTTTAGAAAATCTAAATTAACCATAACTTACCAGTATAACCTTATTTTCAGTCGTCCAATAACATTAAACTAACGCTTATCAATGGTCAGAACATATATTTTATTGGCAAAATCTTTCTTACATCGTTTATAAGAAAGATTTTATTATATTTCTATGTTAATAAATGTCTAATACAAGTTAAAATTAATTTTACTTGTAACTTCCTTGCATACGATGCGCTTAAAAAAGACATCGAAACATTGTGGAATACGAATTTCGTAGACATTAAGGTAGGGATAAAAACAAATTTAATTGTGTCATCTTATCTTTATAATTATTTTTAGAAGCGTTTAATAGACATTTCGGCGTAATCATTATGATAATTACAGCTCTTCACAACTCCACTGTACGAGGCTGCCACTCGAGAACCTTTCTTCCCCGTCGGTTGTCGGTTCTTAGAACTACATGGCCGGCCCATTACTACTGCAGCTTACTAATCCGTTTTAAATTATTTTGATGTAACGTCAGCAATCCGTTAGTTTAGTGTCAGTCACCTTGTACGGAGTATTTCATACAAAACATGAGCGATACGTGGTGGTAGCTCAGAGCAAGCGCTCGCTGTAAATATCACAGTACGCGAGCAACCCGTGTTCTTGTTCGTTTCGCCGGCACCAATGTAATTGTTAATTACAATTTTAAGTTCTAGGTGCCCTACCGCTGCTCTAGAATAATTTTTATTCAATATAGATTATAGTACATAATACTTATTGAAAGTTATTTTTTACTTTTACCACTCCTGGGAAGAACCAGCAACAAACACAGCGGGACTTTTTTAAAAAAAAGCACAATTTACGATATAATATTTTATACAATTATTATGAAAACATTCAGAAACAGCATGTTAGTGATCACCTCATCCCCTGGGGTTATTATCAGTCATGTACTCTTTAGTAGTATAATAACTCTTACTAGACAATGTTTGCTTAATAAATAGTAAGTAATATTAAATTTCACAATACGCGAGCAACCCGGGTTCGATCCCCGCCGCCACCAGTGAAATTGTCAATTGCAATTTTAAGTACTGATTTAAGTATCATCATCATCAATCATCGTGACTGCATGCCTGAGAAATAAGAAATTTTTATTTCGAAGGCATGTGAAGTTTCTCCAACACGCACTGGGGCAGCGCGGCGGACATTTCCTTGCCCTAAAACCCTCTCAGAAATGTGAGGAGACCTGCGCCCAGCAGTGAGATATATATAGGCGGTAACTTAACCTATGTTTTATAATAAGTTATATTTGACAGTTCTATACTAGAGTATATTATTATGACCGCAAAACAAAATGGTCCACTCAGACACGACAATGCTTCAAGTATTTTTTTTATAGGATAGGGTGACAAACGAGCACACATTGCACCTGATGGTAAGTGATTGCTGTGACCCATAAACATCTACATTTATCCTCAATAAAGAAAACTCAAAATACAGATGCGTCGTCACCCGTGAGGACTAAGATGGAATGACTCTTTTCTAGTAAAATGGGTCTCCGGTTCTCTATACTACCATACGAAACACAGCAGTGTTAAGCTGCTATTTAACGCTGGTATTCTGTGAGAGCGTGGTCCTTCCACGGTCGAGCCGACCCATTCGTGCTACAACTATACTACTAATAGAGCTGCAGCATTGCTCTATATATACATTACAAATAGACACTTCAATTTTATTTAATTGTATAGATAAAAGTGCGACAAAAAATTGTAATTAGGAAGTGATAGTTTAGATAAATTTCAAAGCTACCTAAGCGAGCAGAAGTGGAGACCTGTTTCGTAATTTCAAGCAGCTTAGTTTAGTGCGCAAGGCAAGGACAACACACGATCGGGTTTTGCATTGTTAAGCTGATGCACGCGACCGAGCCGCGGCCGACCGCCCGTAAAAATGGTATCACTAGAGATGCATTACAAAGTAGAGATAGCAGAACGTAACGATTTTCATTTTATATTGTGGCCCTTGTTATATTATTTGTTATATTACAAAATCGCGAACTAAGCGGCAACCGCATATTTTCACACACTATTGCAACATCGTTTGCGCGTGGCAGTTTTGCTGACTTGATGAGAAATGCGGCCGCCGATTTACAATGACTCACGCATTGTCAGCCGACACAGGACTTTACAGGGAACCCAAGCATTGCACTCCAATTCGTTTCTAACATCGAACAACTGTAGACATAATGAGAGTTAGTGTAATTTTATTTAATTGTTGCAGATCCTTTATACTGGAAAAGAAGCATTCCATATTAGTCCTCACAGGTGACAACGCATCTGCATTTTGATTCTTTATTGAGGATAGATGTAGATGTCTATAGGTCACAGCCACCATTTACTATCAGGTAGACTGTGTGCTCGTTTGTCAGCCTATCCTATAAAAAAAATAACAACTTTTTACTCAACACATATGAAAGTTTATACGGTATTTATAACAAAAACACAATTTTTGAATTTTTTTTCTGACTGTCTGTCTGTTTGTACCGGCTAATCTCCAAAATGGCGGGACTGAGCTTGATTGGAATTTGGGATTTTTACTGTCAGATAAAAGGCAAAACTTAGGCTACTTTTATTTTAGAAAGTATTAGGGTTCCGCGCAAAAAAATTAAAACTCATGAAATCCAATCGTATTAAATTTCACGCGGCCGAAGTCGCGGGGATCAGCTAGTTGTGCACTAAGTGCAACCGCGCTGCAACTATATTATGGTTGTAGGACGAATGGTTCGACTCGAATGGGGAAGGAACATGCTCTCACAGAATACTAGCGTAAATAGGAGTATACTAAATACTGTAATGGTAAAACCTAAACACGCCGCGCTGCTGGACACAGGCCTACTTTCGTTTCTAAGAGTGTTTTAGGTCAAGAAATTGTCTGCCTCATAATGTTTTTCTTTACCGTCGGGAACGTGGTAAATCAGCACTTAAAATTGCCAATTTCATTGGTGCCGGTGGGAGTCAAACTCGGTTTGTGACTACCGCCGCCCATGAACAATTGCAACACCAGGGGAATGTTAGGTGTGTTGCCAGTCTTTTAGAAAGTAGTAAGCTTTTTTCTTGAAGGTCCCTAAGTCGTATCAGTACTGTATACTATGAAATTTTGATACCAGCGCTTATTGCTACAGCTAACTATATAATTTATTTAGCCTAAACAATTTAAATATTCCGACTGTTTTCTTCATACACCTGTTTTAGCACCCCCTTCAATTCCCCTTCTGTTATGTGGTATTTATTTAATTATTTTTAGTTTTCTAACGACGTCAAAAAGGAGACGATACTCAATTCGACTGTACACAGTCAGGTCATAAGTATTGTCACACAGTAAAAACTTTTCTTTTAGAATGCTGGCTACAAAAAAGTTTATTGAATTCGAATTGTTCATGAAAATAAAACTGTATACTTTTTAGAATTTTACTCATTCTTAAGTATGGAGTGGATGCTTAAAGAAAACCGTGTTGCAGTTATTGTGTTGCATCGTTGCGGTTACGCGCTAATTCAAATTTTTGACATACTGAAAAATTTGAATATAACCAAAAGACTCGTTTATCGTACCATCAAACGATACAATGAAGACTCTAGTGTAGATGACAGGTCAAGAAGTGGTCGCCCTCGGTCTGTTAGGACTCCAGCAGTGATAAAAGCTGTGAAGGCGCGAATTCAAAGAAATCCCAAACGTAAGCAGAAACTGTTGGCCCTTCAGATGGGGTTAAGTAGAACCACGGTGAAAAGGGTGTTAAATGAAGACTTAAGGCTTCGGGCATATCGAAGAAAAACAGGACATGGTTTGAATGCTCGTCTAATGGAAATGAGACTGAAGCGATGCCGCGCTTTGTTGAAGCGGTACGCGGGAAAAAAATATCGAGAAATTCTTTTTTCGGATGAAAAAATTTTTACCGTAGAAGAGAGCTACAACAAACAAAATGATAAGGTGTACGCACACAGTAGTGAAGAAGCGAGCAACCGGATTCCGCGTGTCCAACGAGGTCATTTTCCATCCTCGCTCATGGTATGGTTGGGAGTTTCTTATTGGAGCTTAACAGAGGTACATTTTTGTGAGAAAGGTGTAAAAACGAATGCAGTTGTGTATCAAAATACAGTCCTGACGAACCTTGTGGAATCTGTTTCTCATACCATGTTCAATAACAGGCACTGGGTATTCCAACAAGATTCGGCGCCAGCTTATAGAGCGAAGAGCACACAAGACTGGCTGGCGGCGCGTGAAATCGACTTCATCCGGCACGAAGACTGGCCCTCCTCCAGTCCAGATTTGAATCCGTTAGATTACAAGATATGGCAACACTTGGAGGAAAAGGCGTGCTCATAGCCTCATCCCAATTTGGAGTCACTCAAGACATCCTTGATTAAGGCAGCCGCCGATATTGACATGGACCTCGTTCGTGCTGCGATAGACGACTGGCCGTGCAGATTGAAGGCCTGTATTCAAAATCACGGAGGTCATTTTGAATAAACTTTAGTGTTATAAGAATCTATGTTTTGTTGAGTTCATTTTGGTATATAAATGATTACATAATGAATAAACTTGTTTCAATTATTTTATATTAAACGTGTGACAGAATTTATGACCTGACTAGGTATGTTTTTTTTGTGTGTTTTTTTTTTCACTTTTTACTGGACGAACCGATTTCGATGATTCTTTTTTATTTGAAAGCTGGTGCTTCACATGTGGTCTCGTATGAATTTGATTAAGGTCTGACCAATAGTTTTTGAGTTATTAAAATTTTTTAATTTTAAATTGTTATTCTCTTATTTCGCTGTGTAGTGGCTGTGCATAGAATGCAGTACTCCTTTTATTATAACGTGAGTATCATAAGTGGCGACGAAGATAAATGAAACAGGAAATGGGCAGAACAACTCAACACAAAAAAAACTGCAGTTGCTAACCCGCCTGCAAAGCGTGGCAACTATGGCAAATCTCTCCTCTATTAGACAATCTGTAGGGGCGGCCTATGGCAATGTAAATTTGATAGTGTGTAATGAATAAATGAATAAATTGCTTTATTTATTAATGTTGATAAAGTTAACCATGTTTATGTAAAGTGGCAATAACACTGCAGGCTTTAGGAGTAGGACAATACCTTGTATTTATTCACATTCACGTGGTATCTGGAGGCGAGATCGGGAAAGCCAGCTCAGTCTCTTTAACACGCCTCTATAAATAGCGGACTAAATACTTGCTGGATTGTTAAGGTGAAGTTACGTTTTTGTTTTTGAAATAATTTTTTTTTTAATATTAACGATAGAATCATGAGTTTTAGGAATTCGTTATATTTATTGCAAACAGGGCTCCCTAGTTTTTTTCAGACCAAATATTATTTTCAAAAGTAGTAACAAATTATAATTTAATTGTTTTATTATATAAAATTTTGAAGCCTTTTAATAGCTTTTTTTATAGGAGAGGTAGCAAACGAGTATACGGCTCACATGATGGTAAGTGACTACCGCCTCCCATGAACAACCGCAACACCAGGGGAATTGCAGGTCCGCTGCCTGCCTTAATATATAGCTACATAATAGTACTTTTAAAATAATTTAAAATTAAAAATTTTGTACAGCCGACTTCAATATAAGTTATTAAGAATAACTCAAAAACTATAGGTCAGACCTTGATCAAATTCATATGGGACCACACGACATGTACGAGCTTTGAAATAAAAAAAGAATAATCGAAATCGGTTCACTCAGTAAAAAGTTATGAGGTAACACACAAAAATAAAAACAAAAACATACAGTCGAATTGGGTACCGTCTCCTTTTTGGAAGTCGGCAGATAATAAAAAAATATCGACAACAATGACATCTACTTTATATTTCGCGGCTGAGGGTTTAGATAAATTTCTCGAAATATTTTGTGGAATTCTGGAACTGGTGGTACATCACACTCCCTTAAACACAGGTGGTGATGAGCAGCGTCAGAGGTTTAAACCTGCATTTAATCTTACGTTTTAGTTTTAGTTAAAGTTGTGACTCTGACTGCGACGGTTCAACTTCAGAGTTGCAAAACCTCTGGTACTGTGTTCGGCAACTCGAAAGCGGTTCCAAAGTTAGGAGCTATAATTTTAGAATCGCTTTTGGCGTACCCCTCCAACACGCCGAAGGCGTCCCGAGATTGTCTGCTTAAGCAACGCTTCCGTCTTACCAGAGAGAACTAGAGCATGGAAAGTTCATACAAGTGTCTCGCAATACACACACAAGCATGACGTTCACCTACAGTAACAGGCAGAGAAAACAACACGATTTTTAGTACTGGCGACGCGGGCATCGCTTTTGTCTGCGTTGACGCTCGTATGAAACTTTCGTACTGTACTCTGGTGATGTCGTGACACTATCTGTACACCTTCTGCGCGGTGAAAACAAATATAACCCGGTCTATGTGAGCATACCCCTTAACTATGCGGTGACCACAAGCTCACGACACAAAAACTGCAAGTGTACTGCCCTCTTTACGAGCAGCGTGCGGTGTCCGGCAGAATTATAAGAGGGTTAAGCACAACAACTATACAGATATTAAATTCAGCGTGTAAAGTGCGGAGGTGGTACGTTTTTAGTCAGCCGGCGCCGTGTTTTAGTCAGACAGTGTGCGCTTAGAATAATTTCGGTTAATGCTATCTTAGGGGTGCACTTTTGTCTGTCGGTTTAACAATGCGTTACTCTATTTTACTTAGTCCCGCCTGCATTAGTGTTGTTCGTTTTAATGGTTGTGGAAAACGAGGTCTAAAATTTTCCATGATAATTAGTTCATTAATATATAGTCATAATTATATTTTACAATAGCCGAATGGTTTTTTGCTAAGGTTGATAAAATTGCATTACTGATTATAATGTTAAAGTTAAAAAATTATAGTTACAGCCTATATACATCCCACTGCTGGGCACAGGCCTCCTCTTCATTCCCATTTCTGAGAGGATTTTAGGGCAAGAAAGTGTCCGCCGCGCTGCCCCAATGAATGTTGGGGGACTTCACAACTTCCCATGTCTTCGAAATATATTTTTTTCTTATTTCTCAAACATACAGTTAAGTTAAGTTTTAACAGTGGTAGAGCCACGCGGCAGCTTTTGCTGTCATACGGACGGGCCGGCTCGAGCCGGGGTGGTACCACGACCTCACAGAAAACCAGCGTGAAGTAGAGGTTCACCTCTGCGTTTCGCTTGGTGAGTGCAGGTGGCTGGAGGCCCCTTTTACTGGAAATGAGGCATTCCATCTTAGTCCTCATGGGTGACAACGCATCTTCATTTTGATTTGTAATAGAGGATAGATGTAGATGTCTATGGGCCGCAGCAACCACTTACCATCAGGTGGACTGTGTGCTCGTTTGTCACCCTTATCCTATAAAAAAAACATACAGGTTTCCACACAATGTTTTCCTTCACCACCAAGCACGGGGTAAATCAGCATTTAAAATTGCAATTAACACGTTGATGGATAGTACAAGTTAAGAATTACTTCCCAAATGACACTACTTATTCTCATACATTGCCTATGGGCGTAGTGTCAACGCGGTTGTATGTAAAATGTTGTTGAGTGACAGAACGCCTATAGGCGCTTACGTCTTCTCTCATCCCCATAATTATTAGTACATATTACCAGATATACAATGAACTGTCCGTCAATGTGTTAACAATTTCATTGGTGCCGGCGGGGATCGAGCCCGGCTTACTCGCATACTGTGAAATTTACAACGAGCGCTAACCATCTGAGCTACCACGGCTCCTTTATGTAATACACACACACAGTACCGTCTTTACCATAAGGGCACAAGGGGCCCGTGCCCAGGGCTCCTACCGTCACGGGGGCCCCTGAAAGGCCGATATGTTCGCGTACACTATACAATCTTTTTTTCTATTTTAGGAAAATATAACCCAACACAAACATTTATAGAGTAAATGAGGGCGTTGTTAGTGACTTTCTGGAAACCCTGAGCAGTGACAAGCCACAGATTGCCGAGTTTGACAAAAACAGTGGCAATGACAGATTTCTTAGGTAGAAAATATGTATTTACGCATTTCGCCGTTATCTAAACGTTTTTTTCGAGCTGTACAATCGCCTTACTCATATTGGATTTTTTTTTAATTTTCGGCAATCTATGTACCTATTTATATAATTACAGTTAAATAAATGTTGTTGGTTAACCGAGCGGCACCAATTATCGACAACTTTTAGCTGTGGCAGCGAACAAATATTTCATGCCACAGAAGTTGATGACACGCATATTGTGCCATCAGCCATGTGTAAAAGTAAAGTTCCTTTTTATGCTTTTTTCATCTGTTTAGACCTAATTGAGTTTAGTTGACATCAAAAATCAGTTACAAACGGAAGGATACTTGTTTTTAGTGGGTAACTACGTATTTTTCTACGTGTTTTCTTTGAAAATGAGAGTGACTTTTTTATGCAGACATTACAAACATTTTGTACTATTTTTTGTTTTATAAAAAAAATCATTTATATAAGTTGGTACAGCTAAATCACCCAGGAAAACCTTGGTTTTTATTAAATTAAATTGTCATCTAATAATAATATTTGTAAATATCAAATAATCAAGAACCTTAATTTGGAAAAAAAATAAGGTTTATTATTCATTAATATTTACAAATATTAAATATTATTTAATGTTATACAAATGTAAAAGTAAAGTCGATTTGAAAATGTCTAATTAGTAAGAATAGCAAAACAAGTGTTTTCAAAAGGAAACAAACTCCGGCGCTATACGGCAGCGGATTGACGAAAAACTATTTATTATCGAACTTTTTTTATGCATGAACGCTTTCAAATTATTTCAAGCAAAAATAAACCTTACACCATATCACAAGAGCACATGGTACTTCGTAGGCCTATTCGGCCATATGATAGTAATAAGACGGCAGTTCAACCATTTAAAGTAAAATTAAACAATAAGACAAACGCATTGTTTTTTTTTTAAGAGGAGACTTGTTTTCCAGAAATTTATTTACAACTTGAGTTTGTGAGCGATCGCAATGAGTGCTATTATTTGTTACTTATTAGACTATTTTTCCACAACATGATTGAAAACTCACAAAGTAAAAAGAGTACCATGTACAAGTTAAGAAAAGGTTGTCAACCCCTAAAAATTTCAAATTTTCAAAATATCCAGAAACAAAGCTGCAGGCATGAACTACTTGCAAAATAATGAATATTTTGTTCTGGATAAATTTTTCAAAAACGCAATTTGAGCGAGTTATAACGATTTTTAAAAAGACACGACTCGTGTGTCATACGCCACACACAAAAGTAATCGATGGCACGCCTGGCGTGTCATTCTCACTGAACCGGTTAAATTAATAATAGGACAAGATATGAATATAGGTAGCTGTACTCGTAGGTAGCTTAACGATTTTAATCGGACACCAGAAGAGTTTTGTTTAATCTTTTACTAAACAGTGAACATTTTAATAATTATAAAAAATATCTAAAAAGTACCTACATTGTAAATGCGATTTCATTGTAATCTATACAATGCACTACATAGAAGTCGATATTGTGTTTGGTTGGGGGATTTCCCGAAAGGTCAAACTTCTACGGTGAAGTTTGTGGTGTGATTTTGTGTTGTTTCATAGAAATTATTTAATATAATAGAAATGTTAACGTGTTCGTTTATTTATTAATTTTATTAAATCGAAAAGAACATATGTACGTGGTTCTCAAAAAAGAAAAAAGGTTGTAGCTCAAAAAGAAATAACCAAAAAACTACCTAAGCTCACATCATTTTTTACGGTTGAAGAAACAAATATGCCGACTAATTCTTAATTAAGTACTTGACTAAACCTCAAGATCGAAATACTTCTGATTCTGAATATCAACTGGAAAAATATCATACGCGCTACTGTGAGTTAATAACTACATGCTTGGAAAATGTATCTCCTGATCCTGGTATAACAGAAGAATTACGCGATATTTGGATTCAAAAAGGGCCTTTAGTTTTCCAAAATAATAATAATAATAATTTTATTTCAGACCATGGCCATATATTGTTAGTAAAGTTGTTAGTAACAATATTGACTTAAAACTATGTTAGTATTGTAAGTAATTACATATTATTTTAATCCTATGACTATGCCCACCCAGTGATTCTGTATGGGACAGTCATATCCTAGAGATATCGCTCTCAGGATGCTGTTATTACTGTTTCGTAAGCGTTTCAAGAGTGAGGCTGTTTTCTTCCGAATGATCGCTGGGAAAGTGTCAGTACGCGCTTGCGCAAACATACCTGACGCACTGCAATGCCACGGCAGCCGCAACAACATCCTGAAAGCGTTATTATACTGTACGCGCAGAGCACTGTAAGCGCGATGCGTATATGTCACCCACAGTACATCTAGTGAACCTGCGAGCAAGCATATTGGCTCTCACTGTCAACGCCCTGCGCTCTCTTTCTATGTCTTCGTCATCCCGGAGGTCTGCTGTCACAATGTGTCCCAAATATTTAAAACTATCCATCAGCTTTAGAGGCACCCCATCGAGAGCTACTGGAGGCACACGGGAGGGCTGATGTTTGCCTGCTTTGAACACAAGAAGTTGGCTTTTGTTAGCGTTATATTTAAGCCCATGTGCCTCCGGATATGTCTCACATATTGACGATAATGTCCTTAGTGCATTGATTGAGGGACTCAGCAGCACCATGTCGTCAGCATAGCTTATAGTATTGAAGCAGATATCATCAATATGACAGCCGACATGAGTACTACGGAGTCGCTCAATAAGTTGACTGACATACAATAAATGGTCACTTCTCCGAAACTTCTGCAAGTTTTCCAGATTCAAGCGGTAAAAAAACTATTTATTTAACTATAAATATTTATACCCGTAAATTGATGAATGGTGAGTCTTTAGAAAGAAAATGGCTCCTTTATTCGCTGTCGAAGAAATCTGTGTACTGCAATTGCTGCTGTCTATTTAATGCTACTACTGACACTGGGCATAATTTGAGTTCTCCGAATGGATATAAAGATTGGAAGCATATAAGTAACTTATTAATTGAGCATGAGAACAGTTTACAGCACAGACAATCAATGACATATTGTGTCGCAAGAAGCAAAAATACTGGAGGAGTTGACACTTAGTTACTGTCCCAAAAAAATACAGAAGTCAATTATTGGAAGAATGTACTTAGAATAATTGTTGCAACAGTGAAATTTTTAGCTTCTAGAGATTTTGGTTTTCGTGGCGATAATGACATATTGGGGTTTCAAAATAACGGGCATTATTTAGGATGCCTAAAATTGATTAGTGAATTTGATGCTTTTCTTGCTGATTCATATACGAAACTGCGCAAATCGTGGAAGAGGAAGAACCTACATCATATTTGTCTGCAAATATTTGCAATGAGTTTATTAATTTAATGGGACAGCAAGTTTTAAAAATAATTGTCAACTAACCTTCATCGTTAGATACATAAAAGACGGAGAGCGTATTGAGAGATTTTTGCAGTTTTTCCCTATGGATAAACATTGTGCAGAAGCTTTTCTGAAACTTTATCCGCAAATGCAAGTGACATCAATCAACCAAGAGAAACAAGAAACGAAGCCCAACGCCTCGCAAAAAAAAATGAGAAATTGAATACTATACTTTTAACAGAGATATGGAATGATTTTTTGGGAATTATGAACAAAACCAACTTGAGTTTACAGAATAGCACTATGACCATAGACGTTGCAACAAATCTTTACGCATCTCTGATCGATTATGTCAATAGCACTCGCAATAATTTCAATCAGTACGAATCGATTGAAGAAAAGAAATCCAAATACTAACTATAAAGATAAGTCTGAAAGAAAAAGAATTCGCAGCACACTCGTTCCTTCTTTTTGAAGGATTGTCTGAGACTGTACAGTTAAATGACAAAGAAAAATTTCGTGTAGATACGTTTATTCCTTGTAATCGATATATTAAATTTACAATCGTTTTAGATTTCTTTATCAATTAATAACAATCGATTCGGATGAGTTGACAAAAATGCAATGAATTTGAAGAATTCTATCATGAAGACATTAATGCATATGAGCTCAAATCAGAATGTTTTTATTTAGGGCAGAATTTAAAAAACATAGCGAACATAACAATCTGTGGATTTGAATATATAAGGCTGAGTTACATAACTAATAAAGGCTGATAAATTAGAAGAAACTGTTCCTTTGCTTAATGGTTACTAATTGTAGTGGAGAGCGCTCATATTCACAAGTAAAGAGAATAAAAAATGAATTATGAAGAACTATGTTAGAAGAACGAATAACAAATTAGTGAATAATTATGTGTATATAAAGTACGACGGTTCCGTGGCGCAGTGGCTTCGCAATGAGTTTGAGTTGTTACGCTGGGGGCCGCGGGTTTTAATTCCGCACGGAAACAAGTATTTGTATGGCCTACAAATAATTGTTCCGGGTCTGGATGTTTGTCCTCGTGCAATTTATGTTTGTAAACTGACACAGGAGAAAATCCTAGTGTGGAAGTAACATTTTTTAAAGAAAAATAAGTGATATCCTTCAAAAAATAGGCTTTGAAGATATAATAGAAGCTTTTTACAACAGAAATCCCGAAAGAAACCACTGTGGTAATGGTAACCAATTCAAAACACCAACATACTTAAGTAATTAATACCAATTAACTATAATAAATATAGGAACATATATTAAAAATAATTTTTGTCATTCCCTTTTTTTACTTTCCAATAGGGCCCCAAATTCTTGTGTGCCCAAGGGCCCCAGTATGACCTAAGACGGCGTTGCACACACACACACACACACACACACACACACACATATATATATATATATATATATATATATAATGTAAACTAGTATTTATATAGTGCCGTATAATAACGGCGTAAGAGAAACCACTTCGCCATATTATACTATTTAAGGAATAAAAAAACAATCAACTTTTACACTAATATTTTATAAAGATGTTGACTGCCTCGTCGATCTAATGGGTGTAAGCGTGACTGTTGAACATGTAGCCCCAGGTTCGAGCTCCGCGTTGGGTTAATAAATATATAACCTAATTAGATTATAGCAAAGTCTGGCCACGCGTTGAGCACTGTTGCCACATATGGGCTGGTACTACAAAACGCCACCTAGCAGTTTTGGTCCCAGCAGAAAACCTTGCTAAGAGGTTTATAAGATTATAAGTGATCTATGTTTGGTTAATGCCATTCTCTAGTCACGCTCGAGCCAAATCGCAGAGTAGCTAGCCTCTAGGTATTTTACGGGATACATATTGGAGAGTGAGCAAAGGAATTATGTAATTAGCTTGATTGCTCACTCTCACTTCAACCATCGAAAAACTGGATGTTAAGGGATACTGGATGTTATACCACTCCTTTTTGTCGGCATATTACACATTTGAACCAAACTGTTTGCTTCATCTCTTATATGCACACAGCAAAGAATTAGAATAATTTGTCAGCATTTATTTTTCTGGTCTGGTCTGAAAGAAGATGTAGTGACAAAAATTGAGAAAGGTATGCTGAGATGGTTTGGCCATGTCGAGCGAATGAATGAAGAACGATTGACGAAAAAAGTGTATAAGGCGAGTGTGAATGAAAGTGTTGGAAGGGGTGGACCCAAGCGGATACTTCAAGACCAAATCAGGTACGTCTTAAAAAAAGGCCAGGTCAAGAGTACCCTAAACCGTAGAGCATGTATGAAGAGAATAATGAAAGTGGACGAAGCGAAACAAGTATGTAAGGAGCGTAGCAAGTGGAAAGAATTGGTCTCTGCCTACCCCTACGGGAAAGAGGCGTGATTATATGTATGTATGTTATTTTTCTTTCCAGTTACAATTTTTTCCGGAACAAATTATCAATAGTAAATAGGATTTTGTTAAATTATTCCAGTATGATCTACCATCTTTGGCCACATCAGCATCCACTATCAGGTAGAATAGTAGTTAAGCTCTGGCGTATATAATCTAATATATAAAAATTTATGTTTGTTTACACTGCTATACCGTTCATCAGATTGCACTAACACTTTGTTAACTTATTGCTTGCACTTGCGCAAAGGTTATAGGCATAGTACAATTTGCCAATGGCTTCGTGGCGCAGTGGCTTAGCAAGCCGCGGGTTCGAATCCCGCACGGAACAAGTATTTGTATGGCCTACAAATAATTGTTCCGGGTCTGGATGTTTGTCCTTGTGCAATTTATGTTTGTAAACTGCCTCCACGACACAGGAGAAAATCCTAGTGTGGGGGTAATGGTTTTAAAAAGAAAAAAAAATTAACTTACAATCGGTGGCTTGCCTATAGTACCAACAAATATATTTGAAAGTCATACATCATTCAACTTCAATGAATGTATTATTATCATTCCTAATTAAACAGCATAACTCTTCCAAATTTAAAACGATATTTCGACAGTATTTTTTTCTGTGGCAGCAACGCGTCGGGTTCCAGCTAGTAAGTAATAAAAATGGCTTAGTAATACTTCCTACTGATCCGATCTAATTAACGTAATTTTAATGGTTCTCAGCAATTTGAAATTCGACAATTGTAATCATCATTGTATTTAGCTTTACCAAAAAACTAACTAGATGATATGATGGTATGATTAGATGTAATGATTTCCCATATTTACGCGAACTCTATACATTGTGTAAAACTAATCGCATCTTTTTTAACTTTTTTTAATTTCAGTCATTTTGGACTTGCACTTTACATCACCCCTGGGTGGTCATGGGCGCGATTGTGAGCACAGTAAAGCGCCCAAAACGTTAGGAATCAAAAAACATTAATCAAATGCGATAAAATACGTAAAATTATTATTATTCAATGTTGATGGTATAGCATATAGTATGGTATTTCTTAATAAAATAATATTAGGATAAAGACACAGGTTTAATTATTAATATATTTAGATACCTCATAACCTTCATATTAGTGTCAAAATTAACCGTATGCCAGGCTATCGTCTTCCATTTATAGAAATACTAACTACTGCCAGCGACTCTGCCCGCATGCGAATTAAAGCTTCTTCATGTTCATATCCCAAACCGTGTTAACTTTTATTTCTCTATGGCCAGAAATATTCTTGTATTATTTCAGTCTCTCTCTATAACAAATAATCTACCAGGGTTCATATTCGTTTAGCTGTTTATGCGTCGTTGTATAACAAACATACAAGCATTGAAACCTTTCATATGTTATATATAATATTAGTTAAGCTATACAAAATAGTTAGAAGTAGGTATCTACATCTATCCTCGCTTAGAATCGAAATGCAGATGCGTTGTCACCTCTGAGAGCTAATATAGAATGCCTAGTATCCAGTTAAAAGGATCTCCGGTTCTCTACACTACATATATATATGAACCAAATAGTTGAAACTGTGTTTCTCCAGTTATGAACACCCTATAATTGGTAGAGCTATGCAGCAGCTATACCTATTAGCGTATAGTTGTAGCACGAATGGGTCGGCTCGACCGGGGAAGGACCACGCTCTCTCAGAATACCAGCGTCAAATAGCAGCTTCATGCTGCTGTGTTTCGTATGGTGAGTGTAGAGAACCGGAGACCCTTTTATTGGAAAAGAGGCACTCTATCTTAATCCTCACGTGTGACAACGCATCTGCATTGTGATTCGCAAACGAGGATAAATTTAGATGTCTATGGGCCACAGCAACCACTTACCATCAGGTTGACTGTGTGCTCGTTTGTCACCCTATCCTATAAAAAAAACCCTAACGGACAGATAGAGTGACGACGAGTTTTATAAGCACATGTAAAAAGAAAAACTTTTCTAAAACATTCCAGTTTAAAAATCTGACGTACTCAAGTTATGCGTCAATGTTTTTCAGCCGTCAAAACCAATCGATACTGCCATAATAACTCGTCTCATTCGATAGTTATAGGGTGAGCCGTCATCGACAACGATTCTAGACAATTATAAAATCCATTTCCCGCAGCCGAAGCAAACAAACCTTACGATTTACGATCGATTCCGTATAATTCGAGAAATTTTGAACATTATCGTAACATAACTAATCGAGTTCTGAGTCAGCTACAATAATGCCCATAAAACAATATACGTGTAGAGCGGAATTAATATAAATATTTGGGTCGTAAAGAGCTATGCGCCAACAATGCGGTGAGGCTGACTGTTAGCTCGAATAAATCCATCATTGCTTGCGCGTAAAACAGTACATATTTTGTTACGGGGCTTAAATCAAGAAACGTGCGCGCACGGCTGTGGTGACCACGCTGTAAAGAGCGACGGGACGTGTTAGTTTTTTTTTAAAATATAAGTGTGACAAACGGGCACATAGTCAACCTGATGGTAAATGAATGCTATGGCCCATAAACATAAAACAATACATTTATCCTCGATTAAGGATCAAAACGCAGATGTGTTTTCACCCTTGAGGACTAAGACGGAATGCCTCGTTATCAGTAAAAAGGGTCTCCGGTTCTCTACAGTTACCACATGAAACACAGCAGCATTGAGCTACTATTTTACGCTGGTATTCTGTGAGAACGTGCTATAACCATAGTGTGGCTGCAGTATGACTCTACCACGTGATATATGTAAATGGTTAGTAAGTAAAGTAGTAAGGTGCCAAGCTTAGCATAGTCGTGGTACTGTCAGAGAAACTTGATACTGATATTCAGTACGTGACAGTTAATAAATAAAAATTCATTAAGTACTGACAAAATAAATTATACAATGATATATAAAATACACATATATAAATGGCTAAATACATATACATTACAGACATATTAAAACAAATAAAATAAAAATTACAATTTGATTTTTTTTATAGGAGAGGAGGCAAACGAGCATGCGGCTCACCTGATGGTAAATTACTACCACCGCCCATGAACAACCGCAACACCAGGGGAATTGCAGATGCGTTGCCGGCCTTTTAAAAAGGAGTAGGCTCTTTTCTTGAAGTTCCCTAAGTCGTATCAGTTCGGAAAAATCGCTGGTGGTATATATATTAAAAAGGTAAAATCACAGTAAGAAAAGAGAGGAATGGTAAGACTTTTTATAACATGATAAATTTATGTCCTTCTTCTTTATAAGATCTTAGCAGCCTACTGCTGTAAAAGACCTCTCCAAATATAAAAATATAACATAATCGCAGCGCTTAGCAGACGGATTAGCAAGCACAGTACCAGAAGTCTCGCACTTTCGACGCTGCTTCCAGTCACTGAAATTTAATACTGTCATATAACAGAGTAAACGTGGTCTTTCTGGCCCTACTCAAAGTCGCCACTTACGATACAGTACGGGAATTGGGGTAATGGATTCTGTAACGCCAATATGTATAAAATTTTATTTAAATTGTATAAGAAAAAATATATTTTGACAATATAATAATAGTCGGAGAGCTGGCTACGAAAACGTGAACTGATAAGGTGTAGTAACGAATTATATATATATCCTCTCCTTGGTAGCTTATAAGTACAGAGCGAGGCTCGTCAGAATTCTCTCCCGGGGCGGACTTTACAACTTTGTCGACTTCTGACAGTCTTTAAGCCCCAACCTAGACTTCTGACAATTTTTTTCCTAGATTCCTACAGTTAAAAACTATAACTCTACCAAATTTCAGAACTGCACCTAATCATTTTTTTCTTATTGAAAATTTACGACTTTGACCGCCCACCCACACGTTCCGCCCCGGGAGAGAGTTCTGACGGGCCTCGCTAAGTATGTATGTAAGCTACCAAGGAGAGGTTATATTTTTAACAGTGGTAGAGCCACGCGGCAGCGTTTGCTGTCGCACGGATGGGCCGGCTCGAACCGGGGTGGTACCACGACCTCACAGAAAACCAGCGTGAAGTAGAGGTTTACCTCTGCGTTTCGCTTGGTGAGTGCAGGTGGCCGGAGGCCCTGTTTACTGAAAATGAGGCATTCCATCTTAGTCCTCACGGGTGACAACACATCTACATTTTGATTTGTAATAGAGGATAGATGTAGATGTCTATGGGCCGCAGCAACCACTTACCATCAGGTGGACTGTGTGCTCGTTTGTCACCCTTATTCTATAAAAAAAAAAAAAAAAAAAATAATTCGTTACTACACCTTATCAGTTCACGTTTTCGTAGCCAGCTCTTAGACTATAATACAAACGAATCGATGAATAGAAGTGTGATACAGAATAATAAAATATAACCTATAATTAACATTCAACCATTTGGCAGGTAAATTGTCAACGATATTGTTATTGTGTAATGACGGTGTAAGAATATCCACAACTCCATATCATCCCGTGGATGTCGTAAAAGGCGATAAAGGAAAACAAATCAGGAGATGAGCCGTAGCGTCCCCCTAATAACGATTAAAAATAAAAAAAACTGCGGTTACTAACCCACTTGCCAAGCGTGGCAATTATGGCAAATATTCCCGCTATGAGGCAACCTATGGGAGAGGTCTATGATAGCAGTGGACTATAATAGACTGCAATGGTAACTGTCCTAATTAATTTAAAACCCATGGTTAACTGCATATGTCGGCAGTGTTTACGTGTAGACTGCGTGAGATCCCGGTCGAACAATTCGTCATCGAGAGAATGAATCCCTCAGCGCTCGCACTGCGACGGCTACCAAACGCACAGACCTGCCTCCTTCATTGCTATATATTCTTGATTTGTTTGTTTAATTGTTTTAAATCCACGTATGGCGAGTAATATTTTTGTTTTAACAAGCTTTTGATTTGTAACTTTAGATTTTTACAGTGGTAGAGCCACGCGGCAGCTTTTACTGTCGCACGGATGGGCCGGCTCGAACCGGGGTGGTACCACAACCTCAAAAAAAACCAGCGTGAAGTAGAGATTTACCTCTGCGTTTCGCTTGGTGAGTGCAGGTGGCCGGAGGCCCTTTTTACTGGAAATGAGGCATTCCATCTTAGTCCTCACAGGTGACAACGCATCTACATTTTGAATTGTAATGGAGGATAGACTTAGATGTCTATGGGCCGCAGCAACCACTTACCATCAGGTTGACTGTGTGCTCGTTTGTCACCCTTATCCTATAAAAAAAAACACTTGTATGTCCCAAACACGAAGATGACAAAAAAATTGTCGAAAATGTTATTAGATATGCCTGTTAATATTTTTATTTTTATTTTTAATTTTGTTTTTATATTTAATTGTTAATTACTAATTTGAAACTAGTTTGACATTTTGCTAACTTCTTATTTTGTATGATTTATATATTTTATTCTGTTTCACATACTACCTAATTTCATTTTCTACCGAGTTCAAAAAGGAGACGGTACTCATTTCGACTGTATGTATGTATGTGTTTTATCTTATTACTTTTTTCTGGGTGAACCGATTTTTTTTTATTTGAAAGCTGGTGCCCACGTGGACCACGTGAGAAGGTCCCATATAAATTTGATCAAAGTCTGACCAATACTTTTTAAGTCATTCTTAATAATTTATATTGAAGTCGGTTGGTCGGTTCAAAAATTTTAAATTATTGTATAATTTAATATTTCATTTCGCAAGTAATTTATGGAATTTAAATTTATTTTAAGATAATTGTAATATATTAGCGGTTTGGAATGCGTTCGGATAACCACATCATTATCATCATCATTAATTCATTTTTCCTTCATTGAAACCCTTCACAAGTCCACTGCTGAACACAGGCCTCCCCCAAGGAATGCTACAAAGCACAATCCTGAGTCACCCGCATCCATCGACTTCCTGCATGGTCCCAGGTCGTCACCACATATAGTGGGGGACACCCATTATCATCATCATTACAGCCTATTATAATTAATTCAATGCTATAACAACTTGAAAATAAAAAAACTACTGTTACCAACCCGTTCGCCAAGCGTGACAACTACGACGTATACCCTATATGATACCCCTATGAGGCAATTAGTGGGGGATGCCTATAACCTGCAGTATAGACTTTTATAGGCTGTAATTGATGAATGGATAAGATTTTCTTTAGTTTTCTACGTTTTTTTTATATTTGTACTACATTTCTTAGAAAACAATGTAAATTATAATAAAAAACGTTTACTTTATCTGTATCGCTTATGTGATAAGATCACATAATCACATTTTTCTTGGACTAGACTCAGTACTTCTTACTGTTAAATTTGTTCCTAATTCCCGTAACACAGGTTTGTAAAGACGTTTGCCATACTTGAAGAACTGGATCATGGAGACATTTCGCGACGTATCTATTTAATTTTGTACTCTTCCAACGGAATACATTGATTCAACGAATCACAATACTCAAGCTCGTTGAAGAATGTCGATCGACGTCTGCGCACCGCGAATACATCTACCGACATTCAAACGTTATGTACTTCAGTGTGTACACTATTATGTGTTATCATGAATTTATAACTTTTAATGCAAATAACTAGATTGAATTTCGCACATCAGCCACTACTCTAGCAAAATAAATAGGTATCTAAACAAGAACCTACATATATAAGACGAAATTATGAAGTGCGGACAGAAGATATGATACAAAGAATAATCACATCCCGCAACGTGCATTAAGCAGTGTAGTGAATACTTACTTGAGCCAAAATGTAATAATATTGAGTTTATTTTTCATAGAATAAGGTGACAAACGAGCACACAGTCCTATTTACGAGCACGAATACTGTGGCCCATAGACATCTATATCTACCATCGATTAAGTATCCCTATATTACTCTGGTCGAGCCGATCTATTTGTGCGAGAGGTTTTACATAACAATGCCATCTATTGTTTAGTATTTATAAGTAGGCTAACAAACGTGCACACTTTCCACCTAGTCCATACGTGGCCACGCCTGAGAACTAAGATGGTATGCCTCGTTTCCAGTAAAAAGGGTATCCGGTTCTCTATACTCACCATGCGAAACAAAGCGAGATCCTGCTCCAGTCGAGGCGACCTATTCGTGCTACAACTATAATATAGCTGCATCATGGCTTTACCACGTATATCCAGTAATGATAGGTAAGTAGCCAGCCGTGAAACATCTTTAGGTTGTACTCTGTGTAGCTTTTTTCCTCAGTTTTTAGGGTTCTGTACCTCAAAAGAAAAAAAAACGGAACCCTTACAGGATCACTTTGTTGTCCGTCTGTCTGTCTCACTCAACTCAGAATCTTGAAATTTGGTACGAAGCAACGTTTTATAGCACAGATAAAGAAAAAATTGCGAAAAGCATAAATTTTAGTTACATCATATAATAAAAATATTTTTTATAATTTTAAACTTATATACCTATGGATTTGCTCGGAACCCTCAGTGCGCGAGTCCTACTCGCACTTGGCCGGTTTTTTTTTATTAAAGTGGAACAAACTAGTACACAGTTGTAGTGTTATACTACTTACATTTCATTGTACACTAATTCTCCATTCTGTTTTGATATTCTGCATTCATGTTTTGCATCACTTTATACTATTTCTCCATTCTGTTCTTGATTTTCTGCATTCATGTTTTGCATCACTTTATACTATTTTTCCATTCTGTTTTTGATTCTCTGCATTTATATTTTGCATCACCTTTATTTATATAGGATCCTGTAACGTTTTTACACAATAACATATCATTTTACTGCGTATTTTCACACTATTTAGTACTTTTAAACTAGCTGTCAACGAAGGCTTACCTTTTTTTGGTCTTTTATTGAATTCTCTGTAACTCTACAATTTCAGGCTTCGGTGCGCTGTCGCGCATCAGTTTTTCCTATTTGAATAATATCTCATTTCTTACTTTAAGGTAAAGATTTTCCAATTATATTCCTAAAAACCAAAAATTTTATATTTGATAACCATTGTTTTTGTAGTTGTCATGGTAACTTTTATTCAAATTCGTCTCTGGTTTGATGTTCTTTCTTCATAAATACTTTTTGGCTGTAGGTCATTTACAATAAATTTCCTTTTAATTTAAATAATTTTTCCGTTCTCTCTAGAAAGATATAAAAGCCGAACAATCGGTGAAGAAATTCAGTCTTGCTTCAGTTCTCGTATCGGAAGCATCTTCTAAAGGCCTTATCCCGGGGCCGCTCAGCCCCGGGATCCTGCAAGCCTCTATCCTGCCTGAAGCCACTGGACTCTACGATCCGTTGCTCTGCCTGAAGTCGCCGGATCCTACAAAACGTTGCTCTGCCTGAAGTCGCCGAGATCCCACAAGTCTCTACTCTACCTGGAGTCGCCGGAACCTACAGACCTCTGTTCCGCCCGAAATCACCAGAACCTACAAACCTCTGTCCCGCCTGCAGTCACCGGATCCTGCAGGCCACTGCGCTGTCTGAAGTCGCTGAGGATCCTGCAAGCTCCTGTCTGGGCTGAAGTCGCCGATCCTGCAATCGCCGCATTCACCTGAGGTCGTCCCCTAGAGACGCCCACGCCTACCCACCTACGCCGTGCGTGCTCGTTCCAGGCGCTGAGAGCACGCTTGGGATCTTCGGACTCAGCTACGACATAAATCTTTTTTTTATTACCTTTTTTTAAAAAAAAATAATTTGTAAATCACATCATCCATCCTCACATTCATACTCCATTTTTGATGTATAAAATTGTAAATACTCTTTTAAAAACTTAAATATATTATTGTCTTGGTCTATTGGGTTGTTTTGCTGATCGTAGGTTAGGTTTTCCTTCTCTTTTAATTGTCGCTTCACGACACAGTTCGCCTGATCGTAGACACCTATCTTCGATTTAGTATCAAGATTTACATAAGTTTTCACACCCGAAGACTAAGACGAAATGCTTCGTTGCCAGTAACAATTAGCTATAGTTCTTGATACTTACAATTCGAAGCATAACAGCATTATTTCCGTCATTATCATCATCATCATCATCATTACAGCCCTTCATAAGTCCACTGCTGAAGATAGGCCTCCCCCAAGGAATGGAACAAAGCACAGTCCTCATTCACCTGCATCCATCGAATTCCTGCATGTCTTACCAGGTCGTCACTCCATTTAGTGGGGGGCTCGCCCTACACCTTATTTGTGTATAATATGTGTATTTTACACTGGTATTCTTTAAGAGATAGGCCTTCTCCCTATAGATAAAGTTGACCGCCCGAACTTGTTCGGGGCCGGCTGAAAATCAGCGCTGCAAGCTCGCGGCTTATGCTGAGACGGTCCCTTCCACCACTTCATCATAGCACACCATTTTTTTAATGGACGCACTTTTCTTTATTCTAATTTTTGTTTGTTTGTTTGTTTATAAGTCACTTGGTTTATTTTTAATTGTAATTTGTCATGTGTGTAGAAGATGTAAGTGTTGGAATAAATGTCTTTATGTCTTATGTCTTTATGTCTCCAGTAAGGCGATTTAATATTCAAAACTAAACACAAGTATTTTATCTAGTTTACTGCGGTAAATGACAGATACTGCCCGTGCCGGTTGTTCTGACGTCTGCGGTACAATCGTACTTGCAAATAAATATAAACTCATTTTTGTTGATAATGAATTGCGTTTAATGTGCAACTGTGTTTGATTGCGGTCGTAAATACCCGTTTGTCTGTCCGCCGGTAATTATTTTCATAATTATGCCTAGAACGGAAAGCTTACGCTGTTTTTGGTATTTTAAAACCGTAGTACGCAACTGTAATTGACTTTTATTGGAATTGAAATTATCGTACATACACGATTGTTTTTGTTGCGTAATAATTGTCGTTAACAACGGGATTGAACGGGTTCTTTGATGTGAATTAATTATCGGGATTTGAAGTTATTCTGTTGGATTATTGCAGTTGAAAATAATAATCTGTCCTCCAGACCGAATTTCGACCACATTTTCTATTATAGTGCCCGAGTGTATGCAAGCACAGGTGCACACTCTATTCCCTAACACATAGTCCGATGGGACGGTAACCCGATACGACCGGAGATAGATCAGACGCAGGACCAACGGCTTTACGTGCTATCCGAAGCACAGGAGTAGAAACCGCCAACTTCCTGACTCCAGGTTGCTGTTGAGAGTTTCTAAACAAAGAAACTTAATAACAGATTTTTTGACCCGACCCGGGATTCGAACATGATCAGCCGCGTTTACGACCACTAGACGACAAAGCAGTCAAATGCAGTTAAAGTCGTTGTCAATAAATATAGCAATATATATTAAGCTGCATTTATGTTTATGTTATGCCTTGGTACTGCTGCAATCCTAAGTAACATACTGAATACGTTTCATTCTATACTAAGCCCAGAGTTCGCTGGGCGCAATCACAGGAAGTTTCTTAGTCAAAGACTGACTAATTAATCAATTTATTTAATGAAAAATGTCCTCTGCATAGTCCAACGAAGTGCTAGCAAGTGGGAGATTTATTGGAATATTGCTAATTGACAAAAATCTTTAAAAACTACGAATTTATAACAGTTTAACTGGCTGATTGATTTTCTTGAAAACATAGAAAATATTTGAATTTGAAGGGATTAAGTATGGCTTATTTAAAATTTATATTAATTTGTAACAGTTTTCAAAATATGAAATAAAGAATTTAGTATATTATCTATTTGTCATTTTTTTAGGCCGAAATAGATAAGCGGGTGGTACCTACCTAGACGGATTCCTAGGCAGAATAGAACCACCTAGGAAAAATACATCTAGACTTAAACGATTGTTCGGTCTGCTAGCTTAAATAGAAAACAATAAATACTAACTCAAAGCCAAGTTTCGTTCAAAAGTTCGGTATCTAATGCGCGAAAGAATTGTTCGAAAATCGAACAAAACCAAGATGGCGTCATTAGAAATAACACAATAGCAAACAAACTCTTTTAACGAGCTAACGCTCGATAGCTGCATCATCGTTAAAGCTATAAACGCGAAATGGCCGCAAACCGGCCGCTTGACAATAGCAAAATTCATTATAACGACATCGCTGCAAATGATAACCTCATTTGTAAACGACTGGGGATGAATCAAACGCGCATTAAAGCATTGTCATGCGAGGAGAATTATTGTGACGTCTCGCGTTACTAGCACTTCGATGCCACTAGTGTCTGCGGAATAGGGGACGTGTAGAGACGATTTTTTAAATTAAAATGTGTATTTAAAGATATGCTAGAATAAAATAAATAAACATTAAAAAAATAAACGCTTATTTATAAAATAGTTTTAAATATTACCGAACGTATTTTAACGTATATTTTAAAAATTGTCTCAAATCAAAAAGTTCTTGAATTTTAAGCAAAGTAGTAAAAACGTATATGATAAATAACAACAACATTTTTATATTCATAATTAATATGATGTTTTAATATTTTTGGTAAGTTATTGTTGTACTCATGTGACATTCTATAAAAAAAAAACATTCGGATCCGATCGGACAGGGTGATTTCACGAGTACATATCACAATACTCCCCTACACAGTTTCATATACTTAAGAAACTGTGTAGGGGACCGCCTTACGTCTTACGATAGAGGGAAACCGAAACGGGAGATGGGTAGAAACAGCTTTCTGTTAACACTAAACATAATATAAAACTAAAGTTGCCAACCTGCCTGCCAAGCATAGCAACTATGGGAAAATCCCTCTGAGGCAATCTATGGGGGAAGCCTATGTTCACACACCTTATGCGTTCACACATACAGTGTATTCCGGTCCTTACTCTGTACTCAATACCGAATAAGTATATTTACCTTGTTTAAACAATATTAGATCGACTCCACTTCATCCGAAACCCGCAAATTTTGCATTATCGCCAGCCAGTATGACAGCATCGTGATATATACTCCGACGTATTATAAAAGCAATAAATAAATAAATTTTGGGAAATTTAGAACGCCACCGATTTTATTGAGCAGATAATATAATGAACGACGCTTTGTCGCATCGCCATTTTGAATGCGATGCCATTGTTTTCGTCGTTATTAGTGCTGAGCGTTGATTTTCATGTTTTAGCGAATTTTCGCTTTATTTAACTAATTTAATTATTCGGTGTTATAAAATCACAGTGAAGTAGAGAAAAATTAAATATATTTCTAATATGAACCCTTTCTGGATATTATCATTAGTAGTAAATTTCTTAGTCCATTCAAGTTGTTTTAGGTATTTCAAAATACAGATATATTAAATCATATAAATTTTGAATGGTTACTATGAAAAAAAGTAAATTTAATAAATGGATAACCCGTCCTCAAGATAGCCTTGTTGGCACGACCCACTGAACGTTCAGATCCGATGGATACAAGTAGCTCCGCGACCGTGCTTTGATAAATTTTAATACTAAACGCATTGTGTATATTGATGTAATTATATATGTATGTATGTGTGTCACACACATATGTATATGTATAAGTATGTATAATATGTACGAGTGTATGTATATTTCTTTGTAACCGCCTTCGTAGTTCTATCACTGTCCTTAGGATGACTGGCAGAGTATGCTTTTAGCATTAAGTCCGCCTTTTGTTCCTTTACTTAATATGTAAGGTTTAATAAAGTTTAAATGAATAAATAAATGATCTACACAACAACCTTGGGGCAGTGATAACAATACGAAGCTACATAGAATAAGAAAAAAACTATATCAAAACAATACATAAATAAATGAAACACCTTCAATACATACATACCCACAAACACAAATATATTTATTATATGACATATAACAGTGGTAGAGCCACGCGTCAGCTTTTACTGTCCCACGGATGGGCCGGCTCGAACCGGCGTGGTACCACGACCTCACAGAAAACCAGCGTGAAGTAGAGGTTTACCTCTGCGTTTCGCTTGGTGAGTGCAGGTGGCCGGAGGCCCTTTTTACTGGAAATGAGGCATTCCATCTTAGTCCTCACGGGTGACAACGCATCTACATTTTGATTTGTAATAGAGGATAGATCTAGATGTCTATGGGCCGCAGCAACCACTTACCATCAGGTCGACTGTGTGCTCGTTTGTCACCCTTCTCCTATAAAAAAAATGATATACTGATACTGATATATAATATAATATACGGATTTAACGAGGATAAAACAATTGTAATAATGATTGAGTGTTGCATAAGATGCGTAAATACTGTATAATAATGAAAATAATGTATTACTTGTATAAATTAAAGACATAGGTAGACTACGTAATGCCTTAAAACCGTAAATAATGTTAACATAATCGTATTTAGATAAACAAAGGCAAAATATTTTTTTAAAGTCTCTATATTTTATAGTCTCTGAATAGCGTGCATAATTTTATTATTAATTAAATTTAGGACATCTAAGTAAACACAAATAATGGTAATTAGGTTATTGGAATAAATGACTATAACTATGACCATGACCTGCGTAAAATAGCAGCTTAATGCTGCTGTGTTCCGTATGGTTTTTGTACGTGGTAGAGCCACGTTGCAGCTATATTAGTAGTATATTTGTAGCACGAATGGGTCGGCTCGACCGGGGAAGGACCACGCTCTCACAGAATACCAGCGTCAAATAGCAGCTTAACACTGCTGTGTTTCGTATGGTGAGTGTAGAGAACCGAAGACCCTTTTTACTGGAAACGACATTTTATCTTGTTCCTCAGGGACGACAATGCATCTGCATTTTTATTCTTAATTGAGGATATAGATAGATGTCTATGCGCCACAGCAACCACTTACCATCAGGTGGACTGTGTGCTCGTTTGTCACCCTTATTCTATAAAGAAGGTTGCTGCCAGGATCCTCACTACCTCATCCTGCAGCAGCATTGAGCTGCTATTTTACGCTGGTATTCTGTGAGAGCGTGGTCCTTCCCTGGTCGGGTCGACCCATTCGTTCTACAACCATAATAGGGTTTTAGCTTGGCCCTACCTCGTATAAGTAATTTTCATCATTGAAGCGCGTTTTTATATTATAAGCAACATCCGTTGTCAACACCGTTGTTTTCGGAAATGGTTGCGTTGCTGACATCAAGATGGCGTACTTTTTATAAATGTCGTAACGTTGAATTGCGGTATCACCTCAACATTGTGGCAAGTTATTTTTAGACGAAAACTAGTATTAGTATGAATGGAATATACTTTATGGTAGACCAAAATACATATGAGAGAGAAAAAAAAAACATAAATTTAAAGGTACAAGCGGCGGCCTTATCGCTTAGAAGCGATCTCTACCAGGCAACCATTGCAGAGGATAAAATGACCTGTGAGAGAGGGTAAGGATGTACATAGGTTGTTGGAAAATACACACGTCATAAAACAATATAATAAATAAATAAATTTTAAATACAAAAATATAGACATACATATACGAGAGACAGAAAGGATTAAACAAGTAAGTGAAGTCAAAGCCTTAACGTAAGGAAAAGTGAGTAGGTTTTTATTTTAGAGGAATGATTATTTAAGGAGGAAAGAAGTGAGCTTTGACACGTTTTTTAAACTTTTCAATAGACTGCGCACTTCTAATGTGCAGCGGTAGGGAGTTCCAGTCTAACAGCTTCAATAGAAAAGGATTTAGAATAGAAGTTAGGAGATGGAATTTTTAGGGTGAGGTTTTTATCAGAGTGAAGAGAGCAACAGTGAGATTCACCAAGAAACTCAAACCGCTCTTTAAGGTAAGTGGGATTGAATAGAATACGGTATAAAAGAGAAAGAATATGAGTATTCCTGCGGATGGATCGGGAGACACTTGAGGTTTTCGCTATATTCGAAGATATGGTCATATTTTCGAAGTCCAAATATGAACCGCATGCAAAGGTTCCGAATGCGGTCAAGTTTATAAAGCAACTCGGTAAAAGAAGTGATTGTGCAAGAGCAATTGGTAGTAAAATTGGTAGGAAATTACTTGATCTATGGAGAGATCCGACCGACGCAAACACCCTCCTACTCAACTCGCTTACCTGCGGAGCCCAAGATAAATATTTGTCATTAGATTTTTAACGGTGTCACTATATACCACAGGTGTACCATCAGAAATAATACCAGGTAGGGAAGAAAAATCAATAAAAGTAACCAATTTTTGACTGCCTATAATTATTGCTTTTGTTTTTGATGGATTTACTTTACCGTATAGACTTACTCCAATCTCCAATTAAGTCAAGATCTTTGTTTAATAAGCCTAAGTATTTAGCATGCACATATACTTGGAGATCATTTGCATACAGGTGGTAGAAGAGAAGATAACACGCCTCCTTGCGGTACATGACATTAATCGTACAACGGTTGGAGAACGAGTCATCTATACGTGTCCGTTGGTGGCGTCCAAACAAGTAACTACGAAGGTAGTCAATCACTTCAGGAGATATGTTAAGAGAAGCTAAGATAGCTAACAGTTGATCAAAATCCACATTGTTAAATGCATTGCTAAAGTCAAGTAATATCAACGCTGTTACGTGCTGTTTATCCATACAAGACGAATATCCTCTGTAATCTTGACTAAGGCAGCAGTCGTACTATTGATAATGGGTCCCATCCGAGCCAATGATATAAATGTATCCATCACGTGTCCAACACTTAGTAATTCCAAACTGCTTCCGAGCTTCCAGAAATACAGCATGCCGAGACTTTTTCAAACACTCAGACTGAGTAATGCCAGTGCCTTTGAATTTAGTTTTTGTAAACCACACTATGTTACAGACTACCAGTTCAACGAACTTCAGAACAATGGCCTGGGTCTGTCGTCAGTAGGACGGCCCAGGCGATAACTGGCCTTGATGCTGGAACTAGAAAAATTTGACAGGTCCAAGTGCTCAGCAATTAATGAAGTGACGCGCGCAGTAAGGTCTTCCGTCTTAGCCTCTGGTATGCCATGCAAGAGTAGCATCTTCCGCCTTTTCCGCATTTCCTGGCGATCCATTTCCAACCTTAAAACTCCATTTGCTGCTGCAAAGTATTTAATGTGGCCACAATAAAAGTTTTGAAATACTCGAAGTCAGCAGCGATCGAAGAGGTGATAGCAGAGCGTGTAAAAGATCTCATAGCGGGTTTAGACTCTCGCCTCGCGCCTCGCCTCGTACCTCGCCTCGCAGCTCGCGTGTTGTTGCGAGGTAACGAGTGCCTGTTTACACTGTCGCAATGCGTTCAGCTTCAGTTTGCGTTGAACCAGCAACGATGAAAAACGTCGAAATAGTAGCGGCATCAACTCTTGCCTTAATAAGTATATATCGATGATTGACCATTTTAAAAAGAAGGAAATTAAAAAAAAAATACGTCGTTGAGGAAAAATATGGCGGATGATATCGATTTATTGAAGCAGAACCTTTTCAGTTTCATAATTTTATATAAATTTCTAGTACCTATTGTGCAACATTAGATAATATTATTTTATTAAAATTGCAATTTTAAAACAAAAGCAATTCGAATGTTATTATGGAAGGACGACTTAAACCAACTGAAACAAGAGCGCAAAAGTAAACAGCACGCTCACGTACCTCGCGAGGCCCTTTGCCTCGTGCCCAAAAAACCGCCAACGACGCGAGCGCCGCGAGTGGCGAGGCGAGCTGCGAGGCGAGCCACGAGCTAGCGTTTACACTCGCACCTCGTGGCTCGCCTCGCGACTCGCCTCACCTCTCGCGCGAGAGTGTAAACGGGGGGTCAGACATTGCAAAAAATGATTGCTTCAATGATTATGTCACTTTTAAGTGGATAATGAAATAAATTGAAATTATCACAAGGATTTCTTTTGTTGGTAGGCAGTGTCACTCACATGTACATAATTTACAATAAAAATTTAAATAAATCGAATAAATACTATAATTTTAATTAAAAAGAAATAGAACGATATAAAATACGTGTTGCTTTTTACGTCTACCCTCACGAAAAACAAGATTGGTAATTATAATTGAAAAAAGTAAGTGGGAACAACTCAAAATAATAAAAATATGTTTAAATAAAAAATATTTAACTATGTAAAAAAGAGGGAAGGAAAAATACTATCTATACATAATATAATAACTTTATATCACTGTCATCTACCCAATTCTCATCAACGTGTTTTTATAAGTCTCACGACACTAACATCACATATTCATACTGAAAGTAAATTGCGTATCGCCCAAAAATATAACTACATACGCAACCCAAAACCCTATTTACCAAGTAATTACGATAACCCATCAGCGAAATTAATTTTACATTATCAATGCTAACCACCGTCGTTCATCATGAACGTGCAAAACGCTGACTGCGCCCAAGTTAGCCGGGAAAACTTTTCACCCGGACACCTTGAGGCCATTAAGGCCTTAATGACTGCCTGTAAATTGGCCATAACTCAGACCAGGCCGTAAATAACCGCCCGCTAGTGATAAGGGCTCTGCTGACTTGTCGCTCGTCCCAATGTGTCTATCTTAGTTTAACATGTGGGACGATTTATGTTGGGGCACATTTATATTGTCAAGTGGTCGGCTTGTTTATTTCTAGTAACGCCACTGGATACGCTTGTTGTGCTAATGGAGTTCTTGGCGGCTCTACTGCATGGTTCCGGACTGGGATAATATATCAGTTGTGATTGTGTATCAACGACTTGCTTCGTTCATTAGAGATCCGTTGCCTTAGAAGAAAACAACCCTTATAATTTCGTTCAGTTTTCAGTCTTCTATTCAGTCACAGTACTCTATAACATATTATTAGATATTTGATGAGTATTGTATATATATTTATTGTATATATATTTATTGTATATATATTTCTTCTTATATATGAGAGCCGTGGTAGCTCAGATGGTTAGCGCTCGCTGTAAGCTTCACAGTACTCGAGCAACACGGGTTCGATCCCCGTCGGCACCAATGAAATTGTTAATTGCAATTTTAAGTGCTGATTTATCAAGTGCTTGGCGGTGAAGGAAAACATCGTGAGAAAACCTGCATTTCTGAGAAATAAGAAAAAAAAACAAATATTTCGAAGACACGTGAAGTTCGCCAACACGCATTGGGGCAGCGCGGCGGACATTTCCTTGCCTTAAAACCCTCTCAGAAATGAGAGGAGGCCTGTGCTCAGCAGTGTGACCTTAATAGGCTGGAACTATACTAACTTTTATATTTCTTTTTTGGATATAGGTACAAATTTGTTAACATTTAAATAAAATAATGTAAGTAAACAAACTTGCGGAATTACTTTAAGGCTAATACACATGTTCGGCCTTTCCTTATCAAACAGGTCTTTGGTAATGACTATTAGGTTGCAATAAACCTTAGGTTAGCTAAGAACTCGTCATGATTTTATAATACGCAGGTAATCGAGTTCCATTCTCCTGTGCAGGAGTGAAATCTGACAACACGCATTGATGCAACGCAGTTGACTAATAGTTCAATATCATCAGATTTCATGTGTTTTTTTTTCTTTTTTTTGGGTGGAACCCTGATTTTGTTTTTCAAAAAAAATTGCCTAAGTTACTCCTTATAACATCTGCCAGTGAAAGTCCCGTTAAATCGGTCCAGCCATTCCGGTGATTAGCCGGAACAAACAGTCAGACAGACAGACAACATTTTTAAAACTTGTGTTCTTGTTATAATTATCGTATGGTAATACCCATGCTTATGAATTAATAAATGTTTGATTGATTGATTGATTGATCGTATATACTTTCATATGCATTTAGTAAAAGCCTGTTATTTTGAAATTCCAAACAGACACTTGAATTTTATTTATTGGTATAGATTGACGGCTCCGTGGCGCAGTGGCTTAGCAATCAGTTGTTGCGCTGGGGGCCGCGGGTTCGATTCCCGCACGGAACAAATAATTGTTCCGGGTCTGGATGTTTGTCCTTGTGCAATTTATGTTTGTAAACTGCCTCCACGACACAGGAGAAAATCCTAGGGGTAACGTTTTATTTTAATAAAAAAAAAGATTAAGAATATTAGACTTTTTAAAAAAATACAAGCGGGCTTCAAAGAATTAAAAATATAATTTCCATGTACTAGCTCTTGTAAGCATAGTAACAGACAAATACCTAATTAAAAATTGATCACTGAAACATTCATAATATTTTTATAAAAGTTTCTACCTACTAGCGACATCTATTAACCATTGCTGGAACGTACAAAACTTCCATTAAATTTCGGTCGCTATATGGCTGACGAACTTTGATTACGTTACTGATTTCACTTTAAAACACTATTACCAAATATAACGATGAAGATGTTTATTTCATAAACTTAAATAGCACTATAATTTGCACTGTGGATGGTATTATATTCTGCTTATTTCGTGTTTAGTTCTAAAACTTCACATCGCGACAAAAGTTACGATACCATCCACACCAACTGGATGCTTGACGGTCCACCACTGTGGGTTTTACTAGCAGTTTTCTTCCTCGTACAACCTTTTTGTGGAATCGTTTACCATCGGCAATTTTCTGGACCGATACGACTTAGAAACCTTCAAGGAACAAGCTTACTCCTTTTTAAAGGCCGGCATCGCACCAGCAAAACCAAGGGTATTGCATTTTTTCATGGGCAGCATAGTCAACACTTACCATCAGGTAAGGCGCATGCTCGTTTACCGCCTCTTCTATATAAAGAAACTTCTTATTTCATGATAAATGTGATGTACTTACTGACAATCGATAGGGAAGGAAGATTATCAAGCTTTTCACTCTACCGTGTCTCAAGGCACAGCCTCTTACTGGCAAAGACAGTGCTAGACTAACTAGATAGAGTGAACACCTATTGAAATGTGTGTGTGGATGGATGTAACATGTAAGTATGCATCAGGTCAGGAGATACATGTGTTTAGCAGTAGACTTCTGATAAGCTACAATGGTGGTGATGGTTGCAATATGATTAAATCCGTTTCGACGGCGTGCTTAATACACTGAATAAAATAAATGTATTATGTTACTGCCCCGTTTGTTTAGTGGTCGTAAACGCGGCTGCTGATCATTTCTCTCCTCTTCCTCGGGTTTGAATTCCGGGTTAGGCCAAAAATCAATTATTGAATTTTTCCTGTCTAGTAGTAGGCCGGTGTTAGAAAGTTGGCGGTATTCCACGCCCGTGCCTCGAAAAGCACGTAAACCCGGCGTTCGTCCTGCGCCTGATCTTTTTTCGAATCTGTTCATGTCGGTTTGCCGTCCTATCAGACTGTGAAAGTGACAGAAATTCGACCTAAGGGGCATTAACGTTTAAATGCATAATACTTATGACCTATATATATATATATATATATATATATATATATATATATATATATATATATATATATATATATATATATATATATATATATATATAGGTCATAAGTATTGTCACACAGTAAAAACTTTTCTTTTAGAATGGTGGCCACAAAAAAGTTTATTGAATTCGAATTTCGAATTATTCATAAAAATAAAACTGTATACTTTTTAGACTTTTACTCATTTTTTAATATGGAGTGGACGCTTAAAGAAGACCGTGTTGCAGTTATTGCGTTGCAACGTTGCGGTTACGCGCCAATTGAAATTTTTGACATACTGAAAAATTTGAATATAACCAAAAGATTCGTTTATCGTACCAACAAACGATACAATGAAGGCTCTAGTGTAGATGACAGGTCAAGAAGTGGTCGCCCTCGGTCTGTAAGGACTCCAGCAGTGATAAAAGCTGTGAAGGCGCAAATTCAAAGAAATCCCAAACGTAAGCCGAAACTGTTGGCCCTTCAGATGGAGTTAAGCAGAACCACAGTGAAAAGGGTGTTAAATGAAGACTTGGGGCTTCGGGCATATCGAAGAAATACAGGACATCGTTTGAATGCTCGTCTAATGGACCTGAGACTGAAGAGATGCCGCGCTTTGTTGAAGCGGTACGCGGGAAAAAATATCGGGAAATTCTTTTTCGGATGAAAAAATTTTTACCGTAGAAGAGAGCTACAACAAACAAAATGATAAGGTGTACGCATACAGTAGTGAAGAAGCGAGCAACCGTATTCCGCGTGTCCAACGAGGTCATTTTCCATCTGCACTCATGGTATGGTTGGGAGTTTCTTATTGGGGCTTAACAGAGGTACATTTTTGTGAGAAAGGTGTAAAAACGAATGCAGTTGTGTATCAAAATATAGTCCTGACGAACCTTGTGGAACCTGTTTCTCATACCATGTTCAATAACAGGCACTGGGTATTCCAACAAGTTCGGCGCCAGCTCATATAGCGAAGAGCACACAAGACTCGCTGGCGGCGCGTGAAATCTAATTCATCCGTCACGAAGACTGGCCCTCCTCCAGTCCAGATTTGAATCCGTTAGATTACAAGATATGGCAACACTTGGAGGAAAAGGCGTGCTCAAAGCCTCATCCTAATTTGGAGTCACTCAAGACATCCTTGATTAAGGCAGCCGCCGATATTGACATGGACCTCGTTCATGCTGCCATAGACGACTGGCCGCGCAGATTGAAGGTCTGTATTCAAAATCACGGAGGTCATTTTGAATAAACTTTAGTGTCATAAGAATCTATGTTTTGCTAAGTTCATTTTGGTATATAAATGGTTACATAATGAATAAACTTGTTTCAATTATTTTATATTAAACATGTGACAGAATTTATGACCTTACTAGGTATATATAATAAATATATACTATTTAAAACTTGAATATATACAGACTGCTCCTGGTTGTTATGTTATATGCTAAAAATGTACGATACTAAATACGAGTCGTGTGAACAGGCTCAGAGTACCTCTTTATGGCACACACTAAGTAAGTTTGAGCCCGGGGGCTCTAATGCGTGTTTACTCTGCAATAGCAATACTCGGCGTATCTTTTTTTCTTTTTAAAAAACGTTACCCACACACTAGGATTTTCTCCTGTATCGTGGAGGCAGTTTACAAACACAAATTGCACAAGGACAGTGGTAGAGCTAAGCGGTGGCTTTTGCTGTCGCTCGGATGGGCCAGCTCGAACCGGGGTGGTACCACGACCTCTCAAAATACCAGCGTGAAGTAGAGGTTTACCTCTGCGTTGCGCTTGGTGAGTGCAGGTGGCCGGAGGCCCAATTCCCCCCCCCCCCCATCAACATGGTAGTGGAATTAAATAAAAGACTACCCCAGGAGGGTACCAGCACCCCTGGAGAATCCCTCGCTGAGCATCCACGACCAAACTACTCCACTCCTGGGCGTGGGTGCTCAGGCTGCCCCGCGTATTCTGGGGGGGGGCGAAATTCCGCTCAAGCCGAAATCTGCTCGGGGCAGGCGGAGCAAGAAGACAAAGGCAACCCCTGCCACGCTTACTGTGGATTTCTGCAATATCAGGGGACTTCATTCAAACCTTAACGCCGTCCACTACCATCTGGAGATAGCTAAGCCGGCCTTGCTCTTTCTTACCGAGACACAGGTGTCCTCTCCGGCTGATACTTCGTATCTCTCCTGCCCGGGGTACAAATTAGAACACTCGTTTGTGCCCCGGGCTGGAGTTTGCATGTATGTCAGAGAGGACATCTGTTTTCGACGCCTCGGCAGCCTTGAAGGTACGGACCTGTCCATCCTATGGCTGCGCGTAGACAGCGACGACCATCCCCGCGTCTACGGGTGCCTCTATAGGTCCCATAGCGGTAATGCCGACACAGACCGACTCATAGACCACGTCCAAATGGCTGCAGACTCCGTGCTACAACAGGTCCCATCCGCAGAGATCGTGATACTTGGTGATTTCAACGCCCACCACGCTGAATGGCTTGGTTCTCGTTTAACCGATCATGCGGGTAGATCTGTCTATGACTTTGCTTTGGCATATGGTCTAACACAACTGGTTACTTCGCCTACGCGGATCCCAGATGTGGAAGACCATGTACCTTCCCTGTTGGACCTTCTGCTGACCTCTCATCCGGACGGATATCAGGTCTCCGTCGATGCCCCTCTGGGCTCTTCGGACCATTGTCTGATCCGGAGTACGTTGCCACTCACGCTCCAATCGCAGTTGCGATCTACAGCTTGCCGCCGTGTTTGGCACTATAGGTCAGCTGATTGGGACGGGATGCGGTCTTTTTTTGTATCCTACTCTTGGGGGCGGGTTTGCTTCTCGCCGGAAGATCCCAGCGTTGTTGCCGATTCTGTTGCTGATGTGGTACTTCAGGGTATGGAACTTTTTATTCCATCTTCTGTGGTGCCCATCGGAGGCAGATCCCAGCCATGGTTTGGTCGCTCCTGTAAAATAGCATCACGCTATAAGCAGCAGTGCTACCAGGCCTGGGCTGACGCATCAACGTCTCGGGATGTAAACACCAGCGCATTAAAAAAGAAGTATAATTCCGCCTCCAGGTCCTTCAAAAGCGTCATTGCCAAGGCAAGGTCTGAGCACATCGGCAGAATTGGCGAGAAGCTAGTTCGCCTTCCTTCGGGAACCCGTGCATTCTGGTCTCTCGCCAAGGCTGTCCAAGGGAACTTCTGTCAGCCATCTCTTCCATCTCTGCACAGAGAGGACGACTCACTGGCCCATGCCGCAAAGGAGAAAGCCGATCTGTTGAGCTCTCTTTTTGCGTCCAACTCGACTCTAGATGACGGGGGGAACACACCGCCGACCATCCCGCGATGTGAGTGCTCCATGCCGGATGTGCGATTTACACAGCGCTCTTCTCCCTGGACGTCAGCAAGTCGAGTGGGCCCGATGGAGTCCCGCCCATTGTGCTGAAGACGTGTGTTTCGGAGTTGGCACCGGTTTTAACGCGTCTTTTCCGGTACTCCTACTCCCAAGGCGTAGTCCCGAACTCATGGAAGACAGCTTTGGTGCACCCGATCCCTAAAAAAGGCGACCGCTCAGACCCGTCCAACTACAGGCCTATCGCCATCACCTCCTTGTTCTCCAAAATAATGGAAGCCATTATAAACTGCCAGCTCATGAGGTACCTTGAGGATCACCAGCTGATTAGTGACCGCCAGTACGGTTTTCGTCGGGGTCGATCAGCTGGTGATCTTCTAGTCTACTTAACTCATAGATGGGCGGAGGCAGTAGAGTCCAAGGGGGAGGCGTTAGCCGTTAGTTTGGACGTAGCGAAGGCCTTTGATCGGGTCTGGCACAAAGCGCTTCTTTCGAAGCTTCCTTCCTATGGGCTTCCCGAGAAATTGTGCAAATGGATCACCAGTTTCCTTGCTGATCGGAGCATTAAGGTCGTAGTAGACGGTGAATGCTCTGATTTCAAGCCTATCAACGCTGGTGTTCCACAAGGCTGCGTGCTATCACCAACGCTGTTTCTCCTGCATATCAATGATATGTTGCTAACTGGCAGCATTCATTGCCTTGCGGACGACAGCACTGGTGATGCCGTATATACCGGCCGTGCCAATATTTCTCGCGAAAACGTCGCCGAGTACCGGGACAAACTTGTGTCTGAAGTCGAGTCTTTGCTTAACAAAGTCTCGGATTGGGGGCGACTAAATCTAGTCCAGTTCAATCCCCAGAAGACACAAGTTTGCGCGTTTACCGCTAAAAAGAACCCCTTTGTCGTATCTCCTCAGTTTCAAGGCACTCCCCTTACTGCCTCAGCCAGTATCGGAATCCTTGGCGTCGACATATCGAATAGTGTGCAGTTTCGTGGTCACTTGGAAGGGAAGGCCAAATTGGCCTCTAAAAAGCTTGGCGTGCTCAGCAAAGCGAGACAGTATTTCATGCCGGCACATCGCTTGCAACTTTACAAAGCGCAAGTTCGGCCCCACATGGAATACTGTTCTCATCTCTGGGCCGGGGCACCCCAGTGCCAGCTCCTTCCACTTGACCGCATCCAGCGCAGAGCGGTTCGAATCGTCGACGACCGAGTTATTTCTGATCGGCTCGATACACTGGCACTGCGTAAAGATGTTGCATCTCTTTGCGTATTTTATCGCATTTATCACGGGGAGTGCTCTGAGGAATTGTTCGGACTAATTCCAGCCGCTCAATTTCACCATAGCACATCGCGACAAAACTCGCGTTACCATCCATACCATCTGGATGATTGGCGGTCCACGACTGTGCGATTTAGAAGAAGTTTTCTCCCTCGCACGACTTCCTTGTGGAATCAATTACCACCAGCGAATTTTCCGGACCGATACGACTTAGGAACCTTCAAGAAAAGAGCTTACACCTTTCTAAAAGGTCGGCAACGCATCTGCAATTCCCCTGGTGTTGCGGTTGTTCATGGGCGGCGGTAGTCACTTACCATCAGGTGAGCCGCATGCTCGTTTGCCCCCTATTCTATAAAAAAAAAAAAAAAAAAAACAAACATCCAGACCCGGAACCATCATTTGTAGGCCATACAAATACTTATTTCGTGCGGAATTCGAACCCGCGGCTCACAGCGCAGCAACGCATTGCTAAGGCACTGCGCCACGGAGCCGTCGATTTCGTCGAAAAATTTAAGCCGCATTTAATAAAGCTAACACATATTCGTTCACCGCTCCAAACGTTAACTGTCATTATAAGGGGACGATGAGATGAAACAAAGCACGGCCCTTCTGTTATGTATATATTTAAGTATAAAAACAAACAATTATCGAGTCCGCCCGCAGCTCGGCGGCGAAATTAGCAATTACTTAGGCGAAATCTTCCCGACCGCGCCATTATCTCGACTCCACTCGTAACTTCACAGCTAACTGTTATTGCCATCATTCCCGCTTGATTTAAACAAGACGTTACGCTACAGTCTCTGGCTCGTCAGAGAAGCCCACGATCTACGAAGTCAGATAACGAAATGATGAAAGCGAAAAATTACTTTCAATAAGTACTAATTATAATCTATATTGAAAATTAAAAATCTGTTCCGGTCTGTTCTAGCCTGTTCTGACGATAGCGACGTTTCATAGCCATGAAGAAAAATTGCTGCTTCATTTTTAAGTTGTGCGTGGACAGCGGTTAACAAATGCCATCAAGTGAGCCGCACGCACGTTTTCTATAAAACAAGCAAAGTAAGCAATGATGACAGGAGACGGGCAGCAGCATTTTCCTGATAACAACTTAAAAAAATTAAAAACCGCGGTTGCTAGCTCGCCTGCCAAGCGTTGTCTACTATATTAAATATCCTCCTATGAGATAATCTATGGGGGGAGAGGGCTACGTTCAGCACTAGACTTTTAGCACTAGACTTTTAACAGGCTGTAATGAGTGAATTCATAAATAAAACGATGGTGAGTGGCTTCTACAGCCAATGGTTATCAGCCACTAACTTGAGAAGTAAGATGATTCCTTTTTTATAAGAGAAGGTTTTTGGTGAGTGTAGGGAACCGGAGACCTTTTTTACTGGAAAAGAGGCATTCCATCATAGTCCTCACGGCTGACAACGCATCTGCATTTTGATTCGCAAACGAGGATAGATGTAGATGTCTATGGGCCACAGCAACCACTTACCATCAGGTGGACTGTGTGCTCGTTTGTCACCCTATCCTATAAAAAAAAGAAAAAGGCATACAAGCATGTGGTTAACCTGATAGTAAGTGACTACAGTGATTCACAGGTGCGTTGCCAGCCTTAAAAAAGGGTACACTCTGTTCTTGAAGGTCGTGAAATGCTTCACAACTAGAAATTGTACTAGCTCATAAAACTAGCAGAGTCGCTGGCAGATCTGACTAAAGACCAACTTCTTTTCGTCCAACTTGGTTACAGTATGGTACTTGGCTACGGTATTTTTTTAATTGTATGGTGATGGTGATGGAGAAACCATCCTCCCATTTGATCCCGTGGGTGTCGTAAGAAGTAAGCTATTGAAAATCCCAGGAAGATTTTTATGGACATTCATGGCTCCCGATAGAAGTGGTACCTATAACCATCTAGTTTACAACTCTTACTACAAAGCGTTAGAGTGTAAAAGCCACGCTACAATGTATTATATCTGCAACACAAATGGCTTGGTTTTACCGTGGAAGGACTAAGCACGCAAAGAATCCGTTACAGCCTGTCAAAGCCAACTGAACTAAAGCTGCACTTAGGACTCTCACATAGATTGCCTCATAGTGGGAATTTGCCATAATTGCCGCACTTGGCAGGCGAGTTGACAACCGCAGTTGTTATTAGAAAGACGCTGCTGCCCATCTTCTGGTGTGTTTTCCTCCTTCGCCTCCTAAGACACCCATGAGACGATATGGGTAGTGGATATTCTTACACCGCCAGTACACGGAAAGAATCGCACAGAATATCAGCGTGAAATAGCGTAATTTCATGGCGAGGCATTTCATCACAGGCATTAAGTGTGTCATCGCAACCGCTATTCCATTCTTAAACAGATATAGATGTAGGTGTCTTTCGGCCACATCGGCTAATAACTATTTTGTCAACCTTACTTCAATAAAACAACACCCACGGGAATAAATGGTAAATGAGGTGATGTGCTTTATGCCACATCACGATAATTTTGACACCGCATCCATTCGCTCATGGCTCGGGGACCCGCAGCAGTGTCACGAAGATTTGCAATATCTCGGGAGATAAGTAAGTTATACCGAAATGACCATGGAAACACCTTTGCCTGTCCCTCGTTATCTTCATCGTAATAAGATTGCAATAAAAGCTACAAATTCATTCACTCGAGGTCCTTCTTTGAATATTTGTGAGATATTAAGATTAAATTTAAAACCAATTTTTGTGACTATTTGAACCAACATAAACGACCTGACAGTTCATCTGATAATATATGGTTCCATGAGGTTGCAAAAGTGCATGATCTTAAGGCGGGGTTCAGACCAGCATCAATTCGATGTTCAAGGTTAGGGGTTCTTTGAAACATAATTAAATATTAAGGTACCTGAGGCTAACCTTAACCTTTGTCGCCCTATAAATCCAAAACTAGAAGGAAGACAGAGAAAAAGATACAAAGTCGTATACTGTAACTGATATATTAAGAAAAAAAGAGCAAACAAGCTTTCGCAAAAATTAGGAACACTTCAAAAATTAACTACACTACCCAATACTAAAATCCACTAAAATATTCTCTATAATATCAAATGTCAAATTGGCGTCGATGAAGCGGCGCCCTTTAGCCCCATTATTATTTGAATGACTGACGAACAGTTATCCCTGAGTACAAACAAGGTTGTCGTTTTTGAGTTATAAGAAAGTGACCATATTAACCGTATGACCATATTACCCTCACGTACTATAAATTATATATTTTTATTTCAAGACTAATATTAAGTAATACGATAAAAAAGGTATACAATATACTCGAAACAAATGTATTTTTACACGTTGTATCTACGTACTATGTATGTATATGTGTATGAATTTTATGTAATTTTGTAATTCACCCGCCTCGAGTCCATCAGCTTTGACGCTTGAGGTAGGTGGTGGCCTTGATTCACTCGAGCGTCTACGTGAGGCGTGCGTGCAGTCTGCACTTTGTGATAGCCACGCTGCAGCTATATTATGGTTTTAGCACGAATGAGTAGGCTCCACGGTGAAATGACCACAAAATACCAGCGTAAAATCGCAGCTTCAATATGCTGTGTTTCGTATGGTGAGTGTAGAGAGCCGGAAATCATTTCATCTTAGACCTCACGAGTGACAACGCATCTGCATTTTGATTCTTAACCGAGCATAAATGTAGATGTCTAGGAGCCACAATATCCACTTACCATCAGGTGGACAGTGTCTTCGTTTGCCACCTTTATTCAATAAAATAATTATTGTATATTTTTGTAATAAAATGTTTAATTTTACCTCACAGTACTAATATGAAATGCATCATAAACCTGTAGGTAATTACTTGCTCTTTGTGCAGCATTGCATCCTATTTTAAGATTTATGTTTCATATAAAATCATTAGCTAATAGGATTAACTAAATAAAAAATAATTGGCTCCGATTTGACTTCGCATTCACTTTGGTTTTAATCCGCGTTAATTACGTAAATTTTCACAGTGTAATTATAAAATGCATTAATTGGATCCTGCACAACTATGTACCTTCGTCTCTATGAAAAAAAAATGTATAAATAAGACCTCTATCGGTCAAGTGAACAGAAGTCACATGATCACAATAGGCACATCAACAATTATATTTTATTACATTTTTGATTAACTTAAAATAAAACATATTCGTTGTATAAACATATGATGCGATTAGATACGAAAGAGAAAACACTATAATATTAAACTAAAAAAGCTATGAAACAGACTCCGAAGCGTCTCCACTTTAAAACTATTACGAGAGCATTCCACCGAATCGAACGGCATTTGTCTCGTCTCCCCTTACCCCCCAGGATTACGACGATGGGGAGAGACATTTAGTCGTGACATTCTGAGTATTTATTCGCATAATAATAATTCCTCAACGCGTCGACGGGGGCACTGCCGTTAAGAGTTATGGCTTGGGGAGATACCTTCAAGGTGATGTCGTTGCAGTTATAAAAGTATGGATACGCCGCGAAAATATTTACACTTGGAACAGAATAAGGGCTTGTAAGTCGCTTGTTTTATGTTCAGATTTTGAATTAATGAAAGGTGAATATATATTACAAACACTCGTTGTAATTTAACTGTTTTTATTGAATTTATAACTGGCCAACAATTATGTCTTTTGCTAATATTAAAAATCATATAACTTACATTATATCATAATTGAAAGAATGACTCATTTTAGCATGCCTCATTTTAGGATGCATAGAACAGTGTATTAAAGAACACAAAAATAATAATTTTAATGAACGTAATTTTCAGTTTAGTAATAAGATCGTTACTTCACTGAGCTTGTGATTTTCATAAATCTTTAAAAGCTATGTCTTAACTTTTTTCATTATCTCATTGTTAAGATGGTTTACAGTTTTAACTTGACTAAAGTGTTAAGATGTTTTATGATGTTGGTGCCGTAAGAGACGACTATGAAATGTCTAACGTTTTTATCCGATTCCGTTTAATTACATTAGATAGCTGTATAAATCAACCATCTCGTTTTAGCCAGGCTTAAAATTTCTAGACCGGAGATAGGCACCGGATTAAAATGAATAAAACTAAAACTGTACAACGATAATACAACCTATTAAACATATTTTCAGCATCTTATCCATAATAATTTTTCTACAGCCGTCCACCGCTTCAAGATTAAGGCATTAGCTAGTACAAGTGGTGCGTCCTTCCAGAGCGATGTAGTCGGCCTCAATATTGTTATACCTAAGATTATTCGCACCGATACTTGTTTTTCTGGATCAGTTACCATCGAATACTTACATTTGTTTGATAACTTATTTAGCTTTTCTCATAATGGTTGCTTCTGAATTTTTTAACTGTTTAATAGTAGGTTCCTTACAAAATAAATAATAAGTCATTCACCAATATTACTACCATATTCTTCTTCTTCAGATCGTGAAACTCGCCTAATCATAATATTATATATATTATTTATAAATATAATTCTTCTGTACGTGTGTTTGTTATGAACTCATTCTAAACGGCTCGACCGATTTTCATTAAAATTTTTGTGCGTGTTTGATTGGATCAATTAACTGGAAGTTCAATTATTTCATTTTTTTTGTTATGAAAAGTGCAGAATCAATTTTTATGAAAACATTATTAGGAAATTATGCATACCTATATTGTCGAGTAGTTATAAAATAAAAGGCGACAAAATTTAATTACGTATAAACGTACGTGCATATGATCGCACACAGACATACTTTTAAAAACAACAGTGCTCTAACTAATGACTTTGCGTTTAAACGTGGAGATATGTTGGAATTTAGAATTTCAAATATTGAACCGATCAGAACTTCTAAATGAGAATATATTAATAAATGTGTACAAAAGTTTTCAAAAACTTATTATTATTTTCTGACAACCTTTGATACATTGACAAAATGGACCTGACATGTCGTTTGCGATATTTTTATACAATTGACACAAACTAGCATATAGTCCACCTGATAGCAAGTAGATACAGTGTTCGATAGACAGTTATATACTCGTATCATCGATTAAGAATTAAAATGCATTCAGCATCATTTTGCGGTTATTCTACGATGGTAATCTATAACAGCGTCCTGCTTCGTGCAAGTACAACCATTCGCGTTGTATACGTGATACAGCTGTAGCAGGGCTTTTCCATGTTAAAAAGTTACCTTCAGTAGGTTCCAAGTGACCTTCAGTGTCTTTCCTCCAGAGCTAGATTTACAAAGGCAAGATACCTCCTGAGTAACATATTGTTACAATTCTTTACATAGTCCCAGGTTACAACCAAAAATATTAAACTTTAACTGAAATGGTTGCCGTTAACGTTACCGCTGCAACCTCTCAAAAATCCACTGATGAATATAAAAAGCCTCCCCCAAAGATTGCCACATAGGGGGGACATTTGCCATACGTTTTATAAGTGGTGGGGTAACGCTGCAGCTATAATACGGTTGTAGCACGAATGGTTCGGCTCGACCTGGGTAGGACTATGCTCTCACAGAATGACAGATTAATGCTGCTGTGTTTCGTAAAGTGAGTGTAGAGAATCGGAGCCCCTTTTTACTGGAAACGAGGCATTCTGTCTTAGTCCTCAGGCGTGACAACGCATCTGCATTTTGATTGTTAATCAAGGACAAATGTAGATGTATATGGGCCTCAGTAACCACTTACCATCAGGAGGGACATGTGCTCGTTTGTCACTCTTATAATAGCAAAACATGTGTGTGTAGAAAGGTCATTAGATTATAGAGAACTTAAATTTTTATTTTTTATTTTATTTATTTATTACAAGATTCACAGCTCTAATTACAATGTAAATGAACTTAAGAAATAAACTTACAGCCAATAACGGATCTACTTTATACATTTTTTAACTTAAATTAATCGACCGACAATCAATAAGCTTGAGCCACAAAAACATACAATTTAAGAATTAACAATTAAAAACGTAGCGTCTCTCTTTCTCTCTGATCTGTGTGTCCGCGTACGCGCGGTGTGTGTGTGTGTTTGTTCAATATAAATATTAACCATTTCCGTCAAGTACTTCAAGAACTTCCCTCTTAAACACATGCCTACTACTATAAAAAATGTCAGTAACATTAAATTGGTTATTAAAAGTTCTATGGAATCGACTGACCAATGCGTTTTGTGAGGAATTTGATTTTGATCGTGTTACAGCAAATAATTTTGTGTGTCTCGTTCTAACTTTCGGGGCGCAGAAACTCAGTATTTTGGTTGATATTTCAGGGCTATCTATATATCCGTTGCATATTCCGTGAAAAAAGGACATGTCAGCAAGTACACGCCTATTTTTGAGAGTCGTGAGATTATGACAATGATAGGATTCATCATAGTTTTTAAAAAGGCAATGCGACCGATGATTCAAGTGTTTTATGAATTTTTCTTGCATTTTCTCCAAATCTTGACTATAAATGATATACTGAGGGTTCCAAATTATGCTACAGTATTCTAGTATGCTCCTAACATAAGCGTAATATAGTACTTTTAGACAACCTATGTCTGAGAAGGGACGACTAACACGCAATACGAAACCCAGGCTTCTGTACGCTTTGTTTTTAATAATTTCTGTATGATCAGAAAATGTCAACTTGCAATCAATGTGAACACCGAGATCCCTAACACAAGCCGATTTTGCAATTTTAACATTACTAATATAGTATTCAAAATTGATTGGATGTTTCTTGCGAGTAAAGGAGATAAAAGAACATTTATTTTTATTTATTCCAATTCGATTATCAGTATAATATTGTTCTAGACGGTTAAGATCAGCCTGTAGGCCAGTACAATCCATATCATTTTTAATTTTCATAAATATGTTGGTGTCATCAGCGTACATAAGGAATCAAGCGTGTTCGAAGCAAGCACCTACGTCGTACAAATATGAAGCGTACAGAAGTGGTCCCAGAATGGATCCTTGTGGGACGCCGGACGGTATCGCATTAAAATCTGAGCAAAATCCTCCTATAACGACAGCTTGAGATTGATTGCGTAAATAAGATTCCATCCATCTAAGCAAGTTACCCCGGATACCAAGTTCATAAAGTTTACGTAAAAGAATAATGTGATCTACACGGTCAAATGCCTTCTCAAAATCCGTGTAAATCACATCAACCTGAGACCCGCCATCCATGTTACTTAATACGTAATCGACAAATACTCCCAGATTGGTAGCTGTAGAACCGACCCTTCATGAACCCATGCTGCTCTATTGGTATTGAGACAGATATTACAGGATAGATAGATTTATGTACGACCCTCTAGAACACTTTGCTCAACACGTTAAGTATAGATATAGGTCGGTAATTTTCAACTGAAGTCCTCAATCCTTTTTTATGAATTGGCACTATATGGGCCTTTTTCCAGTAATTAGGAATTAATGAAGAAGAGTTTATTTATTTATTTTAAGAATTCATCTCAAAGACACCTATCGAAGACCAATGACACAGGACCCGATAGAGATTTAGCACATTGAACGAAGAATACCGGTGGAATACCGTCGCAACCAGCTCCCTTTTTGACGTCATGATTTTTAAGCAGTTCATAAGTACATTCTTTAATAACATTAATATCATGTACAGTGTCAGATCTGGGAGCTTCATTTATTGAGTTAGCTGGGTATTGATCCGCTGGTTCACAGAAGTTTCTCTCAAAAAAGTTGCTGAATGCGGAACAGATATCCGATCGTGCATTTACCACATTTTGATCAAAGGTCTTTTGATGTGGATAAGAGGAGCCTACTTTTCTGTTGAACTTTATATTGGAAAATTTAAATGGAAAGCTTTATTCCTACTTCTGATGAAGGATGTTATTATAAAGTATAGAGTCACATGAAAAGGCTTTTAGCTTTAATTTACAATATGTTAATGACATAATACAAACTATAAATTTTACCGAGACTAATTATGTAGTTGAGAATAATAATTAATTCGTTTTCACGAATAAATTATCCAATGTGTCAAGGATGAACTAGTAGCGGAATACGACGAGTGCACCGTTCCACGCTAGAGCCAAGAATCTCATAACGGCTTTTTTTGCGCCCAGATGCAAAGTAAAGGGCTACACTCCGAGAAGCGGGAGGTGGTGCATGCTCTTAGCATACCACGCAGCCGGCTACGTGGTTATGCGGGACACACGATGAACCTAAGTGCCTATCCACTAAACACCACCTGGGACTGGCTTTGGCCTGGAGGGCCTTTCTGCCGTAACGGAAGCGACCCCCTTTAGGGAAAAGGGGCGCAGAACCCTTAACGGCTGCCGCTCCGTCAGTTTTATACATGTAAAACAAGTAGCTAGAGATTGGCGCCACCGCAGGCGCAATGGTGTAGGTGTGCGGTGCACGTGTTGTTTACAAGAACTCGTGTCTAGCTACACCAGCGCCACCGTACGTGCAATGGCGCAGGCGCCGTCATGTGTATAATACAACTAAAACATACCCATGGGATTATATGTAGTAGTGGATATCTATTCTTACACTGCCACTACCACCGTGTGTAGCTGTAATGGTTACCCCGATAATAACCACAAAAGTTTATGAGTATACTAAATAAGTTACTAATTGGCAAAAACTAAATGTCACCAAAATAAGATTGGAATATATATAATTAAGTAAGGAAAAAAATTAAGTGAAAAAAAGTCTTCATATTTGAGATGGATATGAATATGAGTAACATAAAAGTTAAAATTGAATTTTAGAACATTTAGATAATGAATATTCTTATACATATACAAGTTTTGAAATTTTCTATATTTCGACACAGGAAATTAAGTTTTCGTTTGTTAAAATTTAATATGTTTTTCACCCACTCATGTTTCAAAATGTTTTTTCTGTCGTTAAAAAAAACTATTAAAGGCAACGTATGTTTATCATAGAGCCTCTGCTCACCAAATGCGATCCGAACGGATCTGAAGATCGCTCCGATCTCTGTAACATACGGACGTTGCTTACACCTTTCGTATTGACTTCGTTCCAATCTTACGACCCGTTCGGGACGTAGCAGTCAGTTGTTCTGTTATTGCTGGCCGGATTCAGAGATCTTTGAGCTCACTTGAAGCTTAATATAAGCAAGTATGATCTTTATCGTCATAATAAGTCCAGATCTGAACATAGGCCTCCTCTAAGAAGTGCCACAAATCATGAGCCATTTGCATCCAACGACTTCTAGCATGTCTTACAAAGTCGTCGCTCCATGTAGTGGTGGAACCGCTCTACACTTTGCTTTCCGGTACAAAGGTGTTACTTGAGAACCTTTCTTCTCCCACGGTATTGGGTCCTTTGAGATATCTCCTAGATCATGTTTTGCAGCTTTGATAGCTTTTTCTGAGTCCCCCGGTGTTACTGTTACTTTGTGACCTCCCGTACCGTATTGCGTAATGAAGTTTGAAGAGCAAGCTATTGTTAAAACCCTACACCCTTTGAGTGTAAGAGATTAAAGGACATTGTTCTGCGTCCATACAGTGTCCGCCTTAGAACCAACAGTGTAAAAAATACCTTTTTAAGTCTGAAATTACACATAATTGTATGTAAGAACAATTACTTCTGACGTACACTTCTGAAAACATAGATATTAGCAGTTATCTTAGAGATTTAGAGGTTATTTATATCTAATGCATAATTAAGGATAAGAATTTTGGTAATCGTCAAATATATGCTGGTTCTTAGGCGAGTTTTAACAATGTTCTTTTATGATAACAACGGAAGTGTAATGCTCGCAAAAACTTATAGATCATTGTCTCTTTATTAAATAAATTCTTGATGTCTGATATTTATTAAAGAATAAAAACAATAAATTTATTTAAATTAATGTGCCACTTCTAGCATTTTATAAATCATTAGAATTTAAGTTTCCACGGTCTTCAAGCATTAAAACGATAGCCTTGATTACGTCATCAAATACACAACAAATGCCTTAAGATTAAGCTAGAAGAATTAACGTGTTCCGATGGCCCGACCCTTATTCCGCTGCCATTGAAAATGAAGGGTAAAATCGTTACGAGACTAAAAGTGACAATGTTGTCCTATTTATTACAACAGTTGTGCCTGCTGGATCTTTGATGTTTTTAATTTCAACATGGCGAGGAACTTAAGTGCCTTATAAAATTTTTATTTTAAATGTGGTAACTTTAAAACTAAGGACTAGTATATAGTTCATATACTATACTAGCGATTCACCCCGGCTTTACTCGGATGATTTCTGGATCTTGAAAACAGCGTCATCTACCGGGTCTCTGCACACAAAAACTTTCATCAAAATCGGTTCAGCCGTTTATGAGGAGTTCAGTGGCAAACACACGTACAGCTGGTATATATAAAGATAAGTTACTATATATTAAGTAATTTACGTAGTAGCGCCATTCTGCAGCTATATTAATAGTATAGTTGTAGCACGAATGATCGATTCGACCGGGGAAGGACTACGCTCTAACAGAATACCATCGTAAAATAGCAGCTTAAGGCTAACGTGTTTCGTATGGTGAGTGTAGAGAACTGGAGACCCTTTTTACTGGAAAAGAGGCATCTTCTTCATATCTCAGTCCTCACGGGTGACAACGTATCTGCATTTTATTTCGCAAACTAAGATAGATGTAGATGTCTATGGGCCACAGCAACCACTTCCCATCAGGTAGACTGTGTGCTCGTTTGTCACCCTTATTCTATAAAAAAAAGTATGCAAACATCGTCTACCAATTTCGTAATTTAAAAAAACTGTGCGGTAAAAGTGTGATATATATATATATATCACACTTCACGTCAAACCCTCAGTCCCCTGTGACCACGGGTGCTGGAAAGCACCCAAAACATCGGGAATATAAAATAGGTTAATATACGCGATAAAATCCGTAAAATTAGTTTTATCTAAAAGAATATACGTGTTAAATTAACGAATTAATCGTAATATAAAAAATGGAATTTGCAGAATAAATTTATTTTAAGTCAACGCTTCGAGCTTGAAACACTTCGATGTTAAGATAATTGTCGTAGAAAAAGAACGCAAAGACAAATCCTGACAGAGTGCATTTCGGAGAAAAAATCTCATCCTGTGTATATCCTTAGATATTGGCGTATGTTGACATATTTACGGCCTCCTCGACTATTAAGTGGTGATTTAGTGCAGGCATATCGGGATGGATACGTTTTTATCGGTGGCAATATATCCAGTCGGCTCCTAGCTCTATTATGTGCTCCATTGTGACTCGGATCTCGAAGTTTCCCTTTTGAATGTATGAGTATACAATGTCTGAAGTATTTTATCGAATATTTTAGTCTAACTTTTATTATAGCAGTAAGTCAAATTACATACTGAGCATGGACCACATGGCCTATAATATATAAACTGATATATTTACTGTTTTTCAAAGTATTTCCGATTGCACTTTAAACATTTTTTCATTCGTTCAAACAATTTTAACATAAGGATCATTGGTCTAAGGGTTTGTTTTTCACGTGCTGGTTGTAAGTCATCACGGCCTTTTGTGGCTCCGTAAATATCAAACCTTCCATCATATCTTTACTTTATAGGAAAATAAAGAAATCGCACTGTCCGAGGTCTGGACTGTGATTGGGGTGAGTCAAGAGCCCATTCAGAAGAAAAAATGACTTGTTCGTGGTGTGTGGCGAAGCATTTTTATGGTGTATTCTTTGTTGAGAGTCAGTTGAGACCCATCTGGAAGAATAATCGCCGTTGCGTTATAACGTAAATCGAAACGCAACAATGACAAATAGCCCGGCCCAATCAAAAACTACGAATTAAAATAACGGTTCTAGACTTCTTCAAGACACGTTAGCATAGTTTAACTTAACACAGTAGTTCGTCCTTTATATGCATTTTTGTAATTAACTTTCAATATAGAAATCTTATTTTCATTCTTTAGTTCTTGAATTATATGCAATTAATACAATTAACGTCAAGATTTTTATTTTGGGAATTCGACTACATCAATTTATTATATACATCACCCAGGAGCTCCTGCCGCATCCAGGAACAGGATCTTGGGCAAACAATCGCAAAGATTTTTGTCCACACTTCTTGCCTCAATTTAGTAAAGTTGCTAACGTCTTCAAACACTCATAGAAAAGACTGTTACTTTCTTTCTGGAATGCAACAACATAGCCATGTCTCATCTTCTGTCAAAATGTCATTGATATACACAGTCTTTGAACGTTCGTGATTATACTTAAACAACATTTTTATTTTACACAAATCAACTAGAACCCGCTTTTTTTCTAGGGCGAGTTTACAAGGAATCCAGCAGCAACAATGTTTTCTAAATTTTAAATGCTGATTTACTTTTGGTGTTGCTCATACTAATACGAAATGCCCTCGAACCGATGCATCGCTTTTCTTCTGTTAGCTGCCTAACAGTAGCCACATTATCCTCAGCGATCGCAGTTGAGAGTCGACCCTCACGAATTTCATCATGGAGAGAAAAGTGGCCATGATCAAATTCTGCGTACCAAGGCTTTGGGTTGCTCAAATGAGCAAAGGGAATGGGAAACACCTTTCAAAAGCACTTTTGTAGACGAGCAATGCAATCTGACGGAGAGAGGAAATTTCTAAGATAATAAAAAATCTAAGACTTTTCCGCTTTAATTCCATTTTAGTTCCGAAGTTCCTTGTGATAACAATTAACTCACGACTTCCTGCCAAAAAATTATTTTAATCAATGTTTCTTATAATAAAAAAAAATATAACATTCGAATGTTCAAACAATTATGTGCGGTCAGGAGCGCAGAATTTTCAGTTTGCTGCATTATTGTATAAGTATCATTTGAATACATGTAATGGTGTAATGGCGGTGTATGTTTTTGTGGTAGTGTTATGCTGCACCCAATTTGTGGCTGTAGCACGGATTAGAAAGACCACGCTCTCACGGAATACCAGCGTGAAATAGCAGCTGTGTGTCGTATGGTAAGTGTATAAAACCGGTCACCCTTTTTATTGGTAATGAGGCATTCCCTCTTAGTCCTCAGGGGTGACAACGACTCTGCATTTTGATTCTTAATCAACGATAGATGTCTATGGGTCACAGTGTTCACTTACGATCAGCTAGGCTGTATGCTCATTTCCCAACCATATTCTATAAAAACAAGCTGTGAGTCACAGGACTACACGTCAGAAGTGCAAACATTTTAGCTTCACAAACTTCTTAGTTAAGTAACGTAAAGATTTTTTTTGTTGTTCCCCAACTCAAAAGTTCCCAACGTGCCTAAAGAAGTTTTCATTTCAAAAATAGAACACCCCAATTATAGTACCGCGTGTGTTGTGACAAAACTGAAACAGGTGATTAGCAATAGCATCTTCTTGATAACAATGCAACATAATATAAAATTACGGTTGCCAATACGCATGCCATGCGTGGCTACCATTTTTTTTTAATTTTACCCCCCATATCGCACAGTAGCGCAGAGGCAGTTTACACAGATTGCACGAGGACAAACATCCAGACCCGGAACAGTTATTTGTAGGCGATACAAATACTTTTTTGGATTCGAACCTGCGGTCCCCAGCGCAACAACTCATTGCTAAGCCACTGCGCCACGGAGCCGTCTAAATATATATTATGGAAAAATCCCTCCTTTAAGGCAATCTATGGCGAGGCCTATGCTTTTAATAGGCAAACGTTAATTAATGAGTCTTGGTTTACTACGTGCAATTTAGAGAAACACATAGCAACACGGTCTCAGGGCATTGGACAACGGATACGTGTGTCAGAAATGAGAGCAAGCCTCTGCAAAGCAGTGAGATGTATATGGCCAGTTACGCAAGTCTTTGGTTTGATCATACTATATTTCTGCCTTTGAATCTGAAACTACATCCAAACAACATCATAATTTTTATTACAATCCATAACAAGTCCACTGCTGAAACTGTGAAAAGCAGTGAGATGTATAGGTCTCCCTCAAGGAATGACTCAAAGCGCGGTCCAGAGTCATCTATATCCATCGACTTCCTGCATATATTACTATCTCTTTAATCGTCATAACATGGGAAGAGAGAAATATTTCTATAAATAACAGGCATTTTTCTACCGACTTCAAAAAGGAGACGGTACTCTATTCGACTGTATGTTTTTTTATGTGTGTTACCTCATAACTTTTTACTGGGTGAACCGATTTCGATGATTCTTTTTTTATTTGAAAGCTGTGTTTTGCGAAGCACTCACATGTGGTCTCAAATAAATTTGATCAAGGTCTAAGTAATAGTTTTTGAGTTATCCTTAATAATTTATACTGAAGTCGGTAGTACAAAATATTAAATTTTAAATTATTATTGATATGGTGACGAACTAGCAGTCTACCTGAAGGTAATCAAACGCTGTGCTCAGAAGAATGCTAATGTGCTGTTCTCCCTGAGGTATAAAGAATGTCTAGTTACCAGAGAAAATAGACTCCAGTTCTCTATACCGACCATACGAAACACCTATTTACGCTGGTATTCTATGAGGACATAGTTCTTCCTTGGGTGTAGCTCCAGCCATAATAGCAGCGTAGTTCTAGCACATATCTATATAAATAAAAATGGATTTTGGTATTTTAATAGAATAATTTGACAAACGAGCACACAGTCCCCCTGATGGTAAGTGGTTGCTGTGACCCATAGACATCTACATATATCCTCAATAAAGAATCAAAATGCAGATGCGTCATCACCCGTGAGGACTAAGATGGAATGCCTCTTTTGCAGTAAAATGGGTCTCCGGTACTGTACACTCACCATACGAAACACAACAGTGTCAAGCTGCTATTTTACGCTGGTATTCTGTGAGAGCGTGGTCCTACTCCGGTAGAACCGATCCATTCGTGCTACAACTATACTATATAGCTGCAGCACGGCTCTACCACATATAAAAAATATATAATCTCTTTGAGATAAATATATGACTTCGATAATTTTCGACTGATCACCATAAACTTCAAGAAAAAGGTTTTTATGCTATCCACTATGGTTTAACTTACTCTAGATGGCACAGCACATCTACTTCCATGCCGTTCAACCAATTTGCATGAAAATCAGTATACACAGGCAGGACAAAGTCTGCTGAGTTTTGACACAATAGACTCGTATATCTAAAAATTGTATTTTCACTGTATTCAAATCCACTCCAGTGGAAATTCCCAAATATTCAATTTCATGCGTTTACAACCTGGTAGTCTTTAAAGCAAGAACGAATAGGCTTTTGTGAAGCTAAGACAGTGCGACTTACCACCTAGGGCTTCACCACCGCTAATCACCAGGCAGGATTGTAGACAAGTACTGACTTAATAGGTAATAAATTTAAAATTGCCAAGATTTACAAGTGCCAAACATACTGACAAAGATCCATGGATAATTTTGCCAGTTTTAATATAACATAACATATATAAGTTATAAGGTGCTAATGGGAAACGAACTCAGGATTTTTTTTATAGAATAAGGATGACAAACGAGCACACAGTCCACCTGATGATAAATGGATGCTATGGCTTATAGACGATCGATTTTAAATAAAGATAGATCTATATTGAAAATCGATAAAAATCAAAATGCAAATGCGTTGTCACCCCTCGGACTAAGGTGGAATGCGAGGTTTCTAGTAAAAGGGGTCTACGGTTCTCTTCACTCACCATACGAAACGTGGTGCATTAAGCTGTTATTTTACGCTGGTATTCTGTGAGAATGTCCTACCCCGGTTGAGCCGACCCACTGCGCTACAACCATATATAGCTGCAGCATAGCTCTAACCAACCAACCAAGCGCGTAAACCAACATATCAACATACAAGGCACTTAATAAATTCAAAATATTTTGAATAATTAAAATCAACTTTACATCACACATACAACGACAAATAATTATTATGTACATAAAATGCATTTCAAATTGAACTGTCAAATAAAGGGTTATATTCGGCGTTCACAGAGGAAACATCTATCATGGGCATTGTGTTCCGAATTTGTATTGTAATGAAATTATTTCCAATCGAAGGGCCTTTGTGATGAATATTATATGTAATGGAAATCGTTGAGAGGTAAGTTTAACGCTATAATATGATTTAATACTTCATCATCATCATTACAGCCTTTCATAAGTCTACTGCTGAACATAGGCCAAAGACAGCCATAGGCAGCCATAAGCATAGGCCCAAGGAATGCCACACAGCACGGTCGTGAGCCACCTGCATCCATCGACTTCCTGCATGTCTTACCAGGTCGTCACTCCATCTCGTGGGGGGTCGCCCTACACTTCGCCTACCGGTACGAGGCTGCCACTCAAGAAGAACCTTTCTTCCCCATCGGTTGTCGGTTCTTCGAGCTATATGGCCGGCCCACTGCCACTTCAGCTTACTAATCCGTTGGGCTATGTCGGTTACTCTGGTTCTACTACGGATATCCTCATTCCTAAGTTTATCACGCAGAGAAACTCCGAGCATAGCCCTCTCCATAGCTCGCTGAGCGACCTTGAGCTTCCTCATATGGCCAGCAGTGAAGCACCATGTCTCAGATCCGTAAGTCATCACTGGCATCACGCACTGGTTGTACAATTTCGTTATAAGGTTTTGAGGTATGTCTGACGAGAAGATGTGTCGTAGCTCCCCGAACGCTGCCCAGCCGAGTTCAATCTGTCGATTGACCTCTCGGTCGAAGTTGGAATTACCTAGTCGGATCATTTGTCCCAGGTAAACATACTCATCAACAGCTTCGAGCCTAGTGCTCCCAATAACTACCGGCATAGGTGTGACATGGACATTAAACATAATCTTTGTTTTGTCCGTGTTCATCTTAAGACCTATCCGTTGGGAGACACTATTGAGGTCATTGAGCATAGTGCTGGAGGACCTCAGCGATTCTGCCATTGGGACTATATCGTCGGCAAATCGAAGGTGAGTGATGTACTCGCCATTGATGTTAATACCGTATCCTTTCCAGTCCAGAAGCTTGAAAACGTCTTCCAATGCAGCGGTGAAGAGTTTCGGGGATATAACGACACCCTGTCTTACACCTCTCTGCAATTGGATAGGTTTCGTATTCTGGTTCTGTACTCGGATAGCCATCGTAGCCCTACTGTACAAGCACTTAAGCACTTCGATATACCAACAGTCAACTTGACACCGCTGAAGGGACTGCAGCACCGCCCAAATTTCGACGGAATTGAAGGCTTTCTCATAGTCCACATACGCCAGGCATAGTGGCAAATTGTACTCCTCAGACTTCTGTACAACTTGTTGAAGGGTATGTATGTGGTCTATGGTGCTAAAGCCCTTTTGGAAACCAGCTTGTTCGGGATGCTGGAAGTCGTCAAGTCTGCGTGCGAGACGATTCGTAATGACTCTCAAAAACAGCACGTAGACGCGGCTCAGAAGAATAATCGGTCTGTAGTTCTTCAAGAGAGCATTGTCACCTTTCTTGAAGAACAAGACCACCGCACTCCTGCTCCACGCCTCTGGTGTAATGCCACCATGGAAGACGGAATTAAAGAGCCTCTGAAGGACTTCCAGATCCGGTTTTCCACCCGCTTGCAGAAGCTCCGCTGTAATTCCATCCTCGCCTGGGGCCTTGCCTATTTTAAGATGCTGGAGAGCCATTCTAATGTCGCTCAGACTGACGTCCAGGATATCTTCGGAATAGTGTCGGATAAGACTCGCTCTTGGGTCGTTACTCACACTTGCGTGTGGTTTCAATGATGACGTGTATAGCTGTCCATAGAATCTCTCAATCTCACTCAAAATCTCAGGTGCCCCGGAAACGATGCTGCCACACTCGGTCTTCAGCTTTGACAGTTGGCTCTTTCTGGCAGACAGATCTCTGGCAAAGACTTTGAAGCCTTGGTTCCGGTCGATCGCTTCTTCTTATATACAAGCTGTATTGAAGTTGCGTAAGTCCCGCCGCATGCATTTGGAGATCTGTCTGTTCAGTTGCCTGTATGCTGACAAATCAGTTGAAGAATGTAACTTCATCTCCCGTCTAACAGCCATGAGATTAAGAGTGTGATCGGAGAGATTTTGTGTTCTTCTGCGGCGGGTCTTGCAGAACTTAGCTCCGACCGCGTGGACAGTTTCCACGAGCTTGTCATTCATATAGTCCACTTCATCGCAGTCTTCTAGGCACTGAAAACGGTTTTGTAACACGAGCTGAAAGGTTTCAGGACTTTGGATCAGAGCACGAGGGGGACGGAGCGTTGACTTCATCAGACGAGACCTCTCCAACTTAACGTTTAGGTTCAGTGTGCCTCTAACCACCAATTTAATACTTGATTGATATTAATTACTTCACATCACAGGAGTGGTATCGAACCGATCCAAATTAAAATTCAGTTTTTTATAGAGTAAGGGTAACACACGGTGTACAGTATATCTAACCGTAAGTGGATGCTGTGGCCCATAGACATCTATCGCCAATCCTCGATTAAGAATAAAATGAATACTGAGATCAAAAATGGAATACCTTGTTGCCAGTAAGAAGGTCCTCCGAATATCTACACTTACCGTACAAAACACAAGAGCATTAATCTGCTATTTTAGGCTGATACTCTGTGAGAGCGTGGCCCTTCACCTGTCGAGCAGACCCATTCGGGCTTTAGCCAAAATAGTTGCAACCTACCACGTGTATAACTTTTTTATAGAAGAAGGGGTAAACGATCATGCGGCTCCCCATATAGTAAGTGTCTAGTGTAATATGTAACAACTGCAACACCAAAGGAAATGCAGTAGTGTTGCCAGCCTTTTAAAAAGGAAACTCATTTTTTCAAGGTCTCTACATCATATCGATCTGAATAAATCGCCGGTAGTAAACGATTCAAAAAATTAATATGTGGTTTATATTAATTACGAATCACGTAATTATATTTTTATTATTTTATTGGAACGAAGTTCTTTATCGGACGGTACGGATTTGGCAGACTAGGCGACAAAAAGTTTAAGATTTATCCGTCACGACCCCTTCTGAGGTAGTGAAGACGGCCTTGGCGGCTATAAGGAAGCGAGATGAAATAATATCCATCTCCCTCGCACTTTTCTAAGAATCTTGCCATTAAAGAAATATTATTTTATTTTAAATGACGCTTCATTTTAATAGACGCCAGTAACTCATTTATTTGTATTTGTGAATTAATATATATATTATCAATATATATAATACGTTTATCAATAACAATATACTACGAAAGGAACTTCGTTCCAACCAAGTGTTCTACGACACTCCCACATGTTTTATTATTTAACTTATTTATTTCGTCAAACATTAAAGTAACATTTTATGATCAGTGATCGAAGTCACCTAGTAAGTAAAATAATGCATGTAACAAGTGACTTCGCTGTTCCATAGCTAATAATTACAACATTATTAACGAAATAAAATAACTTATAGGAAATAATACAGATAAGCAAAACATGACTTTAGTACCTATCATTAGTCTCATAGCATTAATACATAAATAATTATTAGGTAATATACATCATTATGAGCCCACAAAAGTCTCATTAGATATGGGTCTCTCCTCTTCCATGCTCTCTTTTCTAAAAATAATGTTTTGAGATTAAAAAACGACGTTCTAACGTCGGAGATCACTTTTATTATTCAACTAATTACCCGCTCTGGCTTCGCTTGGTAATGTGGCTCTAAAAATCCAAAAAGTCTCCAAGTTCATCGAATAAAACATAGCCTAGATCACTTCTGGCATTGTTCTTTATTTGTTCGTGAAGTTTTATTTAATACAATAGGTTCAACCAAACAGACAGACAAGAGTTTTCAAAATAGTTATTCAGGTCTTAATGTTATGTAAATAAACCCCTTAGCTCAATATAAGGCAGTTATTTCAATCAAGATTAAGACACTTCAATTTTATTTATATGTATAGACTAGCTGTTCCCCGAGACTTCGCCCGCGTGTAATTTAGGGTTTTTAATTATGTCGCGTGGAACCCTAACTGTTTTCTAAAATAAAAATAGCCTAAGTTACTCCTTGTGACATTAGCTATCTACCAGTGAAAATCCCGTCAAAATCGATCTAGCCGTTTCGGAGATTAGCCGGAACAAAAAGACAGACAGACGAACACAGACAGACAGGAAAAAAACTTTTAAAATTGCATTTTTGTTATTAGTTTCGTATATACTTTCATATGCATATAGTAAAAAGCTGTAATTTTGACATTACAAACAGACACTTTAATTTGATTTATTTGTATAGATTTAAGGGCTAATCAATATTATTGACTGCGTACTGTTTCTTTTCTTAGAATCAAGATTAAAATAAGGACTTGTAACTCAAGAATTCTCCAAACTAATTAAATTCAGATTAATCGCAAAAAAACGGACGCACGTCAAATTGACCGTAAAATTCCAAGAAGAAAAACAATGGAGCACCGACGATAACGGCACGGACTTTAAATTAAATCGGAGCCGTTTCGACGAACCCTTCAGTTGTGAAAACATACGGGATTCTTTTGTGAGCGGGCACGCGCTGAAATGTGACAATTTTTAAAATTAAAATAACAGACTTACATGGCATCTTTATGACATAGCATCACCAGCAACTAGCTTCAAATCAGAAGACTATTTCATCCCCGAAGACTTCAATGGAGTTCTTAATATGATTTTCTATGTAGTGGCGTCATATAAGAACCCTCATGTCATTCATTCATATCATTGCGTCCCGTTTAGTGCATGAGTGTGTATGTAAGCAAAGGTGTACTCTTAATTACCTCACTCTAATAGTCTGGTGGGATCAATCCAGCAAGATCAGAGTACGATCAAACAAAACCACCAACTTCCTGACTCGGGGCTGCTACTTCGTATTTCTTAAAAGAATTCTCAGGACCACACCATCAGCAGTCGTGATGACAACCACTAGAACTACGCAGTTGCAGAGTATTATGGCTGCAGCAAGATTAGGCTCGACTCAAATAAGAAACGATTACAAAAGCAGATGAATTGTTACTTCTGGAAATTAATATGGAATACCTTGTTACCAGTTAAAAAAAATTCCGGTACTGTACCTTCATAATTATATAACACTGCAGCATCCTATTCTATTTTATTCTTCTTTACTGCAACGGGGCTCTAACACTTAAATAAATATATAGTTTTCAAATAAAAAATAAGGCTCCCTGTGTTTTATACTAGAGGGTTAACTTTAAACTCCGGCCAAGGTATGAATATTTACGAAAGCATTAATTATTTTTTAACTTTCTTCGGGTTTTAAGAGGATTTTCTTAGACCGAGCCAGTCGGCAAGTACTGAATGACTGTGATTATTTTTAGTTAAGAAACTTTGCTCAAGTGCTTGGGCAATATATTTCTTTTAACATCACGCCTGATTTCCGGTCAAAATTACACCGCATTAATTAGAAGATGATAACTACTTTGTGATTTGATTTAAAATTTCCCTTAAAATGACAATAGTAACAAATACTAATTATCGTGCAACTACGTCACACTTTTATTATTATAGTCATAATATTATATGTCATACACATGTGTTTACATAAAAAAAATCCAAAATGTACTCCTTACCAAACAAAATGCTGAAGCAGTAATCGCATCTGTAGCAACGTAGGCCCACGTAGCTTGGCCCGTAGCTGCGTAGCTCATTACGCAAGCCGACCCAACGCGACCAGATTCAACAAATAAAATTTAATTTCTCTACTTTATTGTAACGAGAAAACACGACAAATTAGTAATAAGAACAGACAAATAATGCTCCGAGTTTGATACTATTTTCAAATCTAGCATACACATTAAGTGTAATAGCTAAGGTTTGCGCCTGGAGATGACGACAAAAGAATAACATGGATATACTGCAAAAATGTAAAATTTATTATCATGACATAAATAATGTCATCCAGTTTGTCGTTAGAGGTGACAGAGAAAAACTGGAACAGAAGACAGGCAGCAACATCTTCCTAAAAAAACTCAAATTAACAAAACTGCGGTTGCCAATCCATTTGCAAAACGTGGCAACTAAGGCAAAATCCCCTATGAGGCAATCTATAAGGAGGCCTATGTTCAGCAATGGACTTTTATACGCTGTAATGGAGGGATGGATGGACGTATGTATTTATTAAAAGTGTGATTCGCAAGAGAAATATTAAAATCTAGGGATCTCAATTTTTTTTAATAATGTTTGCGTGTAAATTGAACGACCACATCGATTCCAAACAAATTTCATTTGGCGCATACTTGTATTCTAAATACCTGAATAAGTTTTTTTAACGTACATTAAGGTCTTTATTAAAAAAAGTAAAAATAATTAAATTTTGAGTAAAAATTGTATTGCAAATATTGCGTTCAAAGATAAAACTTTAGTCCCTCGGAGAGTCAGCTGTGGATCAATAGAAACGCTGAATATTGGAGTAAAATCGATTAGATGGTTAAGAAATATTTGTAAATAAATAATGTATCAGAAAATATTTTTATATTATTATTATACACCTTTCCTTGTCTCTTTGCTTTGCGGTATATCCACACTAATCTAGCCGCATGTCTGTAGCACACCAACAAATTCCCGGCTCATTTGTTTTTTATTCATCCGCCGGCCGTGTAATCGAAAGTATAAATCGAGTTTAACTGCGCTCGCGAGCCCCCGCGGCCGATAACGCCGCCCCCGTTAACTGGTAATAAGAAAATAAAGGTAAGTTACATTTAACCGACCTTATGAAATATAAGAGTTAGCATAGCTGCACCGAGGCTTTACGATAACTTAAAGTCATGCTTTGTTTTTCATTTTTACGTTTTTGAGTACGAGAAAACTGTTTTTGCGTCTTGTGGTTACCGATTCAGTTTCCCATGAGTATTCGTAACAACTGTGAGGCGTCGTAAGAAAATCCATGGTCCTATTTCGTCCCGTCGTTGTCGTAAAAAAAGAAAGAAATCAATATTTATTTGACACATACAGATAAAAGAGACAGATATACAAAAATCGCTAAGGAGTATTAAATAACAAAATAAAAACAGACGATTTACAAATGCGCAATAAAAATCGATAATTTTAGGTAGCTCTAGACACTTATCTAAATTAGATATCTCCACTTTGCCATTTATTTCGTACAACAGCAATGCCATCCATTACTCTCCACGTGTTAAAAATCTCGGTCTGTACCTTGATGGCTTTCTTGGAACACGCAGATGCAGGAGGTAAGCCACAAAGTTAACGCAGCATAACGATCTCTTTACCGTGTGAAAAATTTTCTTCCAACTGCTACCAAAGTTTTGCTTGTTGAATCTCTTATTCTGCCGATAATAGACTATGTCAATGTGTGTTGCTCAGATTTATCTCAACAACATCGATCATCTCCTTAACAACTGTATCTTCTTTTCACATTTAGTTTAACTGCCTATCTGTCAGCGCAGTTATGTTAGAATACTCTGCATTGTTTTAATTATTTTGAACGATCCTTCGAAAAATAATTGAGTACTGAAATAAAATAACTGTTGTTATTAAGAAAGCTTCCAAAAAGTTTCTTTTCAAAAACAAAGGCAGGTTACTCAAATTGTACCGGCCGACGAAACGATGGCCACAAAAAAAGTTATAATTTTATTTTTGGTTTTGTAACTGTTCCGAAATTATTTAAAATAATGATATCAGAACGCACTGGAACGCACCTAATGACGATTCATTTCACGTATGGAAGGCTTTGTATTCAAAGATTATAATTAATTCACGTTTTTCTGAATAGTTGTTAATTGTAACTCAATTCAATTAATATGTAGGCATCAAATCAACTAAATCAGTAGATTTATTATGTACTGGTTTCATGTCATAAAATAATTATGTAGCTTCATAGTAAGCTAAGCCTTTTGTTCAATTACGTACAATTGAACATCATTTGTCATCGACAAGTTACATAATCTGTGGTCATCGATCGACACCATTGATTGTCACCCGGCAATCATCTACATATCTATTTATGTATGACACTCGTTCGCATCATCTTATTTGCTACACTCATTTTTGTGGGATTATGATACGTACTGTACTATTTTAGATTTCCTTCTGTTGTTTTGACCTCGGCATTGTTTTACGGACTGATAACTACCACTTGTAATAATTATTCTGTGCTTTTGATTTCTGGATACCGATTTTGCAACAAGGACAACTAGACTCGCGATTGCTATGTGTTAATTGTAACATATTCATTGATACACTTCGCTGCCATCTCGTTTTCGAGTTTGATACCAGAGTAATTTCTAAGATCTGCTAGTGGAATTCTTCAATAGTATATGTACTAGAAGAATTCCACTCGCAGATCTTTTAATATTTACATACCTACTTATTTTATTACACTAACATAAACCATGACACAATCGTACATCATAATACAAATTTAATTCTTATTTTAAATCACTGAAGAAGATTACATATTATGTGATGCTAACCTCAAAAGTATTGTTGACGTTATTATTAAAAATTGTGGCTATTTAGATATGATTTTTAAACGGGATGGTGTTTACAACATAAAAACAAACCAATCTAGCTATAGTTTGTTTTGGGACATAAAAAATAAAAGTCAAGTCCAGATTCTATAGAAATTTGGCCATTGTTCTTTGTGAACACTTTAGAAAATCATTGCAAGTGTGAATTAACGCTTTTTCCAAAATAATGATTCTATCGTCACATATTTTCCTTAATTATTAAGTGGCGAAGCTTGCGAAGTCACTTATTGATTTCACGATGTCTGTCCGTCTGTCCGTCTGTCCCACGATTATCTCGAGAACAGTTTCGAATTTTCAAATTCTGTATTCAGCAATCGATTACTGATCACCCAGGCATCTGAACCTCCTATTTTGAATTTTTTTTTCCGTTCGAAACCGCTACAAAGCTGATTGCTTCGCCACTTTGCTATGCTGTTAGCTTGCTAGGTTTGTTATGGCATTATATATATATATATATATATATATATATATATATATATATATATATATATATATCGTAGATTTCACCAGAAGATGACGATTTTGATCTCGGAAATACATCAGGATAGCATTAATTGTTAAAAATAATAAAAGTGTGAGAGCGGATGTTCCACTTGCTCACTTGCTTACGCATGTAATCATTATCAGTAATAAGACAACGTAACGCACTAAGCATTCAGTATAGTAAAATTACAGTTCGACCACAGCGTAACACGTCTCCTCCACAATCACACACCAGTGTAACGTGAGGTACGTAATGAGGGCATCCACGACTTTTTCTGCCACCAGGGTGGCGCCACTGTACAATGAGGTAAAATATTTGACAGATTTCATAGCGGGGAACGATAATTTCATAGAAAAATGTAAACTTTAATGTTCCTTGCCGTATTATTAGTTATATTTCATATTTATTAGATTAGAAATGAATAAACCAAACTATAAATATTTTATAGTACAAGTAAAAAATTAAAGGAATGAGTTATAAAGTGCAAAAAATTAAAAATCAAACCACTGACGCATTGTGTTGTGTATTAATTTAATACTCTAGATAACGACAATGTATTATTACAAACTAATTTCTCAATTAACTGACACTGTGTAACAAAAAACTTTACCTCAGTCACAACTAGCGACATCTGGTGACTGGAAAATTATTAGCCCTCATTACATGATAACACCAAAATATATAAACCAACAGCAACACTAGTGTAACGTGAGGTACGTAATTACATGATAACTCCAAAATATGTAAACCAACATCAACAATACTTATCTCAATGTAACACAGGGCAGCCTCTCAGCAACACCAATCCCCCTTGCTTGCACTAGAAGAATTACAACAACGAACAGAACCATGACACTATCTTAGCACTAGTAGATTGACCACACTCGTAGATTGACTTATGCGGAATCTCTGGCGCACGGCGCCTACAGTGAACTTTATACTGTACAAACAAGTGGGTATTTCTCGATATATTCTCAATTCCACCTCGATTCAACTGGGTATTTTATAGCCGCTCCGATACGGCCATCCTGACGTGCGACCTTCCTTGGGCGTGTATTTTCATGCATCAACAGTGGTAGAGCCACGCGGCAGCTTTTGCTGTCGCACGGATGGGCCGGCTCGAACCGGGGTGGTACCACGACCTCACAGAAAACCAGCTTAAAGTAGAGGTTTACCTCTGCATATCGCTTGGTGAGTGCAGGTGGCCGGAGGCCCTTTTTACTGGAAATGAGGCATTCCATCTTAGTCCTCACGGGTGACAACGCATCTACATTTTGATTTGTAATAGAAGATAAATGTAGATGTCTATGGGCCGCAGCAACCACTTACCATCAGGTGGACTGTGTGGTCGTTTGTCACCCTTATCCTATAAAAAAAATGCATTCCTGTAACGAACACTATTAGTCACCAATTCGTCTGCTCATCCATCCTGACATGAGTAGGTACATATTATTAGTTCCCAAAACTAATTGTTAGATGGTGCTGCTTGTTGCACTATGGCGCCATCAATCCACGCCACGACCATCCCTGACTAGCATCCGTCCTCGGTTGCACTGCCTGTGGATAAAATATGCTCAGAGATTAATCTAGCTCGGCTATCCTGCCAATAGAAACAAGGTCGATTCCAAATGGTATTTCATCTAAATCTCAATTTTTAACCGTCATAATTGACAATGCCCTGTTATTAAGGCTTCTTACACAATGCTTCCTGCACAACATAATTTATTGTGAAAGGTCCGATCAACAAGTTACAACACAGTAATTCTAACAATTTTGTTACTTATGGTAAACATAATGCATAAGCAATGCATATTCAACTCGTGAAACTTCATTGAAATCTGTGCACCAAAACAGGCCAGAATCACACCAACGATTCTTTACATATCTGCCGTTACATATGCCAGAATCGCACCAACGATTCTCCACATATCTGCTGCCACATATGCCAGAATCGCACCAACGATTCTCTACATATCTGCTGCCACATATGCTACAATACATGAGGGGCTCTGTGCACCAACACAGACAAGAATCGCACCAACGATTCTCGAAATTCTAGCCCAATATGTGTTACAACTCGTGAAGCGCTGTGTGTACCAACACAGATAGAAATCGTACCAACGATTCCCTACAGACCCATCGCCACATGTTACATGAGGTGCGGTCTAAAGTTTCGAGTATAAGTATACAAGCCATCTTAATCAGGTTTGGTCTCACTACTGCTGTCATCAACTATGACATCTAATTCGCGAGGAACTTGGTGATCGGGGTCTTTTTCACATGATCATGGGGGTATTTGTGGGATACTTTGCACGCTAACATGACCGCTTCCAATTAAATTTACAATATTATTTACACTATTGCCACAACACAATCTTTGATGAGAGGGCATTCGGCCCAAAATTATAATAAAATGGGTATGACTCACCAGTATTCATCAGCACACCGCTGGGATTGCTCACATAGCAAACGTTAATACGTCGCTCACTGCTCGCCTCTGCGGCAGGCATAAGGCAAGTGCACGTGGCTATTAAAAAAACCAGCACATGCCACACTTAGCTGCTATGAAGCAAGCTCTTGTGGTCAAAACAACAGCAAGGGTACCGCACTCGCAAAGTGAGCCGTCGCGCCGCACTAGCACCAGCGCCAGCGAAACATGCACTCAAAGCGTCAACAGGAGCAGCAGGAGCACCTGAGGGTTCACAGACATCGTTGGGGTTGTCGTCATCGTGATCTACGTGAAAAACAAGTTGTTAATTATCAAGACATCACACACTGTTGCCTATCCGATGTTGCCTATACGCATACGAGGCCCTCAAACAGAAATACGCTCTCATACCGCAGACTATAATAAAGCACTTCGCTTTCACAAGTATGTATACATCTCCATACGAAGTATATCGTACATAGGCTGCACTAAAAGTATCGAGAATGGAATATTTCCAGTGTTCCTGTCATATTAAAATCTTTTTAATTGAAAACTCCTTGGTTTTAAAAATCGAATACCATTTATTTATTTAAAAAAAGATTCTCGGTCTTGTCACAAGGTTTTGTCAAACTTGTTTAGTCGTTGAGAAAATGGAATTGACTCGAGAAAATTCAAGAGCGATGATTTATTATGACTTTCGAAGTGGTTTAACACAAAAACAGTATGTTGACCGGATGATTTCTGCATTTGGTGATGAAGCCCCATCCAAAACCACAATTTATTGCTGGTTTGCTGAATTTCAACGTGTACGTGTCAAGCTCAGTGATGATCCCCGTCAAGGTCGTTCAAAAACTGCAGTCACCCAAGAAAACGTTGATGCTGTGCGTAAGCTGAAACCCGCGAAATTTACGCAACTTTAGACATTGGCATGAGTCAAATACAAATAATCTTGCATGAACAATTAGGTGTAAAAAAGTTGTTTTCCCGATGAATACCGCATTCGCTCTGTGAAGAGCAAAAAGCGGCTCGCGTTACTTGGTGCGTCAGAACTCTCGAAAGATTCCACGCAGGATACTCAAATGCTGTATACAACATCGTATCAGGTGACGAATCCTGGATATATGGGTACGAACCCGAAAAAAAAACCAGTCATGAGTTTGGGTGTTCGAAAATGAGTTAAAGCCAAGAAAAATTGTTCGTTCACGGAGTGTTGCAAAAAAAATGGTGGCCACGTTTGTCTCCAAAACCGGCCATGTTACGACTATTCCTCTTGAGGGAAAAATAATGGTTAATGCAGAATGGTGTGCTAGCATTTGTTTGCCACAGGTCGTTTCTGAAATCCGTAAAGAGAACTGCCACCGCCGCATTATCCTCCATCACGACAATGCGAGTTCTCACCGCACACAGAACAAAAGAGTTTTTAGAGCAAGAAATCATAGAATTATTAGACCATCCGCCGTACAGCCCCGACCTAAGCCCTAATGATTTCTATACTTTCCCTAAAGTAAAGAATACATTGCGTGGACAGAGATTTTCATCACCTGAAGAAGCTGTGGACGCCTACAAAACGACCATTTTGAAGACCCCAACTTCCGAATGGAATGGTTGCTTCAATGATTGGTTCCATAGTATGGGAAAATGTGTCAAATTTCGCGGAGAATACTTCAAAAAGCAATAAATACATTTTTAAATAGTAATGTTGTGTCACTTCCTTGATTCCCGAAATTTTCAGTGCCGCACTCGTATACTCTTACTTGAACTTGCGAGATCCCACGTTAACTACGTAAACCACGTTAAAAACGTGAACTAGGACAGCGCCTGCCAGGACAGAGCCTGATTCAGAGATCACAACTTCTGCGCATACAGAGTATACAGCTTCCGCGTGCACATAGTGTACGACTTCCGAGGCACCGCCATGTTCAGCATACGTGCGCTTAGGGACGGCACCCGGGACGCGTGCAGCATACGCGTTTGCAAAATTCTGGCCATACTACAGCTGGACCCGGCAGTTAGTTCCGACCAGCAAGGTGCACACTTGCCTCACACTCGTACACATTTAATCATATCATACTTGCTACTGTAACACATAAAACGAAACATATTAAAAAGATTCAGTAGGAACTTCGTTTAAAAAAAAACAGCACTACTCTTCAATGGCAGAACTAATTTACTCTACTTCAATTTCATCAGTTATACTTTGGTTTTCTAGCATTTTTCGCAACCAACTAAAAAGTTAAACACTTATTTTTACAAAAGATTTTTTAAAACTATGTTTGGGATAAATTTACTTTCCTCATGTATCAAATGGTGATCGGTAACAGCAGCAAATAATGTGTCCGCAGCTAATAATTCAAGAGCGAGCGCCTTGACGCCTTCTACTAAACTAAAGTAGTCGGTAAAATTGACATTAAATCTCAATTTTATCGACTACATAATATTCCAAGTAAACTGTAATATCAACACATTAATATATTCACCGACTCTTTTGTCTATGATTTCATTTCCAGCAAGCGTTCGTTTTCCCGTGCGCTCCTCATGTTCGTTACCACTATTCATTCCTCCTCGGTTTCATAAAAACTATACACGTAACTCTTTTATATGTCGTTTCACCAATATCTATAACAAACATTTTTTCAGAAAAAAATCTTTTATCCCTAGTTCTAATCTTCTTAAAACAAATTTAATAATTTAAAATTAAAGTTTTGTACAGCCGACTTCAATATAAATTATTAATAACTCAAAAACTATTGGTATGACCTTGATCAAATTCATATGGGACCACATGTGAAGTACCAGATTTCAAATAAAAAAAGAATCATCGAAATCGGTTACACATAAAAAAACATACAGTCGAATTGATTACCGTCTCCTTTTTGAAGTCGGCAGAAAAAGGTTTTGCAGTAAAATTGTTTCCTGACTATGTTGTCTCATAATGTAAATAAAATGGTTTGTTAGTGTAGATTTATTGGCACTATTTTTTCTTTATATCATATGTAAATGTAAAATTTAAACTATATGTTTGAAATATGACTGTTTGTTGCCAAAACAAATAAATAAAAAATTATAACTAAAAATTTCTATAAAAAGGTAACAAATATCCAATAATACAAAGTTAATGCGATCGTAGAGTCGAGTATAAACTGAAATTCTATCACTGTTAACATAAAATTTAAACGTCACGAATGTACATCGACTATTGATTTGATTGGGCTCCAAATCCAGCCATTGGCGCGTATTTTATGAGACGGCTGCTGATGGACGCTGCGGATCGGCATATCGGCCGCCTGCAGCCCAGCTCCACTGAGTTACAATCGGTACTTATAGTTTATAGCTGGAGATCTACAATGCTCCGACTATGACGATTGCGAGCCTCTTTGAATTTTAATCACGACACAGATTATAATAAAACTTTAAATACTATTATTATTGCCACTCAGACGGAAATATTTTTTTATTTATTTATTGAATAAGGGTAAAAAACGAGCACACAGTCCACCTGATGGTAAGCGGATGCTGTGGACCCATAGACATCTACATTTACCCTCAATTAAGTATACAAATGCAGATATGTTGTCACTCGTGAGGATTAAGATGCAATACCCCGTTTCCAGTAAAAAGGGTATCCGGTTCTGTATACTCACTATACGAAACACAACAGCATTAAGCTGCCATTTTAATCTCCTACCCCGGTTCCATTCGTGCTACAACCATAATATAGCTGCAGCGTGGCCCTGCCACGTACAGCCTATATATTTTAACTTTTCGTACTGATTGAGCAGTTTTAATGCGAAATATATTTTTAAAAATTAAATTTTATAATGTAATAAAATTGTCTTAAAGCTTCTGAAGTCGGGACTTAATCATCGATACACTATTACTAGACACTATTCAATTTTAAGATGTCTTTATGTCTCGTAGTGTCAGTCACTTTGACTTAAAGTGATAGAGACAGCACGAGACTTGTTTTTTTATAGGATGAAAGTGACAAACGAGCACACAGTTCACCTAATGGTAAGTGGTTTCTGTGGCCCATAGACATCTATATCTATCCTCGTTTGCGAATCAAAATGCAGATTTTTCCTTTTTTTTTAATAAACGTTACCTCCACACTAGGATTATTTCCTGTATAGTACTGCCCCCAGGGCAGTTTACATACATAAATTTCCTATTCGAACCCGCGGCCCTTAGCGCGACAACGCATTGCTAAGCCACTGCGCCACGGAGCCATCAAATAGATGCGTTGTCACTCGTGAGGACTAAAATGAAATGCCTCTTTTCCAGTAAAAAGGATCTCCGATTCTCTACACTCACCAAACGAAACACAGTAGTGTTAAGCTGCTATTTTACGCTGGTATTCTGTGAGAGCGTGGTCATTCCCCTGTCGAGCTGACCCATTCGTGCTACAACTATACAGTTAATATAGTTGCAGCATGGCTCTACCACGTATAAAAAGTAACTAGACTTAACGGCATCTTAAATTTGAGCAGCGTTAAGATGTCACAAGTTCAAGATTAAAACTAGAATGTCGTCTAAAAAGTTACGTTAAAATTGTATTCCATATTTTTCCAATCTTAAACGTGAACTTAAAGTTCAAATAATTAAACCGTTGCCCATATCATTCCGTGGGTGTCGTAAGAGGCAAAGCTGGGAAACAAATTGGAAGATGGGCAGCAGCATCTTCATAATAACGACTAAAAATAAAACTGCGGTTGCCAACACGCTTGTCAAGCGTGGCAGCTGTGGCAAGTATCCCCCCTATGAGGCAACGGTAACGGTAACGGTATAATACTATTATTAATGCTACTCAGATGTAGGTACTCGTAGTTACTCAGAGCAAGAAAAAATAATCCCATATTTTTAAGTTCTCTTACTGATTGAGTAGCCAGTTTAATGAGAAATATGTTTTTAAAAATTAAGCGTTAGTTAAAATTAGCACCTGACTTGAAAAACTATAAAGGAATTTTTTTTTTATTTTTGTATTTCCCTTTGTATTTCCCTCAATAGTTGTTTATTTTTTTATTTTTGATGTTTTTATATTTTCTTGGTGTACAATAAAGAGTATTTGTATTGTATTGTATTTTAACAGACTTCAAAAAAAGGATGAGGTTCTCAATTCGACTGTATTTTTTATGTGTGTTACCTTAGAACTTTTTTCTAAGTAAACCGATTTTGATGATTTTTATTTATTTAAAAGCTGGTACTTATAATGTGGTTCCATATAAATTTCATTAAGATCTGTTCAGTATTATATGAGTTATCCTTAGTAATGCTTATTTAATTGACTTCGACTAGATTAATGATGTTCTCATTTTATCTGCCGACTTCCAAAAAGGAGACGGTACTCAATCCGAGTGTGTGTTTTTTTTATGTGTGTTACCTCATAACTTTGTACTGGGCGAACCGATTTCGATGATTCTTTTTTTATATGAAAGCTGATAGTTCTCGTGTGGTCCCATATGAATTTTATCAAGGTCAGACCAATGGTTATTGAGTTATTCTTAAATGACCTGTATTGAAGTCGCTTATATTGAAGTCGGCTGTACAAAATTTTTAATTTTAAATTATTTATATTAAAGTCGGTTGTACAAATTTTTTAATTCCACCACTTTGTTTTTAATATAATATGCCTCTGGAATCGGGGTTGATATATTTGATACACTGTGTATTATGTAGTAATTATTGTAGTATTAAATATACGGTCCAATAGTTTCAGAAAATCGGTGAAAATTCATAAAAAATATACACGTTGAAGATATAACCTCTTCGTATTTCTTATAACTCTGTTAAAATATATTAATACACTTCAGCTTTCATATTTATTTATTTAAGCTGTATATAAATAAACTGGATCAAAAGAAAAAGAAGAAATATTAGTATAAATAGGCAGCCTTAGTCCTTGAGACAATGTATATCAGCCAGCAACTCTTTTTTTTATAGGATAAGGGTGATAAGCGAACACGCAGTCCCATCAGGTGGACTGCGTGCTCGCTTGAAAACAAGTGGTAAGTGGTTGCTGTGGCCCAAAGGCATCTACATCTATCCCCGTTTGCTAATCAAAATGTCAACGTTGTCAGCCGTGAGGACTAAGATGGAATGCCGCTTTTCCAGTAAAAAGGGTCTCTGGTTCTCTACACTCGCCATACGAAACACAGCAGCATTAAGCTGCTATTATTACACTGATATTCTGTGAGAGCGTGGTCCTTCCCCGTCGAACCGACCCATTCGTGCTACAGCTATACTACTAAATAGTTGCAGCATGGCTCCACCACGTTAACTCTTTCAGAAATAGAGTGATATGTCGATTATAATCGCTTCGACTTTTACTATTGCATACCTTAAGCGAAAGCACAAGGTAATGTTCTACTATCGCCTGAAAATTAAAATTCCAACATTTTATCGAATAAAATCGTATCTAGCAATCATATTATACATATAAATGATATAAAAAGCACATTGTTAGAAAGATAAATGATTGTTGAACTTATTAATAATTTTTTTAAATCGATTAATTGCTATTTTTAAATAAAAAAAGGGTTTTAGTGGCTTATGGTGTGGATTTATCATGTCCCTGTGGCTTGTAAACACTATAACTTTTGAAAACATCAATTGTTTAACTCAATCTATTTTTTAATCTCTTCATCTATCATGTGGGAAGCCACTGAATGTAAATGGCAGTGTAATTTTGTTTTGTTTAGCTATAATTAATTTTTTTCGGCTCCAAAATGGCGAAATTTTCGTTGATTTGGTTGCCTCGTATAGAATTATTTCTATAAATGGGGAGCTGCAGCCATAGAGTAGTTTACTCACTAACTCAGTTGGCCATCGCCACAGATTACTGTATATATCAGTTCGCCGCATTAGCTTGCTACATTTATATTTATCTATGGTTCACAGTCAGGCGCCGTCGTGAGTGGACATTATTTCGGTTGTTTGCAGCGGCTCAAAAAGATCGCTGTACAAATACACAATATTCGAATAACCATATTTCTTAAATACTTGATTATAATAATAACAACAGATTTTTTTATTACAATATTTTAAAAGCACAGAATAAATAATAGTAGTACGTACTAAAAGTAAGTAGAATAATTTTTGTGTCATGAGTGACATTTTCATGCTTTTCGAGGGTGTTGAAACCGATAGGGTTGTCGAAATGTAAATCCAAGATGGCGGCCGCAATAGGTAACAATTTTTTCATCATGGGTGTCATTTTCATGGTTTTCGAGGGTGCTGAAGCCGATAGTGCTGTCGAAATGTAAATCCAAGGTCGAGGCTGCAATAGGTATAAAATTTTTCATCATAGGTGTCATTTTCATGGTTTTCGAGGGTGTTGAAGCTGATAGTGCTGTCGTAATGTAAATCCAAGATCGCGGCTGAATTAGGTACCAATTTATTCATCATGGGTGTCATTTTCATGGTTTTCGAGGGTGTTGAAGCCGATAGTGCTGTCAAAATGTAAATCCAAGATGGCGGCTGCAAAATATATCAATTTTTTCATCTTGGGTGTCATTTTCATGGTTTTCGAGGGTGTTGAAACCGATAGTGCTGTCGAAATGTAAATCCAAGATGGCGGCTGCAATAGGTACCAATTTTTTCATCTCGGGTGTCATTTTCATGGTTTTCGAGGGTGTTGAAGCCGATAGTGCTGTCGAAATGTAAATCCAAGATGGCGGCTGCAATGGGTATCAATTTTTTCATCATGGGTGTTATTTTCATGGGTTTCGAGGGTGTTGAAGCCGTATAGTGCTGTCGAAATGTAAATCCAAGATGGCGGCTGAAGTAGGTACCAATTTTTTCATCAAGGGTGTCATTTTCATGGTTTTCGAGGGTGTTGAAGCCGATAGTGCTATCGAAATGTAAATCCAAGATGGCGGCTGCAATAGATATAAATTTTTTCATCATTGGTGTCATTTTCATGGTTTTCGGGGGTGCTGATGCCGATAGTGCTGTTGAAATGTAAATCCAAGGTGGCGGCTTCAATAGATATCAAGTTTTTCATCTTGGGTGTCATTTTCATGGTTTTCGATGGTGTTGAATCCGATAGCGCTGTCGAAATGTAAATCCAAGATGGCGGCTGAAGTTGGTACCAATTTTTTCATCTCGGGTGTCATTTTCATGGTTTTCAAGAGTGTTGAAGCCGATAGTGCTGTCGAAATGTAAATCCAAGATGGCGGCTGCAATAGGTATCAATTTTTTCATCATGGGTGTCATTTTCATGGTTTTCGAGGGTGTTGAAGCCGATAGTGCTGTCGAAATGTATTTAAACTACTTTAATAATTCCGTGTAATCATGTTATACGTAATTTTTTTAAAGCGCTTAAGGTATGCCCAATTGGATTTACCAATATATTTTTTATTTATTTATACAAAAAGTGTAAAAGTATTATTTATTTATAGAGTGGATAGAGTAAGAACAAAGGTAAAATAATAATATGTACAATGTACATAGTTCTTTGAAATACGTGATTGTATATACGTATTACCTAGTACGATTTTCTGGTATTCTGGTAGGGGTTTTACATACATAAATTGAACATGAACAAATGTCTAGACTTGAAACAATCATTTGTTGTCCAAACTGTTCTTACGCGTGGGATTCAAACTCGTAGTCAACATACAGTCACAATTTTTTTTACTGTTTATTGGAATCGGAAAACCGACGCGGAAAGATTAACCATGGCAAGCAATGATAAATTTAGTTTTTATTTAGTTTCATTGATTTATAACATGAATATAAATCAGTAGATTTACATAATTATTTTACATGAACAACAGACATATAACATAACATAAACATAACAATAAGAATCAGCGACCAAAGCACAACACTAGGATCTGACCTCTATCTAGACTACTATCGCCAATCCGCCTGCAAATCATGACAACTGAAGTAAACTCTCCCATCAATGGAAGATATCCATGTCTCTGACTGAAAAAGAAATTAAATGTTCTTTGATATTGTGGTTAGGTCGCAAAAGAATAAACATTGTAACATACCGTTATAAAAACAAATATTTGTCGCGTCGATGACACCTAATTATTTAAACACCGCCGTAAATAATTATTTTGAAACTTGTAACCTAATGTTGTCGGCCATTATGTGAGCTAAGTGAGTCGTTAAGCTCGGCTAATTACGGCGAATGGACAGACAAATCGGATAAACATTGTTATTTATGATAATTATGAGTTCGCCGGTTAATGGTGTCGGCGTCACCTATTTTTTAATAAAATTTAATAAGTAGGTAGCTCTTTCTTGTGGGTATCATATTTACCGTAAACGATACAGCCAATTAAAGTCCACTGCTGAACATAGGCCTCCCTCATAGATTGCCTCATAGGGGGGATATTTGCCATAGTTGCTACTACGCCTTGCAAACTAATTCATTTTATTTTTAGTCGTTTTTAGGAAGACGCTGCTGCCCATCTCCTGATTTGTTTCTCTCTGTCACCTCTTATGACACCCGATGAAGGACCGATATGGGGTAGTAGACATTCTTACACCGCCACTACATTTATTTGTAATGCATTATTTTAACTGATTGTCATTCATAAATATCTAACGCCTACAATTTTACTACGCACGCACACATTCGTAAGGGTCAACAAAGGTTACAAATTTAGGTACCTTGTCGCGCGTCTTCATCGTGAGCAAATCTGTGTGTTTAAGAAATTAATCAAATAATATGGTGGATTTTTATTAAAACCTTTCTTAGCCATAACCTTCAAGATATTTTAAGAGGAAGCCTAAACCAAGCCTAGAGTTAAGGACTTATTATGTAGACTGCGGTAGCTAGACCACCCTGCAACCTTAAACATGCAACACGCGTCACTTTGAACATGTAGACTGGAATCAGTTTTTTTTACCGAATGCATAGCAACCAAGGCTTGATATTATATTGCTTCGATTGTTTTGCGAATATAATTAATAATAATATTAAAAGATGATTTATTTCACCTTCTCTGGCGTACAAAAAAAAACTATTTTAACATAAAATAATAAAATTTTAAAAGGACATATTTTACCATCACATTAAATACAATATAGTGAGGCCGTCTCATTAACGCAAGTTTATTGTGAACCGATTGTCGAATCGCAGCCATATTGTAGGGTCGTCGTTTTATCGCCACGCCGCGCGATATACGACGGAATTAAAAATGCATAAACATTTGACGCTTTACGATAATTACTCGCGCCGTGTTGCGCCGGTCGGCTTATAATGCCCAACTTATGTTGAAATATGGTTGTATTTTGAGTTTGGTGAATATTTTTTATTTTCTATAAGTTATTTAAGTACACAATGTGAATTATTAGTATCAATTTAAATGTTTAAGGCAATTTAAAAAACAACTATTTGTGCTAAATTAATAAACCGATAAAAACTTTAGACTTAAAAAAATATTTGAATATTTTGTTGAATATATGAGTATAATAACATATTATTATACCTACAAGAAGGCTAGGTCTTATTTTCGCCCAAAAGCTAAGTAATCAGTAAGGAACCTTGCCAACTTTTTTAGCCAATATACTGCTGAAGGTTTTTTGTTAAAAAAAATGTTGGAAAAAACGACACAGCTTCGTCTGTCAGTCAACCAGCAGCACCGCGCCACGTGCATGTTTGTTTATCATTTTTTTAAAGTGGCATTTTCACTTTTTATACTAGATTAAAACAAAAGGCTTAGATTTCAAACTAAAAAATGTCCACTATAAAGATGCAGCTGTCAGCCATGGACGTACGTCCATGCTGTCACCATTGAGTTATTATGTATAAGTACATTATACTTCAATGGCTGTCACTGCAATAAATAAAGAGGCAGATTAAAAAACGCATGTGCGTGCGTGCATGCGTGCGTGCGTGAGTGCGTGCGTGTGTGCGTGCGTGTGTGTGTGTGTGTTTGTGTGTGCTTGTGTACGCACGTAGGAAGTTATAATTCTTTAACATAGTAAAACAAAAATAACTACCGTAAATAGTATAGTTATCAGTTCGCACGAAAACTTGAATGACAGTTACCCACTGAAGTTGTCCCTTTGAGGTGTCAGTGTGCGCGCGTATCGTAACAACTTCATGGTGTCGTTTTTAGGTGTCGGTGTGCGCACGCATCTTAAAAATTCAGTCGCATATTTTTTTCTAAACACCCCAAAAAAGTATAACTTCATAAAGGAAAATGATGAATCTCACAACCAACCTTCAAAGTTCGCAACCGTAGGAAATCTAGACTACTTTCTACAGCATAAGGTACGCACATGACCTCCGAACACCTCAAGAAGCATACCTAAATAAAAAAGAAAGTTGAATGATCATGATCATTAATTTTATGTAAAAATTAGTCATGATAATAGCACTAAGCGAGTGAGACAAGACGAAATCATACAAACAACTTGAATAATGGTAAATACTAACTTCATAGAAGTTTTTTATATCTGTAATTTCATTATTAATATTACAGCCTATGAGATGAGGTTTGGCGGGTGAGAAAAATGCGGTTGCCACCTATTGAAGTAACGTACGTAGGTATGTTTACTTCAACACACACTGTTGCCACAGCAGTTTTTATCATTTTGCATTGTTATCGAAAGGCGGTGCTGTCCATCTCATGTTCATTTTCCTCTGCCGCCTTTAGTGATATGAGGTATTGAATGATGCCTTACACCACCGTTTATAATTAAACTTATCTCCTTCCAATAACTGCATTTAAATATAAAAAAAGAAAATGCGTTTAGTAAATTAAATAAATTAGTAAAAGAATTACTTCTTAATAAAGCTTTTAACAGTGGTAGAGCCACGCGGCAGCTTTAGCTGTCGCAGGGATGGGCCGGCTGGAATCGGGGTGGTACCACGACCTCACAGAAAACCAGCGTGAAGTAGAGGTTTACCTCTGCGTTTCGCTTGGTGAGTGCAGGTGGCCGGAGGCCCTTTTTACTGGAAATGAGGCATTCCATCTTAGTCCTCACGGGTGACAACGCACCTACATTTTGATTTGTAATAGAGGATAGATGTAGATGTCTATGGGCCGCAGCAACCACTTACCATCAGGTGGACTGTGTGCTCGTGTCACCCTTATCCTAAAAAAAAGCTTATTACACCGTTAATGAGTACTTAGAAGATAAAACGCTTATGCAATATGGAAAAAAAAGAGACAGACATGTAGTCTGTCTCTTTCTTTTCCATATTGCTATGCCTGGAAAGGTACATGTGTATGTTTGAGCTGTGTAATGTTTATATAGTTACAATATCACTAAAATTTGTTTCATTTAACTATTCACGTGTTAAGTTTCTTTCTTAGCAAACAAACAACAGAAGCGCTCGGTGGCTGCATTAATGGCATTATCAAAAAGCCATCGGTTACGCTCGTTAGGTACGTACACCGGCGATACGGAATAGCCGAATTAAAACTGCATCCCGTTGCAAATGTAACGATAATTATCGGTAATTAGAATAAATGCGAGCCCCCACCCTCACGAGTGCTGTGTTTTTTATTTTTATTTGATACAGAGTAAATTCAACGCTTAAAAGAATAGTCTTGAAATATATTTAATATATTTTCAACGTTGAAAAAACCAACTTTACGGATGTTATCGTGTTTAATTTGTATTATTTTTGATTCCCAACGTCTCGGGTGCTTTACAGCACCCATGGTCATGGGGGGACTAAGATGTTTGACGACCATGATGTCATGATTAAACCGGGCTGCATTTAGCTTTTAAATGTAAATTTTTGGTTCGATGTGTGCAGAATGAGCTTACTGTATCTTGAAGTCTTGCAGAGGTTTGGATTTAATTTAATAATTACAGAATCCCAAGCAGATGGAAACACCCAACCATCTTCGCTGTGGAAATATCGATGTTTTTTTTTATTTCAATAATCTAGCGAATCATTAAAACAAAAAATGAAAACTGTCGCCTTATTACCGACAAACGAACGTATCAACTCACTATAGTGTATTAATATATAGTACTCGTGTTAATATAGAAATTATTACATTCTGAATGTTTTTAATACAGACAGGCCGTGTGTGTCGTAAGAAAGACTATCTGAAAACCCAGAAAAAGCCGTTCTGGTAGATGGATATAACCATCTTGCTTACACGAGACCTTAAAGTCTCAGATCGGTGACGGAAAAAGCGTCAAAGATGCAATGCGTTTTTTTTATATAGAATAGGGATGACAAACCACCACATAGTTCACCCGATGGTAAGAGGAAGCTGTGGCTCATAGACATTTACATTTATCCTCAGTTAGAAACAAAATGCTTTGTCAACCCTAAGCACCAAGATCACAGGTTCTCTACACTTACAATACTAAACACAGAGTATTAAGCTGCTATTTTACACTGGTAATCTGTGAGGGCGTGGTCCTTGCCCGGTCGTGCCGACTCATTCGTGCTACAAGCATGATATACGAGTCACTGCAACATGGCTCTGCTACGACTGACGGTACCAACTGCCCAGCGTGATGGGAAAGCTTCTCCATTATGTTTAATGACTATGTAAGAATATGAACCGCTCCTATCATCGGTGTCATAAAAGGCGACAGAGGGAAAAGAACCAGGAGACCAAACCAAATCAGGAGATCAACAGTAGCGTCTTCCTAACAATAACTAAAAAAAACTGCAGTTACCAACTCGCGTACAAGCGTGACAACTATAAATATATTTATTTTATGTATTTATTGATTCTTTATTGTACTCCAAAATACATAATAACGTGAACAGTTAAATCTTATTTAAATAAAACTAATTTTACGGATTTTATCGCGTATATTAACTTATTTTACATTCCCGACGTTTCAAGCACTTTACAGCACCCATGGTCACGGGGGGGACTGAGGTGTATGACGTCCCAATGTCATAGTTAAACACGGCTACCTCCAGATTAAAAATTATTAATTTTTGTTCCAATCTACGCAGTATGAACTTACAGTATCATGAAGTCTTGCAGTTGTATGCTTGGGTTGGGATTTAATTTTATTAATTATGGGATCCCAAGCAGATGGTAGCACCCAGCCATCTTCTCTATTGAAATTAGGATGTTTCTTGATTTCAATAGCCTCGCGAATTATCCTTGGAAGGAATCGATGTTCTTTAGCGAGGATTTGTGGTCTATTAAATCTAATGTAGTGACGGGGGCGATCCTGTACGTGTTTACAGACTGCAAACTTCCCAGAGCGTCTATTCTTCACATCAGCTATGTGTGTATAAAAACCCGTGTTAAAGAACAGAGCGTCTATTCTTCACATCTTCAGTTAAATCTTAAGTATAATATGTACAACCGGCTGTCTTATCACTCTGAAAATGATCTCTTCCAGACAATCTTTGCGTAGGGAAACTGATGCAAACAATTATTAAAGTAGAGGGAGGCGTACAAAACAAAAAAATGAATATATATGTATATATATATATATATATATATATATATATATATATATATATATATATAAAGATAAGTGAAAATTATATTTAATATGATATAATAGATTAAATTAAAAGAGTACGAAAAAGGAAAGGTAATTTATCTAATAGCGTTCTAAGTAATACGATTTAACAACACATTTGGAAAAACGAAGAGATTTAGCACGACGAATGTGGAGAGGTAAAGAGTTCCACAAACGCATGGCAGTGACAGTAAAGGATTTCTTAAAAAAGAAGATAGACAAGAGTAGAGAGAGAAAGGTAGACAGAAGATCGAAGGAACCGATTATGGGTAAGGGAAAGACTGAAAACGGTCTTTTAAATAATGAGGAGTGGAAGGATTAAACAGGCATACCTACAATGCGGAGAGATTGTGAGTATGCCTGCGAAGGTGAATTGGGAGCCATTTGAGCTGTTTGCTAAATTCAGAGATGTGATCTTTCTTATTTGCGATGCTCAAATATAAATCTAACACATAAATTTTGAATGCGCTCAAACTTATAAAGCTGCTCCTCTGCAATGTCAATATAGCAAATATCAGCATAGTCAAGGATAGGCAGAAGTAGTGACTGGGCGAGCGTAAATTAAGTTACTGTGGAAAGGGAATAACGTAATCTACGTAAAGAGCTTAACGCAGCAAATATTTTTCTACTAACATCATTAACCTGTGAAATCCAAGACATACAGGAGTGGAGATACAACCTTAACCTTGTTACTGTAAGGGATTTGAGGGCTGTTTAGTATAAAAGGAGGTAGGGTAGATATATATATGCACACAGTCCAGCACACAATCCACCTGATGATAAGTGGTTTCTGTGGCCCATAGACATCTACATCTATCTTCGTTTGCGAATTAAAATGCAGATGCGTTGTCAGCCGTGAGGACTAAGATAGAATGCCTCTTTTCCAGTAAAATGGGTCTCCGGTTCTCTACACTCACCATACGAAACACAGCAGCATTAAGCTGCTATTTTACGCTGGTATTCTGTGAGAGCGTGGTCCTTCCCCGGTAGAGCCGACCCATTCCTGCTACAACTATACCTAGTCAGGTCATAAATTCTGTCACATGTTTAATATAAAATAATTGAAACAAGTTTATTCATTATGTAACCATTTATATACCAAAATGAACTTAACAAAACATAGATTCTTATGACACTAAAGTTTATTCAAAATGACCTACGTGATTTTGAATACAGGCCTTCAATCTGCGCGGCCAGTCGTCTATCGCAGCACGAACGAGGTCCATGTCAATATCGGCGGCTGCCTTAATCAAGGATGTCTTAAGTGACTTCAAATTGGGATGAGGCTTTGAGCACGCCTTTTCCTCCAAGTGTTGCCATATCTTGTAATCTAACGGATTCAAATCTGGACTGGAGGAGGGCCAGTCTTCGTGCCGGATGAAGTTGATTTCACGCGCCGCCAGCCAGTCTTGTGTGCTCTTCGCTCTATGAGCTGGCGCCGAATCTTGTTGGAATACCCAGTGCCTGTTATTCAACATGGTATGAGAAACAGGTTCCACAAGGTTCGTCAGGACTGTATTTTGATACACAACTGCATTCGTTTTTACACCTTTCTCACAAAAATGTACCTCTGTTAAGCCCCAATAAGAAACTCCCAACCATACCATGAGCGAGGATGGAAAATGACCTCGTTGGACACGCGGAATACGGTTGCTCGCTTCTTCACTACTGTGTGCGTACACCTTATCACTTTGTTTGTTGTAGCTCTCTTCTACGGTAAAAATTTTTTCATCCGAAAAAAGAATTTCCCGATATTTTTTTCCCGCGTACCGCTTCAACAAAGCGCGGCATCTCTTCATTCTCAGGTCCATTAGACGAGCATTCAAACGATGTCCTGTATTTCTTCGATATGCCCGAAGCCCTAAGTCTTCATTTAACACCCTTTTCACCGTGGTTCTGCTTAACCCCATCTGAAGGGCCAACAGTTTCTGCTTACGTTTGGGATTTCTTTGAATTCGCGCCTTCACAGCTTTTATCACTGCTGGAGTCCTAACAGACCGAGGGCGACCACTTCTTGACCTGTCATCTACACTAGAGTCTTCATTGTATCGTTTGATGGTACGATAAACGAATCTTTTGCTTATATTCAAAATTTTCAGTATGTCAAAAATTTGAATTGGCGCGTAACCGCAACGATGCAACGCAATAACTGCAACACGGTCTTCTTTAAGCGTCCACTCCATATTTAAAAATGAGTAAAATTCTAAAAAGTATACAGTTTTATTTTCATGAACAATTCGAAATTCGAATTCAATAAACTTTTTTGTGGCCAACATTCTAAAAGAAAAGATTTTACTGTGTGACAATACTTATGACCTGACTGTGTACTATTAATATAGCTGCAGCATGGCTCCACCACGTAAAAAATATTCACACAACTGTGATTCATACTCCCAAGCAGTTACAGATGGTATGTTCTGCAGACCGAATTTCGGTCGCGGCGGCCACACTGCACGAATGTGTGCGTAAGCACATAATATGCATTCTCTCGCATCGCACTGTTGTAGTCCAATGGGACGACAATCCAACAGCTGTGTGGAAATCAGGCCCAGAACCCAACAGCTTTACGTGCTTTCCGTTACACTTTGGTGCTACAGGGATAAATTCCTGAGTCTGGTCTTCTACTGCGAATGAGACAATAAAGTGAGAAAAAAATTGATTAGAACACAACCCGGGATTTGATCCCGGGATCATATGTCGCGTACACGACCTCTAAACCAACGAAGCAGTCAACCAAGCTATTCAACCATAATCAAGTTATTTCTAAGTACTTCATTATTCATAATATACTCATAATATACTCATAACTCAATAATTTTTAATATTAAATTGAAACCAATGAAGTAAGCATTTAGTCGTATTTGAATTCCTTTACCTCATGATATTTTTATCTTTTAACAGACAAGAAAGAACACTAACTAAAGGACATAAAAAATATTTCTGTACTAATCTTCCGAACGGTCCCTCTTGGGCGAGACAGATTTCGAAAAAAGAAGTCGAGTGACAGGCAGCTGTCAAGATAGTGACGTGGACAACCGAATAAAAGCAAATTTATTCCAGCAGTTTCATTCGACCATAAATCAGTGACCTTAGGACTTAATTTTGCACACTCTCTTTTACATTCAATAATTTGCGGAAATTCGATGGCCACCATTTTCATCTGCTATTGTTGTAGCTTTTAAAATATGTATAGTAAAGTTGAAAATAACTATACAAGTTACGCATTAAATTGGTCTTATATTCCTCGACAAATTTGTCAAAGTAAGTTCGATATTACTTATTTTTATAGCAATAGAGGTAATTATCCATTGCAGTAAGTGATTGGATGAACTTGTGAAGCGATTGTTCTGTAACCGGACTGCGTTTTGTTTGGCGGGACACGGTGTCAGGAAAGCGAACGGTTACCGATGTTTTATGATGATATTCAAGAGAAACTAGTATTTTTTAAATTCCAATTTTGTATAAAATAGCGTCATTATTAATGATATTTTCAAATTTAGTCATCATCTTCATCATTACTTTCAACGCGTAAAAGTGCACTATTGGACTTGCTAGCCCCTTTCCCACTGTAGAGGGGGTTTGGTTTTATTGATAATTGGTACCAGACTTTTCGCACATTTAACGGTGTTGACCGTCACCGGTCTAGTTATTTTATGTCTGGTGTAAATGAAATAGTATAGTTAAGAAATCTAATTATTTCTATTTAAGCGTTTATTTTGTGCAATGTTGTTTTTTTCAACATTACACCATTCTTCTATATCCGAGCTTTGATCGTCTGGATTAAAATGCAAAAGTTGCGTTGAATTCTTTTACTCACGGTTGACATTATCTTCAATACTTAATTCTAAACTTAACTTATTATGACTAAATAAAATGTCTAAGAGCTCGTTAAGTTACAAAAAGTATACCACACTTCATTTTAATTTTATGAGTATTCATTCTTTGAGCTACGGCTACGGGATGGCTGCTTACATAGTCAAAACAAAATAAAATGAAGTATGCTACTCTACTATTTAACAGGGTCATTAAACACGCAAATAAACTCAGAGAAATTTTCAACAGTGGTAGAGCCACGCGGCAGCTTTTGCCGTCGCACGGATGGGCCGGCTCGAACCGGGGTGGTACCACGACCTCACAGAATACCAGCGTGAAGTAGAGGTTTACCTCTGCGTTTCGCTTGGTGAGTGCAGGTGGCCGGAGGCCCTTTTTACTGGAAATGAGGCATTCCATCTTAGTCCTCACGGGTGACAACGCATCTACATTTTGATTTGTAATAGAGAATAGATGTAGATGTCTATGGGCCGCAGCAACCACTTACCATCAGGTGGACTGTGTGCTCGTTTGTCACCCTTATCCTATAAAAAAAAAAAGATTAGTCAATTAGAATAAGCTTGGCTTTCAAGCATTTCTCTCAACCAACTAAAAAGTTAACCACTTGTTACTACAAAATATTTTATTCAAAACAGTATTTAGGGTGCCAATTACACAGTAGGTTACGCTGTCAGCTTTACAACAATCACGGTTGTGATTGACGAATAACCTACCGTGTAATGCGATGATGATGGTTGCATGAAATTGTTTGACAAATATCTGGGTATTTTGATTTTTACGTCAATCAACGAATTAATCAAAAGTCACGAATTCGTCAATCACGCATCGTTGCTCTTTTTTTTTATATGATAAGAGTGACAAACGAGCACATAGTCCACCTGACGGTAAGTGGTTGCAGCGGCCCATAGACATCTACATCTATCCTCTATTACAATTCAAAATGTAGATGCGTTGTCACCCGTGAGGACTAAGATGGAATGCCTCATTTCCAGTAAAAAGGGCCTCCGGCCACCTGCACTCACCAAGCGAAACGCAGAGGTAAACCTCTACTTCACGCTGGTTTTCTGTGAGGTCGTGGTACCACCCCGGTTCGAGCCGGCCCATCCGTACGACAGCAAAAGCTGCCGCGTGTCTACCACTGTTAAAGCTGCTCCTAGCTTTTCTTCCGTAGTTATAGCTTTTCGCATACATGTATCTTGTTTTTTAGGTATGGTGTTACCAAGACCAGTAACTTATCAAAACAAGCCTCTTTCAAGCGAAAATAATTTGCATAATATTTATCTTCTTTTGAAACCCGTATGTCAATAAGTTAATATGGGTATAGAAATCCCTTTTCCCTTTGTCTTTTACCCAGCATCTTCTTTTTATACGTTTTTTACACAAAATTGCAGCACAGGCTTTTTTTTATGAATATCAATCCTTTCCCTCCGAAATTTCGGGTTTGACTGACGATCATTCAGAATGAGCGTGTAATGACGAAATTATTCTATCATTCAAACATCAATCATGATTGATTTGTTTTTATAGAAGAGGGGGCAAACGAGCATGCGGCTCACCTGATTGAGTGACTACCGCCGCCCATGAACAACTGCAACACCAGGGGAATTGCAGATGCGTGGCTAACCTTTTAGAAAGGTGCAAGCTCTTTTCTTGAAGGTTCCTAAGTCGTATCGGTCCGGAAAATTCGCTGGTGGTAATTGATTCCACAAGGACGTTGTGCGAGGAAGAAAAATTCTTCTAAATCGCACAGTGGTGGACCGCCAATCATCCAGATGGTATGGATGGTAACGCGAGTTTTGTCGCGATGTGCGATGGTGAAATTGAGCGGCTGGAATTAGTCCAAATAATTCCTCAGAGCGCTCCCCGTGATAGATGGGATAAAATACGCAAAGAGATGCAACATCTCTACGCAGTGCCAGTGTATCGAGCCGATCAGAAAGAACTCGGTCGTCGACGATTCGAACAGCTCTGCGCTGGATACGGTCAAGTGGAAGGAGCTGTCACTGGGGTGCCCTGGCACAGAGATGAGAATAGTATTCCATGTGGGGCTTAACTTGCGCTTTGTAAAGTTGCAAGCGATGTGTCGGCATAAAATACTGTCTCGCTCTGCTAAACACGCCTAGCTTTTTAGAGGCCAATTTGGCCTTCCCTTCCAAGTGACCACGAAACTGCACACTATTCGATATGTCGACGCCAAGGATTCCGATACTAGCTGAGGCAGCAAGAGGAGTGCCTTGAAACTGAGGAGATACGACAAAGGGGTTCTTTTTAGAGGAAAACGCGCAAACTTGTGTCTTCTGGGGATTGAACTGGACTGGATTTAGTCGCCCCCAATCCGAGACTTTGTTAAGCAAAGACTCGACTTCAGACACAAGTTCGTCCCGGTACTCGGCGACGTTTTCCCGAGAAATATTGGCACGGCCGGTATATAAGGCATGACCAGTGCTGTCGTCCGCATAGCAAAGAATGCTACCAGTTAGCAACATATCATTGATATGCAGGAGAAACAGCGTTGGTGATAACACGCAGCCTTGTTGAACACCGGCGTTGATAGGCTTGAAATCAGTGCATACACCGTCTACTTTGCTCTACAATGATAATTGATAATTTTGACACTGATGCTATTAGATCCCATGTTTACGGCTACTACACAAGACAAGAATACCCCACCGTAAGTAAATTACTTGTGTCCCTTAAATCTGCAAAATTATATGATGGCAGTGCAACATAATAGATGTTGAAAACAATTCTAAAATATATTGGGTTTTCATACAAGAAAAAACCGGCCAAGTGCGAGTCGGACTCGCGCACCGACGGTTCCGAACAAATCCGTAGGTATATAAGTTTAAAATTATTAAAAATATTTTTATTATATGACGTAACTAAAAATGTATGCTTTTCGCAATTTTTCCTTTATCTGTGCTATAAAACGGTGCTTTGTCCCAATTTCAAGATCACGAGTTCACAGGATGACCGATGGACCCTGTAGGTTTTGATTCCCTTGCGAATGTCGAAAATTTGCGGCATAAACGGCAGTATCTTTTGATTGCGTTGGCTTAGAAGTTTGATTTTTCACAGTTCTAAGGGACAATAGACTTGAATATTTGATATGAATTTCAGCTTGATACCTCCACGCGTTCCTGAGAAAAAGGGTCTTGACAGACGGACAACAAAGTGATCCTACAAGGGTTCCGTTTTTTCCTTTTGAGGTACAGAACCCTAAAAACTGACAAACGGAAAATACTGATGGAAATGTATTACATAATACTGTGCGGGACAAGTGAAAAAATAGCGATAGGCCAATACGTAAATAAGACAAGCATTTTATGTTAAATTCATGGAATAAATATTATAGTTTAGAGTTTATACTTAAATAGGATATGAGCGTTTCATGTTTTATTAATTTAATAAAGATTATAGTTTATAGTTACACATAAAATAGGATATAAGCATTTTATGTTATATTAAGAAAAGAATCGTTATAATTTAGTGTTTATATTTGTATAGTATAATAAGTTTTAATGTAAACAATGACTCAGTAAGCTGATCACTTGGTATAGCAGAACTAGCTTTAATATATAGTGGCACCGCTCTCGAGCAGTCGTGTCCAGGTAGTCCGCGCTCTCGTCCCCGTACGGTAGTGCTATCTCGCTCTCGCGCCTCTGCTATACTGCTCGCGCTGTACAGCATCGACGCTTTGGTGAGTCATTTTCACTATCAGTTCTTGCCCCCCTGTCTTCGGGCTGGGAGGTTTGACTGACCTCTGCTTGTTATTGTTATTTTTATTGTTAATTCTTATTGTTAACTATTTCTAATTTTGTTTTCGTTATTTATTTGTATAACGTGTACGTGTTTCTAGGGAGTTACTTGCTCTTTTCAGAGCAAAGCCCTGTTCTTTTGAGAACAGGGGCACTACTCCTTGAATAAGAACGTCCCGTTCTTTTGAGAACGGTGATCCCGCCATTACTGTTTAGGTACAGAACGTCTCTGTTCTTTTCAGAACAGCACCCTCCAGCCCCCTCCGTTTCAAATACGTCTCTTCCACCCAGCACCATGTCCAAACAAGACCTTATTGGGTCCATTGTTGAAGGCCTTAATAGGCTGGATAATTCGGCTCTCGCCGCAGTCTTCTAGTTTCAGTCACTACATCTTCTTTCAGACCACAACGTTTCATTATCTCACTATTTCTTATCCTGTCACTCAGTTTAACTCCTATCATACTTCTTAACGCTCTCATCTCAACTGCATTTATTCTGCTTTCATGTTTCTTCTGCCATACCCAACTTTCACTTCCGTACATGATTGTCGGAACCAACACCCCCTCATGCACAGCCAAAAGAGTCTTGTTAGACACCTTCCGACTGCTCATAAAGGAGTGCAAAGCTCCATTCACCATGTTTCCTGCATTCACTCTTCTTTCGATATCACTCTCACACTTTCCATCTTTTGTAAACTTTGAACCCAGATACACAAACTCTTTCACCTGTTCAAATTGTTCATCTTCAATCACGATATTGCAGTCTGTCAATAATATTAATCAGGTAATTTTTAAATTTAAAAAAATAATATGCCTCAACCTTACGTTTAAATGTATTTATTGAGGAAGCATCTATTCAATCTCGTGGAAGGTTATTCCAAAGAGTAATGGATGATACCATAAAGCAATCTGAGTCGTATGTAGATTTATGCATCGGGATAGTTAGAATTTTGTTGGTCATCGAACGGGATAAGCCTAAGTATGAAAACGCTTTTTCAGATAAGCTGAGGTACAAGGATTGTGAATAACAAATTGGCTAGGTGAACATTCCAGTGAAAACGAATTTCGAGCCTCTTAAGTCTTGAACGAAATTGTGATAAATGATCAAACTTGCGCAGGCCAAAAAATATAGCTTATGCATAGATTGAACAAACGATCGAGTTTGCTAAGCAGCTCCTAAGTTACATCTGGATAATAAAATATCAGCATAATCTAAAATATTTTGGTAACTAAAACGTATTCAATAACATTTGCTATATCACGTCCCGATTGCCAAAAATTATTTTACTACACTTAGGATTTGGTGTCAAAAAAGGCATATAAAAATGTAAGTTTTTATACAAACTTTTACATGGTACTATATATGGTATAATATTCGTGATATGATATTTTCAAAGTGATAAACATGAATTTAAACATCATTATTTTTATTATTGTTGATTGAAAAAAAAAACTTATCAAAATTATCTTGAAATGATCAGAAATCAACTTTAATATAACTTTGTACTTCTTTAAATAAATAAATAAAATTTTGGGTATTTGTACTAAGGCATTATCGTAAAAATAGTTTGTTTTTTAACTGACTTGATATTTTCAAAATTTATCGCGCTTAACCCTCCATGCGGACTTGCTATATCCGCACCATAAGCTACTAAAACCACTTATTAATGTAAAAATATCAATTAATCGATTTAAAAAAATATTTAATAAGTTCAAAAATCATTTATCTTTCTGACAATGTGTTTTTTTACATCATTATTTATATGTACAATATGATTGTTAGATACGATTTAACGCGACAAAACGTTGGAATCTTAATTTTAGATCCTAGCAGAACATACCTTCGCGCTAAGGGCATGCAATAGGAAGCAACAGTGAGTAGTATCCCTCAGGCGGCCAAAGTTACGCTGACTAGCGGATAAATTTTTGCAAGAGCTTAAATTAATGCATTGTGCTATAAATACGTTTCCGGGTCTCATTAACTTGTAGCACCCAATTTAACCTTTAATTTTGGCTATTATGCAGGTGCCTAGCATATTCTAAATCTACACCGTTTAGAGTGGCCTTAGGTAGAAGTTGATAGTCATGTCGACATGTAATTTTTCTGATCCCTATGATCATAACCTGCGTTTTGGCAGGGTTTATTATTAGTTTACGACAGCTCGCCCACTGATGAACTACAGCAAGTTTAAAATTATTTCTGTCCACAGATGAAGGTATTACGTAGGACATTTAAAATAAATACTAATACAGCTGGACATCGGCTGCTTACAGATGAAACTTGCTGAAAATTATTACGGAGACAATTCCCGAATTCATGGAAGACAGCTTTCGTGCACCCGATCTCTAAAAAAGAAACCGCTCTGATCCATCCAATCACCGGCCTATCGCCATCACCTCCTTGTTCTCGAAAATGATGGAGTCCATTATTAACTGCCAGCTCATGTGGTAACTTGAGGAGCACCAGCTGATTAGTGACTGCCAGTACGGTTTCCGTCGGGGTCGCTCGGCTGGTGATCTTCTTGTTCACCTAACACATAGATGGGTGCACGCGATCGAGTCCAAGGGGGAGGCATTGGCCTTTAGTTTGGATATAGCGAAGGCCTTCGATCGGGTCTGGCACAAAATGCTTCCTTCGAAGCTTCCTTCCTATGGGCTTCCGGATAAATTGTGCAATCGGATCACCAGTTTTCTGGCTGATCGGAGTATCAAGGTCGTTATAATGGATATAAGTGGACTGTATTTATTTATTACTGTAGAGCTAGTGGACTGTATTGACTAAATTGACTGACTGATCTGAGGTTAACTATGCTAGGGGACTGCTCGAAGAAAAGATGGTACTGTAGAACTATACTGTATTCAATTACTTACAATGGTTGGGCACTATTATTAACTATGCTAATATGTACAGAGAGATCTTCGCTTATGGAGTCTTAAGTCTTCTTTCTTCAGTGCCGCTTCCGAAAATGAACAGCTCACAGACCAAAACGCCCTTCTTATATCCCGCAAGAGAGCGTCTTAGTCTGTGAGTAGTGCTGCGCGCCGATGCTGCACGCCCATTGGTCGTCGCTCGGCTCCGGTGCGCGGGGTGTGCGGGGCGCAACGGGGTATGAAGGGGCGACGGGGCGGCGGGTCTCTAGCTGTCCGCAACATCCTCCCCCCGGCGTAGCTTGCGAGCCTAAGCTTCCCTCGGGAGGACGGTGATATTCCTGACTGGCCGCCGCAGCACTCCGCCCCTGGTCCTCACCTCCACGTTGCGCACCACGCCGTCTGGTCCGGGAAAGGTCCTTGTTACGATTCCCCGCGGCCACACGTTCCTACTATCTGTCACCACGACGAGGTCCTCTTCTTGGATCTGGCGCTGCTGAACATCCCGGGAGTCCCCGCGCGCAACCAGCGTCGGTAGGTACTCTTTAACCCAGCGCCTTCAGTATTCATCGGCGAGTCCTTGCGCCGCTCTCCACGCCCGACGATCACTACGTGTGCACGGCGCGGTGACTGGTAGGCTCGATGATCCCAACAGCAGGAAATGGTTGGGTGTCAGCGCCTCTTCCTCGTTGATGTCGACCGGTACGAGCGTCAACGGTCGAGAGTTCACTGTGTTCTCAGCTTCTGTGAGGAGCGTTGCTAACGTCTCCTCCCGTGGGCTCTTCTGGTGCAGAGTGGCTTCGAGTGCGGTCTTCACTGAGCGCACGAGACGCTTCCATGCGCCTCTCTGGTTCGGCGCGCCCGGTGCGATGAATTTCCAATCTGTCCGCCGAGTCAGCGCGTAGTCCTTCAGCTGTGGTGCCCACTCTTCCATTGCCCGTTGTAATTCAGTATTTGCCCCATGAAAGTTCGTCCCATTATCCGAGTATATGACCCGTGGCCACCCACGCCTAGCCGCCATGCGCCGCAATGCCGATATCGCCGAGTCCGTCGTAAGGGAGTACACTAATTCTAAATGCACCGCGCGCGTCGTTAAACAGGTGAATAACGCTTCCCACCGTTTTTCATGTCGACGTCCTATAGTCACTGTTATAGGCCCGAAATAATCGATTCCGGTGTAGGTGAATGGTCGCGCGAATGCCCCTAATCGTTTAGGTGGTAGGTCTCCTATAACCACTGGCCGTGGTGTCGCCTTGCGTACCCTGCATCGCAGACATCTCCGCTCCACTTCTCGTACTGTTGGTCGTAATCGGAGGATATGATATCTGGTGCGTAGGTCGTTGACCACCCTCTCCCTGTTGGTGTGGCTTGCTTCCTGATGCACCTTTTCCACAAGCAGCTTCACAAAATGTTGGCGTCCGTTTAATATGATGGGCCTCTTCATCTGGCTGTCCACGTCGGCTGCGTCGATTCTTCCCCTGGCGCGTAGTACGCCTCTTCTAATATAGGGTCGAACTTCCTTAGCGCGTTGCCGGTTGCCAGGTTCTTCCCCCGCTGAAGTCGACTGATGTCTTCAGCGAAGCTTTCATTTTGACTGTGCTCTATCCACATCCGCTCTGCTCTCTGGATGTGCTGCAATGTCAGTCCGTGCGCCCTTCCTCTTATGGCATCGACGAACTGTAGTATCCGTGCAGTGGCCCTGATTAATCTCTCGTAGGAAGAGAATCTTTCTATGTCTGGCAGGTGTGGAGCGTCCTTAGTGTCACTCTGATGCACCACGACTTCCTCCAGGTCTTCATCATCATTTCCTGCCTTCTCTTCCCGACGGCGAGGCCATCTGTCTTCTTCCTCGTACAGGAATGGCGGTCCCGTGTACCATCTGTCGCTCTCTTCTTTGTTCACATAATTTACGCGCGTCGCCTGGTCTGCGATATTTTCTGCAGTCGGTATCCACCTCCATTGCTCGGGTGACGTCTTTTCCGCTATCTCCCCTAACCTATGCGCCACGTATGGTGTGTAACGCGCCGTATCGTTCTGTATCCAGTGGAGCGCCGTAGTGGAGTCTGTGCAATACACTACCTTATCGGCTACCACTCTGTGCTCGCCTTGCACAAATTCCGTGAGTCGCGCGCCTATCAAATTCGCCTGCAACTCTAAACGCGGTATGCTTTGCGCCTTTATCGGGGCGACTTTCGCCTTGGCCATTATGATCGTAGGCCTGTACCTACCGTCGCGATGCGTATATGCCTTATCGTCGCGCGGTTGGTTCCCTATTACTCCCCCCGTGGGAGCGTAGCGTCACGGCAGTCGTGAAAACTTCCTAACCGGACTGGCGAGCGCCTGGATGTCTTCATCCGACCGTCCGCTGGTGCTTACGACGTGTAATACGGTCTCGCCGTTTTCCCTACACGTTAGCCGCGGCACGTTTCCCTGTATTACCCATCCTAATAACGTACGTGCAGCTATAGGCTGCCTTCGACGTCCTATTCTCAAATAACGGGTAATTACTAAATGCCAGTTGTCGGCGCCTAATAATAATCTCGGTTTTGCGTCGTCGTAACAAACCGAACTTGGTAGGTCGCGTAAGTGCTTTAAAGGTAATCCCTCCCTACTTACAGACTGCGAACCTATCTTTAAATTTGCTATTGTCCGCGCATTTATATTATACACCTCACTGCGCGTCTTGCCACGTATGCTTATGTTAACTAACCTACTATCGGCCTCGCGCTGACTATTATTTACGCCTCTAATATTGAGCAGCTTTACCGGTCCTTCCGCTCCTAACTCGCGAGCTAAGTCGTCGTCGATTAACGAAATAGTAGAACCTTCGTCAAGCAGCGCATACGTATCTATTTCCCTACCACGCGGTCCGGGTACGGTAATGGGACACACTATCAACAATACGGACGCACTACTACCAACGTTCGACGCGACGAGCACGGTCTCATCCGGTTTTGCCGATGTCTCAGGTGCGCGGGTCTTGCGGGTGTGAAGGAGGGCATGGTGGGGGGCGTCGCAGCCGTCGACGCCGCATTTCCTAGCTTTACATCTAAATCGTCAGTGTTTACTGTTTAAACACCTTAAACATACCCCATCTTCCTTAACCCACTTCCACCGGTCGTCCAAACCCATTTGCGCTAACTTCCTACATTTGGCGATTGAGTGTTCACCCCCACAACACATACATGAGGCACTACCGGTGTCCTCCTGGGCGGTGAACGTCTTTACGTCGCGAGCCCTATCCTCTACGCGGCGTGTCAATATAACCTTTTTCGACGGCGGCGCCTCTCGTCTTACGGGCGATTCCTTAGTCGGCGCTACAGACGTATAGGCATGACTTAACGCACGGTCAGCCTCTCTCATCATGAACCGGGATAGCGTAACGATGTCCGGTTCGTCCGCACTTCCGTAGTGCTCCGCATAATCGCACCAACGCGACCGTAAGTGAGGGCGAAGTTTGCTAGTGACTTCCCTAGTTAGCATCGGATTTTGTAAATATCCTTTGCCGTCGACGTTCTGCAAAATACACACTATATTTTGTAACTTAATCGCGAACGAATTTAATTCCTGGGCGGTTTGACCCGGGCGCGGAAGGCGTTTCAATTTCTCTAACGCACGATCTATAATTACTTCCGGGCGGCCGAAACACTGCTCCAGTGTTCGTATAATATCTGCTGGATCCTTTGCGGTAAACAGCAGTGCCGATACTACTTCCCTAGCCTCACCACGTAAACAATTTCTTAACCTTGCCATATTTTCCGTATTTGTGAATCCATATAAACGCGTGGATTCTTTCATCGCGGCTTTAAACGCTAACCATTCCGCGGCCGAACCGTTAAAAATAGGCAAGTCCTGCGTCTGCTTCGCGGCGGCGGGCCTGACTCTAATTATGTTTTCTAGAGCTTCCGCTAGTCGATCTATACTCCTCTCTTTCCCTCTATCTCCCTCTAGCCTACGCTGTGGCGCTGGCGTCCTATGTACACCTACATCCTTATGACACGGCGACGATAATCTACGATCCGCGTGGCGATGTGGCGATGGCGATCTATGTATACCTGCATCCCTACACGGCGACGGTGATCTACGATCCGCGTGGCGATGTGGCGATCTATGTATAGGCGATAGAGTGCGGCGTTGAACGCGCGACGGCGACGTAACCCGTACACGGCGATCCACCTGGTTCATTTCTACGGCGACTCCACTATCTCTCTGTATTGTTTCTACGCGACGCGGTTGAACATCATTCGCTACCGTCCTCCCCTGGGCATCTTCAGCGTGGTCGTAACCGGTTTCCCTATTCGGTAGGGCCTGCTCTATCTCGATGCGGAGCGCGGGCTGAGACGGGTGGTGGGACGGCTCCCCCCGCACAGTCTCTACGTTCTCTAACCACCTATCAACGCGTACCCTATTTTCCACTAAATCGTCTTCGTTTAGACTTTCCCTATCTGTTTCTTCCTGCAGTTGAGTGACGTCCCTAGCGTATTTCTTCTTGATGAGATCTTCTTCGAGTTGCAATTGCTTCCTTCTAATTGCAGCTAGTTCCTCCGCGGCGTTATACTCGATTTGCTTTAATTTTGCTATCGCGCTAACTGTCGACCGGGCTGAACGGACTGAACGGACCGACGGGGCGCGGGGCGCGGGTACGTCTATGTACGTACGTCTGCTACTGGCGCGGCGGTACGTACTATCGAACTAGATTCTGTAGTCGGAAGATCTTCTATAATCGCGGCGAGTGTCTCTGTGCGCGGCGCGGATGTGCTAACCTCTCCCAAACGATCGGTCGTAGACACGGACATAGCGGGGCGCGGCGGCGGGGGCGCGGGCGCGGGCGTAGATGCGGGCGCGAGTGGGCCCTGGGGCGCGGCGGAGGGCGCTTGTGCCAACGCGAGATAATCGGACGGGGACGCGGGTGCTTCTTCGAATATCCGCATTCCTACCGGCATTTCGTCGTCGTTCCGTGTCTTCTGGCTTCGTGTCTTCCTCATGACGTCCCACGTTGCGACCTCCGATCGTCTTCAAAAAGACGCACGTATTGGACGCCGTTCCCGTCACAAGGACGTTACCAGATGGTCACAGTTTGGCACCGTCAGGGAGCAACCACCTAGCCGCGTAAACGCGGTTTAAGAAACAAGAAATTGTCTGGAAACAGACAATATGACGTATATGACGTAGGCTTAATAAGAAACAGGGAAGAAATTAGTACCGACGATCTTCTCTCTTCGTCGACGAACTTCATTCTTCCTTGAAGATCTTCTGTAATGATGTTCTCTCTTCTGTATTTACCTTCTTTCTTCTGTAATTACCTTCTTTCTTGTTTCTTCTTACTTCTGGTTTGAACTTTCTGGCTTGAATCCGGCGACGATGGACCAAGAATATAATGGATATAAGTGGACTGTATTTATTTATTACTGTAGAGCTAGTGGACTGTATTGACTAAATTGACTGACTGATCTGAGGTTAACTATGCTAGGGGACTGCTCGAAGAAAAGATGTTACTGTAGAACTATACTGTATTCAATTATTTACAATGGTTGGGCACTATTATTAACTATGCTAATATGTACAGAGAGATCTTCGCTTATTGAGTCTTAAGCCTTCTTTCTTCAGTGCCGCTTCCGAAAATGAACAGCTCACAGACCAAAACGCCCTTCTTATATCCCGCAAGAGAGCGTCTTAGTCTGTGAGTAGTGCCGCGCGCCGATGCTGCACGCCCATTGGTCATCGTTCGACTCCGGTGCGCGGGGTGTGCGGGGCGCAACGGGGTATGAAGGGGCGACGGGGCGGCGGGTCTCTAGCTGTCCGCAACAGTCGTAGTAAGCGGTGCATGCTCCGATTACAAGCCTATTAACGCTGGTGTTCCACAAGGCTGCGTGCTATCACCAACGCTGTTTCTTCTGCATATCAATGATATGTTGCAAACTAGTAACATACATTGCTATGAAGATGACGGCGCTGGTGATGCTCTATACACCAGCCGTGCCAGTATTTCTCGGGAAAACGTCGCCGAGTACCGGAACAAACTTGTATCTGAAGTCGAGACTGTGTATTTTTTCTAAATATTTTAATAAAGTTACAACCGTTTTGATAACTAAAAATCACAGATAAACTCTAGATTCCTTTGTTTCTAATGTTTAAAAAAATGTGTACCTTTCATCATATTGCGGTAAAACTTTGTAAGTAGGTGGCGCGCGTATAGTACCGACAAATTTATTTGAAAGTTATATATCATTCAACTTTAATGAATGTAATATGTATCATTCCTAATTAAACAATATAACTCTTCCAAATTTAAAATATATTTAAACATTTCTTTCTCGGGAAAACGTCGTCGAGTACCGGGACAAACTTGTGTCTGAAGTCAAGTCTTTGTTGAACAAAGTCTCGGATTGGGGGCGACTAAATCTAGTCCAGTTCAATCCCCAGAAGACACAAGTTTGCGCGTTTACCGCTAAAAAAAAGAACCCCTTTGTCGTATCTCCTCAGTTTCAAGGCACTCCCCTTGCTGTCTCAGCTAGTATTGGAATACTTGGCGTCGACATATCGAATAGTGTGCAGTTTCGTGGTCACTTGGAAGGGAAGGCCAAATTCGCCTCTAAAAAGTTTGGCGTGCTCAGCAGAGCGGGACAGTATTTCATGCCGGCACACTGCCTGCAACTTTACAACGCGGATGTTCGGCCTCACATGGAATACTGTTTCCATCTCTGGGCAGGGGCTCCCTAGTGCCAGCTCCTTCCACTTGACCGCATCTAGCGCACAGCAGTTCGAATCGTCCTTTCCGATCGGCTTGGCTCACTGGCAGTGCGTAGAGATGTTGCATCTCTTTGCGTATTTTATCGCATTTACCACGAGGATTACTCTGAGGATTTGTTCGGACTAATTCGAGCCGCTCAATTTCACCATCGCACATCGCGACAAAACTTGCGATACCATCTATATCATCTGGATGATTGACGGTTCACCACTGTGCGATTTAGAAGATGATTTCTTCCTCGCACAACTTCCTTGTGGAATCGATTACCACCAGCGATTTAGGGATAGATTTAGAGCGATACGAATTAGGGACCTTCAAGAAAAGAGCATACACCTTTAAAAGACCGGCAACGCATCTGCGATTCCCCTGGTGTTGCAGATGTACATGGGCAGCGATTATCACTTACCATCAGGTGAGCATGCTCGTTTGCCCCCTCTCCCAAAAAAAGACAAGTGCATTCATAAACAGAAAAAAGCAACGGAGATAAAACACAGTCTTGAGGAACACCAGCAACAACATTACATCCATCGGAGAAGCTATCATCAACGCGTATGCATTGCCGGCGTCCCCGAAGATAGGAACTGGACTATTAACTATATAACTGATTAGCTGTGCCCCGCGGTTTCACCCGCGTATATCTGCGCCTTGCGACATGCGAACTTCGTGAGAGACATCATGACGGACGGTTACTGAATTAACAAAGATTTAAAAAGTGAAATATGTTACTAAAATGACATGGTTAACGTAAAACTGGTGGTTATGCATGATACAGGTACTGATACGAATAATGTGGCCTAGTTTGTACCGGCGTTACTATTTCACATTTTAACATGAAAAAGTAGTTATTGTAACATAACTGTAATAGTTAAACATATGGTATCGCAGACTTTTTTTGTAGATATTGATATCCTCTATAAAACTGAAGTACATTACTTTGCTCTATTATCAATAGTTTCCGTAGCGTACGCGATATAAGGATTCTTTTTGGTATTTCTTTTCACACCTTGAGTTACATTAACGAAGTTTTCATATGGATCCCTAACTTTTTTTTTAAAATATTATATAGCCTATGTTCATCAAGGATAATATAGGATTATAATGGTGAAAGAATTTTTCAAATCGGTCTAGTAGTTTCGGAGCCTATTCAATTCAAACAAACAAACAAACAAATCTTTACTCTTTATAATAGTAGTGTAGATGTATGACTGCCTCGTTGGTCTAGTGGTTGTAGTAGTGCGACTGCTGGTCATGAGGTCCCGGGTTCGAATCCCGAGTCGGGCCAAAAAATCAGTTATTGAGTTTTTCCATCAAGACATTCTCAGTATCTGCCCGGAGTCAGGAAGTTGGCGGTGTTTCACCCCCGTGCCTCGGAAAGCACTTAAAGCCGTTGGTCCTGCGCCTGATCTCTCTCTAGTCGTGTCGGTTTACCGTCCCATCGGGCTATGAGAGTGAAGGAATAGAGAGTGCACCTGTGCTTGCGCATACACTTGGGCACTATAATCCTGTCCTGCGCCGATGGCTAGTCTCCGTTGGGGCTGGCCGCCGTGGCCGAAATTCGGTCTGGAGGACATTATTGTAGATGTAGATGATACTAAATTCAGAGATTTCATAATTGCTAACAAAATGTCATAGTCAACACAATTAAAGGCGTTACTGAAGTCTAGAAGGACAAGAAGAGTAAGATGACGATTATCTATCGCAAAGCGGATATCATCAGTTATTTTAATTAGTGCCGTGGAAGTACTGTGCAGTGGTCGGAAACTAGACTGAAAAGGATTAAATAGATTGTTATAGTTTCAAAATTTTGTGAGTTGGCTATGAACAACCTTTTCAAACAATTTGGAGAAAAGGGAAGCTAGAAGTAGGAGAGCTATTTTTGGGGACAAGAATTAAGACCGCTTCTTTCTACTTAGTAAGGAAGGTACTAGGAGGCAAAGGAAAAATTTATTAGATATGGGAAACTATTTAGTCCAAAATCAGCATAACCATATCATGTTCAATACCACCTGGCTCAACAGCTTTGAAAACAGAAAGGAGTCCAACATGGTAAAAGGAAGGAAGTAATATCTTTAATGTCTTTTGCCTGTTGAGTCCAAAGTAACTGGCAAAGAGAAAAAGTGTTTATTGAGCACTGTGCAAAAGTGTTTATAAATCTGGGGAATGGCTAATATTCTGTTTGCTTTTACCAAAGTCCAGGCTGCATAAAAACTTCCATATATTATTGGTTGATCAGGTATGAATAGTATTGTGAATGTGTCCGCGTTTGGCATTTCGTATCACCTGCTATTTAAAATCTTTCCCCGTTCTCATCTTTGGGTGAGTGTTTACGTTTTCTTTTTAGGCGTACTTTTTTTTAATGGCCGGCAATTCATCTGCAATACCCCCGGTTTTGCATTTGTTCATGGGCGGCGGTAGTCATTAACTATCAGGTAAACTGCATGCTAGTTTCCTTCCTCTAATATAAAAAAAGAACATCATCAGTGTAGGTTTTATAAATATTAAACTTGTAAGCACATCCCAGACACGTCCAGTCTAAATAGAACTATTCGTATACTGTGTGTTACAAAATCAAGTTTTGTAAATGCACCACGATATATTCGGTTGGGCTGTCCGCACGATTGTCACGCGATATCGGCGCAATAAAGTGCGTCGCAATACGGCCGCTTGTCGCACGCGGGGCGCATCGTAACTCCGGCCCGTGCGGTTGGCGTAAAACACACAGTGTTCTATAGAGCTGTTAACAAGATTCAAGCTGATTTCGTTGTAGTGAAGCAATGTCATAAGAAGCGAAAACTATTAACAAAAGTGCATAAGCCATTCGTTTTTGTACATTATAAGACGTATATAATATACACACATCAACAGAATATAGAGATACCTTAATCCTAAATTATTTACGACCTTATAGTTTAATATCTTTTTAGTTTCCATAAAAGTTTATATACAGATTCAAACCTCTTTTATTCTATTTTCATATTTTAAAAATGTTAATTAAAGAAACAAAATACGGCTGCAAAAGAATTGCAGTAATTAGTAGTAATTGCAATTGTTAGTAATTCGTTACGTCAAGGAAAATTAAAATTGTTCTACTGATATTAATGAATGTAAAAGGATAAGATTGTTTTTCTTTTTTAATTTAACGTACCGTGTGAGGTTTGAAAGTCATATCACGTCGTCATTCAAGTCGAGATGAAATGTTACAAGCCGTGGGCCATTGAGTTATATGTATTACGTACTAGAGAAGCCATTCCGAACATTGACTATGTTCAACTGAACTGTAGTGCAGTCCCTACAGTCCATACAAACTAAATATTGTGTAAATTGAAGATTTGTGAATTCCATAAAATAATTATTATTACATTTTATTTTGAAATATGTTTGTTTAGATTAAATTAAGATATTTTATATTAAATTCTTATATTTATTTTATATCAATATCTTATTTTATATCAAATTAAAGTCTTCGCTCATGCGCGACTACTACTACCGCGCATGCGCGAAGACATAGAGTAGGACACAATTTTTGTTTAGAATGGCTTCTCGTAGTACATATAACTCAATGCCGTGGGCATGTTAGAAAATGGTGAAAAAGAAACACGTTAGCGCAGTACTGGGGATGTGGCTGAACGTCACACTGTAGATATTTATTAGTTGTAATTAAAAGTTTCTAATTTATTTTAAATCTATTAAAAAAAATAAAAATACGTCTTCTACAGGTCTTCATAAGTATAAAAGTCTTTCGATGTTACTAATATGTCAATAAATGTTAAAAAACGTTATTTGTATATTTTTATTCTAGTAATGAGGCATTCCATTGATCCTCAGGTATGAGAATTATTTATTTTGTATCTTATTCTAAGATAGATGTATTTATCTTAAGGCTACATCGCATCGCCCAACCTTTACTGTATACAAAAACTACAAATATATATTCATTACTGATTTTGCCGTCAATTTTTTTTCCTTCATATTATTTTTTTAACACTTGCGATAATATTTAAGAGGAAAGATGTAAACTGAGTGTCTGTAAAAACTTTTTACTAAGAGTGTATTTCATCATTTATAATGTGAAATGTGTGTGTTAACATGAATATACAATATTTGAAACAGTTCGACTACTAAGTTTAATTTAAAAATAATTAAGTTAACAGTGGTAGAGCCACGCGGCAGCCTTTGCTGTCGCACGGATGGGCCGGCTCGAACCGGGGTGGTACCACGACCTCACAGAAAACCAGCGTGAAGTAGAGGTTTACATCTGCGTTTCGCTTTGTGAGTGCAGGTGGCCGGAGGCCCTTTTTGCTGGAAATGAGGCATTCCATCTTAGTCCTCACGGGTGACAACGCATCTACATTTTGATTTGTAATAGAGGATAGATGTAGATGTCTATGAGCAGCAGCAACCACTTACCATCAGGTGGACTGTGTGCTCGTTTGTCACCCTTATCTTATAAAAAAAAAGAAGTATTTTTATTTACTATTACTCTTGCCATGCCATCATACAAATATATTTTGATGTTAATACTTATGTACAGTATTTCACGCGAGCTTCTATTAGCTAAATTTTAATTCAATTACAACAACCTTTTAGCTAAGTGACATTTTTTTTGCAGAGTACAATATTAAAATCCTGTTAAATATAAATAAATCTACAACTCTATGAATATTTTCAACCAACCAACCAATTAAAACAAGGCAAGTCGACGTCGCCCATCTTAAATTTGCACAGAGGCGTATTGGCAATATCTGAACGCGCACCTGTTTTCATGTGTGTGTGCACATTTCGTATGAATTTGATTTTAGAACTTTGCATGTGGAGCAAAAGTAATATGTTTGTTTAATCAAATACAATTAGGTTTTTAAAAAAGCTTTCCTCATGGTTTCTCAGTTTGGAACTCGAACCTCTAGGGATCCACCAGTTGATCGTCGAGGGTTCACGACAATATTCTATGTATTTGGCCGACTTTAGAAGGTATTATTCAGAAATTAATTTATTATTTTCAGTTCCTTGATTGGGGCTTTTAATTTTTATTTAAAGTTTTATTTTTTTAAAGAGGTAATTAAATAATAATACGCACACACACGCACACGTACACGCACACGCATACGCAAATGCGAACGAAAACGCGAACGCGAACGCACACGCACACGCGCACGCACACGCTCCCGCACACGCTCTCGCACATACACATGCACACGCACACGCACACAATCAATTCATTTTTTTTGACATCTTCTGTTCATCATCTAGCCATGTAAAAGCTAAGTTAAAATTTAAGTGCTTAATGATGTTTGTGGCGTGTTGCAATAAATGTTTCTTGCTTTCTTTCTTTTTTCTTACTGTAGCATCACTATAATTAATTTTGGATGACATTATCATTTATGGAAATAACAAATTTTCATGCATCTAACAAAATGAGTGATGTCTATAACTTTAACACGCGTAATAAATCTAAACTTGCTGTACCAAAGTTGTGTACTATACAGGCTTCATAAAACTGGCGGCTCATTTTTGGGTAGTTGTTCTATAACTAATAACAAGATTCCCTATAATACTGATTTGCCTTTATATAAATTAAAGACGCATGTAATATAAAGAATATAAAACAAGAAGGGATTATTTAGAATACAATATTTTTTATTCAATATAGATTAAGTAGAGTACATAATACTTATTGAAAGTCATTTTTTACTTTTACCACTGGTTCGCAAAAAAAGTTCTGTCCTGGGAAGAACCGGTAAGAAACGAGACTTTTATTTTGAAAGCACAATTTACAATATAATATTTTATACATTTATTATGAAAACATTTAGAAACAGCATGGTAGTGATCACCTCATTCCCAGATGTTATTATCAGTCATGTACTCTTTCATCAACATCATCATCATCATCATTACAGCCTTTCATAAGTCCACTGCTGAACATAGGCCTCCCCCAAGGAATGCCACAATGTACTTTTTAGTAGTATAATAATCCTTACTAGACAATTTTTTCTTAATAAATAATTTAAACCTTTTGATAGAAAAGGTCTGCATATTTTCTGGGACTTTGCTGTAAAATCGTATACACTGTCCCATGAAGGAATTACTGACCCTTTAGAATCGAGTAACTGGTATAACTAACTTGTGCTTGTTCTTAGTATTTACAGAATGTACATCACTATTTTTAATAAAACTGTTTTTGTTTTTGTGTACATACAATAAGTTGTGTTCGTAAATATATTGAGAGGCCAAAGTTAATATATGCATTTCTTTAAATTTTTCTCTAAGGGATTCCTTTGGACCTAGATTATAAACTGCTCTTATGGCTCTCCTAATATTATCATCTTCATCATCAACAACGACCCATCACAATTCCACTACTGAATATAAGCTTACCCCGAGGAATGCCACAAAGAACGGTACTGCTTGCATCTCTTACCAGGTCTTCACTCCATCTAGTATGGTGGCGCCTTACACTTCACTTACCACGGTTGTCGATTCTTCGAGCTATATGGAAGGAATATTGAAACTTTAGCTTACAAATCCATTGAGATTGTCGTGGGTAATCCGTTGGGTAGTCCGTTGGGCGTAAGTTTATTGACCAAATTGGCGATATAATGAAAATAGGCCAAATTAAGAGTACCTTTTACCGACGAGCATGAATGCGTAGATATATGGATGTGGAGGAGGCGAGAGAGGTGTGCCAGGATCGTGCCAAATGGAGGACCGTAGTCTCTGCCTACCCCTCTGGGTAACAGGTGTGAGTGTTTATGTGTTTTTTGTAATCCGTTGGGATATGTTGATTAGTTTGTGGTTCTACTGCGGGTATCATTATTACGAAACAGATCTCATATCACAGAGAAACTCCGAGCGTAGCCCCCTTCATAGCTCGCTAGGGCATTTGAACATCCTCATCGGACAGCAGTTAAGGACCATGTCTTAGATCCATAAGTCATGGCATTGGCAACTCTCACTGGTTGTAAAATAAAACGTACATATTTTTCGAAGTCAAAGTGATTAATTAAAAACAATTTAATTTAATGTAGCCGCATTTGTCTTTGATATGGCCTTTAATCTTTCTGACCACGAATCTTGTGCAGGACAAGTGAAAAAATGGTGATAGTATAAAAGAGATAGAGGTAGTATAAAAGAGGGGCGATCTTTGTCGTTCGACACAGTCGGCGGCCAGCTACCTCAGAAGAAACATCGAAAGTGGTTTTATTCCCCACCAACCCAGCACACAATTGTGCCTGCAGGGCACAAATCTCGATAGTAAATTCAGCCACCTAAATATTGAATTGAGAGTCAGAATATTTGTACTGACCAGAATTTGTAATCTACGAGATATGGACTGGACGAGGACCAGTCTTTAGCTTTTATGAAGTCGGGAATATTGTTCTTGAGACCATATTTTTTCTTGCTTACTCGCGTAAAAATAAAAAATCATTACGTATACTTGTAGCTACAATTCTACAATTTCGTATTTTTTTCACCATGGCAACATTTTTTTTGATTTTTTATTAAAAATATATGTATATGTGTATTAACAGTGGTAGAGCCACGCGGCAGCTTTTGCTGTCGCACGGATGGGCCGGCTCGAACCGGGGTGGTACCACGACCTCACAGAATACCAGCGTGAAGTAGAGGTTTACCTCTGCGTTTCACTTGGTGAGGGCAGGTGGCCGGAGGCCCTTTTTACTGAAAATGAGGCATTCCATCTTAGTCCTCACGGGTGGCAACGCATCTGCATTTTGATTCGCAAACGAGGATAGATGTAGATGTCTATGGGCCGCAGCAACCACTTACCATCAGGTGGACTGTGTGCTCGTTTGTCACCCTTATCCTATAAAAAAATGTAGAAATTGGAAATCTAAACCTTAATTTAAATATTTAAATTATATATTTTATTAGCTAGTGCCCAATTATTATCACGTGTAATTCCAAATAAAACGCTAATGACGCAGCAAACATACGAATAAAATCTATAATAAAACGGCTATTAATTCAAAAAGCGCCATATAACGGGCCGTATCGCCGATTCGTAATAATTAAATAGGCACATTAAATTAGAATTCCGCCGGCAATGATTATTTATCATGAATGAAGTCAATAATATCGTGCGCATAGCATTAATGACTGCATTAAATATGATTTAGGGATAGCTATCCAAAGGTAACTGGACTGGTAGTTTTTAAAAAAGCAAACATTATTGTCCCAATATGATTACTATAAAATACATACGGTAGATTAATAGCTACTCGGTAAAGCCAAGCTGCAGTTGTATAACTATAGCACGAACTAAAAGACTCGCCCAGGCAGTGACCACGGTCTTACAGAATACCAGCATACATAACCTCAATCTTACAGAACCACTGCATAATGCTGCTGTGTCTTGCAAAGTGAGGAACGGGAACCGTTTACTTTTTCTGCTCAGTAACGAGGCATTCTATCTTAGTACTTAATGAAATATATTTATTTCTTCGTCGTTTGAAAATAAAATTTAATTTGTCAAATTTATTTTTTTCCAAATCTAATACTGTTTAGAAATGTGATTCCTCGGACTAGAGAAGAACCGGCAAAATAAACTCCGTAATTATCATCTTTATTTGTTTGGCATTTTTAGTAATTTTAGAAGGTTCTTACTTTTGACGATAATAAATTTATGGAAAAAACATAGGAACACAGCAGTGCCACAAAATAGATTTTATCATAAAAATATTTTCTCTAGTATCATTATCCACGGATAAAACGGAGGAATATGTTCTTGTGGACTAAACGCTCGGATAGACTTCTTAATGAGAAAATCCGCAGTAGAACCAGCTGAAGTGGCAATGAGCCGGCCATATAGCTCGAAGAACCGACAACCGATGGAGAAGAAAGTTCTCAAGTGGCAGCCTATTACCGGTAAGCGAAGTGAAGGGAGTGACGACCTGGTAAGAGATGCAGGAAGTTAATGGAAGTAATTAGCTCAGGAGTCAGGAACAGTAGACTTATGATGGGCTGTAATGATGATGATGGTTATACCGAAACACCTTGATAATACTGCACAATTAATACAACTAATTTTATATAATATTTTGATACTATGGCAATCCATTTATTTTTTTTCTTCTACATCGGACGTCAGGACGTCAAACAATTATCATTAGTGATATAAAAACTACGTAGCACACCAGTCACCGGTACAAAATAAGTAAAAATATAATTTAAAATTAAAAAGAAGGTTGGACAATTCGTACTAGACGATGAAACTATGGCGTCACTATATGAAATATTTATGAAAAATATCCTTATTTTTTAAGGTTTTTTAAACCACAAAAAATACCTCTCTAAGTAGCCACAAAAACAATTTATCCTTTTATTTTTGTTTTGTAACTGTTCCGAAATTATTTAAAATAATGGTTTCTGAACGCACTGGAACGCACCTAATGACGATTCATTTCACGTATGAAAGGACTTTGTATTCAAGGACTATAATTTTTCACGTTTATCTGAATACTTGTTAATTGTAATTTAATTCAATTAATATGTAGGCATCAAATCAACTACTATACTGATTTACTATGTACTGGATTCATGTCATAAAAATGATTATGTAGCTTCATAGTAAGCTAAGCGTTTTGTTCAATTACGTACAACGGGACATCATGTGTCATCGTCAAGTTACATAATCTGTGGTCATCGATCGACATTGATTGTCACCCGGCAATCATCTACATATCTATATATCTTATTTTCTTCACTCGTTGTTGTGGATTGTGATACGTACTGTACTATTTTAGATTTCCTTCTATTGTTTTGACCTCGGCATTGTTTTACGGATTGATAACTACCACTTGTAACGATTATTTTTTGCTTTTGATTTCTGGACACCGATTTTGCATCTTGCATATTTGTGAGAGACATCATGCAGACTACAGCTACACAACAACGACAACCAGCCCTGCGATTGCTATGTGTTAATTGTAACATATGCATTGATACACTTCGCCGCCATGTCAGAGTAATTTCAAAGATCCGTAAGTGGAATTCTTCAATAATAGTACATATTTACATACCTACTTATTTTATTACACTAACATAAGCCATCACACACAATCGTACATCATAATACAAATCTAATTCTTATTTTATATCACTGAAGAAGATTACATATGTGATGCTAACCTCAAAAGTGTTGTTGACGCTATTTTAAAAAATTGTGGCTATTTAGATATGATTTTCATACGGGATGGTGTTAACAACATAAAAACAAACCAATCTAGCTATAGCTTGTTTTGGGACATGAAAAATAAAAGTCAAGTCCAGCTCCTATGGAAATTTGGCCATTGTTCTTTTGTACAGCCGACTTCAATATAAGTTATTAAGAATAACTCAAAAACTATTGGTCTGACCTTGAGCAAATTCATATGGGACCACACGAGGAGTACCAGCTTTCAAATAAAAAAAAAGAATCATCGAAATCGGTTATGAGGTAACACACATAAAAAAAACATACAGTCGAATTGAGTACCGTCTCCTTTTTCGAACACGGCAGAAAATTAAAAATTTTGTACAGCCGATTTCAATATAAGTTATTAAGAATAACTCAAAAACTATTGGTCTGATCTTAACCAATGAGACCACACGAGAAGTACCAGCTTTCAAATAAAAAAAAGAATCATCGAAATCGGTTCACCCAGTAAAAAATTATGAGGTAGCACACATAAAAGAAAAAACATACAGTCGAATTGAGTACCATCTCCTTTTTGGAAGTCGGCAGAAAATGTAACAAAATCCATAAAAATAAACCCCACAGAAATTATAACTTTGACAGTACCACTTCCTAAATAATATCTTTTTTAATTCTGGGTATAACTGATTTAGTATGAATCCATGTACATAATAATTCTAGTGTTGCTTTCGTAAATTTATTACAATTTACTAAATTCCTTCATTGGTATAATTTTCAAACGCAACTATGAGCCATTCAATACATTCATGTGCGTTATAAATTGTCGCAGGCGCGCAATGCGGCCGAATCACGCGCTCTATCGCGCCGCGATGACGGCTTTACGAGCGTATTAATGCTAATTTCAAAACGAAACGGTCTCTCGGCTGCCGCGCTTGATGACGCTTCGTCATTTCAAAGCGCGCACCTTGTTTCCGAGAATGAAATTGCAAACTGTGCAGCTATATGCAGCGGAAGTAGTTTATTAATTGGTTTACACAATTTAACAACACTTATGAAAGTTACGACAAAATTGTAAACCAACTTCAAAACTAAAAATAAATAGTTTACATTAAAAACTTCTAACCTATTGTTTCCTCTTAGCGATGAAATTTTTTTCCTAAAATTTATATAGGACCAGTGGAACCAAATAAAAAATATATCTGTTTCGATTTAGCCGTTTGAGGGAAATCGGTGACCATCCACAAAAAATGGTCGAATAGAAAGATATCCATAGTACTTAACCACGCTAAATTTCAGAATTTTCAAGCAAGTTGAGTTCGATTCCCACCAATGCGTCAATTAAAATTTTAATTTAAAATGTAATGCTTTGTAACGTGTTCGGCAGCGAAACATTAACTAAGGAAGTCTGCATATCAGTGAAATCAGCAAGATTCTTTTTATACGTGGAAGAGTGATGCAGCCATAATATAGCTGCAGCACGAATGGGTCGGCTCCACCCTAGAAGGACCACACTCTCACCGAATACCAGCGTAAAACAGCAGCTTAATGCTGCTGTGTTTCGTGTGATGAATAAAGAACGCGTGACCTTTTTCACTCGAAACGAGACATTCCATCTTAGTTCTCAGGTGTGACAAACTCAAATTAGAATCAAAATACATAAATTTGATTCTAATTTGAGGATTGATATAGCTGTCTAAGAGCCACAGCATCTACTTATAACCATCAGGTGGACTGTTTGTTCTATAGAACCATAATTTAAATAAGGGTGACCATTTAAAGTAAACCATGGATCGGTATATTTACTGGCGAAATATAAACACGAAAGAAAGCAATTTATTTTATAGTTATTTCGTCATAACTTTTTCGATAAGAATATGAACTCTTTATGGAGGATGGAAAGAGACCCGACGGTTAGAATTTGGACCCTTGGGAGAGAGGTAAATTCTGCATAAATACTTTGGCAGCCTCTCATCCCAGGGATCTCCTCTTTCAGAACCGGATCGTCATCAGAGGCGGATGAATTAAGCAAGTGGCGTAAGTATGCTGCCCTGAGAGATAACTACATATTTATGCCATTTCCTGTAGAGAATATCGGATCTCTATCCTGGGAAGAAACAGCCAATAAGCCCAGCTTTCAACTGTGTTTTTGTTTATGTTTGTTACGCGATATATTCGCAGTTATACTTCAAGGGTGGACCCATATAAATTTGGTGAAAAAATTCTACCCCTAATGGTAGCAAACAAATAATTTCTTTTTTAACATTTTGAAGTCGGTTCTTACTTTATGTTAAAATTTATAATTATTCAAAGTAAATTGTACAATAAGAGACTTTTTACGAAATTTATTTTAGAAACAGCCTGGAGCGACCACTCATTCCCAGGGGTTATTATCAACCATGTATTTTTTTACGTTACGTAGATAAATGATAACATTCTTTATTACAGACAATATAATAAATATTATCATTACAGCTAACCCATAAAACTAAAACAACAATCGCTTCAAAAACTGCCGCATAGAGAGATATAAATCAAGGGGGCAAGCGGCGGCTGATTGTATCCGCGACACGGCCGGTGATAATGGCGGGCCGTCGTAATGAGAGCGCGCGAATTGCCCCGCGTTTTGATTTAATGATGCGAAATAATAGCAATCAATGCGGGGTAACTAACGGCACTGGCTTTTAAATAGAGATACCAATACCATATGTCAAGATTTGTCCTGACTTGTCAGACATAAACGTATGGTATTGGTATCTATACACGAAATTCAGGTCTAGTCTCTTATCAAGACTTTTAAGCTCTTGTCAGGATTACGGTTAGATTGTATAAATGTCAGGCTTTTTTAATACTTCAATAAAATGCAGTACAAAGGCGGACATTGGCAGAATTGTTGTACCTAACCACAATACCAAGGGCCATATTGAAGAAAAAAAATGCAGTGGATATTTTACGTGAGAAAGATGGAATTTGCGATGTGGATTGATCGCGAGAGTATAAAAAACCATTTCATATTTTTCACAGCAATAAAATATGTCAGGATTTTTCTATGCAAAACAAACTATTTGCCAGGACTTTTCAATTTTCCATCTGGTAACCCTACTTTTGGGAGTATTTGATGATGCTATTTATGTTGAAACGGGGACGGTGTGTTGTTCTTTTTAAAATCGAAATTAATGTCAATTTTTTTTATTAAGGTAAGTTTTTAACCGACGAAAAAACGGAGGTATATTTTTTTTATGATAGACCACGCATAACTTTTTACATAGTGGACCGATTTTGATAATTTTTTTTATTAGTTAGGGTATACCCCGAAATTGGTCCCATATAAATTTGAAAACAAAACGTCTACCCTAAGGGTGGTAAAATAGGGGTGATTTATTGTTTACTCACATATTCTAATGCTGAGTTGTGTATTACTACATTACATAATAATAACATTACATTACATTACAAAAAACCTCACGATGAATGAGCTTTAGACCTGTCAGTTTCTTGTGTGTGGTCTACACTCAGTCAGGTCATCTCGGTCTCTGCATTTCTGCTAAAGCTCGTTCATCCTGAGGTTTGTGTAATACCTTATTTGGCTCTAGATTAGATAAAGCAATACCCTCAAGTTCTTGTACTCTACTCAGTGCCACATATACCTGTGCCACATATACAGTGTTTGCCCTTTGGCAAACACTTTCTTTCCGAGGTCGATTACAGCTTTATCAAGGGTCGTACCTTGTAATTTGTGAACCGTGACGGCTCAGCATAAAATTATCGGCAACATCCTGCGCTCAGAGTCGCCATAACCCTTCGTACTTTGAAAAGTTGCTACCACTTCACACAACCATAGCTATCTTTTAGTCTGCTTCTTATGCTTACAGTCTTTCCTCGCGATGATCTACACTCTCCTGACGACTTTTATGAATTTGAGGGGGTGAAGCAGACGAGTAAGGGACGAGTAGTCCCGCCCACTGCGGGGTGCACCGCGTGAATCTCGCCGACGCTCGACGTAAAATGTACAATTGGTACAGCGCGCCGCCGTCTGCCTTCACACCGCGTTTCCGTGATGTCAGGTGGTTCGAATCCCATCAGATATATATTTTTTATTCGTATTTTTAAAATGTTTCTACGTTTATTTTCGTATCTAAAATATGTACATATTTTTGTTTAGTTATTCTAAAAATATTATGTATTTATGTGTTAATTATGTGTTGTTATTTTTAAAATATGTACATATTCTATTTTCGTAATTTTAAAATAATCAATAATTGTTATTTTCTTGAAAAGGTTATCGAGAACTTTTGTAACAGATTCATTAAATAATTTAAAATTAAAAATTTTGTACAGCCGACTTCAATATAGGTTATTTGAGAATAACTCAATAACCATTGGTCTGACCTTGATCAAATTCATATGGGACCACACGAGCACTATCAGCTTTTATATAAAAAAAGAATCATCGAAATCGGTTCGCCCAGTACAAAGTTATGAGGTAACACACATAAAAAAAAAAAAAAACATACACTCGAATTGAGTACCGTCTCCTTTTTGGAAGTCGGCAGATGAATAATAAATTAATGCTTAAATAAAATGGCCTCGGACCAAAATGGTCAATCATAGAAATGGCCTATTCTCGAAACGGCAAATTGTCAAAATTGTGAATTTATAACAACAATAATTTTTATTCCTATAGACATTTTTCTTCAGAATCAAAAGTAAAGTAAACTATTATGAGCAAATTTTACAATAGCGCTAGCCCTAAAATTGAAAAAAAAAACAGCCGTCTCATAATTTTTTTTCCTGAGTGAACAACCATTTTGCATAAATTTTTTTGGATTTGTGGGTTGTTTGAAGAATACATAAAAATTAAACATGCTAATTATTTTAATTTTATTTTATTATTTTGATGTATTTACGCATACGGAGGGAAATCTAATTATATAAATTGTGGAAAGAAAAATAATTCAGTCAGCATTTTTCTGTGCACCAAGGCATATTTTGTGTCTTTGATTACAGCTCTCAACTTATTGCAAATATTGCGCAATACATGGTTTCGGCATTCAACTTTTTGAACAGTACGATTCAATGACAATGTCTTATAATTATTTCCGTAGCATCGCGATGACCAACAGCCGTCAGCATTTATGTCTATTAGAGGTATGCCATCTTTGCTCAATGTTCCTTCAGGTATCACTGCATTACGCTTACGCATAGCTGCTGCCGCCGTCACCAAAGTACACATTCAGGTCTCTGCATCAAGTTCGGAGGTAAGGTCTTATCATAACTAACAAAACGAGTCCAAGCTCGGCATACTTAGTTCTACTCGTCCTGGAGATCCAGTAGCAGGCACCTAAGTACACCATCAGGTCTCTCCATCAAGTCCGGAGGTAAGGTCTCATCATAACTAACAAAACGAGCACAAACTCGGCACACTTAGTTCTACTCGTTCAGGAATCCCAGTAGCAGTCACTGAAGTACACCATCTGGTCTCTCCATTAAGTCCGGAGGTAAGGTCTCATCATAACTAGCAAATCGGGCCCAAACCCGGCATATCTAGTTCTACTCGTCGAGGAGTTACAGAGTAGCAGGCACTGAAGTACATCATCAGGTCTTTCTATCAAGTCCGGAGGTAAGGTCTCATCACAACTAACAAATCAAGCCCAAACCTGGCACACCTATTTCTACTCGTCAAGGAGTTCCAGTAGCAAGTCACTGAAATACATCATCAGGTCTCTCTATCAAGTCCGGAGGTAAGATCTCATCATAACTAGCAAATCGAGCCCAAACCCGGCACATCTAGTTCTACTCGTCGAGGAGTTACAGAGTAGCAGGCACTGAAGTACATCATCAGGTCTTTCTATCAAGTCCGGAGGTAAGGTCTCATCACAACTAACAAATCAAGCCCAAACTCGGCACACCTATTTCTACTCGTCAAGGAGTTCCAGTAGCAAGTCACTGAAGTACACCATCAGGTCTCTCCATCAATCCCGGATGTAACGTCTTCTCATAACTAACAAACAACAAAACGAGTCCAAGCTCGGCATACTTAGTTCTACTCGTCGAGGAGTTCCAGTAGCAGTCACCGATGTACACCTTCAGGTTACTTCATCAAGTCCGGAGGTAAGGTCTCATCATAACTAATAAAACGAGCCTAAACTCGACACACCTTATTCTACTCGTCCAGGAGTTCAGAGTTTCAGCAGCAGTCACCGAAGTACGCTTTCAGGTCACACAGGTAGATATTCGAATTTCGTATCTAAGTATATTTTTGTAGTTGTAAAAAAAAACAATCTTTCAAAGTATCAAAATGATTTACTTGATTACGATTCCCGCAGCTAACCGTGCGTACACTTGTGGGTAAGGCCGTCAAAATTACCATTTTTGTCTTAAGCAAAAAATATCAAAATGTCCTTATCGATTTCAAGGAAAACTATAACATTATAACTTCTCTGACGGTGGAAACCTGCAATGTAGTTAATAAGCTACATGTTCCAAATGAAAAAACTATATTAACTAACTTAAGTTCGTAAAAATAAATGCATTTAATAGTAAGGACTCCTAATTTTGGTCTAAAGATACGGTGTCGTTTTTTGATATAAAATTTAGTAATCTATATTACGAGGTATTTTTTTCTTAAATTAAACGAATTAAACATTAATCGTATGAAATAAGATTCTTAACATCTTTCATATGTGATTATGTTGCGGAAATATTTAATTTTTACATGTTTTATTATATTTTAGATAAGATGTCACAATTTTTGCTTTTGTGTTATAAATTTTTGTGTTATGGATTTTGACTCCTATTTCTTACTTCAAACTGAGGTAAAGGTGAAATATTGATATGGCAACACAGTATTGCGTAACAGAAAAAAAAAGAAATAAGACAACCATCTAGTGTAGTCTATAGGAAGTGTCAAAGAGTGAGTCACGTTTTCGTCAGTGGTGATTTAAAATAGTTTTTTTAGCAATTTTCCGGTAAGTAACTGATTTTATAAGTTTATTAAACCAATTCTGTATGCGCCCACGCTTACAATTTACATAATAACATGAATTAGTGTCCAATTTGACTTAATTTCTAAATTATAACCTAAAACTGTTTTAAAATTTAGCTTTTGTGTTGCATTTTTGTTGCTTTTGAGATACTTTTGTGTTATCATAACATAAACTTTTGTGTTACGCAACACAAAACAAATATAAAGGTTCATACATATTGAAAAATTACCTAGATTGTACTTAAATAGTTTCTTTATATGTTTATGCTTACGACACTGAACAACTTTTCATTAGGCACCTATCCAAATTGATTACAATTCTTATGGTTATTCCAAATATCCGCGAATCGAACACATTTTAGAGCAGAAACTATACATTAAAACTTGTTAAGCAATACTTTTTAACTGACTTTAAAAAAGAGGAGGTTATGACAGTATACGACGAGTTTTTTTTCTTCTATATAATGTACACTGATTACTTCGTGATTTGCGGGCCGATTTGCGTGATTATTTATTCATTTGATAAAAGAAGCCCGCATTATATATAAATTTTGCTAACTTTGAATGAGTGATTTTTTTAACTTGCTTCAATTACATATTAATTCCACCTTGTCTATTTAGATACACGAATTCATGTGGGTAGCTAAAAATGAAAAATGAAAAACTTTTTCACAAAAACCGACTAGAAGTAAAAAATAGTTTTAAAGAAACAAAGCCATCAACTTCCGAAACTAAAATTATTTTTCACTTTGTATTCGGCTGTTTTTTTAGTTTTTTTTTATACGAAAGTGTTTTTGTTTGCAAGGAGGTTCGAACAATAATAAGAAGTTTTCATACCCATTCTTGCATTAGTTAAAAGCAGTAATTTTGTTTCTCTATAGATAATGCCGATGAGTGCTGCAGAAAGACAAAGACGATATCGCGAAAAGTTAAAGATATCAAATTCAGAAAAATTTAAGGAACAAAAGAAAAGGAATTATAAAATCGCGAATAGAGCTAAAACTGCAAATTATAGTGAAGAGCAAAAAGAACAATTGAGACAAAAATGGAGAGAGAACCGCAAAAAAGAAAAAGAAAGTATGCCATCAACATCGCAAATGGTCGCGCAAAGTTCGAAAGAATATACAAAAAAAATCACAGATTTAAAAATTATACATAATTTGGAACGCCGAATTGAATATAAATTTAAAAAAGAAAATATTCAATTACGACGAAAAATAAAAACTATAGTGAATAGATTTCTAAATCTTCAAAAGAAAGTTCAAAAACAACAGAAGAATATTGATAGTATGAAGAACATGCATGAAACTTTAATAATGAAACTTGAAGATAATAGGACTACAGACGCAAAAAATTCCAAAGATACAAAAAATAATGTAGATAATATTAAGATTTCAGAATCAGACGAGGTATATGTACCAAATTTAATAATTCAAACTGCTGCATTGACACCAATTAAAAGAGTCAGTGAATATATAAATACGATAATTCCAAATGTAGAAACACCAAAGAAGGAAGAGATAAAGAAAAAACTAATAGAACATGATTTATTGAAAGAGTCCTTTAAATGCGAATATAAAAATTCAAGCAACAGTGAAAAGAATATTTTAAAGAGAATAGTGAATAGTGACGTTGTAAAAAAATATAAACAGACAACAAAGATGAGGGCTTCTTTAGGTTTAAAAACATGCAGTTACAAAAAACGCAGGGAAATTCAGAAAAAGAGATTTCAGTTACAGGAACTTATTGCATCATTTTATAAAAGAGACGACGTCAGCCGAATAACGGCGGGCAAGAAAGAGTACAGAACACAGCATAAAGTGAAATACCAAAAAAGATACCTACTAGACACACTTATAAATTTACACAAAAAGTATATTGCTGAAGTAGGAAGAGTGAGCTTTAGCACTTTTAAAAAATATCGCCCTTTCTTTGTTGTACCTCCTAACATTAAAGATTGTGAGAGCTGCGCATGCATAAAGCACTCGAATATGCAGTTTATGGCCGACAAATTAAAATCATTTGGTTTAATTCAAAGCAATAACTTAAATGACGTAGTATCAGACTTAGTATGCGATTTTAAAACAAAAAATTGTATGTATGGAGATTGCGCTGAATGTTCTGAAAGAGAAATTGATAGCGGTGATAAAGATCTAGAGACACAAGTAAAATGGTTTAAGTGGAGCTTAAAGGAATATGTGTATGGCAAAGATGATAACGTAAAAAAGGCAAAAAAAATGATGAAAACTTTAAATGAAGGAACTTTCAAAGAATTACTTGAAACATTTAACAAAGAAATTAAAGCATTCAAAAGGCACGTCTTCAACTTTTATTATCAATACAACCAATACAAGTTATGTGGGGAAAACTTAAAAGAATACGAAGCTATAATTCATATAGATTTTTCAGAAAATTACATTTGTAAATTTCACCAAGAAGTTCAAGCTAAACATTTTGTAAAAGAACAAATCACTTTACATACTGGTGTACTATATTTAAAAGACCAAAGCCCAGAATCGTTCTGTTCCATTTCGCCTGATAATCAACACAACCCAGAATCTATATGGGCCCACCTAGATCCCGTTTTAAATTATATTAAGACTACCTATACAAATGTAAGTACCATCCATTTTTTCTCTGACGGTCCCACAACTCAATACAGGCAAAAGAAGAATTTTTATCTGTTTACGCAAAACATTTATGATTATGGATTCAGTCATAGTACCTGGTCGTTCTTCGAAGCAGCTCATGGTAAAGGTGCAGCCGATGGTGTGGGAGGTGCTATTAAGCGAACCCTTGACATGAAAACAGCTCAGGGATTAGATATACCTGACGCCCAGGCTGCATATGATGCTTTGTCATCGACAGAGACTACAATCAAGCTCTTTTATGTACCGGCTGAAACAATTAAGTCTTTAAATCCATCAATAGTCTACAACCTGACATCTTTACCGGGGACGATGAAGATCCATCAATTGATAACCTGCGGAAAGTACAAACTCAAGTATAGAGATCTTAGTTGTTTCTGCGAAAATGCTAGTGGCAATTGCGAATGTCATTTTCCTATTTACTACGACTTCGCGGAAAATATTTCTAATAAAACTCAAAAACAATGTAATTTAAAACGAATAAATAATATTGTAACGAATAAAAACACGAAAAAAAATCTACAAAAAAAGAAACGCCGCATTCGTAAGAGTTTAAGCTTATCATCAGAATCGGATACTGACATTGAATTCGCTGAAAGTGATGCATCGGATGTCTTGTCTGATGTTTCTAGAAATACTTACCTGGATTATTTCGATGAGATGTGTAATCTGTCGGATGTCGACTACTTTGATGCAAAATCAGGTTCTAATCACTTTCATAAATACATTGATCCAAAGAAGAAAATTAATGTTTTGTCAAATGTAATTATACAAAAACCCTTCCGAATTTCAAATAATTATGTTGAAACACAATATGTTACGAAAACTAATCAAAAAACCCCAACAAGAGACCTGGAGGATGTTCAGCAAGAATACAACACGACAAAAATATTAGATATCAACAAAGTTACCCCTTTGTCTGAAATAAAACATAGTGAAGAAAATAAGGCTCATTTAAATTTACGTTTGAGTAAAATATTCTTTGCAGAAGGAAGAAAAATCAACCATGCCAATAAAGAAAACAATGCTATTCCATCCACTTCTAAAACAAGCAGTGAAGTTTGCACAATTGATTATACTGACCGTGAATTTATTATAGGATATCCAATAAATACCGAACAACCAATTCAGATACATCACATACAGAATAACTTAAATGAAAATAAGACACATACAAACGAAAACCAAATGGCTAAAACTCCAGATGACTGCAAAATTAAGATAGTTGAAAAGACAAGCGCGATTGAAAAAGAAACTGGAGATGATTCTAAAAATATAAAAACTAATTTTAAAGAGGCAAATGCTCAAGAAACAATGGGCTTAGAAGTTGACGCTAGTGTTATAGTCCGATACTACCAAAGAAAACAATGGAAGTATTACATCGGATTTATTATACAAGTTTTAAATAAAGATAACGAAAGTTTTTATAAAATACGCTTTCTCAAGACTGTAAAGATTCCCAACTTAAAATTTATAATGTTGAAAAAATCAGAAATAGATATTGTGCCAATTAATTCAATAGTGAAATGTGTAAATTTAACATCACGAGGAGAAGCAAAAGAATACTTTTTAAAAGAGGAATTTGATTATGTATACTTTACATAGATATTTTGTTAAAGTGATTTAAGTTGATTCTGAGAAATCTAGATTGTTAAAAAATTACTTGGCCAGAAAAAGATAATTTTCTCTTAAACTACACTACACTATTCAAAAAATGGCCCTTATTAGTTTAGCTGGTTTTTCTCTCGTCAGATAACTTTATCTTTTTTTATTTAAAATAAAACCAGTATGTATTATTATTATTTCATTTCTTCTTTTTTATTACCTTAAAAGACCATATGAAACAAGCTTTACAAAACAATTGGGTTACTTTTGTGTTACATTTGTGTTATCGTAACATACAAGTTCCTGTGTTGCAATTGTGTTATAAGTGGAAATATTGGCGGCCTTACCCTTGTGTGTGTGTCCCGTGTCAATGTAATAGTTCGATTTTATACCCATTAATTTTGCAAATGTGTCCTTAAGAACAAACAAATACGTAAATGATTTTTGAACGGCGAGCAAAACAAATTGGTACAGGTCCGTCTAGCAGCGTGCCTCAACGATCACTGTCGCTCCGCGTAGAAATGAAAGAGAAGCGAAAAGACGCCACGATGGCGCGATGCGAAACATCGATTAGTTCGAGTTATTTTTCATTAAATATATTAATACTTATAAATATTTCATTTCAATCGATATATAAAAACAACAGTTCCCCTTATTATTATATATTACATCACTATTATTAATTTTATTAAGATTTGCTTATAAATAATACAGTTAAAATTGCTGGAAATTCGATTTCAATGGCTATTTTATGATTTTTTTCTATCGAGAAAATTTACCGAAAACGTGTTTTGAAAACAATGGTCCACCCATAAATATGATCAAGATTAACATATATTTTTTTTTCCGCTCTAAAATGTATATATTTTGTTAAAAAACTGTTTTGTGAAGCCTAGTTTGACTAGGTACCGCGCCTCTTTCTATTTGCTTCCCACCTTTTTTTTCTCATTATTACATTCTTCTAAATATCTCTTTCTCATTCGAGCAGCATTTTTGGTGGCCTACCCATGGTGGTATATAAAGCCTGTTTTTTTTTTTAAAAGTATTTATATTCTACAACAAATAATAGTAAAAGTAGGTTTATATAACAGTTAATAGCTATAGTAAGGTAGGTATCTAATTTGAAAGTATTCAAAAATTAAGCATGTAGTAATTAGTAGATTATAGCCACGAAAAATTATAAAATAAAAACTTTTTAAGAAAAAATTAAACTGCCGAAAAAACTAAAAAGCAAAAAATAATAAACCTTTTTATTTAACCTTAATAACTAAGTTCTTAAACTAATTTAAGTATACCTAAGTATATATTTTTGTAATTATTTTGAGTTATTAATTAACCTTAATAACTAAGTTCTAAAACTAATGAAAGTATACCTAAGTAATTTCGAGTCGGCGCTAAACAATCAATGAACAAAGACCAGTAAATTACCTTAAATTTAAAGAAATAACCAAATCAAATTAACAATGCCGCGCATCACGCTTTACATAATTAATTAATTTGCTTGTTTGGCGCCGACTCAAAATTACTTAGTTATACTTACATTAGTTTTAGAACTTAGTTATTAAGGTTAATTAATAACTCAAAATAGTTACAAAAATATATACTTAGGTATACTTAAATTAGTTTAAGAACTTAGTTATTAAGGTTAAATAAAAAGGTTTATTATTTTTTGCTTTTTAGTTTTTTCGGCAGTTTAATTTTTTTGTTAAAAAGTTTTTATTCTTAAAGCTTTTGTAAAATAAGTAAGGTAAGAACATACCCAATAGTGTGTATCGTAGGAAGAGACAGAGGTAAACAAACCAAATGGGCAGCTGCGTCTTGCTAATAACAACTAAAAAATTAAAATAACTGCGTTTGCCGATCCGCGTGCCGACCGTGCCAACTATGGCAAGCAAGTATCCCCCCTATGATGCAATCTGTAAGGTAGACCATTGTTTAGTAGAGGACTTTAATAGGCTGTAATGGAAACGGTAAAGCTCTGAACGTCAAAATCTACACCGGTTCGTGAAAAAATACCTTCTCAAAGAAGAGCCGGTGAAGTTGCAGCCTATTTACGTCCCACTGCTGGGCACAGGCCTGCTCTCATTTCTGAGAGGGTTTTAGGGCAAGGAAATGTCCGCCGCGCTGCCCCAATGCGTGTTGGCGAACTTCACATGTCTTCGAAATATTTTTTTCTTATTTCTCAGACATGTAGGTTTCCTCACGATATTTTCCTTCACCGCCGAGCACGTGGTAAATCAGCACTTAAATTGCAATTAACAATTTTATTGGTGCCGGCGGAAATCGAACCCAGGTTGCTCGAGTACTGTGAAGCTTACAGCGAGCGCTAACCATCTGAGCTACCACGGCTCTTAAGAGAAGAGCCGGTATTTCTTACTATTTAGAAAACTACACTAAAGTACTAGTATTTAAAAAAAATTAAAACCCCCCTTTTTAACCTTCATTACAATTTTATTACAAACATCAAATGTATATTAATGTTAATAAATGTTAATTTTAACAATCTGAGTAATTATGGGACTAGCAAGCTCAGATTATAAGTAACGTTTTGCTTTTGTTTCGGGATATGCGTTTTCTGCCGACTTCCAAAAAGGAGACGGTACTCAATTCGGGTGTATGTTTTTTTTTTCTTTTTTATGTGTGTTACCTCATAACTTTGTACTGGGCGAACCGATTTCGATGATTCTTTTTTTATATGAAAGCTGATAGTTCTCGTGTGGTCCCATATGAATTTGATCAAGGTCAGACCAATGGTTATGGAGTTATTCTTAAATAACCTATATTGAAGTCGCTTATATTGAAGTCGGCTGTACAAAATTTTTAATTTTAAATTATATTTATTATAGCTTCGCTGCTTAGAAGGGTGAGAGATAGTCACAACAGCATTTTGAAAACAGTAGCGGAGAACTATAATTTTCCGATTTTGAAAAAGTTTGTACATACTTCAATGTTTACTAACACTAGTTTATAAGTCAATTATTACTAACACTACTATGGATTAATTTTGGTCCGAAATAAAGATTATTATTATTTAGGGGAATCTATATAGTTTTCTCATCTGGTTGCGCTGTATAAATATATAATTGTAAATGAAAATGATAAACATACATAAATATCAACAAAATAAAATAAATACATAAAAAATACATAAATAAATAAAAACCCAACCAGATGGAAGCCCTCGGCAGGGGAGACCAAACGGCCGAGGGTTAGGGGGAAAGGGAAAGAAACCGGCGGACGATGCGGGCGGTATCGAGGAGCACCGCCTTCTGCATTTGAGCTTGGAGCGGTCCGTCACGGAGTCCCAGTCGCCTCAGATGACCCGAGAGGCTGACTGGGATTAACCCGTTCGCAGAGACGACTACAGGTATAATTTCGGCCGGCAATCCACCCCACATGTCGGTCACCTCGTGAGCCAGGTCCAGATATTTAGTCAGTTTATCTGTTTCGGCTTTCACGAGGTTCTCGTCATAAGGAATGGTAATGTCGACCAAAAATATCCTTGACTGTGCCCGGTCCATCAGCACAATATCAGGCTTATTCGCAAGAATAGTCCTGTCCGTGATGATGGCCCGGTCCCAGTAGAGCCTGGCGCGGTCATTTTCGAGCACGGCTTCCGGCAAGTACTTATAATACGGCAGTTTCCGATCCACGAGACCGTATTTCAGAGCGAGCTCCTGGTGTAGAATCCTGGCTACTAAGTTGTGCCTGTGCAAATACTCAGAGTTAGAAAGCGCCGAACAACCGGAGATGACATGCCTAAGTGACTCACCGGGATGGCGACAAGCTCGACAGACGTCAACGGTGCCATCCTTTAGGATGTATCTCCGATAATTGTTGGTCTTAATAACCTGATCCTGTATCGCACAGACAAAACCCTCGGTTTCCCCAAAGAGGTCACCGAAACGTAGCCAGTGGAGGGAGGAGACTGTGTCTACGAAAGGCTCATGTAGAGCCTTGTAGAACCTCCCGTGGAGCTCTTTCTCCTTCCATACGGTCTCCCGGTCGGAAATGCTCTGTACTGCCGGGTCTTGCCATTGCTCGTTGGCTAAGGATAGAGGGGTAAGTCCTTTATCACAACAAATAACGTCCCTATAGTATGGATCATCCGCTCTCGTCAGAAAGTAATTACGGAGGCTGCACACTTCGCGATTATGCATGGTAAGCGCGCTTAAAAAGCCGCGTCCACCATGCTTCCGCGGCAAGTACAGCCTCATTACTGACGATCTCGGATGATGCACCCTGTGGGACGTCATTATAGTGCGGACTTTTCTGTCCAGAGCGTTCAGTTCGGTCTGAGTCCACCTGAGTATGCCAAAGGTATACATGAGAACAGGCATGACCCAACCGTTATATGCGTGCGTCTTATTCACACCGGATAAAAGGCTGTTAAGCACTTTGGTCAAGCGTGCATAAAACACATCGCAAACTGATTGTTTCATACCCGCCTCATCTACACCGATGTTCTGTGACATACCCAGGTATCGGTATGTTTCAGCCTCGGAAAGGGTCCTTATGTTGATGGGCATAGATAAGTCTATGCCCTCAGAGTTAGCAACCCTTCCCCTTTCTACATGGAGGACCACACACTTATCCGTCCCCAGCTCCATTCTAATAGAATTGCTAAAATCACAAGTGATGTTTAGCAATTCCATAAGATGAGAGCGACTGGAGGCGAATAACTTGAGATCATCCATATAGAAAAGGTGGGTCACTTTTGTACCTCCTCTCCGAAGCTGAAATCCCCTCCCGGAGCCCCCCAGTAAGGTACTGAGAGGGTTCAGAGAGAGGCAGAACCAGACTGGACTCAAACAATCGCCCTGGAAGATACCCCTTCTTATCCTTATGTGGTTCTCCGCAGCCGTCATCCGCTCGCCTAGATGACAAAGGATCGTACTCCATTGCCCCATACACTCCCCGAGGAAGTCTCGAACTGTACAATTGACCTTATACAGCTCGAGGACCCTCTTAAGCCATGTATGAGGCACCGAGTCGAATGCCTTTTTATAGTCTATCCAGGCGGCGGAGAGGTTCCGACAGTTGCGTTTAACCACCTTGCCAATGACCGCGTCAATGAGGAGTGGTTCCTTGGTTCCACGACCACCGCCCCGACATCCATTTTGAGCGCGCGACATCACCTGATTTAAGTTCAGGTGACGAGTGATTCTCGCGCTCAAAATGGATGTTAGTGTCTTGTATATGGTAGTTAGACACGTTATGGGGCGGTATTTGCTCGGGTCTGTGGAATCCCGGTCTTTAGGAACCAAATGAGTGATCCCAGTAGTGAAGAGGCTCGGGAGCGACTTTTGGTCGAGAGCCTCTTGAAACTGTCGGGCGAGCACAGCGTGACACACCACGAACCCCTTCAGCCAGTAGTGATGCAGCCCGTCGAGCCCCGGACTTTTCCAGTTCGGGGCCCTACGGACCGCCTCAGCTACGTCATCCGGCGTTATGATGACGGGGTCCATGGGCGTAACATTCGCACACTGACTCGTCACAACTTCCATCCAAGGGCCCTCGCTGTGGTTTACGGGCTCTGACCACAGGCCGCGCCAGAATTCGATACTGTCGGCCTGATTCGGTGCTGGGCCCGTTCCACGTAGCATTGGTCGCTCCAATGATTCATAGAGCCTCTTCTGATCACTCTGGAAGAGACGATTTTGGTTGAACCGTGTCGACCTCTCGGTATATCGCCGAATCCGCTTCCCCCAAGCAGCGATTCTCTGCTTCAGGTCGTCTATGCGCTCCGTCAGTTTTTGCGTTATATCCGGCTGGGACAAACTGATGTTTGTCCCAGCAAACGCCATCCTGACGGTGCGCACAATTCTCGGCCTGTTATTGCCTGACCTGAAGCTTATCAGCCTGCCGATGAGGGCCCTTGCCTTTGCGATACGGTCCTCAATCCTTCTTCTCCAGGCTGGGATGGCGTTACTTTGTCTAGTAGCGCGTCCAGCCGTGGGAAGTTTGGCGCCAACAATGCGGCAGACTGCCAGTGCGGCGCCAAAAAGAATTGAGTCCGTGTCGCAAAGGTCCCGGCTGGCTTCCAAATAGGTCACCAGCATTGGGTTGAGAGCCCTCACGACAGCCCGATGCCGCTTGCTTAGGGGTATGCGCGGGAGTCGCGGTCGATTTTCGAGAGGCGTACTGCGCGTTTCCACAATCGCCTCATCCAATTTACTCCTCATCTGCTCTAGTTCTTGGGTGACCATTCCATCATCGCCTGAACCAACCAGAGCGGGGAGATCCATGGCGCCCTCTATATGTGGCTGCTGGTCTGTGGCCTGAGGAGCCGCATCCCCAGCTATAGCCGGTTCATTCGATGAGGGAATAGCCTCACGCCGTAGTCGTTCGAGTTCGGCATCATCAAATATTTTTGAGCGTATGATGTACCGAACTCGGTCTGCCAGGTTTTGCTCTGTGACGGGAACTGACGGCTCAAGCTCAGCAAAAAAGCGATGCATCCGAGCCCGATACGCTATCCCTCCAGTTTCTTCCCCTTTCGCCCTATAGTACGCCCGCAATGCGTTTATGTTCATATGTTTTGTCCAACGCATGCGGCGTACTCCACCAGTGGCGGGTGCCGCTTGCCGAGTCCGGGAGGACCCCGCCGACACCAAGCCGTCTGGTGGGGATGATGGACGCGAGGGGCTGCTAGGTGGTCTTACAGCACCTCGCGATCGGCTGGCGGCTCGCATGCTGTCGCGTCCAGCGCCAGCTCCAGACGCGCCCCGGCGACCCCCAGGCAGCGGCCCTATTCGCGTTCTATTTTTATCCATCATCCATTTAAATGGGCGTCAATTAACGGGAGACGCCCAGACCCGGCACCGTATTATTATTATTATTATTATTATTATTATTATTATAAATACATATCTACTTCATGTATAATGGAGTAGAGCTGAGGTGGCAATAGACTCGCCATATAGATCGGAGAACCGAAAACAAATATGGAAGAAATTTTCCCGAGTGGCAGCCTTGTAATGACAAGCAAAATGTAATCCACCCCATACTAGAATGACCTTTCTAGAAGGAAGCCGATGGATGCAGTCAGACCAAGTTTCGTGGCATTTTTTGGGGAACGTAGGCTGTTCAGCAGTAGACTAAAGAATTGCCGTAATGATAATCATGATGTCAAGTATATTAATTAGCAGATTATGTCGTTTAAAGTTTAGAATCTCTTATCTACAAAATTAATGTTGTTCTACCACGGACTAGATTAGTTACGATCACAATGACTGCAGATCACATAAACAGCATCGTGCAGCGGTGGCGCGAGAGAAACCGTCGCTCCTTCTCACCGTGTAGATGTTGACAGAGAGTCATCAGCTGAAAGAACTATGGTAAATATCAAAATTATCTTCCGCTAGATGGCGGTGTAACAATTGCAACCAAACAAATGCAACCATCTTTTTTTTTACAGAAGAGGGGGCAAACGAGCATGTGGCTCACCTGATGATAAGTGACTACCGCCACCCATGAACAACCGCAACACCAGGGCAATTGCAGATGCGTTGCCGGCCTTTTAGAAAGGTGTAAGCTCTTTTCTATGTAAAAGTAAATTCAAAACACCCAGGCCAGCGGCTAGGAGGAGCGTTAAAAATGCGAAACATCTGGCATTACATCGTCAGTCCATCTGCCAAGTAGAGCGATCATGGCAAATCCTCCTTACCTTATAAAAGGGGCCCCCTGTCAAATAATGAACTGTTAGGAACTCAAACATGCAGACCTTATCGCGATGTTTTCCCCTGTGGTCATCATTGGTTGAAAAGGGGAAGGAAGATCTATCGCCAAACAAGGTGACTATGGTAAGCGTGAGCGGTCAAAGCTCCGTGGTATTGAGTCTATTTTATATAAACAGAGTCTTTTAAAAAATTCGATAACGTGGTTTAGGCCGTTGTTGTTTGGTCCGTTTCACGCTATTGTGGTACAATGTCGTCGCCACACGAAACACGTACTATATATAAATTAGCACGATTGCCTCGACCAGGAAAGGAACACAGAATACCCGCGTAAAATAGCAGCTCAATGCTGCTGTGTTTCGTATAGTGAGGGTAGAGAGAAAAAAAGTGGTTTCATTTGTCAATGTACTTATTATCAAGTGTACTGTTCCGTCATTCGAATATTATGTTAGGAACTGATGATATATTATTTTTAATAATTAATATTAGAGGTTCTTGGTTACCATTACAGATAAAAATAATAAATCAATCGGTATACCATGAACAAAAATCAGGCAAGCGGCCAAGGATATGGGACTATCCAAACACAAAGCCAACATTTACCGCCGACTCGCAAACCGGACTTAAACAATAACAACATCCTGGAAGCACTTAAAGAAAACCGAAAACGCGTCCAACAATCCGTAACACAGTAAACCAATAAAGCACGGATATAAATAAAAATAACTGCCCTAGTTATAAATAAACGGCAGTACAGTCGGTAAGTATATCACGAGGCTCAGGGCGGCATGTCATGGCCGCAGAGTTATAGCGTCACACAACATAAAATAAACAACAAAAACTGTTGTTCTTCCAACAGTTTTGCCCATATTAAGAATAAGCGTAAACATAACGTGAATTTGGAATAAAGTAGGTTTGAATTGCGGAGTAGTTATTGTTGCAATTTTTTTTTTGCATACGCAAGTATAAAATTCAGAACACAAATCAAGTTGCATGAAGCTATACACAAAATGAAATATTATCTAAAAAAAAAATCAAGTAATAAGTGCTGGTATTTATTTTAGGAAGACATTATAAAGCACGGATAGGGGCAGCATGGCGGACACTTTCTTGCCATAAAACCCTTTCAGAAGTAAGAGGAGGCCTGTACCCAGCAGTGGGATATTTATAGGCTATAACTTTACATTTTATAACGCAAAACGTTCATAAATATGTGTCTTATATAGATATTTCTATAAGGATATCAACAAGAGACTAACTATATTTTCTGTACATAAACACAAATTATTTTTAAATATTCGATGATCAATTAATTGTTATTAAGATAAATTTGAAGTAATTTTAGTTGATAAATGCAAAAATAGGTATATATAGGTATTTTCCGAACCAGCGGTAAATAAAAAATTACTTTCAATAAGAATTATGTAATAATCAATATTGAATAAAAAATCATTCTATTCTATTCTATTCTATGATAATTTTACTTCATACACATTTACTTTTCGAGTCTTACAAATCTGTAAAAACACAACCGCAGTAAGTTAGTAACTATAGTATTAGTTTCTGCTCCAACTCCAATAATAACTTGAACTTTCAATTGAATGAAAATAGCATATAACGTCTGAAACGTCGAGAGTTAAAATGTTAAAATAATCGCGATAGTATCCGTAAAATTACTTTCATTCAATATGTAGTATAAAAAATTTGTGAGAAATCATTAGTTGTACTTTCAATTTATCTGCTAAAATCAGTGCGGATACCTATATTTTAAAGTTGTTAAATACGCCTTTTTTATAGAAGTCTCCTCCACTCAACATTCTAATTTTTTTTTAATAAACGCACTCTCCATTAAATTCGCTGTGCTAAATCCTTCGCTCGATTCAAGCCCAGTTCGCGCGGTAATTCGTTATTTTTATTGTTTTTTGTTATTATCATTGTGTCCCTGGATTACACTATATGATACACGACCCGGCGCTGGATGCGTTTAATTGCCTCGGACGGTTTAGAGTGCACGATAAATAATAAGATTAAGGTGGGAATAGTGAATCTGGATGTTTATGAAACGCCATAAGTCTTCTAATAATTCCTATACCGGATAATTTATTATTCAATATTAGTAACAAAGCGAAGTAATATATAAGCTATATATTATAATATGAGCTTTACAAATTGCAATAAAAACACTAAGTCTCAAAACGAAACATACAAACAAGCTTTATCTTAATTATAGATAACCACGGCTACGTAAATATAACAAGAATTAGAAAACTAAAACACAAATAATCGTAACAAAAAAAATTCTAATATTTATATTACATCCATCCCTTATAAACTATAAAAGTCCACTGCTGAACATAATGCCTCATGGAGGGATCCCTCATAGATTGCCTCAAGGAGGGATTTTTCCATAATTGCCACGCTTGCCAATGGGTTGGCTGTAGTGGAGTAAGACGGTTATTATAAATCAATATCGAATGTAAGTTGTGTTCAGTAATAAACAGGCCGTCACTCAAAGCTGTCCTCCCTCACTTCCTCACCTCACTTCATGGATCCTGGCAGGGTCGCCATGAAGTGAGGTGCGGGGATGATCAATGATACAGCGATAATGATAATGCGACAGCTTTGAGTGACGGCCTGTTTATTACTGAACACAACTTACATTCGATATTGATTTATATTAACCGTCTTACGTGGAGTACATGGCAACCGCAGTTTTGTATTATTTAGAGTTATTATCAAGAAGTAGCTAAGGCCCATTTCCTGTTCCATTTTCCCTGTGTCGATAGACAATATGGTGTAGTATTCTCACACCGCCACTACACCGTTAATATACATATTATTTATATGATTGTTTCAATAAGAATATCACTAATTCTTCTACTTAGCGTGTCAAATATAATGGCAAGTCATCATGGTGAAAGTTTAGCTAATCTTCGTTAGGAACTCGTGGAACAACGACGTAGTTCACGCTCCTGTCGTCTGCTCCACTGATTTTTGGTAAGGTCATTCAAATTTTTCTGGAACTTTTTTTTGGCTTTTCTGTCGCCAAGCAAAAACCAGTATAATCACAGAATGAGGCATCACATTATATAACATTGGTGACAACGAAACTGTACTTTTTACTTGAAATTAACACAATGTATCTACAATAGACTCTTGCCATTATAATAACGTGAGAAGGTATTAAGTTTATCACCATCACAAAACGTTAACTTTGAAAACTCGGCCTTTCTCATATTGATAATAGTTTATCAAATTTGCAGTTGAATTTTTTTGCATACAATTATCCTCTGTAGGTAAGGGGTTTGCCTTCAAGTTTATACTAATAGGTGCTCATATGCTAAGTTGTTCCCCGTCAACACCACTCAACACACTGTAATAACGTCGCGAGGAAATCTGCATGTCCATATTATTTTAGAACATTATGTGAAGACCGTCAAAATCCTCTCAAAATTGATAAGAGCAAAATTACAGTCGAACGTATGTGGCTTGTTTTTGACAATACATTTTTTTTAGTTAAACGTTTGACATTAACTGGAGACTTTAATTACGTTTCGTTTGCTAAGGCTCCCAATCTAGTATGTGGTCCTAGTCCTTGTACGCATTCAGCTCTGCTGGATCATAACAAAAAGTTAATCCCGACAATAAACGAGTGCCGGGAACGAATTCAAACGGCCCCTCTCTACTGCACGTAATGTGAAGCGTCTAATTAGCAAACTCTGTAAATTCTGTAAGCTTACAAGTTATGTATATCCTAATTAACTTTTGTTATTCGCTTTTGGTGTTGCGCTAAAATTCATCCAGCGGGCGTTATGCTGTTTTGTAGGAGAAATAAGTAAGAGCCTACGCCGTATAGAGGCAGCGTATGAGAATACACAACCCCATATAATCCCGTGTATGATCCCTGTAGATGAAGAGGCGGCAGAGGAAAAATAAAACAGAAGATGGATAGCAGCATCTTTCTTATAACAACTCAAAAGAAAACGTGTGTGTACTTATGTACGCACGTAAGAAGTTATACTCCTTTACCGTAACAAAACAAAAATAACTAAATAAAACACGTTTTATAGTTTTATAAAGATGATATTCAAATGAATATAGTTATCAGTTCTTACGAAAACTTGATATTTGACAGACAATTACCAACTGAAGTTGTCGTTTTTATGTTTCGATGTGCGCGCGCATCGTAATAACTTCATGGTGTCATTTTTAGGAGTCGTGTGCGCGCGCGTCGTAAAAAATTAATTCTCATCATTTTTCTCAAACGCGCCAAAAGTAGTATAACCTCAATATTTAAAAAAATGCCGTAACCGTGACAACTATTGCAAATATCCCTCCTATGACGCAACCTGTGGCGGAGGCCTATGTTCAGCAGTAGGCTTTGACAGACTGTAATGAAGATGATGATGTAACACAACATAAAAGGAGCCGCATCTTCGAATAAAATAAGAGTATTATAGTCTGAGCGTATTTATGTCAGGTTTCAATTCAGATTAACGAAGAATGTGACTGTCCGCCATTTCGCCTAGGGTGAAGATGAAGAAGCTTATAAAGAAGGTTGGTCAAATCTTACCAGGCGATGAAACAATGGCGTCACTATATGCCATATGTATGAAAAATATCCTTATTTTTTAAGGTCTTTAAAAACACAAAAAATACCTCTCTAAGTAGCCATAAAAAAGTTATCCTTTTTTTTTTTATGGAATAGGGGGCAAACGAGCTTGCGGCTCACCTGATGGTAAGTGAATACCGCCGCCCATGAACAACCGCAACACCAGGGGAATTGCAGATGCGTTGCCGACCTTTTAGAAAGGTGTAAGCTCTTTTCTTGAAGGTTCCTAAGTCGTATCGGTCCGGAAAATTCGCTGGTGGTAATTGATTTCACAAGGAAGTCGTGCGAGAGAGAAAACTTCTTCTAAATCGCACAGTGGTGGACCGCCAATCATCCAGATGGTATGGATGGTAACGCGAGTTTTGTCACGATGTGCAATGGTGAAATTGAGGGGCTGGAATTAGTCCGAACAATTCCTCAGAGCACTCCCCGTGATAGATGCGATAAAATACGCAAAGAGATGCAACATCTCTACGCAGTGCCAGTGTATCGAGCCGATCAGAAAGGACTCGGTCGTCGACGATTCGAACCGCTCTGCGCTGGATGCGGTCAAGTGGAAGGAGCTGGCACTGGGGTGCCCCGGCCCAGAGATGAGAACAGTATTCTATGTGGGGCCGAACTTGCGCTTTGTAAAGTTGCAAGCGATGTGCCGGCATGAAATACTGTCTCGCTCTGCTGAGCACGCCAAGCTTTTTAGAGGCCAATTTTGCCTTCCCTTCCAAGTGACCACGAAACTGCATACTATTCGATATGTCGACGCCAAGGATTCCGATACTGGCTGAGGCAGCAAGGGGAGTGCCTTGAAACTAAGGAGATACGACAAAGGGGTTTTTTTAGCGGGAAACGCGCAAACTTGTGTCTTCTGGGAATTGAACTGGACTAGATTTAGTCGGCCCCAATCCGAGACTTTGTTAATGAAAGACTCGACTTCAGACACAAGTTTCTCCCCGTTACTCGGCGACGTTTTCCCGAGAGATATTGGCACGGGCGGTATATAAGGCATCACCAGTGCTGCCGTCTGCATAGCAATGAATGCTACCAGTTAGCAACATATCATTGATATGCAGGAGAAACAGCGTTGGTTATAGCGCGCAGCCTTGTGGAACACCAGCGTTGATAGGCTTGAGATCAGAGCATGCACCGTCTATTACGACCTTGATGCTCCGATCAGCAAGGAAACTGGTGATCCATTTGCACAATTTCTCGGGAAGCCCATTTGTTTTTGTAAATGTTCCGAAATTATTTAAAATAATGGTTTCAGAACGCACTGGAACGCTTCTAATGACGATTAATTTCACGTATGAAAGGACTTTGTATTCAAAGACTATAATTATTCTGGTTTTTCTGAATAGTTGCCAATTGTAATTCAATTAGTATGTAGGTATCAAACCAACTACTATACGGATTTATTATGTACTGGATTCATGGCATAAATATAATTATGTACCTTCATGGTAAGCTAAGCGTTTTGTTCAATTACGTACAACGGAACATCATTTGTCATCGACAAGTTACATAATCTGTGTTCATCGAACGACCCCATTGATTGTCACCCGGCAATTTATTTACTACATATCTATTTATCTATGATAATCATTCACATCATCTTATTTGCTTTACTCGTTTTTGTGGATTATGATACGTACTGTATTATTTTATATTTCCTCCTGTTGTTTTGACCTCTGCATTGTTTTACGAACAGATAACTATTCAATTGTAATAATTATTCTGTGCTTTTGATTTCTGGGCACCGATTTTGCATCTTGGATATTTGTGAGAGACATCATGCAGACTACAGCTACACAACAACGACTACTAGCCCTGCGATTGCTATGTATTAATTGTATGATGCATTGATACACTTCGCCGCCATCTCATTTTTGAGCTTGATAATTACCAGAGTAATTTCTAAGATCTGCGAGTGGAATTCTTCAATAGTACATATTTACACACCTACTTATTTTATTACACTAACATAAACCATCACACACAATCGTACATCATAATACAAATCTAATTTTTATTTTAGATCACTGAAGAAGATAACATTATGTGATGCTAACCTCGAAATTATTGTTGACGTTGTTATAAAAAATTGTGGCTATTTAGATATGATTTTCAAATGGGATGGTGTTTACAACATAAAAACAATCCAATCTAGCTATAGTTTGTTTTGGGACATGAAAAATAAAAGTCAAGTCCAGCTCCTACAGAAATTTGGCCATTGTTCCTTACACATTAAGTGTAAATATGTAGACTATATTGAAATAGTTCTTTTACGCAACAAATTCAGCAAAGATGGCTAAATGAAATGATATGCCTCTATAATGATCCCAAATGGCAAAGCAAAGGTACAACGATACAGTGAAAACAGTCGAACTTAGGCGAAATCAACTTGAATGTTATTCCAACGTTAATTTTAAATTTCTTTGTTCATTCATTTGGTTCAATTTTTACGGGAGAAGGTCCAATAAGTTTCGTTCTCAATGTTGTAGGATTAAATAAATGACTGTAATTTTATAAAAACTGGTATAATTGGTAACTAAAAGGTACAATATGTGCAAATTAAAAATATTATTTAAGCGCCCCTGCGTAGTGTCGGTGCAAAGTTCGTTAGCTCACTCCCCGCTTCACTCCAAGCGATCCGCGGCCACCAGCAGTCCGGTTTTACCGCTTCCCTAGCCTTAATGTCGTTCAGTGATCTGGACAATATCCTTTCAGAAATGAGGGGAGGCCTCTGCCCAGATGTATATCGCCTGTAATGCTGTAAAGAGAAGAAAATATTAACAGACTACAGTTATGATTATTTTATGTATTGTGTGCGTAATTAATTCGGTTGTCTATGCTAGAAGACATCGTATTACAAACATTCTAATAATACAGTTGATAATCTTTTTGTTTTTAATCAGCTCCAAAAAAAGAGGACGTACTCAATTCGACTGTGTTGAACCGATTTTGATGATTCTTTTTTAACTTCCCGCTATAAAAATCAATGATTTTAAAAAAAATCAGTAAGTTATTGGTTAATCCAGTTTTCGAATCTTTATCTCTGCGTTTTGAGGTCCTAGGAAGTTATTCTGACTAAGTATTCCTACGAGGATATCACTATGTCTGTATGCATGTGTGTGTGAGTGCGCGTGTATGGGTGTGTGTGTGTGTGTGTGTATGGATGTATGTGACCCTCTCATACCATTTGAATGGCTTGACCATAGAATACTATACTTGGCGGCATTCGAAAGGCCTTCACCAAACTTTCATTTCCCATACCATTTGAACAGATTCGAAGCGTTAGATTTTGAAAAATCTCTAAAGTAACATTTTCAAAGAAATGTTTTTTTTTAATTTATTTAAGCAGATGTATCGATCAATTCCAAAATCTAATCAGCTCTTAAACTCCAAAAACGCCGTCGATGGCTGCGAACAGCATCAAAATCGGTTGATGCGTTGAAGAGAAATTGTTAACGAAAAACAATAAAAAAAAGTGAGTTTTCATAATTTATTAAAATATGGGTAATTTAATATTTGGTAAAAATTGGAGCGCTTTGCGTGAAAGCTCAATTGTATTTTTTATTTGAAAGCTAGGTGCTTCTCATGTGGTGCCATATGTGATATATAAGGTTCAAGATCTGACCAGTTGTTTTTGAGTTATCCTTAATAATGCGTATTAAATTGATTTGGACTACACTGATGACGTTCTCATTTTATTTATATTGAAGTCGGTTGCACAAAATTTTTAATTTTAGCACTCGTTAAAACTCGATAACTATAACAAAGATGAAGTAATGGAGTAATCAAATTTTGAGATTATCAAAATCCAGTTATCGACTGTCATTAAAATTTCCAAGATATACTTATTTCTGATGAGACCATGAGTAAGAGAGCTATTGTAATTACGAGTATTTCTTCTTCTTTTCTTCATCAGCGCGTAAAAGTCTACTTCTAGACGAAGAGTGAGGGTGTTTGTAGAATGGATTTGACTTAATCATAAGACTCACTGGAGTGGCAAAAAGCCGGTCATAAGAACCGAATACCGATGGAGAAGAAAAGTTCTCGAGTCCCAGTCTCGTAACACTACAGACGCAAGAAGTCGATGGATGCTGGTGGCTTTGGACCATACTTTGTGGCATTCTTTGGGAGAGGTCTATATTCAGCGTTGAAGTTTGTGATGGGTTGTAATGATGATGATGAACGCCTGATTCTCTTGACTTTTTTTCTAGCTACTTTCTCAAATCTCTTCCAATGCTCAAAGATTTCCAATGTAGCGAAAATCAAAGAAAAGAGTCAAACCCGTTTCGCTGTGCAACTCATACAATTTGCTCAGAATTAACTTATTTAATTAGCATCGTTTAACGCGTGTCATTATCGCTGATGTTAACAATGACGGCGACGCGTGTGTTTTAGTTCATTGAAATTTATAAACGCGCCGTTTTCGTGAAATACTGATTTAATTAACAAGTTAAGCATTCGCTAGTTACTGTACATCGTGTACAATAACGGGCGGGTGAGTATATTTCTATGAAGTCCATAATTCTTAATAAAATTGAAGTGATAAGCAAACTAACAGTTTACCTGACTACCGCCAAAACTTTACTAAACAAAGGCTGTATAGACAGTGAGCTATTTATAATATTAAAGTATTTATTGATGATCATATGGCAATGAGTAGATCACTACCATTTTATTACTAATTTCTTTTGTATTGTTAATTATTGTTTCAAATTTAAATGATTGTAAACTGTTCATTTTTTAAAATGTCCCATTAAATCATTTTAGTCCTCAAGGATGCATCTATGCTCCACTTTGTTTTGATGTAGGTTGCAGAGTCAATGGGCTGCAGTGAATACTTACCATCAAGTGAACCTTTAGGTCCATCGTCTCTAAAGTCATTATTAGCCTAAATTACGTTGATCTGGGTTTCTTGCTGGTTCTTTCTAGCACAGTGGTATTCATCGAACCAGTGAAAAGTTAAACAAAAGAGTGACTTTCAATACGTATTATTTATAATTTATATTGAATAAAAAAATCTATTTCCTGATGGCCAATAGACACCGGTGACCAACTTAAAACCTAGTCCACCAGTCCTTATACCTAGTACCACTTGAGATTGTCACCAACGGATGTACGAAAGCGAGCGACCCGGGTTTGATCCCCGCCGGCACTAATGAAATCGTCCATTGCAAAGGTGTTGATATACCTACATTAACAAACTTATATGTTGTGTCTGTTTTTTTTTAATAATAATCTCCTACTTCTCTATCGTCTTCAGCCTGTAGACAGACCACTACTGGACCAGATGTATCAAATGTTTAGTATATTTCACAGGCAAAAAAGCAAAAATCATTTCCACATAATAAACACAAGCTAAGTTATACCAGCGTCAGTAATTCCTTCATGGGGCAATGCATACGTTCTTACAATAAAGTCCCAGAAATTATGCAGAGGTTATCTATCAAATTGGTCAATAAGGGTTATCATACTACTAAAGAGTGCATTGTTAATATATTTATAATAACCCATGTGAATGAGGTGATCACTACCATGTTGTTTCCAAATGTTCCAAATTTAATTTTACAACCTAATACATTGTAAATTATTATGTGGCGAAGCTTCCGAAGACACTTATTGATTTCACGATGTCTGTCCGTCTGTCCGTCTGTCCCACGATTATCTCGAGAACGGTTTCGAATTTTCAAATTCTGTTTTCAGCAATCGATTACTGATCACCCAGGCATCTGAACCTCCTATTTTGAAACTGATTGCTCAATGGCAACAGTTAGAAACCGCTACAAAGCTAATTGTTTCGCCACTTTGCTATGCTGTTAGCTTGCTAGGTTTATTACTTAAAAAAACAGTCGCGTTGGGTTTCTTGCTGGTTCTTCTTAGGACAGACGTTTTTTTGAACCAGTGATAAAAGTATAAATGACTTTCAATAAGTATTATTGTAATCTATGTTGAGCAAAGTTTTATTCTATTCTATTCTAGTCGTCGGCCAGCATATGACAGCATAATGTTCAAAATAGTTATTTGGCCATCTGTCTATCGTTTTAACATCGTTCAGCATTTCCCTTGGACAAACCGACGGGAAATCGTAAGAAATGTAGCGATGCACTTGATTATGGGAAACTTACTCGTCGCCATCACACAGTGGTTTTTTTCTTATTTAAACTTTTATGCAGAAAAAATAAAATCGGACATATGGCGGACTTAATGCCTTTAGGCATTCTCTCCCAGTCAACCATTAGGCTAAGCAGAGGTTTATCTATATGTATATGGGAGGTTGTACAGCAAAAGTAAACTAATAATGAGAAAATAAGGTAACGAAGTTTGAATAAACCAGAATATATATAGAAATAAAAGGTATTGTATACATATATCATACAAATCTATAATATAAAAATGCATCGCTGAATGTGTTGCTAAGCGCAAATCTCGAGAATACCTGAACCGATTTTGCTAATCCTTTTTTTATAATACTCCTTGAAGTACGAAGATAGTTCTTACGGAGAGAAAATTTAAAAAAATTGCCTGAAAAGGTCTCATAACTACACTTTTCTATATTGCCATACAAAAGATTCGTAATAATACTTAAAAGTCAATTTGAACTTTAATACCATAACATAAAGTTTAAGTATTAGTAGAGGGGTTCCGGGAAGGCAAAACAATTGAGTGACGTTAGTATCGTATAAATATTAATGTCAATATTTGGTAATCGTTATCTTACTATCTGACCCGGTGTCCCGAATAGCAGAATAAGTATTAAAAAAATTAAAGAATCGACTGTTAGGCGTTACGAAGTTCGCCGGGTCAGCTATTCAGTCAGTATTATAATATAAATATATTAATACAGACGTACACAAATACATAAATCTACTTAAATACATACAATATATAAATATATACATAATATACACAATTTAATATTTGTAGCCGAGGTACCTCAGAGGTTAAGCGCCCGCTGTTAATTTCACAGTACGCGTGCAAGCCGGGTTCGATCCCTGCCGGCACCAATGAAGTTGTTAATTGCAATTTAAGCGCTGATTTACCACGTGGCCGCCGATAAAAGAAAACATCGTGAAACCCTCATGTCTAAGAAATTAAAAAAACATACCTATTTCCCAAACATGTTATCAGCGAATTTTCTTTCGTAATTTCTTTGAGATTTGAAATAAATTACATTAGACACATGAAATTTAATTTTCTTACGAACAAGAATATTTTATTTCATGTGAAGTCAGCCAACATGCACCAGGCCCAACGCATCGGATTATATTTTACCACAGAAATAAGATGAGCCATGTCGACTACACTACTTTTTGGATTAACATTAAAAATAATGCTTTTATAAAAAAAAAACGTTGGCGATGAAGGAAAACATTGTGACGAAACCAGCATGTTTTTTTTATAGGATAAGGGTGACAAACGAGCACACAGTCCACCTGATGGTAAGTGGTTGCTGCGGCCCGTAGACATCTACATCTATCCTCGTTTGCGAATCAAAATGCAGATGCGTTGTCAATCGTGAGGACTAATACGGAATGCCTCATTTCCAGTAAAGAGGGCCTCCGGCCACCTGCACTCACCAAGCGAAACGCAGATTTAAACCTCTACTTCACGCTGGTATTCTGTGAGGTACCACCCCGGTTCGAGCTGGCCCATCCATGCGACAGCAAAAGCTGCCGCGTGGCTCTACCACTGTTATGTATGAAAAATTAAATAAAAATATTTTGAGACAGACATTTGAAGTCCGCGAACACGCTTGGTGCAACGCGGCAGACATTCCTTGTCCTAAAACCCTCTCACAAATGAAAGGAGATTGTCCATCTGTGAGACGTATACAGGTTGCATCTGGTTAAATAGTAAGTAAAAAATAAGTCTCGCTGTGTTTCTTGCTGGTTCTTTCCAGGACAGTGTCTTTTTTTAAACCAGTGGTAAAACTAAAATGACTTTCTAATCTATCTTCTATCTATATAAATTAAATTATAGAGTTTTGCAGTTATACGCGCGTCACGGAAATACGACTGGATATATTTCAATAAGTTTTCTAAGTTTTATTTCTTAGAAACTTAGCCCTTATATAAAAAAATATATGGCGATATCATTTAATATAAAGTTATTATAGTTTTAAGAAACAACGATTTTTATAAGCACTACGTGTTCAGCAATGTGTGTTTTCTTGATATATCAAGCAATGCGGACGAAGTCGCGGGTATCAGCTAATATTGAATAAAAATGATGCTATTTTAATCGTCATTCCACTACTGTCGTGAATGACTCCTAACTTTTTTTTGGAGTTTATGGCCTGGTATCTAGACCTTTAGGCCATACTCCTAACTCGAGCATTTTAAGCTTGCCAGTAGTGGTTAAAGGGAATTGTTAGTAATTTTAATAATAGAATTGCCAGTATTTTTTATTTATTTATCCCATAACTATAAATATAAGTTGTTATTTGAGGTGTATTAGATATTTGAGATCAAAGGTAGGTAGTTATTGTTCAGTAATAGGTATCTTACTGAACAACCTACCCTCTAAAAAGAAAAAATGTCGATCTTCGATTAGAACAGAATGGAACATTTTTTTGGTTATAATTATCGTGAGAATTCTTCTCGTAAGTGTCGTAAAAGGCGACTATGGAAAAAACCAGAAACTCCTCAAGTCTCCGATAGATGGCGGTTTTACCATTACAGTCTTTTTTTTATAGGATAAGGGTGACAAACGAGCAGACAGTCCACCTGACGGTAAGTGGTTGCTGCGGCCCATAAACATCTACATCTATCCTCTATTACAAATCAAAATGTAGATGCGTTGTCACCCGTGAGGACTAAGATGGAATGCCTCATTTCCAGTAAAAAGGGCATCCGGCCACCTGCACTCACCAAGCAAAACGCAGAGGTAAACCTCTACTTCACGCTGGTTTTCTGTGAGGTCGTGGTACCACCCCGGTTCGAGCCGGCCCATCCGTGCGACAGCAAAAGCTATCAAAAGTCAACTTGTTTGCCTCGCTGTGCAAATTAAAAAACTGCGATTTTCATTATTTTGAGTTGTTTTTATAAAGATGCTGCTGTCCATTTACTGTTTCATTCCCTCTGTAGCCTGATGACACCCACGGGATGATATGGGGTAGTGGATAGTCTTACACCGCCTTTACACGACAAATGGCAGTTTACTATATGGTATATGTAAAGCAACCAGACCGGCGACGAAATGCAGCATCTATAATACGAGATACCTATCTAATAACCCGATCGCCAATCCTCCCGCCAAACATGGTAATTATAGCAAGCTTCATCATCATCATCATCATTACAGCCCTTCACAAGTCCACTGCTGAACATAGGCCTCCCCCAAAGAATGCCACAATGCACGGTCCTGAGCCACCTGCATCCATCGACTTCCTGCATATCTTACCAGGTCGTCACTCCATCTGGTGGGGGGACGCCCTACACTTCGCCTGCCGGTACGAGGCTGCCACTCGAGAACCTTTCTTCCCCATCGGTTGTCGGTTCTTCGAGCTATATGGCCGGCCCATTGCCACTTCAGCTTACTAATCCGTTGGGCTATGTCGGTCACTCTGGTTCTACTGCGGATATCCTCATTTCTGAGTTTATCACGCAGAGAAACTCCGAGCATAGCCCTCTCCATAGCTCGCTGAGCGACCTTGAGCTTCCTGATCCGGCCAGCAGTGAAGGACCACGTCTCAGTTCCGTATGTCATCACTGGCAACACGCACTGGGTGTACAGTCTCGTTTTCAAGTTTTGAGGTATATCTGACGAGAAGATGTGCCGTAATTTCCCGAACGCTGCCCAACCGAGTTGAATCCGTCGATTGACCTCTCTGTCGAAGTTGGACTTACCTAGTCGGACTATTTGTCCCAGGTAAACATACTCGTCAACAACTTCGAGCTTAGTGTTCCCAACAACTACCGGCATTGGTGTAACATGGACATTAAACATGATCTTTGTTTTGTCCATGTTCATCTTAAGACCAATCCGTTGGGAAACACTATTGAGGTCATTGAGCATAGTGCTTAGGTCCTCCAGCGATTCTGCCATAAGGACTATATCGTCGGCAAATCGAAGGTGAGTGATGTACTTGCCATTGATGTTGATACCGTATCCTTTCCAGTCCAGAAGCTTGAAAACGTCTTCCAATGCAGCGGTGAAGAGTTTCGGGTATATGACGTCACCCTGTCTTACACCTCTCTGCAATTGGATAGGTTTCGTACTCTGGTTCTGTACTCGGATAGCCATCGTAGCCCTACTGTACAACCACTTCAGCACTTCGATATACCGACAGTCAACTTGGCACCGCTGAAGGGACTGCAGCACCGCCCAAATTTCGACGGAATCAAAGGCTTTCTCATAGTCCACATACGCCAGACATAGTGGCAAATTGTACTCTTCGGACTTCTGTACAATTTTCCGTAGGGTATGTATGTGGTCTATGGTGCGAAAGCCCTTTCGGAAACCGGCTTGTTCGGGAGGCTGGAAGTCGTCAAGTCTGCGCGCGAGACGATTCGTAATGACTCCCGAAAACAGCACGTAGACGCGGCTCAGAAGGGAAATCGGTCTGTAGTTCTTCAAGAGAGCGTTGTCACCTTTCTTGAAGAACAAGACCACCGCACCTCTGCTCCTAAAAATCTCGCTCAGCTAAAAAGCTTACGTCTTTTTATTTACCTGCTAACTATGCATCGAAAACCGTTGAAGCGGTCCATCGCCGGGCTGACTCAAGTGAAACATAATTTCTATAAAAAAGTTCAAAAACGCCGTCATAAGGTCTAAAATTGAGTAGCGCTCGCGACGATTATAAATCGCTTAGAATCTTAAAATATTTTTAAAAAAATATTGATTTTATTAATCAAAAAAGTGAGCAAGTAAATTACGAATATTGATGTTATGAATATATTTGAGTAATTCCCAAGGATACAGATTAAGTAATTTCGTTGTAATTTCAACTATAGTGATATTTAGAGGTGTTTTCGCAAATAATTGTGATCGAGTCAAAATTTTACAATCGTGTTTTTGAACAAGCAAATTCAAGATAAAGACATGAATTTACCTATATAAAAATTCCAGTTTCGTTAGTCGTGTCATACCTCCTATAATATTCAATGAAAGGAGGTGCATTTTTCGACGTGTCGATTTAAACCAAATTATTTTCGCAAACATCGTTAGGTTTAAATTAATAAATAATTATGTTTTCTTAAATATCAATTAAAATCAATTTCAAATATTAATCTATTTACAACATGAACATAACAATAATATTCGTTTAAGACCAATAGAAATATCTCATTACCGTACAGTTTTCTTCTCACGCTACCTCATTAGTAAATTAGTTTCAAAATGAGACAAACATCCTTCCCCGAATACAAACTACATTTGCTGATAAACAAACGAAAGGGACGGCGATGCTTATTGAAACTGTCATATATAACATTTGAAGATACCCTTCCACCACAGTCTTTGACTCACTCTTGGTGTGACCACAGTGTGCTATGTAGATAATTAGTTAGATAATACGTAAGGTAAAGTTTAACACAATGAGTGCATTATTAGATGCTGACGCCATTTTATCCGATCACGAAGAATGGATGAAGCTGGATGAAGAATGGGGCAATCCAATCGACCTGGATACCGAAGATGACCAAGCACCGAATCTAAGATCTGTATTTAGCACGTTAGATTTGATGAAAACAACTTTCGACTCCTCCTTCCTCTTCAAAAAGGTGAGGAGGAAGGTTGGAAGGCAACTGTCCAAGCGATCAGCATCTTCTTTTCTTGATTACAAAGACTTTTTGAACGATATGCAGAAAGATGCGACAAGGGAGTCATCGAAGCAGTTTTATTTCGTCAGCGGACAGATAATATCGGCAGTGTCGGTTGAGGAGATATGTGATAAAATTGACAATTATTTTAAATCAATTGAAAAACTCGCCGTCACAAGTACGATCCGAAAGAAGAAACCTGACCTTCCGGAAGTCGTGAAGTGCAGTATTTCTAGTGAGGACTTTTCATTCGACGACACAGTGGTGGGTGTTTCGAGTACAGAAAAAGGAGATACTAGTGAACTGAATCGATTTATTGATCAGGCGTTCGATAACTTCAATTCGTCCATAGCCTCGATGGAGAACGTCGATCAGTCGACTCGAGAATCTGTTACTACACTGGTGAGGAAGTTTAGCAACGTAATGAAGAGTCCGATGAACTGTGGTCCAAGAAGAAAAAGGCAATGCAGAGAAAAGTTTAGGGATCTAGCCGAATTCTGGAAGAAACGTGCTTTGGACTTTTCTTAGAATAGTTTTAATCGTTGACCAATCATTTAGTTTTATATTTTACTATAATTGTATTCAAATTGAATTTTAAGTAATATAAATAATTTATTTCAATAATTGTAGGTAATTTATAAAAACATTAACTGGCGTCGTTACTGTACAGGTTGGTACTTTGCTTACATTTCTATTGCTAGAAACAACGCTAACGTAGTAAATAAGGTTTGTGTTTGATAGCAAATAAATTTTTAATAAACTAAAAAATATTATTTTAAAAGAAATAAAAATAACACCATTATTTAAGAAATAACTAAATGTTCATAGTATTATGTTTAAAATTAAAAATTTTGTACTGCCGACTTCAATTTAAGTTATTAAGAATAACTCAAAAACTATTGGTCTGACCTTGTTCAAACGACCAGACGAGAAGTATCAGCTTTTATATAAAAAAAGAATCATCGAAATCGGTTCATCCAGTACAAAGTTATGAGGTAACACACATAAAAAAACATACAGTCGAATTGAGTACCGTCTCCTTTTTGGAAGTCGGCAGAAAAGGATGTTGTTTGTTTACATAAACACACAGTACGTAATTATAATTTGACATTATATTCTACATTAAAAAAATAAGGGAATATGGAATAAAAAGTTTTAAGTTATAGTAATTTATTTAGTTTTTGTTTTAATAAGTAATTAAATTACTTAATTTATTCATTATTTAAATTAAAAAAGGTTTAAGTTAGAACAAATAGGTACATTTCCTACGCCTCTTTAGAACTGGTAGGTATCACACATAAGTTTAACTATGATTTTTTTTTATAGGATAAGGGTGACAAACGAGCACACAGTCCACCTGATGGTAAGTGGTGTGGTTGCTGCGGCCCATAGACATCTACATCTATCCGCGTTGTCACCCGTGAGGACTAAGATGGAATGCCTCATTTCCAGTAAAAAGGGCCTCCGGCCACCTGCACTCACCAAGTGAGACGCAGAGGTAAACCTCTACTTCACGCTGGTATTCTGTGAGGTCGTGGTACCACCCCGGTTCGAGCCGGCCCATCCGTGCGACAGCAAAAGCTGCCGCGTGTCAGAGTTATTTTTCGCGGAACCCTAAAATAAAAGCAGCCCAAGTTACTCCTTATAACATCAGCTATCTGCCAGTGTGTATAAATATTGACAAGATATTGACATTAATATTTATACGATACTAACGTCACTCAATGAGGGCATCCACGAATTTTTCTGCCACCAGGGCGGCTCCACTTACAAGTGAGGTATAATATTTGACAGATTTCATAGCGGGGACGTTAATTTGTTCGGAAAATGTTATGATTAATTTTTCTTTCTGTACTATTAACTATATTTTGTATTTAAAATTTAAAAATAAATAAACCAAATCACAAATATTCATAAAAGTAGAAATATTAAAAGTTTAAAATGTGCAAAAAAATTTAAGAGCAAACCAGGCATGAGGCATTGTTTTATGTATTAACAAGTAAGAGGCCAGTTATGTGGGTTAAGCCCACTCAGGACATGTTATCTTTAAAATCACTGGTCAAAGACCTTTAGATTGATATAAAATAAACCTAGTAAGCTAACAGCATAGCAAAGTGGCGAAGCAATCAGCTTTGTAGCAGTTTCTAACGGTTGCCGTTGAGCAATCAGTTTCAAAATAGGAGGTTCAGATGCCTGGGTGATCAGTAATCGATTGCTGAAAACAGAATTTGAAAATTCGAAACCGTTCTCGAGATAATCGTGGGACAGACGGACAGACGGACGGACAGACGGACAGACGGACAGACGGACAGACGGACAGACGGACAGACGGACAGACGTACAGACGGACAGACATCGTGAAATCAATAAGTGACTTCGCAAGCTTCGCCACTTAATAATAAGCAAAAAGTCCAAAGTCCAAAAGTCGCATCTCAGCTACTCAGCTGTCATTGTCAATTATGTTTAGATATAATAATCTAGAAACTGATAAACTGTTAATTAAAACTAACTTCTCAATTAAATAATGTAATAATACATTGTGTAACAAAAAACTTTAACTCGGCGACATCTGGTGAGCAGAAAATTATTAGCCCTCATTGTTTTGCCTTCCCGGAATCCCTCCACTAACACTTAAACTTTATGGTATGGTATTAAAGTTCAAATTGACTTTTAAGTATTATTACGAATCTTTTGTATGTGAATATAGAAAACTGTTGTTTTTAGGCTTTTCCAGGCATTTTTTAAAAATTTTCTCTCCGTAAGAACCATTTTCGTACTTCAAGGAATATTGTAAAAAAAGAATTAGCAAAATCGGTTCAGCTGCTGCAACACATTCAGCGATTCATTTTTATATTATAGATGATTTTTTTATAATATTTCAAAGTAATCCACATTACATAAATACTCAGATATATAGGCGCTTGAAAACATAATTTAAAAATAATCTTATCACAGTTACAATTTCCGTCAGAATATCTTCTCTATATTTTAATGATTTATGATTTCCTATACCAAACAACAGCTGGGGCGGAGCAAACACCTATTAGTTAATTACCTGAAAAGCGCACAACAAATAGAAATTCATGGTTCATTAGGCAAACAAACATGGCGTGGCTCCATAGGACCTCGCAGGCCACGGTCCAAGTTGGACGCTAAATCACGACCAGCGCCTGCGGACCTCAGACTTTAGAAACATACGGATTGAGATACGGAAAATAGCGCATCGAGTTACAATCACTAAAACTAGCTAAACAATAAATATACACGGAAATTATTTATTTTAAATTATTGGAAGGAAAAAAACACATACTAGACATCAACATATTTATTGCTTTTGTATATGATTTTTATCTCTTAAAATGACGCAGCTATAATTTAATAAAACTTTAAAGGCACTGACGCATCTACATGTCGGTAAGTAATAAACAATCCGAACTTAAAAAAAATGTCTTTCATCTGAAAACAGTTTTTTCTTGTTTTTAGATAACTGATGATTATTGTCGTGTGCTGATTTTATGTACTGACCTGTTTTATCTACATATTTTATTCACTCCCTCGTCCTTACTAGGTTTCCAATGTTAAGCTTGTACATTTGTTAACGATGACATTTACAATACATTGCCCTTTTTACTGGAAATGAGGCATTCCATCCTAGTCCTCACGGGTGAAAACACATCTGCATTTTGATCTGTAACAGAGGATAGATGTAGATGTCTATGGGCCGCAGCAACCACTTACCATCAGGTGGACTGTGTGCTCGTTTTTCACCCTTATCCTATAAAAAAACATTCAGACAAAAAAAGCATTATTTGTGTAGATAGATACTGTATGGGACATTGCGATTATCTTAATACCACAACATGTACAACTCATTTATGAGCAGTCGTCTGGCAACGGGCACGCGCAAAGTAATCGCACGTGTGTTATCAATATTTCGCGCACTGACCGTAAGCAGGAACTTATTCGGGTTGCTCATGAGAGTTGGACAGTTTGTCAATTTATGAGCCGGGCACAATGGAGCGGGTACGATCGGACTGAAGGCAGATTTTGTTAATTGAGTTACATAAGGCGAATTGTGACGCCAATACGTGCTTAAATTAACTTCCTCGTAGCCGAAGCTACTTTACGAATAATAATCTATATCTACACAAATAAATAAAATTGAAGTGTCTGTTTGTAATGTCGAAATAACAGCTTTTTACTATATGCATATGAAAGTATATACGGTACTTATAACAGAAACACGATTTTTAAAATTTTTGTCTGTCTGTCTGTTTGTTTGTTCCGGCTAATCTCCGAAACGACTGGACCGATTTTGACCGAACTTTCACTGGCAGATAGCTGATGTTATAAGAAGTAACTTAGGCTACTTTTATTTTAGAAAAAGAATTAGGGTTCCGCGCAAAAAGTTAAAATCCAATCGTAATAATTTACGCGGGGGCGAAGTCGCGGGGAACAGCTTGTTATAATAATATAACAAGAAATCCAAATATTCCTCAATAAAGTTATAAGAAACGTCGAGAAATCGTTAATCCCCACCGTATTATGTAATTAATTTGTTTTTACAATATGGTAATAATAAGCAAAATTAACGAAATTCAACATATAGGGATGAAATTGGATTAACAATTTTTAGTTTAAATTATTGTTTTGGAGAAAATAAATGTCTGTAGAACAATAGAAGAAATAGAATAGTTAATTATGTAATTTAAATTTTAAACAAAAATGTATATTAGTCCTTTTTATGATTTCTTTTATAAACCGTTTATCGATCATTATCTATCAAAATCATAGAAATAGTCATAGCCAACCTTCCCATAGATTGCCTCATAGGGGAGATATTTGCCATAGTTGCCACGCTTGACGAGCGGGTTGGCAGTCGCAGTTTTTTTGTTATTAGAAAGACGCTGCTACCCATCTCCTGATTGGTTTCCTTACGACACCACTACACCCACGGAACTATATGGGGTAGTCGATATTCTTAAACTATTACACTATTAACTATTACACGGTGAAGATTAACATTTTATAAGATTTTTTTTTCTAACACACACACACACACTGCGCCACGGAGCTGTCAAAATATTATATATTATATAATGTTTAATTTTAGATATAGTCACAACCGTAATAAAGTTAAAATAAAATGAAAAAGATAACATACATTTCTACTAATCCATAATTTGAAAACAAATAAACAAAAACTACCTAAATAAATTTAAAAAAAAAACTCCAGTTCTTTTTTATATTTTTTTATTTAGGTAGTTAGTTATTTTTCTTGAGCGGATAATTCCAGCTGAAGTTTGCTTCATTCGACCAACTGTCTGATCCAATACGGCCAACATGGGAGACAAACATTATAACATGGATACTGGCCACCAATTAGGCACTAGCAAGTCCGCTGCAAGTAATCAGACGCAAGATGCATACGTTGCGGTCGCCACTCAACCAAAGAGTTGTAAACTTACTATGTTAGGTGGCAGCACTGTACGAAGTATGTTCAATAAAGTGGGTATAACAAGTCAAATATGGCCCGGTCCGTTATACAACGGTACATTACATGAATGTTAGACAATTCTATATTATACTTAATGAAGACATAAGAAACAAACATGTGAGATTTGCAATAATTATTATATTTTGTTTAAAAGTCATTATTTTGATTTTCACACATATTATTTTTTCTTCTATTGTAACAGAGATATGGCCAGTGACTATGTAGATAGTTATAAACCTAAATCAAATTAAATACTATCTAAATCCATTTAGATATATTCTACGATCGACCATAAGACACGTAGTTATAGTGAGCTGAAGTTAGATTTTGTTCGATTTTTAATAGGAATTCAATTATATTATTACCACCTCTAATTTCGTAAAGGGTAATGGATCAATTAGCCCACCGCACTTTCGGTGCGATTTGGTGGACTTCACATGTCCTCGAAATATTAATCATAGGTATTCCTAAGATATGCAGGTTCCTCACAATATTGCCTTCACCACCGAGCACGTGGTAAAACGGCATTTAAAGTTGCAATTTCATTGGTGTCAGAGGAGATCGAACACTTAGCCCAGAGCTACCTATTTTATTCCCGGGGAAAGGAGAAAATGTTTATCCCCTCGCTTAGTTTTATCCTTCGATTCGGCACACCGGTGGATATAATATCCACAGTAGATAAGATGGAAGATAGACTTAGACTTAGATTTTTTGTATGAATATAAACTTAAACCCACGTCCAATGAACTATGATAAAATTGTCCCTTTCAAATGTTAAAAAAGCATAATTTTTTATTTTTCATTTGGCTTCATGCTACGGACGGGGGATATATGTCTACTCGTTATGTCAAACGGGGATATACTTCTACCCGTTGCCGTGCTTTGGCATAGGGACAAGATAATTTTATCTCTTGTCAGTGGATATAATCGGGGGATAAAAATTTTGTCCCAAGCCTATGCTAGCCGTGCAGGTGGGATTATAGTTAAGCGCTGGCATAGAATAATATATTTAAAAAAAAACAACGGCAGACACCCTGCTGTGGACTTACTCGGTCTAATAAAGAAGAAGAAGATATCAATAGGATATACGTAATCTGCTACCGTTACTGTAACGGTCTATTAAAAGTCCAATGCGAAACATAGGCCTCCTCGTAGATTGCTTCATAGGAGGGATATTTGGCATAGTTGACATATTTGGCAAGCGACCGCAGCAACCGCATAACATAAGCAACCGCAGTTTTTTATTTTTTAGTTGTTATTAGGAAGATGCTGCTGTTCATCTCATGGTTTGTAGCCCTCTGTCGCCTCTTACAACGCCTACGAGACGATGTGGGGTAGTGGATATTATTACACCGTCACTACACGGTTAATTCGTAATCTGTGCAGATTATTCCTCATCTATACCAAAGAGTATATAATCACTAGGTTTTTTTTTTAATTTTAAAACTCAAAGGTTTTAATCTATCTCGAACCCAAAAGGGTTTTGGCGGGAACTTGATATGTAAAAGTGGTGCGATTTTGTGTATTAAATGTCTACGCGTGTGAACTATTAGTGGAAATAGTAAAACAAGTGCTCTGATGGTGATGTTATTCTCAAGATAAGGTGTTTGTCTGCTTAGGCGCCTTGAGATACCATCGCCAACCGTCAGCTGTCTGATGGCTCAAGTTGCCGTCAAATTCTCCCAAGGGCTGCATAATGTGACGCATCAACATATTGTGAAGCAGTATACTATCAAGGATAATTATATATTGCAACTTCAGGCTCAGAGGGCTAGAATCCAGAGCCGTAAAGCCAGTTATTAAAAAAAGTCGGACCCAAGTAGAAAGAAATGTTATGCTGATCATCATCAAATCATCGTCCCTACTACCAGTACAAAATATTTGCCATTATTCAGACATTAGATTATCTTGCTCATATACCATAATAAGGTATTGTTTTGTTAACTAACCAATGACTAAAAATTTTATGTAATTAATTAAAACAATTTGCGATGAACGCAGGGAAGGAAACTTGTTTCCAGTGACGTTAAAAAAGTGCGGTTCCATTAGTGAGGTCGCATCGCGGGACACGGCCCGCTCTCAATCAATTTGAACAAAAATCGCCCGAGTGAAGTGTTTTTTAATTAATTTTATGAGTGAACAACGCAACTGAACAGAGAATGATTGGAGTCGGTCGTTACTATTTTTTTTTGTTACCATCAACGTGTGGTACAACCGTGTTGTAGCGGCATAAAAGAATCCTTCACACCATTTTGTCCCGAAAGTGTTTTTTAAATTCTATTATAATTAAGGGACTTACGATATTTTCAACATGTCATTTCATTATACCTTAACTAAATAACCCAAAATTTTTATTGAATTACTTGTACACTATAATGTCCTCTAGACAGAATTTCAGTCACGGCAGCTAATTTCAACGTAGATTAGCCATCTGCGTATGACAGGATTATAATGCCCAAGTGCATGCTCAAGATACAGTAGCACTCTCTATCCCCTCACTCTCATAGTCCGATGGGACGGTATGCGACACGACCCGAGAGAAATGAGATGCAGGACCAACGGCTTCACGTATTTTCCGAATCACGAGATTGAAACACCGTCCACTTCCCGAATCCTGACTCAGCTGCTTCTGAGAATTTCTTGACGGAAAAGCCCAACAACAGATGTCAACTACACATCGATAATATATTTTGATTGACAATCATATGTTGTTTTTCGAAATTACTCTTGCAAAATGTCCGTCATAAGATGACTTGATATTTAAATTTAGGTTTAGTTATGAGGTCTCCTCATAGCTAAACCTAAATTTAAATATAGAAATTAGAAAAAAAAATTCAATGAGAAAACATCGCCTCCATACTGGCACTGTCCGCGCGACATCGCGTCCACGCACTAATTCAATATGGCTGACGTAAGCCATTTGCGTTCGCGCTTGACATATCGCCCGTGAAAAAATCAATTATGATTTTTGATAGCAACACGGTGGCTGACTGATTGATGTGAAAAAAGAACATTAAAAGCTTTTCATCTTAAATGATAAATAAATAATGTTGCTCCGAATCCAATTCGATTCAATAATACTATTATCATTTATTTTACATACATACATACTTACATATTATATGAGCTCTCACTCATACACCCATACATATTTAAGCTGTCACTTAGAGAGGTAGTCCTCTGCCTCCAAATGGAAGCTAGTAGTCTCTGACTACTAACTTCCATTGGGCATGATCCTGGCACAACTCTCTCACTCCTCTTCTCTTAAATTGCCCAATCTTCAATATATCGCCAGTTAATTTTGTCTACTTCTATCTGACTCTGGCACTCACTTCTGCAGCATAAATTAGATTATTTTTATAGAAAAGGGTGACGGACAAAAACACAGTCCACCTGATGGTAAGTGAATGCTGTGGGCCATAGATATCTGCATCTATCCTCAATTAAGAACCTTAAGGACTAAGATGGAATATCTCCTTATCAATAAAAAGGGTATCCGGTTATCTACACTCACCATACGAAACGCAGCAGCATTGAGCTGCTATTTTACGCTGGTATTCTATAAGAACGTGGTACTACAACTATACTACAACCATAATAGCTGCAGCGTATCTCTACCACATAAGCTGGATTAGTCACTCTTTTCTCATTCCTTCTTTCTACACGTCTAAGCATTATTTTTGTGTTTTAAGAACAATTTTTTCGCTTTAAACTTGCGAAGGTAACTATTCAACTCGCGTGGAGACGATGTAAGAAATTCATTAAATTACGAGTATGATAGACGAAGTTATAATCATTTCATAACAGCCTCGAAGACAGGCGCAAAGTAGCCAGCCTTTCGGTTTCCTACAGGATGCATTTCCGATTTGCGCAGGAATTGCATTGCAATTTAATTCTTCCCTCCCCCTTCCACCATCGGACAATCAGACATTCGGCCACCCTTTCGTTGTTGACTTACTACGCATTCGAACCAAATGGTTCGCTACGTCATTCATCATGCGTAAAGCAAAGGAGTCTAATAAGTTGCCAGCATCTGTATTTCCATCCGATTACAATGTGGATGTCTTCAAGGCAAGAGTTAATAAGGCTTTTGTTAAGTCAGTGCGCTTCACCATCTTAGGCTACATCACCACTTACCTTCAGGTGGGTAGCTAAGCGCTGGCTTAGAATTATATAAAAAATATCTCGTAACAAATGTACGAAATACCTGTGTAACTTAAAATGTATGACATACCTGTCTAATGCTGCGACTGCACGTCATCAAACAAACGTGATGACTATGGTAAATCCTCTGGCAAATGCTTTAATAAAGAGATGTATCCAGCAACAATAGCCTAAACAGCGATGATGAATAATATTATTTAGGGTTTTAAAGATTCATCATCATGATTATAGTCTATCAAAGTTCACTACTGAACATAGACCTCCCCTATAGAATGACTCAAAGGGATATTTGCCATAGTTGCAACGATTGGCAGGAAGATTGTCAAACGCAATTTTATATTATTTTGAGTTTTATCAAAAAGATCCCCATCACCTGTTTCATATCACTTTAGGTCTGGTTTTAAAGATAGTTTAGAAAATTATTGTTTCCTTTTTTAATTGCTAAAAAAGCGTCCAAAGAATATGTACTTAGTTTAGTTTTTGAAAAATTCGGGGCTTCGAAGGGTAAGTATCCAAAAATTTCTCAGATATTGACACGACCAGATATTTTAACCCGGGGTTTAGAGTCAGCAGGTTAGATTCCACTATACATTACACCAAAAGTCGTTCATCAATCATACACATTCAAATGCAATTCATTTATTTAGATCAAAATTGAAAAAAAAATACAATAATAATTACTAATTGTTACGGACGGCGAGGGGAGCCGCCGCCCCGTCGCCCCTTCATACCCCGTTGCGCCCCGCGCACCCCGCACACCGCCAGCAGATCACGCGATGTCGCCGACCAATCAGCGCGGCATCAGCTCACGACGCTACTCACATAACAAGACACTCTCTTTCGAGATATAAGAAGAGCGTTTTGGTCTGTGTGCTGTTCATTTCGGAAGCGGCACTCGAAGACAACAGAAAGAGAAGAAACCTCAAGAGAAATCAAGAGAGAAGAATTAATACTCCATTGAAGACTCCCCTCTGTGTATATAGTTAATTAGTGAAAGCCGCATTTGTAAATTAGTTTAATACATTATAGTCTACAGTACCATCTTTTCTTTAAGCAGTCCCTAGTGTAGTATACCTCAACATCAGTCAGTCAGTTAGTCAACACAGTCCACTTGCATAGTAAATTCATACAGTCCACTTCTGTCCCTATTATTCTTGGTCCTTCACCGCCGGATAGAAGCCAGAAGAAAGAAGATAATTACAGAAGAAAGAAGATAATCATAGAAGAAAGAAGATCATTATAGAAGATCTTCAAAGAAGAAAGAACTTCGTCGACGAAGAGAGAAGATTAATTTCTTCCCCGTTTCTTATTACGTCTACGTCTACATATACGTCTATTATCTGTTTCCAGACAATTTCTTGTTTCTTAACCGCGTTTACGCGGCCAGGTGGTTGCTCCCTAACGGTGCCAAACTGCGACTATCTGGTAATGCCCTTGCGGCGGGAACGGCATCCAATACGTGCGTTTTTTTGAAGACGATCGGAAGCCGCAAGTGTGACGTTATGAGGAAGACAAGAAGCCAGAAGACACGGAACGACGACGAAACGCCGGTAGGAATGCGGATATTCGAAGGAAGCACCCGCGTCCCCGTCCGATTATCTCGCGTTGGCAATAGCGCCCTCCGCCGCGCCCCAGCCCTCGCTCGCGCCGCATCTATGCCCGCTCACGCACCCGCGCCGCCGCGCCCCGCTATGTCCGTGTCCACAACCGATCGCTTGAGAGAGGTTAGCACATCCGCGCCGCGTACAGAGACGCTCGCCGTGATTATAAAAGATCTTCCGGTAACAGAGACTAGTTCGATAGTGCGTACCATCGCGCCTGTAGCAGACGTTGTACATAGGCCCGCGCCCCGCGCCCCGTCGGTCCGTTCAGTCCGTTCAGCCCGGTCGACAGCTAGCGCGATAGGAAAGCTAAAACAAATCGAGTATAATACCGCGGAGGAACTAGCTGCAATTAGAAGGAAGCAATTGCAAATCGAAGAAGATCTCATCAAGAAGAAATACGCTAGGGACGTCGCTCAAATGCAAGAAGAAACGGATAGGGATAGTTTAAACGAAGACGATTTAGTGGAAAATAGGGTACGCGTTGAAGGGTGTTTAGAGAACGTGGAGACTGTGCGGGGGGAGCCGCCATACCACTCGTCTCAGCCCGCGCCTACGTTGTAAGGCTAGGAAGTGCGGCGTCGACGGCTGCATCGCCCCCCACCACGCCCTCCTTCACGCCCGCAAAGCCCGCACGCCTGAAGCGTCGGTAAAACCGGATGAAACCGTGCTCGTCGCGTCGAACGTTAATAGTAGTGCGTCTGTGTTATTGAAAGTGTGCCCCATAACCGTGCGCGGATCGCGCGGTAAGGAAGTTGATACATATGCGCTACTCGACGAAGGCTCTACCATATCGTTAATCGACGACGACTTAGGTCGCGAGTTAGGAGCGGGAGGACCAGTAAAGCCGCTCAATATTAGAGGCGTAAATAATAGTCAACACGAGGCCAATAGTAGGTTAGTAAATATAGGAATACATGGCAAGACGCGCAGTGAGATTTATAATGTAAGCGCGCGAACAATAGCGGATTTAAAGATAGGCTCGCAGTCTGTGAGTAGGGAGTGCTTACGGTTGAAGCACTTACACGGCTTACCGAATTCGGTATGTTACGACGACGTGAAGCCGAGATTATTATTAGGAGCCGACAACTGGCACTTAATAATCACCAGCAATATAAGAATAAGATGCCGGAAGCAGCCCATAACGGCAAGAACACTATTAGGGTGGGCAATTCAGGGAACCGTGCCGCGGTTAACATGTAGGGAAGACGGCGAGACCGTATTACACGTAGCAAGCACTAGCGAACGGCCAGATGAGGACATCCAGGCGCTCGCCAGTCCGGTTAGGACGGTTTCACGACTGCCGAGACGCTACGCTCCCACGGATGGGAGTAATAGGGAACCAACCGCGCGACGATAAGGCGTATACGCATCGCGACGGTATGGACAGGCTTACGTTCATAACAGCTAAGGCGAAAGTCGCTCCAATTAAGGCGCAGAGTATACAGCGATTGGAGTTGCAGGCGAATTTGATAGGCGCGCGACTCGCGGAATTCGTACAAGGCGAGCACAGAGTGGAGCACAGATCAGGCAACGCGCATGAACTTCGTGACCAATGAGGAAAGTGACAAATGGTTCACAGGACCGTCATTTCTTTACGAGAACGAAGACAGATGGCCTCACTGGAAGGAAGAGAAGGCAGGGGATGATGAAGAGTTGAAGGAAATCGCGGCGCACCAGAGCGACACCAAGGACGCTCCACACCTGCCAGACATAGAATGATTCTCTTCTTACGAGAGATTGATCAGGGCCACAGCGCGAGTACTGCAGTTAATCGATGTCATACGAGGAAGGGCACAAGGACTGATATTGCAGCACATCCAGAGGGCAGAGCGGATGTGGATAAAAGGCAGTCAAGTCGATAGCTTCGCTGAAGACATCAACCGCCTTCAGCGGAGGAAGAACCTGCCCACCGGCAGCGCACTGAGGAAGCTCGACCCCATACTGGAAGATGGAATACTAAGAGCCAGGGGTAAAATCGAGGCAGCCGACGTGGACGGCCAGATGAAGAGACCCATCATACTGAATGGACGCCACGAATTCTTGAAACTGCTTGTAGAGAAGGCGCATCAGGAAGCAAGCCACGCCAACAGAGAGAGGGTGGTTAACGACCTAAGCACCAGATTTCATATCCTCCGACTACGACCAGCCGTAAGAAAAGCGGAGCGGAGATGTCTGCGATGCAGGGTACGCAAGGCGACACCACGGCCAGCGGTTACAGGAGACCTGCCACCCAAACGGTTAGGGGTGTTTGCGCGACCATTTATTTACACCGGAGTCGACTATTTCGGGCCTTTGATAGTTACGATAGGAGGACGGCACGAAAAGCGGTGGGTAGCACTATTCACGTACTTCACGACGCGCGCGGTTCATTTAGAACTAGTTTACCCCCTAACAACGGGCTCGGCGATATCGGCATTGCGGCGCATGGCGGCTAGGCGTGGGTGGCCACGGGTCATATACCCCGATAACGGCACAAATTTTCATGGGGCAAATACAGAACTACAACGGGCGATGGAAGAGTGGGCACCGCAGTTGAAGGACTACGCGCTGACTCAGCGAACAGAATGGAAATTCATCGCACCGGGCGCGCCTAACCAGGGAGGCGCATGGGAGCGTCTCGTGCGCTCAGTGAAGACCGCACTCGAAGCCACTCTACATCAGAAGAGCCCACGGGAGGAGACGCCAGCGACTCTCCTGACGGAAGCAGAAAATACAATTAACTCTCGACCGTTGACGCACGTACCGGTCGACATCAACGACGAAGAGGCCTTGACACCCAACCACTTCATCCTGTTGGGACCATCTGGCCTGCTAATCACCGCGGCGTGCACACCCATCGATCGTCGGGCGTGGAGGCGGCGCAGGGGCTCGCTGACGAGTACTGGAGGCGCTGGGTGAAGGAGTACCTGCCGACGCTGGTTACGCGCGGGGACTCCCGAGACACTCAGCAGCGACAAATACAAGAAGAGGAACTCGTGGTAATTGCGGACGGCAACCTACCAAGGAACGTGTGGCCGCGGGGGGTCGTCACGAAGATATTTCCTGGACCGGACGGCGTGGTGCGCAACGTTGAGGTCAGGACCAGGGGCGGAGCTGCGGCGAGCAGTCAGGAAGATAGCCGTCCTCCCGAGGGAAGCTTAGGCTCACATGCTACTCCGGGGGGAGAATGTTATGAATGGTGAGGGGAGCCGCCGCCCCGTCGCCCCTTCATACCCCGTTGCGCCCCGCGCACCCCGCACACCGCCAGCAGATCACGCGATGTCACCGACCAATCAGCGCGCGGCATCACCTCACGACGCTACTCAGATACCAAGACACTATCTTTCGAGATATAAGATGAGCGTTTTGGTCTGTGAGCTGTTCATTTCGGAAGCGGCACTCGAAGACAACAGCAGGAGAAGAAACCTCAAGAGAAGTCAAGAGAGAAGAATTAATACTCCATTGAAGACTCCCCTCTGTGTATATAGTTAATTAGTGAAAGCCGCATTTGTAAATTAGTTTAATACATTATAGTCTACAGTACCATCTTTTCTTTAAGCAGTCCCTAGTGTAGTATACCTCAACATCAGTCAGTCGGTTAGTCAATATAGTCCACTTGCATAGTAAATTCATACAGTCCACTTCTGTCCCTATTGCTAATATTATTATCTATTTTTTATAAAACGCTGGATTCGAATCTCGTCGTGAAAAAAAATAAACTAAATATAATAAAATCTACGCTTTACACTCCCAATTAATAATAAGGACAACACTTAAATCACGCTCACTCTACTACGCCTCATAACACCTGACATATTTATCCCTGAAATTAAGCAAACGACGCCATGTTTAACCTGCATCCCCCAAATATAAACTAACACGCCTGTCAGCCCCGCTAACCGTCAGCACTTAGCCTCTCGATAAGCAAGCCGACTGTCGGGCAAGTACTCGATCCACAGCCCCGTGTAACACGCCCACAAATTAATCTGCTTACCGTTGGTTAACGGGCCCATCACCTGGACTAACACCCCGGCTTCGCCCCCTATTTCTCACGACCTGTGTTTTGTTACTGGAAGTGACACAAGCAGTTTTTATGATATAGTTCTTCTGTGGAATGCTCTGCCTTTATTAATACGACTCACTAAGTCTTTATTATATTAATAACCAATCATTTTATTATATTTAATAAAAAAATATAATGAAGTTATTGGTCATTGCTGAATGCTACATCTATTATTTATTTCATATATTATGAATGTTATATTGTATTTAATGCTTGTATGTTTATTTATATTTCGTTTTAATTTATGTCAGAATTTATTTAAAAAAAAAATAGTAGTATAATGTAGTATTAACGCGTTACCGACTCATTAATATTTTAGTTTAGCAGTTTTACAATCCTTTCCATACAAAGTTTGTCTGGAATAACGAGAAAACCGCCTATTACTATATTTAAAATTTTTATTCTTTTTGTCTTCTATTTTGTGTTGTGGTGTGTGCAATAATGAAAGTCGCAAGAAGCTATCTATCTAACTTGACCGTAAATCGTGTAGTGGCGGGGTTAAAATATCCTCTACCCAGTATCGTAAGACGGAAACTTAAAAAGGTGATCGACAGCAGCATCTTCGTGACAAGAATTCAAAATAATAAACAACTACGGTAGCCAATCTTCCTGCCACGCGTGGTCACTATGGCAAAATCACCTCTATGAGGCAGTGTATGGGAAAGATGTGGTCTCAGCGGTGGACTTTTATAGGCTGTAATGGAAGAATAAATCCTATCGATGTCAGATGTCAATCAATCATATCGATGTCAGTTGCCGGAGCGTCGTTCGTTAGCCAAGGTAAAACGGAACGGGTGCTAATAACGTTGGCATTAGATGAATAATTAGTATATAATCCTCTGTTAAAATAAAAAGCCTGCATTTATTCTTAAGTAATATATATGTATGTCTTTATGCTTTTTTTTCAAAGTTTCAAAATATATTTAAAAAAAACCTGCCAGCATCTGTCCTTCCATCCGGTTTACAATGTGGTTGTGTTCAAGGCAAGAAATAAATAGCCTTTCGGAAAAGTAAGTCGCTTCTTCGCGTGCTTTTTTACTTTGTTAAGGTAATTCAGCAGATCTTCGTTTACATTACCATTTATTATCAGGTGGGATAGTAGTAACATAATAGTTAAAAAGGCCACATCTAGGTAACATAAGTCTGTGGTGGACCTATCAATAGATGCTGACAATGGAGTCGTGAGAACACAGGCTCAAATTAGACAAGAGTGGGACAAGGTGCGTCACGTTGTAGCAAATTAGTTCGGACCCGTGTTTGTTGCTCCATTCGTTTGGACATTTTGACCCTAAACATTAATAAACTTAATCAGACAATGTAAACACTCACAAATACATAAAATTATAATAAAATATAATCTTATTGCATCTCCAAAGCAGTGTTCTCTGCTTACTTTATAGGTTTTACATTATAGGTTGACTGGTAGAGAACGCTTAAAGGTTTAGTCCGCCTTTGTAAATGTTTGTGCAACGAAGTATAAACAAATAAATATATATCAAAATAACGTTCCGAAGTGTTTTAAAAATTATTTTAAAATTAAATATCAAATTAATTTAATTTAGTCAAAAAAAAATTTGTCACCGTATGTCTACAACTGTAAACTATGTTATGCTCGGTTACATGTATGTCATATCACATAAATTTACTAGGTGCTAGGAGGTAAAGGAAAACATCGCGAGGAAAGCTGTATATCTGAGAAACAGACGTGTGTCAATCGTGAATGATTCGTTTATTTGACCCGGATCGCAACCCAAAGTATTGATGATTGCAATTACATTTTTTGAAAGTTCCGGATCAAACGATTCACAGGACCAATTGACCTGGACATAGGACAATATGACCAAAGAGTATAGTAATTCCCGACGACCTGTGACGACCGACATTATCAAGCGGGTCTCACAGATCATAAAGTAGTGAAACTCGAAATTATCCATTTGAATGATCGACCCGAAACATCTGGTTCGTAAGACGAATCAATACTTTAATGATCGGATCGCTAGAAATGAATAAATGACACATGTATACTGAGAAATCATAAAATAAAAATATTAGAAATACGTCCAACAACACCCTCTCAGAAATGATAGAACTAGTTCCAGCAGCAAGACGTATACCCTTAGAGAAGTATATAAGTATGTACGTACACGTATACTCTACACGTACGTATACTATATTTTTTTTAAATACAATTTGTCACCTAAAATACTTTTTCTATACCTTTGAATATCATATACAACTTGCGCAAAGCGCAGCGAAATTAAGGAAATAGGTATATACGCTTTACATGCATATAAATATAGTAGCGATCCGTCCCGGCTTCAATTGTAATATATATATTTCTATACTACTCTGTGTAAAAAGTATCGGGAATATGTCAATAAAAAAACCAGCGTAAAAGAGGTCGTTCTAATTTTTTTACTGCATGTTGGTAGCACTGTACTGATTTAGCGCGCAAAGTTTGAGCGGGATCTGTCATTTAATTTGTTTTAAACTACACTTTTTGTTGGTCATAGTTTTGAGTTCTCGGCGATTTTTACAATGGAAAATATTGTTGAACAAAGAGTGTGCCTTAAATTTTGTGTTTCTAATGATATTTCATGTGGTGAATCACTAAAAATGTTGCGAAATACCTACGGCGAATCGTGTATATCGAAAACAAGGGCTTATGAATGGTATAAGGCTTTTAAAGAAGGCCGAGAAGTAGTAGTAGACTTGCCTCGTTCTGGTAGACCTTCAACCGCTACGACCAAAGAAAACATCGACAAAATCAAGAAGCTAGTGCTCGAAAATCGACGTATGAGTCTGAGAGAGTTGGCTAGTGAGGTGAACATATCTTTTAAGTCCGTCCACAACATTCTCATTGACATTTTAGGCATGAAACGCGTCGCCGCTCGAGTAGTTCCAAAAGAGCTCAATTTTGTTCAAAGAGCGCAGCGAAAGCATGTCGCTGAAGACATGGTTTCCCGAGCTTCTACGGATCCGACCTTTATGAAACGTATAATAACTGGCGGCGAGACATGGGTTTATGAGTACGACATGCAAACAAGCCAACAGTCTTCAGAATGGCGTCTCGAAAACGAGCCGAAACCCAAAAAACCGCGGCAAAGTCGCTCCAAAATCAAGGTGATGCTGACAGTTTTTTTTTTGACTACCGTGGTGTGGTTCACTCCGAATTCCTTCCAAAGGGAGAAACAGTGAATAAAGAATATTATTTAGGCGTCATGAAGCGTTTGCGTGAGAGTATCCGCCGAAAACGTCCAGATTTGTGGCAACACAACTCATGGATGCTGCACCATGATAATGCACCATCACACACAGCCATTATAGTGAAAGAGTTTTTAGCAAAAATTCAACAAAAGTTCTCGACCAAGCACCGTATTCACCTGATATGGCTCCGTCTGACTTTTTTTTATTTCCCAAGTTAAAATTACCACTTCGAGGAAAACGTTTTGAGTCGATAGAAGCCATAACAAAAAAATCACTGAATGAGCTAAAGGCCATACCGCAAATAGCCTATGAAAAATGTATGGAAGACTGGGTGAAGCGTTGGAGATGTTGTATTGCAAGCGATGGGGCCTACGTTGAAGGCGATAAAATAAATTTAGATGAATAATTTGTATTTTTTGTTTTATTGACAAATTCCCGATATTTAGTACACAGAAAGTATATATCTAAGTGTGTCAAAATCGACACTATTAGCTATCAATATAAAAATAAATTGATGCGAGCAACGTAGGTTATTATAAAACAGCTCACTAATTTAATACTACTGCTGGAATATTTTCAGTGAAACTTTCCATATATTGAATAATATCTAAATTGCGGTGCAGTGCTAAATATCTCGCGTTTTAATTTATGTGCCAACTTGCGCAGTTTGTCGTCTGATGCACCATACACGGGACCAAGTTTCGATACAATGGGACCATAAATTGATAAGCCAACGTTCTGCTGGACGAGAGATATATTGGTATTAGATGTATCTGACGCCGCTGGGTTTTGTTCGCGGGTTTACTCGCTCTACTGGCGTGTCTTGACGTCGTTGTATTATTTTAAAATTAAATGAAACTAAAACATTGTTTTTTCAATTTTGATCAAGTGAAACTAGGGTTACACAAACCCTAGTTTCGAGCGCACTTTAAGGTTATTTGAATTTATTTATTTTTTGTTTATTTTAGACAACAAAGGGCCATTTACAACTACATTACTATCTTACATGATAGTATCACTAAAACTGTACAAATATTGTCAGCATTGTGTTTAGATGAGTGGTATCACAACACCATCCTCGAAACCGTCTGTGCTCAAACTTCAGCCACTTTATCCAAGATTCTATTTTCACTAAAGTCTCAATTTAGCATTGTGGCGCGACTCCAACCTTTTGTCACTCAACGTAATTTTGAACTATTCACTCCATGATCTCCACAACCTTCGTGGAGTGCACACGGGACACATGCACCTGCGTCGTAGACGATCTTCACCTATTTACTCTGTAATCTTTTCAGCGTCGTAAATGTAGCAGGACGCAATGTACCTGTTCGGTCCATTCAGGGAACTACCGCATTGAGGAACCTAATAATGAAACTTAAGGTGAGATCTGGAACTAGGATGAGAGCGGTAAGCTCTCAAAAAATTGACATCCATATCTAGTGATTTTTTTTTATATAAGAGGGGGCAAACGAGCATGCGGCTCACCTGATGGTAAGTGACTACCGCCGCCCATGAACAACTGCAACACCAGGGAGGGAATTGCAGATGCGTTGCCGGCCTTTTAAAAAGGAGTACGCTCTTTTCTTGAAGGTCCCTAAGTCGTATCGGTCCGGAAGAATCGCTGATGGTAATCGATTCCACAAGGAATTCGTGCGAGGAAGAAAACATCTTCTAAATCGCACAGTGGTGGACCGCCAATCATCCAGATGGTGTGGACGGTATCGGGAGTTATGCCGCAATGTGCGTTCGTGAAATTTGGTGGCTGGGATTAATCCAAACAATTCCTCAGAGCACTCCCCGTGGTAGATGCGAAATAAAATGCAAAGGGATGCAACATCTCTTCGCAGTGCCAATGAATCGAGCCGATCGGAAAGGACTCGGTCGTCGACGATTCGAGCCGCTCTGCGCTAGATACGGTCAAGTGGAAGGAGCTGGTACAGGGGAGCCCCTGCCCAGAGATGGGAACAGTATTCCATGTGAGGCCGAACCTACGCCTTGTAAAGTTGCAGGCGGTTTGCCGGCATGAAAATCCACTGAGCACGCCAAGCTTTTTAAAGGCCAATTTGGCCTTCTCTTCCAAGTGACCACGAAACTGCACGTCACTCGATATGTCGACTCCGAGGACTCCGATACTGGCTGAAGCAAGAAGGGGAGTGCCTTGAAACTGAGGAGATACGACAAAGGAGTTCTTTTTAGCGGTAAACGCGCTAGCTTGTGTCTTCTGAGGATTAAACTGGACTAGATTTAGTCGCCCCCAATCCGAGACTTTGTTCAGCAAAGACTCGACTTCAGACACAAGTTTGAATTGTCTATACCCAGTTATAATCACCATCATCAATCATTACAGTAATGTAGAAAGGTTGGGAAAGGATCGTAGAAGGTCGACCCAAATATCGCTGTAGTGACCGGGTGGAAGCTGACCTGTGCGCATTTCTAGCTAAAGACGATTGGAAAGGGCTTGCGCAGAACAGAGAGAAATGGCGTGATTTCGTGTCGGAGCCCAAAACCCTCTTCTTCTTTGAACGAGGTAGAGCCATGCTGCAGCTATATTAATAATATAGTAGCAGCACGAACGGGTGGGCTCGAGCGGGGAAGGACCACGCTCTCACAGAATACCAGCTTGAAATAGCAGCTTAGCACTGCTGTGTTTCGTATGGTGAGTGTAGAGAACCGGAGACCCTTTTTACTGGAAAACAGGCATTCCGTCTTAGTCCTCACGGGTGACAAGGCGTCTGCATTTTATTATTTATTGAAGATAGATGTAGATGTCTATGGTTCATAACAAGTAGCAACCACTTACCATCAGGTGCACTAGGTGCTAGTTTGTTACCCTATCCTATATAAAAAAAACTTCGGGGTGGGGTTGCCAGCTTCCGTTTCAAGCATTAGAAGATTATGTTTTCAATACATAGATTGACTTGGCAATCGCACTAAACAATCTAATTTAATATAATACTAGAGCCCAATGACTTCGTCAATCTTACTTAGCGGTACCATGCAGCGACATCTATGGAAATGTATTAAATAAAGAACGATGTATTTAGCGCGTCAAATTTTCATATCGATATACATCGCAACCGCTTCCGTAGATAGATAATAGATGGCGCTAGAGTAGTCAAGTGAGCTCGGCCACGGTCCTTATTGCTTTGTAAGAGAGATGTATTAGTTGTGAGATACATTGTTTTCATGCGATGGCCAAGTCAATCTATTTATTTAAAACAAAAGATTTTTAATATTGATATGGTCACTATAAGATGTTATTAGGTTAGCTAATTTCGTAATAACTTGAGACAGAAGGACCCTTAAGTAGGGACTGAATAAATTAACCGACTTGGTGTTACGTGGATCTTACAACTTTTTGCGGTGGAAAAACTGAGTTGCGAGACTTGGTTTTTTTACAAGTTGTGTTTTTGATGGCATATTCATTTTCAGTATGACACAAATGAAAAATCAACTAAAAATTAGTGCATCTATTCAAAAACGTATTGTAACTGCAATTAGCAGTGAAAAAACCACGCATTCAATTCACACGGCAATTTATTGCCGCGATTGTTAATCAACTTGTTATGTCGAGAATTAATTGCGAAGCCGAGGATTATTAGCACAATTGCAATGTAATTAATAGTTTGTTTGTTCAACATTTGCGACATATATACATACATAGCAACACACCTGTAACCTTTGGTAGAGCCACGCTGCAACTATATTACGGCTGCATTGCGAATGGGTCTCACCGACCAGGGTAGTACCACGCTCTCGCGAAATACCAGCTTAAAATAGCAGCTCAACGCTGATGTGTTTCGCATGGTAAGTGAGGTGACAATGCCTCTGCATTTTGACTGTTAATGATAGATGTGTATGTCTATGGGCCGCAATATCCACGTACAATCAAGTGGACTGAGTGTTTGCTTGTCAACCTGATTATACATAAAAAATGTTTCAAATTTTAAATTTTGTACAACCGTTTTCAATATAAATTATTAAGAATAAATCAAAAACTAAATCAAAAAATTCATAAACAAAAACAAAACAGAATAAATCATTGAAATCGGTTCAAGCAGAAAAAGTTATGAGGTAACACATATAAAAAAACATACAGTCGAATTGAGTACCGTCTCCTTTTTGAAGTCGGTAGAAAATACCCGAGAGTATAGACACAATCCAAAGAGCAGCGAGCTACTCGGACCACGTTTAACCGAAAATATGGGCTTCGATATATAATTGCGAAAGAAGTGATAGGTGGGTAGACCATCACAAACCCAATATCCCATATAGCCTTTTACGACATGCTAAGCAAGTAACACAGCGCATTCTGTTTTGTTATAAGTCACCCAAAAACAAGGGACATTTATGTCCCAGATCAAAAAGGAACATTTGTATATAAATCCTCTCTGTCTTTCTCTTTCCTCTCTCTTTCTCTCGCTCTCGCCCTCACTTCAGCTATAATGACCATGCATGACAGTATCCACTTACCATTAGATGGACTATAAGTTAGAATGTCACTTCAATTATTTAAAAAATAAGGATTAAAATCACTATTTCTATATTAATAAGAGTGTTCAACTGAAAAGTGATACGTTAACGCAAAGTGCATTTATAATTAGAAAATGAAAAATGGCGGTAATTGTGTCCGACGGGCCGGGGCGACCATAAATATGTCGCAGCTAATACAGTCCCGGGTGCCTCGTGTGCATGATACCTAGCAAGATAAGCGCTGAATTTTGATAACTTTACCGTGTTAATGGGCGTAGCTCACAGTAATGATGTTGGAAATATTTTGGAGCAAACAAGAGCTTCATAAACACTTATAGGTCATCACAGATTATGTAGTCGCATTATTTTTTTTTAAATTGAATTGACAAATGGACTTAAGTGCTCCAGATTATAAGTCAACCACGGCTACCTTCAAATTAAAATGATTAATTCTTGGTCGGAGTATGAACTTATAGTATTTTGAAGTCTTGCAGTTGTATGCTTAGGTTGTGACTTAATTTTATTAATTATAGGGCACCAAACCATGTTCTGATCTTCTCTAATGAAATTAGGATATGTTTTTTTATTTCAATAGCCTCGCGAGTAATCCTTGGAAGGAATCGGTGTTATTTAGCGAGAATATGTTTGTGGTCTATGAAATCTGATATAGTGACGGGTCGATACTGTACGTGTTCACAAACTGCAGAATTCCATGAGCGTCGATTCCTCACATCCGCTATGTGTTTTTAACGCGATTTTTCATTGTTATTTTGGTTTGTCCTGTTTAACCCTGTGTAAAGAGAAGTATGTATCAATTGAAGCACACTTATAGAAGTAGTCAATCTTGTCAGTGACACCTCTGACATATGCACGCTCGACTGTAAGTGACTTCACTCGTTCAGTGTAACGTACCCGCGGCACGGGACCTGAAGCTTGTTTTCGTGTTAAACTTGATTGTCGTGTTGGAGCCCGGCAGCCAGGTGTTTACTATCACACATCTCTCATGCTCTCTGTAACAAAGTTTTTCTCACGGTAGCTAACTGTGAGGGATGGTGGTGGGAATCACCGTTTAAATATCTATCTGTATGATTCTTTTATAACCAGTGTGGCTCAAGTGTTATCAGGATTCAGAATTACTAATACGTCTAGAAAAGCTACATTGTGAACTGAATTTTAGAATTTATGGATTTAAGATGGTCTAAAAATACAGTTACTTTATCTTAAGGTAAAATTGTGAAAGTGTCGTCTATGTACCGCATGTAGAATCTCGCATTTACTTGAGAAGTAAGAAGGGCTTTCTCCTTAAAGTCCTCCTTGAATATATCGGTGCTCATCGCCTCATACATCATTAACTTGCTTGTAATATTCTTCCTTCCACAATAGGTAGCCAGATGTAAGGCAGTATCTAAGTAATACTGCAAATTTTTATTTTATTTTATATGAAATTATTATACTTCCGTATAATAGTATTATTATACTACTATTATACCGTCACCAGGACGGGGAGGAACGTCAAAGTTGCGGAGTATTAAGCCAAATCCTCCCTACAACAGAAGAAGCCCATATATTCTGACTTCTACTGGCCAATATAGTAGAACACAATAGAATAGAATGAAATGGAATATAATGGAATGGAACAGAACGGAACGGAATGCAACAGAACATAACATAATAGAATGGAATATTTTATTTTCTGCCGACTTCCAAAAAGGAGACGGTACTCAATTCGACTGTATGTTTTTATTGCATACCTTAAGCGAAAGCGCAAGGTATTGCATACCTTAAGCGAAAGCGCAAGGTAATGTTCTACTATCGCCTAAAAATTAAAATTCCAACATTTTATCGAATAAAATCGTATCTAGCAATCATATTATACATATAAATGATATAAAAAGCACATTGTTAGAAAGATAAATGATTGTTGAACTTATTAATATTATTTTTAAATCGGTTAATTGCTATTTTTAAATAAACAAAAGGGTTTTAGTGGCTTATGGCGTGGATTTATCATGCCCCTGTGGCTTGTAAACACTATAACTTTTGAAAATATCAATTGTTTAACTCAATCTATTTTTTAATCTCTTCATCTATCATGTGGGAAGCCACTGAATGTAAATGGCAGTGTAATTTTGTTTTGTTTAGCTATAATTAATTTTTTTCGGCTCCAAAATGGCGAAATTTTCGTTGATTTGGTTGCCTCGTATATAAATTGTTTCTGTAAATGGGGATCTACAGCCACAGAGTAGTTTAATTCACAGAGTACCTTTGTATTAAGTTTAGTTCGGCTTCAGTCGCCGTCGTGAGTGGACATTGTTTCGGTTGTTTTCAGCGGCTCAAAAAGATCGCTGTACAAATACACAATATTCGAATAACCAAATTTCTTAAATACTTGATTATAATAATAATAAGAGATTTTTTTATTACAATATTTAAAAGCACAGAATAAATAATAGTAGTACGTACTAAAAGTAATTATTATAATTTTTTTTGTCATGGGTGACATTTTCATGCTTTTCGAGGGTGTCGAAACCGATAGGGTTGTCGAAATGTAAATCCAAGATGGCGGCCGCAATAGGTATCAATTTTTTCATCATGGGTGTCATTTTCATGGTTTTCGAGGGTGCTGAAGCCGATAGTGCTGTCGAAATGTAAATCCAAGGTGGAGGCTGCAATAGGTATAAAATTTATCATCATAGGTGTCATTTTCATGGTTTTCGAGGGTGTTGAAGCTGATAGTGCCGTCAAAATGTAAATCCAAGATGGCGGCTGAATTAGGTACCAATTTATTCATCATGGGTGTCATTTTCATGGTTTTCGAGGGTGTTGAAGCCGATAGTGCTGTCGAAATGTAAATCCAAGATGGCGGCTGCAAAATATATCAATTTTTTCATCTTGGGTGTCATTTTCATGGTTTTCGAGGGTGTTGAAACCGATAGTGCTGTCGAAATGTAAATCCAAGATGGCGGCTGCAATAGATATCAAGTTTTTCATCTTGGGTGTCATTTTCATGGTTTTCGAGGGTGTTGAATCCGATAGTGCTATCGAAATGTAAATCCAAGATGGCGGCTGAAGTTAGTACCAATTTTTTCATCTCGGGTGTCATTTTCATGGTTTTCAAGAGTGTTGAAGCCTAAAGTGCTGTGAAATGTAAATCCAAGATGGCAGCTGCAATAGGTATCAATTTTTTCATCATGGGTGTCATTTTCATGGTTTTCGAGGGTGTTGAAGCCGATAGTGCTGTCGAAATGTATTTAAACTACTTTAATAATTCCATATAATCATGTTATACGTAATTTTTTTATTGCGCTTAAGGTATGCCCAATTGGATTTCATCATCATCATTATCATTACAGCCCTTCACAAGTCCACTGCTGAACATAGGCCTCCCCCAAAGAATGCCACAAAGCACGGTCCTGAGCCACCTGCACCCATCGACTTCCTGCATGTCTTACCAGGTCGTCACTCCATCTCGTGGGGGGACACCCTACACTTCGCCTACCGGTACGAGGCTGCCACTCGAGAACCTTTCTTCCCCATCGGTTGTCGGTTCTTCGAGCTATATGGCCGGCCCACTGCTACTTCAGCTTACTAATCCGTTGGGCTATGTCGGTTACTCTGGTTCTACTGCGGATATACTCATTCCTAAGTTTATCACGCAGAGAAACTCCGAGCATAGCCCTCTCCATAGCTCGCTGAGCGACCTTGAGCTTCCTCATACGGCCAGCAGTGAAGGACCACGTCTCAGTTCCGTAAGTCATCACTGGCAACACGCACTGGTTGTACAATCTCGTTTTAAGGTTTTGAGGTATGTCTGACGAGAAGATGTGTCGTAGCTTCCCGAACGCTGCCCAGCCGAGTTGAATCCGTCGACTGACCTCTCGGTCGAAGTTGGACTTACCTAGTCGGACTATTTGTCCCAGGTAAACATACTCGTCAACAACTTCGAGCTTAGTGCTCCCAACAACTACCGGCATAGGTGTGACATGGACATTAAACATAATCTTTGTTTTGTCCATGTTCATCTTAAGACCTATCCGTTGGGAGACACTATTGAGGTCATTGAGCATAGTGCATAGGTCCTCCAGCGATTCTGCCATAAGGACTATATCGTCGGCAAATCGAAGGTGAGTGATGTACTCGCCATTGATGTTGATACCGTATCCTTTCCAGTCCAGAAGCTTGAAAACGTCTTCCAATGCAGCGGTGAAGAGTTTCGGGGATATAACATCACCCTGTCTTACACCTCTCTGCAATTGGATAGGTTTCGTACTCTGGTTCTGTACTCGGATAGCCATCGTAGCTCTACTGTACAAACACTTCAGCACTTCGATATACCGACAGTCAACTTGGCACCGCTGAAGGGACTGCAGCACCGCCCAAATTTCGACGGAATCAAAGGCTTTCTCATAGTCCACATACGCCAGACATAGTGGCAAATTGTACTCTTCGGACTTCTGTACAATTTGCCGAAGGGTATGTATGTGGTCTATGGTGCTAAAGCCCTTTCGGAAACCGGCTTGTTCGGAAGGCTGGAAGTCGTCAAGTCTGCGCGCGAGACGATTCGTAATGACTCTCGAAAACAGCACGTAGACGCGGCTCAGAAGGGAAATCGGTCTGTAGTTCTTCAAGAGAGCGTTGTCACCTTTCTTGAAGAACAAGACCACCGCACTTCTGCTCCACGCCTCCGGTGTAATGCCACCATGGAGGACGGAATTAAAGAGCTTCTGAAGGACTTCAAGTACCGGTCTTCCACCCGCTTTCAAAAGCTCCGCTGTAATTCCATCCTCGCCTGGGGCCTTGCCGTTTTTAAGGTGCTGGAGAGCCATTCTAATCTCGCTCAGACTGACGTCCGGGATATCTTCGGAATAGTGTCGGATAAGACTCGCTCTTGGATCGTTACTCACACTTGCGTGTGGCTCCAACGATGACGTGTACAGCTGCCCATAGAACCTCTCAATCTCACTCAAAATCTCAGGTGCCCAGGAAACGATGCTGCCACATTCGGTCTTCAGCTTTGACAGTTGGCTCTTTCTGGCAGACAGATCTCTGGCAAACACTTTGGAGCCCTGGTTCCGCTCAATCGCTTCTTCAATACGAGCTGTATTGAAGTTGCGTAAGTCCCGCCGCATGCATTTGGAGATCTGTCTGTTCAGTTGCCTGTATGCTGTCAAATCTGTTGAAGAATGTAGCCTCATCTCCCGTCTAACAGCCATGAGATTAAGAGTGTGATCGGAGAGTTTTTGTGTTCTTCTGCGGCGGGTCTTGCAGAACTTAGCTCCGACCGCATGGACAGTTTCCACGAGCTTGTCATTCATATCGTCCACTTCATTGCAGTCTTCTAGGCACTGAAAACGGTTTTGTAACTCGAGCTGAAAGGTTTCGGGACTTTGGATTAGAGCACGAGGGGGACGGAGCGTTGACTTCATTAGACGAGACCTCTCCAACTTAACGTTTAGGTTCAGTGTGCCTCTAACCATTCGGTGATCGCTGCCGGTTTTCACCCTCGCGATCACTGAGACATCACTGAACAGTTGTCGTCTGGTCGTCATAATGAAGTCAATCTCATTTTTTGTCGAACCGTCGGGGCTCGACCAGGTCCACTTCCTGTGGGGCCGCTTCTTGAAGAAAGAGTTCATCATAAAGAGTCCCTCTTTCTCCATGAAGTCGGCCAGCTGCTGGCCCCTTGGGTTCCGTTGCCCTATTCCAAATTTCCCTACTTTCAGCTCACCGTTCTCTCTTGTGCCTAGTTTTGCATTGAAGTCTCCCATTAACACCGTATATTGGGTTTTGGAGGAATGCATGGCTCTAGAGATATCCTCATACATTTCCTCCACCTCCTCATCGGGGTGTGCCGAGGTTGGTGCGTAAACCTGTATGACCTTCAGCGAATACCGTTTGGTGATTCTGAGTATAAGGTACGCAACCCTCGTCGACACACTCCCGATCTTTACAATGTTGTTAACGAGAGACTTGTGGACGATAAATCCGACACCTCCTTGGGACAGATGGTCGCCCTCCCGATGATAGAGCAAGTTGCCGGATTCGAGGACTATCGTGTCCTCCCCCTCTCTTCGGACTTCGGATAACCCTATAATATGCCAGCGCAACTTGTCTATCTCTTCTTCCAGCTCCACGATCTTCTCGTCAGTCCTCAGGGTGCGTGCGTTGTACGTTGCCAGGTCGAGTCGTCTAAGGTGGCAACCGAACCTCCACCGGAGATTCTTAGCACCCCCTGCCCCGCCGTTACCATGGTCGCCACCGTAGCCAGGAATAGCGGGGCCGCCGGGGACTGGGGGCCGACTGTTTGTTGCTCTATTCATTGGGGGGTATTTGCCATAGTTGCCACGCTTGGCGAGCGGGTTGGCAACCGCAGTTTTTTTATTGTAATTTTGGCTATTATCAGGAAGATGCTGCTGCCCATCTCCTGCCTGTTTCCCTTTGTCGCCTTTTACGACACCCACGGGAGGATATGGGGTAGTGGATATTCTTGACTGCCACTACACGGCGGATTTACCAATATATTTTTATTTTTATGTGTATCTCTCATAACTTTTACTGGGTGAACCGATTTCGATAATTCTTTTTTTATTTAAAATCTGGTACTTCTCGTGTGATCCCATATGATAAAGGTCAGACCAATACTTTTGAGTAATTCTTAATAACTTATATTGAAGTCGGCTGTACAAAATTTTTAATTTTTAATTATTATTATTTTATAGATTGTCAGTGACTAATCTGATGTAATCTATATCAAGTAATTCAATTAGAATTACTTAATATAGATTAATTAATTCTAATTGAAAGTATTTTTTTTACTTTTACTACTGATAAGGAAAAATCTCTGGCCTGGAAAGAACCAGCAAAAAACTGAGCGGAATGTTTCCAAAGTAAAATTCTATAATAAAATAGGTTGTACAAAGCTTACGAAACTTATTTATGAAACAGCTTGGAAGAAACCACCTCATTCCCAGGGGTTATTATCAAACATGTATTGATTTATATTATAATAACCCATTTTACTACATACACTTTATAAAAAAAGGAGAAGAAAAGATACTAGACGTACGTAACCTTCGAAGATAGGATGGACAAATACAGGGTAATTAAACAGAGATGAATGACTTTGCTCGTTGTGGGCGAGTAATTATTTTATACGAGTATCGGGCCCTCGTATTAGGGTGATTACTGATTAGTATGCCGTCGTCAACTACATTTATTACAGCTCTTCACTTAACAGGCATTTGACGGACGTCAGCCACTGTTTGTTTAATTAAAAAAAAACCTTAGGTAATGAACCTTTTACTAAGCTGAACTGAAGTGTGTGAAGTGACGAACGAACCTACCAAGTAACACTTCAGATAATATTGCAAGACGTCCTGTATTTTGCCGAACGTCCCGATCTTTAGCCTTTCTTTATAATAACAAAAGGTTTTTTTTATAGAATGAGGGTGGCAAACTAGCACACAATCCACCTGATGATAAGTGGTTGCTGTGGCCCATAAATATCTACATCTATCCTCGTTTAAGGATCAAAATGCAGATGAGTTCCCACCCCTGAGGACTAAGATGAAATGGTTAATTTCCAGTGAAATATGGATCTACCACGTAAAGTTCAAGGTCTTAGTATTTTAGAGTTTTTATTATGTCCCACTTTCGTCGATGAATCACGCTTTTTTTACATAAAAGTTTGCAAAATCATGCTTTTCTTAAATAAAAATCTGGGAACGTTGGAACTTCCAGCGCACTTGATGGTAAGTGACTACTGCAGCCCATGGCACCTGCAACCAATTTCAAGCAAAGAGGACTAAGAAGTAATGCCTCACAGCCCGTGATTATATGACTCTCTTTACCCTTCAAACCGGAATAACAAGTACTTGTACAAGTACGGAGGGGCACACTGAAATGATCGGGTATAGAATATTTCGGATTGAGTTACAATAAAACCTTTTTTAGAATTTGAATACTGGCTCTAGAATCTTAATGACAACCAAACAATTAAAAAAAATTTTTAAAACAAAAACTATGTTGGTTTAAAGTTGACACGTCGTTAACAGAAATGGAGCTCACGCGTGAACATTTCCGTGCCATAATTTATCACAATTTTCGTCGCGGCTTATCTCAAGATAAATGCCTCAGCGAACTTGTTTCGATTTATGATGTTAAAGCACCAACTCAAACGACAATATACCGCTGGTATTCCGAGTTCCGACGCGGTCGTGTGTCGCTCAGCACTGTTTCTTCTGCAGGTCGACCGAGAACAGCGGTCACGTCTGAAAACATCGCAGCTGTGCGAACTATTGTATTAGATGACCGTCATGTGACATACGAGCAGATTCGGGCTGTTATTAGTATAGGAATGACTGCAATTCAGTCGATATTACATAATGAGCTGTGTGTAAGAAAGCTAGTTTCCCGCTGGGTTTCCCACAATTTGTCCGAAGAGCAAAAGGCGGCTCGTGTAGATTGGTGCTGGAATACTCTGCAACGCTTCAACGGAGGGAAGTCAAATGCCGTTTATAATATCGTCTCAGGTGACGAATCATGGATTTATTCATACGAAACTGAAACAAAACATCAGTCAGCAGTTTGGATCTTCGAAGACGAGGTCAAATCAATGAAAGTGGTTCGCTCCCGCAGCGTGTCAAAGAAAATGGTCGCTACGTTTGTCTCGAAAAAGGGGCATGTTGCTACAATTCTTTTACAGGAACGCAGCACGGTTACCCCTGAGTGGTATATCACGGTTTGTTTGCCAGAAATAGATACGATAGCCGAACTCCGAAAAAATAACCCGAAACGTCGCATCATCTTACATCACGATAATGCGAGCTCCCATACGGCTCGGAAGACAAATGATTTTTAAAGCAGGAAAACGTTGAGCTGATGAGCCATCCTCCGTACAGTCCTGACCTGAGCTCAAACGATGTCTTTACATTCCCTAGAATGAAATATTTATTATGCGGTCAACGGTTTGAAGACCCCGAAGCAGCTGTGGAAGCGTACAAATCAGCCATTTTGTAAACATCAACTTCAGACTGGAATTACTGTTTTAATGATTGGTTTGCACGAATGGAAAAGTGCATTAAGTTGTTCTGCTATGTGGGGGCAGAAATAGATAAGAGGGTGGTGTCTATCCAGACGGAACGAGGTAAAAATTTTGTTAATATATTATGCAGTCCACACAAAATAATAGTTTATAGAATCCATTTATCCAACAGCCTTTACAAGCCACTGTTGAACACAAGCCTTCCCTTATTGCTTGCTTGCATTACTGCTTCATAGGGGTTTTGCCATAATAGATACGCTTGGCAATTTTTTAAAGTGATGTTAGTTTTTATGCCAAGTGTTTGATTATTTGTTTTACATTATTTAATAATAATATAAAAATTCATTCTTTGGTACTACAAAAATACATTGTGGATGTGTTATAGATGACAATAACATAATTTATTTAATTATTTATGTAGGAGGTTGATCAAATAAGAAGCGTTAGTTGATTATCCCCCACACAAATGCCTCCTAATAGGGGAGGTACTCTCTGTCGCCGTTTTCAGGATACTGTTGAGGCTAGCTCGTAGTTTTCTTACTAAAGACGCGATTTTTTGCGAATTATGGTTGCGAAAGCATCATCCGTTCGATTTCTTGCAAACATCTGTGAGGCACTGCTGTTACGAGATAGTCAAAACAACATTCTGAATATATTATTATATTGCGCGTACAGGTAGGGCATCCAGCGATCTTTTAGTGTAGCTAAAGTTACAGTCTATATACATACCACTGCTGAGTACAGGCTTCCTCTAATTTTTGACAGGGTTTCAGGGCAAGGAAATGTCCGCTGCGCTGCCTCAATGCGTGTTGGCGAACTTCATGTGAAGTTCGTCAACACGCATCACTTGAAATATTTTTTTTTACTTCTCAGATATGGAGGTTTCCTCACGATGTTTTCCTTCACCGGTAGCTTTGTCCAAGTCGAGTCCCTTCATTACGGGGCTGCAAACTGTCTGACCTCCAAACTGTTTTATATAACAACATAATAATATTTCTCAGTAAAATTCCCACCTTTGAATGATTGAAGGCAACTTGTTGGTGGGTGAGACAAACATGATCGAAAATGCATATACTCAACGTCAGTGACACAAAACCCTTTCTGATGGCGAATTATTACTACTCGTATTATCTTATAACTGCCTATTGACTATATCTGCCATTGTATTGGTTAGTGGAGCATATATATCGACCTCATGCGGGTGGTAGCTGGAGGAAAAGTCTGAGGAAGCTCTCAAAGCTGCGGCCGAAAGCCGCGCAACGTGGGACCCCATTCCCTTGAGGTGAGCGGTAGACTCATGACACGCTCTGCGGCCAATGAGCCGTGCTGATCATGCAATTGGTGGTGATGCCTTACACTTACATCACGTTTGCAGTAACGGCGGTCTGGCAGGTGGTGGCGTTCACGTAAGGCTTTTTATGGCCAGTGTGCCTATTGTTGCCTAACTCGTGTGACGTACATTCACTGTGGCTGGATTTGATCGTATTCTGTATGGCGTTTACACGCATTAACATGCGCGACTTCGGTCGATGTTTGTGCTTACGCACTACCAAGACGCCAAGTCCTCTTTAACTGGTATGCCAGTTATTTTGCTGTGGACTACGGTCCAGTTCCAAATTTAACGTCCCTTTTGGGGGGAGCGCGTTGGTTGGTTGGCGCTAAGCGCGTCAGCACGGCATGTGTGGAGCCGTGTGCCTCCACCACATTTTTTATGTGGGGGATCAAAGCCCTTGTATCTGGTATTTGATATAAATATTGTGAGTCATTTCCGAGCGGGAAGCGATTAATTATTAAGGAATGGACTGTTGTGAACCTGATACAAGTGGAATAGGGACGATTTAATATACTTAACCTTTTTTTAAGATCCGTCTTCGTGAACGGGGTTCTTTAGCTTATTAGACACTACCAACAACTCTCTGCTGCTCTAGTGAATATTCATTCTTCCAAGAGACACCTAAAAGTACTAAGTTACTACACAAACAACGTAAATAAGGGTCCTGACTAAGATGATCACGCCATAAGTTTATTAAAAGGCCTATATTTAAGCAATTTAAGTATATTATACTTACATATTCTTATTATACACTTATAAATTAATAAATGTTAACTTTACTGTGTACGTTTGGACTTAATTAATTTTTACAAGACTGTGACCCACACACATACCACAACACACCATCTCGCTATACATTTTTAAAACTCTCTCAAGTAAATCAATTAGCGGTAGGAGTGGACTGAAATTAATCTAACGCCTAACACACTAACACAACAGAATGGAGTTAGGATGACCATTCTTCATTAATACAAAGGAAGTCCCCTTTTGTCTAGCGTCCTTTCGTTTGTGATTGTTCACAACGAGTGGACGGCTTATTCTGGAATGTGTCTCTATGAGTTGAACAAAATTAATAGGATAACTATTTAAGTATTGATAAGGTTTCTTCGCGTAATAAACTTTTTTAACGCAATGCGTAAATTTGCGATAGTATAGAGAATTGGTTATAATGTTTTTCAATTTGTCAAACAATGAAATAGAATCTCTTATATTATGCTTAGAATGTGAATAAATTCATGTTTTTATTGAAACAAAACGTTATGAGAATAGTGTCACAAAGACATATTTACTTAATTATGGAAATGAACCAGCTAGCATTTATGGCAAATTTACAAAAGAAGTATTTTATAAATTTCGCCAAAACTATATAAAAAATTAACAAACAGACTATGGCACATGCATTTCGAAAAAGGTGCGCAGGACACTCTTTCTCGGACGACTAGATGCTCAGCCAGTCTCCACCCTTTCGTTATCGAGTTACCACGCATTCGAATCATACGGTTTGCTGCATCGTTCGTCATGCGAACAGCATAGCAGTGGATTAGGTTGCCGGCATCACGCAATGTGAGTGTCTTCAAGGCAAGAGTGAATAGACTTTTATTAAGTCAGAGCTCGGTACCATCTTCGGCTGCATCACCACTTACCATGAGATGGGATAGTAGTTTTAAGCGCTTTCTTAGAATAGTAAAAAAAGAAAAATACGCCTCAGACTCGGTATTCATTCTGTACTGGGCGTAGGCCTTCTATCATGTCATACATAAGCATCCCGGCTTCAAACCCCGCCAGCAGCAATAAAATTTGAAGAGCATGCTGCACAAAGACTGTATACTTTGTATTATTCATACACCAAAATATAGGAACAAAAATAACGAAAATTATGAAATGAAATTCCATAAGAGAAACAAATTAAACGGCGCGATACAGAATAAGCCTGCTGTCGGGCGCCTTGATCCCTGTCAACAAATCCACAGTACACCCTGACTCGTTGTCACCCCGGCACAACAATGAAATGATTAATGTACACCCTTCTTGCACTCAACTATCAGGCCCTGATTCGATTTGTACGACTGAGTTTACACTGTCATTAATTAAGCAAATAAAACGCTTTGACCTTTTCAACGATAAACTTTTATTTGTTAACATATATGTATAATTTTTCTGTACGTATGTTTGTCAAGAAGTTCAGTAACTCCTCCTAAACGGCTGGACCTATTTTGATGACTTTTTATGTGTTTGAGTGGGTCCCAGGATGGTTTCGATTCACAATTGGACCCGGTAGTTGGCACCTCATTCGGGTTCTAGATTATTTTCAAAGCGGGACAATCCTTGTTAGGAAATATTTTTTAACCATTGAAATAAGTATATTAAGGAATATCACAACCTCAATATTGTCTAAAAAGTTTCATTAAAAACTTCACCCCTATTTTGCCAACCTTGGTGGTGGAATATTTTCACCAGATTTATATGAAACCACCCCAAAAGTATAAACTATTAAATAAAACGAATCATCAAAATCGGTTCATAATTACCGGGAATATTACGTAACATGTATACAAAACAAGTTTAAGGTTAAACTAATTACTGACTGCGTAAAAAAGGTACAGAAAAGAAAAAAAATATACTCGATGTCACTTCCACATCCAAGACAAATCTAACGACTCATCATATTTTAAAATCTATCAAACCGGTTAAGGTACAGAGCGTGCCAAAAAAATAAACATGCATACATTTTTTTTTATTCATATATAAAGGGTTTTGTCGCTGATGCGATTATGCCACCCTGGTAGTTACAAAAAAATCTTAAATATAATTACTAACAAATAAACTTATGTTTACTAGTTACTTAATCTAACTTAATCTTAACTAACAAATACAGTTTTTTGGCATTATTTGATAACAGGTCCGATAAAATACTATTACTACTAACAATTAAAGACAAATGTAAATTACAGTTTGCTCTTTCTCTTGAGTTCTCGGCACATTCCATCACATGCATACATACATTCATATTCTAAAAAACATTACCCTCTTTCTGGGAAAGTCAGGAAAAAAAACACAGTCGAATTGAAGACCCTTTTTTGTAATCGGCTAAAAATTGTAATATTTTTGTACGTTTACACAAAACCAACAAGGTTAACGAATATCTTTAAAGGCGCGTAAACGTCAAGTGGACGACGGTCCACACTAATCCTGACGACTTGTTGACGCCAGTCAGGCTTTCTAAGGGTCGGAGTGACGTTCACGTCAAGGATTACTCCTAGCTGGCCAGATAAGTGCTGACATTGTGAAATGTTATCAAAGCTCCTCCAGACAACATGGGTCTTTGCAGGTTATCGGTTAATGTACTGGATGGTCAGTAAAATTAGAACGATTGTTAGAATTTCACGAGTTCGGAATGTGTGAATAATCGAAATAACTAACTATGGTTTTGCTGCAGTATACTGACGACTAAATTAACGTTCCTCCTCCACGTTTCAAGGTAGTAGAGGCACTCTGGAACTAAATTATGGTTGCAACACGAGTGGATATGCCTGACTGGGGAATCACCACGCACAAGATACCAGCGTAAAATAGCATCTTAAAGTTGCTACGTTTCTTTTGGTGAGTACAGAGGACTGGAAACTTTTCTCTGGTTACTAGGCATTTTATCTTAGTCCTCAGGGGTGGCGACGCGTTTGCATTTTGATTCTAAATTGAATATTGATCGTCGTCCCATCCATTTCCCATCAGCTGGACTGTGTGCTCGTTTTTCACCCTAATTTCTATCAACATCCCAGTTACGAGTTCCTGGCATTTCCAATACCCTGTTCTTTAGTCAGCAAGGTGTACTGAGTGCTGGTGGGGTTTTATTCGAAGTTGAGGTTTGTATATCACACCATGTAATATTATGCCAAATGTCAGCAAACTAAAAGACAATTATAGGAAATGCCAGAATAATCTCATCCTGTGTGGATTTTCATATTGTTTACACCGAATATAAAATATCCAGCCAGCGATGAAGAGCTGAATACCAGCGTTAAAAAGCAGCTTAATGCTGCTGCGTTTCGTTTCATGAATGTAGACAACTGGAGACCCTTTTTACTGGAAACGAGAAGTTCTATCTTAGTCCTCAGGCGTGACAAAGCATATATTTTTGTTTCGTACGTGGGGCACACTGATATAATCGGGAATAAGAAAAAACCACAGGCACGGTATAGCTAAATTGTATTTTATTGTTTTTTGAAGTATTCTCCGTTCAACTTAATGCACTTTTCTATTCGTGTAAACCATACATTAAAACAGTAATTCCAGTCTGAAGTTGAGGTTGACAAAATGGCTGATTTGTACGCTTCCACAGCTGCTTCAGGGTCTTCAAACCGTTGACCGCGTAATAAATCTTTCATTCTAGGGAATGTAAGAAAATCGTTTGGGCTCTGGTCAGGACTGTACGGAGGACGGCTCATCAACTCAACGTTTTCCTGCTTCAAAAAATCATTTGTCTTCCGAGCCGTATGGGAATAATAATAAGCTCGCATGATCGTGATGTAAGATGATGCGAAGTTTCGGGTTATTTTTTCGGAGTTTGGCTATCATTTCTAGCAAACAAACCGTGATATACCACTCAGCGGTAACCGATCTGCGTTCCTGTAAAGGAATTGTAGCAAAATGTCCCTTTTTCGAGACAAACGTAGGGACCATTTTTTTTGACACGCTGCGGGAGCGAACCACTTTCGTTGGTTTGACCTCGTCTTCGAAGACCCAAACTGCTGACTGATTTTTTCTTTCAGGTTCGTATGAATAAATCCATGATTCGTCACCTGAGACGATTTTATAAACAGCATTTGACTTCCCTCCGTTGAAGCGTTGCAGAGTATTCCGGCACCAATATCCACGAGCCGCCTTTTGCTCTTCGGACAAATTTTGGGGAACCCAGCGGGAAACTAGCTTTCCTACACACAGCTCATTAAGTAATATCGACTGAATTGCAGTCATTCCGATACTGATAACAGCCCGAATCTGCTCGTATGTCACATGACGGTCATCTAATATCAGCGTGACCGCTGTTCTTGGTCGACCCGTAGAAGAAACAGTGCTGAGCGACACACGACCACCTCGGAACTTCGTTGCTTCAACATCATATATCGAAACAAGTTCGCTGAGACATTTATTTTGAGATAAGCCGCGACGAAAATTGTGATAAATTATGAGCACGGAAAGAACAATGCCCATTTTTCACCTGACAATGTATAGAAATGAAATAAATCTTAAAATTCAGCTAATTGAATTGTAAATTAATTACGCTTATCACTATGTTAAAAGAAACGCAGGAAAAAAATATTTTTACATATTTCTATAAGTTTATTCTACGTCAAGGGTAAACGTATTATATGTTTTGAACGCATCTCAACTACCCTTTTTCTAGCACGTTCCATTTTATACACTGCTACTTTACTTTATTTAACTCTGCTTCTGAGTTTTATACATTATTTTACGTTTCATTTAATCAGTAAGTATTTATTTATTTGTATTTGTATAGTACATATTAATATAAAATTATATAATAATAAAATAAATTAATCATTCAGTATGTCATCGAGTGTGGACGAATGAAACGGATTTTTTTTGACATTTGACAGTTCTGCAATTGACATCGGTGCAGTTCTTCGTTGTTGCATTTGCGTCTCGTTGTCTACTGTGCCATTTTGTTTGTGTTACTTCTTTTTACAACCCTATATGGTATCAAGAAAATATTTCTGCTCCAGCAGAATTGCTGGATGACGTGGTGGTGAGAGATTTAAGTGAAAATGATGGTAATTAATAAACCATGCCACTTTAACATAGTGTTTTATTTGTTTATCCTATTTTGTTCATCAGTAAGTTTATACCATAGGCCAATGAAATGTGTTTGGTTGATAAGTGATCATTTTGACAATACAAGACGAACTAAATGTAGTTAGTAAGTATTTATGTGTGCTGAAGAAATAGCAGATAGAGCTAGACACTCAATTTATGGTGACAATCATCGAGAGTAAGCGGTGACTTAGGGGCAGTTGGTTTCAAAAAATTCACAAAGTAAAAAAGACGTAGACTTAGACCATAAAGAGATAAGTATTGCTATCTTAATAGCAATTCGAGCGTTAATAATAAGTTATAGCACATTTATTTCTTTATTACCTATTTGGTTACGGCAAATCCTAACCTAAAAAGTGACATTAGTATATTTTGGGATTCGTAGCGTTTAAATCGTAAAAATAATTATATGACATTATTTTCTGAGCTTACATGTAGTTTTTCTACTATACTTTATAATTATACATCAACTTTCACTATCAGGTTTTCAAATGTATGGAAAGTGGGCATGATTCTTTTCACGCGTAACGTACTGTTAACGACGTGTCAAATTTAAACCAACATAGTTTTTGTTTTTAAACATTTTTTTAATTGGTTGAATGTCATTAAGATTCTAAGAGGCCAGTATTCAAATTCTAAAAATGGTTTTATTGTAACTCAATCCGAAATATACTATTCCCGATCATTTCAGTGTGCCCCTCCGTAATCAAGGATAGATGTAGATGACTATAGGGTACAGCATCCTTACCATCAGGTGGACTGTGTGCTTGTTTCACACCTTGGATGCAAGTCGTCTAGTACTGTGATTGCCAATCCAACTGCCATTTGTGGTAATTAAGGCCAATCTACCCTAAAACTTGCACTGGCACGGGCTGATGAAGAAGATATTGGTGTTTCTTTTTTAAAATAATTATAAAAAGGAACAATGAAATTGTATGCGAATAATTCTAAGGGTGTCTCAAAAGCGGATCATAGAAATCTAAATAAAAGGAATTAATCAACACAATAACAATATTTATTCCTAGTAAACTAAATCAAAGCCACAGTATAACAAAATAACATAATATATAATTATATATATTATTTTTGTACTACTCAGGGTGGAAGACGCTGAAGGCTGTAACACAGTTTTTTACTAGTATGGCCGTCAACGCGAACTTCTTTGAAATGTTATTTTGTAATTTAAAATAGATATAATACATAAGTGTAATCTGTCAACCTGAGAGTCCAATAAATTATTATTATTATATCACAAACCTTCTTGTCACTCCTGCTCCGGCGGCTCAAGCGGCGGCCTAAAGCTAACTTTAATCCACAAACAATATTTCACGTCACTTTAACACAATCGAGTCGAAACGTAACCGATTATTTTCTCAGGTATAATAAGACTTGACCATAGACTCTTTAGTATTGATGGAGTGATGTAAACACCGACTCTCATGGACAATTCCTGTTACATAATGTAATAAATTAATGATTATGTATGTTAATAATATTACATAAATTCCTGCCTACATTATCCTATTTCAGGGCGCAGGCTTCCTCATTTATCGGAGGGATATTTTGAGGCAAGAAAGTGTCCACTGCGCTGCCTCAATAGAAACAAAAACAGAAAAAAAATTCCACTCATACATATTGGGATTATACAGGGTCTTCATCGCCGAGCACGAAGTAACTCAGCACTTAAAATTTCAATTATTAAAAAATGAAACTGCCATTGGCGCTGGTAGAGGTCGAACCTGAGGATTCGCATACTATGAAATTAAGAACGCGCGCTATACCCCTGAGCTAATATCGTCTCTGTGGTATGAGCATAAAACCATAGTTAAAATTGCTTTCTAAATTAAACTTACAAAATCCATCGCGGCAGCAGCTTATTTCGTTTAGCTAAGTTTTACAGGCTAATCGCTAGACTTGCTGTGACGTGCAGCATAGGAAGATCAAGAGCAGACTCCCTTCAATTAGAGTCGCTAAACGTTTGCCAAACTATTAAAGTAAGTGACAAAACAAACTAGTGCACCGCAGCGCAGGCTCAAACCGCTTTAAGCCGGTTCGTCGGTGGGAACCTATTCTAGTTAAATTAAGCTCAATAATCGTCAATTTAAAATTTTAAACTTTGAATATATCAATCTAATAATGGAAAATTTTGCATGCCTTGCAATCACAAAATGAAATGAAAGTTTATCTCATTGATTACCCTAAAATGCATAGCAAAGAATAGGACAAAATGCAAATGTTTAGAAGAGACCTTTGTCGGAAGACAAACGTTTAAACAAATAAGGATTGCCGATGTATATAGCGTTTGTTTTACTTAAATAAATGTAAAGTTATGAGGTTGGTTTTTAATTAAATTGCTAACACTGAAAATATCTGCTATATCTTGAAGGTATTTTACAAACAAATTGCACATGGATTAATATACAAATCGTTATATGTACTGGAATATATCCATTCAATTAATTAATTGTCTTATTAGGATGAATTCTCATAAAACAAGAAAATTAAAATGTAAACTTATTAATATATAAAATAAAAAATATTAAAAGATGTTCATGAAAAAAAGGACGAAAAATAGATTTATAAAGAAAAAACCCTGACTTCAAAAAACAAAACACTTTAAAATAATTTACACATAATATGACCTACGGAAGTTTCAGGAGCTGTTATGTGGATTTTTTTATTTCTTTTCATTCTTTGAATTCATCTTATATTTTTTTTATTAAAAGCCAATTTTTTTACCATTTTTTTTTTTTTGCGGATGGAAAATCATCAAATGACGCCTTTCGCTCTGGGTGGAGCGGAAGGGAGTGTCAGACTTTTACTGACTAAAAACCATCCGTGTTCCTTCAGTGCCCTTACGTTCCGGAGCCGCGGTATCTCTTTCGAACAGCCCGCAGCCCCGGCAGGCGTCGGCCCTTGCGGGCCCCTTCACAATTTTTTTACCATGCTGAACCGACTAAGTAATATCACAAGTTCTAAGAATATGTGTATGCTCTAACGGACCGATCACAGAGGGCCTGCGTTTTCTTTTTTATAACAGCATATGCTATGCTACTCGTATTATCTGTATAAAATCTGTGTTTACAACAAAATAATTTGAATTTGGGAGTTTTGGAGGGAACTTCACCGACGGGGGTGCTGCTCCTGTATTATTGTTTAAATAATGGTTTGAAGTGGATATTGATATGTAAAAGTAGTGCGATTTTGTGTAATATTATGTCTGCACATGTGAACTATAGTGGTAATGGTAAAACAAGTGCATCGATGGTGATGTGGATCTCAAGATAACGTGTTTGTCTGCTTAGGCGCCTTGAGATATTATCGCCAACTGTCTGCTGGCTCAAGTTGCCGTCAAAATCTCTCAAAAAAATAAATATAATTTTTTTCAAAAACTATTTCAATCCAATGTCTTTTAAATAGTTCTATTAAAACATCTAACTCTAATTTCTTCAAAATATATATTTAAACGTTTGGTTTCGTTGTATTATATAAATGTATCAGTCAGTCAATTACAAAATATCATAAGGAAAAACATAACACAGTTGCGGTATGCTTTCCACCGACAAACGATTCCTCAGTCTAACATAATGGCACTGCTGTGCTGGTCAAAAAGAGCGCACCGGTGCAATGATCCAAAGCAGCTATAACAGTGCATTAAGTTGGCCGTGTCGGAATCTTTACGGTGGACCATTTGGAGACATTTGCGATTCTATGGAACCGCCGCGCCGTGACATTTAGCTAAAAGGGTACAGTGTAATTGTGACCGCTTTTATTTTATTCGGTCTACTCTGTGTTGCTACTTCAGATTACACTAATAAAGTAAATGGATTACGTCCTACATAATAAATGTGGGGAGGTTCATCAATGCATCAAGTTTTGGTTAGTGGAAGGGCTAGGTGTAATTTATTAATTTCGATTCTAACATATACGCTTGTTATAACATTTTAATTATTAATTTTTTGTTTGAGTTTTTTGCGGAAACTTGACCGGCGGCGGTTTGCTGCTCCTGTATTATTGTTTAAATAATGGTTTGAAGTGGACTTTGTAAAAGTGGTGCGATTTGGTGTATTAAGTGTCTGCGCATGTGAACTATTAGTGGAGACGGTGCAACAATTGCTCTAATGGTGATGTGATTCTCAAGATAAGGTTGTCTGCTTAGGCGCCTTGAGATAACATTGCCAACTGTCTGCTGGCTCAAGTTGCCGTCAAAATCTCCTAAGGACTTCACAATATGATGCATCACAATGATATTATATATAAAAAAGAGGAATATCATTGGATGCATCAACATATTGTGAAGCAGTGTACTATAAAGTATAATTATACATTTGTACTATGAAGGATAATTATACATTGAAAATGGAAGACATGGCTGACGCAGAAACCGTGCAGGTTCGTGAAGTCAATTTAGGTCCCGACAGAAAACCAGTGCTGTGATACCTACATAATATCACTAAAGCGAGATCCTTTTTGACATCAAACAACTGGTATTTATTTATTTGACACTTTTGTAAAGAAGTGTGCCGTGGGCCACACACGCACGCACGCACGCTCGCACGCACGCACGCACGCACGCACGCACGCACGCACACACACTCGCACGCACGCACGCACGCACGAACGCACGAACTCACGCACGCACGCACGCACGCACGCATGCACGCACGCACGCACGCTCCCACGCACGCTCGCACCCACGCACGCTCGCACGGACGTACGCACGCACGCACGCACGCATGCACGCACGCACGCACGCTTCCACGCACGCTCGCACGCACGCTCACACGCACCCTCGCACGCACGCACGCACGCACGCACCCACGCATGCACGCATGCACGCACGCACGCACGCACGCAAGCACGCATGCACGCACGCAAGCACGCACGCACGCACGGACGGACGGACGGACGGACGCACGCGCGCTCGCACGCTCGCACGCACGCACGCACGCCCTCACGCACGCACGCACGTACGTACGCAGGCACGCACGCGCGCACGCACACACACACACACACACACACACACGCACACACCCGCGCGCGCGCACGCACACACACACACACACACAAGCATGCACGCTCGCACGCATGCACGCACACTCGCAGACGCGCACACACGCGCACACGCACACACGAATACACGCGCTCTCACGCACACGAACACACACACACACACACACACACACAAACACACACACGCATGCATGCAAGCACGCACGCACGCACGCACACACACACACACACACACACACACACACACACACACACACACACACACACACACACACATTACTTTTTTATCTTTTTTAAATCAACTTGTTAGGGGATTTCCTTATTATTAACAAACTACTACTACTTACATATTTGCATTTTCATTCTTAACCGACGATACATGTAGATGTCTATGGGCCACAGCTTCCATTTATTACCCTTAATCTATAAAAAAAACGTAATTACTTTTAATGTGTAAGATTTTCTGTTTCTCAATGTTGTTTGTATTTCAAACAGATATTTCTTTCTTTATTAGCCCCCTCGTAAACAGAGATAAACAACTTTACTACTGCTACTACAATTTTAGAATTATTTGAAATTTAATAATGAAACTGTTTATCAAAGTTTATTAAAATGAGCTCGTTAGCTGTTCTCAAAATAATTGAAACAAATAATTCTTAAATGTTATTCTAAACTACACAAGTATTAAAACAATTCCACGGGACTATTTCGTAAATAAATACGAGTATAATAGCTTACTATCATTAATGAATGATTAATATAAATTATAATAATTTTTTTAAATAATCTCCATTTGTGAATTTTTTCATATTTTTTTTATGAAAGCTTTACCCCCACACTGATTATCTCCTGTATCGTAGTGGCAGTTTATATACATAAATTGCACAAGGACAAATATTCCGACCCGGAACTTGTTGTATTCGAACCCGCGACTTCAGCGCCTTAACTAATTACTAAGGCACTGCGCCACGAAGCCGCCAAGATATGGTTGTCTATGAATGATGAATGATTGTAAGCTATACCTTTTTTTTACAAAATAATCCCGTGAGATTCTTATTGTATGTCCAGAAATTGAAAAATCGAAACAATGGAAAAATGATATTTCCTGTAAGTACTTATTTTGTGATTAAGTTACGACCTGGTAAGACTAGTACATGTTACATGCACGAATTTTTTGGCATTCTTTGGGTAACCTATGTTCTAAGTAAACGCCTAAACAACAAAATCTCTAAAAAATATAGTGCAAAAAAATTTTGTTAAAACAGGCATACAATAAAATATTATGAATGAACGAATGAATGAATATACTTTTATTGTACACCACGAACAAATAATATACAAATGTCATAACAAAAATCAGATTATAATATGTACAATTTGGCGGCCTTATCGCTACATAGCGATCTCTTCCAGGCAACCAAAGGTGTAAAGTAATACAAACAATGAATAGGTAGGTGGTAGGTGGTGCAATATAAATATACAAATATTAGTAAATTAAAAATTAAAATTTAATAAAAAAAACAATTAACAATTAACATTATAGCCATTCAGCGGGGAAACGCAGCCAGTGTTCTTGGGTACCTCGATACCGCGGGGAGTAGGACTGTATGATAATTAAGTTATTAGTTTTAGTTTTTTTTTATCATAGTTATTATAAAATATCATAGATCATATTGAGCAAAATGATGTGTGGAAATAACTCTTACTCTGCACTAGCAACTCCCCTGGCAACTAATAAATATATCGTTAAAATTGGTATTATAATGTCCTTCAGACCGAATTTCGGTCACGGCGACCAGCCTCAATAGAGACTAGCCATCGGCGCGGAACAGGGTTATAGTGCCCAAGTGTATGCGCAAGCACAGGTGCACTCTCTACTCCCTTACTCTCATAGTCCGATGGAACGGTAAACAGACACGACCGGAGAGAGATTAGGCGCAGGACCAACAGCTTTACGTGCTTTCCGAGGCAAACCGACACGACCGGAAAGAGTCCGCTTCATATTTGGGCTCAAACATTTGACCGAATATCTCAGATTCGCAAGCAACTCAAGTGGCTCCCAATCTGACTTCGTAGGAACACTCGATTGTTATGCCTCCTCTATAACATCCATTTTCTCCCTCATACCTCAGAAGCCGATTTTCCTCCACCCATTCTCCGAATAAACCATGCCGATCTTCTTAACTTGCCCGTCCATAATTTTTCTGTCCCTACTCTCCTTTTCTGTCCACACGGTTAGGTTGTAGAATTCACTACCGCCTAATATAAGAAATTATGAAAACATTATTGGTAATGTACCCTTCGGCAAATTATACAGAAGTCCGAAGAGTACAATTTGCCACTATGTCTGGCGTATGTGGACTATGAGAAAGCCTTCCGTCGAAATTTGGGCGGTGCTGCAGTCCCTTCAGCGGTGCCAAGTTGACTGTCGGTATATCGAAGTGCTGAAGTGTTTGTACAGTAGAGCTACGATGGCTATCCGAGTACAGAACCAGAGTACGAAACCTATCCAATTGCAGAGAGGTGTAAGACAGGCTGATATTATATCCCCGAAACTCTTCACCGCTGCATTGGAAGAGGTTTTCAAGCTTCTGGACTGGAAAGGATACGGTATTATCATCAATGGCGGGTACATCACTCACCTTCGATTTGCCGACGATATAGTCCTTATGGCAGAATCGCTGGAGGACCTAAGCACTATGCTCAATGACCTCAATAGTGTCTCCCAACGGATAGGTCTTAAGATGAACATGAACAAAACAAAGATTATGTTTAATGTCCATGTCACACCTATGCCGGTAGTTGTTGGGATCACTAAGCTCGAAGTTGTTGACGAGTATGTTTACCTGGGACATATAGTCCGACTAGGTAAGTCCAACTTCGACCGAGAGGTTAATCGACGGATTCAACTCGGCTGGGCAGCGTTCGGGAAGCTAGGACACATCTTCTCGTCAGACATACCTCAAAACCTTAAAACGAAATTGTACAACCAGTGCGTGTAGCCAGTGATGACGTACGGAACTGAGACGTGGTCCTTCACTGCTGGCCGTATGAGGAAGCTCAAGGTCGCTCAGCGAGCTATGGAGAGGGCTATGCTAGAAATGAGTATACCCGCAGTAGAACCAGAGTAACCGACCTAGCCCAACGGATTAGTAAGCTGAAGTGACAGTGGGCCGGCCATATAGCTCGAACAACCGGCAACCGATGGGGAAGAAAGGTTCTTGAGTGGCAGCCTCGTACCGGTAGGTGAAGTGTAGGGCGACCCCCCACGAGATGGAGTGACGACCTGGTAAGACATGCAGGAAGTCGATGGATGCAGGTGGCTCAGGACCGTGCTTTGTGGCATTCTTTGGGGGAGGCCTATGTTCAGCAGTGGACTTGTGAAGGGCTGTAATAATAATAATAATAATAATAAAAAATTGTATGTATTGTTTTTATTAATGTTATAATTTTATTTTTATTTATAGTATCATTTACTATAATTTACGTAACTTTTTGTATATTATTTACAGTAGTATTAGTATTGTACGCACTAAGTTTGCCTTTTTAATATATATTGTGAGTCTACTGGAAGATATTTCAGCAAAATGATTTCTTATATTTACGCGAACACTACACATTTAAATAAAACTAATTTTACGGATTTTATCGCTTATATTAACTTATTTTATGTTCCCTCAGTCCCCCCCGTGACCATGGGTGCTGAAAAGTGCCCGAAACGTCGGGAATATAAAATAAGTTAATATACGCGATAAAATCCGTAAAATTAGTTTTATTTAAATATTTCAGCAAATTATGGAATAAGTATAACCTTTGTACAAGCTCACTAAGACTGTGTCTGTATCTTGTTGTGTGTACATAAATAAATAAAAAAAATAAAAAAAGATCAGGCGCAGGACCAACGGCTTTACGTGCTTTCCGAGGCACGGGGGTGAGACACCACCAACTTCCTCACTCAGGGCAACTACTGAGAATTTTAAAGGATATTGGGATTGTGATTGTGAAAGCGATGGACTGCCCACCTAACAATTATTTCACAATTTTCCATCTAAGATCATTTTTGGTTAATTGTGATTCGAGTCGTTCACTGCTCTTTTGACTCTGTCTACACGAATGTGTAGGCTCTGCCAACCCTCATGGATTATAAGCGTAGAGGGCTATGCTCGGAGTTTCTCCGCGTGATAAATTTAGAAATGAGGATATCCGCAGTAGAACCAGAGTGACCGACATAGCCCAACGGGTTAGTAAACTGAAGTGGCATTGGGTCGGCCATATAGCTGGAAGAACCGACAACCGATAGCGAAAAAAGGTTCTCGAGTGGTAGCCTCGTACCGGCGGACGAAGTGTAGGCTGTCCACTCACTAGATGGAGTGACAACCTGGTAAGACATGCAGGATGTCGATGGATGCAGGTGGCTCAGGACCGTGCTTTGTGGCATTCCTTGGGGGAGGCCTATGTTCAGCAGTGGACTTATGAATGGCTGTAATGATGATGATATATGTATGTACATTTGACACTGTAATGTTTTTATTATAAGTTGTAAAGGAAATTATGCCATGACATTAAAAAAAACAAAAGAAATCGGTTTCTTGCCGATTCCTCGTTTTTGAAAACTGATGTGATCGTCAAAATCTACTTTTTTTTTAATTTAACAGATATTGTATTTTTCATCAGATTCTTAAAATAATTGTCTACTTCTCTTTTTAATTCCCATAATAAAAACATATCTTAGACATCATTGCCAAAAGCATAAGGCTAAAATATTAACAATGATACATTCAACGCGACCATAATAGCTTAAACCCTTTATATGACAGTAACACAATAACTTAAATCCATTACCAAATTGTTTGCAGGCGTTACAGCGAGTGGCAAAGCGCGCGAACCGCAAAGCAAGCATGGCGGAACAAAGTTTGCGAACCGGATTGCACCGGATTACACCGGTCGTTGCCAGTGTGGGGCGGTTAGAGGTGGTTTAGGGGCAGTTAGTCAGGTGAGCTTACTATCGGCGTTATATTATTATGTTGCTGTAGTAGTAGTAAGACTGATAAAGAATTCACTTAATATCAATGAACTTTAATTTAAAATGTTTTTTTTTTGAGATTAAGGAGGTGTAAAAATAAAAATGCACTACCAGATATCGTCCTGAGGGTATCGTAAGAGGCGACAAAAATAAAATGAAACGCAGCATCTTCCCTCCTAACAACTCAAAATAAGAGTCAAGACGAGACTTAGCAAGTCTTGGTCTTGGTCTTGCGCCAATACACCTTGTCTTGGTCTTGGTCTTGCGCCAATACACCTTGTCTTGGTCTTGGTCTTGATATTGCGCTCCTAGTCTTGGTCTTGGTCTTGGTCTTGCAGCAAGAGTCTCGCAAGTCTCGCAATTACCTATTAGCCTATTACTATTTATTACTTAACAGAGTAGGTACATATTGAGCTTGAATTAACGTAGACATAGTAAAGACCAACCATATTAATAAATGTCTAAACATTTAATGAGAAATTCGAAAAATCAACTGACACCGGGTGTGGTTTGAACCCACGACCTAGGCGATCCGTGACGATGCTCTCACCAACAGCTATCTACCGTGTCCCACGGCCCCGGGCGACAGTCTGTTTCTTAATAAACGTTTACATTTAATAATAATAATAATAATAATATTTATTTCGGAACAAAATTAATCCATAGTAGCGTTAGTAACAATTGACTTATAAACTAGTGTTAGTAAACATTAAAGTATGGACAAACTTTTTCAAAATCGGAGAATTATAGTTCTCCGCTACTGTTTTTAAAATGCTGTTGTGACTGTCTCTCACCTTTCTATGCAGCGAAGCTGTTTTCTTTCGTATTATCGCATGAAAGCCGTCCGTGCGAGCTTGCGCAAACATCTCTTAATAAGCTTACATGTGCTAAAACATGGAGAAACATTTAAAAACAAATTAATGGCAATAACTTCACTGTATTTTAAAGAACATTATCTGTCTAATAGAGATTGATGGACCCTCACCATATATGAAATGGAATAAAAGAGTTATACAATATACCATTTATTTAAATAAAAAATAAAATACGATACAAATTAAATTACTTCACAGTACACAATAGCTTTGACATTGCTGTTACTTTATATTAATTCTTTTGAACAAGCATAAATACAAAGTAACCATTTGGCTGACTCATCACTTAACCTATTTCTATGTTTTCTAATTACTAATAATGCTTTAGAAAATAATCTCTCAGCAGTTACTGAAGTTGCAGGTATTGAAAGAAAATCACGGGCCATCTTCGATAAAATCGAATATTTTGTCTCATGCGTCCTCCACCACTCTAAAATGTCTTCCGAGCTGGCGACTCTGGGTTTACTTAAGTACTGCTCCAACTCGTTAATAACTAAGCCTTACAGACAAGATACAGATCCATTTTTACACATTTCAAGTGTTTTAAAAGTGTCTACAATATTTATCAAATGGGTGACGACATATTCGAGCACTTTGTGTTTTAAAAACACACACTTCCAAAAGTCGAGATTTGCAGTGAACTTATTGAACATGTCTATCTATTAGGTAATAATAATAATAATAATAATAAGTAATTATTATAAACCCATATAGTTAATGTTATAATAATTACTTACTAGAATAAATTATTATGATATCTACCCATCCTTACCATTATCTAATTACAATATTCCTTGCGAGATCATCATAATGTATTCGTGTCTATTCTGAGCACCCTGAAACTTATTTTATTCTTTGGAACATGAACTCTGTGGCGGCAATGAAACAGTGTCAAATGTTGTGCGTGCGGCGCGGCGGCGACGATTGTATGCGATATCAATAGTAGCCGCCGGCACGTGTATCTTGACCTTGTACTTTCGAATAGCTGCACAATTTCTTTGACAGGTCAGTATCCGAACTTTGATGACGCCGACAACAAGACGCCGCGCTCTATCAAAGTGCCGATGTTCAAAGCTAGGGATGCACTCTTTTTCTTTTAATGGATATTTTCATTCGCTACGTATGCTTATGATATTGTCCGTAATGCGCATAAGTCCAATTTTCCATTTTTTTTATTACATTTTTGCGTCTCATGGAGTCCCTAAGCGTATACCCAAACTCTTATACTCCCTGAAACGACACTCAGTCCTAGCTGCAAGACGCAAGAGTCTCGCAAGCTTAGTCTTGTTCTTGCGCAAATCTTGCACGGTCAGTCTTGGTCTTGGTCTTGCTAAAAATAGTCGGTCTTGTTCGTGATCTTGGTCTTGCAAAAATGCAAGAACAAAACCAAGACTGCAAGACCAAGACCAATTTTGAGCAACACTACTTAAAATAATAAAAAACTGCGGTTGCCAACCCGCTTGCCAAGCGTAGCAATTATGGCTAAATGAGGCAATCTATGAACGCCTATGTTTAGCAGTGGACTGGCTGTAATGAATGGATTGATGGACGGATAGAATAAGGTGACAAACGAGCACACAGTGCACCTGGTGGTAAGTGGCTGCTGTGGCTCATAGACATCTACATTTAGCTTGGATTAAGAATCAAAATGCATTTATGCCTTGTCACCCCTAAGTACAAAGATGGAATGCTTCGTTTCCAGTAAAAGTGGTCATATATATTTAGAAAAGCTATACCTTCCGTTTAAGAAATCTTTTGCCACTCTAAAACAGTGCTAGACCTTTACACTAAGCTCTAACTCCTTACCATGTAGTGGCAAAATTATCCACTAACCCTTATCCCGTGGGTTCGTAAGAGGCGACAGAGGGAAAATGAAATGGGCAGCAGCATCTTTCTAATGACGGCTCAAAATATTAAAAAAATTGCGGTTTCCAATCCGTCTGCCGAGCGTAGCTACTATGGCATATATCCTCGATATGAGGAAAGCTATGGGAGAAGCCTTTGTTCACCAAAAGACTTATATAGGCTGTAACAGATGGAGGGATGTATGGATGGACACTAACCTCGCTTGGTCAGCGGGTCAAGGAGCGATCACGGACCCGTCGCGGTCATGTAATAAAGTAAGGTAGCATCAAATTTAAATATTAAACAACTATACCTATACCTGCACCTGCAGCTCATGATATTTTATAACGGATTGACTACTTGAACATTGAATATTTTATTTCAAAAAACAGAAACGCAACTAAGACTTATCTTATTAATATCACTATCACTTTAGCCCTTCACAAGTCCACTGCTGAACATGGCCTCAATTATAGATTGACACAATGTACGGTCCAGCAGGCATATTCACTAACGTTATTAACATTAAAATAATAGTCCATTTGAAGTACATTGCGTCGTACTTTTCGATCAGCGAAGCTAACACGGCAGTGGACAGTGAGCACAAGGAGCAGTGGACACAAGTCCACTGCTGAACATAGGCCTCCCCCAACGAATGCCACAAAGCACGATCCTGAGCCACCTGCATCCATCGACTTCCTGCATATCTTACCAGGTCGTCAATCCATCTAGTGGGGGGACGCCATACACTTCGCCTGCCGGTACGAGGCTGCCTCTCGAGAACCTTTCTTCCCCATCGGTTGTCGGTTCTTCGAGCTATATGGCCGGCCCACTGCCACTTCAGCTTACTAATCCGTTGGGCTATGTCGGTTACTCTAGTTCTACTGCGGATGTCTTCATTCCTAAGTTTATCACGCAGAGAAACTCCGAGCATAGCCCTCTCCATAGCTCGCTGAGCGACCTTGAGCTTCCTCATACGGCCAGCTGTGAAGGACCACGTCTCAGTTCCGTAAGTCATCACTGGCAACACGCACTGGTTGTACAATTTCGTTTTAAGGTTTTGAGGTATGTCTGACGAGAAGATGTGTCGTAGCTTCCCGAACGCTGCCCAGCCGAGTTGAATCCGTCGATTGACCTCTCGGTCGAAGTTGGACTTACCTAGTCGGACTATTTGTCCCAGGTAAACATACTCGTCAACAACTTCGAGCTTAGTGCTCTCAACAACTACCGGCATAGGTGTGACATGGACATTAAACATAATCTTTGTTTTGTCCATGTTCATCTTAAGACCTATCCGTTGGGAAACACTATTGAGGTCATTGAGCCTAGTGCTTAGGTCCTCCAGCAATTCTGCCATAAGTACTATATCGTCGGCAAATCGAAGGTGAGTGATGTACTCGCCATTGATATTGATACCGTATCCTTTCCAGTCCAGTAGCTTGCAAACGTCTTCCAATGCAGCGGTGAAGAGTTTCGGGGATATGACGTCACCCTGCCTTACACCTCTCTGCAATTGGATAGGTTTCGTACTCTGGTTCTGTACTCGGATAGCCATCGTAGCTCTACTGTACAATCACTTCAGCACTTCGATATACCGACAGTCAACTTGGCACCGCTGAAGGGACTGCAGCACCGCCCAAATTTCGACGGAATCAAAGGCTTTCTTATAGTCCACATACGCCAGACATAGTGGCAAATTGTACTCTTCGGACTTCTGTACAATTTGCTGAAGGGTATGTATGTGGTCTATGGTGCTAAAGCCCTTTCGGAAACCGGCTTGTTCGGGAGGCTGAAAGTCGTCAAGTCTGCGCGCGAGACGATTTGTAATGACTCTCGAAAACAGCACGTAGACGCGGCTCAGAACGGAAATCGGTCTGTAGTTCTTCAAGAGTGCGTTGTCACCTTTCTTGAAGAACAAGACCACCGCACTTCTGCCCCACGCCTCCGGTGTAATGCCACCATGGAGGACGGAATTAAAGAGCTTCTGAAGGACGTCAAGTACCGGTCTTCCACCCGCTTTCAGAAACTCCGCTGTAATTCCATCCTCGCCTGGGGCCCTACCGTTTTTAAGGTGCTGGAGAGCCATTCTATTCTCGCTCAGACTTACGTCCGGAATATCTTCGGAATAGTGTCGGATGAGACTCGCTCTTGGATCGTTACTCACACTTGCGTTTGGCTCCAACGATGACGTGTACAGCTGCCCATAGAACCTCTCAATCTCACTAAAAATCTCAGGTGTCCCGAAAACGATGCTGCCACATTCTGTCTTCAGCTTTGACAGTTGGCTCTTTCTGGCAGACAGATCTCTGGTAAAGACTTTGGAGCCTTGGTTCCGCTCGATCGCTTCTTCAATACGAGCTGTATTAAAGTTGCGTAAGTCCCGCCGCATGCATTTGGAGATCTGTCTGTTCAGATGCCTGTATGCTGTCAAGTCTATTGAAGAATGTAGCTTCATCTCCCGTCTAACAGCCATGATATTAAGAGTGTGATCGGAGAGTTTTTGTGTTCTTCTGCGGTGGGTCTTGCAGAACTTAGCTCCGACCGCATGGACAGTTTCTACGAGCTTGTCATTCATATCGTCCACTTCATTGCAGTCTTCTAGCTCCTTCAATTACTGGTTAAAAACTTAACCTGTTTTTATTAAACCTAAACGATAAAGATTACCGATTACTGAATGGTTTTGACACCCAAATTAACCGGTTAATTCCGAAAAAGGTAAAGGCAGTTATGAATAGGACAGGTAGATTCACGTTGCAAGGTGCTTATGCAGCATCGCCGCATGCGGGCATACTTATCATCAATTATCTGCCTTTAAGCGATACGTTTTTTCAGTTGCGATCAGGGTGTGTTGTGGGAGTTTGGTATTTACGAAAAACGTGAAAGTATTAGAGAAGTTTTGAAGAAAGAAAAGAAGTTATTGTGTTTGGTTTATTAGTTAAGACTAGACTTGTCTCATAACGAAGAAAATAATTTATTCTTGTGTATCGAATGTTTATTTACGATGGGCAGAAAAGAAGTAAATAGAATTTATTCCATGTTTTCGTTTTAACAGTGGTAGAGTCACGCGGCAGCTATTGCTATCGCGTGGATGGGCCAGCTCGAACCAGGGTAGTACCACGACCTCACAGAATACCAGCGTGAAGTAGAAGTTTACTTCTGCGTTTCGCCACAGTATAAATATGAACAGTATGGAAACTAAGCCTAGTTGAGGATATAATTACCTACGCTCCATTGAAGCAATAGGGTTCTAACTTTTAATGTTTTGATATTGCTTTTTTTATCAATCAATCGAATTTAAATTACTAGTTTACAATTTAAATAGGTAACTTCAGCAAAAAACGATAGTTTAAACACGAAAAAAATTTAATATTAACACACAACAACTTGTAGAACTATAGATCTTTAACTTTGTCCTTACGGCGTAACCTTTTGAAAGTTTCGGCGGGAACGTACGGGACGAAAACGTACCTTTATTCTTCACTAGTTGTTCCCTGCGACTTTGCTCGCGTGTTAGGGTTTTTGTTTTTTAGCGCGGAACCCTAATTCTTTTTTAAAATAAAAGTAATCTAAGTTACTCCTTATAACATCAGCTATCTGCCAGTGAAAGTGCCGTCAAAATCGGTCCAGTTGTTTCGGAGATTAGCCGGAAAAAATTGATACCTATTGCAGCCGCCATCTTGGATTTACATTTCAACAGCACTATTAGCTTCAACATACTCAAAAACTATGAAAATGACAACCATGACCAAAAAATTGATACCTATTGCAGCTGCCATCTTGGATTTACATTTCAACAGCACTATCGCCTTCAACATACTCAAAAACTATGAAAATGACACCCATGACGAAAAAATTTATACCTATTGCAGCCGCCATCTTGGATTTACATTTCAACAGCACTATCGGCTTCAACATACTCAAAAACTATGAAAATGACACCCATGACGAAAAAATTGATACCTATTGCAGCCGCCATCTTGGATTTATATTTCGACAGCACTATCGTCTTCAACACCCTCGAAAACCATGAAAATGATACCCATGTTTTTTATTAGTGATCGATGCTACCCATGACGAAAAAATTGTTACCTATTGCAGCCGCCATCATGGATTTACATTTCAACAGCACTATCGGCTTCAACACCCTCGAAAACCATGAAAATGACACCCATGTTTTTTATTAGTGATCGATGCACCCCATGACGAAAAAATTGATACCTATTGCAGCCGCCATCATGGATTTACATTTCAACAGCACTATCGGCTTCAACATACTGAAAAACGATGAAAATGACACCCATGACGAAAAAATTGATACCTATTGCAGCCGCCATCTTGGATTTATATTTCGACAGCACTTTCGGCTTCAACACCCTCGAAATCCGCAGAGAACGTAATCCTTGGCGATTTTAACGACCATCACGCCGAATGGCTCGGTTTACATTTAACCGATCATGTGGGGACATTTGTTTATGAATTTGCCTTGACATATGGTTGCACAGCTGGTTACTTTGCTTACGCGAATTCCAGATGTAAAGGATCATGCACCTGCTCTGTTGGAACATCTGCTGACCTCTTCTCCGGACGGATATCAGGTTTCCGTCGACACGCCTCATGGCTCCTAAGGCCATTATCTTGTCCGGAGGGTGGTGTCACTCACACTATCTTCGCGGTTGCATTCTGCACGCTGCCGCCGAGTTTGGCACTATAGATCAGCCGATTGGGAAAGGATGCGATCTTTTTTTTGCATTCTACCCTTGAGGGCGAATTTGCTTCTCGCTGGACAATCCCAGCAATGTTGCTGATTCTGTCGCTGATATGGTACTTCAGGATATGAAACTTTTTACTCCATCTTCTGTGGTGCCCATCGGAGGTAGATTCCAGTCTTGGTTTGGTCGCTCATGTAAAATAGCATCACACTTTAAGCAAATGTGCTACCAGGCCTGGGCTGACGACATCTTTACATCCCGAGACGTTGATGTCTTGGGATGTAAACACCAGCGCTCTTCAAAAGAATAATTCCGCCGCCAGGTCCTTCAAAAGCCTCATTGCCAAGGCAAGGTCAGAGCACATCGGCGGAGTTGGTGAGAGACTAGTTCGCCTTTCTTTGGTTACCCGTGCATTCTCCCGTGCAATTGGTCTCTTGCTAAGGCTGTCCAAGGGAACTTCTGTCAGCCATTTCTGCAAAGAGAGGGCGACTCACTGAGTCCATGCCGCAAAAGAGAAAGCCGATCTGTTAATCTCTCTTTTTGCGTCCAACTCGACTCTCGATGACGGAGGAATACACCGCCGACCATCCCGCGGTTTGAGTGCTCCATACTAAATGAACGGCTTACACAGCGCTTGGTTCACAAAACACTCCTCTCCCTGGTCGTCAACAAGTCGAGTGGGCCTGATGGAGTCCCTTGCATTGTGCTGAAGACGTGTTCTCCGAAGTTGGCACCGGTTTTAACGCGTTTTTTCCGGTACTTCTACTCCTAAGGTGTTATCCCAAAATCATGGAAGACAGCTTTGGTTCACCCAATCCCTAAAAAAGGCGACCGCTCAGACCCATCTAACTACAGGCCTATCGCCATCCATTCAAACATCCATTATAAACAGAATCCATTATAAACAGTTTTCGTCAGGGTTGATCAGCTGGTGATCTTCTGGTCTGGTCAGAAAAGTTCTCATGTGAGAACTTTTCTTCCCCATCTAAGTAATCTTTATTAGTATTATTACTTAATACCTGCATATAAACATTTAAAGTGCGAGTCATAAGAGGAAAGTGTGGTTTGCAAGATGATGTTGTGACCAGGATTAAGAAAGGAATGCTTCAGTGGTTTGGTCACGTAAAAAAATAAATAAGTAAAGACTGATAAAATGTTGCAGAAGTGAACGGCATTGTCGGCAAATTGGCGATATATTGAACATGGGCCAGATTAAGAGTACCCTTAACCGACGAACATGTATGCGTAGGTATGTGGATGTGAAGGAGACTAGAGGTATGTCAGGATCGTGATAAGTAGTTGTCCGTAGTCTCTGCCTACTCCTCTGGGTGACAGGCGTGAGTGTTTATGTATATGTGTTATACGTTATTAGTATCAGTAATTAATGCAATTCCGCCTAACATAGGACATTAAAATTAATCGCATGTAAATGTTAATTATATTACTAGTAAACCACCGTCAATCTACATAAACAAGCTACAAGCAATCCCGTTCTAAAGCAGGCTCTTAAATCAATAGGTCTTTGTGCAGGTATCCTGAGTGCCATCGAGGCCTGTTTGATTTAATATAATGGCCGTATGGGCACATTAGACGATCAATTGGTCATCAATTGTTGGGTTAATTTGCAGTAAATACTGCCTAATCCTCTCTATTCGAGGGTGGATCACGGATTCGGGACATTGTCTTAGTTTGATCGGTGTAAGGCCGTGTTACGCGGGTGTTAAGCCGGTGATATATTTATATCATGTTTATTAGAAGTTACATGTAATTATAACATTTTGAAATTCATTAATAAAATGAGTTATTCCAATTGCATTAGTTACTAGTTGAATACAACTATAGAAAGCGGCCAAAGATTATCTTCTATTACTAAAATAGTAACGAATGTGTGTTTATTTTCATTTTAAGAACCTTGTAAATTACTATTATTAAATTGAAATTTGTGATTTGGGAAATGCGGCTGATTTAGAAACTATTTTTGTTTAGCAAAATAGAGCCTTATGAGCTATTTACAACATAAAATTTATTTATTTATTTATTTTATTTATACTCTTTATTGCACACAAAATACACGCAACACAGCAAACTTAAATTTATAAATTGATGTACAATTAGGTGCCCTTATCGCTAAATAGCGATCTCTTCCAGGCAAACCTTGATGAAGGAGATAATTTTTATATAAAAATATAGAAGTGTGCATAAATAGCAGATAAACAAGTATATATTAATAGTACAAGGTATATATAGTATATAAGACAATGCAATAATCATATACATAATATTATATATACATATACACATAAACACACAAATACATATATACATACTCACATACATATACACATATACCTACATATATATACATAGAATACATACATATTTATAAATATTTTTGTAATACATTATAACTATATATCATATACATTAACCTTATCAAGAAAAGTAGATATGACAATAAAATATATTAAGTAGAACACATATTTAAATAATAATCTTTAACCATATTTTTGAAAGATTCAATGCTTTGGGCTTTCTTAATTGTTAAAGGAAGCGAGTTCCATAATTTGATTGCTTTGACACAAAAGGAGGAATGAAAAAATTTTGAGTTGTGAGCAGGCATATGCAATATAAGTTTATCAGCTATTCTGGAATGATCTTTATCTGCGCCCATGAACTCAGATTTTTCTTTAAGATAACTCGGTGTTTTAGGATCAAATAGTACACAGTACAGTAGAGATAGAATATGTGTATTCCGGCGAAGTCTGATAGGGAGCCACTTGAGCTTAATACGGTACTCGGAAACGTGATCATATTTGCGAAGGCCAAATATGAACCTAATAGCGAAATTCTGAAGACGCTCAAGTTTATTTAATTGATCCTCAGTAAGATTGGAGTAGCATGCATCAGCATAATCAAGGATAGGGAGTAACAAGGACTGTGCCAGTAAAATTCTAGTAGGAATGGGAAGCGAGTTACGCAAACGTCTTAAATAAGATGCTGCCGCAAACATCTTTCTGCTGGACTCCTTAATATGCAGGGACCAAGAAAGATTCTGATCAATATATAATCCTAGGTTTTTTACAGATTTCCTAAAAGGTATCACAACACCATCAAGAACAATAGGTGGAAGGTTATCCCAACAAATTCTCGAGATTAGAGTACTGTTTCCAACAATAATTGCTTGGGTCTTTTTGCGATTTAAATTAAGCCCAAACGACCTGCTCCAATCAAGTATTGCAGCAAGATTCGTATTGGTGTCATTGATGGCATTGGTAAGATTCTGGAGTGATGTATGGGAGTAAATTTGGAGATCATCTGCATACAAATGGTAGAGAGAAGAAATTCGTGAAGTAATAGAATTAATAAATACAGAAAAAGGAGAGGAGACAACACGCCACCCTGTGGTACACCAGCAGTTAGTTCACACCACGTAGATGTGGCACCGTCTACCATAACACGCTGCCGGCGGCCACGCAAATAGCTTTGAAACCATTCAATTGCCGCTGGAGATATGTTAATAGAACGTAGCAGACTCAGGAATACATCAAAATCGACGGTGTTAAAAGCGTTACTGAAATCCAGCAACTTAAGAATAGTGAGCTGCTTTTGGTCCATACCCCAGCGAATATCATGTGTGATTTTAAGTAAAGCTGTAACCGTACTATGACCAAGTCTGAACCCCGATTGAAAGGAGTCAAGAAGGGAGTTTTTATTTAGGTAGTGGTTGAATTGTGCAAAGACTAAACGTTCAAGGACTTTTGAAAGGAATGGAAGGATAGATATAGGTCGATAATCTGAAGGAGAACAGGGGTTCTTCTTTTTAGGAAGAGGAATGATATTAGCTTCCTTCCAGATTCGAGGAAAGGATTCAGAGGATATGGAGTAATTGAAAATATGAGTTAGGATGGGGAGAATAATATCAATCAGTGGGACGATCATTTTACGGCTAATTTCATCACATCCGATAGCACTTGACGAAATGGACAAAACGTTCTTCTTAACATCACAGTCGGAAAATTGATTGAAGGTGAACGGCGAGAAATTAGGAGTTGATGCTATGGACAGATTGTTTAAAGTATGTGATTTTATATTATCATTTAAAAATGAAGATGTACAAGAGAAATGTTGATTTAGTGATTCAATATCAACGTCTTCATTCGAAATAGTGGATTCTTTAGATTTTCCAACTCCTATTGATCTGAGAAACTTCCAAATTTTTACCGGGTCTCCGTTCTCGACTGATTTTTGAACATGGCGTTGTTATGCGTCCTGTACGTGTCCCTATTGTGGTCCGATTTATCACTGTTATAAATAAGCCTAGCTTTATTTTTCTTATTTAACAGTGATTTAATATCGTCTGTAAGCCACGGTGCAGGGGTGTGATAAAATCGAAAGTCTCTCAATGAAAAATTTTGAGAAATATATATTATTAACTTTTGTCTCTCTCTATATTTAGGAAAATTTAATGTGTGTTCACAAAAAAAGGAGATTTACTAAAAATGTGATATAAATTGTGTTTATTACTTACAAACACAAGCTAGTGAGAGATATCTATAAGTTACTATAACAAAGTCCCAGAAAATATACAAGGTCTCGCTATTACAAAGTTTATATTTTAAACAAAGACTTTATAAAAAGGTTTATTATAATAATACATGATTGATAATATTGCAAGTGATCATACAAGCCATTTTTAAATGAGTTTTGTAAATTATTGTACAACTTTTTTTTATATTGTGTGATAGTACTGTGGACAAAAAGTCTCGCTGGGTTTCTGCTGTCTGAGTATTTTTCCCGAACTAGTGGTAAAAGTTAATAACCGGCTAACTGCGAGTTACTGCACATAAAGGGTTTCGTACCATTATAAAACATGTTTCTAGTAGGGGAGCCCCCTTTAATTTTTAATTTATTTTTATTATATGTTGTTATAGCGGCAACAGAAATACATATTTTGTGAAAATTTCAACTCTCTCCTATTACTCTCCTATTACGGATCATTTGATACAGCCCGATGGCAGAGAGACCGACGGACGGACGTCCGCCGGTACGAGGCTGCCACTCGAGTACCTTTTTCCCCATCGGTTATCGGTTCTTCGAGCTATGTACACGTGCTGTTTTCGAAAGTCATTACGAATCGTCTCGCACGCAGACTCGACGACTTCCAGCCTCCCGAACAAGCCGGTTTCCGAAAAGGCTTTAGTACCATAGACCACATACATACCCTTCGGCATATTGTACAGAAGTCCGAGGTGTACATTTGCCTTTGAATCCGTCGAAATTTGAGCGGTGCTACAGTCCCTTCAGCGGTGCCAAGTTGATTGTCGGTGTATCGAAGTGCTGAAGTTTTTGTACAGTAGGGCTACGATGGCTATTCGAGTACAGAACCAGAGTATGAAACCTATCTAGTAGAGGTGAAAGACAGGGTGACGTTATTTTCCCAAGACTCTTCATCGCTGTATTGGAAGACGTTTGCAAGCTACTGGACTGGAAAGGATACGATATTAACGTCAATGGCGAGTACATCACTCACCTTCGATTTGCCGACGATATAGTCCTTATGGCAAAATCGCTGGAGGACCTAAGCACTATGCTCAATGACCTCAATAGTGTCTTAAGGTCTTAAGATGGATATGGACAAAACAAAAGTTATGTGTAACGTTCATGTCACACCTATGACGGTAGTTGTTGGGGACACTAAGCTCGATATTATTGACGAGTATGTTTACCTGGCACAAATAATCTGACTAAGTAAGTCCAACTTTGACCGAAAGGTCAATTGACGGATTCAACTTGGCTGGGCAGCGTTCGGAAAATTACGGCATATATTTTCGTCAGGTATACCTCAAAACTTAAAAACTAGACTGTACAACCAGTGCGTGTTGCCAGTGATGACCTATGGAACTCAAACGTGATCCTTCGCTGCTGGCCGTATGAGGAAGCTCAAGGTCGATCAGCGAGTTATAGAGAGGGCTATGCTCAGGGTTTCTCTGCGTGATAGACTTAGAAACGAGGATATCCGCAGTAAGACCAGAGTTACGAAACACTAAAAATGAATAATCTATTTTTCAATAAACGTTATTCTTTTCTATTCTAATCAATTCATTATCATTATATCCACTGCTTAACATAGTCACTCCCCATAGATTTCCTTAGAGGCAGAGAAATTTGCAACCACAGGTTTTTATTGCTTAGTTGTTATTAAGAATACACTACTCCTCATCTCATGCTTTGTTTCCCTCTGTCGCCTCTTACGCCACCCACGGGATGATATGGAGTAGTGGATCTTCTTACATGACCAGGGTAAGCAGTATAATGATTGGCACTTTAAGCGGATTTCTCCTTGTAAGTGGTTAATTCTCGTAAATAAACAAGAAGGATGCCTTAATGAATTTTTAATTAAATACGCGTATCACAATGTTAAAAGAAACGCAGGAGAAAAATATTTTTAATATTTATTTATGTGTTTATTCTACGTCAAGGGTAAACTTTCTTTCTAAGACGATCCATTTCACATACTTCGCACTGTTTACTTCACAAACTGTTTCTGAGTTTTAAACATTTATTTTATTTAATCAGTAAGTATTTCTATATATTCTTATATATATATATATATATATATATATATATATATATATTTCTTTATTATTTTTTTATAGTACAGATTAATTAAAAATAATATAATAATTAAATAAATAAATAATGCAGTATGTCATTGAGTGAACACGAGTGAAACGGATTTTTTTGACATTTAACAGTTCTACGATTGGCATCGGCGCAGTCCTTCATTGTTGCCAAAGAGAATATAATCACTTTTTGTTTGCGTCTCGTTGTGTATTGTCCCATTTTGTGTTTTTCATTGACCATATAGAATAGAAATATGTAAGGTACATACACAAGATTTTTCTCAGTATAATCTCAGAGGAAGGGGTGATAGAACATTAATAAGAGATAGAAAAACTTAATATTTGGTAACGGCAAATCCTAACCTAAAGAGTAACATTAATATTTTTGGGCTTCGTAGCATTTAAATCATAAAAATGACTACATGACATTATTTTCTAAACTTACAGGAAGTTTTTCTACTATACCTTATAACTATACATAAACTTTTACTATCAGGTTTTTAAATGTATGAAAAGTGGGCATGGTTCTTTGTTATATTTTTTATTGTTTTGTTGGATTTTAGTTTAGATAGGCATAAATAAAATAACGTATTTACGTTTAAAAAAAATGTTTAATTTAGTTAAAAATCAATCAAAAACTTTTTCTTGGGAATGTTACAATCATTGGCACTTTAGCATAATGAATGGCACTGTAAATTAAGTATAATCATTGGCACCATTGGAAATCTTAAAAAGTTATACCCAGATCTTTCTCAGCTCCATCTTATTGTTATAAGACTTATTTTGAACAAATCTTCTGCAAAAATTTTCCTTAGATCTTCATCTGAAAGCGCTTTCGTTGGTCTACCATGTTTTTTTCTTTCTTCGTATACATTTATGATGTGACTTTTTTAGTTTCGTGTTGTCTCGATATTTTCTAGAAATAGAACTTTATTTCGGTTTTCGTCTTGTTTTGTTTGTCAGTATGTTTCTATATTTGGCTGACTAATTCAATTCTGCATTTTCAATTTGTGCCCAATTTTTCCATTATTTTTTTAGCTCCGCTGCTTCCGAATCTTCACTTGTTAGCACAAAATAACGGCGTTGTTTACCTGCTTTTTGCTTTTTGGTACGTACTTTGCAATAGAAAAAACTTTATAAATATTTTTAGGGATTTCTAAGAGATTTTTGTTTGTTTCGACATCCACGATCACCCATTCACCTCCAACAAATTCAAAATTTGCTGCCTAGTTGATTAAAAACATAAGGGTTAGTTTTCTTTCTGATACTCAACAATAATCTCTGCAAGTTGTATACGCTCTGCTACTGGTAAACCATTATTAAGTGAAAGGATACAAGGCAAATTTGATACAGGTATTTCTGATTCAGTCGTTATTAGTCATTATTCTTAAAATATTTGGTAATTCATATGCACGGAACGGTGATCATCTAAAATGGCTTGCTGTGATTTCGAGGGCACCGGACACTTTGTTTAATCCACTTAGCTAAATGGGCACAACCCACATGTCTCAAAACCATTTCATAATGTAGATTTATTTCAATACGGTAAAAGTCTTGCTAATATAGGCCCGCATCTGTTTTAGTAACCTTTTTGTCAAATTGTTTGTCCGTCATTCGAAGACAGGTTTACGCCACATATCTTTGGTGAGACTTGGACAAAGTTGCGCCGTATTTAAGATAGTAAGTAACCCTCTCTCTAGGCACTAACTTTTAAACGTCTGATCACATTTTCTATGGGGGAAAATAATAGGTTTTACCGTCTACTCCAAAGAACAGTGATGCAAGTCTTCGATTAGGCATGATCCACCTCATAGACGTTTTATCCTCCCTCTATAAAACGGTTTAGTATGTATGGGGTATTTATTCAAAAACCTCACATCATTGACATTTTTATGACATCGAAACTGTACCAGGACCCGGTCGGCTTTTCAGCTTCTTAGTTTTTTGACTTGTACTTATTTAGTGGGAACTGTAAATTCGCGAGTGGAAAGTTTAATTTAGTGCGGCAGTTATTTTTCTAATGCGCCCGCACTTAATAGCGGTATTCTTCATCAATTCAAAAAATGAAAAAGGTCAGTCATAATCATTGGCACAACTCAAAGGATATAGTCATTGGCAGTGTCAAGAATAAATTTTAGAAAAAAGAAAGAAAGTATAGTGATTGACATAAATGCCAATGATTATGTAGTCAAACAAAGTAAAGTATAGTCATTGGCACAATTAAAAAAACCGACGCTTCTATTTCACAACGATAAAATAACGTTTAATATGCTTTAATGACCTAAATTGATAAAAACAGACAGAAACTTGCATATAAACTCACCTAAAAACCACATTTTTGTCTCAAAATCTAGCCACAAAACCTTAACTTTTTGTTAAATTTTAACGGATTTCTCCACACACATTTTTAAAACAGCCCTTATAGAAAAATAGTTGACGCTTTAAATAAAAATGTGTATTGTTAGTATAAGTAATTATATATCTTAGCAATATCTGTGTAGCTGTGATATAGAAAACGAAAAACATTCTTAATATTCAGATTAAAATAGCAAAGTGCCAATCATTGAAGGAGTGCCAACATTAGTACTGTTTACACGGTCAAAAATACAACAGACAATACATAAAGTAACTTTTTAAGTCCACTAAATACGAAACCTGATAAAATAATTCGTTTCAAAACATCAATTCACCTTCAAACGACCTTCGTAATTGATTATAAGTAATTCAGTCCCCTAACTGCGGTACAAATTGCCGCGCTATATCTCAAGACGACATCGGCCTATCAATAAAGGCTGGCTGCTCTCCTCTCGCCAGCACGCGGCGTAAATTGGGACGCTCGATTTACGAGCCTTGTTGCTTACAGGCCGCCCAAGATGTAGATGTAGACCACCATGTCACGGATAGATTGAGAGCCGATCCATTGCCAGTGTGCGGTTCAAATTGCTGCTACTAGTTCTGTCGTGTTTAATCGGCACGATAGTATAAGACTTTATTGTTACAATATACGAGTATATATGCATACCAGCATATCTCTGTGTGTCTTTATAGTATCTGTGTGCTGGTTGCCACCAGCACATGCCTATGACAGACCATCTCTAGCTTAGGAAAAGCTTAGGGAAAGTCCCAGAATATTTTTAAGATTTCCGTTATTTATTATAATGTGCATGTCACAAGAAATATTATACTACCCTCATTTCAATTGTATTTGTATTTAAAAAGAGTAGTTTTCTGCCGACTTCCAAAAAGGAGACGGTACTCAATTCTATTGTAGGTTTTTTTTATGTGTGTTACCTCATAACTTTTACTGGGTGAACCGATTTCGATGATTCTTTTTTTATTTGAAAGCTGGTACTTCTCGTGTGGTCCCATATGAATTTGATGAAGGTCAGACCAATAACTTATATTGAAGTCGGCTGTACATAATTTTTAATTTTAAATTATTATTCTAAATACTAAATATTAACTACTAGTGAAAACTAAACAACAAATCATTTTTATAATTATCATCTATAGATCTTAGTCTTAGACTATTTCAGTTAGATGGTGGTATAATTATCTCTTATTGAAACGATATATAAAACTTACAAAATGAAAGAGTGAAAGTGTGAGACGATTGGTCCTGCGATTGTCAGTCTGTCTAACTCGGGGATTACGCTAAAGGTTCCGCCTACGGGAGAGGTTTTTTCAAAAGAGGTAGGAGTGATACACGAGCACACTATGTTTTTTTTATTCATATATCAGCAGACGACTTAGTATCTAGGGCTTCATCACCACTTACCACTAAATAGTATTGCAGTTGAGTATTGGCTTATTATAAGTAGAAAAAAAACAGTCCACCTAATGATGGTCGTAGGCCATAGACCTCTACAGGTGTCCTGGATTAAGATAATGTTTTCATAAGGATTATATAAAATATTATTTTATAAATTGTCTTCTTTTTTAAAAGTCCTGCTGCGTTTCTTGGTGTTTGGGTTTCTTGGTTCGCTGGTTCTTTCTAGGACAGAGGTTTTTTCCGAACTAATGGTAAATGTAAAAAATGATTTTCAATAAATATTACATGTAATATATATTGAATATGAATATGACATAATGACATTATTCTATTCTATTCTATTCTTCAACCAAACTGTTGTGTTCAACAGTCGGCGGAAATAAGTAAAAGTGTGGTATTTAGCAACGCGGTCTTCTAGGCAGAACGTGATTCCTACCACCAGTTGAACGTGGTAGCATATACGTGGTAAACATTGTGATAATAACTGTGATTTTAAATTAAAGGATACATCTAGGATAAATAAGAAAAACCTTCAACTCGCAAACAAAACAATTGCATCGGGTAACAAAGTTTAATACAATATAAACATTAAAAAATTAAACGCGATAAAAACCTTAAATATTGTTTTAATCAATATAATATAATTGTTTCTGTTAAATCTAAAATTATTACAACTATAAAATATAACACATACATATAACAACAAATAAAAATAAATTTGAATTTGAGCAAAACAGGTATTTAAGGTATAAACTGTATGTTACTTTACAATTATTAAAGTGCAAAAATATACATTTGAACATACATTTAGTACTACAATTGGCGAAGGGGCATATGGTTTAAAACTAGCTCGGCTCGCCCATCAACGTCCGATAGCGCCGGGCCTCTATGAGATACCTTGTTTATAGCCAGGTTGTCACAGTGTTTTGAGTGTCCAAACAGTGATGCTGGATGCCTCTTTATACATATATTAGAAGAAAATTATTTGGAAGCTTTTAAAACAGAATTAAATTCGACGGGTCTATGACTCAGTTCAAAACCCGCGCGGAACAAGTATTTGTATGGCCTAGGTCTGGATGTTTGTTCTTGTGCAATATATGAGTGTGAACAGCCTCCACGATACAGGATAATATCCTAGTAAGTGGTACGATTTTTTTTAATAAAAAAATTTAAACAGTACATTATATGAACTCGCAACTTTCAAATAGCCAGATATAGAAATCACCTATAACCTGAGCCTTCGTGTCTGTGTCCTAACAATATAGAATGAAATAGAATACGAGTATAATAGAAGTCTGTTACTGCAATTGTCAATCCGTTTACCTAGCGCGACAACTAAGTAAGATTCTTCCTTCATCAGGAGATGCCCACGTTCAACAGTGGACTTTCCGAAATTATAAGGAAGAAAAATATAAAAGTAATAATTTTATTCAATACTACCTGTTCCCCTCGACTTCACACACATTAAATTTATTGCGACTGGATTTCATGAGTTTTATTTTTTTGCCCCTAATTCTTTTTCTAAAATAAAAGTAGCCTGAGTTACTCCTTATAACAACAGCTATCTGCCAATGAAAGCCCCGTGAAACTCGGTTAAACCGTTTTGGAAAGTAGCCGGAACAAATAGACAAACAAAATTGAAAAGTTGTTATTTTTACATTACTTACAAACAGCAACTTCAATTTTATTTATTTGTATACCTTATTTAAAAAATATGTGTGACACACTGCGGTTTAAGCTACGCTATTCAACAAGAGTGGAAGCATACAAAGTCACTATCTGCGCGACTTTGGCCTAATTAAAGGCAGTGACTGTGAATTCTTGTGAAGACTTGTGAAATTGATGTAGTGAATTCAAAAATCTCTAAGAAGAATATTTGCTAAATTCAGTCAAAATGCGGATATATAGGAGGGTAAAGCATTATTCTTTCTTCTCTGTTTTTAATTACATTTTGATTGTTCTCGCAAAATGAGCCTCAAGTTCACAATTTATATATAATACAAGATACCAAATACATTTGATCAAATTCTCTCTGTCATTGCTAAAGGCTGCTACACCGCTCGTAGCATTACTGAAATGATAGCTACGTCGTAGCGAATGCTCTGTGCTTTTTATCAGTCAATCGTAGACAAAGTGTGTAAACCACGATTTATTTTAACAGTTTTTATTTATCGTCAAATGATTTTATGTTTCATAATTCAAAAAAATTCAGTTCTAAACTTGTCAACATTTGTTAGGTCACCAAGAGTGGATCTACGAGTAGTGTTTATTGTCCAAATCTTTGCTTCTATTTAGAATTAAGGATAGCTTACGAACCTTATGAAATAAAAGTGGTGTAGTCGTTCCTTCTTTATTATTGATTAAAGTATATTTATGTACAAAACTTTGAAATATATACAATACTAGGTGTTCCCCGCGACTTCATCCCTGTTGAATTTATTACGATTGGATTTCATGGGTTTTAATCATTTTGCGCGGAACCCAAAATCTTTTTCTAAAATAAAAGTAGCTTAAGTTACTCTATCTATATGTATCTGCAAGAAAAAGCCTCGTTAAACTCAGTCCAGCCGTTTCGGAGATTAGCTAGGACAAACAGACATACAGACAAAAATTTAAAAAAATATTTTTTGTTATAAGTTCCGTATAGACCTTCATATTAATTTAATAAAAGTTGTTATTGCTACATTACAAGCAGACGATTCAATTTTATTTAATTGTATAGATTATAATACTATAATTAAAATTCTAAAACTAAAATGACAAAGTCCATTCACTTATATTATAATGGGAACATGTTATGTAGTGGCGGAGTAAAAGAATCCAGCACCACAGTTCGTACGTTGCTGTAATATAATATGAAACGTGACGGGGAACAGTGGCAAAGATACAAGAATACACACAGTAAAGCATCTACGACTACTCTGGTGGGCCGTATGCTTGTTTGCTTTATCTATAAAAAAAAACAAGCTTAAAAATTACTATATAAAATCTTATTAAAACACCAGTAGGTAGCCTAATCCGAACGCAGCGCCGCGCTATACATCCGCAGATAAGGCCTTTTGTATCTGAAAATAAATAAAATAGCTTAAATATGTCCGGTTCGGGACACAAATTGTTCTCATGTGTGTTACACACTACGGGCGCCATTGCGGAGGGATCATACAATGCTAGATAATTCCGCTACAGATATTCGTATTATGAAAATGAATACACTGGCCGTGTTCCTGCGAATACTGAACAGGGTGTGCACGTGTAACGTGCCATCGTAAGTAATGACTTACAAAAAATGACTTCAAAGAGTAGAAAATTTACAATGCGACTGTATGTTTTTTTTATTGTTTTGTGTGAGTGAAAAAATAGTTCTTTGAAGTCTATATATACACATCAGGCAAATAAATTATTAAGGCATCGATTGAAGTTATATATTTTTAATGAAAACTACAACTAAGTATAAAAGTTCCGTGTGAAAACAAATTTTAATTCCATAAGTGAAAACTTTTGAAATAATAGCAGGAAGGGAATATTGAAATTAATTCAAATTTATAACATAAAAATAATATCTTAAAGTACTGGACTACGTGCGTTTAATAACGGCTTTTAATAATAATAATATATTTAAATAATAATAACTTTTAATAATTGACGGCTCCGTGGTGGAGTGGCTTAGCAATGAGTTGCTGCGCTGGGGGACGCGGGTTCGAATCCCGCACGGAACAAGTATTTTTATGGCCTACAAATAATTGTTCCGGGTCTGGATTTTTGTCCTTGTACAATTTGGGTTTGTAAACTGCCTCTACGATACAGAAGAAAGTCCTAGTGTGGGGGTAACGTTTTATAAATAACTAACAATTTCATCTATTAGCAATTCTCAAAATTAAAAAAAATCATGTTATATAAATTTCACGTTAACTTTTTTTAATCCAAGAAATGGGAATGACGTTACTTAGATGATTTTTTTTCTCTTAATATAACCGTAACTAATATGGCGATGCTGATATATAATATAAGCTGTGATAACTCAGAGGTTAAGCGTACGCTATAAATTTAAAATTACGCTAGCCTGGGTTCGATCCCCTCGGCACCAATGAAATCGTAAATTGCAATTTTAAGTGCTTATTGCATGCTGCAGCTATATTAGTAGTATAGTAGTACCACGAATGGTTCGGCTCGACCGGGGAATGACCACGCTCTCACAGAATACCAGCGTTAAATAGCAGCTTAACACTGCCGTGTTTCGTATGGTGAGTGTAGGGAACCGGAGACCCTTTTTACTGGAAAAGAGTCATTCCATCTTAGTCCTTACGGGTGACAACGCATCTTCATTTTGATTGCCAAGCGAGGATAGATGTAGATGTCTATGGGTCACAGCAACCACTTACCATCAGGTGGACTGTGTGCTCGTTTGTCACCCTTACCCTATAAAAAAATGTGCTTGGCGGTGAATGAAAATATCGTTAGGAAACCGGTATGTCTGAGATATAAATATTTTATAGATGTGATATCAGCCAAAATGCACTAGAGGAACACGACAGATTAATTGCTTCATAACCCTCTCAGAAATTAGGGGTCGCCTGTGCTCAGCAGTAGGGCACATAAAGACTGTATCTAACGTTACCAACGAATCAGTCTGTCTTGTTACAAACAAAATAAGAATCAATGAAACTGAAATACCGTGTACCTTGTGGTGGGCTTAGAATATCCTTTACCCCATATCATCCCGTGGGTGTCGTAAGAGGCGATAGAGGGATACAAATTAGGGGATAGGCAGTCAGAGGTCTTCCTAATAACGAATAAAAATAAAAAAAATCGGTTGCCACCTATGCAAAATCCGGTCGAAAGCTATGGCAAAGAGGCCTATATTCAGCCGTTGACTATAACCCTGTGATCACCGCTGGGACGTATGAAGGCTGTAACTGCTATTTTCTACATTCATTTCGGTTGACTTACAGTGTAAAAATATTCACTACTCGGGATTTGAATCCGGGACTTCGTGATTATCATTTCAGCAGTCGCGTCTACGACTACCAGACCAACGGGGCAGTCCATCTTGATACAAACATAATTTAACACGTTCACTGTCCGGTTTTCAGACACAATAGTAAGAAAATAGCAATGTCCTATATGTAGTGCACGGGACAGCGAAAGGTTTAAAATTAAAAATTTTGTACAGCCGACTTCAGTATAAGTTATAAAGATATATATAGTATAATAACTCATAAACTATTGGTCTGACCTTGATCAAATTCATACGGAACCATACGAGAAGTACCAGTTTTCAAATCATTTTCATTTTCAAAGAATCATCGAAATCGGTTCTCCCAGTAAAAAGTTATGAGGTAACAAATTAAAATAAACAAATAAAAAAATTGTACGTGGTAGAGCCATGCTGCAGCTATATTAGTAGTAAGTATAGTTGTAGCACGAATGGGTCGGCTCGACCGGGAAAGGACCACGCTCTCGCAGAATACCAGCATGAAATAGCAACTTGACACTGCTGTGTTTCGTATGGTGAGTGTAGAGGACCGGAGACCCTTTTTACTACAAAAGAGGCATTCCAACTTAGTCCTCACGGGTGACAACTCATCTCCATTTTGATTCGTAATCAATGATAAATGTAGATGTCTATGGGCCACAGCAACCACTTACCATCAGGTGGACTGTGTGCTCCTTTGTCACCCCATCCTATAAAAAAAACATTCAGTCGAATTGAGTACCGTCTCCTTTTTGGAAGTCGGCAGAATGAATGAAAATGAAACTGAAATTTATAATTTTATTATTATAATTACTAAAGCAATATATATTTAAGTCTGCAATCTGAATAGCGAAAAGTCTTAAAAAAGTATTTGTTAAACAACAATCCATTCACAAACTAAACTCGCTTAAACTCAAAAACGCTCGACGAGAAAAAGATTGCACCGTAGCCTTTTAACACCGGAAACCCCTACATCAGAGGCAGCCAGTCTCCGAGGGTAGCTCTTTCCATTCCGGGACCCATAACATAAACATGACGGTACACTATTAAAACTTGGACTCGTTCTGTGAGCCGAAATATTATTCCACTACCTTCCCATCTCCGTATCGGGTACAGGGCTGCCAACACATTTGCATTTTTATTTTATCTTATTACACGTTGCGTATGTTAGTTTCATTCCGTTTTTAAAAGTTGGCGAAATTGGGTTTTGGAATGCCGTTATTTTGTTATCTAGGTGACGTTAGCGAGCTGACTTTGTTTATTTTGCTGGGTACAAAGTTGGTTCGATCAGGAAACGTATAATTTTATTAATACGGACTTGTTTTCGACGTTTGAATATTATCTATAATACAATGAAAAATTCTACAGAAGAACTGAACGAATTACAATATGTGAAAACTTTGAAATGCCGGCCGTCCACGGCTTTTTCTACCACCAGGGCGGCGCCACTTAGAAATGAGGTGAAATATTTAACAGATTTCACATCAGGGGAAATTAATTTACTGGAAAATTGTGGAGATTCCTGTTTATTTCTGATCCATTAGATTAGAAATAGATAAACCCATAGAATTATCATGAGATAAACCATACTGCGGATATCCGTAAAAGTAGGAGAATAAAAAAAAATTAAAAATATTAAAAAAACTAAATATAAGTTGTTCATTTTCTAGTATGTAGTATACACACATTAGAAAATGAACAACTTATCAATGATAATGGAACTGTATCACCAGCTGTGTAACAAGTTCACCTTAGCCCCAATTATTCATATCTAGTGAGCGTAAAATTATTGCCAAGCGATTGAAACAAATGCCAATTGAAAAAGTAAGTTTTACCAATAAAAATTGACTTATTCTAGTTTAGATCTAGACATTTTGTTATTAATGCATGCATGTTGTCACTTAATATGACACGTACGGCAAAACTGACTGTATCTGATTCTCGAATATTATGTCAAAAGAATCTTAAAATTCGTATGTAACTATACTAGATTAGTGATCTGAAACGCCTTCGTACGGGTGATTTCTGCATCTCGATAACAGCGCCACCTCCCGGCTTCAATGGTGAATCTAAACCATTCTCGAATCAATCACACACACAAAATTTCGTATAACCAGATTCCTCACTTCAGTATTGTATCAGCGTTTCACATTCCAACCCTAACCCTTACAATGGGAGAAATTAATTTTCAGCTGTGTATATAGTCCATATTTGCCACGCATGGCAAGCAGGTTGGCAACCACAGTTTTTTTTTGTCGTTATTAGGAAGACGCTGCTGCCCATCTCCTGATTTGTTTCCCTCTGCCGCCTCTTACGACACCCACGGGATGATATGGGGTAGTGAATATTCTTACACCGTCACTACACGACACATTAGGTTTACCAGCATGAAATAGCATTACGCTGCTGCGTCATATGGTAAGTGACAAGAACCGGAGACCTTTTTAACCAGTAAAGCACCCCATCTTAGTATGTGGTAGGGAAGTCGGGTGACAACGCATCTGAGTTATCATTATTAAGCTATAGGCCCTTAGACACCACAGCGTCTAATCACCATCAGGTCGACTGTGAGATCGTTTATCATTACTACTTCTACAATAAAATGTTCTTAAAGTAATTATTTAACTGTTAACTTTCTGTGTTCAGATGTGTATGTATAGAATATTCCATTTTAAGTGTATTACACTTTAAACACTGATTTAAAAAGTATAATTATGTTTTAGAGAAACATATTGTTTTACATAACAAGGAGGTTGCTTCGAATGGTCAACTATCTGCGTCTTTCTCTTACCACGATCTTATCTTCCTCTCCTATAAAATTCAACGTCCTAGGCGCAAATCGAAATTCTTACTCCTAAGAAGCTTTAAATCAATTAACCTGGAGCGTTTGAGAGATGATGTGAATAAAATTGACTGGTCCCCTGTTCTAAATTCCGAAGATATTAATGATAAAGTTTATGCTTTTAATCACCTCATTTTAAAACTTTTCGATAGACATGCACCACTTAAGCGAGTCAGAATTAAACACTTTCCAGCCCCCTGGCTTTCAGAGTCTATAAAAGCAGTAATGTCCAAAAGAGATAAAGCTAAGAGGCGTTATAAGAAGCACCCTACTAATGAAAATTTATTCACATATAAAAAACTACGTAATCGCTGTAGTAAGATGTGTCGTGATGCTAAAAGGAGACATATTTATGATGAGGTTGAAAATTCTCATTCCGCTCAGATGTGGAAATTTCTTAGAACTCTGGGCATAGGCAAATCACATAATGATTCTAATATCTCGTTTGATTTGACTGCACTCAACCGGCACTTTTCTGAGCCTCCGATTTCTATTGATGACTCTATTAAGTCTACTACACTTAATCTTCTCTCCAATATTCCTAAGCCGCTGTGTTCTCCTTTTAATTTCAGTAAAGTTACTGATGGTGACATAAAAAATGCCTTTTATCTATTTCCACTAAAGCTATTGGCTATGACAATCTTTGTATGCAAATGATTAAACCTATCACTAATGAACTTGTCCCTATTATCACTCACATTATCTCTTCTTCGCTTGAGACGAGCTCCTTTCCGACTTGCTGGAAAAAGGCATTCGTCATTCCCCTTCCAAAAACTTCTAATCCTACATCTTTATCCCAATTCCGACCTATTTCTATTCTTCCGATCTTATCTAAAGTACTAGAAAATATAGTTCAGAGGCAACTGTCTCATTTCCTAACTGTTCACAGCTTGCTGAGTCCTTTCCAATCTGGTTTTCGTCCAGGCCATAGCACAGTCAGCGCTCTGATTAAAGTGTCTGATGATATTCGCTGGGCCATGGACAAAAGACTTCTCACTGTTCTAACATTATTGGATTTCAGCAGTGCATTTAATTCCGTTGATTATGACATACTTCTTGGTATTCTTTCGTCCTTAAACATTTCACCATCAGTAATCTCTTGGTTTAATTCTTACCTTAGGGATCGCTCGCAGTGTGTTCGTCATGAGGAGGATTTCTCCGAGTGGTGTGATCTCACGACGGGTGTTCCTCAGGGTGGTGTTCTTTCCCCACTTCTCTTCTCTATTTTTATCAATGCTCTCACTGCTGTTCTCTCCTCTCATTATCATCTCTATGCTGACGACTTGCAATTATACCGTCATTTCAAAGTCCAAGATATAGATGAGGCTATTAATAACCTGAATGCTGACTTAAGTAGCATAAGCAGTTGGGCAAAATCGTTTGGTCTTCTTGTTAACCCTGCTAAATCCCAAGTAATGATTATCGGCAGCTCATATATGCTTAATTTATTAGATTGTTCGAAGATCCCTGCAGTAACGTATGGTCATACTCAAATTCCATATACAGAGACTGCTAAGAACTTAGGTGTTATTTTTGATAATAATTTGTCTTGGGTTGGTCACATTAATATGATTAGCAGAAAGGTAAACTACTCTTTCCAATCTCTCAAGCGCCTCCAGATGTTTTTACCGTTAAAAACTAAGACAACCTTAGCTCAATCACTTCTTCTTCCTCTCATTGACTACGCTGATGTTAGTTTTTTCGATGCTTCAGAGGAGCTGTTGAACAAACTGGAACGTGTTCAAAATTTGTGTATACGTTTTATTTTCGGTCTTCGTAAGTTTGATCATGTTTCAGACTACAGGGCTCAATTAAAATGGCTTTCTATCCGTAGACGTCGAGACTTACATGTGTTATCATTTCTTTACTTTTTACTCTTTAATCCTCTTGCACCTCCATATCTCCGCAAGCGTTTTGAGTATCTTGTACCTCGTGAAACTCAGTGCCGGACCACTAAACGGCTGCTTCTCAAAACTCCTTCTCATTTCACAAGCCGATATGGTGGTTCCTTTACTATAAGGGCGGTCAAGCTATGGAAATCACTTCCACATGACATACGTGCTAGCTCTTCTCTTGATATATTTCGGAGCAGAGTAAAGAAATATTATCTGTCAACTTAGAATTACAAATATTTACACATTTTATGTATTTATATCTATGATTGTATATATATATATATATATATATATATGTATGAGTATATATGTATGTATGTATGTATATGTGTGTATGTGTATATATGTATATATTTATTGTATTTATTAATATATATGTATGTAAATCAATAGAAATAAGAAAATCAATTATACTTATATTTTATACACTTATATGTTAATTGTTAATTGTAACTTATAGCCAATTTTCTTTCTATTAAGTAATGTTATGTTAATTATTAAGTACGCACGCTGCTACCTACTTACTTTATATATAAAACTATTTCTCTTTCCCAATAGGTTTGCTTGAAGAGAACTCTTATTAGGGTTAAGCTCGCCTTTGTACATTTTATTTAAATATTTAATAATTGTTACCAACCTATAGTGTGTACAATAAAGAATAAAGAAAGAAAGGAGGAGACTGATGAAATGAGTCAGATTGACAGATACTTTAAAAGTGTGTATTGTACCACTCTTAAAGTCATCATCATCATCATTATTACAGCCCTTCACAAGTCCACTGCTGAACATAGGCTTCCCCCAAGGAATGCCACAAAGCACGGTCCTGAGCCACCTGCATCCATCGACTTCCTGCATGTCTTACCAGGTCATCACTCCATCTTGTGGGGGGACGCCCTACACTTCGCCTACCGGTACGAGGCTGCCACTCGAGAACCTTTCTTGCCCATCGGTTGTCGGTTCTTCGAGCTATATGGCCGGCCCACTGCCACTTCAGCTTACTAATCCGTTGGGCTATGTCGGTTACTCTTGTTCTACTGCGGATATCCTTATTCCTAAGTTTATCACGCAGAGAAACTCCGAGCATAGCCCTCTCCATAGCTCGCTGAGCGACCTTGAGCTTCCTCATACGGCCAGCAGTGAAGGACCACGTCTCAGTTCCGTAAGTCATCACTGGCAACACGCACTGGTTGTACAATTTTGTTTGAAGGTTTTGAGGTATTTCTGACGAGAAGATGTGTCGTAGCTTCCCGAACGCTGCCCAGCCAAGTTGAATCCGTCGATTGACCTCTCGGTCGAAGTTGGACTTACCTAGTCGGACTATTTGTCCCAGGTAAACATACTCGTCAACAACTTTGAGCTTAGTGCTCCCAACAACTACCGGCATAGGTGTGACATGGACATTAAACATAATCTTTGTTTTGTCCATGTTCATCTTAAGACCTATCCGTTGGGAGACACTATTGAGGTCATTGAGCATAGTGCTTAGCTCCTCCAGCGATTCTGCCATGAGGACTATATCGTCGGCAAATCGAAGGTGAGTGATGTACTCGCCATTGATGTTAATTCCGTATCCTTTCCAGTCCAGAAGCTTGAAAACGTCTTCCAATTCAGCGGTGAAGAGTTTCGGGGATATAACGTCACCCTGTCTTACACCTCTCTGCAATTGGATAGGTTTCGTACTCTGGTTCTGTACTCGGATAGCCATCGTAGCTCTACTGTACAAACACTTCAGCACTTCGATATACCGACAGTCAACTTGGCACCGCTGAAGGGACTGCAGCACCGCCCAAATTTCGACGGAATCAAAGGCTTTCTCATAGTCCACATACGCCAGACATAGTGGCAAATTGTACTCTTCGGACTTCTGTACAATTTGCCGTAGGGTATGCATGTGGTCTATGGTGCTAAAGCCCTTTCGGAAACCGGCTTGTTCGGGAGGCTGAAAGTCGTCAAGTCTGCGCGCGAGACGATTCGTAATGACTCTCGAAAACAGCACGTAGACGCGGCTCAGAAGGGAAATCGGTCTGTAGTTCTTCAAGAGAGCGTTGTCACCTTTCTTGAAGAACAAGACCACCGCACTTCTGCTCCACGCCTCCGGTGTAATGCCACCATGGAGGACGGAATTAAAGAGCTTCTGAAGGACTTCAAGTACCGGTCTTCCACCCGCTTTCAGAAGCTCCGCTGTAATTCCATCCTCGCCTGGGTCCTTGCCGTTTTTAAGGTGCTGGAGAGCCATTCTAATCTCGCTCAGACTGACGTCCGGGATATCTTCGGAATAGTGTCGAATAAGACTCGCTCTTGGATCGTTACTCACACTTGCGTGTGGCTCCAACGGTGACGTGTACAGCTGCCCATAGAACCTCTCAATCTCACTCAAAATCTCAGGTGCTCCGGAAACGATGCTGCCACATTCGGTCTTCAGCTTTGACAGTTGGCTCTTTCTGGCAGACAGATCTCTGGCAAAGACTTTGGAGCCTTGGTTCCGCTCGATCGCTTCTTCAATACAAGCTGTATTGAAGTTGCGTAAGTCTCGCCGCATGAATTTGGAGATCTGTCTGTTCAGTTGCCTGTATGCTGTCAAATCTGTTGAAGAATGTAGCCTCATCTCACGTCTAACAGCCATGAGATTAAGAGTGTGATCGGAGAGTTTTTGTGTTCTTCCGCGGTGGGTCTTGCAGAACTTAGCTCCGACCGCATGGACAGTTTCCACGAGCTTGTCATTCATATCGTCCACTTCATTGCAGTCTTCTAGGCACTGAAAACGGTTTTGTAAATCGAGCTGAAAGGTTTCGGGACTTTGGATCAGAGCACGAGGGGGACGGAGCGTTGACTTCATCAGACGAGACCTCTCCAACTTAACATTTAGGTTCAGTGTGCCTCTAACCATTCGGTGATCGCTGCCGGTTTTCACCCTCGCGATCACTGAGACATCACTGAACAGTTGTCGTCTGGTCGTCATAATGAAGTCAATCTCATTTTTTGTCGAACCGTCGGGGCTCGACCAGGTCCACTTCCTGTGGGGCCGCTTCTTGAAGAAAGAGTTCATCATAAAGAGTCCCTCTTTCTCCATGAAGTCGGCCAGCTGCTGGCCCCTTGGGTTCCGTTGCCCTATTCCAAATTTCCCTACTTTCAGCTCACCGTTCTCTCTTGTGCCTAGTTTTGCATTGAAGTCTCCCATTAACACCGTATATTGGGTTTTGGAGGGATGCATGGCTCTAGAGATATCCTCATACATTTCCTCCACCTCCTCATCGGGGTGTGCCGAGGTTGGTGCGGAAACCTGTATGACCTTCAGCGAATACCGTTTGGTGATTGTGAGTATAAGGTACGCAACCCTCGTCGACACACTCCCGATCTTTACAACGTTGTTAACGAGAGACTTGTGGACGATAAATCCGACACCTCCTTGGGACAGATGGTCGCCCTCCCGGTGATAGAACAAGTTGCCGGATTCGAGGATTACCGTGTCCTCCCCCTCTCTTCGGACTTCGGATAATCTTATAATATGCCAGCGCAACTTGTCTATCTCTTCTTCCAGCTCCACGATTTTCTCGTCAGTCCTCAGGGTGCGTGCGTTGTACGTTGCCAGGTCGAGTCGTCTAAGGTGGCAACCGAACCTCCACCGGAGATTCTTAGCACCCCCTGCCCCGCCGTTACCATGGTCGCCACCGTAGCCAGGAATAGCGGGGCCGCCGGAGACTGGGAACCGTTTATTATTGTCATTGCTCATGGGGGGTATATTGCCATAGTTGCCACGCTTGGCGAGCGGGTTGGCAACCGCAGTTTTTTTATTGTATTTATGCCGTTACCAGGAAGATGCTGCTGCCCATCTCCTGCCTGTTTCCCTTTGTCGCCTTTTACGACACCCACGGGAGGATATGGGGTAGTGGATATTCTTGACCGCCACTACACGGCAAAATCTCTTAAAGTACAGCCTATTTAATAAGAATTATTTAAGCGTTTTGGAAAAATCGGTGAACATGCATTAAGTTACACAAAATCAAAATTTAAAATACCCTCGATAGAAAAAGCTGATAACCTTGAACCAGTTGAACCGATTTTGATGAAAATCTGCTTTTAAATTTAAAAAAACCGCACCCAAATCGGTTCATCCGTTTAAGACCTACGATGCCACAGACAGACATACACGCATAGCCGTCAAACTTACAACACCCCTCTTTTTGCGTCGGGGAGTATAGAACCTCCTCCTTTTTAAAGGTGGTTATATTTTTTATGAATAACTTTAAAACCAAATTTCAAACGATAGCAAGCAACTGAGTTAACAGTGACTATAGACGCAATGTGAGTTGAAATGAAAAATTTAAATCATAACAAATTGAGATTTTATCAAGATAAAAAATATGGAACATCACAGCCAGCCCTATCACGCGGGATAGAGTCCGGCGTAGTCCAGCGACTGTCTCATAAACATGCCCCAGTATCAGCGAGTAATCTGCGGGATTTGTCGATCAGGCCCGCTATCCACTGGCCAGATTTGTACGGGGGCTTTGCCGCCGATAGGGCACATACGTTTTGCTTTTCTTGCTCGCTATTTATGGGTCTGTGCGGCCAGGTGGAGCGAATGGGCTACAGGCGAATTTGTTTATTGTGTTACGTATGATTGAGGGCTTTGCTAGTTGGCTCCCGTGGACTTTACGAACGCCGCAATGTTAACTAGTTTGTCGTGGTGTTCGATGTTATTACAAAAGTTTTTTACTTGTTGTTTTCATTTATTTATTTATTGTCTTTTTTGCGTTGCCTTTAAAAAGGATACAAAGGGCGGACTTAAGGCATAGTATGCTTTTAGACATTTTCGACCCGTCACCTCAACCATATTGTTTTTTTTTCTTATTTTATGGGACAGTTATCTTTTATAAATTAATTGAATTATTTTTCAATATAATATATATTAAACATGTAAAATGAACAAAATGCCTTAAAATTATCAGAAGAATATAATAATACCAAGTTTTAAGTGAACTCGACAACAAAGTTTTTTAACCTCTATCCATTATTTGCGCGCAATAGTAGCTCAGGGGTAGATAAGCACCTTCCGTAACTTTCAAAGTACGCGTACAACCAAGTTTCGATTCCCGATGGTACCCACCGTGAACTGCAGTTTTAAGTGCTGATTAATCTCGTGTATTGCATCGAACATCACGAGGCGGCCTAAATGTAAGAAAGAAAGAAATAAATAAAGAACATATTTATTCATTGCTGCAACTTGCTTTTACATAAATTAAAATTAAAAAATTTTACCGAGTTCAATATAAATTATCAAGAATAACTCAAAAAGTATTGGTCTGACCTTGATGAAATTTCTCTCAGATTACATAAGATCACCAGCTTTCAAATGATAAAAGATTCATCGATATCGATTCACCCAGGAAAGAGTATTGATCGAATTGAGTACCTCCATCTTTTTGAAGTCGGTAGAAAATATTGTTTTATAAACAAAAAAATCATCATCATCATCATCATTACAGCCTTTCATAAGTCCACTGCTGAACATAGGCCTCCCCAAAGGAATGCCACAAAGCACGGTCTTGAGCCACCTGCATCCATCGACTTCCTGCATGTCTTACCAGGTCGTCACTCCATCTAGCGGGGTGTCGCCCTACACTTCGCCTACCGGTACGAGGCTGCCACTCGAGAACCTTTTTTCCCCATCGGTATTGTCGGTTCTTCGAGCTATATGGCCGGTCCACTGCCACTTCAGCTTACTAATCCGTTGGGCTATGTCGGTTACTCTGGTTCTACTGCGGATATCCTCATTTCTAAGTTTATCACACAGAGAAATCCCGAGCATAGCCCTTTCCATAGCTCGCTGAGCGACCTTGAGCTTCCTCATACGGCCATCAGTGAACGACCACGTCTCAGATCCGTAAGTCATCACTGGCAACACGCACTGGTGGTTCAATTTCGTTTTGAGGTTTTGAGGTACGTCTAACGAGAAGATGTGTCGTAGTTTCCCGAATGCTGCCCAGCCGAGTTGAATCCGTCGATTGACCTCTCGGTCGAAGTTGGACTTACCTAGTCGGACTATTTGTCCCAGGTAAACATACTCGTCAACAACTTCGAGCTCAGTGCTCCTAACAGCTACCGGCATAGTTGTGACATGGACGTTAAACATGATTTTTGTTTTGTCCATGTTCAACTTAAAACCTATCCGTTGGGAGACACTATTAAGGTCATTGAGCATAGTGGTTAGGTCCTTCAGCGGTTCTGCCATAAGGACTATATCGTCGGCAAATCGAAGGTGAGTGATGTACTCGCCATTGATGTTAATACCGCATCCTTTCCAGTCCAGAAGCTTGAAAACGTCTTCCAATTCAGCGGTGAAGAGTTTCGGTGATCTCTCTCTTCAGTTGGATAGGTTTCGTACTCTGATTCTGTACTCGGATAGCCATCGTAGCTCTACTGTACAAACACTTCAGCACTTCGATATACCGACAGTCAACTCGGCACCGCTGAAGGGACTGCAGCACCGCCCAAATTTCCATGGAATCAAAGGCTTTCTCATAGTCCACATACGCAAGGCAAAGAGGCAGATTATATTCCTCTGTCTTCTGTACAATTTGCCGAAGGGTGTGTATGTGATCTATTGTCCTATAGCTCTTTCAGAAACCGGCTTGTTCGGGAGGCTGGAAGTCGTCAAGTCTACGTGCGAGACGATTCGTAATGACTCTCAAACAGCACGTAGACGCGACTCAGAAGGGAAATCGGTCTGTAGTTCTTCAAGAGAGCATTGTCACCTTTCTTGAAGAACAAGACCACCGCACTTCTGCTCCACGCCTCGAGTGTAATGCCACCATGGCGGACGGAATAAAGAGCCTCTGAAGGACTTCCAGTACCGGTTTTCCACCTGCTTTCAGAAGCTCCGCTGTAATTCCATCCTCGCCTGGAGCCTTGCCGTTTTTAAGGTGCTGGAGAGCCATTCTAATCTCACTCAGACTGACGTCTGGGATATCATCGAAAACAAAAAAATACGTAACAATAAATTTAAAAAAAGGATTGCATGAACAAAAAAGCCACTCAGCATAATGCTACAGTGGACTCGCGAACAACCGTTGGACACAATTTAGTATCTATTTTATGACCTAAAAGTAAAAAGTAAAGTTGCAGCCTATTTACGGCCCACTGTTAGGCACAGGTCTCCTCTCATTGCTAAGAGGGGTTTAGGGCAAGGAAATGTCCGCCGCGCTGCCCCAATGCGTGTTGGCAAACTTCACATGTCTTCGCAATTTTTTTTTTATTTCTCAGACATGCAGGTTTCCTCACGATGTGTTCTTCCACAGCTGAGCACGTGATAAATTAGCACTTAAAATTGTATTTAACAACTTCATTGGTGCCGGCGGGGATCGAACCCGGGTTGCTCGAGTACTGTGAAGCCTTACAGCGAGCGGTAACCACCTGAGCTACCACGGCTCTGTGACCTATTTTTACTATATACTATGACATATACTTTTTCTTATGATAACATGTCTGAAAAACAAACACGCACTAAAGCAGCGCGCCGAACTTACCGCTTGTTATATGGATGGCCCCTTACTTTTGTAAGGGGGCATCCATACAATGACGCACGTGGTGTCAGCCGAAATAGCACTTTACCGGAAACCCAAGCATTGCACACCATTTCGTTTCCAACATTGAACAAGTGTAGACATAATTAGAATTAGTTATTTTAATTGTAATATTTGAATTTCAATTTAATTTATAAAGGTTTTTTAAGTCCTCCGACAGCCGTATCCATAATTCACTCCATAACCCTTTTAGAAATAAGAGTAGGCCTTTGCCAAACATAGGAGGTGCCTATAACTATATTTAGCTTATATAAGCTGAATTTGGACTTTTTACTTTATTTCATTAATCATTAATTATCACAGTCTATCAAAAGTCCACTACTGAATATAGGCCGCCCTCATAGTTAGCCTCGTAGGGAGATTTTCTTATAGAATAATAGTGACAAACGAGCACACGGTCCGCGTGATGTGGGTAGATGCTGTACCCTATAAATACCTAAATCCATCCTTCATGAAGAATCAAAATTTAGATGCATTTTCACACTTGATTATCAATAAAAGGTTTCCGGTTCTTTACTCTCACCAGGCAGAAGGTTTTGCAACCGCAGTTTTTTATTATTTTCAGTTGTTATTCTACTGCCATCTCTTATTTCAGTTTTCCCTCTGTCGCCTCTCACAGTACACACAGGATGATATATAGGGTAGTGGATTTCCTTACGCCGCCACTATACGGCAATTAAATTTAGACTTTTTATTTGTACTCTGTCATGTAACTACTCTGTGTATTTCTAAAACACATCTATATAAATTTAGGAAGATATACTCAAGCATCTAGCGGACGTATCAGTCATGCGTTCAGACTCGTCCGCCTTATTTATGACTCGACGCCTCGTCAAAAGTGAGCGAATTGATTCGACGCCGTCAGCCGGAATCCTGTACGCCCTGTTGAACATGTGAATGAGGGCATCGCAAACGGGTCGACTTTTAGACGCGTTCATACGTCTTACTTATTTATACTCTACATACACGTGGAGAACTACACTGCTGCCAAATTATAGTTGGAGTACGAATACGTTGGAGAAATAGATCGATTCAAGTGGGGAAAAACCACGCTCGAATAAAATTCTATACGGAGGAAATACTATACGGGGACTATAATAGTTTTAATACAATACGGGTGACAAGTGAGCTCACAGTCAGACAGCTAGTAAGTGGTCGCTACGGCCCGTAGACATCTACATCTATCGTCAATTAAGAATCAAAATGTAGACCAGCCCCGCAAAAACAGCATCTGTTCACTAGTAAGACACGTGGCAGCCATTGCCCTCCACGATCATATTAAAGGGAAGTGGACGATTCGTCACATGAAGCTACGGCTACGGAGAGCAAACTAGTTTTACTCAACTCAATCCGCCTGGTAAATATGACGATTAAGTCAAATCCTCCCTACACCCGGAGAGTTCCTTGTGCAGCAGAGAACTGTAACGACTGTTTATTATGATGATATGGACTATGACGGTGATAAATCCATGCCGAATATTCCAGAAGTAAAATACCCAGAACAGTAAACAGCATTAAAAGCGCAAGACTTCTTGTAATGAGATCTCGGATTGGCTAATAGGTAAACCTAAACCGTTTGGTGAGGTATTCATAACAAATCCCTACACCGGGAGATTTTTTCATTCCATAAAAAATAAATAATTTTGTGTGTTTGAAGTTATTGCTATTAAATTATATAAGGCACCCCGAATATAGAGATAATGTATGTTAAAAGTAAATAGATTCAATATAATGTCGAACGAAAATTCAGGGTTCGATTCCCCGGTTGAGAGTTAATTCTATGAAAGTTATTTATAGATTAATTTAGAGTCATGTGTTACATAGTAATACGAATATAAGTCTAATATTAAATTAGATACTTATTTTAGATGAAAATATATTTTGCCCTAGTGATATTTTGATTTGGCTCAGCCGGGGTAAGAATGGCCATAGCAAAGCGTGACAGAGAATTCTATGCCTTTAAGATGGAGCGCACACATGAAAATTGGAAGGCATATAAAATTGCGAGAAATCGATGCAATCAAATGGTGAGAGCTGCTAAACGCCGTTATATCCATGAACAAGTACTTTATTCACCTTCAGCTGATAATGGAAGTTTCTTAATACTCTTGGATTTGGAAAAACATACCTTGCCCCTAATAGCGTCTTTTTTTCTCGAGATGATTACAACAGTCATTTTTTGTCTGTTCAAACTATTTCTAATAGTGCTAGAGCAAATGTTATCCATATCTTCCATGCCTCCTTATTTTCATGACTTTTTCACGTTTTGTCCTGTTAATGAACACGAGATACGCAAAACACTCCTGTCTATCAAATCTAAAGCTGTTAGTTGTGATAATGTGAGTAGAACAATGGTTATATACGTAATTGATTCTGTTTTGTCGGTTTTAACTCATATCATTAACTTTTCATTGAAGTATGGTGCTTTCCCACACTGGCGTAAAGCCTTTGTCATTCCTCTTCCAAAATTCACCGTGTGCAGCCTTATTTCTCATTTCACACCAATTTCTATCCTGCCATTTTTCTCTAACAATTCTTATTTTAATATATTTTTCTAACGCTTTTAATACTGCCGACCACTGTATCTTGCTAGATCTACTCTCTCACTTGAATATCTCGCCTTCAGCCCAGGATTGGTTCTCATTATATCTTCGAGGCCGCCAACAGGCCGTGCGTTCTGACCATAATGTCTCTCATTGGAGTCATGTATTAACCGGTGTCCCTCAAGGCGGTATTCTTTCACCTCTTCTTTTTTCAATTTTTATCAATCTTATCACAATAAACCTCAAGTGCTCTTATCATCTGTATGCCGATGATCTACAACTATATGCACAAGCGGGAGCATCCAATATTAATAATTCAATAGCGTTACTAAACGAATATTTACATTATATCTTTGAATGGTTCACTGTGTTTGTTTAACAGTGGTAGAGCCAGGCGGCAGCTCTTGTTGTCACACGGATGGGCCGGCTCGAACCGGGGTGGTACCACGACCTCACAGAAAACCAGCGTGAAGTAGAGGTTTACCTCTGCGTTTCGCTTGGTGAGTGCAGGTGGCCGGAGGCCTTTTTTACTGGAAATGAGGCATTCCATCTTAGTCCTCACGGGTGACAACGCATCTACATTTTGACTTGTAATTGAGGATAGATGTAGATGTCTATGGGTCGCAGCAACCACTTACCATCAGGTGGACTGTGTGCTCGTTTGTCACCCTTACCCTATAAAAAAAAAAAAAAAAGAATTAACGTGAATCCTTCTAAGAATCAAGCGATCGTTTTTGATAGCTCTAGATACTTATCCAAATTAGATTTTTGACTTTACCGCTTACTACGTACAACAGCAATACTATCCCATACTCTCCACATGTTAAAAATCTCGGTCTATACTGCTGTCTTTCATGGAAAAGCAGATTCAGGGGGTAAGCCACAAAGTTACTGCAACATTGCGATCTCTTTATCGCCTAAAAAATTTTCTTCCTACCGCTACAAAATTTTGCTTGTTCAATCTCTTATAATAGACTGCCGATATTAGACTATGTAGATGTGTGTTTCATAGACATCTCAACAGCATCTTAAAACATTGGATTATCTCCTCAATAACTGCATCAGATACATTTATGGTCTTCGTAAATATGACCATATGTCATCTATTCGTACTGAGCTTAACTGGCTGCCTATGCGTCAGCGCAGATATGTTAGAATACTCTGCACTCTTTTCACAATCCTGTATGATCCTCGTGCTCCTGAATACGTGAAATCAAGATTTCAGTACCTAAAAGATACTCATGAACTATGTCCCACTCTTTCGCTCTAACGGCTACAAGACTCTCAAACGAAATACCTCTTGACATTAAAAAAGCTTCCAACAAGTTTATTTTTAAAAACAAAGTTCGTGAACATTTTAGTAAAGCTTTGCAAGTGTGAATTAACGCTTTTTCCTAAATAATGATTCTATCGTCACACATTTTCCTTATTTATCATGGCACAGATATATGTGTAAATATATGTATATAATAAAATGTATATATGTAATGTATTTAAGTAAATTTATGTATGTGTACGTCTGTATCAATATATTTACATTTTATGGTATATGTATAGAATATCTTCAATATTTATATATATAAGATAGGTGGCTCAAGAGCGTGCTCTGTGGCATTCCTTGGGGGGAGGCCTATGTTCACTACTGGACTTGTGAAGGGCTGTAATGATGATGATGATATACAAATATATATTCGAGTTTATTCGAACTTCGTTACCTTTTCCATCATAATTAGTTTACTTTAGCTGCACTACCTCCCATATATTTATCTCTGCTAAGCCTAATGATTGACTGGGAGAGAATGCCTTAAGGCAATAAGTCCGCTATATGTATGATTTTTCTTTTGTGAATAAAAGTTTAAATAAATAATTAAATAAGAGATAAGATTAATTATGGCTAGATAAGAATAACATATGTAAACAAACAATGTTCCATAATGAACAGAGATAGTTGTAATTTAGACAAAAAACCACTAGCCTCTTACTGATATGATAAGGGTCGTGTAGGAATGGGTTGCTCATGTTATATGGGATCTAAACAGGGTCCAAATAATGTACTATAAATATGAAAAATTAACTTTGTTAATTTGCGAAAACTTCATTAATATATGTAGAAATAAGTAATAAATGTTGCAGGTTTACTATATGTGTTAATAAAAACAGTGTTTTGTTAAAAGTGCCTGAATTTGTGCTTAAATTAGTGAAATAATGATAGATTTATATAAGAAAATTATAGTTGAATTAAAGTGTAAAATGTCTTTAAATTGTGAATTTAACTATTATATTAGTTAAGATATTCATGTTTATTAATAAAGATTGTTATTTTAACCATGTGTGTTAGATATTTAATATTTCTAACTTTGAAAATGTTCTGTAAAATAGGTGTATTTTGTTGAATATCTTAATAAGTTTTTATGTGATAAAGATATAACATATATCATAATGATAAGACTTTGTACGTGTTTCTACTAAATAAAATTGTGTAACCATATGTTTTATAGAAATAAAGATATGGAGTAAAATACAAGGGTGCAATGGTAAAAATCAATGTCAAGATATGTCGAAATGGCGCGCGGTGCGTGGTTCTCTTTCGCGTATATCTCGCGACTAAGATAGTAAACTGGTAATTTAGAAATTTGTTGACCAAGGATCTCCTAAGTGTGTGTTGTTTGTGGATTAGCAGTGGTCCCAAGCAACCGCCGGTACGACATACTCCACCGATCGTCGAGTCCGCATACTCCGTGAGGTGTCGAGGTCACCGGCCCTTAGGTAGATTCTTGGCACTTAAGAGCGTTCTCGGCTTTTTTTAAGTGTCTAGTCGCGTTTTTTAAGTGCCACCTATTGCACTTCCCCCAACCCTTTCGTAACGAAAGGGGTAGGCAGTGCCCCAAGTGTCGAAGCCAACTCACTCTCCACCGTCTCCCGTATCTCGCGGCGCGCATCAGTCATCTGTCTGTCAGCCTGCTAGGTAGGGAAAATTTAGACAGGACACGCAAGAGAAAACTACATTGTAAACAATGACCGGCAGGGGAAAGGGGGACCCCCCACCCCCTCGCGTTAGGAAACCCCCGGATCGCCCGGGGATATTAGATCGGCCTCTAATGGTTAGGGACCTCGCGAACCCGGAGCGCTCCAGGATCGTAAGCTCCTTTAGCCAGATTCCGAAGACAACCAGGAAGCCTACCTCGCCGCCTAAGGAGCCCGCACCGAGCGCCGCGCTCGTGTTCTCCGCGCCTGAGAGCACGATGGAACGCGAACCGTCGCCGTCGAAGAATTCCGGGCCATCCAAAAATACTTGATTGACCTATCCAAGGAAGTACCAGCAATGTCCTGGTACTGCTACACCCCCGAAGAGGAGAAGCCCACAAAAGTGGGCATTAGGGGGCTGCCAGCGGACACGGACACAAAAGCTATAGGGGAGGCTATCCAAGCGTTAGGATTCCCGATACGCTATGTGAAGGCAATCCCTCCGCGCAGAGGCAGGCCGGGATGCCTGTACTTCGCGCAATTGGACCACTTAAGCCAAGAGAGGCTGAACGATCTCTACAAAATTAACCAATTGCTATACATGAGAGGAGTAGTAATTGAAGCCTGGCAGGGACGAGTGGGCCCAGCACAGTGCCACCGCTCCCAGGCGTTCGGACACGCCTCTTATAACTGCTTCCGACCAATCAAATGCGTCCGTTGCGCGGGGGAACACGCTGCAAGGGATTGCCCGAGGGGTAGAGACGAACCACCCACATGTGCAAACTGCGCAAAAGACCACACAGCGAATGATCGTCGATGTCCGGTTTTGAGGAGGATAGCACGGAAGCAAGGAATAACACTTCCCGGCCTGCTTCCGGAAGCGCCGAACCGGATTCCGGAGAGTCGCCCGAGGACCTTAGAAGTAAACGAAGAGGAGTGGACAACTATAAGAGGAAAGGGGGGGAGGCAAACAGCCCCCCCTCCACCCCCTCAGCAACCACAACAGCAAAGGGAAATTGTAGAGCCACCGCAACAAGGAGCAACCACCGGAGCGACTCTCCAGCCCCCCGCTAACGACGCTACAGAGCGCCTTGCACCGAAAAAGAAAAAGCGGGGGAGAAGGAAGAAAAACCAGTTACAGCCTCCTCAAGCCATCACCTCTACCCCCACCCCAGCGGTCACGATAGCCTCCCAGGCGCAGGTTACCGCAAAGGATACAAGAGTTACCGTAGGTAGAGCACCAGAGAGGGCTCTACCGGAACATAGAGCCCGCTCTACAACTAGAGCACGCTCTACCTTACGAAGAAATACCCAAAACCAGCCGAGACAAGAGCCAACCTCACATAGAGTACCATCAGCCGGCCCTGGCTATATAGATGCCATCCACAGATTGGTTGGCATAGCCATAGAGGTCGGCACGCAAGTCCTGGCCGATATAGGAGCCGGGACAGATCCAATCACCGCGATAATGAAAGCGTTGGCGCAACTACTTGCCCGGCATTACAGAGGCGAGTAACCTGCGCCTACTATATTGGAATCCAGACGGGATACAACACAAGATCCATGAACTCCGCACTGTCACCCAGCAGCAGGACATACAGGTGATATTGCTGGGAGAGACGAAGTTGAATCCATCGACGCATCTGAAGCTGCCAAATTACCATATATACAGAAGGGACGAGGTCAATCCTCAAGGGACCGCCTATAGAGGCACGGCGGTGCTAGTGAGGAGAGACATCGTCCATCAAGAACTAGAGTTACCAACATACCAAACGATGCGCTCTATCGGCATAAAAATGGAGGCGGCGGGCGAGGAACTAAGGATCTACGCAGCATACCGCCCGCCAGGGACTCCATTCTGCTCCTCAGACATCCGGACAGTAATGGAAGGCGAAACACCGACCATCGTCGCGGGGGACCTGAACGCGAAACACCCGGCGTGGGGGTCCAGAGTGATCACCCCGCCGGGTCGTGAACTATACGACGACGCCGAGAGACACGGCTACGACGTTTTGGGTCCCGATGAACCTACACATGTTCCTACGGATCATCGAAAATGTCCGGATGTATTGGACATCGTGCTCTCTAGGAACGTCAACTACCCGGTAGTGGTAGAGGTGCTGTATGACCTGATGTCTCAGCACCTCCCGATTCTCATTACCATTGGCCTCAAGGCAGTGACTACGCTGCCCGGAGCTCTCAAAAGGAAAATCAATTGGAGGCTCTACCAGCGACACCTAATGGAGAGACCTCCAATATATACACCCATCAACACAGCGGACGACGTAGAGGCCGCTGCAAAGAAAATCACCAAGACGATCAAGGAAGCTCTACATGCGGCTTCTACGATCGTCCCAATCACAGGAAGACGGGAAGAGCTGCCGCGAGAGATATGCGTGCAGCTCAAACGCAAAAGAGCTCTTAGAAAACTCTGGGCGCGTACTCGCTGCCCTCGACTGAAAACGCAATTGAATGCTTTAACGGATGAACTGTCGGTTGCAGTCCGGGCCCACCGAGGAGAGGCCTGGGGGCGGCGCATATCGGAAGCAGAGCAGGAAGATGCGTCGCTCTACAAACTGAACCGGCAGTTAACAAAAACCAGACCCCCCGTTTGCCCGCTGACCAACAACGCGGGCGAACGTTGTTACGAGGCCAAAGATAGAGCGGATATCCTAGCAGAGCACTTCGAGGAGCAATTTATGCCGAACCCAGCAAGTGCGGAGTTCATGGAACTTCATACCCGGAAGGAGAGCCGCGTACAGGAGTTCCTGTCGAAGCCCGCGCCACCGCTTGCAGGAGAGTGGTTCATATCCCCCGCCCTATTGCGGAGGACAGTAGCCCGTCTGCAACCCAGGAAGGCGCCGGGGCACGACGGGATAACCAACGCAGCACTTCGACAGCTGCCTAATAGAATACTTGTAGAGTTAGGTCGACTCTACAACGGTATACTGCGGACATCCCACTTCCCGGAGGACTGGAAAATCGGCAAAGTGATCGTTCTGCCGAAACCCGGGAAGGACAGGCGTAGAGCAGCCAGTTATAGGCCGATCACGCTGCTACCGCACTTAGCTAAACTGTGCGAAAGATTCCTGCTAAGAAGCTTCCGCCCGTGCGTACACCTTCGGGCGGAACAGCACGGATTCAGGAGGGGCCACTCTACAGCAACACAGCTGACCAGGGTGCTGCACTATCTGGCGGCCGAGTACAATCGCGGCCGCACATCGTTGGGCGTCTTTCTCGACATAGAGAAGGCGTTCGACAGAGTGTGGCACTCTGGATTACTTTATAAATTAGAAGCACAAACAAGTACCCCTCCTGCTATGTTGCGGCTAGTGGCGTCATTCCTGAGAGATAGGAAGTTCTACGTCTGTGTAGAGGACGCCGAGTCCGCAGCAAGACCAATTAGAGCCGGCGTACCACAGGGCAGCTGTCTTTCGCCGATCCTGTACGCGGCTTACACCAATGACATCCCCACCCTGGCAGACCATCTGCGCGAATGGGAAGACGATGTTGAATTAGCGCTATACGCGGACGATAGTGCCTATTTCACATCGTCTAGAAGAGCCCATATAGCCACTGCCAGGATGCAGCGCCTGCTGGACCTGCTACCACCATGGCTAGATGAGTGGAGGATGGCCGTCAACGTTGCCAAGACGACCGCTCTGCTCACTCGCCGATACAGGAATTTACCACCACCACTGACGCTCAGGGGCCAGGAGATCACTTACCAGAAGACTGTAACGTACCTGGGATGCCGGATCGACCGGATGTTGCGCATGACCGCGCACGTCGATATCGCCGTCCGTAACGCCAGATGTGCGCGGGCGGCGCTACGTCCGGTCTTAACTGCAAAATTGCCCATAAAAACTAAATTAAAAATTTACAAGATATACATTAGATCCAGATTTACACATGCTGCGCCGGCCTGGTACGCGCTCCTGAGCGATCATCAGAAGCGGCGACTGCAGGTCCAGCAGAATTTGACACTACGGACCATCGTCGGTGCAGGTCGCTACGTCCGGAACGACGTCATCGCGACCAACTTGAAGATGGAGACAGTCGAGCAATTTGTGGCCCGATTAGCGCGCGGTATGTTTGACCGCGCTGATAATGGGCCACATGAACTCCTACAAAATTTTGCGCCTCTACATGCTCGACCACCGGACGGGCGACCTCTGCCAAGAGAACTCCTCTCTATAGCGATTAGAGAGTCGAGTCAAACCCTCAATGCCGCAGATAGGCCAACCTAGACGCCTGGCCGGATTAACAACCGGCCACATTGGACTACCACATATGCCACGTTTTTACAGACGGAGGCTATATAACCTGACTACATGATGAGAATTCATGAACTTGATTTGACTACAGCGACCGGGAAATCAAACCCGCGTCGCTGCTACATACCTACAACGCCATAACGGCTCCCACGACCGGTGCATAGTGATGCACCGCGAGGAGATTCCGGGCAAAGGGGGACATGCCCCGAGGCCCGAGACCTGCTGTGTGCATAGGCATACACGCAGACGATTACGTAGTAGAAATTTGTTCGGGACTAACTACCATTTTTATAGTTTAAAGCAAAAATTAAGTAATTTCCCCATAGACTCTTATGGGGAAATTACGTAGATAAAATCACTGTTTCATTTCCTACCGCTCCTTCCAAATAAATAGATGATACAGTCCACTGAAGGGATGTCAAGACTGGGACCACTCCAAAAGGACCAGTAATTTTAGTCGTCTCACCTTTCTTTTAAGACGTTTTTCCATACGTGGTAGAGCTATTCTGCAGCTATATTAGTACTATACTATAGTTGTAGCACGAATGGGTCGACGCGACCGGCGAAGAATCACGCTCTCACAGAATGCCAGCGTAAAATAGCAGCTTAATTCTGCTGTGTTTCGTATGGTGAGTGTAGAGAACTGGAAATCCTTTTTACTGGAAACGACGCATTTCATCTTAGTCCTCATGGTTAACAACGTATTTACATTTTGATTCTTAATCGAGGATAGATGTAGATGTCTATGGCCCACAGCATCCACTTATCATCAGGTGGGCTGTGTGCTCGTTTGTCGCCCCATTCTATAAAAACAATAAGAGAGGGCAATAGAGGTCCTTGTGTGCCACTCCTTCACGGGGGTCACGTCCACCTCGTTGTTCCCGAACCCAACGTGGTGTGATTTCAGTTTAATGGGGTAGAAAGTCTATGACTGATTACCCCTGTCTGTTGGACCCTTTCAACTATACTACACCAATCAAAATTAAACGCAACATTGTCGTTACCAATATTCCCATTTTACCATTATTCACATTCAGAATATATATCTGTGTATTTAAAAGCACTGAAACGTCATTCATTCAATTATTACAGTTTGATTGTGGGTTTATCGATCTATTTTGCCGGCCCATTACCAATGCATCTCACTGATTCGTTGCGATATTGTAGTAGGTATATCGATTTGATAGTGTATAATATGCTCGGTCCAAATAATAAAAGAAAACGTTGAATACTACACGCTAAATTAACTGCGAAGTGGCGATGTAAGAATATCAACAACCCCATATCGTCCTATTGGTTATGACTGTTTGTTCTAACATATAAGAGGCGTCAGGGGAAAACTGAAACAGGAGATTGGCAGCAGCTTGTTCCTGATACAATTCAAAATTATAACAATCTACGGTTGCTACCATACCTGCCAAGCATGGTAAAAGTAAAAAATTACTTTCAATAAGAATTACATGTAATCAATATTGCAGAAACCTTATTTGATTCTATTCATGGAATGTACGACAAAATTATTCCTATAAGCGGAATATTCAGCAGTAGAATTTGTAAACTGTGAAGGATGGAAAAGAGGAAAATTGACCCAAATCTCGGAGATATTTTATCTATTCGAAAACACGGCTTAAACACCAGCACGCAGTACCAATTAAAACGTCCTAACCAATAACAATAACCATAAAAAAACTTTAATAAACAATGAAACCCGAGAGGCCTGTAAATTTGACGAAAACAGCAGCGGCTGCTACCCCCATAACTGGGCATAATTACGGCCATTACGTGTCATCTTACTCTTAACGAGATCGTCGACATGGAGGCGCTAAAGCTTTGGGAGCCAGAGAAACAACTGTGGGCTATGAAATGTTATCTTAAATTTGACTTTATGTGTTTAGAGATTTAAGTAACGCACGCGGTACATGTTTTAATGCCCTACAAGAGGTTGTAATGTTATAAACATCATTACGCTAAGACCTATATTGCCGACCTGAGAAGAAACACACCTCCATTTTGATGGTTCCGTGGCGCAGTGGCTTAGCAATAAGTTGCAGCACCAAGGGCCGCGGGTTCAAATCCCGTACGGAACAAGTATTTGTATGGCCTACAAATAATTGTTCCGGGTCTGGATGTTTGTCCTTGTGAAATTTATGTATGTAAACTGTATGTATGTATGTAAACCACGATACAGGAGAAAATCCTAGTGTGGAGGTAACGTTTTTGTAAATATTTTTTTAAACAGGTTACGCATAATATATTCGTAGCTTTAAAAAAGGTTATTACACTTAAGATTGTATCCATTCCATTACAGCCTTTAAAAGTCTACTACTAAACATGGGCCTCCCCCCAAAAAATGCCTCATAGGGGGGACGTTGCCATAGTTTTTCCACGCTGGTCCAGCGGATCTGCAACCGCGGATTTTCTGCCGACTTCCAAAAAGGAGACGGTACTCAATTCGAGTGTATGTTTTTTTTTATGTTTGTTACCTCATAACTTTGTACTGGGCAAACCGATTTCGATGATTCTTTTTTTATATGAGAGCTGATAGTTCTCGTGTGGTCCCATATGAATTTGATCAAGGTCAGACCAATGGTTATTGAGTTATTTTTAAATAACCTATATTGAAGTCGCTTATATTGAAGCCGGCTGTACAAAATTTTTAATTTTTAATAATTTATTATTCAATCAATCAATTCATTTATTCGTTTTCACATATATTAAGGTTAACAATATTATAATTTTTAGTATCTCCGTGAAATGATTTTACAACATACGAATGTATGTTGTAAAATGTATGTTGTAAAATCATTTCACATCATATCACATCATAAAATATATACACAACATAAAATTAAAGATAAAAGAAACAAATCAAAATAACAGTTAAATTAAGTAAAACAGAGTCAAAACAAAATTATTAAAAAATCTATAAGTTATTTTGTGTTGTTTTCAGGAAGATGCTGCTGCCCATTTCTTTTCCCCTCTGTCACCTCTTGCGACTCCCAAAGGGCGATATGAGGTAGTGCATATTTTACACCGCCACTACACGGTGAACAAACATTGTATATTATGGTATAAGGATATTAATAACACCAGGGAATGAGGTGATCGCTACTAACTTATTTCTTATTTGTTTTGTATAGTTAGTTGTCTAAAACAATATATGATAGTAAACAATTCATCTTTGAAAAAAATTGTCCCGCTGGGCTTCTTGCTAGTTCTGCCTAGAACAGATTTATTTTCCAAACAAGTTGTATATTAAACATAAGTGTGACCTTCAGTAAGTATTATTTACTTTAAAACTTAATGAATAAAAAAGTTTCCATTTCTGTAAAAATGCAATTTTTTTAACGCTGAGCTATCTCAGGAACTAAAGCGCCTTCCTTTAATTTCACAGAACACGAGCACTCCGGGTTCGATCCCCACGACACCAATAAAATTACGAATTACAATTGTAAGTGCTGATTTTTTACGTGCTCGGCGGTGAAGAAAAACATAGTGAGGTAACCGGGATATCTGAGAAATATATTTTGAGGACACGTGAAGTTCTCCAACTATGCTCCTAAGAGACAAACATGCATAACCGTTTCCCCGTGAAAACAAATACCTACTATTTAAGCATAGCTTGTGTTCCGTACTGGAACAGATTATTAATATATTGTGTTTTTGGTTTATTTTTTTTCGTATATAATAACAAGTACAAGGCAACACAATTTCGAAGATATTGTTTTTTCTATATTTCTATTAAATTCATTGGGTTAGCGATCAACTGTTTTCATTCTGAATGCATCCATAATCTTGCGGATTATGGTTCTCTGTGCGACACAAGCGCCACATCAATTGGCGGTAATTGTGAACAGTCTAATCAAAACCACCGACGCGCACGCATACAAATAATTTCGTGTTACTCAAGCTCGTCTCTCAAGATCTCTTTCACCTGGAAGTGTTGTACGTGCAACCTATGGACTCTTGTGCGATACACTCTGCTGAACTTTTATACTACTATCATTGCAACGACTGCCCCGAGCTCCTTTAGCCAGCCCCTGGATTCGTGGTTGCAGGGAGATTGTAGTGGTAAGTCGCTAAACCCAGTAGAATATCGTACAGTTTGAAAGGCGACAAACGGGTTAATTAGTTCACCTTCGATTTACTTTTAAACAAGTAAGGGTGCGACTTACCATGAAATATATTTATTTGCAACATAAGTAGCATCGACACCAGAAATGAAAGTCAGTTTGTTTGGTCATTTTGCAATTAATATTTGATACTAGCTGGTACCCGGCGCGTTGATGCGGCAGAAAAAGTACCTATACATCGTTTTAAATTTGGAATGGTTATATCCTTTACTTAGGAATGATAACACATTCATTGAAGTTGAATGATATATAACTTTCAAATACATTTGTTAGTACTATATGCACGCCACCTACTGTAAGTTAATTGTACTATGCCAATAACCTTGCGCAAGAGCAAGCAATACGTTGACAAAGTTTTACAGCAATCTGATCAGCAGATTCATCTACAAACTCAATAATTGAAATTGAAATTATTATTCTAAAATAATTTACTGACTTAATTTCTTATAAACATTATATATTATAAATTATCAAATGATTAATTTAACATTTTCCAAAGCAGAAATTCTATCAAATTTTTAATATAATACAATATCTACTACCATTAAAAAAACTAAAACTGAAAACTTTAATTATCATACAGTCCTATACGGGAACAAGTATTTGTATGGCTTACTAGTAATTGTTTCGGGTCTGGAAATTTGTCTTTGTGCAATTTATGTTTGTAAACTGCCCCCACGATAGAGTAGAAAATCCTAGATTAGGGTATGGTCTTTAAAAAATACGAGAACAAATTACGAGACCTACTCCCGCGGTATAATGCTAAGAACACTGGCTTCGTTTTATCGCTGAATGGCTATACGCCTTTGAGCGAGAAAAGAACCAGCCCTTTTATCACCAGTAGCGAGTATCAATAAAAAAAATATCCCATTATTATCTCATCCAAGCCTCACAGCTCGACCAAATAAAACCGCAAACAGTAAATAATATTTTAAAATTAATGATAATGGCGAAGGTGCGCTAAACGTTGGGCGGATGTCGTAATTCATGGCAAGTGACGCGCTCCCTTGCCTAATACAGGAATATTTACCTGAGCATTATCAGTTATTTATTATGATTATGGCGGGATAAAGGCTAGATGTGAAATGATAGATAAACGCTTCGGTTACAAACGGCCGAAATGGGCCCCGATTTATTTGTATGAACTATTAATTGTAATGAGAATTCGGCAACCCAGCCGTTCTACCGCCTCGTAATAAAATTAAATGATGGGCAAAATGCACGCCATTAATTTATTAATGTTTCGTTGGTGAACCGGCGCGATTGTGAAATGATTTGATGCTGGATATTGCTTGAAATAACGTAACCACTAACTTATAAAATGGCCAATATATGTAACGTAGAGCCATGCTGCAGCTATATATAATATGGCCGGTTAGACCGCGGTAGTAATACGCTCTCACAGTATACTAGCGTGAAACAAGAGAATAATGCTGAGTTCCGTATAGTGAATATAGAGAACCGAAACCCTTTTAATGGTAATAAGGCATTCCACTTTAGTCCTTAGATGAGCCTATTGGCTACAGTATCTATCCACTTACCATCAGGTGGACTGTGTGCTCGCTTGTCACTTATTTATTTTTAAAAAAAACACTATATTTCGAATAACTGGTCTTTTCAAAACTTGACTCTTCGTTTTGAAGATAATTAGTAATATTTTATACGAAACTTATTTACGATTTTAAAATATTAACGTTATGTTCTTACACAACTACTTTGTTTGATTCCTAACTGTAAATCATCATTATGAGTATAGTATAGTCTACAGTAACAGATGACAGATAACTAAATAATATTTAATTAATAATAATTTAAAATTTAATAAATAATATCTCGTGTAAGGCGTAACCTTTAAATTAATTATTTTGAGTTTAATTTCAGTAGAGAAAGATATGTATGTAACTATGTTTTAAGAAAGTAATCTTCACCGACCCGCTGAAGCCCACTGATGGACATTTGCCTTGAAGGGATCAAAGGTGGAGACCAATGTCCAGAAAATGTTTTTATTTTGCCTTAATCGTAATGCTTGTCTGGAAGGTAGACAATCGCAGTACCAAACACTACACATCTTTGACGCCACTACTAGTCTGGCACCGTTACAGCTAGGGTTGCCAGATGGTCGGGATTCGTCTCGATTCTACCGAAATTTCAAATGATTTCAAGACTCCCACCAAAACTCAAAATCTCCACAGACAAACAGCTTCTCAGAATGTTAACGTATGGCTTTTGATTTGATAAAAGCTAAGTTTAGTAATTAGATTGAACTTTGAAGTAAATTGTTTGTATTTTAAATATTTTCTGAATACTACGAAAGGATCCAAATTGGTGGACTTTAGTAAAGTCCAATAGCAAATACATGTGGCAACGTAGATAGTTTTGTTTTTGACGCCTCTTAAATAAAGAAAAAAATATTTTTCATATTTATTTCTCCCAACAACATTCACAAAATTACGACATTTTCAAAATTTGTGCAGAATTTTGGTCTTCCGATCTGGCAAACCTAGTTCCAGCCCATCTAAAGTCCACTGTTCAACATAGACCTCCTCCATAAATTGCCTCATATGAGGGATATTATTTGTATAATTCGTAGCCTAATTTAACACTTAACATTATAACATGTATCGTGTCGGTAGGTAACAATATCCACTACCCCATATCTTCCCGTGGATTTCATAAAAGACGACGGAGGGAACTGTGACGGGCAGCAGCACCTGCCTGTTGACAACTGAAAAAATATAAAACTGCCGATGCCAACCCGCTTGCTACGCGTGGAAACTATGGCATATATGATATATGAGACAATTTTATACATGGTAAAGCCATGCTGCAGCTATATTAGCAGTATAGTTGTAGCATGAATGGGTCGGCTCGACCGGAGAAGGACGGAATACCAGCGTAAAATAGCAGCTTAACGCTGCTGTGTTTCGTATGGTGAGTGTAGAGAACCGGATACCCTTTTTACTGGAAAGGAAATTCCATCTTAGTCCTGACGGGTGACAACGCATTTTCATTTCGATTCGTAATCGAGGCTAGATGTAGATGTGTATGGGCCATAGCAACCACTTATCTGTGGACTGCGTAATCGTTTATCACCCTTATCGTATAAAAAAAATCTATGGAGGAGGCCTATGTGTAACAGTGGACTATTGATAAGCTGTAACGATTCCAGATCCTCAGTAGCATCAAAGATGCGTAGCGCCTGGTACTAAGATCGTCTTTCGCCTGCCCAGCATGATGATTAAATTAAATCCTACATGCAAAGGTAAAGGACCATGTTCAGCAGTCTATGGGCAAAGTCTACTTGTCGTAGTGGACTTTTCAAGTGCTGGAATGATGATGATGACCATAGCTGGGATTCGAGCATAAGATCAGTGACTACAGCTGCGCACTCTGACAACTAGACCGCGGTTGTTTGATAGAAAAGTCCAACTAATCCAGAAAGTGTGTGCTCGTTTGGTCACTCTTATTCTGTAAAATAGGTAGTCGCCATCATAAATAAAAAAAACTTCAAAAGTTATAAAACAATAGATTTTCAAAATCACTATCTCATAACTCAAAGATCAATAACAAATCATACAAATTCTGAATCAAAAGGCATCTAAGAACCTCGGAGGCGGACGGAGCCCTCTTGAGTTATTTGCCCAAGTTATCACCGCCCGTTTATCACGGGGTTGTCACATTTAATAATAATTAATGATAATTGCCTTCCAGCTTAGAACGACAAAGGCGATCGGCCGATTCTCGTAACTTACTTCAGTTTAACTTGGAATTTGAGTGGAGAACTGTATCTTGTATAGTTCGGAACGGACTCCTTTGATATGGAATACGTGGAGAGGTTTGTTTTTATAAAATTCTTTTACTACTAACTATGAATTACCCTAATGATTTTAAGCAGTCTAATACAATTTTGCCCACGGTGCACACTGCTAGCAGGCTCAGCCAATCTTTAATTATTGGGGCGAATACTATCGAGTGTGCAATATAATATCAAATGCGATATGACTTGGATACCGTGTATTTGATGAACTCTTTTCGTAATCAAGCTATACCCATTTATCCCACGTAGATAATGAAAGTTGAAGTACACAAAAATAGACCACGTATTAATTTTAGATATTAAAATTTAACTTTATATCCTCTATAACTTAAACCTCTTAGAAATTATAGAAGGCCAGTGACCAGCAGTAAGACGTATATTATAGACAGTAACTTTACTTTTACTATAAATGAGCTAGTTCTCCATTTTTTGTGGCCAGGATCAAACTGGTATTGTATTGGTAGTTTACAATATTCCATGAAATAAAAAAGATGAATCTGTTTCGTGGGTACACTGCTCGCCGTATGTCAACTATGTACAGGGCTATGCTGGGAGTTTCTATGGAGATAGACTTCATAATGACAATAACCGCAGTAGAAAGTAACCGCCATATAACTCCGCTGATATAACTCGAAGTTATATGTAGCGTTCGTTGGGGAAGCCTGTGTTCAAAAGAAGACTTATGATAGGCTGTTACTATGACAATGATGATGACGAGATCAAGGCAAATTAAGAAATATATTTCCAAATCAATTATATATTGCAAATTATCCTAAAAGAAATTATACAACAAATATAACGACTCCACTGCATCCCTGTCCATATACTTGCATTCTTAATCACTTAGCATTGGTAAACGGGCACTCGACAAGGTAAACAATATGAAGACTCCAACTTGAACCATAATTCACGGTTACTCCTTAAAGTTGCCTCCTACGCAAACGTTTAACTGCATTGTTTAAGTACGTACACAAAACGATAACACTGACACACTGGCGTAATATTGAATCGCTTTGTTATTAATATTCACAGTCGGCTTTACTTGTAAGGGTATTTTACTCGTAAATTACGTTGACTTTATATTCAGTAAGTTTCTTTACATAGCATACATAATGCTCTCAATTATTAAAAATAAAAAACGTTAATTTTTAGGGTTCCGTACCTCAAAATGAAAAAACGGAACCCTTATAGGATCACTTTGCTGTCCGTCTGTCTGTCTGTCTGTCTGTCTGTCAAGGCCCTTTTTCTCAGGAACGCGTGGAGGTACCAAGCTGAAATTCATATCAAATACTCAAGTCTACTGTCCTTTGGAGCTGTGAAAAAATTAAACTTCTAAGCCAACTTAATCAAAAGATACAGCCGTTTATGCCTTAAATTTTCGACATTCGCAAGGGAATCAAAACCTACAGGGTACTTCCCATGAACTCAGAATCTTAAAATTTGGTACGAAGCAACGTATTATAGCACAGATAAAATAAAAATTGCGAAAAACATAAATTTTTAGTTACATCTTATAATTAAAATATTTTTAATAATTTTAAACTTATATACCTACGGATTTGTTCGGAACCCTCGGTGCGCGAGTCCGACTCGCACTTGACTGTTTTTTTTTTTATTTGAGGTATTTTGGTCTATACATCGTTATTGTGATAATGTAACGTGGTAGAGCCAAGCTGCAGCTATATTAGTAGTACAGTTGTAGCACGAATGGGTCGGCTCGACCGCGAAAGGACGACGCTCTCACAGAATATCAGCGTAAAATAGCAGCTTAACACTGCTGTGTTTCGTATGGTGAGTGTAGAGAACCGGAGACCCTTTTTACTGGATAAGAGGCATTTCAGTTTAGCCCTCACGGCTGACAAAGCATCTGCATTTTGATTCGCAAACGAGGATAGATGTAGATGTCTATGGGCCACAGCAACCACTTACCATCAGGTGGACTGTGTGCTCGTTTGTCACCCTATCCTATAAAAAGAAATCCAAGTTGAATCAATGGAATGGGCAGCAGCGTCTTCTTAATAACAACTAAAAATAAAAAACTGCAGTTGCTAACCCGCTTGCCAAGCGTGGCAATTATGGCAAATATTCCCCCTATGAGGCAGTCTATGGTGGAGGCAAATTTTCAGCTATAGACTTTAATAGGCTGTAATGGTAATGGTAGCAGCTTAATCTCAGATACAGCCTCAGATATGTGTGTCCGAGAACTGAACACAGGCGTTTTCCTATATCTGGGAGGGTTACAAAGCATCTGATTCGCCCATCTGCCCTAGTGCATGTTGGCAAAATTTTACATGTTCTTAAAATATTTTATTCCGCCAACATGCAGGTTTACTTGTTTTTCTTCACGTGATAAATCAGCACTCCAAATTCCAATTGATATTTTTTTATAGAATAAGGGTGACAAACGAGCACACAGTCCTCCTGACGTTAAGTGGATGCTGTGGCTCATATACATGTACATTTATTCTCAATTAAGAATCAAAATGTAGATGCGTTGTCATCCCTGAAGAGTGAGGATTGAGCCAGGAATGCTCAGGTTTTGTATAGATGTTCTATGTATTCTTATGTTTTTATTACTTTTCAAAATAACCTCTTAATGCATTTTCTAAAATGTATATAATTATATAGCGTGAACAAAGTTGGATGCAATTATACAAAAATTTCAATACCGTCACAGTTCAATGCAAAATATATTTTTATGTACAAACTGAGACATTTTTGCTTTTACATCCGATCATGGTTGGGAAATGTTTTTGTACCATGGCAATACGCTCTACCCCGTTCGACATCTAATCTAACGAAATCGATTCTCATGAGATAACGGTCCGTGTTAACAAACAAGGTATATTGTTCGAAAAGTTTCCCCTGTGAAACGAATTTGTTACTAAAACTCTCAGAGTTAATGGGACGTAAGCTTATAGGCACGAGATCGAAGGGAATCAGAGAAGGTATTTGGCAGTTTTAACTGGCTTAGAATAGAAGGTAGGGAGTGGGGTGTAAGAAATAATATTCTACTCATACGTAATATAGCACTGGTCATATATAAATGAAACTCTTGTTTTATTCTTTTTTTTTGTAAATAAGTTTATAAATAACAGTGGTAGAACCACGCGGCAGCTTTTGCTGTCGCACGGATGGGCCGGCTCGAACCGGGGTGATACCACGACCTCACAGAAAACCAGCGTGAAATAAAGGTTTACCTGTGCGTTTCGATTGGTGAATGCAGGTGGCCGGAGGCCTTTTTTACTGGAAATGAGGCATTCCATCTTAGTCCTCACGGGTGACAAGGCATCTACATTTTGATTTGTAATAGAGGATAGATGTAGATGTCTATGGGCCGCAGCAACCACTTACCATCAGGTGGACTGCGTGCTCGTTTGTCACCCTTATCCTATAAAAAAAAATAAAAAAAATATTATACTACTTGACACTGGCGAAAGTACAACCGTACGAATCCATTACCAAAAAGGAAAAAAGAAGATATGTACAAGGTACCACATGTTTTAAAATAAGGGTGACAAACGAGCACACAGTCACCTAATGTAAAAAAATGGTAAATAGATGCTGCGACTCATTAGACATCTACATCTTCGATCAGTAATCAAAATGCAAATTATTAAGGACTAAACACAGACTAATATGATGCTTAGGACTAAAATATTATGCTTCGTATCCACTAAAAAGGTGTCTCCGATTCGCTACACTCCCTCTACATAAGACAAACACAGCAGCAAGTACGCTGCTATTTTACGTTGGTATTATGTGAGAGCGTGATTCTCCTCCAGTGGAGCCGACCTATTCGTGCTTCAGTCATAGTATAGCAGCAACGTAACTCTACTACTTTATAAGAGTGTACTTTTTAAATCAAACAGCTTGCGATGAGGTTGTCACGAGTAACGCTTGGTGTCCAAAATTACATTTGGCAAGTAACCCTAAAGAACGCAAAAATCGGTGAAGTTCTTTGTTTCATGGCACAGATATCCAGACCGAAATAGTGGACATAGAAAATTAGAAGAAATTGATTATGGATATAGTCCAGACATATGTACTGCAATCTAGTAGCCTGGTATTGCGATCTTCAAAATGCTTGCAAAGCGTGATGATATAGGTAATTCCTTCCTGACATGGAAAAGGTCAATGCCCAGCAGTGGTATTTTACGAACTGATGGACATCCATAGCCTTTGAGTAGTCCACAGCTTTACATAGGCTTCAAATTTCTCCCTCGCACGACTTCCTTGTGGAATCAATTACCACCAGCGAATTTTCCGGACCGATACGACTTAGGAACCTTCAAGAAAAGAGCTTACACCTTTCTAAAAGGTCGGCAACGCATCTGCAATTCCCCTGGTGTTGCGGTTGTTCATGGGCGGCGGTAGTCACTTACCATCAGGTGAGCGGCATGCTCGTTTGCCCCCTATACTATAAAAAAAAAAAAAATATATACTTATGACGTGATTTTTTATCTGTTATTTTCTAGTAACTCACACAACGGGTGTCGTCACCAGTATAATTACAGGATAAATGGAATACCTTTTGCTTTTGTTTGTCCTTTGTTTGATTGTTGCAGCTCTCCGTGGTCTACAATAACCACTAACCGTAGGTGAACTGACTTGTGTATAAACAAAACAACACAAGACACCTAGTCAAGATTCGAAATTGACTCAGGACGTTTTTATAAAGACTTTATTTTAAACTTATTACTATTAATGTGCGATACATTAATTATATACTACTTAATTAATCCGCGATGGATTCTAACTTAAATCTACATCTCCGATACATGTGAGAGTGAATATCCTAATTCTTATTCTAGATCTTTAAGCTAAAGAACAGTTAACAGTATTCACACGAAAGACCACCCGTCCTCCAGACGTAATTCAGCAATCTACGCCCACGCTTACACTTGAATTGTGATGGTCTCCGGTGCAGTTACGGGAATACCGGGATGCATAACTACGTCTATCTGCCATTGTGTACAAAATTGACAAAGGAGTTTTTTTTCGAGGACGGATTTAAAAGCTAGTCGACGAACTATTCCATCATAATTAATTCACCCTTTATTTATATACCAGGTCTAAAATATAGAGCACTAAAATTTTCGACACTCCTACGCTCTAATATTAACGTCAGTCGTTGGATTGTATCGAGAGATCTCTTTGTTGTTCTCTCATATCGCAGGTCGATTAACAGTACTAGTCGATACCGTGCTAAATAATGGGTTAAGGTGTATGAAATTTACTAGATGTGTCAGGTGAATTTAATTTATTTCACTCAAAATTCTTGAAAAAGCTAATTAATGTGATTAATTAGGAACGATATCTCGTTCTATCGTCTTATATACCTATCAATTGGTCAATTGCCATACTCGTACTTTTTAAAAGTTTTCGACGAAAATTTTAAAAACCCCCAAAACAAAAAGAACTGATGATCCTCAAACGGTTGAACAGATTTTGATAAAACATGTCTAAGAACCACCGCTAGAAAACCTGCTTTTAAATAAAAAAACCGCACCCAAATTCACCGGTTTACCCGTATAAGAGTTACGGTGCCGGATACAGACACCCAGACAGACATACAGACACACATAGCGGTCAAACTTATAATATCCTTCTTTTTACTTCGGGAGTTAAAAACAAACATTTGCATAAAAGTTCTATGAAAATATAATGTCGGGACGATGTGGTAGTGGATATACATACACCGCCACAGTATGACCTTAATAGTGTAGTGGCGGTGTGACAGACAGACGAATGAACAACAAAGTGATATTTTATGGGTTCCATTTTTTTCCTTTTGAGGAACGGAACTCTAAAAATACCAAATAAAATAGCCTATGTATTTCAGGAGTCCAGGGTTCACCTCCACAAAGTACGAGAAAAACCGAGTGCCGGTAGCCTTAACATTGTTAAATAAATAATAAATGGCAGTCTTGAAGGTACGGACCTGTCAGCCTTTGCTTTGGCCAACAGAGAAGGTGCATGATCCTCCACGTCTGGAATCCGTGTAGGCGAAGTAACCAGCATTGTAAGACCATATTACAATGCTGGTTACTTCGCCTACACGGATTCCAGACGTGGAGGATCATCTTACAATGCTGGTTACTTCGCCTACACGGATTCCAGACGTGGAGGATCATGCACCTTCTCTGTTGGATCTTCTACTAACCTCTCATCCAGACGGATATCAGGTTTCCGTCGACGCTCCTTTAGGCTCGTCGAACCTTTGTCTTGTCCGGAGTGTGGTGCCACTCACACTAACCTCGTAGTTCCATTCTGCAGATGTTTGACACTATAGGTCGGCTAATTGGGATACGATGTGATGTGTTTTTTTGCATCCTACCCTTGTAGGATGCAAAAAAAGACCGCATCCTGTCCCAATCAGCCGCGGGCGGGTTTGGTTCTCGCCGGAAGTTCCAGCGTTGTTGTCGATTCTGTTGCTGATGTGGTACTTCAGAGTATGGAACTTTTTGTTCCATCCTCAGTGGCGCCCATGCCCAGCCATGGTTTGATCGCTCCTGTAAAATTGCATCACGCTATAAGTAGGAGTACTACCGGGCCTAGGCTGACGCATCAACGTCTCGGGATTAAACACTAGCGCTCTTAAAAAGAAGTATAATTCCGCCTCCAGGTCCTTCAAAAGAGTCATTGCCAAGGCAAGGTCTGAGTACATCAACAGAGTTGGAGAGAAGCTAGTTCACCTTCTTCGGGAACCCGTGCATTCTGGCCTTGCGCCAAGGCTGTCCAAGGGAACTTCTGTCAGCCATTTCTTCAATCTCTGAACAGACGACTCACTGGCGCATGTGCCAGTGAGTCGCAAAGGAGAAATCCGATCTGTTTTTGCGTCCAACTTGACTCTAGATGACGGAAGAACACACCGCCAACCATTCCGAGGTATGAGTGCTCCATGCCGGATGTGCGGTTTACACAGCGCTCGGTTCGCAAAGCACTCTTCTCCCTGGACGTCAGCAAGTCGAGTGGGACTGATAAAATCCCTCCCATTGTGCTGAAGATGTGTGCTCCGGAGTTGACACCGGTTTTAACGCGTCTTTTCCGGTACTCTTACCCTCAAGGCGTAGTCCCGAACTCATGGAAGACAGCCTTGATCCACCCGATCCCTAAAAAAGGCGACCGCTCAAACCCGTCCAACTACAGACCTATCGCCATCAGCTACTTGTTCTCCAAAATAAACTGCCAGCTCATGAGGTACCTTGAGGATCACCAGCTGATTAGTAACCGCCAATACGGTTTTCGTCAGGGTCGATAAGCTGGTGATTTTCTGGGCTACCTGACTCATAGATGGGCGGAGGCAGTAAAGTCCAAGGGGGAGGCCATCCATTGGCCGTTAGTTTGGACATAGCGAAGGCACAAAACGCTTCTTTCGGAGCTGCATTCCTATGAGCTTCCCGAGAAATTGTGCAATTAGATTACCAGTTTCATTGCTGATCGGAGCATCAAGATCGTAGTAGATTGTGGATGCTCTGATTACAAGTATAATGCTAATACTAATATATATATATATATATATATATATATATATATATATATATATATACATATATATATATATATATATATATATATATATCATATATATAATAATGCTAGTGTTCCACAAGCACTGGTGATGCCTTATACACTGGCCATGCCAATATTTCTCAGGAAAACGTCGCCGAGTACCGAGACAAACTTGTGTTTGATGTCGAGTCTAGGAGTTTTCTTCCTCGTACAACTTTTCTGTGGATTTTTTTACCACCGGAAATTTTCCGAACCGATACGACTTAAGGACCTTCAAGAAAAGAGCTTACAACTTTCTAAAAGGCCGGCAACGCATCTGCAATTCCCCTGGTGTTGCGGTTGTTCATTGGTGGTGGTAGTCACTTACCATCAGGTGAGTCGCATGCTCGTTTGCCCCCTCTTTTATAAAAAAAAGAAACCTATGACTAAATCTAAAGAAACATTTTTAAATTCTAGATCAAAACTAGCGACAAAATCCCCCCTATAAAGCGATCTTTGTGTGCGGCCTATGTTCAGTGGTGGAGCTTTATAGGCTGTAATGGATGGATGGACCATCCATCCATTACAGCCTATAAAGTTTGAATTATCGATTGTTCAATGTCCGATTAAACCAGGACCTAGATTAAAATAACATAAATTTACTTTTATATAAATTACTATACCTACTAAGAACAGCCGATTAGGTTAAGTAAATACATAAATTTAAATACAATACTCGTACACCAAGGTTAGACTATATTTAAAACTACCCTACGCATCGCAATCGATTACTCTGTATCTGTGTCTATTGGCATTTGGGTCCTTTTATTATGAGATCGTTGATGGCATTTAGATGCTATCATCTCGCCTTGTATTGAGGTGGATAAACGAGTTTTCTCTTGTTACCGTTCCATTTCAAAGTTTGCGCCTATCAGAACTCGCTTTTGTCTCTGCGGCCTTATCGTCCTTCGCACAGATTAAAATAAGTTAGATCCGTTTGTCCGTTATTTGGGAACCTACGTTAATATGTTTTTGATCGTGCCAATTTATTTCAAAGTCAATTTAACAGTTATAATGCTTAATATGGTAGAACAAGTTATTATTTATTAACATAATAGGTCGGGGAAAAAGTTTCTTCGTATTTTGTTTGTATACAATTGAAGAAAAATCTCTTTAGTTGTACTGTTTGTATTTGGCTGGTTTCTGGGATTTTTGATGTCAAGCAGCTCGCTCTGGTCGCTCTCATATGGATAAATTCAATGCCATTTTTGAAAAAGTGGAGCTAGGTTGGCATATTAGTAGTAACGACATAGCCAAGGAATTGAGAATTGACCATAAAATAGTTTTGACCCATTTAAAAAAGTCTAGCTATACAATAAAGCTCGATATTTGGGTGCCACACGAGCTCACTGGAAGAAACGTACTCATTTGTAATTCTCTGAAACGTAATGAAACCGAACCATTTTTGTAAACATTGATTACTGGTGAAGAAAAGTGGATTGCCTAAGATAAGAAAGTGCGAAAAATGTTATGGTCAAAAGGTAGTCAAGCTCCAAAGACTGTATCGAAACCCGGATTAACACGCAATAAGATGATGCTGTGTGCATGATGGAATTGGAATCTTTTATATATCAGCTTTTAACGCCAAGCAAAACCATCGATTCGGATCTCTATTGCTACCAACTAATGAGAGGCGAGCAAGACGTTGAGAAAAAACGGCCGGATTTCATCAACAGAAAAGACATTTTTATAAACACAAACATTTAAAAAGACACAAACATTTTTGGCTACTCAGCAAAAATTGAGAGACCTTGGTTGGGAACACTTCCCAATTTCTCTCTCAAGGTCTCTCAATTTTGCATCCACCATATAGTCCTGACCTTGCACCCTCAGATTTTCACCTGTTTCGGTCTCTTCAGAATTATTTGTGTAGTGTTAGGTTAACATCAAGAGAGGACTGTCAAAATTACTTGTCGCAATTTTTATCAAAATCATAAGATATCTACAGCAACGGAATTATTTCACTACCAACAAGATGGTAACAAGTTATAGAACAAAACTTAAAATATAGTATTATAATAAAATGTAGTTAAACTTTTAAAAAATGTCTTGAATTTGTATATAAAAAACGAAGAAACTTTTCCCCCGTCTAATATTATATTATTATTTAATAACATGGGCTGTGTGTTGTTGGCATAGGAGAATGCATCACCCCTTTCTCGTTCCGTGGGTGACGCAAGAGGCGACAATATGATATGCGAGAAAAATCTAATAGCTTCCGACAGATGGCGTGGTAACCATCTCGTAAGCAGACGTGAAATAACAAAAAGTAAAAATACCCAGACCGGTGACGGACAGCAATATCAAAAGTGCTGAACATTTTTTTAATAAAACAGAAGTGACTGCAGTCCACGAACATCTGCAAAACTTAAAACAAAGAATGCTACAGATGCGTAACTCCTGAGGACTAAGATGGAATGCCTCACAATATGTAATTATATTGGCTCTCAATATCCTTCAGGACAATGCGAGCACTACTATTTAGCAACACAAATAACATCTCGTACAGTGTTTGTTAATCCACCTGACAAGCTTACGATTCAGGCCAATCTCTACAATCCCTACAACGGAGGAGGCTCATATTTAGCAGGACGTTAGCGGCCGATGAAGATGAAGAACTAATTTATTACATTTTAAAACCACTTATATTTCATTCACAAGAAAAAAAAAACAAAGAAATAATTTTAAAAGTTTTACTTGACACTATTATTAATTAAAAATTTATCCATGTGTTCATTTTTATAATATCAAACTAACAGAATTTTTTATAGAATTAAAGTACACAAACAAGCACACAGTTCATCTGATAGCAAATAAGGTGATGTGGCCCATATACATCTTTTATCCTCTTAAAATAATCAAAACACAGATGCTGTCACCCCTACAGTTACCGTCACTCACCATAGGAAAGCAGCTGGTGCAGATATCCAGCAGCAGCTCGTTTGTCACTCCAGTCTTATAAAAAAAAACTTAAAAAGAAATTGAACATATTTTCTGCTTTTATTTTAATGTTTTAAGTTCGTCTACATTAAAAATTCTGAAAGTCTACATTGCTACTTTCGTAGCACAAACTCCAAATAAGCAAACAATAGAAACAACTAGAATTTAAAGTGTTGAAAAGGCGCATGCAAAATAGACGTCGTTAATTACCTAACAGATCTTAACAAACGCTCGATTCGTTGTTTAATTAAAGTCAAATTAGCGTTGAAAATGAACAGACAAACGTGTACGCAGCCCGCCCCGCTCTCCGCTCCGCTCGATTAATGAGACACCGCGCCCTCTTACAAATTGGCCGCATTAATACAGACAAGAGGTCGCACCCGTTCGCACGTAACGGGTGTAGACTTTTCAATATTCAGTTTTTTTTATAAGAGTGTCATATGTGAATGTAATATAACACAAATGTTTTCTTTTAAATTTAAAACAACTAATATATGACTTTATTTAATTTCTAAATTTTGTTTAAAAGAAACTGTAACAAATTTGATAATTTATTATTTATCGACATGTCAAAAGAAATTAAAAAGTTATGTAATATATAGTAAAATATAGGTGTAAATGTTGATAAAACTGCGTAACGCACTACATATTTAACGTTGCGCAATTATAATTGTGCTGTATTTTGTTTCTTATATATTATCCTTATTCATAACGTTTATTTTATAACGTTTTATCTTATTATGACAATTGGTAAGCCTGAAAATCTTTATTTATCATATATTCTTTAATTTTTTCTATTTTTTCTGATTTATCCCCTCACAATCAAAATTCAACTTTTTAAACTTCATTTCATCAAGCATTAAATTTCTGATTATTTCAATTAGGCTTTTAATGTTTAGCTATTACACTAAATTAAAAACACATGTGAAAAAGACCTGTGACACAAAATGTTTCCATAAGTACTCGTATAGCGTTTTGCTAATGTTGTAAGAGAACAATAAAAATACCACGAAAAATCTCAGTTTTCAAAATATCATATATTATAACTTAAAATATTTTTATTAAAATTTTATTTAACAAAAATTGATATCCCTAAGAATATTGTGTGATGTATTGTATAAAATTTAAACAACTGAAAAGTGACACGGGTATTTGTGGAACGTCCTTTAATATAGTGAATTCCGGTGCCGATTCGGAACGGGGGCTGTCGAACGCTCGTCTCGCGACTAAACACGGGCTGTGCCACCCTTTAGAAATATACATTGGTCTCGTTATTTTTTATCCAAATAAAAAAAATCTTTATTGTAATAATTTTTTGTTTTTATTAATATTAATAGAAACAAAAGTGAAACTGTGAATATTAATAAACATTATTGATTCATTAATTCATTACATCCTAACGAAAGACCGCCGCTTAACACAGGCCTCCCCCATAGATTGACTCATAGGATGGATATTTGTTATAGTTGCCATGCTTGGCACGCCGGTTGGCAACCGCAGTTTTTAATTACTGTCTTGTCTTGGTCTAGTAGTTGTAGTAGTGCGACTGCTGACCATGAGGTCCCGGGTTCGAATCCCGGGTCGGGCCAAAAAAATCAGTTATTGAGTTTTTCCATCAAGCAATTCTCAGTAGCTGCCCGGAGTCAGGAAGTTGGCGGTGTCTCAACCCCGTGCCTCGGAAAGCACGTAAAGCTGTTGGTCCTGCGCCTAATCTCTCTCCGATCGTGTCGGTTTACCGTTCCATCGGACTATGAGAGTGAGGGAATAGAGAGTGCACCTGTGCTTGCGCATACACTTGGGCACTATAATCCTGTCCTGTGCCGATGGCTAATCTCCGTTGAGACTGGCCGCCGTGACGAAATTCGGTCTGGAGGACATTATTTTAATTACTTTTAGGTATTATCAGAAAGGCACCTGCTCAATTCCAGATTCATCTTTCTCCCTTCTTATGACACCCTCGGGATGATACGGAATAATGAACTGTCTTACGGCATCAGTAATTAGTTAATAAATACATAAGCTGGTGCTTGAAACTGCCATGTAGCAGCTTTGGACTCAACTGAAAAGAGGACTAGGAGAATTATTGCTTATCCTAATTTGGTTAAAGCCAAACGTAACAGTCTTGCGCACAGACACCAGTAGCCAATCTTTCGATATTCTACGAGATACATTTCGACGAGTGTGCACAAGAATTACACATTTAATTCCTCCTTCTCTCTTCAACCTCACAGAAAACCAGCGTGAAGTAGAGGTTTACCTCTGCGTTTCGCTTGGTGAGTGCAGGTGGCCGGAGGCCCTTTTTACTGGAAATGAGGCATTCCATCTTAGTCCTCACGGGTGACAACGCATCTGCATTTTGATTCGCAAACGTGGATAGATGTAGATGTCTATGGGCCACAGCAACCACTTACCATCAGCTGGACTGTGTGCTCGTTTGTCACCCTTATACTATTAAAAAAAACACACTCGACCGATCTGCACCGTTTTGTTGTCGATATACGTCGTTCTTAACGCGTAAAGCAATGGATTGTAATAATTTGTCAATATATTTTTGTGCGTTTCCATTCCATTACAATGTGGATGTCTTCAAGTTATTGCATATTATTCAATTATATTCTGGCGTAACCATCACAAAAGATTGCAGTCAAGTAATTTAAAGAAAATTTTCTTCTTTTTTATTTCTGTGGCCCGTAAAAATCCACAGCTTATAATGGAAATAATCTATCGGAAGCCATAAGATTTTTATGGCATTTTCCATAGTCGCCTTTTATAACATGCACGGGAATAAATGGGATGACGAATTCTCTTCACACGGCGATGATGCAGCTAAAAAAATATCTGTATTATTATTTTTCTGATTTTGCAAATACCTATTTACGCAGTTGGCACCCCTGAAACACTAAACGGCTGTCAATAAGTGCTGGAGTGATACCGGTTTAATTCCCGCACCTTGACACCGAGGTGTGCGAGAATGTTAATTAAACAGGTAGACTGATAGCCCGACTTCTCGATTTGATCTGTCGCTGCTTAACTTTATTAATCCGTGTCGAAAGAACCCGGGAACAACGCCCGAACAGATTGATACCTGAATTTATTCACAATTTATTTTTGATAGAAAAAGTAACTAGCATACTGACAAACTGTTCGATGATGGAAAGACATAGTGTATCGAAGAATAAGGAGTAATGCCCCGACTTCAGGAGCGATCGTGTGGAAAGTATTTAATTTTTTAATCGGTTTTTTGTAGTCGGTTTTTACTTTTTATAAAACTTTTAAATATTTTACTCTTTTGAATGGTCTTCAAGTAGGTTATAACTAAAATTTAATAAAACTAATTTCAAGGATTTTAATTTTATTGGATGTTTTAGTATGGTGGAAATATAAGAAATAATTATAACGACTAGGTATCTTTTAAAAAAAAAAACATACACTCAAATTGAGAACCGTCTCCTTTTTGGAAGTCGGCAGAAAAGATACATTAAAATACTCATAGCAGCTTAACGCTTACCACCCGAAACACAGCAAGGGTGGTAAGTGTAGAAAACCGGAGACCGTTTTTACTAGAAACGAGGCACGCCGTCTTGGTCCTCAGGGATGATAACTCATCTGCATATTGACTCTGAATTGAGGATAAATGTAGATATCTATGGGCCTCAGCATTCACTTACCATCAGATGGTATGTGTACTCGTTTGTCTCCCTTATTCTATTTAAAAAAAATGCATCCCCTCTTTTGCTACTCTGAGTGATAGGAATAGCTCTTTAAAGTAATAAATGGAATTATAATCTAATTTACAAAATAAGAATAATTTAAATCGGTTCAGACTTTTTATATAGATTCTATTCGATATAGAATCTTTTCATATTTTGAAGTCGGTTGTAAAGTGCAATCCCCTGTTAATGTTTTGATACTAAAACAATTTTATAGTATTAGTAATTTAAATACGTAATGTTCATATTATTTTACGAACTACACTATATATCTCTACTAATAATCAAATTATATGGCTTTAAAATTTTGTCGCATTTGTCTCTTATAAGTGATCATTTACATAAAACGAATATGTTGTGAGTAAACCCTTCAAGCAATGAAATCATCCCGAGGCGTCTAATCTTTATGCGTATTACTAATTTTAAAAACTAGTTAATCCTACCATAATTATAACTTATAATAAAAAGTAAAAACAATTGCTAAAAAAGAAGTTATTTGCTACCCTTAGGGGTGAAAATTTTACTTTAATTTTTATGGGACTACCTTTGAAGTATAAACCATTTAATAAAAAAATAATCATCAAAATTGGTTCACAATCTACGAAGATATCGCGTAACATACTCGTACATACAAAAATAAATAAAAAATACACTCGAAATGAGAACATCCTCATTTTTGAAGTCGGTTAAAAATAACAGAATAAATTTTTAAGTAATTTTCATTTACTGTATCCTCATCATTATCATCGTTACATATCATTATTAGTCCTTTGTTAAACATAGCCTGCCTCCCCCATAGATTGCTACAAATAACGGTTTGAGTCACCTGCATCTAAGGACTAAATATATATTGTCAGTTTATATTATCGATATTTGTAATATGTGAGAACACAGCACGGGCATCCCCACTCGAACGGTTCCCTGCACTGTCATGACGGGGCACTTAGTAGTCGCGGGAGCCACGGTAAATGCAGAGAAACTCACATGCCTAGATACACGATGGTGGACTGGGTGGAGGGGGGGGGGGGGGGGGGGGTCCTTTTCCCTTATTATAGATGGTGCTTCCAGAGACTCGTTTTGCTCGGACTCGATAAGGTTCGTTGCGCAGGTGGAGACGGAGCTCATGAGGCAAGCGCGAGGTATCCCATCTTAGTCTTTAGGGATGCCGACGGTTATCAACTGGAGTTGCCTGCGTATAAAGAGTTATTTATTATTAACAAAATTTATTTAAAGATGTTACAAAATTATACATTGTTTATGTGTAAACTATCAAATGTATCAAATTATAACATTTACAGGATAGCCACATTAATAACAGCCCTGCCCCCCGAAAATGTTTCTCATTAGAATATTCGTCGCCAATTAACTAACTCAATAGAAGTGCAAAAAGGAATAACAAAGAACAAAGCGCCATAGCAATAGGAGCGCAGCAGCCGCTATCATCGCACGGGGACGAGACAATGCAAAAAGGCGCTAATTTCTCGAAACCAAAAAGTGTTAATGGTTATGCGTTGCAGCGACGCGTTTGTCTCGCGATAACGCGCGCTTACAATTAGTTTGGGAGGGTTTTATGCAAGATAACCTTTTAAATCAAATAAAAATAATAAAATATAGTTCAGATATATTTAGTTAAACTATGGAATAGCTTTTAACTGTACAACATAAACAACAAAACTATTTATAGGTGATAGAGCCACGCTGCAGCTATATTATGGTTGTGGCGCGAATGTGTCGGCTCGACCGGGATAGGACCACGCTCTCACGGAATACCAGCATAAAATAGCAGCTTAATGCTTAATAGTAGATCCTAATAACGACTAAAAATCAAAAACTACGGTTGCCAACCCGGTTGCATCTATGGCAATTATCCCCCCTATAAGGCAATCTATGGGAGAGGCCTATGTTCAGCAGTGGACTTTAATAGGCTGTAATGATAACGGTAAGAGTAATAAACTGGACAGTATGTATAAAGTGAACGACAGAGTCGGGAAGGGACTCCCTAGATGAAGTTTTATCGACCGGCGATATGTTGAAAATGGGCCATATTAGGAGAACCCTTAACCGCCGAGCGTGTATGCGTAGGTATATTGATGTAAATTGTCAATATACCTACGCATACATCGGATCGTGCCAAATGGAAGTCCGTAGTCTCTGCCTACCCCTCTGGGTGACAGGCGTGAGTGTTTGTTATATTGTGTTATGTAAAACGTGGTAGAGCCACGCTGCAGTTATATTATACAATGGGCCGGCTAGATCGGGTTAGGACTTAATCTCAAGGAATACCAACTTGAAACAGTAGAATAATGCTGGTTTTCATATGGTGAGTAACCGGAGACCCTTATTAGTGTAAACGATGCTCGTAGTCCTCAGAGGTGGCAACTCATTCTTCATCATCAGTATCATCATTACAGCTCATCATAAGTCCACTGTTGAACATAGGCATAATGCCACAAAACACGGTCCCGAGCGACCTGCATCCATTGACTTCCCGCATGTCTTACCAGGTCGTCACTCCATCTAGTGGGGGTCGCCCTACACTTCGCCTGCTGGTACGAAGCTGCCACAGACAAAAGTATGCGATATCTGACACTGCTTTCGCCAATCTATCTGCCAAGCACGGCAAATAAAGAAAAATCTCTTTACATTAGGACTGGCCAATCGAATTGCTAAAGTTACCTTAATTCATACTTGTTTTTGTAAATGCTTATTACTTACAGCATAATGCGGACCACGCTCGCAATTAGAAGTGACTTGGTAACTATTATCGTTAATGTTTAGCACCGGCCACATATTTCTGTACCTTTGTGCGGATGCACCCTCCGTCTACAGCTAATGTAACGTAATCCGAATGTCGGGACCAATCACGGCTCTATTGCAACCTTTTATTGTGACCGCTGAAGTATTTTTTTTATTTCTTCAAAAAGTGTCTTATGATAGATTAACAATTGACCGTGAGCGGAAAGATCACCAAATCTCGTGGTTGGGTAATGACAAAAATTTTAAAAGTAAAGTTACTAACTAAGCTGCCTATACACGTCCCATTTCTGGACACCGTTACAGTTACAGCCTATTAAGGGCCACTGCTGAACATATGCCTCACCTATATATGTTTACCATAATTGCTACGTTTGGCAAGCGAGTTGGCAACTGCAATTTTTTTTATTTTTTGTCGTTATAAGGAAGGCGCTGCTACCCATCTCCTGATTATTTTCCTTCTGTGGCCACACTGTGGATACCGATGGGTTCCGATCGTACTATGACCCGTTTCTTGATCAGAACGTTTTTTTTATAGGATAAGGGTGACAAACGAGCACACAGTCCACCTGATGGTAAGTGGTTGCTGCGGCCCATAGACATCTACATCTATCCTCAATTACAAGTCAAAATGTAGATGCGTTGTCACCCGTGAGGGCTAAGATGGAATGCCTCATTTCCAGTAAAAAGGGCCTCCGGCCACCTGCACTCACCAAGCGAAACGCAGAGGTAAACCTCTACTTCACGCTGGTTTTCTGTGAGGTCGTGGTACAGCCCCGGTTCGAGCCGGCCCATCCGTGTGACAGCAAAAGCTGCCGCGTGGCTCTACCACTGTTAAAAAAAAAGTGAAACAATTGAACAATTTTATCCATACAACTATACCGTTACCGTTACAGTCTGTTATAGTTGACTGTTGAACATAGACATCGCACATATATTGCTGCATTGGGCGGGTATCTACCATAGTTGCCACACTTGGCAAGCAGGTTGGCAGCCGCAGTTTTGATTTTTAGTCGTTATTACACGAATGGGGCGCGGCAATCGAGAACAGTGGGGAAGCACTTGCTGTTTCCTTTGATGTCTCGAAGGCCTTTGACAGAGTTTGGCACACTAGCCTTTTGGGTAAGCTTCCAGCGTACGGCTTATCCCCTGGTCTGATTGAATGGGTAAGGACTTTCTGAGTGAACGATCTCTCCGGGTTTTCGTCGATGGCTGCTCATCCGATCCTATGGCGACTAACGCCGGTGTTCCTCAGGAGACCGTTCTCTCCGCAACTCTTTTCTTGCTGCATATAAATTATCTGCTTATGCCCGATATCTATGGGTATGCAGACGATAGCACAGTTGTTGAGAGATATCAACTAAGTCCTCGGGCCAGTCGGGATCAAATCCAGTCCGAAAGAGAAGCTATTTTAGAGCGTGTGAATCTCACATTACAGGCAGTCTCCGATTGGGGCGATGCCAATCTTGTGAAGTTCAACGCCTCCAAAATACAAGTGTGTCTCTTCACTGCAAAAAGGAGCCAGCTCACCTTGGCTCCTTCTTTTCGAAATGTATCACTGAAATAAACCGACCGCCCTCAGTTATTAGGGTTTGAAATATCCTCAAATTTTAACTTCGCGCGATTCATTGAGTCCAAGGCCAAAGCAACTGCAAGGAAGCTAGGAGTCCTTGCAAAGGTGCGGCGGTACTTCACGCCGGGACAGCTGCTTACTTTATATAAAGCGCAAGTCCGGTCGTGCATGGAGTATTGCTGCCATATATGGGCTGGTGCTGCAAAATGCCACCTAGGCGCTTTGGACTCAATGGAAAGGCGTGCTAAGAGGCTTATTGGTGACCCGAATTTGGTTAAAACCAATCTTACCAGCCTCGAACACAGACGTAAAGTAGCCAGCCTTTCGGTTTTCTACAGGATCCATTTCGGAGTGTGTGCGTGTGAGTGCGTGCGCAGGAATTACATAATTTAATTCCACCCTCTCCCTTCCACCATCGGACAACCAGACGTTCAGATAGTCTCCACCCTTTTGTTGTTGACTTACCACGCATTCGAACTAAACGGTTCGCCACGTCGTTCATCATGCGTACAGCAAAGGAGTGGAATAAGTTGCCAGCATCTGTCTTTCCATCCAATTACAGTGTGGGTGTCTTCAAGGTAAGAGTGAATAGGCTTTTGTTAAGTCAGTGCGCTTCACCATCTTAGGCTACATCACCACTTACCATCAGGTGGGATCGTAGATAAGCGCTGGCTTAGTAGATAACGAAAAAAAAATAATACGTTGCTGCCCATCCCCCGATTTGTTCCCTCTTACAACACCTACGGGATGAGATTGGGTAGTGGATTCTTACACCGCCACTACACGATAATGAAAATTAAAGTGAAACCCGTTGAACCATTTAATTCATACAACTTTTCTATAACTCGGCCTTTAGATAACGATGAGTAAGTGTGATTTTTAGGGTTCCGTACCTCAAAAGGAAAAAACGGAGCCCTTATAGGATCACTTTGTTGTCCGTCTGTCTGTTTGTCAACACCCTTTTTCTCAGGAACGCGTGGGGGTATTAAGCTGAAATTCATATCTCGAAAATACTCAAGTCTACTGTCCCTTGGAGCTGTGAAAAAATCAAAATTCAAAAGCCAACGCAATCAAAAGATACAGCCGTTTATGCCGCAAATTTTCGACATTCGCAAGGGAATCAAAACTTACTTCCCGTGAACTCAGAATCTTAAAATTTGGTACGAAGCAACGTATTATAGCACAGATAAAGGAAAAATTACGAAAAGCATAAATGTTTAGTTACATCATATAATAAAAATATTTTTAATAATTTTAAACTTATATACCTACGGATTTCTTCGGAACCCTCGGTGCGCGAGTCCGACTCGCACTTGGCCGGTTTTTTAATTAGTAACACGAAATCATGATTTGTCAATAGGCAGTATTTAATTAGGACTAAAAAGTTTTAGTGCGCGTAGCGTAGCGTGAGTATAGAATCTTATTACGTACCTCAAGACTTTTCTATTACCTACATATCGCTTTAATCGTTCCATCAGGCGTTCTATATAAATATAAGGCTGTGTGCAGACGAAGCGGGCGGGCTCATTAGCCGCAGCACATATCGACGCGGCTGATTTCTCCAGGGCGCTTCTACCGTTTGATGGAGCCCAACGCGGGGCACTTTTATTATGGTGCGGCCTCCAAATAAGCGAATATAAGAAACATTTGGATAACTTGGTTTTCAAGGTGTAAATAAAGAAGTAAAATAATGTATTTATACCTATATAAAATCCAAAGCTAAATTTATTAAAATTTCCTATTTTTGTTATAAATTAGTACATTGCTATGTAGGTTAATAGTCTGTATCAAAATAAAGTGTTTCTTTCTTTCTATATAAAAGCTAAATAAAAAGACCATGGTTTCTCTAAATTTTGAGAGAGTAATACTTATCAGTTACTTTCAGGAATCTTATGGTGAGTTATTCAAAATACATGAACGGTTTTCCGCTGCTTTCTTTCAGAAAGAATTTATCCGACAAAATGACACAACCAATGACAAAACATCATAAATGCTTCGGTAGAGGTGGCGTGTCACGGGTCTTCCTTCTGGCGACTTATCTTTAGCCAGTTTGGGACCAACACAAACCTCTCTGCTCTCAACTCCTTTATTTGTTAAAGTTTACCCCATCCTTTTAGCTTATACTAACCACCCGTCTAACAAGCCCATCTATTTTTTTATAGAATAAGGGTGACAAACGGGCACACAGTTCACCTGATGGTAAGTGAATGCTGTGGCCCATAGACATCTATATTTATCCTCGATTAAGGATAAAAATGCAGATACGTCGTCAACCCTGAAGACTAAGATGTAATGCCACGTTTCCAGTAAAAAAGGTTTCTAGTTCTCTACACTCAACATATGAAACACAACAACAGCTTTAATCTGCTATTTTACGCTGGTATTTTGTGAGAGCGTGGTCTTACCCCAGTCGAGCCGACCCATTCGTGCTATAACTAATATAACTGCAGCCTGGCTCTACCACGCTATCACTATTCTCCTTATTGTTTTTCTTTTACAGGTCAGTGCAAACCTATTACGTCATTTTATCACTTGTCACTGGCTGAGCAGTAATCTTTTTTATAAATTTAGAATTAAAAATTATCATACCTCAAATAAATTAAATTATAATATATCAATTAAAATGAGATTGACTTCATTATGACGACCAGACGACAACTGTTCAGTGATGTCTCAGTGATCGCGAGAGTGAAAACCGGCAGCGATCACCGAATGGTTAGAGGCACACTGAACCTAAACGTTAAGTTGGAGAGGTCTCGTCTAATGAAATCAACGCTCCATCCCCCTCGTGCTCTGTTTCAAAGTCCCGAAACCTTTCAGCTCGAATTACAAAACCGCTTTCAGTGCCTAGAAGACTGCAATGAAGCGGACGATTTGAATGACAAGCTCATGGAAACTGTCGGAGCTAAGTTCTGCAAGACCCGCCGCAGAAGAACACAAAAACTCTCCGATCACATTCTTAATCTCATGGCTGTTAGACGGGAGATGAAACTACATTCTTCAACAGATTTGACAGCATACAGGCAACTGAACAGACAGATCTCCAAATGCATGCGCCGGGACTTACGCAACTTCAATACAGCTCGTATTGAAGAAGCGATCGAGCGGAACCAAGGCTCCAAAGTCTTTGCCAGAGATCTGTCTGCCAGAAAGTGCCAACTGTCAAAGCTGAAGACCGAGTGTGGCAGCATCGTTTCCGAGATTTTGAGTGAGATTGAGAGGTTCTATGGGCAGCTGTACACGTCATCGTTGGAGCTACACGCAAGTGTGAGTAACGATCCAAGAGCGAGTCTTATCCGACATTATTCCGATGATATCCCAGACGTCATACTGAGCGAGATTAGAATGGCTCTCCAGCACCCTAAAAACGGCAAGGCCCCAGGCGAGGATGGAATTACAGCGGAGCTTCTGAAAGCGCGTGGAAAACCGGTACTTGAAGTCCTTCAGAAGCTCTTTAATTCCGTCCTCCATGGTGGCATTACACCGGAGGCGTGGAGCAGAAGTGCGGTTGTCTTGTTCTTCAAGAAAGGCGACAACGCTCTCTTGAAGAACTACAGACCGATTTCCGTTCTGAGCCGCGTCTACGTGCTGTTTTCGAGAGTCATTACGAATCGTCTCGCGCACAGACTTGACGACTTCCAGCCTCCCGAACAAGCCGGTTTTCGAAAAGGCTTTTTAGAATAGAATAGAATAGAATAGAATAATTTTTTATTCAATATAGATGCACATGTGTAATTCTTATTGAAAGTCATTTTTTTACTTTACCACTGGTTCGAAAAAAAAACCTCCGTCCTGGGAAGAACCAGCAAGAAACCCAGCGGGACTTTTTTTTTAAAGCAAATTTTACAATAATGGTTATACAACTATATAAGTACAAAATTTATTTTAGAAACAGCTTGGAAGCGATCACCTCATTCCCAGGGGTTATTATCAACCATGTATTCTTTTATACTATAATAACCCTTTTTATACAGTTTCAACTTAACAAAACATTTAAACTTGCTAATAGAGAGAGCCTGTACACTTTCCGGGACCCGGTTGTAATAGCGTATACATTGCCTAAGAATGAATTACTGACTCTGTGGAGTCGAGAAACTGGTATCACTAGCTTGTGTTTGTTCCTAGTGTTTACAGAATGCACATCACTTTTTTTACTAAAACTACCTTTGTTTTTGTGAACATACATTAAATTTTCGTAAATATACTGAGAGGCCAAAGTTAATATATTTATTTCTTTAAATTTATCTCTAAGAGACTCTCTCAGTTTTAGGTTGTAAATAGCTCTAATGGCCCTCTTCTGTAAAACAAAAATAGTTTCTGAATCAGCCGCATTTCCCCATAGCAAAATCCCATAAGACATTATGCTATGGAAATAACTGAAATAAACTAATCTAGCTGTCTCGACACTAGTGAGATCTCTAATCTTTTTTACAGCATAGGCTGCAGAACTTAGTCTGCTTGCTAGTTTGGATATATGGGGGCCCCACTGAAGCTTTGCGTCGAGAGTGATGCCAAGAAAAACAGTGGATTCAACAGGGCTCAGTTCTTCCCCATTTAAAAACACATTGGTTCTCAGATTTTTAACATTCGTTGTTGTAAATTTAATACTTTTAGTTTTATTCCCGTTTAAATGTAAATTATTAACGTTAAACTAATGCACTAATTTTGATATAGCATTATTCACTTCGTCACATTTAAATGATTGACGTTTAAGTTTAAAAATCAAAGAAGTATCATCAGCAAATAATACTATATCATGATTATCCTCTACAATAGAAGGTAAGTCATTAATATACACTAGAAATAGGAATGGGCCGAGAATTGAGCCCTGAGGGACACTCATTAGTACAGGTGAGCCGGAAGAACTTTTACCATTGATAATAACTTTCTGCAATCTATTACTTAAATATGAAATTATAAGTTTAAGCGCAGTGTTCTTGACACCATAGTACTGTAGCTTCCTGATTAATGTCTCATGGTGAACGCAGTCGAAGGCCTTGGAAAGGTCACAAAATATACCCAAAGCATCCTCTGAATTCTCCCATGCACAAAAAATATGTTAAATAAGCTCAACTCCAGCGTCAGTTGTTGAGCGACCCCTTGTAAAACCGAATTGATTTCTATGTAGCAATTTATTAATATTAAAGAAACTTAACATCTGATCTAAAATTATTTTTTCAAAAATTTTACTAAATGTTGGTAGTACAGAAATTGGTCTAAAATTGGCGGGGTCTAATGTACTACTAGATTTAAATAAAGGTATGACTTTACTCAGTTTCATTAAATCAGGAAACACACCAGATTCGACGCTTGTATTAAATATAGTGGCTAGATAAGGTGCTATTATATCTATTATAGATAAAATAACTTTAACGGAAATCCCCCATAAATCTGCCGTTTTCTTAACATCAATAGTTTTAAAATATTTAACAATATCTTTTGGCAGTACTCTATGGAATTTAAAAGTATTTGAACAAGCCTTTACATTTTGTTTGAGCAATGATTCAGCGACAGTAGGAGAAGAGTTTAATAATTTAGTTGTCAAAAAAGGAACATCAGTAAAATGTTTCTCAAAAGCCATAGAACCATAGACTTTAGCACTATAGACCACATACATACCCTTCGGCAAATTGTACAGAAGTCCGAGGAGTACAATTTGCCACTGTCTGGCGTATGTGGACTATGAGAAAGCCTTTGATTCCGTCGAAATTTGGGCGGTGCTGCAGTCCCTTCAGCTGTGCCAAGTTGACTGTCGGTATATCGAAGTGTTGAAGTGCTTGTACAGTAGGGCTACGATGGCTATCCGAGTACAGAACCAGAGTACGAAACCTATCCAATTGCAGAGAAATGTAAGACAGGGTGACGTCATATCCCCGAAACTCTTCACCGCTGCGTTGGAAGACGTTTTCAAGCTTCTGGACTAGAAAGGATACGGAATCAACATCAATGGCGAGTACATCACTCACCTTCGATTTGCCGAGGATATATTCCTTATGGCAGAATCGCTGGAGGACCTAAGCACTATGCTCAATGACCTCAATAGTGTTTCCCAACGGATAGGTCTTAAGATGAACATGGACAAAACAAAGATCATGTTTAATGTCCATGTCACACCTATGCAGGTAGTTGTTGGGAACACTAAGCTCGAAGTTGTTGACGAGTATGTTTACCTGGGACAAATAGTCCGACTAGGTAAGTCCAACTTCGACCGAGAGGTCAATCAACGGATTCAACTCGGTTGGGCAGAGTTCGAGAAATTACGGCACATCTTCTCGTCAGGTATACCTCAAAACTTGAAAACGAGACTGTACACCCAGTGCGTGTTTCCAGTGATGACATACGGAACTGAGACGTGGTCCTTCACTGCTGGCCGGATGAGGAAGCTCAAGGTCGCTCAGCGAGCTATGGAGAGGGCTATGCTCGGAGTTTCTCTGCGTGATAAACTCAGAAATGAGGATATCCGCAGTAGAACCAGAGTGACCGACATAGCCCAACGGGTTAGTAAGCTGAAGTGGCAATGGGCCGACCATATAGCTCGAAGAACCGACAACCGATGGGGAAGAAAGGTTCTCGAGTGGCAGCCTCGTACCGGCAGGCGAAGTGTAGGGCGTCCCCCCACTAGATGGAGTGACGACCTGGTAAGATATGCAGGAAGTCGATGGATGCAGGTGGCTCAGGACCGTGCTTTGTAGCATTCTTTGGGGGAGGCTTATGTTCAGCAGTGGACTTGTGAAGGGCTGTAATGATGATGATGATGAAATAAATTAATGTCACTAACCGCTGGCTCCCTGGCCATACACGACAACTAGCGTCTATGAAACTCTCTGTACAAATGTTACATTGTATGGCGCTGTATAAGTCGTTTTCTCGAAAAATATTACATTTCTTAACTTATTCCATTCAAATTATAAAGGTAGTCTGCGAGAAATTAAATAAACCTAAAATTGGGAATTAAAACGTTGGAATGTGGTGTTATTCTTTAGTTTTTTTTTTTTAGGTTTACCACGTTATTAACTCGATTTCGTGTATGTCTGTTCGGATGGAATTTCGTAATCGATTTTAAACTAACTTCTGATGAGTTAGAAACTTGAACATTGCTAAGAAGCGGATGCCAATGTAACAATATGAAAAATGTGGTAAATTATATGTGATATTTATAAAGACGTTTTTTTTAATTTCGCTTGTTGAAATTAATGAGTAAGTTAGTAAATTCTTCTTTAATAGTTCTTAAATAGTAATTCATTCAGTACAGCTCAATAAAGTCCACTACAGAACTTAGTTCTCTCTCCATAGAATGTTTCATAGAGGGGATATTTGCCATACCCATAGTTTCTACGCTTGGCAGTCTGGTTGGCAACCACAATTTTAACCAAAGTTTCCCTCTGTCACCTCTTACGGCCCTTACAGATAAGATTTTAGGTTACTTAGTAGATTATTACACCGTCAATACGGTTAGAGAGTATAAGGCTGAGATCTGTAGACCGTACTTTGACTTTACTTAGACTTTACTTACAAAAAACTAGCTGAGTATATGCTTAGCATAATCTTTGGTTCTGAATTTATAGTTGTATGGGGGCTAAGATTAAGCAAAGCTTACGCTAAGGCCACGGATTATGTTTTTTGATTTTATATTATAAAATAAAAATAAAAATAAAATTATATTTAAAATCGAAACAGTCCAAATTATATATATATATATATATATATATAAATAAGTTATTATTACGTAAAATAGGAAACGGGCGTATGAGGGCGGGTATAAATGAGAAGAGTGCAAAATCAGAAAGAAAAAAGAAAAAAGATGATTTAAAGAAATTCGAAATAAGTTTGAAATTACGTTAATAGAAAATGGATTAATGATAGAAGATGGCCTAAAATATAGAGTTAGTTGTAAACATAGTGTTAGAGTAACAAAAAACAACAACTTAAAATGAATACAATGATTTTGGATAATATTCTGAGTTTGACGTAAGTCGTAGATTTCGTTGACTTAAGCTTTGCGAAGCGCGCACCAGCACTACTTCGAAGTTAGCTCTATAAATACCGACATTGTCTTAGTTCGAAAGTAAAGTCTGAGCAAAGTCAAAGTACGGTCTATAGATCTCAACCTAAGAGCTAGCAAAGGCATATTTTGTAAAATTTAAAATATATGATAAATAACGTAAATCTTGCATCTATGTAAGTTGCAAGTAGTTGGACTAATTAATTTTGGAATAAATTTAAAACTATTTTATTTTCGTATATTATGGTATGATAAATTCCTTCTGCTCATACTTCATCTTTCATATCACCAGATCACCAAAAATTCACTGCTAGACGTAGACTACTTCCATGATTGGAAGAATTTGCTGGAATGCGGATTAACTATGGAAATACGAGATGTTTCGCACCCTTGACTTTAGAGTATACGTAACATTAAACGCTGATTCTCATAACTTTTTTTTCTTATAAAATCGTTATTCTACAGTAAAATTTTCTTCTGTATCGTTGAGGCGTTTTACGTTCACAAATTGCACAAGAATATACATGTAAACTCAGAACAATTATTTGTAGGCCCTACAAACATTTGTTTCCGTTCAGAATTCGAACCCGCGGCCCTAAAGCGCACGACCAAACGCTTAGCCATTACGCTATGGACCCGTCACCTGGTATACAGTACGGTAGGTTCTGATTTAATACTTTTACACTAAATGAACTTACACTCAACAATATCATAACATCAATCGCTAAGCAGTAAAAGTACTTAATAAGAAACTTAAGAGTCAAATGCAACATTAACGTAACTGATAAATTAAGTAAAATTATTAACAAAGAAGAGCAAGTAAAAAGTTGAGAAGCATTGATTAAATTACTGCCCTTATCTCTTCAAATCACTGCCGTTAAACTCGTGGCGAAAAACAAGACAAAAAATATAAAGTGGCCCACGTTGGGCGCCAAAAACACGGACTATTAAATATTCATATACCGTAAAAGTTGTACAGGGATTCGCCTAAGCTCATCAAATTATAAGTTGGCCGACTTATCAAGTTTGAAGGGGGAAAAGAAAGTATCGATATAAAAGCCACGGTTTACAAAAAAAGTTTAAATGGATATTATTTTAAAGTGCTCGTAAAAAGCTATTAATAACTTGACCAGTTATTAATAGCTTTTTACGAGCACTTCGCCATATCATTAGCTAGATGGGTAGGATTACTTGACTAGGAGTGTGTGTGGATAGGTCTCTTACCTATATCTGCGACCAAATAAGCAGTGCAATGGAGAGTATAAAGAACCAGTATAATTACAGTGTGCGAAGAATTCCATCTCAGTCCTCAGAGGTGAGAACACATCTGTAGCTTTCTTCATTTGAATTAGATTGCAGGTGTTCATGAGCTGCAATAGTCGCTAACTTTCAGGTGGAATGTAACTTCGTTTGTCACTTCAGATTTATAAAAAACAAGTGGTAAAGTAAAAACAACGTACAACCGACTTCAATAATAAAAATAAAATGAGAACATCATCAATGTAGTCGAAATCAATTAAATACGCAATATTAAGGATAACTCGAAAACTACTGGTCAGATCTCGATCAAATTTATATTGAGGAGCACCGAAAATGGTTAAAATCGGTTCACCTAGAAAAAAGTTCAGAGGTAACACATAAAAAAAAACTTCAGTCGAATTGAGTACCTTCTCCTTTTTTAAAAGTCGGTTTAAACCAAGATTATTCACCGAAAGAGGAAACCTATACCATTAACCATTTGTCTATCCGAGTATAGAACAGAACACAAAACATACCCTACCGTAGACAGGTGAAGGACAAAGCAAAATATTTAGGATAGGACCGATAACTATATCACCGAAAACTCTTTGCCGGTAGAAGTTGATTTTCTGACCGGAGAAGAAACGACAGAAATAGCTCCGCTATACGCTTATCTGGTATTTTTGAGGTATCCCCTATTCTCGGGGTAAGAAATCGATACGATTAAAATATATCTTTGATTTTTAATTATAAAAACAATAGAAGGTGTTTTTTGTGAAGGTAAACTATAAAAACAATGGAATGAAATCCAGTGTCACGCAGATTTGAGAGTTGGATCTAAATCCGGAATGACGAAAAGATATGAAAATATTGCTTATCTTTGAAATGAGGGTAGAACTTCAATTTTTATTTTGGAATTCAGAGGAAGAAGTAAGACTTAAGATACTATAAAAGCGATTTCCTAAGCGACCAGTAGTTTTTCATTTATGAATAGAAGTCATTTTAATTAAAACGTAAAACATAAAATCAAATATACAGAGATAAAATATGAAGCAAATATCTTTATTCATAGGATAAACAAATTTATTTAATAGAAAAATAAAAACATGAAAAACACAATAATAAGAGTCAACATGGACGGACACGTGGAATAAAATATTATCAAGGATTTTATATGAAACATGGCAAAATACATAAAAAGTGATAATTGTAACTATAGTATGATCAAAATAATTTAATCGACCACAATATATTTTGTATAGGTACAAAGAATGATGGTACCCACAATATGTGTTTTTTATCTATCAGAGATTTGATGAACATAGAATTACGTCTTTTAAACGACCGGCGCCGTCGAATGCTCGAGGCGCACTGACGAACTTTTAATTTCTTCACTGCAGACAGACATTGACATCGGACAATTACGATTGGCGGGAAAGTTATTTTGCACAGATAAAGGCAAGTTTTTGAATAATATGGAATTCTGTAATAGACGTGCTCGACGTCAGTTCATTATACTTTTGAAATAAGTTGAATCGTTTCGGCATTGCAAACATGCATTTGACGCTTATTATATTAATTTCATGATTTTGTATATTTTTCTTTGTTCACATTCTTGATCCGTGGTAGAGAGCAGAACGCACGAACCCGATTATCAATGAACACGCCACAGATGGCACCATTAAAATAATTGTTAGTTTTAGTTTTAAAAACGTAGATACAAAGTAGCCGATGCATCAGCTTCACAATCCTTCTTAAATCTTAAAGGCTTGTAACCTGCAGTAAGACGTTCATGAGCACGAATGAGTCGTCTCGTCCGAGGGAATACCCGGTTCTCAACAAATACCAGCGTAAAATAGCTACTTAACGTGTTTCGTATTGACAGCATAGATAATCATAAACTCTTTTTACTGGAAACGAGCCATTAGATCTCAGTCTTCAGTGGTGACAACGTATCTGCATTTTGATTCTTAATCGAAGATAAATTTAAATGTCTAAATGTTTAAATTGCAATTACAATTTTATTTTTGCCGACGAGGATCAAACCAAAATTGCTTGCGTACTCTCAAACTTACGGCGAGTGCTTAGCCATTGAAAAAAACATTGTCAGTAAAGCATCACCAGTAGCAAAGTCTTTTGAGTATGTCTAAGAAATAAAATACTTCGAAGGCATGTGAAGCCTGCCAACACACACTGAAGCAACGTGACTGGTCTAGAGTAGGTTTTTATCTTGCAGTAGAAAAGATATAAATTATTCGTTCATTACAGCATTTCAAAAATTCACTACTGGATATAGGCCTTACCTCTAGATTGCTCTTTGATATTTGCCATATAGCCTATAGTAGGCTGTAATTTTTTACTTTATACTTAATAAGTTTTTTTTTTACAGGAGAGGGGGCAAACGACCATGCGGCTCACCTGATGGTGACTACCGCCGCCCATGAACAACTGCAACACCAGGGAGGGAATTGCAGATGCGTTGCCGGCCTTTTAAAAAGGAATACGCTCTTTTCTTGAAGGTCCCTAAGTCGTATCGGTCCGGAAAATTCGCTGATGGTAATCGATTCCACAAGGAAGTCGTGTGAGGTAGAAAACATGTTCTAAATCGCACAGTAGTGGACCGCCAATCATCCAGATGGTGTGGATGGTATCGGGAGTTCTGCCACGATGTGCGTTCATGAAATTTGGCGGCTGGGATTAATCCGAACAATTTCTCAGTACACTCCCCATGGTAGATGCGAAAGAAAATGCAAAGGGATGAAACATCTCTTCGCAGTGCCAATGAATCGAGCCGATCGGAAAGGACTCGGTCGTCGACGATTCGAGCCGCTCTGCGCTTGATGCGGTCAAGTGGAAGGAGCTGGTACTGGGGAGCCCCTGCCCAGAGATGGGAACAGTATTCTATGTGAGGCCGAACCTGCGCCTTGTAAAGTTGCAGGCGGTGTGCCGGCATGAAATACTGTCCCGCTCTGCTGAGCACGCCAAGCTTTTTAGAGGCCAATTTGGCCTTCTCTTCCAAGTGACCACGAAACTGCACGTCACTCGATATGTCGACTCCGAGGATTCCGTACTGTCTGAGGCAAGAAGGGGAGTGCCTTGAAACTGAGGAGACACGAAAAGGGGTTCTCTTTAGCGGTAAACGCGCAAACTTGTGTCTTCTGAGGATTAAACTGGACTAGATGTAGTCGCCCCCAATCCGAGACTTTGTTCAGCAAAGACTCGACTTCAGACACAAGTTTGTTCCGGTACTCGGCGACGTTTTCCCGAGAAATATTGGCACGGCCAGTGTACAGAGCATCACCAGTGCTGTCATCCGCATAGCAATGAATGTTACCAGTTAGCAACATATCATTGATATGCAGAAGAAACAGCGTTAGTGATAGCACACAGCCTTGTGGAACACCAGCGTTAATAGGCTTGTAGTCGGAGCATGCACCATCTACAATGACCTTGATGCTCCGATCTGCAAGGAAGTTAGTGATCCAATCGAACAATTTCTCGGGACGCCCATAGGAAGGGAGCTTCGAAAGAAGCGCTTTGTGCCAAACCCGATCGAAGGCCTTCGCAATGTCCAAACTAACGGCCAACGCCTCCCTCTTGGACTCTACTACCTCCGCCCATCTATGGGTCAGGTAGAATAGAAGATCACCAGCTGATCGACCCCGACGAAAACCGTATTGGTGGTCACTAATCAGCTGGTGATCCTCAGTGTACCGTATGAGCTGGCAGTTAATAAGTCTGTTGTTTTATTTTCTACCAGAATTTGTATTGTATTCTGCTAGAACATCTGCATTAGTTTTACCTTCTTATCTATTTTTGCTATTCAACAGCAGTGCAGTTGCAGTTGCGTTCCGTTTTTCAGAGTCAAGAGCCAATATCCTACGAGTCCTTTCATCTCAACCCCAGGGATATCCTTGTATTTATAGCCTTTCCTTGGAGTTTTCAGGAGATCTCTATAGATTGTCACTTAATAAGTTTTACAATAAGTTCTCATACAACCGACACATTATAATTATGAAAAGAAAATGTATATAAAAATCCAAACATTCCTCACCTACGCCAGTAAACATAATCGTGAGTGTGAGTGAAAAAAATCTTTGTCAATTACGAACTCAGCATATTGCACACCTAATGACACGTGCTGGACACCTAAACAATGCTTTAATGTTGCTGAAACTCCCTTACGCAGATGGGTGACCGTATTTGTTTAGGACAAGCTAACTGCCGACCGTTTAGCAACCGAAACGATTCTTATGTTTCTAAACGAAAGCTAGTGCTGGAGCTTTGTATAAGCTGAAGCGATAATGATTGAAATTTTCGAACTTGAACGTGCCAGCTATTTACAGTTAATCAATTTCGTCATCGTTACTATGCTTAGATTGCTTTTGAGTTTAGTATCATTCAAAAGAATTGATCGACGTGCAATTTTTTTATGGAATAGAGGTGTAAATCGAGCACGCAGTCCCCCTGATAGTAAGTGGATGCCGTGATCCATAGACATCTACATCTATTGAGACATCTTCAATTAAGAATCAATTCAGATGTGTTGTCACTCCTGAGGACTGAGATAGAATGCCTCGTTTCCAGCAAAAAAGGTCTTCGGTTCTCTACACTCACCATACGGAACACAGCAGCATTTAGCTGCTATCTCACGTAGGTATCATGTGAGAGCGTGGTTTTCCTCGGTCAAGCCGACCCATTCGTGCTACAACCATAACATAGCTATAGCGTGGAACTACCACGTGCAAATTTTAAAATAATAAAATTGTGTATTCTTTTAAATTAATAAAGACTTTTACCAGTAAAAATCACTCTTTGTTTCATTATCATTATTACAGATTATCGCAAATCCACTTTTAAGCCTAAAAGCACAGTCCTGAATTACCTGCATCCATATATATTTCATCAGATCATCACTTTATAAGAAGCACTCTTCTATAAGAGTGTATGACGCACTTAAATTACAGGTATGAGGATGCCACTCATTCTTTGTCATTTGGCTAGCACTTCAGTGTACGGATCACATAGACTATGTCAGTTCCTCTTGTTCTGCTGTGGATATCCTCGCCACAGATTTTATATAACGGAAAAAAATGCCACGCTATAAGTCTATAATTTAAATCTAACCAAATACAGTATGATACAGGTGCGAGATTAAATGGCCGCCGTGTATACAGGCTGTTCATTACGATATTGCGAGTGCGGGGGATATTGCGCTGTCTTTTATTTGGGACATCATAACGATTTTACTTTTTTGATGAGAATTGAAAACATGTTTGATCTGTCGCCGGTACACCCTTGTTTTTTGTAGGCCATTGTGTTGATTGTTTATTGCGTTCCGTTTCACATGTCGTCGGTTTTTGGAAAGATGATTCATAGATTTTATTTTAAATTTGATTACTTTGTTTTAAGCCTTTTTTCATTTAAATAAAATTTTCCCGCAGCTTTGTTTTCCAGAATTTAAAAAGTTGAAATGTAAGTCAATACGTTTCGGTCTGTCAAAAGTATATTCTTACCATTTGGTAAGGGTGACAAACGAGCACAGGTCCAGGATCAGTATTCCTTAGACTTAGACATCTGTTCTCGACTAAGAATCAAAATGCAGCTGCGTTGTCAACCCTTAGGAATAAGATGGAATGCCTCTTTATAAACAATAGACAGATGTAAGGTTTACTTGATACTAGCTGCTGCCTTCGACCCCACCCAAGAAGAACAGGAACGCATATACATGTTCATTCTGTCATGGGATCTTTTATTTTCATATGGCATAAAGTATCCCATGTGTTAAACCAGGACATGTCATATATGTTTCATTGAATTCCAATTAGTTAGTAAAGAGTTAAATAGAGAATAATGAGAGCCATATTAATTTAAGGGTTATACACACGCCGTAAACTACACAGCAAACCGAGTTCAACCCTCGCTGGTTCCAAAGAAATTATTAAATGTAATTTGAAGTGCAGGTTTACCACGTACTCGACGCTGTAAGAAAACATCGTGACGAAACCTGCACTTCCCTCGGAGAAATAAATTAATTCAATGATATGTGAAATCCGCCAACACGCACTGAGAGCCGTGGACTAATTACTCCATAAACCTCTCAGTAATGAGAGCTGGTCTGTGCCCAGCGCCGGAATGTATATAAGCTATATCTTTCCATTTATCCTCCAGTAAGAATAATCTTACTATAAAGTAATTAATTATTAAAATAAGCAAAAGGTTTGTTACTTTTTATTTATTATTCTATGAATGTATTGGTGTACTTACGACAACAGCTTTGGCAGGCATTCTCAAACTTATAGCCGCACGTACCTATTAAATTTACCAGACAATGGCGAACCCCTAAAAACTGCATAAGAATGAAGATGAGTTTTTTTAAATTTAAAAATATAGTCAGAAATAACAATATGTTTTTAATTTGTATAATGGTGACAAAATAGCCATACATCCGCGTGTCGCCTTTGCCCTGCGGACCCTGTAACATTGTTACTTGACAACCATAAGCAAACGCGGTAGTAATTATTCACGCGTGTTTCATAGAGTGTATACAGGGTTATTTTGCAATAACCGACCAAATTCGCAGAGAAGGTTTAGAATAAGTAATATAGGCCAATGGTGAAGAAAACTTAATTGAAAAATATCTCAAGCATTCTGTCTTTTTTATCTTTTTAATTCAAAATGCGTTGTAATACATCATTTTAACTGATTTTACTGCGCCCGCACACATTCGTAAGGATCTATCGGTAGGCAAAAACGTTAATACCCATAAATCACATTCAATTTGGGATAGTTTCAAATATAAGTAAAAGCCTTATTTACTCGTATTTTCAAAAACTGCAATAACGTTATATCACTATTTATGTATTTGAACTAAAGTTTAAAATTTGGCTACTCTTTGAAAAATGACCCTGTATAATAATATAAATGGCGTGCACAACCGTAGGTTAGTCAGCCACTATAACGTAAATCTTGTCCCAAACCCCCTACGTTTAATTGGCAAACCTCTAGAGGTTCGCGTAACTTTGAGAAACCCTGAGCTATGGTATCTATCAACTGCCACTGTTACTAGAGATGATTATAAGTTTTTGGTGGTGGAAGGAAAAGGGATCTCCTGCCGGGCAAGGTGTTCTGCCCGGGGAGTGGTGAACGCTCCGAGTGGTAGTTTGGAACTATTCTACATATACTGCTTTCACTACGGAACTTTGTTAGCGCGATTCAGGCTTCGAAGTGTATCGCTTGTGGCGCGACGACAGCGCCGCCACATCACTTCCCTGCTCAGACCGGAGATCGATAGTGAAGTCCGATTGCTGGTGCGTCCTTAATGCCGGTGGGGAATGCATGCTGTGTGCGTAAGGGCAAGTGACGCCGCGCCGGTGTGTAATGCATGCCATAATACGCACTTGCAAGTGATGACTTTAGGAACGATGAGCCGGAGCAAGTGCCAGAAGTCTGCCTTATAAATCTGCGGTGGGTTAAGATGAAGACAAGTTGGACTGGCTTTCAGGAGCTGAAGACTGCAGAAGACGATACTTGGGAGTGAATAGTAGAGGTTCTTGAGTATAATGACGAAGGCTTGATGTTGTAACTTTCTGAATGTTGTTGGTTGCGTGTTCACATCACGCCGGGGTCACCAGTGTGGCGGTGAAAGGAAAAGGGGAGGTCTCCCGCCGGGCAAGGTGTTCTGCCCGGAGAGCGGTGAACGCTCCGAGTGGTAGTTTGGAGCTATTTTATAAATACTGCTTTTACTTCGGAACTTTGTTACCGTGATTTAGGCTTCGGTGTGTATCGCTTGTGGCGCGACGACAGCGCTGCCACAAGTTTTTTTTAGTATTAACTCCTAAGCTTAGACAAAACTTACGGTAAGGTAAAGTAAGGGCAAGCCCACGTCGTCACTTTCTTCTACTTTATGGCCCCGTAAATATTCACTGTCAGTTATAGACCTCTCCAATTGTAAGATGGATTTGCCATACTACAGGCGGATTGATGATCATTTTTTAATATTTAATTTAATGATGGAATTTTTCAAATAAATTATCAAATGAATGACCAGTTTGAGCTGTAAGCAACATATACGTATATAAAAAACTGCCGTGCGATCATAAACCGTTGCACGTCCACTCGATAAATAATCGAGCAGCCGGAATCGATGCACCAGCGCTGAGTTACGGCCGTACGAACACACGGACATAAATATAACCGTTAGTCACACCGGCAGTTCCGTCCACCTGTTACGGCCAATCGCCGCTCCCAGAACATTATCACGCCGGTACGTCTCTGTCCTATGAATATATGCCATCCACTTATTAACTAAGAGATACAACGAGTATACGGTGTGAATGTCGGCCTGCTATGCTTGCTTTTAACAGTAAAATAGAATACAGATTAACCCGTTTTATACTTTTCTACCGACTTCAAAAAGGAGCCGGTACTCAATTCGACTGTATGATTTCTTATGTGTGTTACCTCATAACTTCTTACTGCTTTGACCGATTTCGATGATTCTTTTTTTATTTGAAAGCTGGTACTTTCCATGTGGTCCCATATAAATTTGATCAAGGTCTGATCAACAGTTTTTGAGTTATTCTTAATAATTTATATTGAAGTCGGTTGTAAATACAACATTTTTAATTTTTAATTATTTTAAGTAAGAATGACAAACGAACAGAGACACAGAATACCAGAGTAAAATAGTACCTTAATGCTGTTTTGTTTCACTTTTTACAGAAAACGAGGCATGCATCTGCATTTTTATTCTTATTTGAGTATAGATATAGATATCCATGGGCAACAGCATCTACTTAATATCAGGTGGACTGTGTGCACGTTTGTCTCCCTCACATATTATAAAAAAGAGCACATAGTTCACGTGATAAGCAATTGCCGTGATCCATAGACAATGTATTTTAGACACCTAAAAATATAGGATGCGGTGTCATTGCTAAGGACTAAGATGAACTCATTGCCATTGCAAAGGGGTATTTAGTTCTAGTTTCTGGTTCTAACAACCGCATAATATAAGAAATCTTTTCAGCAACAGAATACCAGCCTAAATTAGCAGTATATTTTTTTTTATATGAAACAAGAGTTATAAACAAGCATATAATCTGACGTATGGTAAGTAGATGCTATGGCCCATTGACATCGATATCTATCATCGATTAAGAATCTAAATGTAGATACGTTGTAACCCCTGAGGACTAAGATAGAATGCCTCGTACCAGTATAAGGATCTCTGGTTATTTGCACTTATCATATGAAACCATAGAGAAATGAAACATAATAATATTATTCTGTTATTTTACGGTGATATTCTGTGCGAGTTGTGGTTATTTATCTTGGAGGCATAATAACGTAAAAAAAACACATTAGCACTTTTAAACGTGTCATGCTGTTCTCATTTCGCATTTACAAGGAAGCTTCGTAGAGCGTTACCTTTTAGATCCTTTCCGTGATCAGCGCTTGCTACCTTACTTAATTTGACAACAAATTTCTTCGACTGAATTAAAAGTTAACAAGGATTACAAAATGGAGAAGTTAAGAGATTGCAATGTACGGCGGTGATCATTTACAGTCGAAACACGTACAAAAACGAATTGGCAAATACCATCAATCACCAACAAAATAAACAGTCATTCGTTACTTTTTTACCTTTTTATACGAGTAAAGGGAAAGGGTAGCAAAAGATTACATATCATGTTAAGATGGATGCCGTTGCTCATAGACCAATATGTCTGTCTTCGATCAAGAGTCAAAGCAGATGGACAAATTTCATTAATAGAAAAGATGATTGGGTATACCACCCAATTTCAAGATGTCCTAAAAACAATAAAATGAAATCCATACCCTGGCTTCACCTCAAATTACAAGCGAGGTACTGTAAACTCATTATGCCTAGATCGGACCAAAAAAAAATAAAAGCTGTAGGAGGCTCGGCTTAAATGGCTCTGAATGTTAAATAGTCCCTCTGTGACTATGGCTGTAAAGTACGCTAAAAATCCACAATTTTTTTTAAATTTTGCATTCACATCTATACATATAAATAAAATTGAAATGTATGTGTATAATATTGAAATAACTGACTTCTATTAAGCTCGGGCGGTCGTTAAGACCCCGTACCTATAAATCATTTTTTTTTAAATTGTCTGTCTGTCCATCGGGGCTAATCTACGGAATGAATATGATAGAAAACCATGTCAGGAAGGATCTAGACTATATGTTTTATCAAATAACTTGGAATTTAAAAAAAAAACTAAAAATTGATGAAATAAATGGTCTTTGGTTACTTTAAATCTAAATAACATTAATAGATTCTATTCAGGCAAAGCCGGGCTAGTTGGGTAGTAAATATATAAGGAAACTTTAAAGTCTATTTGACATACAAATTTGCGACACAAAACATTCTTGAAGCTCAAATAATAATTGTCACATTATGTTAATAGACGGCGATACCTATTCAACCCGAAAACGGTTGAACTCAAATTTTAATTAAATATATCGAAATAAAATCATAAATACAGAGCGACGTGGATTCTGTACCTTTATTAAAGCCATTAGGATGGAAGAGGGGGGGTCCTTTACATCATGCTGTTATTGTGTTTCCTCACACGAACAGAAAGTGACCCTGCTCCTCCCCCCTCCGATGTAATTCGTTGCGGGGTCCGTTGGTCAATACAATTAAGCGCGAGCAAGATTTCACACGTACAATTTGAATTTTAAACAATAGTTTGTCATCTAAAATTAATTCAACGCGGCAACATTTTAGAATAAGGGATGTTCGATTTTGTAATAGTACCTTTATCTATACTCGTATCGTCAATATTAGTTATAACTGTCTTAGTTTCTTCTTCTTCTTCATCAGTCATTAGAAATTGACTACTGGATATGAGCCTCCGCCGTTGTAGGAAGAATTTGTCTTAATCTTTACGCTCGAGAGGCATATTGACGAACGCATTACCAGACTTTTCGCACCTTTGATGTGATTATTATTTTAAAAACCTTAAATTAGACACATCTGCGTTTTTCTACATCCATTAAATTAATTAAAGTCAATATGAACCTTTAAAGGGCGATTTTTTATTTCTATGACTTTTAGTTACAATACATTTTTATTAGTAACTCGATGACAAATCGTTTAAAAAAATAACTATTTTACTTATACTTAAGACTTTAACAATTATAATGTCACAATATTTATTCATCTATACAAAGTTCATTTCAAATCTTTAAACAATCCTATATATCCTATATCCTTTCAACCATCCTGTATGTAACTCCTTCACTAATATTTAGAATAAATTGTCATTTAGAGCGGGGAATAGACGAGGGTTTACGCAATTAACTGTAGTCGCAGTAATAAAGAATAAAACCGTTCGGATTTGGCCCGGACACCGTCAAAATTGTTGCTTTCGAACTAAAACAGTAACTTTTCACGGTTGCGGCCTGTCACACCATGTCTCCTAAAACGTAGTTTAACTCTATTCCTTTACTAGTATTTGGTTCGAATCGTTGTAAGAGAACCTCATCTTTTTTACGGACTAAGACTATATACACATAGCAAACACTGAGATAGGATACGATTACTGTGACTTAGAACATGTTTACACTAAGATCATAATTGGCTATTCATTAAGGGACATCAACAAAAGTCTATAGGCCTCCCTCAAGGAGTGCCACAAAATACGGTACTGGGCCACCTGCATACATCGAATTCCTGCATGTTTTAAAAAGCTATCACTCCGTTTACCTTTACAAGGTTGCCATTCAAATTGCAGTATGGACCAAATACTTTTTGGAACTCTGGGACTTTTTTTAATTTATTGGATTGCTTTAGCGAAATTAAATGCAAAAAAGAAGAGTAGTGTTGCCAAACGAGAGTGTGCTTTATTATTTATATATTTTTTTGTGAACACCAACGGCTTTTATACACCTCACTTATTAGAAAAAAATTAAATCTACACAGCTATTAAAATGTACTGGCATATGAAAATAATGCTTAATTTCATGAAAAGTAAATAGGTTTTTGTTAATCTGCTGTGTTTCACCACCCAATAGTATTTTATCATTTACCAGCAGATGACACGTATGTAATAAGTTGTCTTAAGCCTAGAACCAGCCGTTTTAAGGGCATCCCGCTGATGCATCATGAAATGATGAATCAGATGAACATCTGATTTTCGCAATGATTATGTAATATATTATTTACGTTAGATTACGGATACGTATGTAGGAAAAAGACGGTTTATAGATAAATCAAACCCTCAGAGCACCTTAAACACCATAAAGATGCAGTATGTATTTTCTCAAATAAAATAAATAAGAAGTTACTTAGCTTAATATTGTTTTCTTAACGTGGTTGAGCCCTGCTGCAGCTACATTTTTAGCACGCAACTTTGTAGTTGTAGCAAGAATGGGTCGGCTCGGAAAGATCACGCTCTCACAGAATACCAACGCAAAATAGCAGCTCAACGCTGATGTGTTTTATGTGGTGAGTGTAGAGAACCGGAGACCCTTTTTACTGGAAACAAAGCATTCCATCTTAGTCCTCACGGGTGATAACGCATCTGCATACTAATTCGTAATCGAGGATAGATGTATATGTCTACGGGCCACAGCAACCACTTACCGTCAGGTGGACTGTGTGCTCGTTTGTTACCCTTATCCTATAAAAAAAAATACATTTATGGCCATTGCTTACTATTCCATTGTATATAAACGTAACTGCAATAAAAATAAAACTAACTCAAAAAAAACCTATCATTCAAGGTGTAAAAAGTGTTGTAGTAAAGTTACAGAAACAAACTTTACATTGCTGGGCACAGGATTCATTTTATTTTCTAAAATCAGCAATCTATTCGCTGCGCTGCTCCGGCGTGTTTTGGCACGGTGGTTAGAGCACGTGGCAAATAAGTATGATGACTTATTTGCCTTATTTACAATAATAATATTAATGTCCATTGATTTCTAATCGAAGTTTTCTGCATGCCTTTTAAGTAGAATTTCGGATTGTGCGGTTAATACCAACGAAGACTGCCATTTGTGCGCGGCAGGATTATAGTGTACGAGGCACGGCGATGAGACATCGCCAAGTTCCTGACCTCGGGCTCCTACTGAGAACTTATTAATAGAAAAACCCGCCAACGGATTTTAGCCAACCTCGGAATCTGAACCCGGGACCACATGGTCAGCATTACGCACATATATAATACAACATAAGACTTTTCTGGCATTTCCCTGTTACCTCTTACAACACCCGCAGGACGGAACATAATGGGGTCATCATCATCATCATTATTACAGCCCATCACAAGTCCACTGCTGAACATAGGCCTCCCTCAAGGAATGCCACAAAACACGGCCCCGAGCCACTTGCATCCATTGACTTCCTGCATAGTGACCAGGTCGTCACTCCATCTAGTGGTGGGACGCCGTACACTTCGGTACGAGGCTGCAACTCGAAAACCTTTCTTCCCCATCGGTTGTCGGTTCTTCGAGCTATATGGTCGGCCCATTGCCACTTCAGCTTACTAATCCGTTCGTAATTACTAATCGTAAATCAGTACTTAAAATTATATTTAACTAACACCGGCGCGGATCGCACCCAGGCTGCTCACATACTACGATATTTTGATCGCTTAACCCATGAGATACCACAGTTCCGAGATACCAAACTCGAAAAGTGTCGGTAGTTCAACAAATTTCTATTAATAACCATTAATGGTGGAACTGACCCTAGGGCCGGTGGTACGGCGCCAGTTAACGGCTTTAATGGCAGGTCTACAGCGAGTCACGCCACAAAATACTAATTCTCCTTTTACAAAACGTATCCAACTTTTCTAATTACGGCGAATGCGACGCACCCTTGTAATTGTAATTTTGTCAAACTGTAGCATCGTCACGATCGTTTTAAATGGGCGTTGCATGATGTTGTTCAAACAAAGGCGACCGGGAAATCATGAGCGAAGAGTTCCTTCAAACTTTGAATCCACATTATATTTTTCATTCCTGATGTACATTTTAACATATCTTTTATGATATATATGCGAATAAAGTTATTTTGTCACAATACCACGAACCGAATTGTTTCTAATTTGATGTCAACCAACTTATAGCTCATATACAATTTATTTATTCACTATTTTTTCTCTCAAATTACATTTATACTCTTTTAGGTTAATGGTTGGCATATTTTTAAAAGTAAAAGTCCCCAAAAGAAAGGAAAAAAGATAACATAAAATAATAACTTTCAAAAATAAACAGCGTATAATACCTACTTAATTCTTAGAGAGGACTAACAGGAAATTAATCCATAAACAACAAACCCGAACGGAAAACAGCAGCGAAAGGAACAATGACCGAAATTAATTCCATAAACAACATCACATATGCAGCAATAGACAATAATTCGCACTCGCGCTTTTCTCGCACGGCATATGGCTGGTCAAGATGGCCGCTCGACCTTTTGGCGGGAATCGTTGTCTAACGGTAATGGCGTCTTTTTACGCTACCTGCCTGCTAATTGGAAATTAGGAGCCTAATGTGTAGGGACTTTAATGTGTTCGAAACGCTTTGAGATTTTCGATTTACGAATTTGTTTATGCTCTTAATTGATTGTGCTAAAGATATTGCGTAATTATGTTTTCAATTATTAAAAGGAAAAATCTGCCATAACCTATAGGAAACGCTATATTTTACTTATTAAAAACTTACACATAGCGATGACAATATCACTATCAATCGTAATGTAAATTCTATAAAACGTCCCTGACAGTAAACCAAAGTCAATCAAATTCAAATAATTTTAATTTTTTTTTCAAATTTTTAATTTTTCGATAGAATAAGATTTACAAGCTAGTATACCCCTTTCAGACCCACGACGAAACTAAACGAGTTAGTGTTAAAAAAAAATAGATATTCTTTATCGTTGGGGATCAGAGAATGCAAAAACTGAAGACTTTCAGTGATACAATGTGTTTTCAGGACTTTTCAGGGGGGCGTACAATTGTATCTACTTGGGCCCTACTCATTCCACGTCATAATTGTGACGGTCACAATTGTGTCGATGTGGGCCCAACTCATTCCGAGTCACAATTGTGACGGTCACAATTGTTTTGATGTGGGCCATATTTCTAGCCACTAATAATTGTAATTATATTAAGTTATTGCATTTTATCAAATTATTCTTATAAATTAAGGTGAATAAAAAGATGTGATGTGTTTATTATGTCATTTATTTTATATTAGCCTAATAGTTTAATCTTTCTCTAACTTAAAACCAAGTTTAACATAGAATTAAAAAGAAATATTATTATTTTAGTTCAACACACTTTTGCTTAGCATTAACAATAAACTTTATAATCAAATAAACGAAAATATTTTCTTAAACTTAGCATAATAGGAACAACATTTTTTTTGTAAACATTAAAAGAAAAACATACAGTATCATAACATTATTCAGACTTTTCGTTTAACAAGCGTTGTGGAACCTAAAAAAAACAATTTTTATCCTTAGTTATACATAAATATACGTCACATTTCGAACATCTTGCGCGGGTTCTACTGGTGCAATCAGGCAACCTGCATTTGCGAGGAGCTTTCAACGTATCGAACGTTGGCCAATGATTGTAGCCATCATATCTTTTGTCAGGTGTCGGCAGTATTGCAGGTTTGTACTCAGAACTAGTCGGTATCGGGGCTAATTCTAAGTCATCGCGAGTCCTTGTTCTAGTCGGTCCACCTAATAAATACTCTACAATGGATATACGAAATGCCAGCAAGTCCATGACATCATTTTTACGCATATTGACTTTTCGTGCGTCTTCTCGATACTCAAACCACGAGTTTACGATAGCGAGATCAAAGAGATGAATTATGACCTTTACAGTCCACTTCTTGGTTTTGAACCAAGTCCTATAGTTTTCAATCATCTGGTCGCACAATTCTATGCCTCCCATGTTGTTGTTGTAATTGGCGACGATGGAAGGACAAGGAATATTCTTGTAAGTACGTGTTTGTTTGTCCCATCGACTTACAGTAGTACTTGGTTCAGCTCCGTGAATCGTTGAAGCCAACAAAACACTTTTGTTATCTTTCCACTTGACCGTGCAAAGTTTTCCATTTGGACTACAAACTTCTTCGCAATCTCCTCGTTTCATCGCTTGATCCTTCTTGAATGTATACCAGGTTTTTTTGAATCGGTTTGCCATTATGGTACCCGTTCCATCAAAATTGCGATTAATTAGTTCTTCCAGCAAACCAATCGTTGTAAAATAACGATCAAAATATAAACTTCCACCAGGTAATGTTCTTGTCAATCGCAAAACAACCGCAGGACCTAAGCCAAATGACCTATCTGGTAAGTCGGTGGTTGGGCCTTGATATATCTCAAAGTCCAGGGTCAATCCCTGTGCAGTCGTAACTAGGAAATTTTTCAATCCAACTGGCCTAGGCTTGTTTGCTACATATTGTCTCTGTGCGCACCGACCTGTGAATGGTATCATCTGTTCATCGACAGAATAAGTTGGACTCTCGCGTGGCAATGCATGGCAGCGTTTTCTAACTGCATCTATGACTGCTTGCACTTTCCACAATTTATTAGCAGACCGTTCATATTCGTCAACTCTGTTAGGATCAACTACATGTAAATTGACCCGTAACATAAAAAAGCGCTCACGTGACATAGCATTAGCTATTGGGTCGTATCGAAATTTTTGATTCCAATACATTTTCATTCGAGGGCATTTAATGCAACTCATCATCCCGTGAACTCCAAAGAATTTTTTTATTTCATTAGATGTACATTACGGCCTCATTTGCTGCCCTTTTTCGGCCATGTAATATTGCGCAGTACAGATCGCAAACTTTTCAAACAGTTCGGCATCAAAATAATTTTCGAAGTACTCCGCAGGTGATTTGGGCGGTTCATTACTTGAACTTTCTTGAGCTTGACTAGTAGTCTTCCCTCGAAATCTTTTTTTGTCCATTTGCCATCACTTTGATTGGTAGCCGCCCTCAAAGATGAGAGTGGGACATCGTCCTCGGAGGAGTTATCTTCATCATTTTGCGCATATAAGTCGTCATCATCTTCATCTACATCTTCCAAGTCAGACTGTTCCAGTAACTCCCCAATTGCGTTGTCATCGAGGCTAAATAGCGATTCCGCCATGGCAATGTACTATGTAGTTGGGCCCGGAGTGATACAATTGTGACGTTAGACTTCAGTGCCACTTTTTCTTAAGAATTTCCTAAAAATACAAATAAATTCATTGACTGGTACGTAAAACAGTTCAATAATAACAATAAACAACAATCATAACGTGAGAAATACATAATTGTATGGTAATTTTGATTACTCACGTGCAGCAACACCCCAAACACCACCAACGGCGAAATGAATGAGTTTAAATTTGAACTTCGCGACGCTTGCTAGCTGTCTCACTCATACCTATAGACAGAGCATATCCGTCACGATCGTGCGGCCATGGGCACGTTCACGTAACGCCTAAAATACCGCCAAAATTTCACTTTGACTTAACGTCACAATCGTGTTGGCCTGGGCTGAAAGGGATACACAGTTTACTTGATGGTAATTGGACGATGTGGCCTATAGACATTTACACCATTCCTCGACTGGGAATCAAAATACAGATGCATTGTCATTCCCTGAGAACTAAAATGTAATGCCTCGTTTCCTGTAAGAAGGGTCTCTACACTCACCATACGAAACGCAGCAGCATTAAGCTGCCTATTGACGCTAATATTCTGTAAGAGCGTGGTCATTACCCGGTCAAGCCGACCCATTCGTACTACAACCATAATATAGTTATATGACTCTAACACGTATGTATGAGCTTTTTAGGATTATTCTCTATATTTTTTTTAAGATAGAGTGACAAACGAGCACACGGTACACCTAATAGTAAGTGCCAACACTTACCATCAGGTGTACTATGAGCTCGTGACCCATAGACATCTACATTTATTACCCCCAATAAAGAATAAAAATGCAGATGCGTCGCCACCCGTGAGGACTAAGATGGAATGCCTCTTTTCCAGTAAAATGGGTCTCCGGTTTTCTACACTCACCATACGAAACACAACAGTGTCAAACTGCTATTTGACGCTGGTATTCTGTGAGAGCGTGGTCCTTCCCCGGTCGCGCCGACCCATTCGTGCTACAACTATACTACTAACTACTACTACTAACTATACTACTATATCTGCAGCATAGCTGTACCACGTATAGTAATCACTTACGACTTATGAAGTAGTTACAACATCGTAAGAAATTCTTCTTGATCAAAAGCCCGTAAAAACTCACTGCTGATTTTGGACCATATGTTACTCCCTCTTGTGTATAATAATAAAAGACTTTTTTTCTCATCAACGGAGACCGGCCATTTGTGCGCGGCAGGATTATAGTGTACGAGGCACGGCGATGAGACATCGCCAAGTTCCTGATCTCGGGTTCCTACTGAGAACTTATTGATAGAAAAACCCGCCAACGGATTTTAGCCAACCTCGGAATCCGAACCCGGGACCACATGGTCAGAATTACGCACCTATATAATACAACATAAGACTTTTCTGGCATTTCCCTGTTACCTCTTACAACACTCGCAGGATGGAACGTAATGGGATGGGCTAATAGATTTTCTCATGCCACTACATGCCACAATTATTTTTATATCTGCAAAGCGCATGTGTGTTTTAGATACGAGATAAAATTGCTAATTTTATGGGATCTTCACACTAAGATATTACATTATATAAAGCAGAGTTTTGCATGCGTCAAACGCAAAGCGCGTAAGTATGTTCTACTAGCACCTAAAATCAAGATTCCAACGTTCGCATAAAAGCGTATCTAACAATCATTTTGAACATAAAAATGATATAAAAAGCACATTGTCTGAAATATAAATGATAGTTGAACTTATTAATATTTTTTTAATCGATTAATTGCTATTTTTACATAAAAATGTGGTTTTAGTGGCTTATGGTGTAGATTTACCAAGTCCGCATGGAGCGGTAAATACGATAACTTTTGAAAATATCAATTGTTTAACTCAATCTATTTTTAATCTCTTCATCTATCATGTGGGAAGCCATGAAATATAAATGGCAGTTTAATTTTATTTTGTTTAGTTATAATTAATTTTTTTCGGCTGCGAAATGTTTTAACAGCCTTGTATGTAATTTATTTTACTAAATAGACTGCTTCACTCAGTCCGGCGCCAACCGCCGTCGTGAGTGGATACTGTTGGTTGTTTGCAGCGGCTCAAAAAGATCGCTCTACAAATACAAAATATTCGAAAAAACAAATTTCATACATACTTGATTATTATAATAATCAGAGATTTTTATTACAATATTTTAAAAGCACAGAATAAATAATAGTAGTACGTACTAAAAGTAAGTAAGATGTATATATTTACACTTAAATACGTATTGCACTTTGGAAAAAAGTTTCTCGAGTGGCGGCCTCGTACCGGCAGACGAAGTGCCCTACACTTCGTCTGCCGGCGTTTCCCCACTAGATGGAGTGACGACCTAGTAAGATATGCAGGAAGTCGATGGATGCAGGTGACTGACGACTGTGCTTTGTGGCATTTCTTGGGGGAGGCCTATGTTCAGCAGTGGACTTGTGAAGGGCTATAATGATGATGATGATGACGCATTGGACTTTATGGAGTGACCTGAATGATGATATGATGATCATATTAGCATTATGAGACGTGCTTTTTTGGATTTTCCAAACTTTTTTTAAATTGATGTTTAACATAAAATTATTGGAAAATTGGAAGTATAATAAGGTTATTAGTGAAAACTTGTGTGTATTTAAACTACTTTAACTTTAACTTAAATTTCCGTACAATCATGTTATACGTATTTTTTAATGTACTTAGGGCATGCACGATTGGATTTACGAATAGTTTATCTTAATTTTTATTTAGGTATTACAGTTAAGTATTGGTGCTTTAGGAAGGTAAAATTGACTTTATTTAGAGCATATTATTCAAACACATACCAAGAGAATAGTCGGGCCAAGTTTTATACCTATAAGAGCAATAGCTTGAAATGTGATTTTTTTAAATTAAGATCCCCACATCCCCCTTGCGGGTGGAATTTCGTAAAATCCGTCCTTAGCCGACTTCTACTTGGCGCAACGAATAATCCTAGCAAATTTCAAGTCCCTAGGTCTAATGGTTCTAGAGATATATAGATTAGCCCGAACAAACAGACAGACAGACAAAAATTTAAAAAATTGTGTTTTTGTTACTTTTATACGCATTTAGTAATAATCTGTTATTTTAAGATTACAAACTGACACTTTTATTTATTTGTATAAATAATGTCCTCCATACCGAATTTCGGTCACGGCGCCAGCCTCAACGAAGACTAACCATCGGCGCAGGACAGGATTATAGTGCCTAAGTGTATGCGCAAGCACAGGTGCACTCTCTATTCCCTCACTCTAATAGTCGGATGGGACGGTAAACCGACACGACCGGAGAGAGATCAGGCGCAGGCCCCACGGCTTTGCGTGCTTTCCGAGGCACAGAGGTGAGACATAGGATTCCCAACCCTCCTGGATTGCCCGGAAGACTCCAATAATAATGTTTAATCTCCCAACCGATCTCCGGTTTTTCTAAAAATTATGCGCATCCCTCGCTTGCAAGTGACGCTATTCGCTTTGTGGTCACACAGAACACCGCACGCCGCTACCGGTGTAAATCTATTCGTCTCGCCGCCGACGTTGTCGACTCGGCCGTGTGTGTCTCTGTCACGCACGTCACGTGCGCCTCGTACATGACAGTGACAGAGAAGGCTGAATACGGTACTTCCCCAACTTCACAAATATTAGATGCTGTTTGAAAGCAAAGTAAATATAAATTTATAAAAAATAAATGATTGAAATTTTCTTTCAATAACACTCGATTTCATAAAATTCTCCCGGGTTGGCCCTTTCGAGAGTTGGTAACCCCAGACACCGCCAGCTTCCTAACTCCGGGCAGCTACTGAGAATTACTTGATGGAAAAACTCCATAACTAATATTTTTTGATCCGACTCGGGATTCGAACCCTCATGTTCAGTAGTCGCACTTTTACAACCACTACATCAACGATTCAATCGTCATCCTATGTGCAGCAGTGAACTTTGATAGACTATAAATAACTCCAAATCTTAAATTAAGTTATTTTGCAAAATGAACATTCGGTGTAATATAAAGTAAGTTTATTATCAAAATTGTAATTGCAACATTAATGCTATGCGAAAATAAACACAATTAACACACGATTCCTAATTAGATCACCTATCTATGAATATGGCGCGCAAAGATGGCTGCCGCATTGCCGCCATCTGTCGCTTGTAAAACGAATTTATTTATATATCTAATTGCTTCGTACGGCAATGGTCGACGCGTATGCACTTAAATACCGTTAATATTAACGTTAAAAGCACAATTCCGCTTAAAACAAGGGATTATTGTGTGAATCTCGTGAAGTTTTATTATTCTCGCGAGCTAGGAAACTGTTATGACGCCATCTGTCTTTTAGTTGAGTCAAAATCAATGTCAGAGGTTTTGATTAAACTTTTTGTTAGACTTTATATAAATTAAATGAAATAAATATTTTAAATAAGAAACGTTCGTATTTAGTTTCGAAGTTTAAATTTTATACGTCTGTATTATATCTGTTATATAAGTTTTTTTCTTGTGTTATGACTGCAGTACAAATGAGTCGACTTGACCTAACTTTACATAATACCAACAACTCTACAAGCGGTACGTAGACGATACTTTCACAATTTTACCATCTGACAAAGTAACTGCATTTTTAGACCACCTTAATTCCATAAACTCTAAAATACAATTCACAATGGAGTTAGAGACAAACAATTCTTTAGCTTTCCTATATGTTTTATAGTCATCCGAAATCCTGATAACACTATTGGTCACACTGTGTATAGGAAAAAAACTCATGCCAACCGATACTTAAATGGTGATTCGCACCATCATCCATCACAGTTAGTTACCGTGGGAAAATCTTTGTTTCAGAGAGCACGAGGGATCTGTGACAGAAAACATCTGACCGCCGAGCAAGTAAGAAGAAGTAATAGCAAGACAACAAGCTTCGAGTCCCGCGCCTACGTCACAGTGACCGAGTGAAGCCGGCCACAGTCGAGCGTGTGCCTACTGTATTACCCTGTCAAAGGTGTCACAGACAAGGTTGGCTACATCTTGAAGCGAGCTTCCATTAAAACATACTTCAAGCCACCGAAGAAGATTAGTCAATTTTTACCATCCGTCAAGTGTCATATCCCTCTACAACATGCAGGAGTATACAAGCTGGGTTGTGAATGTGGTCTCTCTTACATAGGACAAACAAAAAGATCTATAAAAACCCGCGAAAGAACATATAACTGACTTGAAGCACCGACGTTCCGGGAAGTCTGCAGTGTGTGAACATATTCAAGATCGTCCCAAACATTATATTAGATTTGATAGACCACAAATCCTCGCAAAAGAACTCGAAAAGAAATAAACATCCTAATTTCAATAGAGAAGATAGATGGGTGCTGCCATCTGCTTGGGATCCTATAATTAATAAATTTAAATCCAAACCCAAGCATACCACTGCAAGACTTCAAGATACTATAAGCTCTTTCTGCGTAGATCGGACCAAAAATTAATATTCCAAAAAGGTAGGTAGCCGGTAGGTAGTAGGTAGTAGTAGGTGAAGGCATCCGGGCTAACTATGACATCTGGACGTCAAACACCTCATTCCCTCCTGTGACCACGGGTGCTGAAAAGCACCCGAAACGTCGGGAAGTAAAAAGTTAAATTAAAAGCGAAAAAATCCGTAAAAATAAGTTTCATTTAGTATGTAGTCTTCGCGTAAATATAAGAAATCATTAAGTGAGCATACAGTCCAACTAACGGTAGGTGGATGCCGTGGCCCATAGATCTACGTCTAACCTCGCTTAAGAATCAAAATGCAGAGACGTTGTCACCCTCACGACTAAAATGGAATACCTCGATCCCAGTCAGGATCTCCGGTTCACTACACTCACCATACAAAACACAGCAACATTAATCTGCTATTTTACGCTGGTATTCTGTGAGAGCGTGGTCCTTCCTCGGTCGAGCCGACCCATTCGTATGTATCTGCAGCATAGCTCTAACGCGTCTAAAAATCACGACCCAAGTTACACATAGACAATCTTTAAAACACATTACTTTTATTACTTAAACAATAACATAATGGCATGCACACTGCACACCCGTTGCTTAAAATCAAATTACACCGCGTCTGCCACCCTATAACGACTCGAACAAGTCTCACAGAAGCAAGGCGCCATTAGCTCCATCCAATGCGCCATAAACCACCGCGTAATATGCATTAAAACATTAGACGGGATGTGGTGCATCGATAACATAGGGTTGTCAAAACGAACCAAGATTGCATAAAAGAAAGTTTCATTCGAACATTCGTTCTTTCGCTCATTCATCCATTCACTCATTCGTTTATTCATTACAGCCACTTTTGCAATAGTAAATAATTAGTAGATATTAGACATATATGGATATGGTACATCGATAACATAGGGTTATCAAAACGTACTAAGATTGCAGAAAATATAGTTCCATTCAACCTTTCAATCTTTCGTTCACTCATTCATTCATTCGCTAGCTTATACATTACAGCAACTTTTGCAATAATTGCCACGTTTGGAAGTCGTGTTCGTAACTGATTTTTTTATTATTATTGGGTCGTTATCGGGAAGATGCTGCTGCCCATCTCCTGCTTCAGTTTTCCTTTGTCGCCTTAGGACATATACGGGAAAATATAGGGTAGTGTATTCTCTTACTCCACCGCTACAAGGCGAAATAAAAGAGTAAGTAATTTAATGCCGCAAATGTGAAAAACAACAATGTGGCCCTGCAATGGATAAAGGGACACAGTGGATCCAGAGGCAACGATGCAGCAGACGAACTGGCCAGAAGAGGATCGGCTCTGGCCACTATAGGGCCGGAACCAATCATACCAATCCCCTTTGGTAACGTTCGTTCACTGGTACGTAGACACTTCAATAATCAACACGCTCAGCTTTGGAAGAATCTAGTAGACTGTAGACAAGCTAGGGAGGCCCTGCCTGAAATAAACAGTCGCTTAACCAAAGTTTTAATGAGACTGAACAAGCCACAGATTAGGATAGTAACAAGTGCTATCACAGGACACGGCACCTTTAACAAACATTTATTTACTATAGGTGTTACAGATAGTCCCCTGTGCAGGGCATGTATGGGGGAGGAAGAAACGGCGGCCCACGTGCTACTGAAATGTCCGGAGGTCGCTACATACAGGGCTAAACATCTCGGCACGCCGGGATCACTCCCCGAAGTTGCATGCAACATCAAGGGCCTGTTGAGCTTCTTCGGAGAGATCTCATGGCTCGAATAATCACATTATTCCTGCCCACACGCAAAATACGCGCATAGACGTGGAGTTGCGGAAAACAGCCCGTCGTAAACTAAACTAAACTAAACTAATGCCGCAAATGTTGTAAAAAAAGAATATGGGAATTTTTTTTATAGGATACTGGTGACACACGAGCACACAGTCCACCTGATGGTAAGTGGTTGCTGCGGCCCATAGACATCCACATCTTTCCTCTATTACAAATCAAAATGCAGATGCGTTGTCACCCGTGAGGACTAAGATGGAATGCCTCATTTCCAGTAAAAAGGGCCTCCGGCCACCTGCACTCACCAAGCGAAACGCAGAAGTAAAAATCTCTACTCCACGCTGGTATTCTGTGAGGTCGTGGTACCACCCCGGTTTGAGCCGGCCCATCCGTGCGACAGCAAAAGCTGCCGCGTGGCTCTACCACTGTTAAAATTTTTAATTAAAATGTTAATTTTAAAATTCCAGTAAAACTCTTTTTAGCTTAGGATAGATAGCGTTACAACCATCTCGTTTAGACCAGACGTAAAATAGACCAGCAACTATGTGTGACACATCTGGTGCTGTAATCCTCAATCCACGACGATTGAGACAAACAAAGCGTCTTCAAGGCGAGAGTGAATAGGCTTTTGTTACGCTAAGACAGTGCGATTTACCATCTAAGACTGCATCACCACTTACCACCAGGTCATGCACTGGCTTATAATAAGCAAAAAAAAACTATACATATCCAGCGGTAGGCTTTTAACGGTGGAAAAGGAGAAGAAGAAGAAATTAATAGTAGCTTGAGGATATTAAAAGCAGAACATTTGATGTGCCCCTCAATAACCTATGTATAGATTAATATTCTAGAGTGGCGGCCTCGTACCGGGCATTTTTGTGGGTGCGTAGGACGGTCTCCTACTAGATAACTCCTAATACATGCAGGAAGTCGATGGATGCAGATGGCTCATGACCGTGCTTTGTGGCATTACTTCCGGCCTATATCTACTAGAGGACTTGTAGTTGTAATGTCACCATCAGGTGAATAAGGTGTATGCAAATTAAATAAAATTGTAATTCCACCAGAAATTCAACTAACCGACTTAAGTGAAACTTAAGTTGTACTTAATTTTTTTTCTTGAAATTATGTAAAAATGTCTATGACTAAATATTATAATTTTATTTAAATACTTATTTTTTTACGAACACTTCTATTTTATTTACCCTCTTTGAACAGCGTAACAAATAAATAATAATAAATCATATTAATTAAATATTTACAATCTACGTACTTTACTACTATATTGTTTACATAGCATTTAGTTTTGATGGGCTGAAAAATATTACAATTATTTGCAAATTACTTGTAAAACTTCAAATGAACGTCGATTAAGAATCAAAATGCATATGCTAGAAGAAACAACTTGAGACTAAAATATTATAATATTCGGTTCTCTATCCTCACTGTACAAAAGAGCAGCATTACGCTGTCATTTGACGCAAGTATTCTGTAAGAGCATTGTCCTTCCCCGGTCGACCCATTCATGCTACAACCATTACATAACTTAAACGTGGCTCTACCAAAAAAAAATCTATATTTTTAATCTAAAGACGAAACATGTTTTATTGACGACAGGGTTAATGTAAAAACAACCCAGTTATAACGCTTCATAAACGTAGAAAAGCTTATAGACGACGCGAAAACTCGGAATGTCGGCTACAGCGTTATAGCCGTACAAGGTAAGGCCCATAAATCCTGGTTCCACTACCGCGGCAGAACTGACGAGTTCCAGTTTTTATTGCTTTCGCCTAGTCATTATTGCGAACGGGGACCATCTATCAGTCGAATATTACTGTTTATTTGTTTTTCTACGGGGGATAATGCTTCCCCAAATAATACCACCCCTGCTAATGCTGAAAGCAACAGACACGATATTGCATAATTCGTCATTGATATTACAGGGATAGATAAATGCTATTATTTTTTTTAACTTATTATAAGCTAATCATCATCATCATCATTACAGCCCTTCACAAGTCCACTGCTGAACATAGGCCTCCCCCAAGGAATGCCACAGAGCACGATCCTGAGCCACCTACATCCATCGACTTCCTGCATATGTTACCAGGTCGTCACTCCATCTAGTGGGGGGACACCCTATACTTCGTCCGCCGGTATGAGGCCGCCACTCAAGAACCTTTTTTCCCCATCGGCTGTCGGTTCTTCGAGCTATATGGCCGGCCCATTGCCACTTCAGCTTATTAATCCGTTGGGCTATGTCGGACACTCTGGTTCCACTGCGGATATCCTCATTTCTAAGTTTATCACGCAGAGAAACTCCGAGTATAGCCCTCTCCATAGCTCGCCGAGCGACCTTGAGCTTCCTCATCCGGCCAGCAGTGAAGAAACACGTCTCAGTACCATAGGTCATCACTGGCAACACACACTGGTTGTGGTGTGTGGTTGTGGTAAGCTAATATTTGACCACATTGCCACCTGGTGGTAAGTGGTGATGAAGCCCAAGATGGTAAAACCCACTGATCTGACTGACTTTATTCTGATCGGTGATTACTTTTGGAAAGAGGTCTTTCGACTATTTAAATAAACCAGAGGCGGTTTATTATACATAACATCATGATGAGAATGGCTGATAATCGTGGTCGACACGGCATTAACTTTTGAATATTGTTTGAAATTAACATCCAAATAAATGCGTTCAATGCGAAAGACTGACCGTATCGTGAGTACCGCAATAAAATTTACATACATACATACATACATATAATCACGCCTCTTTCCCGTAGGGGTAGGCAGAGACCACTTCTTTCCACTTGCTACGATCCTTACATACTTGTTTCGCTTCGTCCACTCTCATTATTCCCTTCATACATGCTCTACGGTTTAGGGTACTCTTAACCTGGCCTTTTCTCAAGACGTCCCTAATTTGGTCTAGAAATGTCCGCCTAGGTCTACCCCTTCCAACACTTTCATTCATACTCGCCTTATACACTTTTTTCGTCAATCGTTCTTCATTCATTCTCTCGACGTGGCCAAACCATCTCAGCATACCTTTCTCAATTTTTGTCACTACATCTTCTTTCAGACCACAACGTTTCCTTATCTCACTATTTCTTATCCTGTCACTCAGTTTAACTCCTATCATACTTCTTAATGCTCTCATCTCAACTGCATTTATTCTGCTTTCATGTTTCTTCTGCCATACCCAACTTTCACTTCCGTACATGAGTGTCGGAACCAACACCCCCTCATGCACAGCCAAACGAGCCTTGTTAGACACCTTCCGACTGCTCATAAAGGAGTGCAAAGCTCCATTCACCATGTTTCCTGCATTCACTCTTCTTTCGATATCACTCTCACACTTTCCATCTCTTGTAAACTTTGACCCCAGATACACAAACTCTTTCACCTGTTCAATTTGTTCATCTTCAATCACGATATTGCAGTCTGTCACTGCCTCATCTTTTTCAAACACCATCACTTTCGTCTTCCTTACATTCATCTTCATTCCCTTTCTAACAAAAGCTCCACTCATAGCAGTTACCATCTCCTGCAACTCCTCGGCCGAAGACGCAAGTAATACTTGATCATCAGCATAGAGAAAACATATGACGAGTAACTCATTCATTCTCAACCCTCTTTCATTCTCTTTTAAATCTGTCAAACAATTGTCCATGAACAGATTAAACAGCCACGGTGACGCTACACATCCCTGTCTAACACCTTTTTCGATATTAAACCATTCAGTGTATGCCCCGTTTATCCTTACACAAGCACTAGAATCCCTATAAAGAGATTGCAATGCTCGTATGAGGATACTGCTCACACCGTTCATGGACAGTGCTGACCACAATTCATTCCTCACCACTCTATCATAGGCCTTTTCTAGATCTACGAAGGCGCAGTAGACTTTCTTGTTTTTAGCCAAACACTTTTCAGCTATGCACCGCAAGGAAAAGACCTGATCCGTACATCCCATTCCCTTTCTAAATCCCGCTTGTGCATCCCATACTTTCTCGTCTGTTTCATTCACAACCCTTTCAATCAACACTTTCGCATACAATTTACCGACAACGCTAAGAAGGCTTATACCACGGTAATTTATGCAGTCCTGCCGTGACCCTTTTCCCTTATACAACGGCACGATTACGGCTTTGCACCAGTCTCCCGGTACTTGCCCATTTCGCCAGCACAGATTGAAAAGGCGGTACAGCTGACTAGCCACCAGGCCCTGTCCAGCCCTTAGCATCTCGACGGTAATCCTGTCATACCCTGCAGCCTTACCTAATCTCATACTTTTCACCGCTTTCACTATTTCATCCATGCTTATCTCATTTTCATCAACATTTATATTAGTTTCCGTGGAAGGTGGCAGATGCTGTACCTGCACTTCCTCTCTTTCAAACAAACTTTCAAAATACTCTTTCCATCTCTTTAACACACATTCTTCTCCTTTTATAATGCTCCCATCTTGACTCCTGATTGTATTCAGCTCCGAGGTAGAAGTTTTTCCTCTGGCTGTTTTGATGGTTTTCCAGAAAAACTTAATGTTTGACTGGAAATCTTCAGTGAGCCTCCTATCGAAATCATCTTTTCGATAATAAAATTTCCAAATTAAAATTAAAATTTTATATAAAATCTGGCAACACCATCATTGACGGCGGTATCTTTGAACTGTAAGTTTTCCCATTTAATTCTATTTTATTTTGTTTTATTTCATTACATGAACAGAGAATGATACCTAAATAAGAGATTCCGATACCTAAAAGCACCCTCAGGTATCTGACAGGGTTTTCGTTACATATTTTATACGCAGAGTACCTAGTTCGGAAACTTCGATAGATTCTTTAGACTTCGTTCGTTCTTCCGTACGTTTACGCTATTACAGCGCGACGACAGCGCGGCCATTAATTAAATAAAAAATATTTCAAGGATATGTGAAATACACCAATGATAATACGAAACTACTCAGAAATTATAAGAAAAAGAGCCATAGGCAATATGATTAGCAGTTAGACACTTATAGGTTGATACTTTATTCTTCTACCTTTTACATTTTCTTCTCTATGTGTTTAGTTTAAGAAAATATTTCTTGCGATTCTAAACATAATATGGGTGTGTTTATTATTTGCATTGTAACATAATATTGACTACTATATTTTTTTATATTTATGGTATTCCATATTGGCGTTAGAAAATAAGCTTTACATATTTAGCAATATAAACAAAACCTTATAAACTTCAGCACCAAGAAATTTCATTTCGACAAACGCTCCATTCCGTTTCGGAGCCAATTCCATCAAAACCGAGCGTTGTTTAGTGCAAATTAAATGCAATTTAACCCTCAAAAAGCATTTCGACATTCCACAACAAATTCTGTACCAAATTGGCGGAGGATCCAGAATCGGGCGAGATGTTTATTCTAAGGGGGCGGTACTGAGTAAAGTAACCCATTTGAATGCATACTTGTCCGTCAGTCAAAGCGTTATCGGGAGAGAGAGAACGAAGCGCGTGCTACCGACCCACCAATATACGTTGGTCTCTCTCGTCCCGCGTTCCAACTAATCGTACAGGGGATGATGGGGTAAATCAGTACAATACCGAAGCTCGAATAATTTCGGGCGGTGAATTGAACGAGCCAACTTGTCACATACGCGATTAAACCTGATTGTGATGTAGGCTCACGGGATAACTGTTGATTTGATTTTATGTTACACCGAAACGTCTGTTTGCGCGTTTATAGCTTATAAACTCTCGTTTGAATCGAACTGTATCGACAAATAAAATTGGCTGTTAAACGATTATGATTGTGTGCGGATATTTGGACTTCGAATGTAAATTATTTTTGCTTTTAAACTCCTGTTACTATTAATAAAGAGATAGTGTCGTTTTATACTTACAGTGCTTTGTATTCATTTTTGGTATAACCTCTTATTCATTTTTTTTTTTGGATAAAATAGTCAAGATTACGGGAACTTAAAATGATTGTTAAAAACAATTTAAAATTTATTTGATTTCTAATTACAAATTTCTTAACTAACACGTCATGACAGAAGGTGATGTCAATACGAACTGACCACTCTAATATGTTATGTCTGATAAATCATGCAAACCAAAGCGCTGACTCTATAGTTACTGGGTACTGCCTAATGCTTGTGCAGCCCCTTTAGGTACAAACATAAACAACCCTAGGGTGTTGTGGGTGAATAACCAACTGTAGTTTGTTTTATAATAAAATAATTTACTAGTATTAAAACAAATTTTGTACGATTATTATTTCTTATTGATTACTTCATATTAATTATTACTGTATTAATTAGTGTACAATCTATACTATAAATTAATAAAATAAAAGTGTCTGTTTGTAATGTCAAAATTACAGCTTTTTATTAAATGCATATAAAAGTTTATACGATACTTATAACAAAAACACAATTTTTAAATTTTTGTCTGTCTGTCTGTTTGTTCCGGCTAATCTCCGAAACAGTTGGACCGATTTTGACGGGAATGATAGCTGGTGTTATGAGGAGTAACTTAGGCTACTTTTATTTTAGAAAAAGAATTAGGGCTCCGCGGAAAAAAACTAAAAACTCATGAAATCAATCGTAATAAATTACACGCGGGCGAAGTACTCAATACTAATAACTTTATTGTATTCCATAGGTTACAAAAGGTGTTATATATTTTTATGGTATCTCTTTGGGCCCTGATGTATACGACAATATTATGAAGGAGGAACATTTATTTTGTTTTATTATAATAATTATTATTAAATAATTATTTATTATTAACATTTAATATATAATTTAAACATACACACATTGAATTTGAAATGCGGTTATTATAATTGTTATTATTTATTAATGAATTGATTTTGTCATTTAACGTATTATTATAATTAGTATAATTAGCACAGTTGAATTTTTATTAAATTATTTAAATCATTTTAAATTTTTTTAGAATTTTATATTGTAATTTATTTAGTAGGATGGCATTTCATTATTACCTAACATATTTATATTTACATATCTATATTATATTATATTTTTATTTCCAAAAATTCAGAAGTACTTATAAGTAGATGCCTTAATTTTTTTACGAATGGTTTTTCCTCCTTAATGTCTTTTATATATTCGGGTAATTTATTATATATTTTTATAGACATGGCGAATGGACTGTAAGAATAAGATTTTAGTTTTGAAGTTGGCAGCACTAGTTTGTGTCTGTCTTGGATTCCTAGATATGATGTCATATAGTTTTGTGTAGAAGCTTGGATTTTTTTTGACAAATTTGCATAGTCCAAAATATAGATACAGTGCAGGCTTAAAATGTTATACATACTTCTTAAAGTAAGGCTTACAGCTTTTGATTCTTATTAAGTCGCGGGGAACAGCTAGTATAGAATATATCGATAAATTGATTGAGATAGAGAAATTGATTGTTGATAAAGAAAAAGTTGATTAAAAAATTTACAGAATTCTTTCACAAGTGCTTAGTAATACTAAATTTTTTTTGGGAATATTATAATTGCTACATTCTCAATATCAGATTTAAATGCGAGTTTTTTTCTTGTACAATTAAGGTGACAAACGAGCTTACAGTCTAAATGAAGGTAAGTGGCTATTGCAGCCCACGGACAGCTGCATCAACTTCCATCGATCACTAATAAAAACTAGATACACACATGCAAAAGTTCTCTAAAAACTATCGTCAATTGTTTCGACGTAATTCAAGTTGAAATAAATGTGCATTAATGTGAATTCAACCTTAAATTCATTGCCTAAAGTTGTATTCACAAAGCTACGTACAAATTAAAAGCGCACCCAAATGTTCGAGTGGGCGCTCATTCGGTAAGGACATTTTTTAGTCACCGACTTCATATGAAAAGGCGACAGATGCGTTGTCAGCTATGAGGAATAGATGTAATGCATCATAGCCTGTAATTATATTGACCTCCATACCATTCAGATCGGAACTGTCGGCAAGGACTGTTATTAGCCGACAGGAATAGGTAAGAGAGTAGTACCTACCTTGACTGACTCTCAGACAGAAAAACACTCCTACAACCTAGTAAATATTTATTATGCACGAAATATTCTATCACGCAAAGCCAATAAATAATAATTTATTAATATGATTGTTCTATTTCATTTATTTCTAAAAGAATAATAATATTAGGACATATCTTTTTTTCCCTCTTCTAACACATTGTAAGCCAGCAATTAGTGACAACAAACAATAACATTGAAGTCAAAAAATATGGTCCCTAAGCTTTTAACACGTTATTTCTTATAAAAAATATTTAAAAAATTCTTATCTTCTAAAGTAAATGTCTAAAATGAGTTGGCTATTCCGGCCTTAAAATATTATAGTTTTTATATTTTAGTTTCGGATCACGCTACAGCCCTAGGAGTATCTAACATAACCTTGGAGGATCTAATACAAAACATCGAAAAAAAACATTGCACAGTGACGTCATCAACAACGAACACTGAGAACATTACATTCGTAGAACTTTCTGTAAAACTCACCCCGCCCTCAAACGTGCGATAAATAAGGGGGGGGGCACAACAAAAACTCTCAGAAGCATCACCTCCGCACGTCACCCTGCTCAGATTTCATTACCATAAAGAACTGGAGGCCTTAAAACCCCCCAGCAGTGTAAAAGGTGACGTACACCGACCAACTATGGATGAACCGCCATCGAGATCTTCTTTACCCGCAACTCCTCTGAAATAAGAACAAGGAAAGGGGAGTGGAAGGCCTCACTCGGTCGGGCGCTTCGAATCCCAAAGCGGGCCGGTCCCCGCGTCGAAATGTGCCGTAAATCGTCATAAAACTGTCTGGATCCATGATGTGACGCTGCCCGGGGGTAATTAAAGGACAATTTATAGTTTTGCCCGCTTCCCCCTCTCAGTGTAAGCCACCCCTGCCTCCTCCTTGCGACGGATGTCGAAGCTTTGTTGGTTTTTGTTTAGTTTTTCTTTAGTGTTTCCGTCTGAAGCGTGTTTGAATATGAGCCGTGACTTTTATTACATACTTTTCATCGTTTCGTTGTGTCTTTAATTAGGTATTTACTTAGTATTTTTAGACATTAAAAGGAAGCAATATTTATCTTGAACTTTCTATTACAGTATATTAGAATGTTATATAGAAGTAAGAATTCCCTTACCGGTACCCTGAGAGACTTAAAAAAACCGATAGACAGTTATAACATCATGTTATGTTTATAATGAATAAAATCCCCAAACGAAAAATAAATGCATCGTAAATTGTGCAAGGCCTCTAGTACGGCAATTATCAACCCATTATCTATATCTAATACATAAGAAATAGTTGTTTGTTCGTATTTTATGCACTAACATACCGTTTATCAGATTGCGGCAAAACTTTATCAACTTACTGCTTGCACTTGCGCGAAGGTTATAGGCATAGTACAATTAACTTACAGTAGGTGGCGCGCGTATCGTAACGACAAATTTATTTGAAAGTTCTAGACCATTGAAATTCAATGAATGTATTATCATTGCTAATTAAACAATTTCCTTTCAAATTTAAAACGATATTTCCACGATTATTTATTCTACAGCTGCATCGCGCCGGGTACCAGCTGGTAAAATAATATAAATTGTACGCTTACCTGATGATGATGATGAAGGCAAATCCACCACAATAGTAGAGGCAGTGCATTTTATGGACCATGAAAATAGGAAATAAAAAAATATCTTATTATTAGGACAAATCAAAACCCGGTTTAATTATTAATTAGTAAACCGATTTTATGTCACTCAGTAACTCGAAAACAAATCATTAAACAAGTAAACGTGACAATAACTCAAGAATTAGGATTTCAGATACTGTATTACATTTTTTAAAATTTCTTATACAGAGATCTGAAAATGCCATTACGATAATTAGCACCGAACAGCCCTCACTCCATCAGGCGAAAAAGAAAGGGAGCTTAAAGTACCGTACTTTATAAAGAAATATGTTCATACGTCGGGATAAACTGGAGCGCCCAGATTTAGAGGCATACAAATCCTGGAGACGTCTCGAAGCTTTAAGTTTAATTAGCGACGGTTTGTTAGGCGCTTTTGGGTCGGGTGAATGAGCAGGTAGAGGGAAGTGTCAGCGCCTATTAAGTCTTTTTCGACCAGCAATTTCTCTCACAGGATTGCGTTGGGTTTCCTTGAAAAAATGTCGAGTAACTTACTTTTACAAGTTATGCGAAATATTTATACCACGTCATTTTTACGCGGCTTTTGTTCTTCATTTAATAGAATATACTAATATAAAAAAATGTCAAAACATATTTGACGGCTCTGTGGCGCAGTGGCTACTAGCAATAAGTTACTGCGCTGGGGGCCGCGGGTTAGAATCCCGCACGGAACAAGTATTTGTATGGCCTACAAATAATTGTTCTGGGTCTAGATGTTTTTCCTTGTGCAATTTGTGTTTGTAAACTTCCTCCGCGATACAGGAGAAAATCCTAGTGTCCCCACACTAGGATTTTCTCCTGTATCGCGGAGAACGTTTTTTTTTTTAAATAAAGCTAATATACACGTCCTACCACTGGGAACTTCTTTCTAAAATTTATAAGTTATTATATTGTCCTTAAAATAATCAAAAATAAAATAGAAAAACTGCATAATGAAAACAAATATATCGTAATCCGCTCTTTTAAGATTATTACGTAGCACCGTAGTCGCTCGTAGACCCGCTACATCACAAACCAATTTCGGCGGAAGACAAACACAAAACAGAAAAAAATCATTTTAATATCCGCTCAATAACACAAGATCCTTATTTATAACACCAATAACACTCTTCAATAATGACGTAGTCGAATTTTTGCGCCATTACGTGTTGATCCCCCTTTCCCGTTACTGTTGTACTGTTGAGGACGCCGGCGGGGTTTATTTGATAGTGGGAGAGAGGTCTATACTTCTAGTGTTTAGGGACGATGCTTGGCGATTTATAGTTTTGCGTTAGGTTCGGCTCTCTGGTCACGTTCGGAGGGACGCATGTCCGTCACGACCCCATGTGATAGGATGATTTGAACGTGTGACGTGTATCGGTTAGCGCCGCCATTTATTTTTATCTGTTTTCATTTGTTTAATATTTGTTTTTCGTACCGTCTGCTATTGCGGTACAGGCATAGAATTTAAAATTAAGCCATACAGCTTAGTAAAGCTTTTATTACAATAAATAATGACAAAAAAATGGATAGTAATACAATTTTAAAACAAAAGTTTTAAAAATAGTATATGACGGGACCAGCACCATAGCACGTGCGGCGCGGTAGCCGTCGGTGCAGTTAGATAGAATTCTTGTAAATAACACGTGTTCCGCACACCTGCACCATTGCACCTGCAGTGGCGCTCGTTTTGCTTGTATAAAACGGACGGCGCGGCCGCCGTTAGGACAGTCTTGGCTCTGACGTGGAACGGTACGCTTGTCGTATTCCGTTACTAGTTTATCCTCGACTCGTTGGATAATTAAGTCGTGTAAACGAATTAATTACTATTCCTAACTACAAAATTAGTCTCTGTACTATACTCAATTACCTTTTCTACATATATATTTATTTGTTTATTAATATTCATGAAGTTGTTTATAGTTCATCCCTCGAAAGAAACTCCTTAGCTGTGACGCAACAGACTTCGCGAAATTTTACATTTACTGTTAAATTCCGTACCTTACATTTAGTCCACGGTACTATATTGAATCCTTAGATTAAAACAGACCTACTACTTTTTGTAATAAGACAGATTAATTCATATTGACGTACGGGTATATAAGGTAGTTACAACAAAAAGTGTAATTAAGTTATATTTTCTTCACTTATATCAAATAACAGTTTGGAAATAGGAGGATTTTTATTGTTGTCTTTTTTTATATAGGAGAGGGGGCAAACGAGCATGCGGCTCACCTGATGGAATGTGACTACCGCCGCCCATGAACAACTGCAACACCAGGGGAACCAGGGGAATCGCAGATGCGTTGCCGGCCTTTTAATAAGGACTAAGCTCTTTTCTTGAAGGTCCCTGAGTCGTATCTATCCAGAAAAATCGCTAGTGGTAGTTTATTCCACAAGGAAATAAGGAAATTGTGCGAGGAAGAAAACCTCTTTTAGAGAGTTTATAAAATGAGGGTGACAAACAAGAACGTCCACCTGATGATAAGTGGATGTATGTAGTAGCCCATATATCAGAATCAAAATAATAATAATAATAATAATCAAAATACGTAAGTATTGTCACCCCTGAGGACTACGATGTAATGCCTCGTTTCTAGTAAAAGAGATTACCGATTCTGTACACTCACCATACGAAACACAGCAGCATTAAGCTGCTATTTTACGCTGGTATTCTGTGAGAACGTGGTCCTACCCCGGTCGAGCCGACCCATTTGTGCTACAACCATAATATAGCTGCAGCTTGGCTCCACCATGTATCTTCTTTTATACATTGGGACTATGACATTGGGACGTCGAACACCTCAGTTCATGGCTGCTGTAAAGTGCTCAAAACGTCGAGAATATAAAATAAGCTAATATATGCAATAAAATACGTGAAAACTAGTTTTACTTAAACTAAAAACTTTTCTCCTTCTCTTTAGTTTCTTCTATATTAGCCTGTAAAAGTCAGATTTTTAGAGACAAACCTTGCGAGATGTATATATAAAAAGGTGACGTTCATGACTAAAAGTATGATGTGTACTGATGATACTACGATGATCCGTAAGATACCTGCGGTCACCTAAATGCACAATGTCGAACGCCCTCTAATGATTCATTGAATTTTCACCCATTTTAAGAAGTTTTTTAGAGATTTTCTTTTTAGCATTTTTCCGTGCCTACGTTGGTGGTGTAAGAAAATTTTAACACTTCAAGTCATGTTGGTATAAAATATGCAAATTACAATTTAGTATTATACATATTTTTTCTACATATTATTATAAGCCAGTGCTAGACTAATCCTATATGATGGAAGTGGTAATGTTGCCAAAGATGGATAAGCGCACTAGCTTAGCGAGAATAAAGTCTGTTCATTCTCATCTTAAAGGCACTCACATTGTAACCGAAAAGAAACAACCTTTTTGGTTTGCGACCGCCATTACAGTGCAATATATTTAATTTTATTTATTTAATATTTGAAACAGGTTGCCGTGCAGTGGTGGTATACTTACGGACAGAATAGAATAAAATAGTATTGTTTTTATTCAATGTAGATTATTAAATAATGCTTATTTAAATATTTATTTATTTACTACTGGTTATACGAGGGTGACATACAAAGTTTTTAGAACCGGCCACTTGTAAACGACATAATAAAAAAATTATATCGTGTACAATTGGTATTCATTTTATTAATTTGTCATTCGTTTAGGATTTGGCGGCAAATTGAAAATTGTCTGTGTCACGTCAGCATGAATTTAATGCGAGAAAATTTTCGTACAATGATTTTTTATGACTTTCGATATCATTTAAGTCAACAAGAAAGTTATGATAGGTACACTTCAATTGGCCTTTCACGATAAAGGCCCATCTCGTGCCACTGTTTACAACTGGTTTAATGAGTTTAAACGTGGTCGCACTAATCTCACCGATGTTCTGCGTGAGGGATGGATATCTTCAATAACATCAATGTTGTGCAGCGTATAATAGAGACTGACAAAAGAGTGACTTATCACCAGATTTGAACAAGCTTAGGCAACGGTATGAGTCAAGTGCACAATATCCTCCATGAACATTTAGCGGTCAAGGAGCTTTGTGCTTGGTGGATACCTTATAATTTGACAGAGGCCCAAAAACTTCGTCGTGTTGATTGGTGTCGTGAAATAGTTCGTTCGTTCGTTCAAAGATTTACCGGAGGTGACTCAAATGCTGTGTTCGACATACTTACTGATGATGAAAGCTGCATTTATTGTTATGATCCTGAAACTAAAAGACAGTCTGCTGTCTGGGTGTTTCCTTCCGAGGAGTTGCCAACTAAAGTGAAGAGAGGTCGAAGCGTGGGAAAAAATATGGTGGCCTCGTTCTTCGGAAGGACAAATCATTACGCAACAATTGTTTTAGAGGATCGAAAAACAGTTACTGCAGAGTGGTAAGCTAACAATTGTTTGCCACTTGTCTTGGAAAAAGTTCGGCAGAAACGACCTCGCAGTAGGATCCTTCTATACCACGATAACGCCTCGTCGCATACCGCCAAGCAAACAATAGACTACTTGGCGACGTCAGACATGGAATTACTGTGTCACCCGCCCTATAGCCCCGTCCTCGCATTTTGTTATTTTTATTTATATCCGAAAATAAAAGAAAAACTTCGAGAAAAACGTTTTATGGATGCCGAGGAAGCAGTGGCTGCGTTTCAAAATGCCGTCGAAGAGACCCCTAAGGAAGAGTGGGCAAAGTGCTTTTCTCAGTGGTTGCATCGGTTGTAGTGATGTATTGTGTAAATGGACACTATTTTGAAAAGATATAATAAAACTAATAAATTGCTAGTTGGTTCAGTTTTTGATTTTCTAAGAACTTTTAGTGTCACCCTCGTATATATAACATAATTTTATTATTATTATAATTTTGTACAATTTTCAAATGAGAGCGTTCACCTCACTCTCAGGGGTTATTTTCATTCATGTATTCCATAATATTATAATAACCATTTTAACACAGTTTTTCTTCAATAAAATTTTTGACAAACTGAACATTTTCTAGGATTTTATTGTAAAAGCGTATACACTGCGAAGAGAATCTTTCACCCTATTTCAGCTCGTTAGTGTCGATAGAGACGACTAATGGAAATGCCAAGATACGGCTTCCGAAAGATGGCAGTATATGCCAAAAATAAAACGTGGAATAACATCAAAGGTGCAAAAGCGAGACGTCTGGTACTGCGAACTTCAGTTCATCTGTTAAGTGTGACAGTTAAGACAAATCCTTCCTGCACTGAGAGAAGCCAGCAATTGACAGTCAGTCACATATTATATATTATAAATATATTACATATTATAAAAATATGTTATAACTAGTCAGCTCATAAATTCTGTCACATGTTTAATATATAATAATTGAAACAAGTTTATTCATTATATAACCATTTATGTACCAAAATGAACTTAACAAAACATAGATTCTTATGACACTAAATTTTATTCAAAATGACCTCCGTAATTTTGAATACAGGCCTTCAATCTGCGCGGCCAGTCGTCTATCGCAGCACGAACAAGGTCCATGTCAATATCGGCGGCTGCCTTAATCAAGGATGTCTTGAGTGACTCCAAATTGGGATGAAGCTTTGAGCACGCCTTTTCCTCAAGTGTTGCCATATCTTGTAATCTAACGGATTCAAATCTGGACTGGAGGAGGGCCAGTCTTCGTGTCGGATGAAGTCGATTTCACGCGCCGCCAGCCAGTCTTGTGTGCTCTTCGCTCTATGAGCTGGCGCCGAATCTTGTTGGAATACCCAGTGCCTGTTATTGAACATGGTATGAGAAACAGGTTCCACAAGGTTCGTCAGGACTGTATTTTGATACACAACTGCATTCGTTTTTACACCTTTCTCACAAAAATGTACCTCTGTTAAGCCCCAATAAGAAACTCCCAACCATACCATGAGCGAGGATGGAAAATGACCTCGTTGGACACGCGGAATACGGTTGCTCGCTTCTTCACTACTGTGTGCGTACACCTTATTTGTACCTTGTTTGTTGTAGCTCTCTTCTACGGTAAAATTTTTTTCATCCGAAAAAAGAATTTCCCGATATTTTTTTCCCGCCTACCGCTTCAACAAAGCGCGGCATCGCTTCAGTCTCAGGTCCATTAGACGAACATTCAAACTATGTCCTGTTTTTCTTCGATATGCCCGAAGCCTTAAGTCTTCATTTAACACCCTTTTCACCGTGGTTCTGCTTAACCCCATCTGAAGGGCCAACAGTTTCTGCTTACGTTTGGGATTTCTTTGAATTCGCGCCTTCACAGCTTTTATCACTGCTGGAGTCCTAACCATAGAAATACTATTATTATATCTATGGTCCTAACAGACCGAGGGCGACCACTTCTTGACCTGTCATCTACACTAAAGTCTTCATTGTATCGTTTGATGGTACGATAAACAAATCTTTTGGTTATATTCAAATTTTTCAGTATGTCAAAAATTTGAATTGGCGCGTAACCGCAACGATGCAACGCAATAACTGCAACACGGTCTTCTTTAAGCGTCCACTCCATATTTAAAAATGAGTAAAATTTTAAAAAGTATACAGTTTTATTTTCATGAACAATTCGAAATTCGAATTCAATAAACTTTTTTATGGCCAGCATTCTAAAAGAAAAGTTTTTACTGTGTGACAATACTTATGACCTGACTGTGTATATTATAAAACGTAAGCTCCACACTAGGATTTTCTCCTGTATCGTGGAAGCAGTTTACAAACATAAATTGCACAAGAACAAACATCCAAACCCGGAACAATTATTTGTAGGCCAAAGAAATACTTACTCGAACCCGCAGCGCTTAGCGCTGCAATTCAATTACTAAAACACTGTCCCACGGAGCCGTCAAAGTGTTTATGTGGTAGAGCCATGCTGCAGCTATGTTATGGCTGAAGCACGAATGGGTCGGCTCGACCGGGGAAGGACCGCGCTCTTACAGAATACCAGCGTAAAATATCAGCTCAATGCTGCTGTATTTTGTATGTTGAATGTACGGAACCGGAGACACTTTTTAGTAGAAACGAGGCATTCCATCTTAGTACTCAGGGGTGATAACGCATCTGTATTTTGATTCTTAATTGAGGATATATGAAGATGTATGTCTATGGGTCACAGAATCCACTTACTCATTCTATAATAATCCTTCTACGGGCTAATGAATGAGAAGAAAATTTGAAAATTCCACAAAAAATGTTTTTTTGAAATATAAGCTAATTTATCATAGCTTTTTAGAACATTTTACATAATTTTACAGTTACATTGCACAATCACGGAAATAATTCCATAAGGGATTGAAAACAAATAAATTAGATGGTCGGTCGCGCATCGGCAGGCACTTTGTAATAAAATTAACCATTAAAATCAAACCGAGCATATCGAATGAGCATAGTTAGGCGGCGTTACATTGCCATACGTCATTGGCAATTGGCAAACTTGCTCCACGATTCATTTTTGTCTCTCATTATATGTTTTCCGAAAGAGCGTCGTTAGGAATTCAAGAAGTTCACAGTTTGTGAACATGTGGCTTAGTACTTACTAATAAGTGCTAAGTATCATGAAGAGTGAAATATATTTAAAGGTTTAAAATTATATAAAGTATCTTTCTCTATTTATTGGTTACTCAGATATATATTTATGACCAAAAATAAAATTATCCACACTTTCATCAATATTACAAATCGTAAACACCTATGCCATGTCCATAAAAATATATAACAAAATTCCAGAACGTATGAGAAGCATTAAAAGCATAAAAAAAGTTTAAAAATGATTACTAGTTTTAAGGGTCTGTTCGCGGGTTGGCGCTACCGGACGGCAGCAACAGAACCACAGTCGGTCTGTCGCATCCGAAGCTGGAAGCTTCAGGAAGCGGATACTAGGGACAAATATCATGCGAGGGTAGCCGAAAAGCTTGACACCATCGATGGCAGAAAAGAATGTGTGGAAAGAACATGGCAGAACCTTAGGGATGGAATGGTAAAAGCAGCGGAAGAAGTGTGTGGAACAATAAAAAGAGGCAGTAGTAAAAGAAGAGATGCATGGTGGAATGATGAAGTGAAAGAAGCTGTAAAGAAGAAGAAGAGAGCATGGTTAGACTACTTGGCCTCTAGTAATGATAAGGATATGAGAGAGAAGATGAAAGAAAGATATAAGCTGCAGAAAGTTCACACGAAAGCATTGATTGAGGAAGTGCGTGAAAGGTGTAGAATGGAAGTGGACGAAAGGTTGTCGCACAACTTTAAGGAGAACTCCAAACTCTTTTGGAAAGAGGTTGGAAGGACCCGGGTGGTGCGACGGCCTTAAGAATGAACAAAGTGCTTTCGAGAACTAATGACGTCCTCCCAGAAAAATCGGACGTCATGCAGAGATGGAGCGAATTTTATAGAGAAATGTATGCGTGTGATGATCTTAGTGAGGGATCCGGGGATGACGCCGTGACTGATACGCCAGACCCGGACCTCGATGACACTGAGGTCATCAGTATGAAAGAGATTGAACGTGCGATTCGAAGTTTGAAATGTGGTAAGGCTGCGGGACTAGACAGAGTTACTGCTGAAATGGTCAAGTATGGTGGGCCTCGCGTCTGGGACAGCTTTTATCTGCTGTACAATTTGTGCTGCCGGACGGGGGATGTCCCGGATGATTGGCGATCCGCAGTCATTGTGCCTTTATATAAAGGTAAAGGTTCACATTTTGACTGCGGGTGCCATCGGGCGATCAGCTTGACCAGTTTAGCAAGTAAAGTTTTACTCGAAGATTTTGACACGTAGGATGCAAGAGAAATCGGAAAGATTTCTATAGGAGGCACAATGCGGATTTAGACCTGGAAGAGGATGCACGGATCAAATGTTTTCTCTCCGCATGATCACGGAGAAGCTTCTGGCTGCTAACCAGAGGATTTTCTGTACTTTTGTGGATCTTGAGAAAGCATTTGAAAAGGTTGTAAGGAAGAAAATGTGGGAACTGTTGCCGGGGTACGGTGTGGATGGTCGATTGCTAAGGGCTATGCAGTCACTTCACTGTGATTGTAAAGCCTGTGTGCGGGTAGGGCATGACCTGTCACCCATGTTAAGCGTCCAAACGGGCGTGAAACAGGGTTGTGTCATGTCTTCCTGGCTGTTCATACTGTATCTCAACAGCTGTTTACATTAGCTGAAAGATAGCTGTTTGGGTGTGAAATTGGGTGACATTAATGTAAATTGTCTGCTGTATGCTGATGATGCAGTGCTTATTGCACCATCAGAGGCAGAACCGCAGGCATTAGTCACGTGTATGAAAGAGGAATGTGAAATTAAAGGTCTCCGTTTGAATGCTAATAAAACTAAGGTTCTGGTATTTAAAAAGGACGAAGACAGAACGAAGTGTGAAATATGGGTAAATCAGGAATGTCTAGAACAGGTAAATGAAATTGTATACTTGGGGAGTGCTTTTAATTGGGATGGAAGATGTGATTTAGATGTGGACAGGCGTGTCGCTGCCGGGAACAAAGTCAATGGTGCCCTGACTGCGTGAGTCAAAAGGCAAGGCGTAGCGAAGAGTGCACGCCTTGCAATACATAACGCAGTGTTGGTACCGACTTTGTCATATGGCAGCGAAACCTGGGTATGCCAGAAGAAGCATAAAAGCAAGTTGAATGCAGTGGAGATGCGATTTCTTCGTAAAATGTGCGGCGTTACCATGGCCGACCGAAAGCGAAACGAAGAGATTCGCAATATGGCAGGTTTGAAAGATGACCTTATCACAAAAATTGATAAGGGCGTGCTTCGATGGTTTGGGCACGTTGAGTGAATGAGTGAAGACCGAATGGTGAAGAAAATATATAGCGCGAAAGTTAATATTAAAAGGTGTCGAGGTAGACCGAGACTAACTTTCGAAGACCATGTGAGCAAATTGCTCGAAGAGGGGAGGGTCAAGAGTACTCGGATACCTAGACGTGCAAGTATGAAGAAGATAATGAATCTGAAAGAAGCGAAAGAGGTATGTAAGGATCGTGACACTTGGCGATCTGTTCTCTCTGGCTACCCCGTCAGGGATTGTGCGTGAAGATAAGTAAGTAAGTAAGTAAGTAAATATTCATTAAATGATAATAATACTATAATGTTAATGCAATAATAATATTAATATTTGCCAATATTTGCAGTGCTCTTGCAGGGTTTTTGTTTTGAATATTTTTTTTAAATTAATACCAAATGCACAACAAGGATAGCAATTAAATTTAATTGAATTGAGTTGCACATTTTCAACCGACTTTTCAACCGACAACCCACCGAAAAAAGGACAACTTTCTCAATTCGACTTTTTTATGTGTGTTACCTAAGAACTTTTGTCTAGGTAAAGTAATTGATGATTTCTTTTTTATTTGAAAGCTGTTGCTTCTCACATGGTCCCATATAAATTTGATCAAGATCTGACCAGTTGTTTTCGAGTTGTCCTTAATAATTCGTATTTAAATGACATTTTAACAGTGGTAGAGCCATGCGGCAACTTTTGCTGTCGCACGGATGGGCCGGCTCGAACCAGGGTGGTACCACGACCTCACAGAAAACCAGCGTGAAGTAGAGGTCTACCTCTGCGTTTCGCTTGGTGAGTGCAGGTGGCCGGAGGCCCTTTTTACTGGAAATGGGGCATTCCATCTTAGTCCTCAGGGGTGGCAACGCATCTACATTTTGATTCGCAAACGAGGATAGATGTGGATGTCTGTGGGCCGCAGCAGCCACTTGCCGTCGGGTGGACTGTGTGCTCGTTTGTCACCCTTATCATATAAAAAAAAATATATTAAAGTCGGTTGTAGAAAAATTTAATTTTTCTACTTGTTCTAAAAATGACTTAGCGGTCAGCCATCGCCGTTTCTATTTCTCCTAATGATGTCTATGGTTTATAGGCAAAACAAGTGTTTGTATTATCGACAGTGGTGTATATTTCCCAGTGTAGTGATGTTGGGGGTAAAAGTGAAGGGGATAGTACACACAATCAAGGGAAGGCGGGAGAGGTGCTCTTCAAACAATCTTAACTAAATTATTTTAACATATTTAACATAATGTTTCTGATTTGCAAAAAATAACGCCTGATTCTTTTAATTACATATATTAAAAATGAAAATTACTAAGATCTACTTTATCGGCCATTAACAAACGAGCGCACAGTCCACCTGATGGTAAATAGGTGCTGTGGCCCATAGACATCTACCTCTACCCTCGATTGAGTATCAAACTGCAGATGCATTGTCACCCCTGAGACGTAAGACAGAATGTCTTGTTATTAAAAGTCCACCGCTGGACTTGAGCCTCTTCCGTTGAAGCAAAGATCTGCTCTAATCTCCACATTTGTATAGTGCAACGACGATCGCTTTACATTCGCCTTTCAATGTATTTTACGCCTGGCGTAAAGAGATGGTTTTTTATTTATCAGAAGTCATAATACCTTTCTTGCATTTCACATAGTCGCCTGCGTCATACTCACGGCACGAAATGAGATAATGGAATTTCTTACGTCGCCACATGGTATCTACTTACTGATACTGTTGTATTTGATATCTTATGGCTAATGTCTCAGCGATTTAAACGACTTAAAGCAATTTATAAAAAAAAAGGAGTTAATTGCGCCCAGTAGGCAGTTAGTTGCTGTAACGTGGTTGAACTAAGTACATTTGGACTGTTGCAGATAAGTCTAGGCCAGCGCGTTAAGCTTATGTAATTAGAAATATTGTGCAGGGGTACTCAACATTTTTAAAACCTTTATATTTTTTATATATAAATTTACTAGCGCTTGTTAACTTTTAATATTGAAGAATTGATGATTTTATAAAAATTTTTGGAACTCTATCTCGATCTAATAATAGAATTTATGTTCATTGAACTTACGATAGAATGGAATATAATAGAACAGAATATCATTATTCCCTATACGTGGGGCACACTGAAATGATCGAGAATAATAAAAACCACATGCACGGTATAGCTAAATTGTATTTTATTGTTTTTCGAAGTATTCTCCGTTCAACTTAATGCACTTTTCCACTCTTGCAAACCAATCATTAAAACAGTAATTCCAGTCTGAAATTGATATTGACAAAATGGCTGATTTGTACGCATTCACAGCTCCTTTGGGGTTTTCAAACCGTTGACCGCGTAATAAATCTTTCATTCTAGGGAATGTAAAGAAATCGTTTGGACTCAGATCAGGACTGTACGGAGGATGGTTCATCAGCTCAACGTTTTCCTGCTTCAAAAAATAATTTGTCTTCCGAGCCGTATGGGAGCTCGCATTATCGTGATATAAGATGATGCGACGTTTCGGGTTATTTTTTCGGAGTTTGGCTATCATTTCTGGCAAACAAACCGTGATATACCACTCAGCGGTAACCGTTCTGCGTTCGTGTAAAGGAGTTGTAGCAACATGCCCCTTTTTCGAGACAAACGACCATTTTCTTTGACACACTGCGGGAGCGCATCACTTTCGTTGGTTTGACCTCATCTTCGAAGAGCCAAACTGCTGACTGATGTTTTCTTTTAGATTCATATGAATAAATCCATGATTTGTTACCTGAGACGATATTATAAACGGCATTTGAGTTCCCTCCGTTGAAGCGTTGCAGAGTATTCCGGCACCAATCTACACGAGCCCCTTTTGCTCTTCGGACAAATTGTGGGGAACCCAATGGGAAACTAGTTTTCTTACACACAGCTCATTTTGTACTATCGATTAAATTGCAGTCATTCCGATATTGATAACAGCCCGAGTTTGCACGTATGTCACATGACGGTCATCTAATATAATAGTTCGCACAGCTGCGATGATTTCAGGCGTGACCGCTGTTCTTGGTCGACCTGCAGAATAAAGAGTGCTGAGCGACACACGATCGCGTCGGAACTCGGCATATCAGCGGTATATTGTCGTTTGACTTGGTGCTTCAACTTCATAAATCGAAACAAGTTCGCTGAGACATTTATCTTGAAATAAGCCGCGACGAAAATTGTGATAAATTATGGCTCGGAAATGTTCACGTGTGAGCTCCATTTCTGTTAACGACGTGTCAACTTTAAACCAACATAGTTTTTGTTTTTAAACATTTTTTTAATTGTTCGAATATCATTAAGATTCTAAGAGGCCAGTATTCAAATTCTAAAAAAGGTTTTATTGTAACTCTATCCGAAATATTCTATTACCGATCATTTCAGTGTGGCCTTCCGTAGATGCATAATACTTACTGTAAGTTTATTCTTTTACCACTGGTTCGGAAAATACTTGTAATATATAATAATACTCTATAAGATGAAGTACAATGGTGATTAAAGTGAATATTATAATCGTTTACTGATTACAATCCATTAAAATATAATTTAATTCATAATTGAATTAAATCCAATTAATTTCTACATATTACTGAATCAATACAGCCATAATTGGGGTTTTCTAACTGAAATATTTTCTGTTATTATCGTTATTGACTGTTTATTTTAAAAGTATAAATCGGAACGTCAAATTCATTATAAGATTTTAGCTGGAATCCGATTATTATTAATAGTACGAATTCAATAGTTTAGCATGGCTAATTCATGAATATGGAATTATTTGAATGAATTTTTAAAGATATTTTTTTTAAATTATGTTTCTACTTAGATGCAATTCGTCATACTCAATTCAATTTCTCTATTAAGTATAAATTGAAACCCAATAAAAGTAAGTGAGATTGCAAAAAACATGAGTCGTGTTCAACTCATTAACAAAATTTAAATTGTTAATTTTTAGCTCAATAGAAAATGTTTACGACCCCGGCTATATGAGATAGGGGACTTAAAACTTTTGTGCAACTTGTAGAGGCCAACTGTAATCATAATAATTCACTTAATAATGAACTCCGCAAATAAGGATTATTCCCAAACTTTGCAGGAGTTTTCGGTCGCGCTCGGTTTCTTTCTGTTCGTATTTTAAACGTGCTTTTATTCGAATTTAAGTTTATGATACAAATAAAAGCCGACTCTACCTCTTATCATAGCTAACGGAAAATGTTCATATTCGAATCTTAATTAGTATTAAATAAAATTTACTAAATATAATATATGTATTTATAATTGAGATCCTACACTGGTATGTTTATAATAAACTTTTTGTTTTATTGTTTTTTTTAAAAAAATATTTCATATACCTGCACAGGCCTCTCAAATTTTGGGGAGGGAGGTTGAGATCCACACGTTAAAAAACCCTAGTTTACATTATCAGTTAAAGTCTGCAAACGTTTCCAGCGTGCGCGCAAAATTAATCCAATAGTATCCAATCTCATTTTGGTCATCACTAACCATAAATCAAACAAGTCGCACTTCTCCATATCAAAGCGGATTGTTAATTTAACACAGCTTAAACGTAATAAACTTCACATCATGTTGACGGATAGTGCGATCACGTCGAATAGAGCCGACAGCGTGTTTAAGTCGACAGTGTGTAACAGTGTTGAACTATCGACGTCATGTTACCCGTTTAATTTCGGGACGTGCAACCTCAATAGAAGGTCGTTCATCAAAACAGTTTAGCGGTTAATTGATGAGAGGCTGCTTTACACTGTTACGTCATTTAGATTGACCGCGATTGGCCACTTTGGTTAACGTTTGTGTTTACTTGTTAGCTTTTTTGATTTTACATACGTCATAAAACGTGATTCTCAATTTAACTGTAGGTATTTTTGTAATGTATTTTTATAGATTCAGAGTGACAAACGAACACACAGCCCACCTGATGGTAAGTGGATGCTGTGGCCCATAGACATCTACATTTATCCTCGATTAAGAATCAAAATGCAGACGCGCTGTCACCCCTGAGGAATAAGATAAAATGCCTCGTTTCCAGTACATAGGTTCTCCTGTTTTCTACACACACCATAGGAAACACAGCAGCATCAAGCTGCTATTTTACGCTGGTATTCTGTGAGAGCGCGGTTCTTCCCTGGTCCAGCCGAACTATTCGTGCTACAACTACGAGTATACAAACTAATTCATTATGAGTAATACATTCGCCTTTAGCACAAAATCCTAGAAAATGTTCAATGTTTGTCAATTAACAAGTTTAAAAGTTTTAGTAAAGAAAAACTGTGCAAAAAGGGTTATTATAATATCCGGGAATATATGAATTAAAATATTCCCAGGGAATGAGGACTAGCCAAAATGATAGTTCTATTAAAATTATATATATATATTATTATTTGAGAAACATTTTACTGATGTTCCTTTTTTGACAACTAAATCATTAAACTCTTCTCCTACTGTCACCGAATCATTGCTCAAACAAAATGTAAAGGCTTGTTCAAATACTTTTAAATTCCATAGAGTACTGCCAAAAGATATCGTTAAATATTTTAAAACTATTGATGTTAAGAAAACGGCAGATTTATGGGGGATTTCCGTTGAAGTTATTTTATCTATAACAGATATAATAGCACCTTATCTAGCCACTATATTTAATACAAGCGTCGAATCTGGTGTGTTTCCTGATTTGATGAAACATAGTAAAGTCATACCTTTATTTAAATCTGGTAGTACATTAGACCCCGCTAATTTTAGACCAATTTCTGTACTACCAACATTTAGTAAAATTTTTGAACAAATAATTTTAGATCAGATGTTAAGTTTCTTTAATATTAATAAATTGCTACATAGAAATCAATTCGGTTTTACAAGGGGTCGCTCGACAACTGACGCTGGAGTTGAGCTTATTAAACATATTTTTTGTGCATGGAAGAATTCAGAGGATGCTTTGGGTATATTTTGTGACCTTTCCAAGGCCTTCGACTGCGTTCACCATGAGACATTAATCAGGAAGCTACAGTACTATGGTGTCAAGAACACAGCGCTTAAACTTATTATTTCATATTTAAGTAATAGAATGCAGAAAGTTGGGTGTCCCTCAGGGCTCGATTCTCGGCCCATTCCTATTTCTAGTGTATATTAATGACTTACCTTCTCTTGTAGAGGATAATCATGATATAGTATTATTTGCTGAAGATACTTCCTTGATTTTTAAACTTAAACGTCAATCATTTAAATGTGACGAAGTGAATAATGCTATATCAAAATTAGTGCATTAGTTTAACGTTAATAATCTACATTTAAACAGAAATAAAACTAAATGTATTAAATTTACAACAACGAATGTTAAAAATCTGAGTACCAATGTGTTTTTAAATGGGGAAGAACTGAGCCCTGTTGAATCCACTGTTTTTCTTGGCATCACTCTCGACGCAAAGCTTCAGTGGGGCCCCCATATATCCAAACTAGCAAGCAGACTAAGTTCGGCAGCCTATGCTGTAAAAAAGATTAGAGGTCTCACTAGTGTCGAGACAGCTAGATTAGTTTATTTCAGTTATTTCCATAGCATAATGTCTTATGGGATTTTGCTATGGGGAAATGCGGCTGATTCATAAACTATTTTTGTTTTACAGAAGAGGGCCATTAGAGATATTTACAACCTAAAACCGAGAGAGTCTCTTAGAGATAAATTTAAAGAAATAAATATATTAACTTTGGCCTCTCAGTATATTTACGAAAATTTAATGTATGTTCACAAAAACAAAGGTAGTTTTAGTAAAAAAAGTGATGTGCATTCTGTAAATACTAGGAACAAACACAAGCTAGTGATACCAGTTTCTCGACTCCACAGAATCAGTAATTCATTCTTGGGGCAATGTATACGCTATTACAACAAGGTCCTGGAAAGTGTACAGGCTCTCTCTCTATTAGCAAGTTTAAATGTTTAGTTAAGTTGAAACTGTATAAAAAGGGTTATTATAGTATAAATGAATACATGGTTGATAATAACCCCTGGGAATGAGGTGATCGCTTCCAAGCTGTTTCAAAATAAATTTTGTACTTATATAGTTGTATAACCATTATTGTAAAATTTGCTTTAAAAAAAAGTCCCGCTGGGTTTCTTGCTGGTTCTTCCCAGGACGGAGGTTTTTTTTTCGAACCAGTGGTAAAGTAAAAAATGACTTTCAATAAGAATTACACATGTTGTGATCTATATTGAATAAAAAATGATTCTATTCTATTCTATTCTATTAGTTACAGTGGTAGAGCCATGCGGCAGCTTTTGCTGTCGCACGGATGGGCCGGCTCGAACCGGGGTGGTACCATGACCTCACAGAATACCAGCGTGAAGTAGAGGTTTACCTCTGCGTTTCGCTTGGTGAGTGCAGGTGGCCGGAGGCCCTTTTTACTGGAAATGAGGCATTCCATCTTAGTCTTCACGGGTGACAACGCATCTGCATTTTGATTCGCAAACGAGGATAGATGTAGATGTCTATGGGCCGCAGCAACCACTTACCATCAGGTGAACTGTGTGCTCGTTTGTCACCCTTATCCTATAAAAAAAAAGTTTAAAACATTGTACAAATTTATTGTAGTGATATGTGTTTAAAAAAAAATTATACCGTTGGGTTTCTTGCTGGTTCTTCCTAGAACAGAGATATTTTTCGAACCGAAGCGATAAATAAAAAATGACTTAATAAGTATTATGTAGTAAATATTGAATAAAAATCGTATCTATTCTATTCTATTCCTACCTTTTCTGTTCAAAAAACAAAGATGTCGGCAGGTAGTATGCATTACAATTTACATGTACGCTTGGGGATGAAAAATAATTCGCGCGTTGGCCAGATACCCAAAATGCTTACCCATGCACAGAAACAAACCAGGCCAAATATTACTAAAGCTTCTTGGAATTAATGCAACAAGGTCCTAATGAACATGGCTTCACTATTACAAAGAAAAAAATTTTTTTTAAGTGCTCAGTATAAATATCTTCAGGAAAGGTAACTATGACCTATGCCAAAAAAATAATATTTAATTAAAGTTGCCAGTAACAAACCCTTTTCTCATTCTCACTTTTGATTGAACAACCCTAGTACATACTCATTAAAATCTACGGTAATTAGTTTTGCCAAATTTTCGTACGAAATATATAGTATATTGAGGTCGGAGAACTAAAAGAAACGATATTTTAGAAAAATTAACAGTATTCTATTATTATTTTTTTAGTTTTACAAGCATATTACTGGAGCTTCTCCCACAATTTAACAATGTATTGTTATTTTTAAAATATTCGTCAGCCTCTCTACAATTTAAGTCAAAATTAATATAAATGAGGTAGCTTATTTTTTTATTAAATTAATAGAAGGTCTATTTCAGGTTTTATGATTCCGGATACCAGCGATGATAATAACAGTATTTTGTATACCTACTTTTTAATAGAACTGTAAACAGTATTATAGAGCGAAAAAGAGTATAATACTGTTAACTTAATTAACGGTATGGTTGGAAACCTTATAGGTAATCGAGATTTGGAAGAAAATAATAAAACCGTTTTTATGCAAAATTTTGCACCATAGTTTTTTTTTTAATTTTTAGCTAATTATTTCGTTGAGGGAGTATCTATTTGCGCAAACGAGTAACTGAAGTCTGTAACAAATATTTACCCGAGATAAAAAAACATATTTTTTTAAGTTTCGTGATACTTTGTCACTTGAGGCCATAAAAATGTTTACAACTCTGGCTGTTACTTATGTGTCAGAAGATTGGAGGTAGCCTAGGATATACTGTCACAAATACCTGAATAATTTTAACATAACACAACACGAAATAAATCTAAACTCTTGATTATTGTTAGGTCTTCGCGCGCTCAGACTAGATACCGCCGGCGCTCTTGTAAAATGCGGCAACAAATACTACGCCGAAATCGGCGTACCCGAGTCAATCGCGTTGCAGGCGACATGTGATGTGGACGTACCGAAAGTTTTATTAAATTTTGATCATAATCCGAAGTAAAATATCAGTTTGCGTAGTGAAACTGTGTAAAAATATTACTACAAGACATAAGAAGGACACTGGGATCACATACTATCAGTAAGTATCATACAATTTCGAAATGTCAACATAAAATAACACGAGCCATAAATAAGTTACAAAATATGAATGACGCCATTCAGTGTTATACAAAAATAATGTTCCCCGTGGCTGAGATAAATATATTTAACTTATTATAATATAACCTAATGCTATATTATTTAATGTTTATTTTTGTAGTATTGCTCAAATGACCTAATATTTATATGTTGATTTATTTATTGTTATTTTGGGGTATCTATATAGTTTTCTCATCTGGTTGGGCTGTATAAATATATAATTGTAAATGAAAATGATAAACATACATAAATATCAACAAAATAAAATAAATACATAAAAAATACATAAATAAAAACCCAACCAGATGGAAGCCCTCGGCAGGGGAGACCAAACGGCCGAGGGTTAGGGGGAAAGGGAAAGAAACCGGCGGACTATGCGGGCGGTATCGAGGAGCACCGCCTTCTGCATTTGAGCTTGGAGCGGTCCGTCACGGAGTCCCAGTCGCCTCAGATGACCCGAGAGGCTGACTGGGATTAACCCGTTCGCAGAGACGACTACAGGTATTTTATTATTAAAACATTATTTCCATTTATTAGGGTTCCGTACCCAAAGACTGTCAACTGGACCTAAGTTTCCACTATCGTTCCGTCTGTCTGTCAGTAGGCTGTATTTTATGAACCGTAATATGTTGAAATTTTCGCAGAATGTGTATTGGCTAATTGTATTGCTGCTTTAACAACATATAATAAAAATAAAATAAAATAAAATATTAAAGGCCTCTAAATCACATTTCTTGTATGAAGGCCATAAAAGAAACGTGACTTTTTTCTGTATTGATATGTGTTTTGTTTACAGACTGCAGCGAAACCTGGATTAACACGCAATAAGATGATGCTGTTTGTATGGTGGTATTGGAAGCGTATCGTTTATTATGAGCTTTTACCGCTTGGTAAAACCATCGACTCTGATCTCTATTACCAACAAATAATGAGACTCAAGCAAGAAATAGAAAAAAAAAACGGCTGGCATTGATCATGAAAAAGGGAGTGGTCTTTCATCATGATAACGCCAGACCACAAGATTAGTTATCTGTTTGAAACTTTCAATACACACTAACAATCCTAAAAATCCAGCTGGAGTACTGAAAACTGGTTTAAAACTTTTAATCATTATTTTCTTTTGATGGTTGTGTTCTTTAAAGGAAAGCTTTCTGGAGGTTTTACTATTTAAGTTTATAATATATGGTTTCGCATGTTCTAAATAATTAAGAATATTATTTTTGTTTCCATTATAAATGCGATGACTAAATCCATGTTGCTTCAAATCTGTGGATATATCTAATAAAACTACTTGTCGCCTTTTTTTGATCAAAAATCCCAAGATTTCTACAGCAACGCGATTATGTCACTACCTACAAGATCGCAACAAGTTATCGAACAAAATGGACCCGTATATATTATAATTAAATGTAATAAAACTTTAAACCAAAAATTTCTTGAATTTGTATATAAAATACGAAGCAAATTTTTCCCCGACCTTATATACTAAGTAAAAGTGTAACAAAATAGTACTCTAATTAATAGAATCAGGCGTTACTTTGCGGAAATCCATTATATTAATGCTTTTAAAAAATATACTTCGCAAAAATCCGCTCTATAAAATAAAATGATGTATCTTATCTAGTATGAAGAGCACCTCCCGCCCTCCCTCAATTGCGTGCACTATCCCCGTCACCACTAATACCAGCACCACTACTCCCAACACCACTACACTACGCAAGACACACCACTGACAACAATACGACACGTGTTTCGCCTCTACACGAGGCATTCTCAGGTGATGTAGACTGCGGTGGCTGACTGTCAAGACGGTCTGGTAGTATTCAATAACTTAGGGAATGATTCTGCCCGTCAACATGAATAATTTTTATTAAGGGATCATCTTCGAAATTTTCAATTTATACGTGGTAGAGCCATACTGCAGCTATATTACTGGTATAGTTGTAGCACGAATGGGTCGGCTCGACCGGGGAAGGACCACGCTCTCACATAATACCAGTGTAAAATAGCAGCTTAACGCTGCTGTGTTTCGTATGGTGAGTGTAGAGAACCGGAGACCCTTTTTACTGGAAACGAGGCATTCCATCTTAGTCCTCAGGGGTTGCAACGCATCTGCATTTTGATTCTTAACCGAAGATAGATGTAGATGTCTACGAGCCACAGCAACCACTTACCATCAGATGGACTGCGTGCTCGTTTGTTACCCTGATCCTGTAAAAAAATCTCAAAATCAGTTATTCCATACAGAATTTCGTACAAACCTGTTCAAAATGTATGGAAGACCTGATTTTTCTTGTGATTTCGAAGATAGATCTATAGTAAAAGTTGTTCATATTGACGCGTAGAATAGAAATAGAAAGCCCTATTTTGGTTACACCATATAATATATAACTATTTTTTTAATAATTTGTGAATATTATTATTGCACACCATACATAAATTACAGAAATTATATATATAAAAGAAGTATGCAAGGGGCGGTCTTATTGCTGATAGCAATTTCTTACAGACAACCAATGAATGGACAGGTTTGCACGAATATGACAAGGGCAGGGCAAATTGGTGTGTTAGAGAAAAAAAGAGATAAAAAAAATAAACAGATATACATAGTATACATACACATACTATAAACATATATACATACAATTTTTATTATATTTAATTAATTAAATGAAATTGATATGATACATATAATATATTATTTAATGGCTAGTGTGGAAGTGAAGTTAGAATTTAAAGTGCGAGGTAGTGATTCTTAACTAGTTTTTTAAATACCCGTAGGGATGGTGCGCGTTTTACTGACAATGGGAGTTCATTCCATAAATGAACGGCCTGTACAGTAAAAGATTTGTTCATAAATTTGCTAGTGTATAGTGGCAAATTCAACTTCAAACTCTCTGCTGATCTCAAGTTACGCGAATGGGAATCATGAAGAAACTCAAAACGATTTTTGAGGTAAGAAGGGTAAGAAGGATTAAAGAGAACACTATAAAGAAGATGAAGTATGTGAGCATTCCGATGAAGTCGTATTGGCAACCACTTGAGCTTAGTACGAAAAAGAGATACATGGTCATATTTGCGCAATCCGAAAATAAACCTTATGCAAAAATTCTGTATTCGCTCAAGTTTATCGAGGTGAGCTTCGGTGAGATCTAGATAGCTGACGTCTGCGTAGTCAAAAATAGGGAAGAGAAGGGACTTGGCAAGCATAGTTTTGGTGGAAATGGGAAGAAAGTTACGTAATCTACGCAAGGAGGCTGCCGAGCAATAAACTTTACGATTAATTTCTTTGATGTGCTGTACCCACGATAGATTCTTATCTATGTGGATACCTAAGTTCTTTACTGAATCTGCATAAGGAATAATAGTTTTACCAAATACTAGAGGCAGGTAATCTAGGCTCGACTTAGCCAACATTTGCGCGCTGCCCATGATAATGGCTTTATGTCAAAGAACCGAATTGATTGACCCCGACTCCACCTGGTACGAGTCTGTCCTACCCCTAGAGTGGTTTTATAGAGCCGGAGGCGCGTAGGGGCAGCCTCCGCCTGCTGTAACAAATCGCCTTGCCTTCGCAGCTTCGGCTTTTCACAATTCGAAACGATTTAAAAAAATCGAACTATTTCGGAAAGAATCGTCATCCCTACTGACACCGACAATACAAAATGGCGTCCGTTTTACGGTAGGAATTGAAATAAATATTGCAAAAATAGTTGATTTTCAATATTTTTTTTCTCAAAAAGTACGTGTCTCCGAATGTTGAAACTTTGCGTGTGTGCTTATAATAATTTAACCTTTCTGTAAAAAAATATCAACCCCCAACTCGACGGACGTCAATGGAAAGTCGTACCACATTCATAACTATGAACTTAACTACTAAGCCATAGCATAAAATAAATTTTCCCGTTAATCGGGTAATAGTTAAGCTGTTGGCATATACAATTTTTCATGCACACTAGCATCCTTGCAATTGTCTTATACACACTACAATATTGAGATGCCGCATTCACGGAGCTGTTATTTTCAGGTAGCGCGGTAACTAGTCAGAGCGCGCGATGATCTATTAATAATCTAAGTCTAAACTGTTGACTGAATAAGATTTTTGACTGAATAAGATTAGGCGGCAATAAGTCAACTTTTTCAGCATTGTCAACTTCATCTGTACGCGGCGCTGATTAACGGAAGATTTATTTACTAGATAGTCCTACCTCATTTTCTGCATAAGGGTCAGACTGGATAGTACCTATCACGTGTTGTATTCGTGTGTGCACTGCTTTGTTCATTTGTTCCAGACTGAAGGGTATAGAAAGCAACAAACTCTAAAAACTAAGAAAGTCGGTAATCAGGCATTCCACCTTAGTCTTTAGAGGTGACAAGAGAGAGTTTTTTTTTAAAGTTGGATGCAGATGTCCATAGGCCGCAGTAGGCTCTTAAAATAGGGAATTTTATAAAAATGGGAACATTCGTTTGCACACACAAACAACCACCCACCTAAAACGTACAACTTCTATGTTTCGTCGTGTGTAAAAAATGAAGCATTCATAGAAGTATTAGGCTGTAATGTGTAATTACACTAAGGAAGCATTGTCGACCGACTAAAGCCGGAATATATTCTTGGGGGTAATGATTTCTTATATTTACGCGAACACTACACATTTGAATAAAACTAGTGTTTTCGGATTTTATCGCGTATGTTAACATATTTTATATACCCGACGTTTCGAACACTTTATATCACCCATGGTCAATGGGGAACTAAGATGTTCGTCGTTAAATGCCACAGTTAACCACGGCTACCTCCAGATTAAAATTATAAATTTTTGTTCCGATCTACACAGTATGAACTAGTAAAGGGTTTTTCAACAAGAACTTTGTTTTCTAAAACAAAATAAAACAAAGATATTTGAATCATCTTCATCTAAACAGATGAAGATGATTCAAATTTTTATTGTATTACGAAGAGAAAAGTTTGGCAATTATGAATGAAAAATGATATCTGGCAAATGTCCACCACGACCACGCTGACAGATGTCGATTTTTTCATCAAAGTTTTTAATCACTTTTTGGCAAAATGGCGGGTCTATTTCGTTAATCACGTCACGGATTTTGAGTTTTAAGGCCGCGATCGATTCGATTGGCTCCGTATAGACTCTGTCCTTAACGTAGCCCCACAAAAAATAATCCAGTGGTGTTAAATCACACGATCTGGCTGGCCATTTAACAGCTGAATTTCGTGAAATTATGCGATCGGGAAATTTGGTTTGCAATAAATTGATCGTTGGCTGTGTGACATGTGGCACCGTCCTGTTGAAACCACGTGTTTGTGATATCGATGTCATCAATAATAGGCCAAAATTGAGAGGTTAACATCTCGCGATAGCGTGATCCATTGACCCTTACCGCATTTCCAGCCTCATCTTCGAAAAAAACGGCCCAATCACGCCTCCAGACCACATAGCGCACCATACAGTGACACGTTGAGCATGCAAAGGCTTCTCAATAATCGCTTTAGGATTTTCAGAAGCCCAAATGCGGCAATTTTGCTTGTTGACGTACCCTGACAAGTGAAAATGGGCTTCGTCTGAAAAAATGATTTTTTCAGGAAAACCAGCGGGCTGTTCCTGAATGAATTGAGCGAATCTACGGCGATGTGAGTTGAGAACGTCGAGGAATTGACAAATTCTTCTTCAAGATCTTCTTCAACACTGTGGCTCACGGCTGCGATGTTTTCGGTTGAACGACCCGGTCGAACACGCGTTGGTGTTGCCGCATTTTGTACCGAGCCTGTCGATTCAAATTTAGCGACCAAATTCTTAATAGCGGTTTCAGAAGGACGATTATGTTGTCCGAAAATATCACGAATTTTACGAAACGTAACTTTAACAGAACCACCATTTTCATAGTGGATTTTAATTATTTTAATGCGATTTTCGAACGAAATTGAATTCATTGCAATTGCCTATGGAGTGTAGAGTACAAGGAGAACCATCTTATAAGGGGCGAAAGTTGAAACAGTGTCCTACTATTTACTGAAAATAGAGGTTCCAAAACCTACCACAATAGCGCTGGCTTCTGAAAAACTACCATATGAAGATAGCTGTTGTGAACGGAGTGAAGTCAGGTGAATTCAAATATTTAAAAAATTCATGATTAGAGTAGTTAGTAAAATGCCAGTCAGTATACAAAATCTCAACTATTTACTTAGTACAAAACCAAGCGGATTGGTCGGTCCTTGTTTATTTCTCCATCTTATTCTAATTACTTTTGGCGTTTTTTTTTTTTATTTATCCTATGCTACTGCAGCGCCACCCTTATTGGACACGTTTTTAGGGATACTTTTCATATATAGAGATAGTCCTCCTTTTCTCTACACTCCATACAATTGCCAAAGCATCTACTACGAATAGGTCAAAAAACTAAATGTCAAAACTGTCATGTTTTTGGTGTTGCCCCAATTGAAAAACAAAGTTCTTGTTGAAAAACCCTTTATTTTGAAGTCTTGCAGTTGTATGTTTGGGTTGGGATTCAATATAAAGTAAATATAAAGATTTGAAATTAAAGAAGTTTAAATTAAGTTAATTTTAATTAATTTTAAATTAAAAAAAATTAAATTAAATTAAACCTTTTAATGTTATTTATTTACTAACTTTTGCTTATAAGTAGATACTTATTGTAGATAATTACTAACCCACTCTATATAATAAAGACCCATATCTGGCAGACAACGAAAGTATTGTCAGTTTTGATGTGAATCTCTGTTCACGTGCTTACCTATTGAAGACTGCATCTCGATTGTTACTAGAAGGCTGGAAGAAAACAACATGCCCGTAGAATATGCAGTATTACTCAGACACTACCTTGCATCTGGCTACCTATTTTGGAAGGAAGAGTTTTACAAGCAAGTAGATGGAGTGGCGATGGGGTCATCTGTAGCTATCCCATTGTCGCCGATATATTCATGGAAGACTGAGAAGAAAGCCCTGCTTACTTCTACTTTCTACAAGCGGTACGTAGACGACACTTTCACAATTCTATCTTTAGATAAAGTTACTGCATTTTTAGACCATCTTAACTCCATAAATTTTAAAATTCAGTTCGCAGTGGAGTTAGAGGCAGTGTAAACGAGGTATTGTGGAATGGAGCTAGTTTTATTTAAATATTCTTGGAGATATTCACTTTATCATATAATACGATATTTCTTTTTTATTATAAAAAATATATTAAAAGCGGCCTATCTCATAGTCCTAAAAAGTAATATTTAATTTCAATTAGTACCTTACACGAGGTTATTTTTCAAAGAGTATCCAAATTTTATATCTAAATTCAAATATATAAATAATGATATACAGTTGTTGCAGTTTCTACAAATATATGCCTTGGCTGTGATTTAGGCCAGTTATAGTTTGCATAATGCTGCATAAAAAAATTATTATTAGGTACCTACTTACGATCCGAGAAAAAAATTGCCAGACCTTACTAACTCGTTGGAAATCCACGCTTGACTTTCTAATTTCTAAGCAATGGAATTATATATTATTCTTATAATTTTTATTTTTATTCTGTTCTTCATCAATATAAAAATATTATAAAAACTGCTTTTATTAGAAGTTTCAGAAAGGAAAATACACATTTCTATGAATCTTTGTGGCATGTAGCGCCATCTTATGGACAGTACAGAAAGTTATGTACGTATAGATTCTATTGACTTCCTAGATGTCGCTTTTAAACATCGTGTTTATTTATCTTTAAACAAAACGAAAAATTAAAACTGTTATTCTGACATGATTTTAACGTGATATCTAAACGTTTTCTAAGAAAATCAAATATTTTTCTGTAAACAAGTTCAATTCTCAGTAGCTAATTATTGTCATTTATTATTTATATTTTATCGTTGCTAGTCCTTACGATTTTATTTATTTACATCATAAAGCAAGACAGGCCGCCGACGTTTTATATTTAATTCGTTACTCCACTATACGTAAAATTCATAAAAATAATGAGACACAATAACTAAGTATATTTGTTACAAGTTAATTTATTTTGACGATACGAATTTTTAATATGGTAGGCTAAACTATCATACCTACTAATTAAGATAGAAGTAACTTCATTATAATAGATAAGAGTATTTAGCATAACATTTACATAGTTATGAGTTGGACGCAGAACTATAATAATTTTAAATGAAAATAAAAATATAACATATTATTGTCTTCGGTCGTGAGGAACAACCAATGGGAAAAAATGGGATGGCAGGTGGCAGCCTCGAACCGATAAGCGAAGTGGAGGGCGGCCACATTAGTTGGATTGACGACTTGGTAAGCGATGCAGGAAGTCGAAAAATGAAGGTAACTCAGTGGTATTCCTGGGGCCTATGTTCAGCAGTAGATTTGTGATGAGCTGTTAATATCTATGATGATAATGATGATTATATTACTCATAATGAATGGTTTACCCTAACCAATACAGACCTCTCATTTCAAATCCATACAGGTTTATAAATAAGAGGCCTGTATTGGGACGTGTTGTAACTTTAGCTTTCTATAATATGTTAATTAGCACATGTTGTGTAATAAATATAAGCATTATTTATTTTTAATACTTACGATATTATGTAACCTATTCTATCCAACGCATATTTTGAGTCTGAATACGTCCATCAGTCCATGGTCTGAACATAAAACTAAGTAGGTATTTATTTTCAGAACAAAACAACGAAAAGTACCTACCTATCTATACTTATGCTAATTTTATTTTTTTCATTTTGAAGTAGAGTTATATATTTTTTATCTCATTTGAAATAACAAGAGTGCATAAAAATGCAAGTTAGTTTGTAGCGACTTTCACAACAAATATTATTCAAAAATATTATTGATATAATATATATGACAAACGTAGAGGGAGGCAAAAGTCCGGACTCCATCCTACGTCGGCGGGCGCCCATAAATATCAACCGTCTGAGACATTGTCAACCGGCCACCCTAATTTACGGCTAGTAATTAGGAGTTTGCACTTTGCCAAAACGATTTGCATCGATCGCGTTCACATAACTCCCAGTTTGATACTATTGTAAGATTAACTTAAATTAATAAAAGTTCTATGTTTTAAATCGAGAAGAATATGTGAATTTAGAATTTTATAAATCCCTTCAAACGAATATGTTATTCTTATTATATTTTGTATTTATACTTTAAAGCAAGCACCTATACTAGCTATTAATAATTGCCGTGATCACAGATTTAATAATGTTACTATGTAACCCTGATTTCGTCAAGTGAATGTTATAAGAGGTAAATATAGGTCATATCTGTTGGTTTCCGATAGATGGCAGTATAACGATCTCGATTACGTCAGCCCGGCAACAAAAAGTAGCGTCAAAGGTACAACACCGGTGATACCGTTTCCCAGCGTTCATCATTCCCAAATCCTCGTAATTTTAGTGTATTATCTATGCATCAGTTGTCAATCCGCCAGTCAAGGTACATACCTATAATGGCAGCATCTCCCTAAAATGAGAGGGGTAGGCCCCTGTCGAGCAGTGAACTTTTATGAGCTGATAAAAAAGACAAAATAGGAAGTCACTAATCATTCCAAAGCATACCTATACAGAATACATTTATTGAAACAAATATAGCCCTAAATATACGAATGTATCATAATTGATTTAACGCCATCTAACGTATTCTACGTACACCTGTGTGTGTAAACTATAATAGGGTAACAAATACAAACATCAAACCACACTTTAATCATCACGTCTATTGGTTGGTTGTAAGAGCTCTCAAAAGATGGCAAATATATTAATTCGATTTCTCATGAACTATCACCATACTGAAAAGCAAATTAAACTGTTGTGGACCTCCGTCACCTTTACGTGGTAGAGCCAGCTATATTATGGTTGTAAGACGAATGCAAATGGGTCGGCTCGATCGGGAAGGACCACGTTCTCACAGAATACCAGAGTAAAATATATTTCGTATGGTGAGTGTAAAGAACCGAAGACCCTTTTCACTGGAAATAAGGCATTTATTCTTAGTCCTCAGGAGTAACAACGCATCTGCATCTGCGCATTTTGATTCTTAATTCAGGATAAATGTAGATGTCTATAAAAATACTCGCGTACATACGTAGGTACATTATACTTCAGTGGTCTCTAAGACGAATAAAAATTATTTTATGGAAATAAAGGCGCTTTCAATACCTCGCACAAACGCCTGTATTTCTTCGTAAGATTAATTGCAAAATTAGCCATTGTTTAACTAAATTAAATGACTTAAAAGATTTTTCCTACCTACAGCAAAATAAAGATCGTATTCGAAAGTCAAAGATACTTACAGCCACAAACTAATAAGAAGTACTAGTTTACGATTTATGTTATTAGTTTACTTACAGCAATTTTTCGGGTCGAATATTCTTGGTTTCAATGCATACGTGGTTATACGTGGTAGAGTCATGCTGCAGCTATATTAGTAATTAGTATAGTTGTAGGCTCTCAGAGAATACCAGCGTAAAATAGCAGCTTAACACTGCTATGTTTCGTATGGTGAGTGTAGAGAACCGGAGACCCTTTTTACTGGAAAAGAGGCATTCCATCTTAGTTCTCACGGGTGACAACGCATCTGCATTTTGATTCGCAAACGAGGATAGATGTAGATGCATATGGGCCACAGCAACCACTTACCATCAGGTGGACTGTGTGCTCGATTGTCACCCTATCCTATAGAAAAAATACAGCAAGCAATTCATCACGTTCTTACTGACAACGTTTTTATGATTTATTCTAATAATGTTCTCATACAAAAATTGACACTTGAGGTTTTTTTATCATTTAGTTTTTGATGAACTTTTGTTCTAAAAATAAAATTTTTATTGAAATTTAAAAATAAATATAACTAGGGTGAACGTACCATTCCCAAACCATTTAAGGAGATATTTTGACTTTAATTAGCTGTCATTTTAACAGATTTGAACGGAAGACCTTAGTTCTATGTTATTTTTTAAGTTTATTTATAGACAAAATGAGGACCATAAATCATAGCAGCATAAGTATCTAGGAATTTCTGTAATTATGGCATAAATCCTAAAAGATGAACTGTTCCTTAGTTAGACCAACAGTAGCTAGTTATTGACCAAGATTGAGCCAGTAATTGACCAACGTATTAATACATACAGGGTGGATAAAATAAAACAGCATTTATTAAATTTCACAATCAACGTTTATTGAGGTCTAACTTTTGTACCTAGGTCATTGAGATCCACATCACAGTATACTTTGGCATGTGCAGCTTATATTAATATTTTCTATACTTATTAAACTACTTTTCTATTAACCATTTATTGAAACGAAACAACTATAATACGACAAAAATTGACAAAAAAAACTTGACTTTATTGTCAAGATAAAATCTTGGCACTTTTAAAAGTCATTGACACATCACAGCAACAGTATTTTTGCACATTTTGGCTTAAATTATGACGATTAACCTATTCATCTTCAAACTTAAACTTAACTACCTACAGTCTTCTTCGATTGTAATTTTTGATGTTGTAGCTTTCTATACCCACAGAAGATATTTGGCCATCTCTTCGACTTTAAAAGAGCCTCGCGTATTCATGGGAATAGGAGTTTTAATAGTTTCGATGATATCTTCCTTATCATACCAAAGTTTGTCTTCTTTTTCAGGCCATTTAAAAGTGGTGGGTGAAGCAAGTACCATGGTACTAACTTCTTTGCTATCGCCTCTTATATTTTTGACGATACCTGGAAAATATTCACCTTCATATTTTATAATCACATATGACCCCACTCCGGCACTATCCATTGTTTCAGATGAACTTTTGTAGGTAACCAAAGGAATATCATCCCCTTCGGCATCAGATTCTAGTCTAGCCAGAATTCGTTTTCTAAACCGTTTTTCGGTTACAACTGTGTTTTCCTCTTCAGAACTGTACTCTATTGAAGGTTTAACTCTCTTTTTAGTCCGCTTTGTAACAAGAGCTTTAGTCTTTACTTTACTTATTTCAATATTCTCTTTATTCCTTATTTTTTCCTCGCGCGCAAGTTTTCGCTTTTCCTTTTCCTTTTCTTCTTTTTCTTTTTCTGTCCAATATTCGTTCCACATTGGTGAAGTTATAGCATCTGGAAATCTTTGTTTCCGAGTTTTAGTTTTCCCACCCTTTTTGAGTGGCGAGTCTGTTGGCCATATCAGAGCAGATGCAAATGCAGGACTTATAGGCATTCCACGCTTTGTGCGAATCTTGGGTATTGTTTGTTGTTCTTGGTTGTATGACTCATTAATTAGTGGATTCTGACTAAAATGGGCTGGAGGTTCTTCTGAACTTGTAGGTTTTAAGGATGACGCGGCGATTGAATTGAAACTCTTTTCAGCAATAGCTGTCGCCCCTTCATCATTACGAACTTTTGACGGACATCTCTGCTGGGGTGTAGATGGAAACAAGATATCTTGATCTGTAAATAATTCTGAAATAACCACAAAGTGTTCTCTTGAATTTTTGCTTTTTGATGTTTCAGGCATTAAACCTTTCGTGATTATAGCTTGCCTTTTCAAAGGAGTTGTTTCTAAAACTTTTTGAAGCGAGTAGTTTGGTAAATTCATAGGAGTTGAAGGACGTATTACTCGTCGTTGAAGCAAATCCGTTACTCCTGTTTCAGGAACAGTTCCTGATGCAAGTGGCTCAGGACTCAAATCGGCAGGGGTGCAATTATAAGGAGTCATGTAAACAGAGTTTCTAGTACTAGTCTCAAGAAAATTCAGAAACGAGGAACTCGGTGATATATACAGCAGATCTTGGTCCATGGGGTAATTTACCAATTTTGAAGTTGATAGTGTTCTTGAATCTGGGATTCCTGCATCATATGTGGTTTTAGCAACCATGTGGTTTACAGCAACCGAATCTTTTGTATGGTGACTCGTTAACATCGAATCCAATATGATCGGTCCAGTTTCTGATAGTGGGGATCTCGGATCTGTTTCGCTGTTTCTTAGTTCTGCATTATTTAAGTCATGCACTGTGGAATTTGATGTTTTTTCCATACCTTGAAGTGTTTCCGATAAAGTAACTGTTTTATACACTTTGCACCAGACGTCATAAAGTTCTTTGGCTGATTCCTCACCCACCCATGGCTGGCCTTCTTTCATAGCCCGAAACTCTGCAACCCGTTTTCGGGACATTAGTGATTCAAAGTATAACAAATGTTCTATGCCCAACTCTGCCGGTTTATCAACAACATCATGTCTGCTAGGATCGCTCATACATTTTGTGTAATCAATGGCATCTGAATCGAACGGAAATAAGCCACATTTGCGAAATCCGTTACTAATGACTTTATTAGTAGCTGCATTAAGAGACGACTTCGGGAGTGGTGCAAACTGGGCTCTTGTCACTACTCTATTCCCTGTTGACAACTTCCATTTCTGTACATTACTTTTCCATGCATGTTTGAGCGGCCTAAAAACAGAAACATCTGCTGGTTGTATTATGTGTGTTGCATTGGGGTGCAACGCATATAAAATTATTTTGTTATCGTTGCACAACTGACTCACCTCATATGATATATGGGATCTATGACCGTCAACTAGCAAAAGGACAGGAAATTTAATATTTGCTTCATGCAAAGCTGGTATTAATGAATTGCCGATATATCCGTAAAAAACTCGAGAAGTCATCCATCCTTTTGGAGACTTTCCAATGCACCAATTTTCAGGAAAGTTTCTAGTAATTTCGGAGGGCACTCGATGATAAGGGTAAATCACTAGAACAAGCTTTAACTTTCCTGATGCAGAAAATGTGCCTAAGACGGTTATGCTTTCCTTTTCTTTGTCTCTAATTTCAAAGAAATTTGTCATTCCCCTGGGACCTAATACCAATCCTGAATCTGGAGTAATATGGAAACCAGACTCGTCGCAATTTAAAATTCTGTCAGGATCTTCAAGGATGTCCTGGACATCTTGCGATATGAGAAATTCCTTCAATTCCGAATGCCACCTTCTCAATCCTTCTTCGGTTACACGGCTACGGGCAGAGTTAATGGAATCAGCGAAGCAAAGAAGTTTTTCTTCTTGAGGCGTTAATATTGTTGGGGGCCCCATTTTTCTTTGTAATGGGTGCCTCATTTTTAGTTTATTTATTATTGTCGAGTGAGGAATATTATATTTCCGACAGGTTTCCCTAATTTTTCCAGTCACTTGAATTTCTTCAATTGCTTTGTAAACATCTTCTTGGTTATACTTGAAGAATATCTTCTTGGGTGGCATTTCGTGGCTACAACACAGTAAACAATATTTGAAGTTAAGTACACTAAAATAAAATCTTCCATAGAAAAAGTAAGTATGAAATTTTCAGGCTGTACGCTGAATACAGGTAAATAAGGATAAGCCTGAAATGGGTGATAATAGAGCTTATGAGTTATCCCTTGGTTTGACCGCTCCAAAAAAAAAACGAAAAGAAAACTATTCTAATTAGTTTTTTAATTTATATTTTTAATTTATATCTGCTATCATTACACTGATTAATATATTAGCTAAATTTCATAAAATATTTGCAATTTACTTCAAAAATATTACGATTAAAATCAATTTAACTTTACCTTTCATTGAACGCTCCTAACAGCAATGGCGGCCGAACGGCGAGTGAACGAGATACGTGGCGACAAAAATGAAAAAAGAAAGCTATATTTTTTATTTCATTTACCTCAATTTCACAGCATTAGATTCTCAAAGATATGATACAGTAACACAGACTTAAAAAATCTGAAGATATTGGCGCGAATTCTTAAAATATTGACCTTTAGACGCAATTGGTCAACTACAGGTTACTGGTTTGGGAATGGTACGTCCACCCTAATTTAAAATTTACCCTGCTGCTATTGCAGCGCCACCCTAATTTAACGCATTTTGGCGGACACTTTAGAGATAGTCCTTCTTACCTCTACCCTCTATTTCTATGTTTAGGATTTTATTGATATCTAAATTATTTTATTGATGATAATATTATTTGATTGATTGATTTGGACATAAGTAGACGCTTAATAAATCAATCAACAATGTTTTCGTCATTGTTCTTTTTGGGTCTACCCCAGAAGTTTAAGGTATAACTATATCTATTTTGTAAAAAAATCATCAAAATTGGCTATACTTTTGTATTTGTTTTATTTTGATACGGAATTCATCATTGAGAAATGTACCATAAAAAAATTCATACGTACTTATGAAATGTTATATAAAAAGAAATATTATTTCTTATCTACGTTTCTTTTTAGGGTTCCGTACCTCAAAAGGAAAATACGGAACCCTTATAGGATCACTTTGTTGTCCGTCTGTCTGTTTGTCTGTCTGTCTGTCTGTCAAGACTCCTTTTCTCAGGAACGCGTGGAGGTATCAAGCTGAAATTCATATCAAATACTCAAGTCTACGGTCCCTTGGAGTTGTGAAAAAATCAAACTTCTAAGCCAACGCAATCAAAAGATACAGCCGTTTATGCCGCAAATATTATGCCGCAAGGGAATCAAAACCTACAGGGTACTTCCCGTGAACTCAGAATCTTAAAATTTGATACAAGGCAACGTATTATAGCATAGATAAAGGAAAAATTGCGAAACGCATAAATTTTTAGTTACATCATATATTAAAAAATATTGGTAAATCCAATTGGGCATACCTTAAGCGCATTAAAAAAATTACGTATAACATGATTATACGGAATTTTTAAAGTAGTTTAAATACATTTCGACAGCACTATCGGCTTCAACATCCTCGAAAACCATGAAAATGACACCCGTGATGAAAAAATTGATACCTATTGCAGCCGCCATCTTGGATTTACATTTCGACAGCACTATCGGCTTCAACTCTCTCGAAAACAATGAAAATGACACCCAAGATGAAAAAATTGGCACCCACTTCAGCCGCCATCTTGGATTTACATTTCGACAACCCTATCGGCTTCAACTCTCTCGAAAACTATGAAATTGATACCCATGATGAAAAAATTGATACCTATTGCAGCCGCCATCTTGGATTTACATTTCGACAGCACTATCGGCTTCAACTCTCTCGAAAACCATGAAAATGACACCCAAGATGAAAAAATTGGTACCTACTTCAGCCGCCATCTTGGATTTACATTTCGACAGCACTATCGGCTTCAACACTCTCGAAAACCATGAAAATGACACCCAAGATGAAAAAATTGGTACCTACTTCAGCTGCCATCTTGGATTTACATTTCGACAGCACTATCGGCTTCAACATCCTCGAAACTCATGAAAATGACACACATAATGAAAAATTTAATACCCATTGCAGCCGCCACCTTACATTTACATTTCGACAACCCTATCGGCTTCAATTCTCTCGAAAACCATGAAAATGACACCCATGATGAAAAAATTGATACCTATTGCAGCCGCCATCTTGGATTTACATTTAGACAGCACTATCGGTTTCAACTCTATCGAAAACCATGAAAATGACACCCAAGATGAAAAAATTTATATCTATTGCAGCCGCCATCTTGGATTTACATTTCGACAGCACTATCGGCTTCAACACCCTCGAAAACCATGAAAATGACACCCATGATGAAAAAATTGATACCTGTTGCAGCCGCCATCTTGGATTTACATTTCGACAGCACTATCGGCTTCAACACCCTCGAAAACCATGAAAATGACACCCAAGATGAAAAAATTGATATATTTTGCAGCCGCCATCTTGGATTTACATTTCGACAACACTATCGGCTTCAACACCCTCGGAAACCATGAAAATGACACCCATGATGAAAAAATTGATACCTAATTCAGCCGCCATCTTGTATTTACATTTCGACAGCACTATCAGCTTCAACACCCTCGAAAACCATGAAAATGACACCCATGATGAAAAAATTGGTACCTACTTCGGCCGCCATCTTGGATTTACATTTCGACAGCACTATCGGCTTCAACACTCGAAAACCATGAAAATGTCACCCATGACAAAAAAAAATATACTACTTGCTTTTAGTACGTACTACTATTATTTATTCTGTGCTTTTAAATATTGTAATAAAAAAATGTCTTATTATTATTATAATTAAGTATTTAAGAAATTTGGTTATTCGAATATTGTGTATTTGTACAGCGATCTTTTTGAGCCGCTGCAAACAACCGAAACAATGTCCACTCACGAAGGCGACTGAAGCCAAACCACAGAAAAAAAAACAAAAAACCAGCACAAACTATATAGAAACACTACCAAACCAGTGGCATACAGTCCATACTATAATTTTTCTTAGAGGTATTATTATGTCATGACAGTTTGTCCATGTTGCAGTAAATGTCGCTTTTTAAATTTAGCCATGCTTGGCCAATTAAGAATCAAACAAATTAATGAATAGTTTAAAATACAATCGAACCTTGCTAACTTACTATTTTGTTACAAAACAAATTTGTAATTAAATTTTTAGTATAATTTATTTATTTTACATTATTCCCTATATATAATGTACTCTGTGAGCCAAACTAAACTACTCATTACTACTCTGTGGCTGTAGCTTCCCATTTAGAGAAAGAGTTTTGGCGGGAACTCGACCGGCGGCGGCTTGCTGCTCCTGTATTATTGTTTAAATAATGGTTTGAAGTGGACTTTGATATGTAAAAGTAGTGTGATTTTGTGTATTAAGTGTCTGCGCATGTGAACTATTAATGGAAACTGTGAAACAAGTGCTCTGATGGTGATGGAATCTCAAGATAAGCTGTTTGTTTGCATAGGCGCCTTTAGATACCATCGCCAACTGTCAGCTGCCTGCTGGCTCAAGTTACCGTCAAAATCTCCCAAGGCTGCACAATGTGACGCATCAACATATTGTGAAGCAGTGAAATATGAAGGAAAATTATACATGAAGATAAGGCTGTATGGCATAGTTCTTTTGCCTGCTCTCTCGAGCGAATAATAAAAACAACAACAACAACCATTTAGAGAAATATTTTTGTATACGAGGCTAACAAATCAACGAAAATTTCGCCATTTTGGAGCCGAAAAAAATTAATTATAGCTAAACAAAACAAAACTACACTGCCATTTACATTCAGTGGCTTCCCACATGATAGATGAAGAGATTAAAAAATAGATTGAGTTAAACAATTAATATTTTCAAAAGTTATTGTGTTTACAAGCCACAGGGACATGATAAATCCACACCATAAGCCACTAAAACCCTTTTTTTTATTTAAAAATAGCAATTAATCGATTTAAAAAAAATATTAATAAGTTCAACAATCATTTATCTTTCTAACAATGTGCTTTTTATATCATTTATATGTATAATATGATTGCTAGATACGATTTTATTCGATAAAATGTTGGAATCTTAATTTTTAGGCGATAGTAGAACATACCTTGCGCTTCCGCTTAAGGTATGCAATATTTTTAATAAATAAAATCCGTATTTGTTCGGAACCCTCGGTGCGCGAGTCCGACTCGCACTTGGCCGGTTTTTTTTTATCAATATGGCCCTTGATATTGTGGTTATGTCACAATAATTCTGCCAATGTCCTGTCTTTGGTCTGTCACACCTTGTCTTGAGGCTTTTCGGTGAGAAAGCAGTTATTAGGTGAAAATGTGGATAAAAACAAACCAACTAAATACATGAATTGTTGACCACACAATATAGAGCAAACATCTAGTTATAGGAGGGGATTAGCCTGGGCAGGGAATAGAGAATTAGGTTAAGCTATAAATTTAGCTTACACAATAATTAGAGTTTAATATTATACATTTGAATACATTTTGAGATCATATTGACATTTATGAAATCAGGGATAGTTAAGAGGGAATTAATATTCACTGGCTGAGGGATTGTTTTGGGAAGAATGTCATATTAATTGAGTGATTTTGACAATAAAAGAAAATGTGGTCTGGTGTGCCTTCATCCAGGCAACATTCACAGAGGGAAAATGATCTTTGATTCTAATTTTAGCTAGAAATACAGGAGTGCAGACAAGCCCGAGCCTTAAACGGCAGATTGTAGATGTGATTTGTTTGTTCAAAAAGCTAAATTTAAAAAACCAAGGTTTTGGAGGAATTTGGGGTTGGATTTTACCAAAGTAGCAACCTTTAATATGTCTGGATATGCTCCATTCTCTGTCCCAAGAATTCTTTAATTCAATTTTAGCTAATGACCTTAGATCATGAGAGTAATTCATTAAATGAGAAGGATAGCCAGTATCTACAGTTCCTTTGGCCCAAGAGTCAGCTTGGGCATTTCCTTCTATGCCACAATGAATAGGAATCCACACAATCTCTACCTCAAGCTCACTCTTATCACAATTTAGTATGAGTTCTTTAATTTTCAGTATTAATGGAGAGATGGATTTCATTTTAAATATATTGCTCTGTAGCGACATTAGGCAGCTTTTTGAATCAGTAAATATAACTGACTTAGGAATTTTATGAGAAAGAATATAGGATATAGCCTCATATATGGCTGCAGCTTCTCCAGTAAAAACAGAAGCCTGAGGAGGACATCTATAACTAAGGACAATTTTATATTTGGGAATGCAGACTGCAAAACCGACACATTTGAATGAAGACAATTTGGAAGCATCAGTAAAAATATATATCCAATCAGGCCATTTTTTCCCACAAGGTTGTAGAAAGTTCCGTTTGCAGTTGGGGATTTTTTATTAATGTTTAAATTCAGAGTGATTTTAGGATTTAGTAATATAGCTTCATAGCTGGTTTCAAAATAGGGTAGAATTAGGGATGTTACACAAGGATAACCAATATTTTTTAATCTATTTAGAGATTTAAGAATAGGGGGCCAGCTTTTATTAGACCAATAGGAGTTGTTTACAACTAATATTAGCAAAGATTCTAGTTTACGATGTAAGGGGTGAGATGTTAGTTGTAGTGTTTTTGAGAGAAATCTATCAGCTAGAAACTGTCTTCGTAAAGAGAGACACATCAACACATTCCACTTGTAAAGCATTTTTAGGAGTTGATTTCACAAAGTTGATAACACGCAAACATCTTGTTTGGATAACTTCAAGCATACTAAGGGCCAATTTGTTACAGGGCTCCAGGAGGAAAGAGCCATAGTCGAAGTGACTGCGGATGATGGCATTGTATAGGATTTTTTGACATATGGGGTGAGAAGCCCACCATACGCCTGAAAGAGATCTAAGAATGTTAACACCTTTCTCACATTTGTCACTGATGTAATTAAAGTGAGCGGTACCGGTCATATGACAATCTAAGTAAATACCTAAAAATTTTACTTTGTTAACAACTGGAATAGATTCACCATTATATGAGATATCAATAGTAGGGATAACACGTTTTCTACTAAAGGTTATTATTCTGCTTTTAGGAGCTGAAAGAGGGAGGCCATGGTCAGTGAGCCATTGATTAAGATAATATAAGCCTCTGTTAAGATGATGGGAGGCAGTTAGGATATCAGGAGCTGTTACATCGATAGCAAGATCATCTGCATATTGTAATATGTCACAGAAAGACGAAATCGAATGTTCAAGGTCATATGTGTAAATATTATGAAGAATAGGGCTTAAAACCGAGCCCTGTGGTAGACCCTTTCAAATTGTTCTGGGCGAGCTTAACAGTCTTTATTGCGAATTTTGATAGACCGTCCCATGAACAGATTGTAAATGAAGTGTACAGTCTTCGCAGGGATGTTCAGATGAAGCATTTTCTGCCTGAGCACCGGAAGAAGAACACTGTCATAGGCAGATGATATATCCAGGAAACAACCCACCAAGTATTCATTTTTAGAGAAAGCCAACCTAATATCTGTAGTTAGGATACTCAAGCTATCTAATGTGTTTTTCCTTTTAAGAAAACCAAATTGACTTTTGCAAGGATGTTATTATGTTCCAAAAACCATTCAAGTCGGTTTTTAATTAAATGTTCTAAAATTTTGCAAAAAGTAGATGAAAGTGCAATTGGACGATTGAAGAAGCTTCTTTGGGATCTTTTCCGGGTTTAAGGATAGGTATATCAATTTGGTTTGACCAAGGCAAAGGAATATTAGAAGATATGTAGATATTGTTCAGAATTTGGAGCAGAGTGTCGTGAAGCGACAATTAAAAGAGAAGGAAAGAACCTAACCTACGATCAGCAAAACAACCAAATAGACCAAGACAAAAAATATATTTAAGTTTTTAAAAGAGTATTTACAATTTTATATATCAAAAATGGAGTATGAATGTGAGGATGGATGATGTGATTTACAAATTATTTAAAAAAAAAAGGTAATAAAAAAAAAGATTTATGTCGTAGCTGAGTCCGAAGATCCCAAGCGTGCTCTCAGCGCCTGGAACGAGCACGCACGGCGTAGGTGGGTAGGCGTGGGCGTCTCTAGGCGACGACCTCAGGTGAATGCGGCGACTTCAGCCCAGACAGGAGCTTGCAGGATCCTCAGCGACTTCAGACAGCGCAGTGGCCTGCAGGATCCGGTGACTGCAGGCGGGACAGAGGTTTGTAGGTTCCGGTGATTTCGGGCGGAACAGAGGTTTGTAGGTTCCGGCGACTCCAGGTAGAGTAGAGACTTGTGGGATCTCGGCGACTTCAGGCAGAGCAACGTTTTGTAGGATCCGGCGACTTCAGGCAGAGCAACGGATCGTAGAGTCCAGTGGCTTCAGGCAGGATAGAGGCTTGCAGGATCCCGGGGCAGAGCGGCCCCGGGATAAGGCCTTTAGAAGATGCTTCCGATACGAGAACTGAAGCAAGACTGTCCTGTATTCTCCAATTGTTTGGCTTTTATACCTTTTTAGAGAGAACGAGAAATTATTTAAATTAAAACGAAATTTATTGTAAATGACCTACAGCCAAAAAGTATTTATGTAGAAAGAACATCATACCAGAGACGAATTTGAATAAAAGTTACCATGACAACTACAAAAACAATGGTTGTCAAATATAAAATTTTTGGTTTTTAGGAATATAATTGGAAAATTTTTACATTTAAGTAAGAAATGAGATATTATTCAAATAGGAAAAACTGATGCGCGACAGCGCGCCGAAGCCTGAAATTGTAGAGTTACAGAGAATTCAATAAAAGACCAAAAAAAGGTAAGGCTTCGTTGACAGCTAGTTTAAAAGTACTAAATAGTGTGAAAATACGCAGTAAAATGATATGTTATTGTGTAAAAACGTTACAGGATCCTATATAAATAAAGGTGATGCAAAATATAAATGCAGAAAATAAAAACAGAATGAAAAAAATTGTATAAAGTGATGCAAAACATGAATGCAGAATATCAAAACAGAATGAAGAATTAGTGTACAATGAAATGTAAGTAGTATAACACTACAAGAGTTAATTTACCTTTAAGACTTAATATACATAAACATGCATAGGGTATGCCATTTTATCCTGGAGAAGAAGATTTTAAGCCAGATAACACAGACTATAGTTCGGACAATGAGAAAATTATCTCGTTATTGTTGATGTTAGACGGGACTGGAATGGGAATTGCATATTCATTAGGGACAAAAGGAGGGGCTAACATTTCAGAGAAGACTTCTAACCATGGTAGAGAGTTATCAGAAATGTTGCTATCAGAAAAAAGAGAGCCACGAAATTTTTTTATATTTTTCCAAACTATTCTTACTGATGTGTTAGGGATGGAGGTACATGGATACACAAAATTTTTTCCATCCACTTTTTTTCTTTTTGGAAAGAAGTCTCTTTGTTTGAGCAGAGGCTTTTTGAAATTGTATAAAATTGTCGGTTGTCATATAGTGATTGTAAAGCTTTTTTGCACCTTTTCTCCTTTTAATCATAGTGTAGGATAGGTTCTTGCTGTAGGGTTTTTTTGATTGGGATAAATAAGTTAGCTGCTGCAGTTATATATTGTACCAATAAAGAGTAAGAAGTTATTGGGTTGGTTGAGGAGTCAACCTGCATTTGGGCAAATTTTGTATCTTTAGTGAAATTAGTCAAGTCTGCATCTTGGAGCTTATATTTAAGCAGGGGCGTAGTAGAGGGTAACGGAATAACCGCATAGGGTTTGGTAATAAGAATAGGAAAGTGATCACTTCCATATGTTTGATTGAGAACTTTCCAAGAAAGCTGAGGGGCTAGACTAGAAGAACATGCTGTTAGGTCGACAGCAGACCTAGGGTACAGCAGGACTAGACCTAGGTAGGTCTAGTCCTGGGTATACTCTATGAGTGGGGGAACCATTGTTGATGATGCAAGCATTAATGTTTTCAAAAATTTGTATAAGTTTTGAAGAGTATAAGTCACAAAAATGTGACCCCCAAGATAATGATGATGTGAATTAAAATCACCAGTAATAATAAAAGGGGGAGGTAACAAAGAAAAAAGAGAGGATAGTTCTTGAATTAAGTGGGTATTTGGATGTAGGATATATATTGAAATAATGTTGATTCCTGTAATTTTTGTAACTACGGCATTAATGTTTTGGCTATGAGGAGGGAGTGTAATTTGAGAAAAAGGTAGCGATTTTTTTATGAGTAAGCAACAACCGCCATAACCATCATTTCTATCTTCACGGAGGCAGGTAAAGCCATGCAAGTGAAATTTGAAACCAGGAAGGAACCATGTTTCTGATATTGAAGCAACAGAAATTGAATGTTTATTTATTAGGAAGATGAGTTCTGATTTTTTAGGGTGCAAGCTTCTACAGCTCCACCGTAGAAGATGGAGGTCTTTTGTTTGAGTCATTTTTATTATCTATTAAACTAGCTAAATTAAAGATTTTTTTCTGCAACGTTGTTCGGTAGTGAGTTCATTTTCAAAATTAAATTATTGAGGACAGAAATTAGGCATTCAACAAGATTTTCATTTGGAGATATTTTGTTGTGCGTATTGGACAATGCACATCCATTTGGAATAGAGGATGGGCAGTCTGAAACTATTCTTTGATGGGCTTGTTGGTCATACCCTATGGGAATTCTAGGGATGGGACGGGGAGATTTGAAAATGGTTCTTTTATATGCCTGTGACATGGTGGGGAGATTGAAGGAGGTAGTAGAAGTAGGTGAAAGCTGAGTAGAAGAGGCCACTTCAGAATATGGTTTTTGAAGATTGTTCAAACGGACAGATGGGATTTTGGCTGAAGCTTCTATATAGGATATATTTTGTTCTGACATCATAACTTTGATAGATTTCTGTCTATGGTGTTCCGGACAACTTTTCTTATTAGCAAAATGATTTTGGAGCATAACAGACAAGTGGCTTAACTTTCAGGAATAGAACAACTTGCTCCAGTATGCTCTTGGGCACAACGGAAGCAGCGTGGTTTAAAAAGCGTGGATCTGCTACGTGGCCAAATCGACAACACTGTTTGCACTGGATGGTGGGAAGTTGTTTGCACTGGATGGTGGGAAGTTGATAAGTTTGTTGAAGCAAGGGATGTGAAAAATGCATATACATATTTGGGGAGTATCTGACCTTCAAATGTCAGAACAATAGATTGAGTAGGAACCCATATTGGGGATTTTTTTTTATAGAATAAGGGTGACAAACGAGCACACAGTCCACCTGATGGTAAGTGGCTGCTGTGACCCATAGACATCCACATTTATCCTCAACTAGCTGTGCCCCGCGGTTTAACCCGCGTCATCACGTGTCCAAGGTGCGCGACATTACCTAGTTCAAGCATTTTATAACCGCTAGGGTTTAGGCGTCGTTCGTACACCCAGCCAAGTATTGAATTATTTTAATTTTACATTATCTCTTAAACTATGCGTCCAAATAACATGGTATAAAGAACAAAGTTTATCTTCATGAAATTGTCTTGATGATGAAGTAACTTTCGTTCGTAAGGATTAATAGGCCGTGCCCATGAAGCAAATACAAAGAGGAGACGTTGTAATTAAATTTCACTATGTAACAACGCGTGACAATTTGCGGGATGAGGGGATGCAAAGCCCCGCCCACTTTACATTATCTACATCTACCGATAAATAGTAAAACTACTCGAATCTTTCCATATCGATGTTGCAATGTAGCTTAGCTACCTTGACGGTAGATGGCGGCACGTCCATAAAATGTTATAAAGTATAAAAATGATATTTTGGCGATTAAAATTTCTTTATGTCTGAATGCAAAACAAATTTCAGCACCTTCGTATGATTATTTTATCATTACTGAGCTCTACGTACCTTTATATTTTTAGTTCACAGGACACAAAGTGTCGCCATCTAGTGTGGAATATATTTAATTATATTTGAAAGCCGACGCAAAGAGATTTTTCTAGAACTATTTTAATAAATTAGGTGTAAAATTATTTACAAATGAAATGTGATGCCATCCATAACATCAGAGCGTCTATCTGAGTAGTTTTTACACAATAAAACACAACACTTCATCCTTTTCTTCTTAATATTACGAAAATACACCGATATGCGATTTTTTCAACACATAAGCGCACAGGACGAATGCTGACAGTGTACTAACTAAAGCCACGCCCACTATGATGACGTCAGGACCTACTTAGAATCACAGTGCACAGTTGATTATGCCGTCTCCCCTTTGTATTAGCTTCATGGCCGTGCCTAATAATAACGCTCATAAATCACTTTTAAATTTTCAAAATTTTTTTGTCACAAAATACCAAATTATGGCTTATGTATAAGAAATAGACATATGGTATAGCGAACTTTTTTTAGACGGAGTAAAGGTCTATATTTTTCTAGAACATTGTATTTACGTATCCCTAACGATACACCAGCTGAGTAAAGTAGCTTAATGCTAGATAGCCTATACTATTCCACATGAATCTGGCTATAATATACAAAAAGATTTTTTTAAATCGGACTGGTAGTTCCAGAGATTAGCGCGTTTAAACAAACAAAAAAACTCTTCCGCTTTATTATATTAGTATATAGATTACGAATCAAAATGCAGATGCGTTTTCACCCGTGAGGACTAAGATGGAACCATACGAAACACAGCAGCATTAAGCTGCTATTTTACGCTGATATTCTGTGAGAGCGTGGTCCTTCCCCGGTCGAGCTGACCCATTCGTGTTACAACTATACCAGAAATATAGCTACAGCATGGCTCTACCACGTATAAAAAAGGGGATGATGACCCTACAGCAAAAGTCTTTCTCTGAAGACGGCGAGCTTTTAGGATTTTACCACAACAAGGGAGAAGCTCAATAGCTTCTGCTAGTTCTTTCATTAACCAATCCACAGGGACACCGTGGATGACACCCATTCGAGAAACATTATAAGATGGAATAGTTGCAATCAATTTTTCTTTTGCAAGCATTGGATTATTAAGGAATTTGTTAGCCTCATCTACTGAGCAGAATTCAATAGAGATGCGATTTCTGCCAACGCTTTTGACTCCCCCTCTTTTAATGTTTTCTATATTATTTTTAGACAAGCATAAACCTATTTTAATTGGTCGAAGTGATAGCCCTATTCTAGGATCTGAAGAAGTCTGGGAGATGTGGACAATAAAAGGGCCTTGATCATTTGGCCCATACATTCTAAGATTTTGTTCTAGGCAGGGATGTTTATATATGGTGTTTATTGAAGCTGTTAAATCAACTACAGAATTTTTTTTTTATAATACTGGCTCAAATGTTCGAGTCTCAGCATGTCTTTTTTTACCGCGGTCATAATCATTATTATCACTTAATCCAAAGCACATGTCTTCATCGGGAGGGTCAGGGGGTTTCTCACGAGGAGACCCTCGTCACCCATAATTGGGTGTATTGTTCGAAATAACTATATCTTATAAACGTAGTCTGTAAGTAGACATAAGTCAAGTCGAAGACAAGTAGCAGTGGTATCCACCACCACAAAAATAAGGAAAATTAACCAAATACCGAAAAGCACTCACAAGTACGTGTTGACCATTCGATCGTTGACCATAGACCTCTACGTTTCTTACCTTCTTCATGATATGACAACCATAAAAATTCTATAATGACAACACTGAGCACTGACCTTACAGTAAAGGTGACTACTAACCTGTGTGCCGCAGGGGCAATCTAGGGTGTAGGAGTGGGGATGACCCATAATTGCCTCCTTAATTGTGATGTGTGTAGGCAAGCAGCGGCAATTTTTTAAGTCGGCCCGGCGACCTTCGATATTGCTCCGATCGCTGTGCTCCCTAGATTGCCCATGCGGCAGGCAGGTCAGTAGCCACCTTTACCTGACAGTAACAGACTTCAAAACTTCAAACTCAATCAAAACCTCAAACAATACGTCATTGGCTCATTGGTGAATTTTAGATTTTAGCAAACCGCCACAAAAAGGAATAGAAAAAGAGAACTCAAACCACAGACACAGACTCAAACACTCACACTCAAATCAACAGAAAACAGAATAGCGTGCTGTGCAATTTGTTTGCATTTTCGGATTATTTAATGTCCTACTCTGTGAATTTGCTCTGTGAAAATTAATAGCAGGGTTTTTGGCGGGAACTTGATCGGCGGCGGTTTGCTGCTCCTGTATTATAGTTTAAATAACAGTTTGAAGTGGATTTTGATATGTAAAAGTGGTGCGATTTTATGTATTAACTGTCTACGCATGTAGTTCACATGCGTAGATAGTTAATACATAAAATCGCAAATTAGTGGAAACGGTGAAACAAGTGCTCTGATGGTGATGGATTCTCAAGATAAGCTATTTGCATAGGCGTCTTTAGATACCATCGCCAACTGTCAGCTGCCTGCTGGCTCAAGTTGTCGTCAAAATCTCCCAAGGGCTGCACAATATGACGCATCAACATATTGTGAAGCAGTGAACTATGAAGGATAATAATACATAAAGACAAGGCTTGGGGAAATTATAATAAACCGAATAAAAATACTCAAGAATTGGCCTAAAGGTCTATATACCAGGCCATAAACTCCAAAAAAAATTAATAGCAACCATGTTTCTATTTCTATTTTCGCGAGTTTTGGCGGGAACTCGACCGGCGGCGGCTTGCTGCTCCTGTATTATTGTTTAAATAATGGTTTGAAGTGGACTTTGATATGTAAAAGTAGTGCGATTTTGCGTATTAAGTGTCTGCGCATGTGAACTATTAATGGAAACTGTGAAACAAGTGCTCTGATGGTGATGGAATCTCAAGATAAGCTGTTTGTTTGCATAGGCGCCTTTAGATACCATCGCCAACTGTCAGCTGCCTGCTGGCTCAAGTTACCGTCAAAATCTCCCAAGGCTGCACAATGTGACGCATCAACATATTGTGAAGCAGTGAAATATGAAGGAAAATTATACATGAAGACAAGGCTGTATGGCATAGTTCCTTTGCCTGCTCTCTCGAGCGAATAATAAAAACAACTATTTCTATTTTCTAATTTTCTATATAGTTTTAGTTTGTGATCAGCGTTGCCACTTTAGTGATTTTGTCACTAGATTTAGTGATTTTTTGGAGGTAGTTAGTGATATTCTGAAAAAAAATCACTAAAAAAAAAAATATGATGATTATTAGTGATATTTATCAAATCTTGAAGAATTTAGAAAATACATATTAGCAACTCTCTTTACCTGTCCGTAAATTCCTCAGTTTATGTCTGAATAGGACTATCCTTCTCTCACATTATAAAAACGTAATTAGACGTCTATGTTTGGCTATGCTAAACCTACCTTAGGTATTTCCCGACTAATGAGGACCTAATACTGTATGTAAAGTTGCTTTCAGTGAGTGCTGAATACTGAAAGGTTGATATAAATGAATACTGAATTGTAAAATGTTCTCCAAATAAAAACTTAATTGGGATCGGGGTAGATAATGGCTCTGTTATGACTGGAATCAATAATGATGTACGTGCACCTAAATTCCAGTCAGATGTGTTTGCCACTCATTCACACTGTTTCACATGCGTCAGAGCAAACGTTACCGCGAAATATAGTTTCTCATTAGAGAAACCTAAAATATATATATATATATATATATGAGAGTAAATTGTGGCGAGAATACTTTAAAAATATTGCGCTCTTGTGATACTCGTTGGCTGTCCGTTGAAGAAACTGTGACCAGGAGGCCGTCTCGATTTTATATGTTGTGTTTATTGTAATTATTTCCACAATTAAAATAGTATTTTTATTACCTACCTCGTGATTTCATTTTAAATAATTTGGTGAATTCTAGAGATTTTTTTAAGTAGAAATATCCCTAAATCTGGTGAAATTTCAGACCATAACTAGTGATAAATTTTTCTGCAAGGTGGCAACACTGTTTGTGATCAAAGAGTATAGTAATATATAAGGAAGGTTTGTGATAGCAACGGAGATGGATTCCAATGTGATATAAATTTAATAACATTAATAAATATGAATATTCTTGAGTTTTTGATTCTAACAAACAAAGAACATAATAAAAGCGGATAACAAAATACTGTAAAGTGTAAATAAATAGTAAAAATGTTCAAACTTCGCAATAGAAAGTGATTCTCTTCTTTTTTTTTTGAATTACAAGTCGTTTTAAATGAATATCAAGTTTTTATGGTAAACAATGCACAAGAAGTAATATAATTTTACTGGAAATAAAAGAGAAAGTGTATCTGTATTCTATAGTAAAATAAAATCCCTCTAATCGTAATAAACTTACGTTTTCGATGAAATTGAAAAGTACAGTAAATTTCCAATTTTTGTATTTAAATCACTATTTTATTTAGTTTTGTTTTGTTTTAACGTACCTGTATGAATTGCAATAGTAATAGTAAATCTCATATTTAGAATGGATCCTTACGAAATAGAATTTATCGGCGAAAATAGAATCGTCAGTATCATTCCCAACTTTTCACACGACAAAATATTTCTTATTTGTGGTGAATTTGGCCCGTTCCGTGCTGGATTGCCGATGAATGTACCGCTCTGGTTAGGAATTATGCTAAAACAAAAACAAAAGTGCAGAATAGTACCACCAGATTGGATGGACATTGAAGTTTTGGAAAATATAAAAGAAGAAGAAAAGCGATCCAGGTATGTTTATGCCTAATAAAAAACTTATTGAAATTGACAACATGTTTATATGCATTATTATACTTGTAGCATGAATGAGTCGGCTTGACTGAGAAAGGACCTTCATCTCACCAAATTCCAGCTTTAAAAAGTAGCTTAATGCTGCTGTGTTTTGCATGGTGAGCGCAGAAATCTGGAGATCCTTTTTACTGACAACAAGTCATTCTATCTCTATCATCAGGGGTAACAATCCATCTGTTTTTTGATTCTTATTTGAGAATAGATGTAGATGTCTATAGGCCACAGCAATCACTTCCAATCAGGTGGTGAACCATGTGCTCACTAGTCACTCTTATCCTATAAAAAATATAAAGGACTGTTTATGGTTTCATGATGATGAAATGGCTTTCTTAATCTACTACTGCTGTTGTTCATGAATTCACCAAGTGGTGAATGGGATGAGACCCTGTTGGACTTGGGCATATTCGAATTGAAATTTTACCTTTGTATTTTAGTTACCAAAATCTCATTTGTTATTAAGCATCGCATGCAAATGAGATCGGAGGATGGAGATGTATAAGTTTCCATACATATACATCCATCCATTACAGCCAATAAAATTCCACTGCTAAACATGAGCCTCTCCCAAAGATTGCCTCATAGGGGATGATTTTACCATAGTTGCCACGCTGGTTGGCAACTATTCTTTTAACTTTTACTGTCACTTTTATGTTTAAATTGTAGTTTGTGAAATTATATATATTTACCTTAAAAGGTAAAGTTAAAAAAAAGTAAAGTTGCAGCCTATATACATCCCACTGCTGGGCACAGACCTCCTCTCATTTCTGAGAGGGTTTTATATACCTTAAAAGGTTAAAACATTTTTTTACCTGTCATTTTGATTTGTAACTAGTGATGGCTTTTTTGGGTTTCCATCACATATAATAATAAGTTTTGTAAGCATGTGTAGGTTGACCATTTAGTGGCGGAGTAAGAATATTCACTACCCTACATCATGCCATGGGTGTCGTAAAAGGTGCAAATGGACAAGAGGATGGTTAGCATTGTCTTCCTAATAACAACTAAAAATAAAATCTGCAGTTGCCAACCTGCTTGACAAACATGGCAACTATGTCGAATATTCCCTCCTATGGGGCAAGGCTATCTATGGGGGAGCCCAGAGAACTTTAATAGGCTACAATGGTAAAGGAAAATAGATGTGTTAGCTATCATTTAAAATTAATAGATATGGATATGTATTTCCAGGTTTTTCACAAAAATGCCAAATGAACACTACATGGTTGAAGCAAAATTGATCTTAGGGGCAGCAGCAGAAGATATACCTAGGGCTTCAGAAATAAAAACCATCATCAAAGATATCTGGGATATAAGAATGTCGAAGTTACGAACCTCTATGGATGCCCTCATGAAATCTGGTGGCAGCTATGGTAGACTTGATCACTTAACAATGATGGAAATCAATTCAGTGAAGCCATTACTTCCGGAGGCTATGGATGAGTTGCATAGAATAAAAATGGTATGTTTTTTGCCATGTGCAATGTTTTTGAGACTGAATTAATTTTCAAAAGGTTACCAGAAGGTTGATAAGTAGAGGGTAGAAAATGCTGTGTATGTGTAGCAATAAAAATGCCTTTTGTTTTCCCTTTGTATTGGTATATTTTTATTATGTTAATTTTACCTTTAACAAAAGAATCATCATCATCATAATTATTATCATCGTCATTATATCCCATCATAAGTCCACTGTTGAACATTGTCCCTCCATCAAGGAATGCCACATCTCTGACCAGGATATTTCTCCATTTTTGGAAGTTCTCCATCTCCGCCTTACACATTACTTACAGCTATGAGGTAGGAGGAGCTGTCGCTCAAAAACATTTCATCCTTATCAGATGTCAGTTCTTTGAACTATATGACTGAAATTCTCAGTTCATCTATACTGACCTGTTAAGCGATGTTGGTACCTCTGGTTCTAATGCAGATACCATCACTAAAAACTTCAAATTTAATTATAGTAATCATCTGTGGTCCAGTTCCTTTAATAGAGAAATAATTGATATGGTTGTTCTATAATATTAATTCTCACTAACTACTACTAATTAGAATAGCTGGCAGCTGATAAAGAAGGAAAATTATAATTACTATTTATTTGTTGTCCGTATTGCTGTACTGAAGACCTGGTAAGATATGCAGGAAGTCGATGGATGCAGGTGGCTCAGGACCGTGTTTTGTGGCATTCCTTGGGGAAGGCTTATATTCAGCATTGGACTTGTGAAGGGCTGTAATGATAATGATGATGATGATTACTGTACCATACACACTACATAAGTTGCAGTGTGAGGATATCCACTTCCCCATATCATCCCATGGGTGTGGACAACAGTATCTTCCTAATAACAACAAGACAATAAAAAACTGCGGTTGTCACCTCATCTGCCAAATGAGGCAACTATGGCAAAGTATCCGCTTTATGAGTCCAAATCCTTTTTTTTTGTTACTTCCTGTCAATAGTCCACTGCTGAACAAAAGGAAAAAATATACTTTAGCTAAATAATTAGAATAAATAGTTTGTTGTGATATATGAAATATATCATGATCTATTTCCTAGAAGTTTCTTCCGACAACATATTGTCATTACAATAAAAAATATGTTTTCACTGAATGAAATTAATTTTTACGGATTTTATCGCATTTAATTTAACTTTTTAATTCCCGACGTTTCGGGTGCTTTACAGGACCCTATGGTCATGGGGGGGGGGGGGGTTACTGAGGTGTTTGACGTCCCAATGTCGTAGTTAGCCCGGCTACCTTCAGTTTTTGACTATTAATTTTTGGTGCGATCTACGCATAATGACCTTACAGTATCTTGAAGTCTTGCAGTGGTATGCTTGAGTTTGGCTTTAACACTGTAATGCACCCGAAACATCGGAAATTAAAAAGTTAAATTAAACATGATAAAATCCGTAAAAATTAGTTTCATTTAATGTGTAGTCTTTGCGTAAATATAAGAAATCATTATGTTTACACTGCTTAGTAGCGCAGTGGTTAAACAAGTGTCACAATTATGGAAAATACCTCCTTATGAGGCAATCTATGGGTGGGACCTATGTTCTGCTGAGGACTTTTGATTGGCTGTAATTAATGAAATAATTAATTAATATTATTACTAAGGAAATATTTACGTGTTAGGGCCTAATCTTAATATTTATGCAACAAAGTAAAGACTACTTCTAATAAAATTTGTATTAAATGAAGCATGAATGTATTTAATTAAATAATTATAATCTATTGAAAAACTGGCAAAGTTACTTTGCAATCACGGACATCATGATGCACTGAAAATGTGTCCCCCTAGGTCCTACAAAAGCCGAGGAGGACAGTGGCTCGGAAACGGTCCCTAGCACCGTCATAGTATTGCGAGTTTTCTGGGGGAAGTAAGTAAGTAAAAAATGCAAATGCACACCAATACATTATAGTTTGACAATCAGCATCAGTATGCGTCATGGCCCGCGCTGCATAATGTGTGCGTGTGTATCTGGTATGACAAACAAAATTGTTAAACTTTGGGTGCTTCACACGTTTTCAGTGTAATATTACACCTGTAAGTTTTGAATGTCCATTTTTGGAATTAAGATTTTAAAGCAATTCCTACATGTTTTTTTTTTACTTAATTTCAGATGGCCAGAAAAACGATGCCTGCCAGCTTAAATAATTCTACGTTCAGTCAAACGGGTGGCTCACAAAATATTTAGTCAAATGTTATTTAAGCTGTGTACACTGTAAATATAATTTTGTATTTTGGCTAAAGTTGTAACTTTTTATAACAAAAATAATTGTTATAAGGAAAAAAATTAAATGATTAAGTAAATACTTGTAATTGAAGTTTTTATTAAATTTACTTGTACTAATATCATCATTATCATTACAGCCCTTCACAAGTCCACTGCTGAACATAGGCCCTCCATCAAGGAATGCCACATTATCTTTAAGCCACATCTCTGACCAGGTTATTTCTCCATTTTTGGAAGTTCTCCATTTCCGCCTTACACATTACTTACAGCTATGAGGTAGGAGGAGCTGTCGCTCAAAAACATTTCATCCTTATCAGATGTCAGTTCTTTGAGCTATATGAATGTCACAAAGCACGGTCCTGAGCCACCTGCATCCATCGACTTCCTGCATATCTTACCAGGTCGTCACTCCATCTAGTTGGGGGACGCCCTACACTTCGTCCGCCGGTACAAGGCTGCCACTCGAGAACCTTTTTTCCCCAACGGTTGTCGGTTCTTCGAGCTATATGGCCGGCCCATTGCCACTTCAGCTTACTAATCCGTTGGGCTATGTCGGTCACTCTGTTTCTACTGCGGATATCCTCACGCAGAGAAACTCCGAGCATAGCCCTCTCCATAGCTCGCTGAGCGACCTTGAGCTTCCTCATCCGGCCAGCAGTGAAGGACCACGTCTCAGTACCATAGGTCATCACTGGCAACACGCACTGGTTGTACAGTCTTGTTTTCAAGTTTTGAGGTATATACCTGACGAGATGTGCCGTAATTTCCTGAACGCTGCCCAACCGAGTTGAATCCGTCGATTGACCTCTCGGTCGAAGTTGGACTTACCTAGTCGGACTATTTGTTCCAGGTAAACATACTCGTCAACAACTTCGAGCTTAGTGTCCCCAACATCTACCGGCATAGGTGTGACATGGACATTAAACATGATATTTGTTTTGTCCATGTTCGTCTTAAAACCTATCCGTTGGGAAACACTGTTGAGGTCATTGAGCATAGTGCTTAGGTCCTCCAGCGATTCTGCCATAAGGACTATATCGTCGGCAAATCGAAGGTGACTGATGTACCCGCCATTGATGTTAATACCGTATCCTTTCCAATCCAGAAGCTTGAAAACGTCTTCCAATGCAGCGGTGAAGAGTTTCGGGGATATCAAGTCACACTGTCTTACACCTCTCTGCAATTGGATAGGTTTCGTACTCTGGTTCTGTACTCGAATAGCCGTCGTAGCCCTACTGTACAAGTACTTCAGCACTTCGATATACCGAGAGTCAACTTGGCATCGCTGAAGGGACTGCAGCACCGTCCAAATTTCGACGGAATCAAAGGCTTTCTCATAGTCCACATACGCCACATATTGGCAAATTATGCTCCTCGGACTTCTGTATAATTTGCCGAAGGGTATGTATGTGGTATATGGTGCTAAAGCCTTTTCGAAAACCGGCTTGTTCGGGAGGCTAGAAGTCGTCATGTCTGCGTGCGAGACGATTCGTAACGACTCGAAAACAGCACGTAGACGCAGCTCAGAAGGGAAATCGGTCTGTAGTTCTTCAAGAGAGCGTTGTCACCTTTCTTGAAGAATAAGACCACCGCACTTCTGCTCTACGCCTCCGGTGTAGTGCCACCATGGAGGACGAAATTAAAGAGCTTCTGAAGGATTTCAAGTACCGGTTTTCTACCCGCTTTGAGAAGCTCGGCTGTAATTCCATCCTCGCCTGGGGCCTTGCCGTTTTTAAGGTGCTGAAGACCCATTCTAATCTCGCTCAGACTAACGTCCGGGATATCATCGGAATAGTGTCGGATAAGACTTGCTCTTGGATCGTTACTCACACGTGTGGCTCCAACGATGATGTGTACAACTGCCCATAAAACCTCTCGATCTCACTCAAAATCTCAGGTGTCCCGGAAACGACGCTGCCACACTCGGTCTTCAGCTTCGACAGTTGGCTCTTTCTGGCAGACAGATCTTTAGCAAAGACTGGAGCCCTGGTTCCGCTCGATCGCTTCTTTAATACAAGCAGTATTAAAGTTGCGTAAGTCCCGTCGCATGCATTTGGAGATCTGTCTGTTCAGTTGCCTGTATGCTGTCAAATCTACTGAAGACTGCAGCTTCATATCCCGTCTAACAGCCATGAGATTAAGAGTGTGATCGGATAGTTTTTGTGTTCTTCTGCGGCGGGTCTTACAAAACTTAGCTCTGACCGCATGGACAGTTTCCACGAGTTTGTCATTCATATCGTCCACTGCATTGCAATCTTCTAGGCACTGAAAACGGTTTTGTAGCTCGAGCTGAAAGGTTACGGGACTTTGGATTAGAGCACGAGGGGGACGGAGAGTTGACTTCATTAGACGTGACCTCTCCAACTTAACGTTTAGGTTCAGTGTGCCTCTCACCACCTCCTCATCGGGGTGTGCCGAGGTTGGTGCGTAAACCTGTATGACCTTCACCGGATACCGTTTGGTGATTCTATATAAAGTACGCAACCCTCGTCGACACACTCCCAATCTTTACAACGTTGTTAACGAGAGACTTATGGACGGTAAATCCGACACCTTCTTGGGACAGATGGTCGCCGGAGGGCACCGGGAGCGGTGATAGAACAAATTGCCGGATTCGAGGATTACCGTGTCCTCCCCCTCTCTTCGGACTTCGGATAATCCTATGATATTCCAGCGCAACTTGTCTATCTCTAGAGCCATGCATTCCTCCAAAAACTCCTATACGGTGTGAATGGGAGACTACAATTCAATGTAAAACTAGGCACAAAAGAGAACGGTGAGCTGAAAGTAGGGAAATTCGGAATAGGACAACGTAACCCAAGGGGCCAGCAGCTGGCAGACTTCATGGAGAAAGAGGGATTCTTTATGATGAACTCTTTCTTCCAAAAGCGGCCCCACAGGAAGTGGACCTTGTCGAGCCTCGACGGTTCGATAAAAAAATGAGATTGACTTCATTATGACGACCATACGACAACTGTTCAGTGATGTCTTAGTGATCGCGAGGGTGAAAACTGGTAGCGATCACCGAATGGTTAGAGGCACAATGAACCTAAATGTTAAGTTGGAGAGGTCTTGTCTAATAAAGTCCCCCTCGTGCACTAGTCCAAAGTCCCGAAACCTTTCAGCTTGAGTTACAAAACCGTTTTCGGTGCCTAGAAGACTGCAATGAAGTGGACGATATGAATGATAAGCTAGTGGAAACTGTCCATGCGGTCGGAGCTAAGTTCTGCAAGACCTGCCGCAGAAGAACACATAAACTCTCCGTTCACACTCTTAATCTCTTGGCTGTTAGACGGGAAATAAAGCTGCAGTCTTCAACAGATTTGACAGCATACAGGCAACTGTACGAACAGATCCCCAAATGCATGCGGTGGGACTTAAGCAACTTCAGTACAGCTTGTATTGAAGAAGCGATCGCGCGGAACCAAGGCTCCAAAGTTTTTAGCAGAGATCTGTCTGCCAGAAAGAGCCAACTGTCAAAGTTGAAGACCGAGTGTGGCAACATCGGTTTCTATGGGTAACTGTACACCTCATCGTTGAAGCCACACGCAAGTGTAAGTAACGATCAAAGCGCGAGTCTTATTCGACACTATTCTTAAGATATTCCAGACGTCAGTCTGAGCGAGAACTGTAAGTCCCCGGGCGAGGATGGTCATTACGAATCGTCTCGCATGCAGACTCGACGACTTCCAGCCTCTCGAACAAGCTTAGTTTTCCGAAAAGGTCCATAGACCACATACACACCTTTCGGCAAATTATACAGAAGACAGAAGAGTACAATCTGCCACTTTGCCTTGCGTATGTGGACTATGAGAAAGCCTTTGATTCCGTCGAAATTTGGGCGGTGCTACAGTCCTTTCAGTGGTGCCAAGTTGACTGTCGGTATATCGAAGTGCTGAAGTGTTTGTACAGTAGGGCTACGATGGCTATCCGAGTATAGAATCAGAGTACGAAACCTATCCAACTGCAGAGAGGTGTAGACAGGGTGAAGTTATATCCCCGAAACTCTTCACCGCTTCATTGGAAGGCGTTTCAAGCTACTGCACTGAAAAGGATACGGTATTAACATCAATGGCGAGTACATCACTCACCTTCGATTAGCCAACGATATAGTCCTTATGGCAGAATTGCTGGAGGACCTCAGCACTATGCTCAATATGACATTACATTACATTACATTGGCATAGCTGTAACATGACTCCATGTCACACCTATACCGGTAGTTGTGGGGCGCACTTAGCTCGAAGTTGTTGACGAGTATGTTTACCTGGGACAAATAGTCCGACTAGGTAAGTCCAACTTCGACTGAGTGGTCAATCGACGGATTCAAGTCGGTTGGGCAGCGTTCGGGAAATTACGGCACATTTTCTTGTCAGCTATACCTCAAAAATTGAAAACGAGACTGTACAACCAGTGCGTGTTGCCAGTGATGACCTATGGTACTGAGACGTGGTCCTTCACTGCTGGTCGGATGGGGAAGCTCAAAGTAGCTCAGCGAGCTATGGAGAGGGCTATGCTTGGAGTTTCTCTACGTGATAAATTTAGAAATGAGGATATCCGCAGTAGAACCAGAGTGACCGACATAGCCCAACGGATTAGTAAGCTGAAGTGGCAATGGGCCAGCCGTATAGCTCGAAGAACTGACAACCGATGGGGAAAAAAGTTTATCGAGTGGCGGCTTCATACCGGCGGACGAAGTGTAGGGCGTCCCCCCACTAGATGGAGTGACGACCTGGTAAGACAAGCAGGAAGTCGATAGCAGCTATAGTAGACTTGATTACTTAACAATGATGGAAATCAATTCAGTGAAGCCATTACTTCCGGAGGCTATGGATGAGTTGCATAGAATAAAACTGATATGTTTTTTGCCACGTGCAATTTTTTGAGACTGAATTAATTTTCAAAAGGTTACCAGAAGGTTGATAAGTAGAGGGTAGAAAATGCTGTGTATGTGTAGCAATAAAAATGCCTTTTGTTTTCCCTTTGTATTCGTATATGTTGCTAACTGGTAGCATTCATTGCTATGCGGACGACAGCACTGGTCATGCCTTATATACCGACCGTGCCAATATTTCTCGGGAAAACGTCGCCGAGTACCGGGACAAACTTGTGTCTGAAGTCGAGTCTTTGCTTAACAAAGTCTCGGATTGGGGCCGACTAAATCTAGTCCAGTTCAATCCCCAGAAGACACAAGTTTGCGCGTTTACCGCTAAAAAGAACCCCTTTGTCGTATCTCCTCAGTTTCAAGGCACTCCCCTTACTGCCTCAGCCAGTATCGGAATCCTTGGCGTCGACATATCGAATAGTGTGCAGTTTCGTGGTCACTTGGAAGGGAAGGCCAAATTGGCCTCTAAAAAGCTGGGCGTGCTCAGCAGAGCGAGACAGTATTTCATGCCGGCACATCGCTTGCAACTTTATAAAGCGCAAGTGCGGCCCCACATGGAATACTGTTCTCATCTCTGGGCCGGGGCACCCCAGTGCCAGCTCCTTCCACTTGACCGCATCCAGCGCAGAGCGGTTCGAATCGTCGACGACCGAGTTCTTTCTGATCGGCTCGATACACTGGCACTGCGTAGAGATGTTGCATCTCTTTGCGTATTTTATCGCATTTATCACGGGGAGTGCTCTGAGGAATTGTTCGGACTAATTCCAACCGCTCAATTTCACCATCGCACATCGCGACAAAACTCGCGTTACCATCCATACCATCTGGATGATTGGCGGTCCACCACTGTGCGATTTAGAAGAAGTTTTCTCCCTCGCACAACTTCCTTGTGGAATCAATTACCACCAGCGAATTTTCCGGACCGATACGACTTAGGAACCTTCAAGAAAAGAACTTACACCTTTCTAAATATCTGCAATTCCCCTGGTGTTGCGGTTGTTCATGGGCGGCAGTAGTCACTTACCATCAGGTGAGCCGCATGCTCGTTTGCCCCCTATTCTATAAAAAAAAAGTATATTTTTATTATGTTAATTTTACCTTTAACAAAAGAATCAACATCATCATAATTATTATCATCGTCATTATATCCCATCATAAGTCCACTGTTGAACATGGGCCCTCCATCAAGGAATGCCACATCTCTGACCAGGTTATTTCTCCATTTTTGGTAGTTCTCCATCTCTGCCTTACACATTACTTACAGCTATGAGGTAGGAGGAGCTGTCGCTCAAAAATATTTCATCCTTATCAGATGTCAGTTCTTTGAGCTATATGACTGACATTCCCAGTTCATCATACTGACCTGTTAAGCGATGTTGGTACCTGTGGTTCTAATGCAGATACCATCATTAAAAACTTTAAATTTAATTATAGTAATCATCTGTGGTCAGTTCCTTTAATAGAGAAATAATTGATATGGTTGTTCTATAACATTAATTCTCACTAACTACTACTAATTAGAACAGCTGGCAGCTGATAAAGAAGGAAAATTATAATTATTATTTATTTGTTGTCCGTATTGCTGTACTGATGACCTGGTAAGATATGCAGGAAGTCGATGGATGCAGGTGGCTCAGGACCATGTTTTGTGGCATTCCTTGGGGGAGGCCTATGTTCAGCAGTGGACTTGTGAAGGGCTGTAATGATGATGATGACGAGAATTTACTTTGATTATTTTAATTGTGTAGTCTATTTTTAGTCTTGTTTCGGTCTTTTTAGTGCATTACTTTTAAATTGTCTTTTTGCAGTCGGGTTTTTGATTTTTTAAAGTATTTATTTTATTGTATTCGTGTCTGCTTTGTTTCAAAGAGTAAAATAGTTTAAGATTGTTTAAAAAAATTGGATATTCGAAGCGTCAGTATTCATAAATATGGTCCGTGTACGATAAAAATTAAAAAAAATATTGATTCATGCAATACAAAGTTTTCCGTGTTGATTTTTGTTCACACAGTTACTTTGAACACATACCAGGGCCACACTGAAAGTTAGCGCAACCTAGAAATATAACTGTGCACAACCATATTCAAAAAAAGAATTTAATGCTAACCCATATCGCCCCGTGGGTGTCGTAATCGGCGGCAGAGGGAAACTAACCAGGAGATGAGCAGTAGTCTTTCTAATTACAACTAGAAAAGAGTTGCCAAGTCGCCTGCCAACCGTAGCGACTATGGCAATTATGAGCAAAAATATGAGGAAGCCTATGTTCAGCAGTGGACTTAGAGACTAAACACTTTACGAAATTGATATTTACATATTTCAAAAACTCTTGTTGAAATCATTTTTCGAAGCAAAAGGACCACTCATTCAAGGGTATGTTATAGACTTGTTAGCTGAAAGTCGTTACTACTCACTACACTCTTTAGACTGTAAATATTGAACCTCTCATCAAATCTCTTATTTTCGGGAAAACGATGAAGTCACATGGTGCTTGGTCTAAACTGAGTAAAATAGGTGTTATATATATATATATATATAGATAACATAAATGCTTTTGTCATGTTCGCAGCGTAAGAAGCATTGTTGTGACTAAGATTCCTAATGTCATATCATTGACTTATATGACTACGTACTAGAGAAGCCTTTCTAAACAAAAAATGTGTACTACTCATGTCTTCGCGCATTTGCGGGAGATAGTAAAGTCGCGCATGCGCAGTTGATTTAAGCGCGTTGCTCCTACGCGGTTGGTTTATATAAAGAAATATATTATTTCATGATTTTTCTTTTGTAATATTACGATATTATTACCTATTTATTCACTTGAACAACAAATAATTTTACTTACTTGACTACTGAATTGTTATTTACGTCCAGGTTTAAACTTTTATTTGAAATCTTGTATTATTAGCGCCGCTCCACACTGCATGAATATTGAAACCACAGACTAACTAGTAGATTGAAACCATACTAAATGACACACGAATTTCAAACACAACATTCACGAATTATGTTTATTTAATGTTTGAAGGGTTTAAATTAGAAGTCGAAACGAATGAAAAGATAAAATATACGTGAAAAAAAATATATTTTTCCATTTTAAAATACTAAATCATCTTTCTTACCACCTAAAATACAAAAGCTTAATCAACTAATTTTAATCTTACTTACCCTATTTGTTATTAGTCTTATATCTGTTACAGACAAGGTACTAAAATAAAAGTTTTAATAATACTTAGCTACGCTATCCGCTATAACGATACATTCATATTGCTATATTTTAACATTAACGTTATAACGGCAGTACACAGAGAAGGAATAACGGAACTAAAATGCTAAGCGCATTACTAAGCACTGACTTTTTAAAACAGCTGTTCGTTCACATACAATAAATCCATATAAGCCCATGACATTTTAGTCCCGTTATCAATTTCCAGCAAAGAGTAATATATGCATGATCACGAGGTAACCACCGATTGTTTTGAATCCAGTCTAAAAATCACTATATTACAACTAAAATATTACTACAGCGATTTAAGTCACCGCAAGACCAAGTTTGAAGTAATGTTTTATTTCGGCAGTGTTTTGTCAATATTTAAGGGTACATACTTTAAAATTTACATAGTATCATTTTACACTCGTGACATTACATAAATAAACTATTCGATACGGGGCTTAATACAATGTTTTTTTTTTTCTTCTGGAATGTAATATTACATATGAGATTATATACAAGCGTTTTCGAGAGATCCAAATTGTCCAATCAGTGTTACTAAAAATTTTCTATTAAAGAAGCAACAGGAATGAAAAGTAACAAGATTAAGTTGCTAATGGTATGTGCAAAAACCTATCATTATTCGTAAAAGGCGGCATTACAACCTTATAGTAAACATATTGTGCGACCATTCTGTGTTCATAAAAATCTAAGTCATTGACATTGGGATTAGCATAGTTGACTTTCTACAATCTTTAACGCTAATAGGAAACTATATAAATGAATGGAAATGACTTATCTCAAACTTAAGTCACGTGATTGTCACGATGTTAATGTTTTTTAATTTACTGTTAGCGTGATTGTACAGTCAACTTTTATAACCTCCCATTTGCGTTTTTTCTTAATCTGTAATCATTTTCCCGCCCATTTAAAGAAGCGTTAGCAGTAGGTACTTTTATTATTTTCGATACAAAATGATTTTAACGATTAGTAAATTAATATTTACAAGGAAATTGTAATTGTGTATGGAGAAATCAAAGGTAAGCGCTTAAATATATATTTACAAATAATATAAAAGTATATATCAACAGTCAGCTTTAGCCGCGTTTAACTTTTTTTTAAATATTTAGATAACTTTGCCGGGATTTGTATAAAATCCCTTCCATTGCTTTAATGCAAAGTTATCGCAAAACTTTGGTCTAATTCCAGCTTTGTAACACACAGAAAAATCAGACATTATTTTGTTCCAAAGTAACGTCTTTGCTATATACATATAAACGTTCTTTGACAATTTGTTCGTATGTACAACAACCGAAAACAAAAGTTGTATAAATTATTATGTAAATTAGAAAATATATACAAAGATCTGCCGATATAACAAAGCCAAACATGTCTCAAAGGCATAGTTGTCTAGGTCCAAGCATTTTATAAATCGCCTTTTCTTTTTAAGGCCAACAAAAACGCTTTGAACTTTAGCGCGGACAACACACAGTTTTTGCAGTATTCTATAAAAATGTGTGCTTTATCTCGGATTTTCCAAAACCTTATAAAAATATGGCACGATACTAATAAGCTAGATTTTAAAATTGATTTGTTGCGGAAATTAGTTATTGATTCGTTGGGGTTAAAGAAGGAATTGCTTTGAAACATCGCTCGATTTGTTACGTTCTTCCAACGGCAATGAAACTCAAGAGATCTTCAGTGAAAGGATAACGATGTAGCGTAACCGCTCTTAAATAATAACTATTTACAGTTTTATATTTAAATAAATGAAATACCTAAAGGGCGCCCAAATATAAGAGTTAGAAATTTCTGGTACTGAATTATTTATTTGAGCGTACAAAAATAGTATCTTAGACAAGACAACCCTTAAATATATATTAAACGTAAAACTTATTCTATGACTTTTAAATTATCTAACACTAAATAACGATGACTACAACTCTTGTGCGTCGATCAATGACCTCACTTTCAAAAGTTTCACTTCCACAAAATTGTCCAGTCTTAAACTAAAAACTTATACCGCTACAATTTTACTAGGGTCCACCTTGACCCTAAGAAACATGACGTCGTCCTTGACGAAGTTGCGCTTCTTGAGCATTTCGTGGGAGACAAACCTCGGGAAACCGAAGCCCAACGCGTCCGGTTCCTTTGAGGGTCTCTGGAAGTTCTTCCAGGTTGGGTCCGGGACGAAACTCTCCACGATATTGCAGGCTCGGTCCGGACTCGAGCTTTGGTCGAAGAGTGTGAAGGAGACGGAGTGGGCGAATGGCCAGCGGAGAAGCGCGTCGTATTCTCCTGGCAGGATCTTTATGTAGACCGACATGTGGGTGGATTCGCCCGCGCCGTTTCCGTTCAGAAATAGTGACGCCTGAAAAGAAAACAACACATTATTGTACGTCGTCAGGGCCTCGTGATGTTTTAATCTTTCTGTAAAATTGGCGAAAAAAAACAGCTCAGAAACTGGTCTACTACTACTACACTAGAACTAATTAGCTAGTGCTAGGTAGGTAGGTAGGTAATAGGCATTCGTAGAATTCAAAAAGATTTGCGTAATTAGTAAGTAATAAAAATGCAATATTGATTAATTTACTATACATATATTATCATCATCATCATCATCATTATTACATCGTTTCACAAGTCCACTGCTGAATATAAGCCTCCTCCATGTGCCGTGCTTTGTGGCATCATTACTGTCAAAAAGCACGGTCAAGCCTACCTGCATCCATCGACTTTCTGCATATCTTACCAGGTCGTAAGTCCATCCAGGGGGAGGCCGGCCTGTGGTGTGTTTATTTTAGTGGGGGTCGAGAACCGGGCATCCTTTTTACTGGTGATGATTTTATTTTAGAGATATTAGATTTTAATGGAGGCATTCCGTTTTGGTCCTAAGGGATATGCTACCTTTTTTTTACTCTCCACGCTCCACGTACAGTTCACTGTCGGTTCGTTTATAAATCTACTTCTATAAAAATATAAATAACCCTTTATGAGTAACTCGTGACACCGTAAGCGATGTAAAGTAAAGGCACATAATTAAAATATCCTCTCGAAATCACAAATAGATTCATAATGTGACTAAGCCGTGCTAAATCGGGCCGCACTCGAGCGATTTAGTCACTCGATGTAGATCACGCAACAAAAACGAAACAAATGATTTGGGTTGGCTTTGTTTACTAACAAAAGACCTTTTGCTTAATATGATTATATTTTTGGAGTCATCATCATTATCATCATTATTACAGCCCTTCACAAGTCCACTGCTGAACATAGGCCTCCCCCAAGGAATGCCACAAAGCATGGTCCTGAGCCACCTGGATCCATCGACTTCCTGCATATCTTAGCAGGTCGTCACTCCATCTAGTGGGAGAACGCCCTACACTTCGCCTGCCGGTACAAGGCTGCCACTCGAGAACCTTTTTTCCCCATCGATTGTCGGTTCTTCGAGCTATATAGCCGGCTCATTGCCACTTCAGCTTACTAATCCGTTGGGCTATGTCGGTCACTCTGGTTCTACTGCGGATATCCTCATTTCTAAGTTTATCACGCAGAGAAACTCCGAGCATAGCCCTCTCTATAGCTCGCTGAGCGACCTTGAGCTTCCTCATCCGGCCAGCAGTGAAGGACCACGTCTCAGTTCCATATGTCATCACTGGCAACACTCACTGGTTGTACAGTCTCGTTTTCAAGTTTTGAGGTATATATATTTTTGGAGTTATTCAGTCTTCCAAACCAATTTTAATCAATATCATGTTTTGCTCCAGAAATATATTATGCTAGACGATAGATAATGTTGTTTAACGCATGAGTTACACACACAGAAATACACACATATTAGCACAAACAGATATCCTTTTAAATACAGTAGAATCGGACTCTAAGGAATACAAAATTTGATCTTTCGAAAATCAGCAAGGAGCATTATGTTGTTATTTTTTTACTGGAATTCTGCACGAAAGTGGTCTTTTTGATCGAGTCGACCCATTCGCACTACCTAAAAGTTAAGAAATAAACAGATTATCGCCGTGAATAAGAATCCACTGCCCCATTATCATACTATGGGTGTTGTGGCAGCAGCATCTTTTTAATTTATCTTTTTGAGATACATAAAACATATTATGACAGTAAATAGTTAGTATATAGCACCATTAAACCGCAAAACCGTTTGTATCGGTGCTGGCAGACGTCTTTTTTATAAGATAAGAATGACAATCGAGCATACAGTCCATCTGATAGTAAGTGGTTGCTATAGCTCATAGATATCTACATCTATCTTCGATTACGAATCAAAATGCAGATGCGTTGTCACCCGTGAGGACTAAGATGGAATGTCTCGTTTCCAGTAAAGGGGTCTTCGGTTCTCTACACTGACCATTCGAAACACAGCAGCAATAATCTGCTATTTTACGTGCCATTCTGCGAGAGCGTGATCCTTCCACGGTCGAGGCGGCCCATTCGTGCTACAACTATACAAGATATATAGCTGCAGCATGGTTCTACCACGTATAAAATCTATACGCATGAATATATTATTTTTTAATAACTATCGACGTGAAATTTGTAAAATTAAGGATAATAACAACTACAGTCCGCACAGACATAGTTTTAACTATGGCACAGATAAAGAATGGGATTAGAAATGGCGGCTCATCGAGGTAAAGTCAATGAGGGCTAATAATCTTCCACTCACCAGATGTCGCTAGTAGCGACTGAGGTAAAGTTTTTTGTTGCACAGTGTCAGTTAATTGAGAAATTAGTTTTAAATAATAGTTTATCATTATCTAGAGTATTATATTAATACACAACACATTGTGTCAGTGGTTTGATTTTTAATTTTTTGCACATTATAACTCTTTTTTTAAAGTCGTCTTTTAGTTATATTTATAGTTTGGTTTATTCACTTCTAATGTAATTAATATAAAACATAACTAATAATACAGAAAGAAACCTGAAAGATTACATTTTCGTAAGAAGTTATCGTCCCCGCTGTCAAATCTGTCAAATACTTTACCTTACTGTAAAGTGGCGCCGCCTTGGTGGCAGATAAAGTCGTGGATGCCCTCATTGCACAGTACCAATAGTGTAAACCATAAAATAGCGGTATTTCGTTATATTATTTGGTTAATTGGGCATTTTCTATAATTGGAAAAATATTTATTTTACAATAATTGTAAAATACCCAAGTAGGTACATTAATTTTAAAATAACATAACTAGCAACCCGCTCTGGCTTCGCCTTGGTAGGATCTATTAATGTGGCGTTATTTAGAATTAAGATTTCTATTTTAATAAAATCTCTAAATTTTTCGGAGAAAATTTAGTCTAGATCACTCTTGGTAATACTCTATTTGTTCGTGAAGTTTTATTACAATTAGTTCTGCTAAACCGAAGATTAGCTCGGTCAGATAGACACTCGTTACTCATGTCTCAATGGCATGTAATTATTTTATACAAAAATATGCTTAACTATACTGAATTACTGACTCTTTTTTTTCTGTATTTTGTGGCATTTTATTGATTCTAATGACAAGTTGGATTAAAGTTATAGAACGAATGAAAAACGCATATCGCAACGTATTTTTTTGCAGTCTTTACCGACGAGTGTGAGTATAGATAACCACAGTGTGCGAGTGAGAGGTGAATAGAGGAGACGCCATTTTTAATCCCATTCTTCAACTGCACGGTTAATAAATACCTACACGTATTTTACCGTACACACACATGCTTACAATATTCATCATTGTATTAGCGACATGACGACAAACATGTTGCGCTAATTTATCGCGATGAGCTTGTACGGCAAGTTCTGAAATAATTAGGTAGGTAGTGTGCATGCGCGTGATAACTACTCAGAATAAAAGCTGCAACTGTTGGCAAACCCGCCTACCAAGCGTGGTATTCATGGCAAATGCCTATGAGTTATGTTTCTGTGGACTTTCGACAGGCCGTAACAAAAAATGACTTAAAGATAAAAGATAACACACCTGCAACTTGTATCCGTACTGGCTGGTGTAGAAGGTGGGCGAGAGGAGTTCGACGCCGTCCTTGCACTTGGCCTCCGCCATCTTGGCGGCCCAGTCGGTGACGCGCCACACGAGCGCGCCGGAGCAGTTGACGGCGAGGCGCGCGACCGCCGCTCGCAGCGCGTCCAGCTGGCGCGCCTGGCGGCCGGCCACCGCCGCCAGCAGCGACACGTGCTGCTGGCAGCTCTCCTCGCCGTGCCGCTCCACCGCCGCGCGCGTGCCCTGCCACAGTATGCAACGTTGTTATACCAATATTTTGATGAAAACAAAATCAATATTTTGATTTTTCTTTCACGCTTGTTAATGTCAGGATTATATAAGGTAAGGTATAAGATAAGTAGGTATTACATATGATTGTAAACTGTTCTTTTTTTCACACAACACGCATTGGGGCAGCGTGGAAGGCACTTCTTTGCCCTAAAACCCTCTTGGAAATTAAAGGAGATCTGTGCCCCCCAGTCGGACGTATATAAGCTGTAGCTTTAAGTTTAACTTTAACCGTAGAAGTACCGTGGGTTAGTTTAAGTGTGTGGTGGTGGTATGAATGTCTACTATCCCATATCATTCCATACGTGTCGTAAAAGGCGATAGAGGGAAATAAATCACGAGATGGGCAGCAGCGTGTTCCTAATAACGACTACAAATAAAAACTGCGATTGCTAAGCTTGATAACTAATGCAAATATAGCAACTGTAACAAATATCCTCCCTATGAGGTAATTTATGGGAGAGACCTATGTTCAGCAGTGCACTTTAATGGGTTGTAACGGTATAAAATAGCAGTTTAACGCTGCTATCTTTTGTATGTTGTGTACAGGGAATCGGAGACCCTATTTAATGGAATCTGCAGAACTATCAGGTGGATTATGTTCGTTGATGACCCTTATTCTAAAAAAGAATTAGGTCTCATGTTATTTTGCATGACTACCGGATAAAGAAAAGAAAAGGATGCAAGAAGGGGTGCGGGGTGTAAGGTGTGGTTTGGGGTAGTACCTTGAAGCGGCAGCCGGCGTCGCGGTAGGGGCAGGGCAGCGCGGCGGCGCAGTGGTCGCGCAGGTGCGCGTCCAGCTCGTCGCGCGCCGGCAGCGCCGCGCAGCCCGCGCCGCGCTGCGGGCACGGCACCGGCGCGCGGCTGCACGACGCGCCGTGCGCCGACACGCAGTCCTGCGACACAGCCACACGATCATACATATACAATGCCAGACATTCGTGTAACACAGCTTCGCACGCACGCACGCACACGCGCACACGCACACGCGCACACGCACACACACAATAACCTAACATAACTTCACTGCTTCACACAACAACGACACTCTTGCATAGTCATTCAACTACGTAGAACCACAACACACAACAACGACAAAACTTGTAGTAACCTACTATAACTTCACTGCTTAACACAACAACAACATTCTTACATTAAATCTAACATAACTTCACTGTTTCACTGAACAACAACGACAGTCTTTCACTATAGTGACATAACTACTTAGAACCACAACACACAACAATGACACTTGCATTACAGTGAAATAACTAACTACTTTCATCATGGGGGGATCTTTGCCATAGTTACCACGCTTGGTGTGTGGGTCGGCAACCGCAGTTTTTCTTATTGTAATATTGCTGTTATCAGGAAAATGCTGCTGTCCATCTCCTAGCTGTTTCCCACCGTCGCCCCTGACGACACTCACGTGAAGATATGGGGTAGTGGATGTTCTAAACCGCCACTACACGGCAACTAAAAAAGCTTCTCGAGTGGCAGCCTCGTACCAGTAGGCGAAGTATAGGGCAACTCCCCATTACATAGAGTGACGACCTGGTAAGACATGAAGGAAGTCGATGCATTCAGGTGGCTCAGGATCGTGACCGTGGCATTCCTTGAGGGAAGCATATGTTCAGCAGTGGACTTATGAAGGGGTGTAATGATGATGATGATGATGATGAACTACTAACTGGGTACTTAAACCACAACACACAACAGCGACACTCTTGCATTAAAGTAAAATAACTTCACTATTTCACACACAACCACACACAACAACACTCGTATTAAACTAACATAACTGCACTACTCAACACCACCACAACAACAACAATATTACATTAACCTATCATAACTTCTCAGCTTCCCACACCGCCACACTACAAAAACATTCTTGCATTATCTTACGCGCACGCACACGCTAACGCGTACGCACACGAACACGCAAACGCAAACGCATACGCACATGCAAACGCACACGCACACGCAAAAGCACACGCACACACTCGTACACACACACTCGTATACGCGCACGTGGACACGCACACGCAAGCACGGACACGCCCACACACACGCACACGCACTCACGCACACAACGACACTCGCATTTTACTAACATAACTTCAACACAAAAGCTCATTGTATTAAACAATCATATATTATGCACTCCTTTATTCTACAGAAAATTCTTTATCTCTTTCAGTCGCTACTATGAAACTACACTATCGAAAAACAGTACAATTTGATTTATAGACGACGTTTCCGGATAACGTAAACTTCGGGCGGTTCCTGTTCAATGTGGCCATAGAATAAACAACGAATTTAAAACAGAAATAAAATGTCAATACTTGCCATAAACTAAAAAAAACTGTTGTGAGCGGTACAATGTGGAAGTGATAAAAAAATTCGGTCAAAACTATTCGTAACCCTAAAAATATTTTAGCGGAAGTTTTCTTCTATTTTGCAATATCCGATAGAGATATTGAGTAACCAATAAGACAATATTAAGGTAAAGGAGACATTACAAAAACATTGTAATCGACAGGGACTAAAATATGAACTTAAATTGTACAAGAACTTGTACATGAATTCTTTTTCTTAGCATGAATACTACAAATATTTTTGACGTTAGTCTGACCTAGACTTAATCAAAGTACTAAGAAAGTTTCAACCAATTACGCCTACACCATACGCCACACTAAGGCTGAGATCTATAGACCGTACTTTGACTTTGCTCAGACTTTACTTTCGAGCTAAGATAATGTCGTGCGCGCTTAGCAAAGCTTAAGTCAACGATACCGACGACTTACGTAAAACTCAGGATATTATTCAAAACCACCGTATTAGGTAATTTTAAATTGTTTGTTTTTATGTTACTCTAATTAATTATAACAATAAATAGGTAGTTTAGGCCGTCTACTAGTTTTAAATAGCATAATTCCATTTTCTATTTACGTAATTTGAATCTTATTTCGAATTCCTTAAAATCTTATTTTTTATTTTTTATTTTATACTCATCTTATCCGTTCCCGTTCTCATACGCCCGTTTTCTATTTCATGTATTTAAATAAGAACTTATTTATGAAATACAATTTGGACTGTTTTCGATTTTAAATATATATAGATTTTTAATTTTATATGGTAATTTTGATTTTAAATGTAAGTATATATTTTTTAATTATATACAGTAAAGTTAAAAACATAATGCGTGGAATGAAGTATCCATTAATATTTGGGCTGTCTGGGCCTTAGCATAAGCTTAGGTTAATCTTAGCCCGATACAACTATAAATTCAGAATCAAAGATAAGCATATACTCGGCTAAGTTTTTCGTAAGCTAAGTCTGAGCAAAGTCAAAGTGTGATCTATAGATCACAGCCTAAATGCTATGAAGCTTACGAATATTCAAACCAGTCCATTACTAAAATTAAGAGACGGATATAGTCATTTAGCCAGGAGACTCTTTGCTGAATCCAACAGTAAAGTTCGAAGACAGATAGTAAGAAGACCAGTCATAAGTGTTAATTAATTAACTAAGATGTATAAGTTAAAACGTAACTAACGTTAAGAGCATTAATATTCATTTCTTTTCTTCTACACTTCTCTGTCAAGATATACTCGGCGTATTAGGTTGTTATTTCTAATTATTAGTTAGCCATGAATAGTTTCAAAACATTTGTCTCTTTACCTGTGTGTACTTTTGTCCGCAGTGTCTGCATGGCACGAGCCGTTTGCTGCAGTGCTGTTGTATGTGTTGTTGCGTGTGCCGACGCTGCACTTTTGCACCGCACTTGTTCTCGCAGTATACTGGCTCGTGGCCGCAGTTGCCCTGATGTTCCTGCAATTAGAAATATTGCCATTAATAAAACATACGTAATCTGTAAATGTGTAACGACGATATCCGCAAAAGATCGTGAGTAATTTACATAGCCCAGTACGTTATAGTGGTAATGTGCCGACAATATAGCTCAAAGAACTGATAAGTGACAACGATGGGAAAGATAGTAATTATCGAGAGAGCCTCGTACCGATAGCGAAGTGTAGGGCGGACTCCCGGTGTTACGGACTGATGAAATATGGATGGAGTAAATGATTGATAATTCGTACAGAGTAGATGGGTAGAGTGGCGCAGGATCTTTGCTTTGTAGCATTTTATGAAGAAGGGCTAATTTCAGCAGTGACGTTTTTATTTTATTTTATTTTATTTTATTCAGGATAACAACAGCTTATTAATACTTAAACATTTTACTTAAATTATTAAACACGAAAAAGCCAATAATAGTTATCCACAAAGTACATAACCAAACATAACACTGTAAATCTACAAAACAAATTCGGTAAGCACTAATTCTAAGCATTAACAAATTAATTGAAATATTAATATTACTTTCATGATGTACATACATATACTCATACACATATATACACGTACAAAAGACGTACATAATTAAACTTACAAACACACATATGAATAAATATATATATACACATACACACACATACATACCTAAATACATATTATACAGACACATACACATATACATATATACATACATACACACATATATATACACATACACACATATATACATACACATACATACACATACAACATACATGTATACAATCATTTTAATGATGAAAGAATAACAGTATTAAACGAGGGAACAAATAATAATTTAGGTACTATTTAATTACAATTTACTGATTACTTTCAGCTGGAGTGAATAGAAACATGTTAATTTTATTTTTGAACCCACTCTTAGTACTATTAAAAGGATCAATTGAGCTAAATTTTCTGTCGTAAGTTGCTACCAAACGCGTTAGAACACCGTTTTTTCCCATAATTGGTCGAGTGAAAGGGAATGTAAAACAAAGTTGTGATGGAATGTAACGATGATGATGATGATATACTTTTATATTTTATTATTCAACACTTTAAACAACAAAAAGTGATGTTGAAAATCGATTATTTTCTTAATCCAATATTAATAAATAAAATCCTTTAAAACTACAAAATACAAATTTGAACCAAAAGACTTAGTCCATAGATTTATATGCAGTAAGTAAATAGGTAATGTGTTTTCAATTTACAGTCTTGAATTTGCAGGATTCGGATAATAATCTATTATTAACATCGCTATTTCAAATCTAAATCAGTCAATGTACTTGGCCATTAACGGATAAAAAACTTTCAAACTTCTTATATTTTTTTTAAAGTTTGTCAGTTTCTGACCTTCTGACCTTTTTCTCATTTACGAAGGTTCTCAATGTTTGAATACTTACTTCAAGCGCACTCCCCGAGAACTCCTTTCCGCAGTGCTCGCAATTGGCCCTGCGCCGGGGACAGGTGTACCGAAGGTGGTCCTGCATCAGCACGCGAGGTATCATGGCGCCGCATTGCGCCGCGCAGAGTACCGCGTCGTGCTTGCACGTGTTCAGGTGAGCCTGGAAATAATTTGTTCGGTTGAATAATTAAATTTATAATAGCCATGCGCTATCTTTTACTTGCATTTTTTATAGAATCAGGGTGACAAACGAGCTCACAGTCCACTGATGATGATGGTAGGTGATGAACTGATGGTAGGTGGATGCTGTGGCTCATAGACATCTGTATTAATCATCACTTAAGAATCAAAATGCAGATATGTGTTGTCACTACGATGAAATGCTTCGTTTCCAGTAAAAAGGGTCTTCGGACAGACACCATACGAAATTTCATGAGATATGCTGGTCTGTGAGAGTGCTACAACCATAATATAGCTGCAGCATGGCTCTACCACGTATAAAATGCATCTTTTGGTGTAACAGAAATAGTTGCTTTTTTGGGTGGGTTGACTTTGGACTGGTATGGTATGACTCTCTTTTCTGTCTGAGAAACCGTTGGCTAGGTACTACCCTCTTACCTCTTTCTGCAAGCAAACAGCAGTACGTGTACTGTAATATTCCGGTTTTAAGGATGTTGAGAGCCAGTATAATTACGAGCTTTGAGATATTCCATAGCGTAGGTAAGTTGTCTCTGCACGCCAAACACCTGCAACTAACTTCAAACACCTTCGAAAGTCTTCGTCTTCTTTTAAATTATGACTTCTCTTGATAGAATTCTGCCAATGTCAAGTCAGTAACTTCGAAAGTCTCACAGTCTGTACTGAAAATGGCCTACCGTGTCCTTTAAACCGGAAAAATACGGTTTTCGAACCGGCTTCCGAATCGATGATAATATCATAATGCAAATGACTCTAGTTGCAGTACAACAAATAAAACATTATCATGACAATGGTTTTGAACGTGGCAGACCTACTACTGTTGGATATTAACTGAAACCCAAATAGCTTGGTTCGAACGAGGAAAGACCACGTTCTCGCAGAATGGCATTATTTTCACTGGTAAATAGGCATGTACACCATTTTTGAGGTACCGAAATTTTAGGTAGGGTTATATCGATATATAGATATATGCATTTATGGATTACACAGCGTCCACTTGCCATCAGATGAACCCTGTGCTCGTTTGCCACCCTTACTTCCATAAAATAAAAACTATTTTTTTATACGTTTATCGTATGTGTATATAGATGCGTTTTATTTAAGTTATCTGAATTTGTATAATAATTCTTGGGACATAATTTATTAGGTATTTATTTTAAGAACTAAGATACCTACGATTTTTTTTGATTAACAACAAAGTTAAACAGAATTCATTAAGTTACCGATGTTCGATTACTAAATATTAAATGTATATACATAATTAATGACAGTGCTTAGCAAAAATGGTTAAGGGTTACATAATAATGTTAATATTTCTATTTTCAAATACCTAAATCAACTTTTTATAAGCGGCTTCAACAGAAGCTTCTCTTTCGTCAACAATGTTGCCCTAATTAAAAAGTACGTTAAAATGGAAACGCGACACACGAGAACCACTTGAGCGGTAACTAAAAATGCTGTAGTTATAACTAAGTCAAATACTATTCAGTAATAACTTAAAAAATAAGATGTTTGCCTAAGTAAACACTAAATACCTACTATTTTAAGTATAATGTCCTTTTTTTTCAAATAGTAACAAAAGTATGAATACCTACTTGATAAGTGGCATTTTGTTTTTTATTTAAGTGGCATTCATGATGAAGATACAGCTATAGTCCTTAAAAATGATGATGATGGTGATGTGTTTTTTTTTGTTGTGTATGTACCTGATTTTTATTAAAATCTGGATATCAATCTATTAGTAAATACACGCGCCACTATCTAAACTAATGTAGATAAAGAAATGTGTCAAATGTCTTTTAGTAGTCATGCACGATGATCGATTGACCGTCCTCTTTTCGATCTACGCACTTCACCTTATCTGTACAAATATTTAAATTTCACAGTAACTCACCTTCAGTTTACGTAGTTCGTCCGACCACTGGCATCCTTCTTTGTGGTGAATGCAGTATACCACTGAGCCCATTATTGCCTTTTCAGACTCGGGATCTGGATATATCTGAAACAAATAAACGAAAATAAAACATCATACAAAAAACAGCTTAAATTTTTTATAACAACGGGTAACACCTTTTTAATTTTACTAAGTATATATTTAAACATTTTGCTATATAAATTGTGAGTGAAAACGCGACGTCAAAAGCAACGGTTGCCACTAAGACTGATGGAAGCGCCAGCCTCACATAACGGATTAAATAGGACAACGCGATCAAAAATAAACCACATCTCAAAAAGAGAATATCAAACAGCGTAAGCCGTACGCACCGTGCGCTCGAAAATGGAACACATCGTACAAATATGCAAAATGGCCGCACGTTTTTCGCGGGCAATAAATCGAATAGGAGCGTTCGCACCAAGGGCCCGATACTAAATGAAAACGTTCCCGTTTGTTCATTTTCGTTATCTTTATGGGTGCAACGAACAGATGGCTAACGCGGACCAGCGCTCCCTTGTGTTTGTGTCGAGATAAGCATGATTTTTCACTTCCCAAACCAGCTGGGTAGTAATGGAACAAGCAAATAACTTTGTTAGATTCCTCCCAGCGCAGTACTTTCACACCGACAAGCTAATTTTTCTCTGAATTCCAACTAAAACACGATAGAGTATATTAATTTATTTAAAGGTTTTAATTATGTTAATTATTTAACGATAAATATAAGGTGGACATAGCACAAGGAGTTGTTTGTAAACATTGTTACAAAAGATGCATAGCATCTAAAGCATCTTTTATAAGGCACAAAGATGTCAAAGCCAACTCCAACTTGTACTATGAAATTCAACCTGTAAGTCGTTTTTATTAATTCTCAATATACATTGATGATTTTGTTAAAACCTAGCTTCGCATTTAGAGCCAAGCATCAATGGACCGCAAAGAGCGTAAGGCGTGAAACATCAAAGAGGCTTGGTGAAATTCAGCGTTCTATTTACAAACATTGATGCATGTGGTCATCGGCATGGCTGCCGCATAACCGTACCACCTTACGATCTATAATCTAAATTTTAAGACAAAGCACCTTATGTTATCTAAGAAAACATCCAAGAATATATCTTACATAAAAGAATTAGGGTTTTAAGTTGCTTGAATGTTCAACAACAAATATGCTGTGCTCTTAACGTAAGAGTATAAAATTACAAATATAGAATGTTATTTATGTCGTATTCTAAAAAGATGGACCGCGATGTGTTGAACTCTCCCGCATCGCTCAATTATAGAACTCGATGTATCGTAAACATGGTAGAATGAGAAAGTCGCAGGTTTTTGAACAAAAACTGATGCTTACGCCTTTTTGGGTTTTGGCATGAAACGTCATCATAGCAAAAGGATAGGTAGTTTGAAAAGAACAGTCGTATATTTGACACTTGACTATTATAAAATCAAAAGATAACGTTTTGATCTGCCATGATACGCATATATTATGACATAAAATGATAGCAAAATTAATTTAGCTCAAATTAACCAAAATGTTTTTTTATTTCTTTGAACAGTGACAAAAGTTACTAAGAAACCACACGCCTACTCACAAAATGGCGGGAATAAAATATGACGTGTGATTAACAATTTGTGGTACTTAATTTCCTTGGTCGCAAAAACAATATTGATGTAATGAAGGTTGAATCGGAATTATTTACTAAATCCATTATACTTTGATTAATAACTTTAACGATAGAGTTGCTGTTTAATACGTCCTCGTATTAAATAGGCGAATTGATAGATAGATAGATAAAGCATTTATTTGTTTCTCCAATCACACACGTAAATTCAATGCATTCATCCGTGCCTTAAGCAACATTTGGTATTTAGATAGTTGTAAACCTTATTTTAAAAAATATAATATTCTTCTATTACCTTGTTTATATATCAAAGAAGTCTGTCTTTTTGTCAAATCATTCCCTAAGTATTTTAAAACCCGCCAAGATACTACAACAAAGCGTTTAAGAAGTAAATGTGCAGACCTAATATATCAACCTCCCTGTCATAAAAATATGTATAAGAGAAATGTATATAACATGAGTATATTATTGTTTAACACATTACCTAAGAATTTAAAAGAAGAAGAGGGGGTCTCTTTTAAAAATAATTTAACAAAATGGTTATTGGAAAATTGTTTCTATAGCCTAAAAGAATATTTAGAATGGAAAAATTAGTTCAATGATTTATGTGATCCACTTACAGATAGTTTTTGTTTTTGTATTATGTACCTAAATATTTGCACGACTGCGAGCAGACTAAACACATGTACACTAGATTTAACTTAAGACCCTGTCAACTGTGTTTCTTGCAAATAAAGAATTTGTATTTGTATTTGTAATGACTAACTAAGTACAAAGTAACGTATTACGAAAAAAAATAATATACAAAAACTTAAAATCTAAATGTATATGTGTGTTGCAGTTTGACAAATGGGTCCTAGCTCAGCGATTAATATTGTTCAGAGAGCAAACACTGATTTTCAGCTATTACCCTGGAGATGACGGAAGAAAATGAGCACAATAGTTAATCAGTGTAAATATGTATATTTGAACGATGTGTCCTTTCAGTCCTACGACTTGCATCTTGGGTTTAATTTAGTAAAATTACTGAAGAGGTGCGTAAATGTGTAAGATAGCGTACAAATTAAAACTAGTACGTAAAAGGCCAGCCATGATGTGTTAGTAGGAACAAAAAAAATGCCATGGTTCATAACTGGCAAACAACGTGTATTTCATATTATCTCGAACTTGTGTACAAAGTTAAGCTTATAATCTTAAATATTTCGTACGTACAACATTGAAAAAATACTTATTACAAATAACGATTTTTATACGAACTAGCGTTTGTCGTATCATCATAATCAACATCATTACAGTCTATCAACTGACTTTTCGAAAGACTGCTACAATACATGATCAAGAGCCCCTCTTGTCGATGACTTCCAGGTCGACATTACATTTAGTGGGAGGCGGCTCTACACTCCGCAACTTAAGAAGCTGCCATTCAAAAAACCTTGCTTCCCAATCGGTTGTAGACTATAGTTCTCTGGGGTATACGGTCGACCCATTTGCTACTTTAAATTACTGATCCATTAGCTCACATCAGTCATCCTAATACCACTGCTGCTTATATATTTTATTATAGAAGTGAGGGGACGGTTTATCTCATGAAAAATTGAAGCTGTGATACATAGACATCTTCCTTATGAATCGTCACTTATGAAGACTAATATTTCTATATTCTCGTTCTAATAAAGAGTTGTCCGGTTATCTTCACTCACCATACAAAACACAGCAGCTTTATGCTGCTATCCTGAACGAAAAATGTCTTATGGTAACATGGCTCTACCACGTATTATCTACACCGCCACATGTTATTATCTTCGTTAGGAATTCTACCACACAGTAATTCCGAGCATAGAGCATATACCTCTCTTTGATTATACACATGTATACAATCAAAGAGACCTCCCTATGTCTCACGTAGTGACTAAGCTGTCCTTTATATATTTCTTACTATTATAACAAAAGAATAGTGTGAATAACTTGAAAACAACATGGATACCTTAATGAGAATTCCAGTCTTATCATTGTTTGGTATAAATATGTTTGGAGAAATGTAACTTACATTTTAGAATGTCTAAAAACTTTAAAACTGTAAACCTTTAAAAGGTAACTCCGACATAACATGTCCAAACCAAATCCATATAACCATAATATCTACCAATAAAATGATCGAAGGTTAGTGTGTCTGGACGCGTGGGTGATATGACGAAATAAAATTATATGCTCCTGTAGGCGGTTTCATCGGTATTGCCTTGTAATTAGATAATGTTATATATGCCTTTTAAGATTGCAAACCGGTACGTGGAAGTATTTCCAAAAATAACATACTTGCTTAGACAGTTACAAAACGAGAATTTATATTGTGTGTGCTCAAGGATTACGCGCGATAGTTAATGCACGCGTGATTAAAATATATCTAAACGAGAACGCAGTTAAATAACTAGTTTTAATAGCTTTTAAACTATGTAGGTCGTAATATATTAATTTTCACTGGACAAATACTGGCAGGTATAATATTTAGTAATAGGTTAGTATTTGCTGGTAGGGTACCTTTTCTGGTTATGAGTCTGTTTGGATAGATACCACCCCATTTCCTATTTCTGTTGCTATTTCTTAATATACTTAAAGTTACAGTGTATATACGTTCCACTGATAGATAGGCAAGGAAATGTCCACCGCGCTGCCCCAATGCGTGTTGGCGAACTTGTTTTCGAAATATTTTTTTTTCTTATTCTCAAACATGTAGGTTTCCTTCCTTCCTGTCGCGAAAGCGCTATTTTGGTACACACAATTATTGTTCGTGTCACAATTTATAGCATGAACGTGTCCGGTCCTTAGCGCTGATGCTTTTAAATTACTTCTACCATTATGGTGATATTTCATAGTCGTATTTGAATTTTAATGAAGAATAAATCACGTTAAATTTGATAATAAAATAACAAATTACTTCTATCACGTGTCTATTTTCGGATCATTAAATTCATTTTAATATTTTGATTTGTAAAAAAAATACTCCAGAGTAGTGCTGAGCAACAAAGAAAGATAAACGGAGTGCTGCGATAAAAACCATGCTCAACTTATTGTAAGAACACGTAAACATATGCATCGAAAACCATGTTGTTATTTGCAAATGATTTTCGACGCGTATGTGTGTACGTGAGTGCCTGTTCTTATATAAGCTGAGCATGGTTTTGGTTTGGTTTAATTTTTGGATTTTGATTAATAATTAAACATTTCCTATCATCATTAGTACCTTCACAAGTCCACTGCTGAACATAGCACTCCCCAAGGAAGGAGCTATGTTAATCTATAAGAAACATTTCCAAAAATTATTAGTAACATTTAAATCAGCTTACATAATTAGAACAAAACTAATAGTCAGATATTTTAAACACATTGTTGTGACAATTGGCCTAATTTAGAAACTGGCGTAAAATATTTCACGATATGTTTATGACAGCATTAACAATAACTTAATTAATGTCTCCAATCATTTCGAATATTGATAACTTTAAATTAATTCAGTTTAACCTTTTAGTTAATTGGTACTTAACATTGCGAGCGAATTATTATTATGTAAATACAGTGAAAATTTCGCAGATTCTAGAAGGATGACTTATAAACAAAAATTATTCAGTATATAACAATTACGAGTATAATATTTCGAAAATGTACTCCCTATATGTATTATACGTGGCTCTTTTATACGTGGTAGAACGACGCTGCAGCTATATTATGATTGTAGCACGAATGGGTCGGGTCAAGCGGTTTAGGAACACACTCTCACAGAACACCGGTGCATTTCTGTGCTGCTGGGTTTCGTATGATGAGTGTCCGGGGACCCTTTTTACTGGAAACGAGGCATTCCATCTTAGACTTCAGGAGTGACAACGTATCGTCATTTTAATTCTTAATTGAGAATAGATGAAGATCTCTATGGGCCACAATATCCACTTACCATTAGGTGGACCATGTGCTCCTTCGTCATTCTTATTCTAAAAAAATATATGTGAATTTATTCACTATATTTTATGCGTTTTACATAGAAATTTAAAAATGTTAAAATGTTATAAAAACATGAAGTTTTCAGTTCACTACATCTTTATATATAAAATTTACGTGTCACGTTGTTTGTCCGCGATGGACTCCTAAACTACTGAACTGATTTCTATGAAATTTTGCCCACTCTGTGCAGTTTCGTCCAACTTGAGAGATAGGATAGTTTTGATCCTGATAACTGACACTCAATATTTTTTTTATTACGAATTCAAGGATTTTTTATATGAGGGGTCGTCGAAAAGGGCAGAACAACGTCTGCCTGGCCAGCTAGTTTAATTATAAATTTGACAATGTTACCATTCTGTTTTCGTTCGAGTAACGCCGCATGATTGACGTTTGACAAGCTTCCATCGTGTAAACTACAGGATTTAGTTTTAACCCCATTCCAAAGTTGAAGAATCAAAGTTGAGATTCGTGTAAGTCATGGATTATGAACGAAAACAAATCAGTGGTAGGGTCGACGGGTACCTGTCAAGCTATCGACAAGTGCTGTCGTGGGAATGTAAACAACACTAGATTATATCCTTGCGCTATTTTCAAGTGTTTCTATAGTAAATAAGTAAATGGTACCGCATCTTTAGTTCCTATATATTATATCGATAGATTGTTATATGCAGCAACACTAGAAATTCTTTGGAAATGTAATAAAAATTTAGTTTTTAATCTAAAATAATCTGAAACTAAATTTCTTAACGTACTCGTAGTTTAGAAATTCGAATAAAATAATTATTAGTTTTATTTTTTTTCTTTATATACCCGTTGTATTTTGAATATTTCTGTTTGAATACCTCGTTGGTCTTGTCATAAGCGTAAGGGCCGGGTTCTTATTCCGGGTCGGGCCAAAAAAATCAGCTATTCAGTTTTTCAGTAGCAGTCCGAAGTCAGGAATGTCATGGTGCTTCACCCACGTGACTCGGAAAACACGCCATTCCGCCCGCCGGACTACGAGAGTTCAAAACATTCGTGCACTATTAATCCTGTCCTGCTCAGATGGCTCAGTCTCCATTAAGACTGGCCGTGACCGAAATTCGTTTTAAATGGACAATACTATATTAATTATTATACACTTCTGTACACGAGGTCCCTATTGTAGAAAGAATTTACCGTATTCGCCACGCTTGGCAGGTTTAATAATTTAATAACAATTAAAAATGATTAGTGTTTTCGCGTTCAGTGCAATTTCCACAAAATAAATACAATCGAACATCTGCCACTAAATCGATGAATAATTCAAAGTACCCATTCTTTCGTTTGTATGTAAAGCGCCGATAGCGCACTAACACTCTGGTAATTACAATTGTAATCGACATTACATATTCCACGGTAAGGCGCGGCCGCGTCGCCGCCCGGACGTCGAACTCGCTTCCGTCCACTGACCACGTAGATAATCGCCTCTTTCTCTTATAGCACTTATTGTTCATACGCGTGGACAGCCTTGAATTTCCATTGGATGGATTTTTTTTAAATTTAAAATGACAACTTTGTTACTTCAAATATACCGTTACAGCCTATGAAAGTCCACTGCTGAACGTAGGACTCCCCCATAGATTACCAATTGGCAACCGCAGTTTTTTTTTATTTTACGTCGTTATTAGGAAGTTATCATCTCCTGTTTTGTTTGCATCTGGAATACGTAATAGGTACGTTACGTGTGAAGAAAATGAATGGAACTTTAAAATTGTTTTTAAAACTTTCTTTTCGTCATGCTAGAACAACAAACTCATAATGACCGAAAACCACAGGCGACTCGGAAGCTTCATAATGCCCTATCATTTTCTTTCATTCAAAAACACATTGCGCCGAGAATATCCTCATTGAACTGACAGAATTAATCACGTTCGGTGTTAATGCACTGACATTGTGTTTGTTTACATCGATGCCTGCCTGTCATATGGCAGCGTTAAACTGTAGTTAGTAGCTTAAAACATAACAAAACTTATGAGCGCCAAAAAAGTTTAAGAAAGGATTGCTGTTTCGACGAAATAAATATTGACGAGGTATACATAACGTGATCATTTATTATTTTTGTCAAAGCGAAAAATATATCGTGAAATATTTTGTCTCTTGCGGAATTATGGTAGATAAGTTTTTGATGGTTTACGTTTTTTTGTTTACGGTTTAAATTTTTTTTATTACAAAAGATAATAACAATAATAAAAAAATAATCAAAGCACTTATTACAAAATAATTAAGTAGGTTGCGTGAGTTACTAAGCCCTAGTAGTGGCGTGATTTCTACATAGTATTTTTGTATTTGTCTGCTGAACAAATTAGTTTTAAAATATCGGGTTTGGTTTTTAGGTACATATGGAGCTCAGTACAGGATTTATTTATATTTATTTTTGTAATTAAAATGGCTTTCACTACTTGTACAAAAGTTCGTGAAGTGAAGAGAGTTGGCACGGAAGTGCTGGAATAATTCAATCCAACGGTTTTCATCATTCCAGCCAGTGATTTTTTTATCTGTCGCAGTTGGAAATAAGCGATAACTCGTCAAAGACTTTCGTATCTCGTCTGCTGCTAATAAACCCTTGCGTGATCAGCAAATCCATTACATTTTGTACCTCATCTCAAGTAAGTGCTTTTGTTAAATTTGCCCATTGAAACAATTGTAGTTCTATGTTGATTTGACACCACTGCTTCAAATATTCTTTGCTTATCCTAAAAAACTCAGCCGCTGCAGTTTTAACATTCTGCTGGTCAACAGCAATTTCAATTCCTTGTAATTTTACAAGTAGGTTACGGACGGTGTGAGGAAGGAAAATCGTGCTCCCTTTGAGTGCCAGGTTATCTCGGAGACGATTAATTTCTTTCACAGAATCTATTGCCGACACGTTTTGCCCCTCAATTTTTAACACAGCTTCATGAAATGTCGCTGATTGTGTGTGCAAGAAATATAACCACAACTCTGATCTGGGAATTACGAAAAACATTTTTAATATATTTGAAAATTGGTCCATACTTAGAAAATAGCTTTTTAAAGGCTGAAGCATTTTTAGAACTCTAGAAGACATTAACGCAAGCAATCTTGTTTTAAAGTAACCCAGCAGTTTGTGATACTGTGTGTCAGTTGAATCACAACTCTTTCAAATATTCGACTCGAACGCTGGAGATGTAGGAGAATGAAGTTAGGTCTGTTTGCGAAAGCGGGACCATTTTGCCTTCGCTGGGGACAGCAGGACAGACATCCTACAAGGGGGACGTATTGGTCACGTAAGGTATATATGTATATACAGTTAAATTATATTACAAAAAGTTATTTAAATCTACTTACTTTTGACTTAAAAAATAATGTTTCAAATTTGGAATTGTTTTTGGCGCGCCGGGAACCGGGGATATAAGGTTCATTTGAAAATAGAACACTTAATCCAGAAGTGTTCGAAACATGATATCAATTAGGTTGCCTGTCATCGCGACATGTGAGTGTCGCGTTACATTTCATTTCTGTGAACCTTCAGTAAAATGATTAAAGTCATTTTGAATAATATACTATAGAAATAACTTTATCATAATACTAAATATCATATTAACCGTGTAGTGGCGGTGCGATGTAAGAATATCCACTACTTCATATCGTTCTGTGGAAGTCGTATGAGACGACGAAGGGAAATACAAGAGGAGATGAGCAGCAGCGTCTTCCTTATAACAACTCCAAGCGTGGCAACTATGGCAAGTGTCCCCTTTATTAAGCAGTCTACCGGGAGGTAGATTTCAGCAGTGGCGGATTGAAAAGCAGTCCCGCGGAACTATAATATAAAGTTCTTATAGAATTTGACATTAAATGTTAAATTTGGAGAAGACTGGCACCGTGACTGTGTAATCTTTTTAAAACATAGTTTAAATCCGAGTCTACCAATACATCACGTTTTACAATAAGTGGTGAGTATAGTATCAGTGTATAAATGTCTTGATTTCAATATAAATGACTGTTTTTCATAGCGGAATTTAAAGTTTAGTAAATAATTTTTGAGAAGACATGTTGACAGTCAATAAATAATAACATAAATTGTATAGAACTATGTATAGATAAAAAATGTGAAAGATAAATATTTTAGAACGATAGTTTCGAATAAAAACATAAAAACTAGGTCCGTCCATTCGACACGCTCCTCTAAGGCCTTTAATGGAAGTTGAATAACGCTTTGATCCAAATATTATGCGTGTATCCGAGCGTTTTAGCTTACCGGATATTATTATAAGAACCGCATATTTTCAAAACGTTATTTAAGCACGTATCGCCGATCCATGCAACTGCCAAGAAGTCATATAGCATCATATTTATTAGGAGATTGTCCATCAAAGGAATAAAAATAACTCTGTCGATTTATACGCGATAGGGCCGCGCTGCAGCTATATTATGTTTGTAGCACGAATGGGTGGGTTCGACGGTGGTAGAATCTCTCTCACAGAATACTAACGTAAAATAGCAGCTTAATGGTGATGTTCGTATGGTGAGTCTAGAGAACCGGAGACTTTTCTTACTAGAAACGAGGCATTCCATCTTAGTTCTTAGGGGTGACAACCCATCTGCATCTTGATTCTTAATTGAGGATGTAGATATGGACGTAGATGTCTATGGGCCCCAACATCCACTTAATAAAAAATAAACGACGTTTGTCACCCTATCCTATAAAAAAATATATTGCGTTTTAACCAAATCAAATGGCCAGCAGCGTCTGCCAAATAACTAAAAATAAAAGGGTACTTTTGCCGTTTTAAACCTTAAAAGTAGTCACAATAGTAAGGCCGTATTTATTTTATTATTAAAACATAAACCATCTTTAAGAACTAAGTCAAATAATAATTGTAAGAAAATATGGCGCAACTGTTTGTTATTGTAATGTTCAGTAAAGTTATTTATCGGTGTTATCGCAGCAAACAATACCGATGTGCTTCCAGTGAAATGCGATTGTAAATCAATCGGGATCAATTTCTGAACGCACCGGAAGCTGCCATTAAAATCATGTCAAATGTTAAGTGCTTATTACATAAAATAAATAGTCTTAATTGTGGTTAGATAGTAAGTATTTGATAGTTTTTAATCAACATTTGCTTGGTCAATCACTTGATTTAGGGTATGAATTAACTATAATACAAAAAATATTTATATACAATGAAAACAAAAATATTAAACCAGAAATTCGATCAGAATTTTTTAACGTAATAAAATTGTTAATTTTTAGTTTGTGACATAATAAACATCATAATCATTTCAACCTATCACAAGACTACTGCTGAACATAGGCCCATAGACTGCCACAAAGCAGGGACTTAAGTCACCTGCACTCATCGACATCCAGCATGTTTCATCAGTACTCCATTTAATGACGGATCGTCCAACACTGCGTTTGCCAGTACGAGGGTGCTACTCGAGAACCTTTCTCCCTCATCGGTTATCAGTTCTTCGAGCTATTATGGCCGGGCCATTGCCACCTCGGTCTACTGATCGGATGGGTTCCGTTAGGTATTATTCATGAGTCATCAATATGACACAATAAACGTAAGCACATTTTATTAGTTGATCAAAGTTCTCAAGCTTTATTACCGCACTTGTATATGTAGAAAGAAGAACTGCAAGCATACTAGCGCACGATTCGTTATCAGGATGGATTACATGCAGCAGGTCAATTCATTCAACAAGTGTGACCTTACAGCTTACAAGTCACTAACCGATTGAAGTCAATTGAATAATGGGCAAGAATAAAAGAGTAACAAATCGGACTACAACACTACCGTTTCCAATGTTAATTTGCAAGCTGAAATGAACCATATTGGTTGGTGATAGGGACAAAATTTAAGTTCCGTTATAGTGTGTTGCTAAGTAAGTACTATAGGGCTGTTAAGGTTTTTGTACAACACGCCGAAAGATCAAAAAATAATTAAAGTTAGCCAGTCAATATATATCCGACTGCTGGGCAAAGGCCTCATCTCATTTCTGCGAGGGTTTTAGGGCAAGGAAATGTCCGCCGCGCTGCCCCAATGCGTGTTGGCGAACTTCAAAGGTCTTCGAAATATATTTTTTTTTATTTCTCAGACATGCAGGTTTCCTTACGATGTTTTCCTTCACCGTCGAGCCCGTGGTAAATCAGCACTTACAATTTACATTGGTGCCAGCGGGAATCGAACCCGAGTTGCTCGCGGTAATGTGAAATTTAGAGCAAACGCTTAGCCCCTGCACAGCCACGGCTTCAAAAAATAAATGCACTTTTATATAATAAAGTAATTGCAATCAAAACTTATTAATTTCATTTATTTTTTCCATTTGTTTGGACTTTTCCTATATTCAAGAAACGGCTTATTGTTCGCTACGATGCATTTTAATATTTATTATATATTTCTTTATAAGCTATTGTAGGTCTGCCCTGTCTTAATTTTTTATACCTATATGTAGTATTTTGTAATGCTGTCTCACCTATAAGGGTGCACACATCAGTCCCTAGATTAAGCTCACGTTCAATTAAATGTAATAATGTGTGCACTGCTGGTGTCCTATGAATAAATAAATAAATAAATATTTATTTTATATACTTTATATACTGTTAATAAACGTTTCTTTGTCAAATTATTCCTTCGTCAACTAACAAAGTTTTAGTATAAAATTATTTTAAGTTGGCGTAAATTTTGAACCGGTTAATTGTATATTTGTATAATAATTTGGCAACCCTATCATAATATGTTACCCTATATAAACGCGATACGAACGCGCAGATTGATCGATCACCGGAAACCGTCATTAATGTTGGTTGAATTGCGAGTTCCTTTTATTAGATGGCCAAAGTAATCATAGACTCGAAGTTCCCAGACATCAGTTGACCAGTTTTTTTCCCAATACAATGTTATAGCTGAAACAGCTTTCGAAAATAATTACTGGCAGCTTTGTAGTGGAACTCAGTAAGTATATATTTGCCAACTTTCAAAACGTAATTGTCGTATAAAATTTCACTGAGAAAATAAAAAAATTGGTCAATTGCGTTATACTTGGACAATTAGCTACCTTACCTTGCCATCGACCTCTATATTAAATTAATTCATTATTTATAACAATTGACCGCGATAAAATTTTACAATCCTGTTAATTTCGCTAATGATGTTTTATTTACATTTTTCTGAATTATTTTTTCTTGAAGGTTACCAACCTCGAAGGTTGGTAAACTCTCGAAAAATCTAAGTCAAAGACGGACATCGAATTCCAACTTATTCCTAAGTCTGTTATATTAACTGTGATATGGAAAATCTAACCTGAAATGCCGATACGAAACAAAAATGTTCTTTGATTTATAATTTTTGTAATAGACTAAAAAGAAACAAGTGTTAAGATTATCTAGACATGCTCAAAGTTCGCAAATGTATGTGTATTTAGTTTAGCAACACATGAAATTTAAAAAAGTTAACAGAACGAATCTCCGGTATTCTCTTTCCTGACTTGTAATCAGAGTAGCAGTAGCCAGTTATGGCGCAAGCATTATTTAATAACAGTTTTATGGATTAAAAACTTAAAGTGTTCTTCTTATTGAATACAACGCAAAGGAAGCGGTTAAAATGACGTATTAGATGGATTTACGTCTGCACAAAAAGGTTTGTAAGTGTGCTATCAAGTTTTTAATTACGGATATTTTGACATACCTAACACGTGTTAGTTTTTATCGGCTATTCTATCAATTATTTACCATGTAGTGGTGGTGTAACAGTACCACATATCATCCTGTAGGTGTCGTAAGAGACGATAGAAAGAAAGGATCTAGTAGATGGACAGCAGCGTCTTCATGATAACACATAGAAAATAAAAAAACTGCGGTTGCCAAGCAATAAATAAAGCCATTAGCCTGTAGCCTGTAGTCTTACAATATAGTACAGGTTAAAATATGGTTCTTAATTTAAAAATTTCTGTATAATTTACGGCATATCATCAACGGTTTTATCAATTCATAATATAGACTCCTGTTTATAAATATTAAAACGTTGAATAAGCAATAATTAATACACAATGGAAACTAGTGCAGCCGTTTAAAAAAGAAAGTTGCATACCAATCAATATGAGGGTAGTACATGACTTCGGAATTTGTGGCATTTCTGGTCCGAGAAGAATGTTTATGAATCATCGAAGTTTATTCATTTTACTGGTAACTGACCGGTCGATTGACGACATTTCGTGGTTGATAATAATTTAACAGAATGGGCGCGTTCGTATTAATCATCATTCGACGTAAACTATTGACTGATATAAGTACTTACACTCAGTATCTGAATTGAGAATTTAAAATTGGGAACTATGACGTTCTCATGTCATGTCACTATGAGTAATTGTAAGTACTTTAAGTATTAACACTTTCACTGTCCAGTTTTCGGACACAATAGTAAGACAATAGCAATGACCTATATGTAGTGCACGGGACTGCGAAAGGGTTAATTATACAAATTTTCGTTCTTGATTAAATATTTCAGTATTTGAGACTGATAATTCTCAGTTTGGAACTTTAAATCTTGCTCAGCTTCAAAATTGCATTTCTGAACGTGTTTGATAGCGCTCAAACATCTCACATCGCAGAGTTTAGTGTCAATTAAATAAGCGAATTCGGCTACTTAAACGTTATTTGTAGTTGAAAATAAATATTTCCATTACTTATGCAAGTAAATCTAGATTGATTAGATTCCTTAAACATCTGGCAATATAAATGGTTTAATTTAAACATATATTTATACCGTAAATCGCAATATTCTGCATGCGGGAACAAAATAAAAACCTTATTTGACCCACAAAATTTAACATTTGTAGTGATTGCAACATTAGAACTAGATTTCTCACTGATTTTATGATACTTTTTATGGTTTAATAAGCCTATTAGAATTTTTAATTTCTGTCAAACTTATTATTTGAACGGAGTTCAGGTAGACTTTTTATAAAAATACTAGCTGTTCTCCACAACTTCGCCCGCGAGTAATTTAGGGTTTTATTTATGTTGCGCGGAACCCAAATTCTTTTTCTAAAAAAAATAAGTAGCCTAAGTTACTCCTTATAACATCAGCTATCTGCCAGTGAAAGTCCCGTCGAAATCGGTCCAGCCATTTCGGAGATTAGCCGGAACAAACAGACAGACAGACAGACCGACAGACAGACAAAAATTTTAAAAAATGTGTTTTTGTTATAAGTACCGTATATACTGTTATATGCATTTAGTAAAAAGCTGGTATTTTGACATTACAAACAGACACTTCAATTTTATTTATTTGTATAGATTGCATGCTTTAATTTTCAATAAATTCCTGTAAATCTTATTAGTTTATGGTTCACACGGACTTTTTTCTTTATTCGCAAATATGTATTATTTATTATTTACATAATACTTATTTTTATCTACAATATTAAAAACTATAATAATAATAAAAAAAAAACTAAAACTAGAAACTTAAATATCATATAGTCCGTGGTATCGTGCCAAGAACGCTGGCTGCGTTTCCCCGCTGAATGGCTATACTTAGCCTTTGAGCGAGAAAAGAACCAGCCCTCTTATCACCAGAAGCAACGACCAGCCACGGATTGAGTTCCTTTAGGAACTTCACCGCACGTGGACCCCACGGACCGATAGTCTCTACAGCAAATGGCACAAATATTATTTAATTATATTATTAAAATAGTTTAAAAGATTGAACTATAATCCTAATAGAGAAATATAGACTATTATAAAAGGACAGAAAAAACAAAATACCTTATCATAACATGAAACTTCTATGCTTTATAGTTATAAAGTTCAATGACATTCCCGCCACGTTTCTTTTTACTTCTTTCGATAGTATGATGTAAACAAAGATCCCGTCTGAGCGGTCTATGAGCCATTTTTATGTAGCCCGTGCAGTTAAAGATACAAATAAAATACGAGAAATGAGTTATCCGAAACATAACAGAGGCATTAAGTCTTTTAACGCGTTTGCTTAAGATGTTGTTAAGGTGTTTTTCAACGTCTTGTTACATTTTCATCAGCATTGCTATGGATTACTCTTATTGGGCAAGGCTTTTAAAGAAAACAACACTTAATAAAGTAGATCAAGAACATTGTTACTGTCCCCGTTATTTGTTTTTTAATTTTTTGGTTTGTTTCTGTTAAAAATGTACAAAATAACATTAAATAAAAATTATAATACCTAATATTTGATAAAGTTCATGACGACTAAAACTATTATATTAATTTTACAGATTTTTTTTATCTCCGATGTTCCGAATGTCTAACCACGGGGGAAATATCAGCCATTAAAAAAAAGTTAAAATTTGTAAAATTTGTTTTAATCAATGTATAGTATTAAGATTCATGTCATTTATAAAAAAATACTCGCAAAACCCCAAGTATTATTTCTGAATTATCTTCTACTCAAAAATGAATCAACTGCAATCTGTTGCACAATATTGACAAATTTAATATTTGTCTATGTGGAATCATCTGATGGTAGAGCCATGCTGCAACTATATTACTGGTATAGTTGTAACACGAATGGGTCGGCTCGACCGGGAAAGGACCACGCTCTCACAGAATACCATCGTAAAATAGCAGCTTAACGCTGCTGTGTTTCGTGAGTAGAGAACCGGAGAATCTTTTTACAGAAAACGAGGTTTTCCATATTAGTCCTCACGGGTGACAAAGCATCTGCATTTTGATTCGTAATACCACTTACCATCAGGTGGATTGTGTGCTCGTTTTTTAGCCTTATCCTATTAAAAAAGAATGGATTTTTATCGTCAAGACCCGACTACTGTGCTAGAGATTATATCACTATATCATATTATTTAAAGATTTAAGATAACTTCCAAGCTTAAAAAGTGATTTGATGTTTGAAAAACTTGTAGCAAAAAACTTACCAAGCATCGTCATCTCTTGCAAATAAGCATCACTAAGTGAGTTTATTGACCGGATATCGCACAGCCTCGATTGAGCGGAAGTGGCGCCATCTTATCGTCTTGCCTACGCGGTCAGGTCGCTTATTATCTTGTCAGCAATTTGATTTATGGAAATAGTATAATGTTAAGATTTATCAGGAGTATTGTTATTGTACTAAAGATTTCTAATTTTTTCTTAGTATTATAATATTTGTTTTTTTAGAAAATTCAAGGAAATTATAAGAATATCTTACTTTATAAGCGTGAAGTATAAGTTTTTTTTAAATGTTAGCAATCATTGCTATTGTGGTGGACACTACGAATTTCTCCTGTATCGTGAAGGAAGACCGAAAACCGAAAGAAATATTTGTAGGTCACTTTCCAATACCAAGTGGGAATTAAACCCGCGGCCGTCCGCAGCCAAAGTGCAATTGCGCTATTGATATTGATACGTTAACTGTTACTGTAACCTACATAGAATTTATGAAAGTAACTCATTTAAAATGAGCACATTTTGTGTTTGCTATCAAAAGTGTAACTACATAATTAACCCGACAAAATTCTAAGGTAAAAATGTTCATGTACTTGTTTGATTTAATTGAAATAAATTAAATGTCATAATATGTAACGCTAATATGTGAAACATAACAAAATAGAACGTATAGCTACGGTGTGAGAATTTCCCCTACTCCATATCGTCACGTGGTTGCCGTAAGATAAAGAGGCGACAGAGGGTAACAATCAAGAGATGCAGGAGCGTCTTCCTAAAAACAAATTTAAAATAAAAAAAACACTGCGGTTGCCATCTCGCCTGGCAAATGTGGCAACTATGACATATCCATTTTTATGAGGTCTATTGGAAGATTGTTCAGCTGTGGACTTTGACAGGCTGTAATGAATGAACGGTAAAATCTACACACTCAAGATCTTCTCTACTCAAATCTAGAAACAGTGCTGATTTACCGCGTGCTCGAAGGTGAATGAAATTATCGTGAGGAAATCTGCATGTTTGAAAAATTTAAATTAACAGCGCAGTGGACTGTTACTGCCCTAAAAAACGCTCTTCGAAATGAGAGGATGCCTGTGCCTAACTGTAATCAGTCCAAAATAACACAAACTGAAAACTGCTGAATACAATTTTCACAGATTGGTGATGAGGGCAGAATTACCACAGTAGGCAGTATCTCTGATCTTTCCAACCGCGCACAGCGTGTTGAGACTTAAAAATGACACTTTAATGCTTTGAGCCAATGGAAAGGCTCGCTTATAGAGACTTTTTGATAACCTCAATCTGGTTAAAGCCAATCTTGCCAGTCGCGAGCACATGCGCAAAGCCAGCCTTTCGATGATCTGCATGGTACAGCTTCGAGCGCACATCCTGGTCACATTGCGCAGGAATTGCATAGCAAACTCTTCGCTCTCCCTTCCACCACCATAGGACAACAAACTATCGGCAAGTCTCCGTCGCATTCTTGTCAACATACCAGGCATTTAAACCAAACGGTTTGCCTTGTCGTTCTTAATGCGTACAGTATTGGCCAATAACAGTATTTCCATCCAATTACAATGCGGATGTCTTCAAGGCAAGAGTTAACAGATTGTAGTTAAGTTTTAAGAGTTTTTTCAGCAATTAACTGAAAGCAATTTAGCAATAAAAGATATAACAACCTCAATTAATTATGAATGGTGCATCACCACTTAAAATCAGGTGTGATAGTAGTTAAGCGTACATAGAACTAAATATATTATAGAATAATAGAATATAAATTAAAATATAATATAATACTAAAAGATCAATAAATCATTAGGTATGATCCAGATTCATATGACCATCGCTTCATAGACACGCCGATGATTCTTTTTATAGTTTATTTTGAATGGGTTTAGTATCTTGCACACTTTTAAACATTAAATTAATGAACATGCCAACGAACTGATGGTAGACACCAACAGTCAACTTTAAACAAAGAAGGCCGATACATTTTTATCTTTGAAGAGTTTTTTTTTAATAAAACTAGTGATAAACGAACTTCACAACAGAACAGTCAGTTACGTTAATTTAATTGTCAGTAGCTACTGCAGCCTGTAAACACCTGCAGTCAACTTCGAACTAGGCCACAATGTATAAATGGCATGGAGAAACAATGTATATTATTGTCATCACTGATGCATTGTTTGGCGCGGCAGATGTAACCAAAATACTGGTGCTAAGTCAGATGTACTACTAGGAAGAATGGAACCTATCTACTAATAAAACCTATTTATCTTTATTTAAAATAAAAAAACTGGTCTATTAATGGTAAATATTAATGACCTCTAATGAAACGTAACTTTTTTTAAATTCATCTCGAAACGCCTTTTGTGGCGTGCCACGTTGATCAAATATGGGCATGGATGCCGTAAACGAAATCGTTTTATCTCATTAAGAATTCCTGTCGTAGACGAGCCTGTTGTTGGTCGGGAGCCTTGCATGTTTCGACATGCTGCGCGGAGCGGTCGAGTGTAAACAGGTGAGTTTAGAAAAAAAAAACTCCTGAATTGCCAGTATCGTTTTCTGCTCTACGTGAACAAAATAACGTGAATTAATAATAGCAATAAGTGTTTTTTCTTCTTTTTTCAGAAGGTTTCTTTAAAAAACGGCCTTTTGATGTGGTGATTTAGAAGGAGATATTTTTAATGAAAATCAATATTATAGTACTTGGTTTGAAAGTTATTAAAAAAATTTAAAATTGCAAATGTTTGCATAATTTTATGCAAATTATTCCTGCGTGTAGTTGTTACACAGATAAAATTCTAAGTTACACAATCGCAGACGCTGCAAAATTATCTGTACTGATTTATGAGCAAAGTGGCGTTATCAATCTTTATGCCATATAAAGCACTCGTACATATTTCTGGATTAAATTAGGTATATCAATTAGTTGTAATATATATCGGTCAATTGAATTCTATAAATTAGACGCGATGAAAATCTAGGCCAGTGTGGTCTGCATAGAAAGTATAAACTAAATTATTGAAAACAATTATTTAGGTAATACAATTTTTTTAATTTTTTTTTGTTACCAAGATATAATCTACAATGTAACTATGCTACCTATCTATATTTGATCAAAGAATTATTAACAGTATTAAGTAATAGTATGATGTGTAGATATCATTAGTTTAAAAAAATCTTGAAAAAAGTTTTTTCAGTCACTTTCATCATTTTATATCTAAGACAAATTTATATTTCTAAAAATAAGGGCAGTTCAGTGTGATAAGCAATACCCAAATACATATTTTATGAAAAATCGCCAGTTATGTCTAAGTATTATTTTGTAAGTTACAGACAGTTTTAAACATTTATCACAAGCAAATAGTAACTTTTTTAACTTAATTTTGACAAAACAGAATGACAAAATAAATGAAAAATTCTCAACTAACCTCAAAAAGATCATATAAAAAATCCACATAATTCATTATCAAGAGCACATTTAATACCACATACAAAATAATACACAAATTAGACAGTTCAACACGAACACAACTTGGCACAGTCTTACTTAAGAGTGGCTGCTGGAAATTTGTCCAACATTGTTTATAGAGGTTACACCACACCCGCGCGCCTACGCGTCATATTGCCTGATGACCTGGCTTCTTATATGGTTACTTAATGACAAGTCATTCATTAATATCAGAATTTTAACACTTAAATACAGAATATATTATCGTCAAATTTATCAATAAAAAAAAAACAAATCCATTAACATAGTCCCTATATGGATAAAATTAACCACGAATTAACTGTCCAAGCGAGAAACGAAAACTGATGTAAGAGATATTCGAATACTATGTTTTCATCATCTATTTACCGCTTGTTTATATCATCCCGCGTAAAAAAGCAGCTTAATGCTGCTGTATTTCGTATGGTGAGTTTAGAGAATCGAAGACACCTTTTACTGGAAACGAGGCATTCCATCTTAGTCCTCACGGGTGACAACGTATCTGCATTTTGATTCGTAATCGAGCTTAAATGTAGATGTCTATAGGTCACAGCAACCACATACCATCAGGTGGACTGTGTGCTTGTTTGTTACCCTAACTTATAAAATAAATAACAATATAACATGTAATTCGATATAACTATCCTATTTAACTTTGAGCATTTGCTTGATTAACCTAAGCTGGTGTTAGACAAAGCCGTGAGAAATAGCAAATTAAAATTCATACAATATATACGTTACACGTACATATGTTAAAAGTTTAAATACAATAATAATGATTGTAGAATTTTATCAAAATTTGCCATCTCAAAACAAGATTTTTAAAGAAATGTAAAGTAACAGTCTCTAAATGAATTTATAATAAGGGTCAAAGTTTTTTTCGAATTGACGCGTAGATGCAAGCGAATCCTCACGTTCATAACCGGTCTTAAAAGCAGGCTTAAAACGCTTCCTACTAAGCTAGATACCGTAGTAATGGAGTCGCATGCTGCTGTGTACCTTTCCAGCCTTTTGCACACTCATCGCAAAAGCGTCGAGTGTGTTTTAATGTCGACAAGCAAGCATGTTCTTTCGTTTAATCGTATCTATCGTTGATAAAACTTAATAAATCTTTCTAAATTGGGAGTTTTTATAAATTGAAAAAATCTAATTTCTATAAATCATTATTTTTAGATTGAGTTAACTTTTATTTAACTTTTATTTACTGTTCCGTCAATTAGTCTGTTGGTATGTTTGTTGACTAGATTACAAATGACTAAAGTAATCAAATACCTAAGCTTTTTTACCTATAGTTCCCTCATCATCTGGATGATCCATATTGAAATTCATTAGTAAAATCTTTGTCGTTTACGAGATATCAACGAAAGTCGATCGACTTTTTTAAACCACCATTAATGTAATGTTTGTGACGAGTGACGACGCGCATTACCTGCAGGATTAGCTTATGGTCAACACGTTGCCTCTGCTTAGTACTGAAACGCTTCTCTCCATCATCAGCCTGTATCAGTTTGTTTCCTTTTTTTTAAATAATTGTTCGGCTATTTCTCAGTCACCAGAGCATTGATGGTTGATTAGCAAGGTGCACCTGATGCATATAAGGAATTTCCCTTACCCAGACTTAGGCGAGGCCTTCCACTTACCGTGATACTGAATTAGAACTATTGTCAAAGTGGACGAAACTATTCAGACGGAACGTCTTAATCACGACGACCATGATATTTAAAAACTTAAGCTGAAAGTTATAATTTGCATATTTAAATATCGCCTTCGTAGCAGACGACAAACACAAAAAAGAAAAAACTACGCCAGCTATACACGCTACTTACACTAAAACACTAAGAAATCGGTAGTGCCACAGATAATATAACGTAATGATAGAGTAAAATAATACCGGCAATCAAATTACTATCAAACTAAAGCACGGGCTTTATGGCTCAGCTCCTTCGCGCCTCGGGCGCGGATATACATATTCGTTTTTTTGTTTAGAAAAAAAAGACGTCGCGTTCGCGTGCATGGTCGTCCGTGGTCCGTGGGAACGATGGAACAATAAAAAGGATATTTAATCGGACCCAGATGCAAGTGAATTTTGCCTTCTGCGTATTCATACTGAATCATTCATCAGGATGAAAATTAATATGCGTTATGAAAAAATTTAACCTTCCTAATAAGAATGACTTTACTAGACTTTAAAAGAATGGTTTACAAAGATGAAATCTTTTAGAAACCAAATATTAATAAAATTTAGTTGGACTCGTCGATAAAATGTCAACATTTCTACTTTAGTTAAGATATTTTAACCATTCCCAACTTGAATAATTTCGTCCGTCGCTAAGTCAAGGTTGGTCTTTGACACAATGGCGCCTCTGATGGCAACATCTTTTTCACTTGTAATAAAAACGGTAATAATAAAAGATCACGCTAAGTGTTATTTATTCTTGCGAAATTTTCTATTTTATCGTATATATCCATAGCTGAAAACGAGTAGATTATCTTGTACCTATAAATGGAAAATTCATAAGGGAATGTAAAGTATTTTCACCAAACATTCTATCACGCTCAGCCCAGTAGTAAAGGGCAAATAGAAGATGATTCTATTTACTTATATTTTTTTTACGTAAAAAGCCAGTACTTGAATACAAGTCTACCTGCAGGCCTATTCGCTAACTTCCTTAATTCAAAATAATAGTACCTTTGAAGTTCATTGCGTATTCTATATAGCTTTCACAACTCATAAAACAACATACGACGCATTGTACTATAAAGCGATTATAATTTTGATGTAAACAAAGTTATCTATAGATATAGAATAGGCTATTGGTAAACTGTACTTAACGTAACTAGATCCTTGTCTTGTCTTTATAACATAGTAAATGTTAAGAATGTTGTTGTCATACTTGTTCAATATCAAAAATGAAACGGTTCAACCGTATTGCCAAAACCAAATTATTAAATTTTGCATTAACAAAAAAACTTTAACTTTTCTAAGAAACCTTTCCCTCTATTTAGTATGCTTGTCATTGCGTGACATAAGTACATAGTTATATACCCTTGAAAAACAATACCCTCGTGCCCCTGAGGGCAGGCGGGTAAAAAAAATAATCAAGAAATTTGCATGGTAGTTCAATGTATAAATCCAGATCGTCGTCGAGCGTCCTTTAATTACATAAGCAATCGCGATAGTAAGAATGTGCGAAACGTGTCGAGCCGTAGCTCACTAGCGCCAGTAAACAAAAACGGAACTTACAATCAGGCCAGATAATGCCTTTACTTGCACGTTATACGTAAAACCTAAACTAAAATCCTAAGAGGCAGCAAATACGTCGGATTGTCGTAAGTATAAATCGAACGGTCGCGAAATATTCGCCGAGTTGCGGTTACAGATTACCATAAAGCGAGTGCAAAAACAAGCGCGGGCGACGATCCCCACTGGTCCTTCTAAAGCGATCTTACATATCGTTTTCGTGTAAATCGAATATAATCCTATTGACATGAAAACGGTATGATACATCTAACACAATTATTACGTTAATATTATATTTAAATTTAAGTTAAAGAAAAACTACTAGTAGTAGTAGAATTACGTAACATTTTTGGAATGGGTCTTGAAATTGCTCCACCAGTGTAAATAATAGCACTAATAATTTTAAACTTGGGTCGTTAACAAAATTACCTTGACAATGAAAAAAAGCAATTGTCTATTGTCAAGATAATGTTGTAAGGTAAGATAATAGCTTACTAAGGCTATAAATTGAGATACTCGTCTAATATCACTTAATCACATTTGAATCTAAGTTCCAAATGATTTAAACAATCGCTATCACTAAACCCGTGTAGGTACCTACTATTCGTTATGCTTCGACTGTTTTTCCCACAGATGATACAAAAATAAAAGAAATTTGAACTTAACACGCTGTTATCAACATTATCACTTCAAAATAAAGACTACTTTACAATGTTATGCGGTGTGTGTTAGATAATTTACGTAACAATTATATTTTCCATGTACGATTGTAGATCTTAAGCTACAGATATTACAGTCTATAATCGTTTCGAATATCTCGAAGGACACCGGATGTCAAGTAGTATTGGTCAAATTATTCGAATCGCAGAACGCCGTTTAAATACGGCCCCGCATCCGGTCGATTGACCGCCGATATTACTAATTAAGGATACGGTTTTAATCATAGCAAGAACAGCACGCTCTTGGTTATTTTTAACGTCAGATGTAAAATATAATGAACAATCAGTAGACGCAAATTATTTTAATTTGTATCACTTTTAACGTACAACTTATAGTTACAGTCTATATACATCGCACTGATGGGCACGGGACTCCTCTAATTTCTGAGAGGGTTTATATGTGCTTTAATTATATTACATCTCTATATATAAGTATATAATATAATTTTTCCGTACGTGAGTTTGTCACTGAACTCCTCCTAAACGGCTGGAGCGATCCGTCGATGGTTTAGATTTAAAATTGCACCCATCGATCATTAATAAAAAGATAGCACCCGATAAGTAGCGTTGTTGCCTAGATCCAGAAATCACCCGTGCGAAGCCAGGGTGGATTGCTAGTGTCATATAAAATATGTGAACTGTGAAAATAGGATATAATATTCTAACAATTATCAATTTCTGATTGTTATTTTGTAAATGTCACCATGATCGAAAGTGGCCTGCTTGATCATACCATACGTTATTCATAAACAATATTGGTGAATATTTTGATAACCAAATTATGCCATTTGTAAATCAATAGGTTCATCGAATTGACAGCAAAACTGAATACAATAAAATATTAAATACCGGTCGTGCGGTCAAACGTTGTTTCCATCTCAATTGATATGCTATGACAAAAGTATTTGGTAACTCCTAAAATCAGCATAAATTTCTGATTTTAGTCATATTTTTTTTTAAATTATAGGTGCCCGTTATCTATGTTATAGTAAAAGTTATATGCACAGAAATAGGAAAAAAGTATTTTCCCATCTACAAATATCTTCGGTATAACTTTATTTCAGACATTTGAATAAATAGTGATGCCATATTTTTACTAAATTACTTCTAGCAACAACTAGAGAAATATTTAGGATGACGAATTCTATTTTGTCACCACTAAACGGTAAACAATGATAGTCTAGATTATGTACCGGTCAGCGAATATGTCATGAGTCAACTGGTTGAACAATTTGCAGATTCTACGCACGGGGAGAGACGTGTTGACCACGCAATGTAGTTATGCGGGCGGGTTACCTTAGTTTTGTATTTAATTCGATGAACGAACCCAATTGCTATGCGTATGCGCTTGCTTCTTTGCTCGTGTAACCATTGTGAAAATTTGTTAAGGTTATTTGAATGTTTCGACTTAGAGAACAGAAATACGAAAGTAAATTGAAACTTACGTAAGTAAATTGAAATTTACCACGTGCTCGGCGGTGAAGGAAAACATCGTGAGGAAACCTGCATGTCTGAGAAATAAGAAAAAAAATATTTCGAAGACATGTGTAGTTCGCCAACACGCATTAGGGCAGCGCGGTGGACAATTCCTTGCCCTAAAGCCCTCTCAGAAAAGAGAGGAGGTCTGTGCCCAGCAGTGGGACGTAAATAGGCTGCAACTTTACTTGTTTACTTTTTAAATTGAAACTATGTTTTTTATTTTTTGTTTTGGAATCGATATGGTACATCGAGTTTTACTTGTTGATGGGTTGAAGAATATTACAAGTTCACTAGAATATCGTCTAAATAGTTACATTAAAATCTTCACCCCGTATTTTTCCACCTTGGGTGCAATTTTTACATCTAAAGACAGAAAAATAAATTCGGTTTATTAACAAAAAGGCCCGAACTTCGTAAAAATATGTGTACAGAAGTATTGAGTATCTCGTTTTTAAAAGTCGCTTAAAATAATAATTTTCTAAGACTAAAACAAATTATGCCCTCAGATGGTTTACATATTATTAAAAGTCCCTCTATCCGGGTTAGTTCGTTTACTTATACAGTCCCTACCAGCCTCAATGCTCAGTTCAATAGGTCACTCAATTTGGTTGGTTTATTTTTAAAATCTACAAACACCTCACCTTTATAAGCCTGCGTGGTTGAGAGTGGTTAGGGATTTTAATACAAAAGAGACTGGTTTATCTCATCTTACTTCACGATGAACAAACATGGAAGTTTATAGTTGAGAGTTTTTTAACATAAGTTTATTGTAGTTAAAATTCCACAGAAATGAGTATAGGTTTGCTGGAATTTTCAGAATTTGTCCGGTAATTTGGTTCTCTAACCCTGGAAGGTTTTAGGCTTTCTCGATTTCACACAGATGAAAAAAGAAAAACAATAAATCAAACTTTTAGTTTGGTCAACGAATTGCATAATAGTTCCACAACTCATTATAAGCACGCAAGAAAACGACATTTCGTGAGATTAGAAATTTTAAAGAAAATACCCGGAATTTTCTCCCGTTTTCTATTATTGGTCTTCTAGTAACTCTACATCATCCAGATGTAGTTACTAGAAGATCAATACTACTCTAGTAGCTCATATAGTCAGACAGTAGGAAGGTCCAATGCGATACATTTTATTAACTTTCAATAAAAACAATAAACTTATAGCCAAGGAACGAAACCAATATTCCTAACCAACCAGAAGAAATTTATCTATACCTAAGTAAAATTTCAAATCTTTCATTATTTTGATGATCACTGCTGGACGTTGACCTTTCCTATATTTTGTTATAATCGCACCGCTAATCATAACCTAGATGGTATACCGCCATCTACCTGAGACCACGACACCTTTTTGGCCTATCCTATAGTTGATAAAATGAGGTGATAGATTCTCTTACATCGCCGGCACTCAGTAATTTGTTTTCCCCAAATGCACTAAGTTAAAAAGCAAACAAAATATGTATACTAAAGCCAATTAACAATAAACTTTTTAAAACACTGTTTTCTCAGGAACTCTGAACGCAGTCGTGACATCAAATGAACTAGAGTGGTCATTATTTATTTATCTGTTTGAGATCTACGGCCACCTCGCTTGTGTTGGCTTATTTAGGCAATGGTATTTAAAAAGCTAATAACACTGACAGTAGGGCGGCATGTCTGGGCGATCGTCCGATAACTAATTAACAATATTAAGTACTTCCGTGCCGTGTTGCCATAAACAATGCTCTAATATAATAACACAGTTATGTTGTACAGCTCCAAAAAAGACATTCATTTTGGAAATTACATTTCTTTTGTTACGGAAAGCTAATAAAAATATAGATATTTATAATTATGTAATAATATAATTTTTACTAGTGACGTAAAAGCGATGGTAGACTGATGATTAATAGTACGGACTGCGAAACCAAATGGTAGTAGGTTCGACCGCCATTGTTGTGAACTCCACGCACATGCATTGGTATTATTATGTAGGTAATGTTAATTTGTTGTTCATGGACGGTGGTAGTCATTTATCATCAGATAGCCGTGTGCATGTTTGCCCCCTCTTATACAAAAAAAAATTATAGCACTGCTCGTATTGTATTCGTTTGGCTCGATTCTGGCTTTGACCGTTTCAATTCTCCAACTAACGACCTGCAAAGTCACATCAATAAATTCACGGTCTTTTAAGTTATAAATTTGTATATTTTTGAACGTCAATGGGTTGTTGTTGGGTGTAAAATAAAGTGTTTCTTTCTTTTTTAATCTTGAAAAAAAAAACAATAATTTAAATAAAGAACATCAAGTTATGATTAACGTTTTTGAAATTGATAATATTTCATTTTCTTTTTATCTACCTCAATATTATTGATCTAATTGTTTAACAAGCATAAACCAAGTAATTTTTAAATATACTTTCTTTTTAATCGATATTACAATCTATATAATTTCAAATCTTATGAAAAAAAATGAAAACTAAGCTAACATTTCACGGGCTTAAATAAATAAACTACAAATTAAAGAAGTACGAACAATAACTTAGCGTTCGAAGAAATGTTAATGATTCTCAAATCATTCTAGTAGCGTATCAAAGGTCAATTAGAATATAATTAACTCCAACACCGCTTTCATGTGAAAAGTCATAGTTAGTACGCGTCTTACTGGCAGTCAATTATCAATACAAAAGACATTTATTTACCTTTTTTTCTATCTATCATGTTTAATTCACGATGACCAATTGTATAATGATCGTGTGTCAGCGGTTTTCTATTATATCTACTGATTTCAAATTCTGGATACTCTCACAGAATACCAGCGTAAAATAGCAGCTTAATGTTGCTGTGTTTCGTATGGTGAGTGTAGAGAACCGGATACCCTTTTTACTGGAAGCGAGGCATTCCATCTTAGTCCTCGGGAGTGGCAGCGCATCTGTATTTGGATTCTTAATCGAGGATAGATGTGGATGTCTTTGGGCCACAGCGTCCACTCACCATCACTTACCATCAGGTGAACTATGTGCTTGTTTGTCAGCCTTATTCTATAAAAAAGTCTAATTTCAGCTCACTCCTCAGGGGTGAACTACGCATCTGCATTTCTTAATCGAGGATAGATGTAGGTATCTGTGGCCCACCGTGTCCATTTATTTTTAGGTGGACTGTATTCTCGCCAGCCTGGCTTTTATTAAAAAGAAAAAACACTATTCTAAGGTCTCTGAGCGTGACTTAGGTAAGGACGAACCGCTATTTGTTCTCGTGCGGATACTTCCGCTAATTCAATACATGTAATTTATATTACTTGTGGGGTTGTGGGAGGGGAGGGGGGAGGTGTGTGACAGATCACGTTTTTATAAGTATCAATGGCATAACACTAGTAAACTAATGAAATAGCTGTGATATACGTTTTTTCTCGCGCTGGACCAATAATATGTATTGGTGGTCGTCATATATTCTCAAAATGTTTATGATTTTTTTTGAGATTTACAAGTGTCCTGGTGACATTTTCCTTAACCACCGAGCACGTGGTATATTAGTACTTATAATTGCAATTACTCGCGTTTTAAGAAATTTTAAAACAAGCGCTTATCGCTCCATGGCTGCAGATAATAGCATCATCATTTCACAGTTTCACAGTCCAAAGTTTATTAATGATTAAACCAAATATATCATTACGGTCGTATCAAATCATTCAGAAGGATGGATACAAAATGATACGCTGTCGGAATGGTTTATTGTACCATAATTACGGATCAGAGATGTGCAGGATAAAGGGTTTTATAGATTAAGATTTCGCTTTTGTATTAAAAGCGTTTAATTTGATTGAGGTATATACAAAAAGACGATGAAATATTACCTATCTGTTTCAAAATCGTTAATCATAGCTTGCTGTTCTATATTTAAATTTGTGTTTTTTTATTAGTCATGACATCAGGAAAATATTTTAAGTCACTTGTAATCACAATTAAAACATAGTGATTATATACTCTTTGATCACAATCATAGACCCACTAAAAGATCACGACTGCATATGGTTTCCCTCTTGTTGGAAGCAGGCATATTTGTAATTGTCATCACGCCAAGCAGGCGTAAGATCGATGCTTTATTTAAGACGTCATTTTCTTCTACGAAATTAAAATTCCAAATCAACGGAAGACAATTTTTAGCAACATAAACGATTTGTTTTTGTTTACGCTTGAATTTAATGAGTAAATCAAGGGGGAAGTAGGGAAAGGCGTACACAAACGGAAATAGTTCATTCTGTATACAATATCAAAGGTTAGGTGCCCTCGAAGAGTCTGTATGGCAGAACAAGGGCCCCCAATAGACGCGTACCAATAAACACAACGTTGGATACAAAACAGACGCTCAAAAGGGGACGCCCTTTGTTTGGAACTTTTTATAAATAAAGATCAAGTACTGCCCTTTGAGTAACTTAAAAAATATTGATCGTTTAAAAACGTTACGCCATGTAGGATAGTAGGAATTATCTTTAATTGCTTTTAACAGAAGTGTCAATAAAAGAAAAAAACTTGTAACGTATCCCAATACAAAAAAAATAAGAACTAAAAGAAGAAAGTTCATAAAGTATTTTCTTAACAACTTCATCAGTTTGAGTCGAGTCGAGTGCAAATTGTAAAATATTTTAAAAAGTAAACAAGATTAGAAAATAAATGAATAACATGTTTTGATTGGTGACTATGATGAATGTTTTCTTTTGTTTATCTGTGCTCTACAATATAATATGTAAACAAAATTGTTTGTTATGATTAATATTTACCATTTTTATATTGTATTACATTAAATAAGCATGTGAGAAGTCCTCTACTCAAAATATGTCTCCCCTCTCAGATTGTCCCATATGGCATATTTGCATGGAGGATATTTGCAATAGTTGCATCGCTTGGCAGAGCGGTTTATAACCACAGTTTTTTATTATTTTTAGTTGTGATCAAGGAAACACATCACCTATTTTAGTTTCTATCTGTCGCTTCTTAAGACACCCACGGGTTGATATGGGGTTAGTGGATATTATTACGCCACCACTAAACAGAAAAAGAACGAAAATCTTTATAACAAACAATTATCCATGTTTGTTAAACACTTTCATTTGATCCCTTCACATTGAGCTAAGTCTCTTATTTTAACTATCTAAATCCGTTTAGATATTTAATTAAACATAAACGTACGTGAGGGTAATATGGTCATCCGGTTAATATGGTCACTTTCTTATAACTCAAAAACTACAACCTAATTGACATACATGGCTTTGTGATACGATAGCTCTTCATCAGTCATTAAAATAATAAAGGGTCAAAAGGCCGCCGCTTTATCGACGCCATTTTGACTGTTGATATTATAGTACGTACGTGAGGGTACTATGGTCACCTTAAGCTTTATCGCCCTGTAAAACCAAAATTAGGACGAGAACAGAGACAAAAACACAAAGTCGTATACTACAACTAATATATCAAGAAAAAAATAGCAAACAAGCTATGGAAATAATTAAGAACACCTCGAAAAATCTACTTAAAAAAACTAACTACACTACACAATACAAAAATCGACTAAAATATTTACAATAATATCAACTGTCAAAATGGCGTCCATAAAGGAGCGCCTTTTTGACCCTTTATTATGTGATAGACTGATCAAGAGCTATCGTATCACAGAGCGTTCTATACAAACGACGCTGTAGTTTTTGAGTTATAAGAAAGTGACCATATTAACCGGATGACCATATTACTCTCACCTACTATAGTTAGTTTTTTAAGTAGATTTTTCGAAGTGTTGCTAATTATTGCCAAGGCTTGTTTGTTATTTTTTTCTATATTAGTTGTAGTATACGACACTGTATATTTGTCTCTGTCCTCCTCCTAGTTTTGGTTTTATATGGCGGCAAAGCTTAAGGTGACCATATTACCCTCACGTACCTTGTATTTTTTTTATAGGATCGAGTGACAAGCGAGCACACAGTCCACCTGATGGTAAGTGCTTGCTGTGGCCCATAGACATCTACATCTATCCTCGTTTGCGAATCAAAATGCAGATGCGTTGTCACTCGTGAGGACTATGATGGAATGCCTCTTATCCAGTAAAAAGGGTCTCCGATTCTCTACACTCACCATACGAAACACAGCAGTGTTAAACTGCTATTTTACGCTGGTATTCTGTGAGAGCGTGGTCCTTCCCCGGTCGAGCCGGCCCATTCGCGCTACAACTATACTACTAATATAGCTGCAGCATGGCTCTACCACGTATAAAAAGTATAAAAAACATGTATAAAAAGGGTTATTATAAAATAAATGAATACATGGTTGATAATAACCCCTGTGAATGAGGTGGTCGCTTCCAAGCTGTTTCTAAAATAAATTTTGTAAATATGTAGTTTGTAATCATTTATATTGCAAAATTTATTTAAAAAAAAGTCTCGCTGGGTTTCTTGCTAGTTCTTCCCAGGACAGAGGTTTTTTTTCGAACCAGTGGTAACGTAATTTAAAAAAAAATCTATTCTATTCTATCACTGTATCAAACATTATTCTACATTTAAATTTAAATTGTTTTGACAAAAGTTGCTAGAGGATATGCCAGACAACATTTTTGTCTAAATCAGATAACTGTAAATTTACATTTAGTAAGGTAGTAAGTAAAAGGTAATGGAAAACTTCCTTTAAAAGTAACATCTGCCATCGGAATCAGCTGACGGGCGAAAAGATCAGAATGTTCAAGTATGGGTCGATTTATTATCTTCATTTTTTTCTTAAAATACGTCAGCTGTTCCTCTTACGGCCTACACGCGCCTGTACAAAATCTTTCGAAGGTTGTCTTTAATGACATCGGGCATCTGTTCGCGCAGGTGCCATTTTGGAATTTGTTGGACTTTTTAGGTAATCACCTGCGTACAATTTAAAACGAAGATACCTTTCTAAAACGCTCTCTTGTTTTTGGAAGTGTAAATACGCCGTTATCTTAAAACATATTTATAGGATTATTAGAGCATACTTCAAATTATTTTTTAATTAATTCGCTCCAAAAATCGCACAACAACTAACCTACTTTCGTTTTAACCATAAGAGTAATTATAGTTTCTTTTTAATTTTAACCTTTACTTTTAATTCATTATTATGTATAGACATCATCTTAGACTTTTTTGAATAATAGTCTACTTGTGGTAAGGTCCTCCTGCAGTAGACTTACTAAATTAATGTCACCTTCTTGGCTTTCAAAGTGCCTTGTAAAAGGCAATTTTGAATTAACAAAATATATTAACGTTGACTATGACTCTTTTAAAATATTGGAGGAATATGCCACACTTTTCCCCACGAATGTTAACCTTGCATGCGGTGCACTCTGCTGCACGATCGAGTTTGTGGCATTGGTAACGGGTAATTGAGTATTTAAGTGAAATTTGGCACTATTACTTATGGAATAGCTTTAAAGTTGGCAAAACAAGCATTTTGATGGCTATATCTTATAAGAATATAGTGATATTACTTATGTATCTTATATGATTGTTTATGCTATTACTTAAAGTAGCAAATTTAAATAATGTACTTAATAGCGGCCCCCCCACTAAATGAAGAGTCAAAATGGTAAGACTAGTGTGATATTGATGGGTTCAGATGAGTCCGAACAGAATATTGTATGGCGTTCCTTGGGAGACGGTTATCTTAAGCACTGAATTTGTAAGGGAAGGTAATGATGATGATGAAACATTTCATATACTAGTCTTATGGAGCTTCTATACGTGGTAGAGCCATGATGCAGCTATATTATGGTTGTAACTCGAATGGGCCGGCTCGACCGGGGAAGGACCACGCTCTCACAGAACACTAGCGTAAAATAGCAGCTTAACGCTGCTGTGTTTCGTATGGTGAGTGTAGAGAACCGGACACCCTTTCACTGGAAACGAGGCATTCCATCTTAGTCCTCACGGGTGACAACGCATCTGCATTTTGATTCGTAATCGAAGATAGATGTAGATGTCTATGGGCCACAGCCACCAGTTACCATCAGGTGGACTGTGTGCTCGTTTGTCACTCTTATACTATAAAAAAAAGCATTGCTAGTGGTGCTAGGCAAGGTTTGATATATCAAACCCCCCCTCTTAAGCCGCCACTATACGGCAAATTTTTTATATTAGTAATATTTTTATTTTAGAAATTTGTTAATTGCTTATGATTGTTATTAATAATTATAGAATACTCATAATGAAAGCGATTATAAACGTTTCGCACATATTATCTAATGACAAAGAGATAAACAGAAGAATAAACCTTTCAGAATACGTAATTATTTTAATAAGAATTAAGAATATTAATGGATTTAAATAAAGGTATCTAATTTTAATTATTTTCATAATTATAACCATTGATTTAAGAACTATTTAAATATTTGTTGTTTCCGTATCTTTGGCCTTAAGTGGTGAGTATTTATAAAGTTAAGATCGTCACAAGTAACTACAATAATCATCCTTTTCAACATCATTACCCCATAAAAGTCACTCTACAATCGAAAAAGCTTATGTCTGCCTCTGCGATTGTAGAGAAGGATATTTGTCACGTTTAGCGGACGGATTCTAATAATTAGACCGAAAGACGCCGAAAAAAAATCTAAAAACAATTGAACTATTAGAATGTAATAAATGTAAAAACAATTGAACTATTAGAATCTAATAGTACAATTGTTTTTAGATTTATTTTTCTATAATTTAATTGCGACAAAAACATTTGTTATTTCGATTAAAAATAAAATCTTGTTACACACAACTTGAAGCAGTTTTTAATAATAAAATATGTTATATATTTTGTATAATAAAAAAACGTCCTCAGTTCATATTTGATATTTCGTATCCGGTAGACGGTTTTATCACAGCTCGAAACCTTTTTTTGCGCATCCGAAAACGCTGATGTCTTTCATTTAGTAAGTATATTACAGAGTATCGTGTGTCGTATCCGCTTGGATGTCATTCACGGACATTTGATATGTTCGGCATAGGATCTCCCGCACACTAACTAATTGCGAAGTGGGACAGCGAAACGCCTCTCTGTGATTTTATTAAAATGGATGATTATTAGACCCTTACGCATTAGTGAAAAGTGTTTACATATGTATTCCGTGGCAGATATATTTTCTAAAAGTCAATGGAATAAGGTGTGTGCGATGCGCATTCATATTTTTTGTTTGTAACTTAAATATTCGTTCGTCATCACCTTCAGTACGGCTTATTAAAAGTCCACCGCTAAACATAGGCCTCCTCTATAGATTACCTGATAGAGGGGATATTTGTTATAGTTGTCACGTTTGCAGGCGGGTTGGCAACCGTAGTTTTTAATTATATTTAGCTGTTATAAGAAAGATGTTGCTGCCTATCTCCTCAGTCAGTCTTAAGTTTGTCTGTGCCGCTTGTTATGACAAGCAAGGGGTTATATAGGGAAGTTAATCCTCTTACGCAATTTTCCATGGCAAGTAACTAAAACTTTAAAGTCACTAAATATATTTTCTTCAATTTTGTTCATAGTAACAATTTGTAGCTAAGTGTTGGGCCGACCTTAGCAGTTATGTGTTATGCAAAATATATAAGTGGCATATTATATCTAAATTTGCTTATGTCGCAAGATAAGCAATCCGCTTATCTAGCAGCGGCCTTCGAATAACTAGGACTTTAGGACACGTATGGATATAAAACAACCTTTTATGATATTAAGGTTTCACGGTTTCCTGAAAGCGGGTTTAATTCTATTCCGACGCTTATAGGGACACTAGAAAAATTGGGTATTCTAAGCGATCAAAGGTCCTGCTTACGAAGAGTTCAGGAAAATATAAGAAAAACATCGGAGCGGAGAACTATATTAAAAAAATTGAAATTAAAAAAATCTTAAGCCCATTTTTGAATGGAGAAGAGGTTATCAATTTTTCTTTCTTTTTATATATGTAACAATGTAACACGATATCCGTGATATAAATTAGTAAAACTATTTAGATTATTTTTATTTAGTCATAGAATATATTTTACCACACCTAAGTATTAAGGTGCTGTGGTAACGTATAGATTTAGGTGTCTATGGGCCTCAGCATCCGCTTACCATCATTTGGCCTGGTTAATTTGCCACCTGCTGCATAAAAGCACCATAGTACCTACTCTAAAGGCAAGGAGTTCCTTAGTGGAGAACATTCCTTGATACGAAGCGTTTAAAGTCACGTATAAAGTGAAAGAAGGTGCTCAAAATGTATGCCAAACGCACCGCTACACCACTCCGAACACGGAGTGTGTTTGACTGACGCCATAAACTATAAAACTCTGAGATATATTAATATAATATGCAAATTCTATTAGCGGTTACCAACTTTTATATTCATAGCACCTGGCATTACGATATCTTACTCACAATATCAATAATAACATAACAACCGCAAGAATATTCGATCAGCTCTACTCTTATTTCTTACGGACAGGTAGACTTAAGCATTGTGCAGTTTTATTAATAAAGTATAAATTAATATTTATATCATACTATTTTACCGAAGGGATTAAAATAATGAAAATATAAAATAATTAAAAATATAAAAATATTCATAATGTATTTTGTAGGCATAAAACAGATATTTTTAATAATACACATTAGAATGACAATCGGAAGTCCCGATGACACTTGGCTTGTGCATCCCATCCCAACACCCAAAGAACGCTAAATTGCGTAACCGCGTGTCGCCCATGAGGACTAACATGGAATACCTCACAGTCTGTTAATATAATGGATCTCTATAATCCTCAGATCGTACACAGTGTTGCAAGCAAAAAAAAAAGATCCACTCGATTAAAATAAAAAACACATATTTTTCACTTTCGTTTCTGTGCCGTGTTTTAGGTTAAAAGTGTAATTATTAGCGGTTTAAAAATGTACAATCATGCTCAGTTTTCTATACGTTTTCACATTACAATAGTTTTTATTGTGTTTTCCATTGCACTCTCACTCTTGTCTAGTTTCTAATACGTCAAATAACTAGTGCAGAAAATTTCAATCTATAATTTAACACGATTTAAATTTAAATTTACTCATTATTAATCAAACTATAAACTTAGCGTCTGAAAAAGGCATACAGCAGTAGTTTAATTTATAAATTATGCAAGGTTAAGAAATTCAAATAATAAAAGTAAGCGGAATTGGCAATGAGCTGGCCATAGAGTTCGAAGAACCGGCAACTGATGAAGAAAAAAGAATTATCGAGTGTTGCCTCATCGTAAGCGGCGGCCTATTAGGTGAAGTGACGATCTGATAAGACATGCAAGAAGTCGATAGATGCCGGTAGCCAAGGACCGTGTTGTAACATTAATTGGGAGAAGCCTATGTGGACTTTGAAGGACTATAATAATGATTATGACAATGACGTAAAAAATTCGTCTGTCTACGAGTAAAGTATATAATATTATTATCAAATCGTATGAAATTGTTTTCTTGTTATACTTGAAGAACCATTCCACACAAACAAATTTGAAAAGGGACACCCCAGCCTGGCATCGCATTCCGCGACATTTTACGGAACAGCTGACGTTAAAAAAACTGCCCTCTTTTCATTATCAATGGTTAAAGTATTCAATATAAACACATGCTTTCATACGCATGTTGTATAGAACAGAGCAGTAATTCGAATTTTGCAACCAACGAGACACCATTTAAGATTCCAAAATTTTCCAGTTTGAAATCTCTACAAAATTTACATTTATTTTATAAAATGTGTAGAATATCAATCGGCATTAATTTTAATAACCCAAATTATGCGTTGTTTTTTTTTATGGGATAAGGGTGACAAGCGAGCACAATGCCCACCTCATGGTAAGTGGTTGCTGAGGCCCATAGACATCTACATCTATCCTCGTATACGAATTAAAATGTAGATGCGATGTAACACCTAAGGACCAAGATGGTATGCCTCTTTTCAATAAAAAAGTCTCCGGTTCTTTACACTCGCCATATAAACCACAGCAGAATTAATCTGCTATTTTACACTGGTATTCTGCAAGAGCGTGATCCTTCCCCCGGTCGAGCCGACCCATTCGTGCTACAACTATACTACTGATATAGCTACAGCATGGCTCTACATGAATGTGAAATGTGAATAAGGAGGTTCTTAAAATCTTGCGGTGTCTAGACGTGAAAAAAGCTAGTGGACCAGATGGTATACCAGCTATAGTCCTAAAGGCTTGTGCACCTGAGTTGTCTCCTGTATTGACACGCTTGTTCCGCCTCTCATTTAGTACTGGAATTGTGCTAAAATCCTGAAAGCTGGCCAACGCGCAGCCTGATCCAATAAAGGCTGCTGCGCCGACCCTGCCAATTATCGGCTAATCTCAATTACCTCTATACTTTGCAAGATTATGGAGCATATATTGAATGCCCGCTTAATGGCATACCTGGAACAGAATGACCTCCTTAGTGACCGGCAATATGGGTTTCGCCGAAATCGGTCAGCTGGGGACCATCTAGCGTATGCCACACACGTATGGGGCGAGGCACTCGAGAACAGTGGGGAAGCACTTGCTGTTTCCCTTGATGTCTCGAAGGCCTTTGACAGAGTTTGGCACACTAGCCTTTTGGGTAAGCTTCCAGCGTACGGCTTATCCTCTGGTCTGATTGAATGGGTAAAGGAATTTCTGAGTGAACGATTTCTCCGGGTCGTCGTCAATGGCTGCTCATCCGATCCTATGGCGACTAACGCCGGTGTTCCTCAGGGGTCCGTTTTCTCCGCAACTCTCTTCCTGCTGTATGTTAATGACCTGCTTATGCCCGGTATCTATGGGTATGCAGACGATAGCACAGTTGTTGAGAGATACCAACCAAGTCCTCGGGCCAGTCGGGATCAAATTCAGTCCGAAAGAGAAGTTATGGTAGAGCGTGTGAATCTCACACTACAGGCAGTCTCCGATTGGGGCGATGCCAATCCTGTGAAGTTCAACGCCTCCAAAACACAAGCGTGTCTCTTCACTGCAAAAAGGAGCCAGCCTCGAACACAGACGTAAAGTAGCCAGCCTTCCGGTTTTCTACAGGATGCATTTCGGAGAGTGTGCGCAGGAATTACATAATTTAATTCCCCCCTCTCCCTTCCACCATTGGACAACCAGACGTTCGGCCAGTCTCCACCCTTTCGTTGTTGACTTACCACGCATTCGAACGAAACGGTTCGCCACGTCGTTCATCGTGCGTACAGCAAAGGAGTGGAATAAGTTGCCAGCATCTGTCTTTCCTTCCGATTACAGTGTGGGTGTCTTCAAGGCAAGAGTGAATAGGCTTTTGTTAAGTCAGTGCGCTTCACCATCTTAGGCTACATCACCATTTACTATCAGGTGGGATCGTAGATAAGCGCTGGCTTAGTAGAATATAAAAAGAAAATTCCCTGAATATTTTAATGTTTATCGTTTACAGGCCATTTATTTTAATAATATCACGTTATAAACAAAATTTGATGGAGTTTCCTTGAAACAAAACGTCAAATAAAGTTATGGAACCGATGAACGGCATACATTGGTCAGTTAAGTTAACCTAAGTTTAAACTTTATCTTACATTGCGATGTTCGGAAACGCACTTTCTTATGTCATAGAACCAATAGCGCTAAGGAATAGATAAACCGCCGATAAAAGTACATCAGAAACCGAGCATTAGTGCGTCAAAATAGGCAACTTTTGTTCAAACATCAAAAGCGAGCCTTAAATCAACATGGCGCAAACTATCCATATTCTAATATTCGTACACAACTTTTTCAACACTCATGTGTGCACGGTTCGCTTCCCACCAGTAGCTTGCACATGGCACCGAGGAATTTAACACGCAGATGTTCGTTCCGCCACAGACACGATTTAATACCTAATAAAAACATCCACCATTTATTCAATATATTATGTGCTTGCGGCACATTAAAAATTTAAACAACAAAAAAACTTTTGAAGTTTATTTTCATTGTTTGGTTATTTTCTTTTCAAACCATTATGCTATTTTCTTCTTCATTAGCTCATAGAAGTCCACAGCTATGAAATAGGCCTCTCTCGTTATAAAAAGGAGGATTATGATATGTATTATTTGTTATTTTTCTGCGTTTTAAATTTTATATATCCAATGGAATATTAATATTGTAAAACCAGTTTGCACTCAATTAATTTTCAGAAATACTTGGCGCTTAGGCACTTACTTAAAATGTTACTTGGAAAGATCAAACAATAACTGAAATACAGTAATAAATGAAAAACGCGGAAAGATAAAAAGAGAGGAAGCCCCATTGAATTAAATTTTAAGGAACGTATATTTATTTATGAAAATGTTTAACCAAATAAATTTAATATTTGCGTTACATAATTGAATCAATTAAAAATCACAATAACAATAAAACTATTCAAATTTTCTTAATGTAATGAAGTATGGTCATCTATTTAGATATTTAAAATTTCAAAAGTAGAAGAAAAACAAGAAAGCTACGAAGCTGTGACATCCATTAGCGCATTCGTGCGTGAGTTACGATGCATATGGTAACATCGTCAGACGTTTCGAAATATAATTTTAAAGTTCGGCCTGTTTATTTAATGCCGGTCATCTTCGTTTTTGTGAGTAAACATAAGAATATCGTCAAAGTATCGACTCAGTAAAAGTAGCCATGAAAAATTCTACGGACACCAACATTGTAGCGAAGCAATCAAATGCAATCTACATTCCAATTCCCCACGAACGTTAAGCAAAAGGAATTCGCACTCAACATAATTTACCGCCAATAAATGACGCACACAACATCAAATAACTTTTCAAAATATTATGTCAAAAAACACCGACGCGCGCTATAAATCCGAAAAGGCCACGATATTGATGGCTTTCTTTTTACGATTACGAACGAAACTTTATTTTTATTTCAAGTCGCTTAATTTACAACCCGCTGAGGGCATCTGGCACTTTGACATGTACGGATATAAAATCGAAACAGCCACATGAGTAAAAAAGTGTTTTATTAGATGTTGCGAAAATTTTCTTTACAAAGCGTTTTTTACAATGGGTTTAACATACGTAAATGTTACTTTCAAAACGCAAATGAGCGGTAAATTAAGTTTATATTTGTAGGATCCATATATAGGTACCTACCCAGATTAAATTTTGCCGTTAAATCTGCACTCTGCATTTCATTAGAACATCTGCTTAAAGTGTTTTTTTTATATATAGAAACGGGGGCAAATGAGCATGCGGCTCTCCCGATGGCCGCCGCCGATGAACAACTGCGACACCATGCAGAAATACCCATCTTAAAGTCTATTTAATTACAAGGGTTATCTTATCACATATATAACGATTTGAATTTTGTTATTTTAAAGTTGATGTATCAATTGAAATAAAACTAAGACTTTATGGCTTAAATCGATTTGCTTTTTAAATATCTCTTTAATTTTTAATTAGTCTCTCAAGAATAATTTTTGATAATTTGGTGACTCTTTTTCTTCTGATTGTTTTCCAATTCCATTTTTTCTTTTCAAAGTAAAAAGTAATATAATTTTAATATTATAAAACGTTTAAACTAGGTGTCTACGAAAGTAACCAGACTGGTTACTTTAGTACTAACCTTGTGTTTTACTGAAACTTTTTGATGTCATTTGACGATTGTGAAAATATAATTGCAGTAATAATTAAAAACTTAGACTTAATCTCTTAATTTTTTTTGTATTTATTAATTTTTTTGACAGGAAGTTTAACGAAGACATTATAATAGGTACCTATTCTAATACAAAAAAAAAACGATGGCTTAGTTCTCACGATCATTAGCAACAATGCAAAGAATCATTTTAAAACAAAGCGATACTTTTCTAAGAATGGGTTATAGTTTAGTGTTAACATTAAAAGCCTGAGGCCTAAATAAGTTTAAATACTAACTTCATTGTTTAGAAAGGCATCTCAAAAGGTGAAAGTCATGTGCTACCTATCTTACTTTGCAAAAACTGGCATCTCGATGCGGCCTTGCCAAGGTGAGTGCAAGAGGTACATAACGGTTCCACGACGCGGGCGCACAGGCTCCACATACCACTGTCGTTGACCACTTCGCACAACATTCCCTTGTTAACGCTCCAATGAATGTCGATACTGTTGTGTTTCGTTGCGACCAGAAATAAAAGCGTCAGTGAATACCGAAGTGACAGAACACCATGCATTAGAAACTTTCGTTGTATTAAGACACGTTTAGTTCATTTCCTTTTAGTACCATGTTTCACTAATATGGTGTGCAAAGCCGGTTCACATTTTAGACACGTATTTAGGTGTTGTTTATGGGAACGCAGTTATAACTGTGCCATCATTCAGGGAAAATGGATGGAACCGTTGACGTTGAACTTATAGTAAACACAATAATCAAAACAACTATTGCAACAACCAACGAGTGTAAGAATGCGAGTTAACTTATTACATAATCCTGTAAAGGATGAAGTAAGTGGTCAATATTATGGTGTAATAAGGTTGTTGAGATTATCTGATAAAGATCTTACAGTGTGTATTTTTTGAGTCATATAGATCTAGTTAGATCCATAGAAATACATAAACAGTAGTATAGTAATAGTAAAACGACAAAAAAGAGCCTTTAGGAACATTGTAATATTAATACCCTTATAACTTTAGAATGCATCGATAGGGACCCTTTCAAATTCTTGAGCGAAAATGTCAATAACCTGTGATTGGTTACGAAGCACACCCCTCTTGCAAAACAGTACTTACGATTTGGCTGATCTCAGTAATGGGGATCGGCGAAATTGTTTTATCGGAGCCCTGTGGGAGAGACGAGGCGCTGGGTGTAGGGGACACGCCAGGGGAGCTCGGCTGCACGTTCACTACGCTCTCCTTAGAAGTGCGGTTCGGAGACAACCTCGAAGGGAAGCTCAGCGTCTTCGTCCACTGCGACAGGCTACGCACCATCTTGAGTGTTCATAAGCACAAAACACGTTCACTTAACACGTCAACACGAACGCGAGCGATACATTCGCACCGTACGACGGTCAGCGGACGAATGCGCGTCGATCCAAACAAAACTTGACGCAGCCTGTGCAAGTTGCGACTTGGTTATGTCGTATTGCACATGTGTGCGTAGCTTTCGTTCATGTGTACGACTACGGACGGGTGCTGGGAACCCGCAGGGTACGGTACAGGGCCCAATCTTTTGTTTATCGATGGGGCGACCACCTCAATTGAGGCGATAATTTAAGCGATTTTGAGAAAAAAATCCTCTTGCACTCGAATACTTTATTACTTATTTTGCAATGCACGTATACTTGAGAACGCTTCACGAGGACTTTTTGTTATAAGACTGGTTAATTCTAAAGATAACAGAATGAAGTTCCTTTTTGTATTTTATTGTTCCACGGATGTATTGTTCAATGCCAGTTAATTTAGTTACTTTATTTATAATCGATTTTTACTGATGTACAGTTTTGTTTATCATCAGTTTGTAGTTCATAGATTCTGTTTATAACCTATACAAATAAATTTCATAGATATATCGGTTAGTCTTTTTAAATATTTTGAATTAATATAAGGTATTGTTTTGTTTTTGTACTTGTCCCCGGTTTTACTTCTTCATTTACTATAAGAAATCTGATAATGACGTTTCCTTCAGTTAGTAGCAACAAACATACATACAATACACAACCCACCTGCGGTCACTATTGTCCATTGGTACCCGCATCTGTACTCCAATAAGAATCGATACATTACCTCAAGACTAAGATGGAATGTTCTTTTCAGCAACAAGATCTCTCGGCTGTTTTGGTTCTCTTCATTAAGCATAGTAGTAACTTCTTCAGTGAAAGTATGGGCTTTTCTTAGAAATTTCAAGCCTTGATCGAACCATCACTGCTGCTAATTGAAAAACAATGCAACTTGAAATTGTGTTTCTATTCATTTGTACGTTAGTCATAATGTCTGTTCTTAAACAGAAATTAAATTTGCTTTCCTTCATTGCTTTATGCTAGATCTAGCTTTTATTTATGCTAGATCAACTTTACGAATGGAGATTTCTAACTATTGGATATTAAAAATATATGATTACACACTAAAAGTTTTATTATAACAATATAAGTTACAATTGTTTTTATGTTTAATACATCAGGAATGCGATTATATAACTGTGGTGGGAATTGTGTTTGAACTCGTTTTGACATTTGTGTTAAAGTTATAAGTCAAACACATTTTTAGTATAACATATTTCTTTTTATATCATCTTATTTTAGGTTATAAAATATGTTTTGAATGATTTCAGAGTGATTTTAGTCGGCAATAATTACTAAAGTTTACTGGCACTCGCAATTCAGCTATAATATTTTTTTTTCTTTTTGGAAAACAATAAGAAAACAGCTTCTCACCGAATGATACTTACGTTAATATAAATTTACGCGTCTGATTTCTTGAAAATGTAACTTTGTGGCACAGGCGAAACTGTGAAGAAATAACTCCTCGAGGCGTTTTATCAATCACTAACACACTCTTCTACATTCTAAAAATTAAAGCAGTAGAAAATCTAAAAAAGTTACTAAATAAATAAAAAAATTATAAGTAAATATAAAATTTCAAAGACGTGTCAAATTCCATCTGTATAGAATGTATATGAATAAATGCATTAATTGCAAATGCATTAAAACGAATGAAGAAATATTTCCATGAAAAATTTTATGATATTGAGTTTTCCGCTGAACTCCTTTCGTTGGATTGACTGTACTTCCCTTCTAAGGATTAATCACATCAAGTTATTTATTGATCGCTTCAGAATCTGTTTTTTCTGTTAGTCGGGATTTTTTTTTATAGAATTAGGATGACAAATGTACACACATTCCACTTGATAGTTAGTGGATGCAGTGGATCATAAACTTATACATCTAAGATTAAGAATCGAAATCCAAATGCGTTGTCGCCCCTGAGGACTAAGATGGAATGCCTCGTTTCCAGTAAAAAGGGTCTCCGGTTCTCTACACTCACCATTACCACGAAACACAGCAGCATTAAGGTGCCAGTTTTCGTTGGCATTCTGCTACAACATTCGTTCCGTTCACAACTTTAATATAGTTGCAGCTTTGCATCTACCATATTTATAGGATATTTATGTTCTATCACATTTGAAATCGTTATTTCTTCATCTCGTCTCTCTACAAAAATTAATTGATATTTGTCTCAAGTCTTAACACCATTCCATAACCATCAACATCACTCGTTAAATACTTGTTTGTATAGGCTATAGGTAGTGTGCTCTTTTTCGGAAAATAAAGGTTAGTGAATAAAGATGGGTAATTTGAGTATTTAAAAGGATAAGATAGTGAGATGAATTCTTTATTTATGACAAAGATGTGTCATTAATTGCGTAATAGTGCCAGTTAGTTTTATTTAAAATCCAAACTTAAAATGACACCGAAAATAATTAAAAAAAAATTAGAAAATTCAGAAGTGCAACACCTCGGTCGTCACGGTTTACATCAGTGAAATTCAAAAAGCTTCCTAAGGATTAAAATCTAAACCTAATAAAAAAATCAAAGTGAAAAGTTCAGTTTTTCAAAAGATATCTTGTTTACATCCATACCGACCAACTGACGTCCAAGTGAAATTATTTTCAATAAACTTTTTTTATATTAATCGAAATAAATAATCTTATAACTACGTCAGAAGTATTAATTCAAATCTCCTCTTGCTATTGGTGTACTTTTTTATTATATAAGTGCAATATAAAGCTGTTAGAAGTGATTTAAGTACCTACACTGCATCGCGATTTTTTGATTTGGTAACAATAGAGCACTACATCTCCGCGTCGCGTTCGATGTGTGCAATATATATACGTATTTCATTCATAAATCTTGTAACTCTTTAGCTTTTATGACCCTCAGCGTCGTTACATAAACGCAATCAGGATACATATAAGTGGGGGAGTAGGGGACAAGTGGGAGCCAAGGTTGGCTAAAAGCAGAAACAATGGCTGCTAAGGTTCGTTGCATGCGACTTCCGACCGCCACGTGCGCGCGCAGCTGCCACGCCGCCCGCAGCGCATGCGCGGGATGTTGCGATACAAAATGGGGACAAATAAAAAAAAAATGAAATTACATATTGAGATTATATATATTATATACTAGCAATTCGCCCCGACTTCGCAGTGGTGAGTTCTGGATCTCGACACGCGACCTACCCGGATCAATTGTGAATCTAAAGCATCCTGGAAGCCACTCAAATACACACGAAAAACTATCAAAATCGGTCCAGCAATTCTCAATCTTTCATACACGTGAAAATTTATTTTTATTTATATAGACAATTGACATTCAATTATCTAAGCGTATACTAACAGTTTTTATAGGCTATAAGCTTATCAAAAAAAGCCTTTCAAAAGTCCACACTGCAGAACACTCTTCCGTAAGATTGCCTCATAGGAGATTTCGCCATAGTTGCAAAGCTTGGCAGGTGAGTTGACCACTGCAGTTATTTTTCCATTCCATAACATTATTTGTTGTTACCTCCTGTTTCAGTTTACTTCAGCTGCTTTTTATGACACCCCCTGTATAATCAACAACAATGAATTAATTTTTATTTAAGTAGCATATATTTTTTTATTAATTTTTATCTGAAACCAGCGTTTAAATTTCGAAAGGTGTTTTTCGTGATAGAGTTATCTTACAGCATAATTTTGACTACATCACGACTAGTGCTAACATGGAAAGAAGGACGTCATAATATATTAATATGGGCTAAGGCTTACAGAATAAATAATGACACTTTTCACCATCGACTACGGGTGTATGTACCTGGCTAGCTATCAGACCGTGAAATGACTTGGACTTGTTCCAACTAGTCGGTAAGTTCATAGTTTTAAATTCCTTTAGATATGAAGGTCATTTCACTTTAAAATAAAAGATGTATTAAAACTGGTTTCAGATATGTTTTATTCACCCTTGCAAATTTTTTATTTAGTTTTTTTTTTTAATTATTTGTTTAACTTTGAGCGGAAAACCGTTTGATGTATTCTCAATAAATAACTCTGCATTTGCATTGCAATTTTATTATTAGAGTTATATTGAAACCAAGTATTTCTGAGTCTAGACTATGGTTTTTATTTACTAAAAGTTCAAATCATAAATTAGGTAACTTATAAAATACCATTCAAATAAATGCACATCATCTATGTAATTGCTGTTAAAGTGCTAAATAAATGTGTCTTCCTTTTACCCAGCCGCCCCAGGAGGGTAATCTTTTTCGTGTGCAAGTATGCATGTATGTATATATGTATGTATGTCTATTCCTTTGGCACACTATACAGCGGCTTGATGGATTTTTTAACATTTGAGGTATCGTTAGAGATTTGACATAGGGTATAAATATTTAAATTCTTTTCTTTTCATTTAGATATAAACGCAGATTATACAGTCAAGTTTTTTTTAATAATCATTTGGGCATGCTGTCTTTTATAATGACACATGTAATTTAAAATATTTTATATGAGACTAATAATAATAATATATAATACATATACATATATTGATAATAATATTGATCTCCAGCAATGATATTGTATCAAAACGCGTTGAACTTCATAATACGCAAACTGCAAAGAACATAAAACATCACACAATAACCATAAAAAACGTTCAAAAACAGATTCCTTATTTCACTTTTTTATCAGCATTTTCTAATCCACTAATTTATATGGGGCTTCTGACGAATTCGTTATCTGTCATAATATATTATTTGAAAAAATTCGCATACTCACTACTCTCAGTAAGCGAGTTGGTGAACGTAAAATTTATAACTTCGTTCTAGTGTATGTTTCCCATAAGGATGTGAAAATCGGTATTGAATATCAGTGCTATTGTGTGAATCTGGTGAAAATCGTACATCGGTGGAATTCACTCAAACTCCTTAAACCAATATTATATATAAGCCATCATCTTTATATAAACTATAGAATAAATTTTTTATGGATGGCGCTCTTACATAAACTCTACGGCAGCTCTTCCTGCCTATTGAACTCATCAAAAACCGATAACAACTAGTCGGCTTTGTATAAATGGGGTGCAACCCTAATGACTCTATAGACAGATCTCCGAATGACAGGGATGCTTTGTTCTTATAGAGGGTTCACTAAAACTAGTCACTTCACTTCAATAAAAATCGTGCCCCATTCTTTTTTTATTAAACAATAGCGAAAAAAGAATGGGTCACGATCGGTCAATTTAATGGAATTAATCAGAGCTTAAAATTGAAAAATATTAAAAAATCCCATGAGCTTATAGAGACCGTAAGCAATTTTATAATATTGATCGTAAGTTGATGTGACAATAATACGTCGTAACGTAGCTTTACGAATTTTGTAATATTATTATTTATTATACGCAGTAGAGTCACCGGGGAAGGATCATGCGTATACCGATCAGCCTAACAAAACAGCATAAAGCTTAGATTTTTTTAACAAGAGTGACCAACGAGCTTACAGTCCACCTGATGGTAAGTGGATACTGTGGCCCATAGACATGTATCTACGATTATGAGTTAAAGTGCAGATGCGATGTCACCCCTGAGGACTGAGATGAAATCCAGTAAAAACGGTCTTCGGTTCTCTACGCTCATCATACGATGTTTCTTCTTCAGGTTTCGGGTTCTTCATTCTTCGGGTACACCAACAGCAGCATTAACATTAAGGTATCACAAAATGCATATTCTTGCGGCAGTATATTCCATCATTACATATATTCACAAAATTATTTGTTTGAATAACTTTTACCATAATTAAATAGCAAAATGTGTAACATTAGAATCAAAATTTTCAATTTATGTAACTATGCTCTACATATGCAATTATGGAAATTGAGATGTAATACTGCACACGTGCAGCAAGTTTCGTGTGAAACATTCTGTTTTCAGTTTGTTTTTTATTTACTTAATTATTAATACTTATACAAATTAATATAATAAATTATAACTTTAATTTTAATTTACTTAAATAATATTCCATTTGCTTTTTTTAAGTTGTACCTACTTGGGAAACAAGGGAAAATCTTAAAATCGTGTAAATGTCATATTGATAAATCCGCACCATCTTGACGGTATGGCAACCACAAACTGAAAATTATCCTACTAATATAATAAATGTGAAACTTTATATGTATGGATGTTCGTTAGTCTTTCACACAAAGACTACTGAATGGATTTAAATGAAACTTTTCAATAATGTAGCTCGTACATCAGAATAACTCATAAGCTATAATTCATAAAAATATAATGTAAATTGACCAAAATGTAACGATAAATGTTAAGTATGTATGAAAAAATCTGTCATCTGTGAGATATTTTGGCGTGAACAGGCAGCACGCAAAAACCTGTGAACTGATTTTGATGGTATTTTCACTGGCAAATTGCTGATGTTATAAGAAGTAACTTAGTTATTTTAGGGTCCCGTCTCATAATTGGGATATTTGCCATAAATGCCACGCTTGGTAGGCGGGTTGGTAACTGGAGTTTTTTATTCTAGTTGTTATTAGATCCCTCGACTTGTTTCCCTCTGTCGTCTCTTACGGTATTATGGATATTCTAACACATATGTGTACATTCTTACACCACCATTACAGGGTTACAATCCAATATAAGTTCATTCATATATTTCTATATACACTAATATATTAAATTAATAGCTTAGTTTATACAACATAAGTGACTTTAAATAAAGAAATCACATTGTGGCCGGTGGAACAAAAAGGGCTGATCTCCCGCCGGGCGAGGTGTTCTGCCCGGGGAGTGTTAGTTCGGAGCTATTCTATATATAATGCTATTAGTATGGAATTTTGATAGCGCGATTTAGGCTTCGATGTATTTTCACTTGTGACGCGACGACAGCGCCGCCACAACCTCAAGTTGCCATAATGTTGCATAGTTGCCATGTTGTTGAATAAGATGGAATGCCTTATAACCTTTAATTATACTGACTTCCTATATTCTTCAGATCGTAACATAACAGTGCAAACACTGATATTTAACAGCAAAAATAGGAAAGATTGTGGTATCTACCCAGACGAACACTTGGTAGAAAAGAATTATTATCACCTATTGAAGAAAAGTTGCAAGTAGGTAAAAAAATGGGTCCTACAAACTAGTGAAAAATGCAACACTTAAACTTAAGTGTTGTTACCCTAGCAGACTTAGCAGCCGAAGGACCCTTTTATTCAAAAGCGTACACTCGTACGAAATTAGTCGGACGTCAATCTCGAAACGTCTAGTCCCGTATTATTTTTGGACTGTCTTAAATGAATTCATTGCCGTAAGCGTAACATACCACTTCTTTGTCGTCTTATGCTAATTATTGAAAAAGTTTAATATTGTTAAGTATATTTCTACATTATAATTATTGGGACATCTTTTTAAAATAAAAATAAAGTACGAGGGTGGATTGAAAAGTACTCGGCCTAACCAAGAAAATAAACACATACTAAATCAGTTATATTTTTATTTTTCTACATAATCACCATCAAGTTCAATACACTTTTGCCACCTCCCCTTCCAAGCATTTAGACCGTTGAAAAAAAATGATTCTTCCTTAGAGTCAAAATATGCGTCTACAGCTGCTTTGACCTCGTCGTTTGTCGAAAATCTTTGACCTCCCAAGTGCTTTTTTAGGTTAGGGAACAGAAAAAAGTCTGATGGTGCTAGATCAGGTGAATACGGCGGATTCGGTAACAGTTCAAAGCCACAGTTGTGAATTTCAGCCATTGACTGTACTGACGTGTGAACACGGGCGTTATCTTGATGAAACAGGACTTTTCTTCTGAGCATTCCTCGATGTTTTTCTTTTATTTCCTCTCGTAAACGACGTAGTAAGGTGCAGTAGTAATCAGAGTTTATAGTCTGACCCCTTTCAAGATAATCAATCATAATCACACCTTTCGAGTCTCAGAATACTGAAGCCATCACCTTATTTGCCGACAAAATCGACTTAGCCTTTTTAGGGGGTGGTGAACCAGGTCTTCTCCACTGTTTTGATTGTTGTTTTGTTTCCGGTGTACAGTAATGAACCCATGTTTCGTCTATAGTAACAAAACGATTCAAAAAATCATCTGCATCGGCTTCAAATAACTCCAAACAGTCGCGTGAAATAGTCAATCGCGTCCTTCTTTGTTCAACTGAAAGCAGTCGCGGAACCCACCTCGCAGACACCTTGTGGAAACCCAACTCGTTGACAATGATGTTTTGAGTTCGTTCATAAGAGATGCCTATAATCTCGGCTATCTCTCTAATTTTTAATCTGCGGTCTCCCATTATTAAATCAAGTACTTTTTTAATATTTTCGTCAGTAGTTGACGTCGAAGGCCTTCCAGAGCGGGGTTCATCTTTCACACTCTCTCTACCACGCTTAAATTCTGCTATCCATTTTTTGACGGATGAATATGACAGAGCACAATCGCCTAATGTACTGACCATGTCATCATGGATGGCTTTTGATGATAGCCCCTTCTTATGGAGGTACTTAATGACGGCACGCTGCTCGATTTGCTCCATTCGCGGAAATTATGTCCGATTACTTTGTTAATAAATTTATAAAATCACAACTAATTATCGCACACGTTTCGAACTTCACACAATGAACTAGTCTGAACTGAACTAAATAATGTGGGTAGATTTGATTTTTAGAATTGAATGGATCTGTGTTAGGCCGAGTACTTTTCAATCCACCCTCGTAACAATTGAAATTGCAGTCCACCTGATGGTAAGTATCTACTGCAGTCCGTGGACACCTGCAGGCAAATACAAACAAAGAAGGCTACAGATGCGTTGTCTTTTTTTTAAAACTGGCTTTACGGCTCTGGGTTCTAGCCCTTCTGAGAGATGCGTTGTCACTTCTGGGACTAAGATAGATTGCCTCCCAGCCTGTAATTATACTGGCTCTCTATAAATATCAGACGCCTTATAAAAAAATAATGCTGTATCAACAAATAACGGGAAAAAATATTATTATTACCTTTATTAATTACCGTATTAGCCGTAAGTTTAGCATGATGAGCCTACAAGTACTAGAGGGTTTCATCGTTATTTAGTACGTTAATAACTTTGTATTCTACATAAAAAAGTTTTTTTAAAATAATATATCTGGTATGTTGTATGATGTTTTGTAGTTTACTTTATTATATCATTATCATTACAGTCTTTCATAAGTCCACAGTTGAACATCGGCCTACAATGAGGCATGCCACAAAGCACGGTCCTGAGCCACCTGCAACATCGACTTCCTGTATCTCTTACCAGGTCGTCACTTCATCTGTTCACCTTCATATATTCACCTTAAAGATTTCAAATTTTGACTACGATAACAGCTTCTATAATGAAAATATCATTTTCTAATAAAACCCTTACAAATTTTGCAATGGCAGATTCAGTCAGGACATTAAAAAATTCTGTGGACTCTGATTTATGTTAAAATATAAACAAATGTATTTTTGTGACTGAATATTAGTTTTGTTTTTAAATGAAAAAAAAAACATCGTTTATTCATCATTTCCTGTTTTCGAAACGTCTGCAAAGAACAATTGACAGTAATTTATCTAATAAATACAATTAGTCGTTAACTAAATAGAGAAGACAAAAAACCAGCAATTAGGGGATATCCGACGTCTGGGGTCGCACGTGTGTTTTATCCCTTAACGCTGTTTCTACAGCAATTCGCTTTATTTATGTGACAGTCGATAAATATCTGGCAACAGTAATGTTATTTTTCGTGTGGGAAAATAAATACGCACGGTTAACACATCACTAGTCTGAAATTTTGACTGGTAATTTAGTTAAAAAATGTAAGTTTTAATAAAAACACCTACATACATATTATGTGTCAATGCTGAAATTGTTTTATATGTATAAATATAAATATGATGACGAACGAAAACATACTGTTGGTTAATGGATTGCGCTGTAGCTTATATACATCTATCCTTCATTGAGATTCAAAATTCAGATTTGTCACTCTTGATTATCGCTCATTATATTACACGCACGAAGCATAGTGCCGCCATTTTTAACAGTGGTAGAGCCACGTGGCAGATTTTGCTATCGCACGGATGGGCCGGCTCGAACCGGGGTGGTACCACGACCTCAGAGAAAACCAGCGTGAAGTAGAGGTTTACCTCTGCGTTTCGCTTGGTGAGTGCAGGTGGCCGGAGGCCCTTTTTACTGGAAATGAGGCATTCCATCTTAGTCCTCACGGGTGACAAAGCATTACATTTTGATTTATAATAGAGGATAGATGTAGATGTCTATGGGCCACAGCAACCACTTACCATCAGGTGGACTGTGTGCTCGTTTGTCACCCTTATACTATAAAAAAAATTTCAAGCAGCATTATGCTAATAACATAGCAGCATTATTGCACTGGAATTCTATAAGTTTGAGGTGACCTACCTTTTCTTTTTTTTTTTTTGCGGATGGAAAATCATCAAATGACGCCTTTCGCTCTGGGTGGAGCGGAAGGGAGTGTCAGACTTTTACTGACTAAAAACCATCCGTGTTCCTTCAGTGCCCTTACGTTCCGGAGCCGCGGTATCTCTTTCGAACAGCCCGCAGCCCCGGCAGGCGTCGGCCCTTGCGGGCCCCTTCACGATGCTGACAGCTCTTTGAGGCGCGCGTGGAACAAAACGCGCCGTCGACACGGCCTGTCGTCGTTAGGCGGACGGACGGCGAGCTACCCATTGCTCGCCATCCACAGGCCCGCGCCTACGGTGGCCGGGGGCCACGACGTAGCCCCCGACGCCCGGGGCGTCTCCCGCGGCGGCCGGGAAGGAAAGCTGCTGCTCTCTCCTTCTCCCGCTCCGCCACCTCCTTCGCTAGCATCACTGCTTCGCAGAAGGTGGTGACGGCATCCCATTCCGTCTCGCTCCGGACCATGGCTTCGACCAGGGCCGGACGCGAGAGGTCGCCGCCGCCTATCGCCGCTACGAGGACACGGCGGTGCTCCGCCCAAGCAGGGCACACCTCCACGGTGTGCTCCACCGTGTCCTCCGGTCGATCCTCGCAGTGGGAGCACCCGGGCGTTTCCTCCCGCCCGATTCGGTGCAGGAACCTCCCGAACACACCGTGTCCGGTGAGGACCTGCGTCAGGCGGAAGGTGAGGACGCCGTGGCGTCTCTCAAGCCACTCCTCAAAGAGGGGTCTTATCGCCACTATAGTGGCGTGCCCAGCACGGGGTTGCGACAGTCGCTCTCTCCATGTCGCCATGAGATCACGCCGGAAGTCTGTCCGCTGCACGACAACTTGCTGCGGCAGCGGGGTTTCCCCCCGGCATAGTGCCTCCGTGCGCCATTCGTGCAGGCGCGCGAGGACTATCGCCTCCAGATCCCATGGCGGCAATCCGGCAAGGAGGCACGCCGCCTCGCGGGAGATCGTGCGGTAGCCGCGAACCATTCTCACGGCGACCACCCTTTGGGGCGCGTTCAGGTGGTGGACGGCAAGCCGCGCCAAACCACGCGCCCACACCGGGGCCCCGTAAAGGGCCATGGAAAGCACAATCCCCGCGTAGAGCCTCCGGCAGGAGGCGTTTGGCCCCCCCAGGTTCGGCAGGAGCCGCCTGAAGGCAGCCCCGGTCCGTTCCAGTTTGGGAGCCAAACGTCGGAAGTGCTCAACGAAGTTCCATCGGCCGTCGAGGACGAGTCCTAGGTACTTCAACGTCAACTCGACGCCGACGGATACCCCTCCTACCATCACTGAGGATCCCGGTGGTGGCCTGTTCCGAGGACCATGGAAGTTCATGGCCTCGGACTTGTGCAGAGCCACCTCAAGACCCAGCTGCCGGATCCTCTCAACGACTATCGCAACCCCGCGTGTCATATTTTCCGCCGCCGCCTCGTACGACCCCCCCTGTGCCAGTACCAGCGTGTCGTCAGCGTATCAAACTACGCTGACGCCGGTAGGGAGGTCGGCGCGCAGCACCCAGTCGTAACCGATGTTCCACAGGGGCGGCCCCAGAACCGAACCCTGTGGGACACCGCACGACATCTCTCGCCGGTTCCACTCACCGTTGCGACCGGGGTAGATGACGGCCCTGTCCGTCAGATAGTCCCCGACTATACGACGGAGATAGGTCGGCACCCGGTGATACCGGAGTGCCTCCCTAATGCAGCTCCAGGGCATGGAGTTGAAGGCGTTGGCGATGTCAAGAGACACCGCCAAAACAACCCCCCCCTGGCCACTGCATCCCCCGTCGTGAGGGCTCTCACGCGCATGATGGCGTCCACCGTAGAGCGCCTCTTGCGGAAACCAATCTGGTGTTCCGCAAGATCCGGCCCCGTCCCCGCAAGGTGCTCGGCGAGGCGGTTTGCAATGACTCTTTCAAAGAGCTTGCCCACCTCGTCGAGCAGCACCACGGGCCGGTATGCGGACGGAGAGTCCGCAGGGCGCCCCGGCTTCCAAATGAGGACCAGCTTCCCCGTCTTCCAACGAAGCGGGAATTGGCCTCTCTCCAAGCATGCGCTTAGGAGCCCCTCCAGTCGGGGCCCGAGAGCCTCCGAGCCCAGGACCCAGGCTTTGTCAGGCAAGCCATCGGGTCCTGGGGCGGTATTCCTGGCCTTGAGCCTACGTACCGCCACTCTCAGGTCTACCCCGGTCCCTTCCGGGATGTCGTCGTCGTCGTCCTGGTGGTCCGCTTCCGGCACCGCAGGTGGCGGAGCCATAGGCGGGGGCGGATGTTCCCCTCGCGCAGGAAACAGAGCGCTCACCACGTCCTCCACGAGCTGAGGCCGGAGACTCTGCGTCAGCGGGGGGGCCCAGGTGCGGAGTTTATCCCGCACCATCTTATAAGGGCGCCCCCACGGATCTCTGTCGAGAGTCTCCAGCATCTCCTCACGGGCCCGATCCCGGGCCCGCATGACAGCCTCCCGGAGGGCGGTCTTCGCCGCTCTGTATCCCTCGTACAGCTCCGCCTCAATGGCTGCCGCATTCGGTGGACGAATGCGGAGCCTGCGATGCCTGGCGTACAGGTGCCGCGCGGCGACACAAGCCTCGCGCAGACACGTCAGCTCACGCGACCACCAATACACCTGACGCCGGGCGCTTCCTGGCCGGACGCGGGGCATTGCCACGTCACATATCTCGGACATGGCCTCATGGAACCACCCTGCCTCATCATTGACGTCGGCAGGCCTATCCGGTGATGACACCTAGGCCTGCACGAGGATCGAGGCTTCCAGGAGGAGCTCCCGGTCCAGCTGCTTCAGCGCCCAACGCGGACCACTCGGGGCCTGTTGGACTGGCGCGCTTGAGGGCTGGGTGGAGACGTCAAACCGGATGTACCGGTGGTCGGAGTAGGTCTCCACCCCCTCCATGACTCGCCAGTCAATGGCACGCGGCGACAGAGCGGGGCTAGCGAATGAAATGTCCACCACCGACTCGCCCCGCATCCGCACACACGTGGGGACAGAACCCCGATTTAGGACGACCAGGCCTGTCTCCAGAGCCCAGTCTTCCACCATCCTACCCCGCACATCTGTACGACGAGAACCCCAAGCCAAGTTCTTGGCATTGAAGTCCCCGAGGACAAGTACGGGGAGGGGATAGCTTCCGACGACGACTGCTCTCAGCTCTGCAAGAGAGTTATGGAGCTCGGCGAGAGATCGGTTCGGGGAGAAGTACACCCCCACAACGACGAACTCCTCGAACCGCGACGGTTCGGGGAGTTCGTCGTGCCGTACCGTGCTACGCACCCCTGACACCTTCAAGGGTCGGGGGAGGTGACCTACCTACTATCTGCCTTTAGTAGATATTATTATCTACTTCTGATAATATTTTGAATATTTAATTTAATTGCACCTGCCAAAATTTTTACCACATCCAGTGTTGACTGGGAGTAAGTTAGACATTTATTAATCTATATAAGGTTTGTAATAAAGAATAAACAAATAAAAAAGTTATACAGAAAAAGCATGATTCTACCACGATTAGTATGTTACCTGTTTAGCATGTCTTGAAGTTCTTGCAACGATTTTGCAGATGATACCGCAGAGCACAAGTGTGAGATGTGCTTACCGTTGAAGTTAGCGCCGCGTAAATATTCCGCTACTGTCAACTTTTTGACTTCGGGATGCTACTGATAATTTACCTGAGACCCGGCATTACATGGTCAGCAGTCGCGCTTGTGTCCATTAGACGGATGGGGCAATCTTAAATAATAAAATATTATGTGCATATACATAGTATGTCGGTCAACATATGTTATGAGGTTGAAACCATCAACGAAATAAAGGCGGAACGGTCTAACACCATGTGCGGCACGTTGGGAGTGGGAGTGGAAGCTGAAAAAATTAAAAATAGATGTGCCAAAGTGACCCGGATCACCACATGGTGTCCTTTACCAACCCGCCAAAGGACCATTTAAGACATGTGGAATAACATTCGACGAATTGTTTTGTATTCTGTTGTCTTCTTTTTGTTGATTTATGTCTGCACTTAAGCCTTTAAAAATCAAATTTATTACAAGTTTTACACGCACCAATTTCTTTAAAATTTCGCAAAAGAGCACACTTATCAGAATTGAAGACTTCTATTTACAAATAAAATATTAAAATACACTCAGTATAACTATGTAAAAAATATTTCGCGACTAATCTCCTATAAAACTATGTAAATGAGGTCACATGAGAGTGTTTTACTATACTTTAAAACTTGAAAAGCAACTTTTCTATTATTTTGTGGGCCTAAATTTAAACTTTGTCCGTTGACATTAGTCATTTTATAAAAATATTCAAATGTGTGTTTAAAAAAACAAGTTGTCTTTGACTTCGTAACAATAGTTTTATAAAGGTTTTGAGAATAGAAAAGGAAAGAAAATATTTTTGAATTTGGAATTGGAATACCAACGTTTTGTACAAATGTATGTATGTAGTTCCAAAAATTAATGTTGTGCGTAATTATTTCGGAAAAACAACTGTGTATCAGTCATACAAATGAACTAGATTTATAAGTCCAAAAGTGGTAGATATGTGGTGTATTTTTAAATTTTTTTAGATTGCTTTTGTAGTAATAATACTTTTACTTAAAAGAAAAATAGGTGAGGGTGATATTCGGTCTGATCTATCAACTAATCATTTAAATATTTGGTTTCTTCAAGGAAAGGTTCTTGAAAATGCATTTAAATGATTTTAATTTTTTGTAGAAGACATTATCATTTCTTCTCGAGATTTGCAAGATAAAATTGTTCACTACGAATCAACACATTCACAGACACCTTTGGAGGCAGTAGAATCGTACCAATAGACCTTAGACGTGTAGATATCAAACGGAATATTTAATTAAGTTAATTTTATTTCTAGGAATCGTACAATCTTTTTATAGTTCTATTTTTAGCAAGTATTTCCGTACTTATTTACATAACAATTGTTTGTAACGTATGCACATTGCACGTCCTTATTCATTAACAATAATTCGCATAGGCCTCATTCTTCAGGTTAATTTATTAAAAAGCTCATTGATAACTAAATCTCCTTTATTTTCAGTGCGCGATTACACAATAGGAAATATCGTGTGCACGGAACACGAAAGTACCGGGAATCGTTTATTAACAATCGAGTGACCTCATTGACGCCGTTTTATTTTTTGATTGTTTCGTAGAGCGGTAGGCATACGTGGTCACGTGTCATCTGCCTATACGTGACTAATTTAATTCTTAATTTAAGCAGCTTGGCAACGGTCTTTTAATAAGTTTTAATCTGGATATTGTACTAGTTATACGTGTTCTAATAGATCTGCCATAGAAGATCGGCCGTTGCCAGTTCAGGGACAGGGCGACTGCCTTAATGTTCATACGCGAGCAGCGCAAGTTCAAAACAAGTTGATACCAATCAATGAATAATGCGCGCTTTGCAGTGACGAAAAAAGTGAACGAACCCGAATGTCTCAGAAATTGAAAACATTTCGAGAACAGAGATTTCCGTCAACACGCACTAGAGTAGTGCGGCGGACTAATTTAGCGGAAGTCTGACCCCATCAATGGGACGTGTGAATAATGCTTTATTCAAATAATAAATAAATAAAACGCGGGTTGACAACGTACTCTGAAATTCACATGTGCACTTAGCCTGCGCTACCACGGCTAAGCAAATTAAAATTTCATCGTATATATTTTTTTATTAGTGATGATGTTACACAATTATAGTGGAATATTTTTTTAACAATTAGTGTTAAAAATGAAACATTTTCACGTGTCAAATTATATATTTAAATATAAATAGTGAGGTTGAGCCAGGACAATGTTGTCACTTCAAATTTATTTACAAAAATCATAGTCTAAGGATTGGGAGCATTACTATCAGTGCCGTTGCGTTCATCAAAAATCCTGCTTATTTTTGTGAATGTGCGCGCATATGCGCGCGTGTGCGTACATGCTGATTTTCGGTGAAAACACACGCGGATTTTTGGTGAGCGTAACGGCACCTATAATAATACAACGAACACAGAACAGAAACAACAAAAAGCATGTCTGCCTGATAGCACATATCTATAAACATGGGCGCCGCGAAGATTAATTTCAGAGAGGTGCATCTGCATCTACATATTCTACTATTAAGTAATATAAAATATATAATTATACATGTATTTTGAACAGTGGTAAAGCCACGTGGCAGCTTTTGCAGTCGCACGGATGGGCCGGCTCGAACCTGGGTGGTACCACGACCTCACAGAATACCAGCGTGAAGTAGAGGTTTACCTTTGCGTTTCGCTTGGTGAGTGCAGGTGGCCGGAGGCCCTTTTTACTGGAAATGAGGCATTCCATCTTAGTCCTCACGGGTGAAAACTAGGCTTGCCAACTCCAAAAAAGGCATTTCCGGGATTACCCAGCTTGACATCCGGGACTTGAATATATTACGCGGGACACAACACACCACATACAAATTGGTTAGAAAAAAATGTAATAGTGTGTAACAAATTAGTGTAGTTGGTACGAGATAGATACTAATCTCTATATATAAAAATTACGTGTAACGTTGTTTGTCCGCGATGAACTCCTAAACTACTAAACTGATTGCAATGAAGAATTCAAGTGCACCTCCTCACCCTGCTGCCAGCGCCCATGCTTATAAAGGCTCATAAGTATGGAGAGGAAGTCATTTCTTGCTTCATCTTGCTTCATCATGAACACATTACTTGTCCTGTCTTCGGGTACACGATTACTGCCCACCGCCTAGCACGGGTCGTCGTAAATTTGCTATATTTTGTTTACCATAATATTTAAACTGTTGCCAGCTAAAATAGAAATGAGACCCGACACAAAAGTCAGAGCAAACGAAAAAGCAAACAAATCTAAATTTGTTATCACAGCTCCAATGATGTCTATTTAAGCACAAATGGGTATCCGGACAGATTTATTAATACCGCATTACTAATAACCGAAAATTCTTCCCCGGAGGCATTTCAAGCGACAACAACAATGGCGGTAATTTATAAATCAACTGTCACTCCCGAAACGCATTATCGAGTGTTATGACGATTTTTAATGCCACCCTTGCATTCTATGCCGCGATCCGTAAACATTGTCTATTTTGAAACGGCAAAACAGTTGCGTCATACACTTACTCGTATATGCGTACCGTAGCTATTGACTGCATTACTATTGTGAGCATACGCACTTTAAGCCGATTTGCTGTTTTTTTTTAAATCCTTCAATATTAAGTTTTTATTAAACCAAATGGTCAATATACACAAATACATACGGTCTATTCAGATTGAATATAAATAATGATCACCAATTAATTTAATTAATATAATAATATTACTTTATTCAAAAACTTTATTTTAAAGACGTCGCATTTCATTAATTCTATTTTTTGAAATGAAAAATGTTAAGTGTAGAATAAATATAAATTACACGTGTCTTTAACAAATTAATTGTTCCGTTTTAAATTAAAAAGTTAAATTTTATATTTTAATTTTCGAATTCTATATTTTTAAAGGATTAGATATACGGGTGTCTAATCCTTCAAAAATAATAGCGAACCTACTTACACGTTTAGTTAATTATAAACTTGAAAACAAAGAAAGGGCAGGGAACTCTTAAATCATGGAATAGTGACGTGACATTGATGGTAGCGCTCGTAAAGAAAAAAAAGTCCAATGACACATTTATTAGGACTGTCACTTACCTTTGACAGCTCATAAGTTCTCAGCCTTAATTTGTGATAAGCTAAATGCGTGCGTTATATAGTTAGTACGAATGGACGGCGCTACTGACTATTAACTTTCACAATCACACAAAAAATACAATTGATTGTCTGTGTTTTTTACTCATAAAATGTTCGATATTTGTGTTACTTTTCCTAATGACAAAATAATTATGTTTTTATGCTTTCGAAATCCTACAATTTGTACATTTGTGAATCTTAGAAAAATAGTATTATTCAATTAAAGATGTTAAAAATTAATTCAGATCCGTGTATTATATAAAGTGGGAAGGTTGGAAATAACCTCGGGAGGTGCTCTTGAAACTATGCAAGACACATAATTTGATTTCATTACGCTGATCTTAATTAATAATTTTTTAACATCTTTAATATAATGAATTTCCGCAAAATAACTCGTATCTCGTACTTAGTACAGAATATAAACATAATTATAAAATAGTTAAAACCCATTAAACTCAACGCACCAATGGGTCAGCTCGACCGGGGAAGGACCACGCTCTCACAGAATACCAGCGTAAAATGGCAGTTTAACACTGCTGTGTTTCGTATGGTGATATAGCGAACCGGAGACCTTTTTTAATGGAAAAGCGGCATTCCATCTTGGTCCTTAGGTCTTACAACTGCATTTTAATTCGTGATCGAGGATAAATGTAGATGACTATGGGCCACAGCAACCACTTACCATCAGGTGGACTGTGTGCTCGTTTGTTAAACTTATATTATAATGTCATAAATAAAATTTGAAGTAATTACTAAGCACTTAACAAACAGAGGCATATATTCTCCATTTGGCCGTTTAAAAGTCGACCATATTAGAGACTAAAATTTTATCAGTTCGATTTGTTTGATAATTAAAAAAAATATTGATATTTTTTATCGTGTTAACTTTATACGTAACTAACTCCATGATACATGAACAAAGTCGCGGGCAAGTTTTAAATGTGTATAAATTTCGAAGCGTTGTGAAATATAGGAAAGGCTTTCACTCATATTTTACTTTATGGTATAAATGACCAACATCGCTTGCGTTATGGTGTTACTAATGGCTTAAAGGCCATTTGCGATATGCTTTTGAAAGTATTCGTTAAGAATGTATTTTTTTATTACGATACATGAGTACGATGATTGGCTTAATGCACGTAGTGTCTAATGAAACTGCCTATCAAAGCTCGTGCACCATTGCTTCAGTGTGGACAAAGATTTCTAGGTTTTATATTTCTAGGCTTTAGATGTTCCTTATATAACTTTGCTCGTTCATCTGTATAATACCGGGAACCACTTACGTTAATAAAGAAAACAACTGACCAGTTGCGTGTTGGGCAACGCACAATAAAGAGGTAGGTTTCCGTAGTCACTCGTAACAATACGTGGGCTTTCCTGATAATAACCATAACAAGTGAATTCGCGGTTCGTTCGATTGACCGCTATAACGAATAAAAGTGGAGAATTTTTTACGTGGTAGAACCAGCATGGACCACGCTCTCACAGAATTTCAGCGTAAAATAGCAAAATATCTTAACGTTGCTGTGTTTTGTATGGCGGGTGTAGATAACCGGTGACCTTTTTACTGGCAACGAGGCATTCCATCGTAGCCCTCGGGGGTGACAACACATTTGCATCGATCTTATCGATTGATCTTAATCGAAGATAAATGTAAATGTCTATGGGCCACAGCATCTACTTACCATCAGGTGGACTATGTGCTCGTTTGTCACCCCCATTCTATATAAAAAGAGATCGTAACTGAAGGACTTATTTGTATTCAAAAGTATTCAAAAAAGATTAAAAAAAGTTTTTATTTTAAAAATGATACCATTTACATCAAATCATGCCAAGATACAAAGATGATCATAGTTGACTATCTATCTATATATTCCCGGCAGTGCAACCCTAAGATATACATAATATGACCGTAACGAACATTCAAGTAAACCATCACCGCCCTAAATTATCCTGAGGTCGCCCGCGTAAACCAAGAGTGTGACGAATAAAACTGTATGAGGCTATATGATTGTATGAATACTTTGAATGATGCCTACAATAACTACCAGTTAAAAAATAAGTGACAGTAGTAGGTAAGAAAGAAAGACCCTCCCTGCCTATCTCGCAAAAGAAGAAGTAAAGCTATAGTAGTAATGCATATAAGTCGTTTTCTTCATAAAATGTTTATTGTTAACAGTTTACGATAATTTTACAGTTATGCAGCTAGTTTTAGGTCATTTTCTATGGAGTTGTAATGAAATTTTTCCTGATTCAAATGCATTACATAAGTTGGTCGACTACTACTCGTTAACTTTTTAATTCTACTGCTGTGATAGTTTTTCTTTTACCTAAAGTATATATAGTACTATCGTGTATACTTTTTAGGGGGGAGACATGACTCTAACGAAAAAACCATTTTAAAGCTATATAAAATTAAAATCAAAAATATTTAACAGTGGTAGAGCCACGCGGCAGCTTTTGCTGTCGCACGGATGGGCCGGCTCGAACCGGGGTGGTACCACGACCTCACAGAATACCAGCGTGAAGTAGAGGTTTACCTCTGCGTTTCGCTTGGTTAGTGCAGGTGGCCGGAGGCCCTTTTTACTGGAAATGAGGCATTCCATCTTAGTCCTCACGGGTGACAACGCATCTGCATTTTGATTCGCAAACGAGGATACATGTAGGTGTCTATGGGCCGCAGCAACCACTTACCATCAGGTGGACTGTGTGCTCGTTGGTCACCCTTATCCTATAAAAAAAAAATGTTGTTCCACACTACCAGTGTTTTTGAAAGAACTATACCTATATTAATACCCCACATGATGGAATAAAAAAATCATCCTCCATTTACCTGTATGGGAGGTACCCAAATTAAAAAAGCTAAAGAGTTTATTTCACAGTTTTCTAGGCGTGATTAATATCTATAATTATGTCAAATTACAGAATTGTAGCACCTAGGATCTCTGAGTAAAACTGCAGATGGAAGGACATGGCGAAACTATAAGGGTTCCTTGTTGTGTAAATACGGAACCCTAAAAATGTGAATCATGCTCAAGCACATACTCATAATAAACTGTTCCCCGCGACTTTATCCGCGCGAAATTTATACGGTACGGTATTACACGGGCGACAACGCATCTGCATTTTGATTCGTAATCGAGGATGGATGCGGATGTCTATGAGCCACAGCAACCACTTACCATCAGGTGGACTGTGTGCTCGTTTGTCACCCTTATCCTATAAAAAAATATATATATATATATATATAAAGGTACCGAAATTTATTGAATCTTTAAAGAATTCATCGGGTGAGCCGCATGATCGTTTGCCCCCTTTTCTATATAAAAAAATGAAAACATAAAAAATGTTCAAATAGTAGCAACTACTAGTGAGTCGTAATTCCACGGCTGGCACATTAAACGCGCATTAAACCGCTCTAATTACGTGCGTTGACAATGCTTTAGGGCATTAGTCGACTAATTTCTTTGACAAGGCGACGTTAACCGTAGTAAACTTTGTGCCCTTCACTAAACAACCCAAGACAAGCAATGACATCGTTTTAATGTTTTTTTTTTACGATCGTTGACATAGATGACAGCCTTTTAAGTTTAAAGAATTGTTTTGTTCTTGGTTTTCTAATAAATTTTGTGCTTGTGAATGTTTACTTTTAATGGCGTCTTTAAATTTGTTTATTTTATTAATGACCTTTTGGAAAAAATATTTAATATCCTTTTTGGTCCTTAGTTCATCATCATTATCATCATTACAGACTATTAAAAGCAACTGTCGAACAAATACCTGTTCCTTATATACAGATTGTTTCATTTGGTGATAATTTCCATAGTTGACATGCTTGGCGAAAATAAGTTGTTGGGTTTTTCTGTCAATAAATTTTCAGTAGCAACACTAATGTGTGCACATTAGAGTATAAAACTCCGCAAACTTTTTTGTTTTAATTTTAATTTGTTATTTTAAATTGATTGTAACTTATTGTAAGCAAGTGCTTAACTATAATCCCACCACCGTGGTGATAAAGTCGTGGACGGTAAATCTCACTATCTTAGCGTAACAAATATTACTTGTCCTAAAGGCAACTAGATTGTAATAAGTTATCCTTCAACAATAAGAAAATTATTTGCTTCGTTTTTCGTAATTTTTTGGCAGCAAAGAAGTGGAAGATTTTGCGTTTGACTTCATCACCACTTACCACCAGGTGGGATCGTACTAAAGCATATACTTATAATAATTCAAATAATGTAGAGAGAGAGAGAGAGAGAGAGAGAGAGCCAGGGTGTTAATTTTACAAAATTTAATTTTAATGTGTTTTCATAATGGTTATATTGGGAATGAGGGTAAGAAAGAGAGAGAGAGAGAGCCAGGGTGTTAATTTTACAAAAGTTAATTTTAATGTGTTTTCATAATAGTTATATTGGGAATGAGGGTAGAGAGAGAGAGAGAGAGAGAGAGAGAGAGAGAGAGAGAGAGAGCCAGGGTGTTAATTTTACGAAATTTAATTTTAATGTGTTTTCATAATGGTTATATTGGGAATGAGGGTAAGAGAGAGAGAGAGAGAGAGAGAGCCAGGGTGTTAATTTTATAAAATTTAATTTTAATGTGTTTTCATAATGGTTATATTGGGAATGAGGGTAAAAAATAAAAAGCAGTACGAACAAATGAAGGTAGAATGGTAATCTCCCACTTGTTTTATTAGCAGTATAAAGTATCGCACAGGCGACTAAGAGGCATCAGTCGGTAGTTCCAAGAGTCTCACTGTCGCTACTATGCCCGTTGGGGTATTCTACTAATGTAGGCAAAGAAGGTCGGGTTTGCTGAGAGGCTGTCCTGTGTTACATTGAGATGGGTAGTAATGCTGTTGGTTTGCATACTTTAGTGTTATGTAATTGGGGGTCCAGATAGAGCATGGATTGTTACCGAGTAGTGTTCTTTTATTTAAATACTTTTGAGATTAATTTCTAACATCAGAAGTGGAATAGTCTCTAAAAGTTAATATTTTAATAACATCTCTTCACAACGCACCTAAAATATATTATTCACTCCCTAACGAGTTTACATCAATTTTTCTAATCGCTATCGGAATGTTCACCTTTCAATTATTGAAACGCATCACAATACACACCCGTGCGTCAGCTGTTCAACTAACAATACTCCTCTGAACCACCAGGCAGATGTGCAAGCACAATACAAACGTCAAAATCAGCTTCCATCTGATATCGTGTCGTTGGATCGCTTAGTTCAGTTCTGTTAACAAAAAATTAGGTGCGTTTATGTACGCGCGTAATTGTTATTACTATTATGTACGCGCGTTAGAACTTACACTTCCGTGAGTAGAAGCTGCCTTTTATTTTAACCTACAGCTAATTTCGTAATAATAAAATTTTGTGTTCTAGTGTCCTTAACCAACGAGCATATATGCGTAAATATACAGACGTGAAGGAGGCGAGAGAGGTGTGTCAGGATCGTGCCAAATGGAAAACCGTAGTTACTGTCTACCCTGTGGGTGACAAGCAAGTGTTCATGTATGTATTTCTCTATTCTAATTGCAACATGCCTTTCTCGTACTTAGTCATACTTACTTATTTCGCTTTGATGATCAATATCGCCGAATTATTGTTACCGTATGCGCGCGCATTTTCCGTAATACGAATTTTTTACCGCTATAAACGCTCTACATGTAGTTTAAATTTAAAACTTTTCGCTGTATGTAAGCATAAATATAATAAATTTAAATTTATACACATGCCTGCAAAATGTAATTGCGATAGAAATCTACCGTGATTGTAATCAAAATTTTAATCATGGAAGGTTATAGATCTATTCGTTACTGTACGAAATTTATGTGGTAATGCTTAGAATTATTACGCACAATAGGACAATTATTAATGGCATAATTATTTTATGGTATTATATGTATGCTGTACTTAAGTTTAATTATGTGACCGTACACTTCAGCTAGTTATCATTCAAGCTCACCTTTCCTTTCGATTATATCTAATATTTTAAACTATCATTGATATTAGGTTTGAAATGAAATTGTATGTGAAAATTGATAATTTCAAACTTCCTTTTTTTGAAACCTGAAAAAATAAAATAATAAACATCAGATTTTATGTATACTCATATTACACATTACACTCTTCTAATCAAAGCTTTTTTTTAAGTCTAATAGGGTGAATTTGTTAAGAGAACACAAAAGTTTCAGCGCCGGAAATCCGTAATTTGAAACTTCAAAACAAAGCACACAAAAGTATAGAGTCTATTTTCGTCATAGGTAATCATATATCGTAGGAAATTCTTTGTATAATTGAATTTGCATTTCTTTTCATCATCCATTTGAAACTTTGCAATAGTCCCTAATTTTAGTTGCGAACGAAGGCACGAAGGCTAACAAAAGCGATCCTAGAATCATTGCAATTAAAACAATGCGCCAAGAATCGCTTAGTACAGTTAGATAACGTTATGTATGGTGCGTTGGCCTTTGAAACTTTTATGTGGGAAAGGGGCTTTTGTAACAAATTCGCGTTACTCTATTGTTTACTATAATAGTAAATATTGTAGTCTACGGGCCGATTATTCAATCGTAAGATAAAAGTTGTTCATAGGATAAAATGTAATTCAAACAAATAAGAAAATTACAGTTGTATGAATAAAATAGTCCAATTATTGAACTTTTATATTCAGTCGGGCTACAATTTGTTTGATGGATAACTTTTACCAGGCGATTGAAAAATTCGCCCTTACTTATCTTCTCATTTAGACTGTAGTTGTAATTGTTCATGTTATTAAAAAAAAACAAATCACTTTAAAAGTTAGCAACGTACTATATGACTATTACATTATTTCTCTTATCTTTTATATTATCGTTATTAGAAACTTCTTCTAGATATGGAAACACATAAATTCTTAAATACATTTTTTCGAGATCTATTTTAATTGCTTATCAGTACTTCGAGCAGTAGCTGAAAATTAGATTTTTGCTTGCTTGTGGCTTGTAGACAATACACGCACTAAACTATGGTCTATTTGTACCTTAGTAGTGCACACACACCCATGCAAAAATGGTTCCCATCATGTTTGTTTTATTTAAGTTTCTATTTTTACCGCACTTTCTAATAGCTATGTGTGTTCGGTCTATATGTATCTATTTATCAAACAATCTATAACCATACTGTTTAATTGTCCAAGAATCAAGGTCCAAGAAGCAAAATGCCTATTATTTGCAGATGATTTTAAATTATACCTACCTATAGTATGTAAGGAGGATTGCACGAGGCTACAAAGTGATATAGATAGGGTGACTAGGTGGAGCAAGGAAAACAACTTGCAGTTTAACACCTCAAAATGTGTCACAATTACATTCTCTCGTAGCCACAACCCTATTGTACATAATTATATGATAGAAGACTGTGTACCCATGACTAGGGTCAAGGAAGTTCGTGATTTAGGAGTGGGTATGAATACAGGATTAACTTTTCGTGAACACATCATTAAATGTTGTAAAAAAGCTTACAAAAGTTTGGGTTTCATACTACGCACAGTTAATAATTTCACAAATATTTACGCAATTACAGCATTGTATAATACACTGGTTAGGAGCCAACTGGAATACAATGCGATGATTTGGTCGCCGCACGAAAACAAGTACACTCTTATGCTGGAGCGAGTACAAAATAAATTTTTAAGATACCTGTACATGCGACTGTATGGAGTGTATCCACTCTATCCATTAATGTATCCAACATTGTTCATTTTAGGTATGGTAGGTTACAATGAAATCAGGGTTAGAAGGGAATTTACTCTTGCACGCTATTTGTACACAGTTCTGATAGGCAGAGTACATAACACAGACGTGCTGGATCAGTTGGCACTCCGAGTCCCTGACCGGTACGTATATCGCAGACGCCGGCCGCAGCTGCTGGCGGTACCGCGCGCGAGGACTAACTTGCTGCAGCACGCGCCGCTCACGCGCGCACTCAGAACACTAAACAGAGTCCAAGATAAAATTGACATATTTTGTTGTACTCTGAGTGAATTCACGAAGGTCACATTATATGTAATAAGTTATAGTTAAATTTTTATAATCTGTTGTTAGTAGGTAATAATTTTTGTTAGTATTTTATTTAGGTAGGAAATGCTTTTACTTTTATTATATATTTACTTCTATTTTATTCTTATTGTTGATTTTAGGTAATAATTTTTGTTAAATCTTAGGATAAGTTACTCTATCGCATTAGGAAACTGTAAAGATAGATGTAAGAGAGAATAAATAAATAAATAAAATAAAAAATTTTAACCTCTCGTTGTTTCGAGTATTTTGCAGAATCCATGGTCATGGAGGCTTTTTTAATTTTAAACAAAAAGTGAAAGGAAGCGTTTAGCCAACCTAGACATTTATTGTCTTGTTAAAATAATATTAACTTTAAATTTGGAAGTTATAATTACACGATATCAAAATTCAAAATATCTCCGCGTTTGAACTTCATCGAGCCAAATTACTGTTCAAAAGAATGCCAAATGTACATACATAATTAGAAAAAAATTCTAATGATGTCTTCAAACTAATTTTATTTGGCGTTTATTTGCCTAATAAATATCCGAAAAGGTTTTCAATAAAATTGATTATATTTAATTAAAAAAAAAACAGGAGCGTATTATTTGTCACCAAATAAAAAATCCTATTGTCACACGATAGTGAGAGACCAGAGACCAAAGCGCAACACACCCATTTTTACAAAAGGAATTCGAACCCCAAATTAATGACGAACTAAGCAGATTTACTAAGCGAAGGACAGTGTTTCATTTGTTTTTGTTTTGTTCATTCCCTACCTACTCTGTAATGGACCACGTAGTGTTTAGTAAGAGTGCTTACATTCAATTTACAATTACGCGTCATTATTCTCTTCACACAACACCTTTCCTCAATTAAAGGAAAATTAGCGAAGGCATGAAGAAATTACAGAGGTCTATCTATACGAAATGTGTACTTAAATTGTTTTAGTTACGGTGGTTGCTGACGTCCGGTGTGTAAGAATGGGGTTCTTACGTCTTATTACATTGTTAAAAAGATTTGTAAAGATTTCCTAATGATAATGAGGTGAAAAGTTCTTTTTGTATAGAAGGAAAGATTATACGTGCACACAGACCACGTAAAAGGATTTTGTGAAATTTTGAGAAATCTGATTTTATTTCCGACTAGCGACCGATAGCGACCCACCCGGCTTTACGTGTCTTGGATCTATTAATTGGTGTCATTCAGGTTTTATAATTTTCGGTTTCATAAAAAAATCTCCAAGTTTTTTTCAATAGAATCACTCCTGCCATTGCTACCTGTTCTTGAACTTTCATCACAATCGGTTAAGCCATTCTGAAGATTAGCCCAGATAGACAGACATGAATAATTATTTGCGTTTTATTGGCATGCAAATAACCGTCTGAGCTGAATAAAAGGCAGGTATTATTTCGATATTACCGACAGACACTTCAATTTCACTCATATATATAGTTAAGAATCGAAATTCTGATGCATTTTTACGCTTATGGGCTAAGATGGACTAATGGAATGTCCTGTTATTCGTAAGAGTATGCGGTTGTCGTCAGTCACCATTTAGACTCAGCAGCATTATGTTGCCATAATACTTTGAAGCGTTGCTTTACCACGAGAACTACCAAAAAGTAATACATAATTTGTATTTCACATTTTATGAATGCCCGTTACATATTAAAAAAAAGTTTAATTTCCATTTAGGAACCATTTTACAGTCATTGTGCATGTGAAATTATTTATTATAATAAACAAAACACTGTTTCTACAACAAGAAATAACAGAGGTTAAATGAATTCCTAACATAATTATGGATTGTACGTTAGTTTAAAAGAAATTATAATTGTTATTAAACTTAGTTTAAATAGAACTTATTGTAATAGAAACGGTTTTTACATTTAGTATGTATTAAAATGGATCATTAAAAAATAATGAAGTTTCTTTAATATAAGAACCCAGCATATTTAATGATAGGTACCCAGACGAAAGTACCCAAAAGAGAGCCGTTCGGGCGATTTATAACCTAAATTGTAAAGAGTTCCTCATTAAAAAATTTAAAGAAATAAACATATTAACTTTGGCATCGCAATATATTTATGAAAATGTAATATGTATGTATGTATGTACGTAAAAACATAAATAGCTTTAATAAGAATAAGGATGTGCATACTTTAAGCACTAGGAAGAAACATAAGCTTGTAATACCAATTACTAGACTCCACGGAATCAGTAATACATTTATGGGGCAATGTATACGCTTTTACAACAAAATCCCAGAACATATTCAAAGTTTGTCAATAAACAAGTTTAGAAGTTTTATTAAAGAAAACCTGGCACAAGAACCCGGCATTTTTAATGATAGGTACCCTGAAGATAATAATCACATAAGTATCAATGTATTAAACAAGATATGTTAATAGTATAAATTTCATTTAAAATATAATCGGTCGTAAGAGGTTGCAGAGGGAATTGAAGCAGCGTCTTCCTGATAACCACTCAAAGTTATAAAAATTGCAGTTGACAAACCGCAGGCCAAGCGTTGAATCCGAGGGGATTCCGCCATATGATGCAATCTGTGGGGAAGGCCTGTGGAGGAATCTTACTGAGTACATAAGTACAGCAGTAGACTTTTATAGGCTGTAAGGAATGAAAGGACGAATGGATCACTATAGCACTCTAGTTTTGTTGACTAAAATTTAATAAAATAAACGTCAACTGATGCTTCATTAAAAAAATATTTTATCAAACGCTCCCTATCACGGGAGAGACCCATATACACGTGGTACTCACACTGCAGCTACGTTATGGTTGTAGCACGAAATGGGTCGGAAATGGGTTTATATTATATAACTGCTAATGCTGCTGGTTTCATATGGTGAGTGTGAAGAACCGGAGACCCTATTTACTGGAAACGGGGCATACCATCTTAGTCCTCAGGGGAGACGACGCATCTGCATTTTGATTCTTAATTGAGTATAAATCTAGATGTCTATGGGCCACAGCATCCACTTACCATCAGGTGAACTGTGTTCACGTTTTTTACACTTATTCTAAAAACAATATCCAGCAGTGGATTTTTCCGGGCTGTCGACGAGGAATAATAATGATTTTCATGCTATATAAACATGATTTAACGTATCGCTAATACTTTAACGTTAAAAGGATGAGCCACTTTAAAATTCGAACGGTGACACACTAATAAATTTAATAAACGAAAAACAAAAACAAGTCATACGTCAACAGACATCTCACTCGAGTCGACGCATTAAATATAGAATTTTATCTCGTTCTAATCTCCGGCCCAATTAGGTCCTATTTATACAACTCGGGGTGGTCTGACAAAGGAGCCTCGGAGTGTTCGGAGTTTATGTACGACCTCCGTCAATTACAAATGTCAGTTACCGTGCGATGTCGCGCGAGAGCCAGTAGATCATTAATACTCACGATACACATATCGCATTCAACGCCAGCAAGAAAACATTTTATTGAATTTAAAACAATATTGAGATTTTACAGTCGTGAAACTATTTATTCATAAATTGATTCACTAGTGAGTGACGACCTGGTAAGACATGCAGGAAGTCGATGGATGCAGGTGGCTCAGGACCGTGCTTTGTGGCATTCTTTGGGGGAGGCCTATGTTCAGCAGTGGACTTGTGAAGGGCTGTAATGATGATGATGATGATGAATGTGTTCATAAAATGAACACTATAATAACATTTTTTAAATACAAATATATCTTAATAAAAACACTAAAGGCTATATAATTAACTACAAAACATCATACCATATACCAGATATATTATTTAAAAAAAAAACATTAATTTTTATGTCGAATACAAAGTCATTAACGTACTAAAACATATTTCTCAATGTACATATAGTTCATGGCACCGCATTCCGCCGTACGAAAGCTAAAGCTCTCTTCTTTTGTTAAACAGAACCCATTTTGTTTTTTGTCAATATCTTCTATTGATAGAGTCGTTCCAATACCTCGTTGCATGTAAAGGATTAAATTAGAGTTGTAGATAACGCTATTATAATTATAAATAGTAAAACGAGGTTAGATAAACTATATGTAAGGTCTATTGAGTCGTGTTTTAACAAGTGACTGCCTCGTTCGTCTAGCGGTCGTAAACGCGGTTGCTGGTCTTGGGTTCGAACCCGGGTCAGCCCAATATCAGTTATTGGGTTTTACTGTTTAGAAATTCTCACCTTATGATCACTTACCTATGATTATATTAGAGTATAGATTACTATGTCCAGCAGTTTACTTTTATAGGCTGTAATCGATGGATGGAGTTTTCAATGAAATAAATACTGTTATTGTTATCAGTATCTAAACTGTCATTAGCTACTATAGTTTACAGAAAAAGTGTGCAAATATTTGTTTCTATACTCATTAGTTAATAGCGTAGCTTTATTAACAATAAGGAATAAAACCTTATCTTCTTCAAACAACATTAATGCTCTCACCAGATATCCTACTATGACAGTTAAATTGAGGAGGAAAAATCCTTGACGATGACTCATAAGTGCATAAGCGATAGGATAAAATTAGATTATTTTTTATTCAACAAAGATTGTAATAATGTGTAATATATAAATAACTTAAAAGAATCTATTTTTATCTTACAATGTGTTTGGAGGAAATATTCGCACTGGTAAGAAACTAGCAACTTCGTATTCAAGTACTAAGCTAACACTAAACCATCTGATTTCAGAATAAAAAAGACTTTACTACTTTTATTTAAGTCTCAATTTTGTTTTCTATATTAATTTATATATACGGTAAAATTGTAAAACAAAAGACTTCAACGAGTTGCTACAAAAAATATTGCTTTTTATAGAAAACGGTTACACTTCGTATACTACGAGTAGCTACCTAGTACCTATATATTACATTGCCATGATATAGCAGTGGATAAGCATAAGCTCGTTGAGTTGCCGGCTGCCGGTTCGGTTCCCTTCCGGAAAAATTATTTTAGCGTAGGCGCCGCAGGTTCTGATATAAATAAAATCTCTTTTTTGATATTTCAATATAGAAAATTTGATTTACACCACCCGCAACTAACCTATCCAAAAATGGTTTAGATTTGTAACGAGTGAGATGAAAGGACCATACTGTAACTCTCTCTACCAAGTTTTTCTCGGATAACCACAGAAATTATGACGCAATTTAATTCAATATTTTTAATCAATTGTACAGAGAAATCGAGAAATGTCTGTATATTAACCGAAAGTACATTCTGCTAGACCTAATATAATAAAAAAGATAAAGAATGATATAATAATTTTAATTCCTCGAGCCTATTAAAATCTACTAATTGCTACTAAATTAGAAGTAGGAAAGTGAATGAACTTTATCATTATACGACCTGAATGTTTGAATGTAACGAACGACGACAAAACGATGGCTCATATCGAATTTCATCTGAATGGCGTAATCATATGTTTCTATGAGGTCAATCGCGACCAGTCAACAGTGGTAACCGTCCAGCCATCCGTTAAACGCGCAAACTGGTTAGAATCAGCTGTTCGATACACCCAAATGAGACTGGTTCTGCCTATAAAAGTGTAGTCATTTATCAAGTAGAAGCAACCGGTAGGTACAGTGGCAGACGCAAGAAGAGGCGGTTGGGTGAACTTGTTCAGTCAAGTTTCGCATTAACGGAATATATGTATTTGAACTACGCTTTATGAAATAGGTGTATGGCTGTCTCTTAATAAATGGGATTCGATTCAAATTCACAGCTTGATAAATAGTAAGATGACTACAGAGACAACTTATCTATATCTAGACATATAAATAAAATTTTAGTATCAATCTATAATATCGAAATCGGTTATTTGCACGAAAATAAAACATGAACAACCATTTTTAAAATTTTCGTCTTTCTGTCTGTTTGTCCGTGTTTTTTCCGCGTCTGTTCTTCACGAACAGAGAGAGAGAGCAATACGGAGAATGATCTAGGTTATGTTTTAACTGAAAAACATAGAGATTTGTTTGAGAAATCGATAAATTGTTAAATAAATGGTCTTTGAAGATTATCTTTAATATAAATAACGCCACATTAATAAATTCTACTCAGGCGAAGCCGGATCATATCGCTAGTTTAAAATAAATGCGATACAACCGCAAACAATAATATGTATTAGCGTGATATTATCATGCATTGTTTTCATTTCACTCTCTACGACAATTAGATATTCAGTCACTCGTCGCGTCTCCACCCCTTTGTTGTTGATATACAACGTATTCGAATCAAAAGGTTTGCTTCGCCATTTGTAATGCGTACAGCAAAACAGTGGAATAATTTGTTAGAACCTGTCATTTCATCCGATTACAGAATAAGTGTTCAAAACAAGATGTAGTAAATTAACCCTTTCGCTGTCCCGTGCACTACATATAGGTTATTGCTATTGTCTTACTATTGTGTCTGAAAACCGGATAATAAAAGCGTTAAAGTCTATATACTAGTTCTCCTACTGGGCACCAGCCCCTCTTATTTCTAAGAGGGTTATGGAGTTAGTCGGAATTTATATGTCTTCAAAATATTAATAGATATTCCACGCGTTTGAATCAAATGGTTTGCTTTGTTTTGTTTCTTTCCTAATACGTACAGCGAATGAGTGGAATAATTTGCCGACTTCTGTCTTTCCGTCCCTTTTCGTAAATAGGCTTTTGTTACACTAAGATTGTGCGATTTAACATCTAGGGCTTTATAACCACCAGGTGGAATTATAGTCAACTACTAAACTAACTAGAAAACTCGAAAACGAGATTGTTCAACTAGTCCGTGTTGCCAGTGGTGGCTTATGGTCTGAGACGTGTTCCTTCACTACTGGTAGTATGAGAAAGCTCAAAGTCGCTCAGCGAGCTATGGAGAGGGCTATGCTCGGGGTTTCTCTGCGTGATAAACTTAGAAATGAGGATATCCGTAGTAGAACCAGAGTAACCCATAATGCCCAACGGATTAATAAGCTAAAGTGGCAATAGGCCGGCCATATAGAATAGAATAGAATAATTTTTATTCAATATTGATTACATGTAATTCTTATTGAAAGTCATTTACTCTACCATTGGTTCGAAATAATTCTTTGTCCTGGGAAGAAAGAGCAAGAAACCCAGCGGGACTTTTTTTGAATAAATTTAACAATATAAACGATGACAAACTATTTACAAAATTTATTTTAGAAACAGCTTGGAAGCGACCACCTCATTCCCAGGAGTTATTATCAACCATGTATTCATTTATATTATAATAACCCTTTTTAGTCAGTTTGTTTAATTAAATATTTAAACTTGGTAATAGAGACACATTATATCAATTTATATAATCTGGGACTTTATTGTAATAGCGTATACATTGCCCCAAGAATGAATTACTGACTCTGTAGAGTCGGAGACTGGTATCACTAGCTTGTGTTTGCTTCTAGTGTTTACAGAGAGTGTATATCACTTTTTTTACTAAAACTATCTTTGTTTTTGTAAAAATACATTAAATTTTCGTAAAAATACTGAGAGGACAAAGTTAGTATATTTATTTCTTTAAAATTTTCTCTACGAGACTCTCTTGGTTTGAGGTTGTAAATAGCTCTTATGGCCCTCTTCTGCAAAACAAAAATAGTTTCTAAATCAACCGCATTTCCACATAGCGAAATCCTAAAATAGCTCAAAGAACCCTCAACCGATGGGGAAGCAAGGTTCTCTAGTGGCAGCCTCGTACCGGTAGGCGAAGAGTGGGGCGGTCTCCCACTAGATGGTGTAACCTGGTAAGACATGCATTAGTCGATGGACACAGGTAGCTCAGGACCGTGCTTTGTGGCATTCTTTGGGAGAGGCCTATGATCAGCAGTGGACTTGTGAAAGGCTGTAATGATATATAATGATGAATGGCTTGAAATTATTTATAAAAGGAACTTTATTCATCCACTCTCAGATATGTAGATTTTGTTACGATGTTTAGTAAATAGATTGTTGTTAAATTATGTCACTCCGCTTTACTATTATCGGCTACATCACCACTTATTTCTATAAATAAATAAAATATGATTTACACAAATATTTATAAACAACTTTTCTTTCCGTTAAATGGCATATTTTCATTTAGAGATAATGATTACTTTTAAATTTCCAAACGTTGAGTCTCACTACCGAGAGCAATTCAAGAACAATAAATTGTTATACGGCGGCCTCTTTATGACTCAGTACACTGTGACCAGGAATGCGTCCGAACGAGTGTGCAAACACAATTTAAAAGACACATCAGTCAAATAGTTCATATGTTTTATTAGTGGTTATAAATGCTCATAGACGGACAAACAGATCTTTATGTGGCTTTTTAAAAGGTCCCCGAGTTATTTTTATTGGGCAGTAAATAATATGTATGAGGGATTGGTATTTACGATTCTCATAGGAATGTCACGTTGTTTGTATTTGATTAATGTTATTTTGTTAGCTCATAGGGAGGGGGGGGGGGGGGAATAACTACTCCCACTTATCACTAGATGGAATGACGACCGGTGGATTGTGTAACTCTCATAGATTACCTCCTAATTTAGTTTATTTAATTTAATTAGGGGGTAATCTATGTGTAACTCTGCTGGAAATCGTGTTTGGCTTCATTTTGATGTGTGACGTTTGGTTTCACTGAAAGTTGTAAACGTTTATGGATTATGCCGATGTTTTTTTTTTAAATAACAGTCAAAACACATTAAGGGATTGCTGTTAAAAATTGTAGAAGTGTGAGAGCGGATGTTAAATTTGCTTTCTTGGCTTTACAATTAATTTTTATCAGTAATAAAACAGCGTACCGTACTACCCATTAAGTATAGGGCAGTGACGGCAAATTCACATGTATTAAGTAGTCAAGTAATTAACTGGGGGTCACTGTAGAAGCGTGCTCGTCGCGACCCCTGCCAGCCCTTTTCAGGGCTGCAATTCTACTTAGCTGCGCACCCATGTCAACGAGGGTTAGGGCGTCCCCCCAAGGCGACGCACACCAGCTCGTCCCCGTTGGTGTGGAATGCAGCGCGCAAAGCGGCGATGGGGACCGCCACCCGTCACGCACAGCCCGACACGGCGGAAGGTGGAGGACAGAGTGCAGAGTTGGCACGTGGAATGTTAGAGGAGGCATGAGAGATAAGACGAATGAGTTGATCGAAATAATGAAAGAAAGAGAATTAGATGTCGTGTGTATGTCGGAGACCAAACGGAAGGGCAGTGGTACTGAAGAGCTCCCTGGCGGGGCGTTAGCTCTATGGTCCGGAGTCCCGGAGAGCGAGAGCGCCCGCCAGGGAGTGGGGGTGCTGCTGTCGTCTCGGTTGGTCGATGTTATGACTGAATATAAGGTTGTGAACTCAAGACTTCTCTGGGTTCGCTTTAAATTGGGACTGACGAAGTTATTCCTTTTGGCTGTTTATGCGCCGGTAGCTTCGTCGTCCAGGGCTGAGCTGGAGGAGTTTTGGGAAAATGTAAGAGAAGTTCTAGATTTGGCTAGGGGAAACGAAAGAATTGTTGTATGTGGTGATTTGAATGGATGGGTTGGTACCGCTCGACCAGGGTACGAGTCGGTGCTTGGAAAGTTTGGCGATAAAAGGGTTAATGATGCTGGCAAGCTTATACTGGCGGTATGCAAGGAAAAGGGTCTTCTTGTGACAAACACTATGTTTAATCACAAGAAGATCCATATGTATACTAGAGAAAGTAAGAATGAGAGAAGTATGATCGATTTGTTCCTGGTGGATGACCGACTGCGAAAACAGGTGATGGATACGCGAGTGTTCAGGGGTGCTGACCTGGGAACAGATCACTATCTAGTGATTACTAGATTTAGGGGTCTGTTCGCGGGTTGGCGCTACCGGACGGCAGTAACAGAACCACAGTCGGTCTGTCGCATCCGAAGCTGGAAGCTTCAGGAAGCGGATACTAGGGACAAATATCATGCGAGGGTAGCCGAAAAGCTTGACAACATCGATGGCAGAAAAGAATGTGTTGAAAGAACATGGCAGAACCTTAGGGATGGAATGGTAAGTGCAGCGGAAGAAGTGTGTGGAACGATTAAAAGAGGCAGTAGTAAAAGAAGAGATGCATGGTGGAATGATGAAGTGAAAGAAGCTGTAAAGAAGAAGAAGAAAGCATGGTTAGACTACTTGGCCTCTAGTAATGATAAGGATATGAGAGAGAAGATGAAAGAAAGATATAAGCTGCAGAAAGTTCACACGAAAGCATTGATTGAGGAAGTGCGTGAAAGGTGTAGAATGGAAGCGGACGAAAGGTTGTCGCACAACTTTAAGGAGAACTCCAAACTCTTCTGGAAAGAGGTTGGAAGGACCCGAAGTGGTGCGACGGCCTTAAGAATGAACAAAGTGCTTTCGAGAACTAATGACGTCCTCTCAGAAAAATCGGACGTCATGCAGCGATGGAGCGAATTTTATAGAGAAATGTATGCGTGTGATGATCTTAGTGGGGGATCCGGGGATGACGTCGAGACTGGTACGCCTGACCCGGACCTCGATGACACTGAGGTCATCAGTATGAAAGAGATTGAACATGCGATTCGAAGTTTGAAATGTGGTAAGGCTGCGGGACTAGACAGAGTTACTGCTGAAATGGTCAAGTATGGTGGGCCTCGCGTCTGGGACAGCTTTCATCTGCTGTGCAATTTATGCTGGCGGACGGGGGATGTCCCGGATGATTGGCGATCCGCAGTCATTGTGCCTTTATATAAAGGTAAAGGTTCACATTTTGACTGCGGGTGCTATCGGGCGATCAGCTTGACCAGTTTAGCAAGTAAAGTTTATTCGAAGGTTTTGACACGTAGGATGCAAGAGAAATCGGAAAGATTTCTATGGGAGGCACAATGCGGATTTAGACCTGGAAGAGGATGCACGGATCAAATGTTTTCTCTCCGCATGATCACGGAAAAGCTTCTGGCTGCTAACCAGAGGATTTTCTGTGCTTTTGTGGATCTTGAGAAAGCATTTGATAAGGTTGTAAGGAAGAAAATGTGGGAACTGTTGCCGGGGTATGGTGTGGATGGTCGATTGCTAAGGGCTGTGCAGTCACTTTACTGTGACTGTAAAGCCTGTGTGCGGGTAGGGCATGACCTGTCACCCATGTTTAGCGTCCAAACGGGCGTAAAACAGGGTCGTGTCATGTCTTCCTGGCTGTTCATACTGTATCTCGACAGCTGTTTACAGAAACTGAAAGATAGCTGTTTGGGTGTGAAATTGGGTGACATTAAAGTAAATTGTCTGCTGTATGCTGATGATGCAGTGCTTATTGCACCATCAGAGGCAGAAATGCAGGCATTAGTCACGTGTATGAAAGAGGAATGTGAAATTAAAGGTCTCCGCTTGAATGCTAATAAAACTAAGGTTCTGGTATTTGAAAGGGACGAAGAGAGAACGAAGTGTGAAATATGGGTAAATCAGGAATGTCTAGAACAGGTAAATGAAATTGTATACTTGGGGAGTGCTTTTAGCCGGGATGGAAGATGTGATTTAGATGTGGACAGGCGTGTCGCTGCCGGGAACAAAGTCAATGGTGCCCTGACTGCGTTAGTCAAAAGGCAAGGCGTAGTGAAGAGTGCACGCCTTGCAATACATAACGCAGTGTTGGTACCGACTTTGTTATATGGCAGCGAAACCTGGGTATGCCAGAAGAAGCATAAAAGCAAGTTGAATGCAGTGGAGATGCGATCTCTTCGTAAAATGTGCGGCGTCACCATGGCTGACCGAAAGCGAAACGAAGAGATTCGCAATATGGCAGGTTTGAAAGATGACCTTATCACAAAAATTGATAAGGGCGTGCTTCGATTGTTTGGGCACGTTGAGCGAATGAGTGAAGACCGAATGGTGAAGAAAATATATAGTGCGAAAGTTAATATTAAAAGGTGTCGAGGTAGACCGAGACTAACTTTCGAAGACCATGTGAGCAAATTGCTCGAAGAGGGGAGGGTCAAGAGTACTCGGATACCTAGACGTGCATGTATGAAGAAGATGATGAATCTGAAAGAAGCGAAAGAGGTATGTAAGGATCGTGACACTTGGCGATCTGTTCTCTCTGGCTACCCCGTCAGGGATTGTGCGTGACGATAAGTAAGTAAGTAAGTAAGTAAGTAATTAACTTAATTTTAATTGATGTGACTTAACTCATGTATTACAATGAACTTAACATTAAATTGCAAGTTAAAATTTAGCATGCAAGTAAACAAGTAGAAGAGTATTTTTTTTTCTATTTTTTAGTTAAGTTTAGTTAAATGTATGAGTTACGTGGAGCTTTACGTTCGAAGTTCATGAGTTAGAAGATTTAAAAAAAAACTTCTACGTGGAAAAAATATATTTAAGAAATGTTGCATTACATTTTCCATACATACATAAGTTCCACTTAGATATCATCATCATCATTACAGCCTTTCATAAGTCCACTGCTGAACATAGGCCTCCCTCAAGGAATGCCACAAAGCACGGTCCTGAGGCACCTGCATCCATCGATACTATATATCCAACTTAGATAAAAAGTGATTAATTATGAAAGATGACAACATATTTGTGCCATTTCGTTCCCTTGGCAGTGAAGAGAGTCAACCCACATTTTACAAGTTTTGAGATAATGAGCATTTAAGATGCGATACTACACAAAAAATAATAATTAGTCCAAAACTTCAAAACTATTGGACAAATAAAATAATTTGGCAGATAGATCTTTTCACCATCGTATAAATCGTATTCTTTTGATTATGCTAGAGCATAAAACTCAATTTGAACAAAGTTGTGGCTTGACTCTCTTCACCACCAAAGCGACGATTTGTTGTAGGACTATCGATCTGTGGGGCCCACGTGTGGTGAAGTTCCTAAAGGAACTGTTTCCGCGACTGGTCATTGCTGCTGATGATAATACGGATGGTTTTTCTCTCGCTCAAAGGCAGAGTATAACCAGTCAGCGAGGAAACGCAACCAACGTTCTTGGTACTATACCACGGGGCTAGGACTGTATGATAATTTAAGTTCTCTTTTTTATATTCTCATGCTAGTTCTTGCGTCATATTCAACTTTTCACTCCTAGTTTCCCTATTTCATCCTTCATTTCGTTCTAAATCTCAATACAAATTAAATCACTGAATTTATAACAGAAATGTTATAAATAATGTTCCTATGGACTAAAGAGCTTAACAAACATTGAGTGTTGAAAAAATGTGCTTACTTAAAATTAAGTCGCTTAAAATTAATTACTTGGCCACTTAATACGTGTAAATCAGATTTAACATTCCGACCACAATCACACAATGCTGTACTCGTAAGCTCGTAACATGATGAACGTAATTACATGAGAAAACAACAACACAATATCTTGAAGGGTATAGGCTTCGATCAACAATACCAACGTAATAATAGCGAGGGACGGGCGTCGTGAGGAGCGGGCGTCGCGGCGTTCTCCGCTCGGTTATAGGGGCCGCCGTGCAACTAGCTATCTAGCTAATGTTTGTAGGAAATGTGCGAGTGGCCGATCGCGGCCCGCCGCGCCGCTCCGTACCGCGCTGGTTGGTATTGTTGATCGAAGGGTATATCTATAGCATCCTCTCCGCCACACGACCTTCTCTGCTTGTAAAAATTACTGCACGGACTATCAGTCATTGATTAAGACTCGTAGAATGTCTGGACTGAGCAAGTCATGTTTATGGTGCTCTCAGGAAGATGCTGCTGGTCATCTTAAGAAATCTTACAGAATATTGTTTATAAAACACAACAGTGGTTAGTTTGGTGCGTGTAGGAAATCGGAGACCCTTTATTTTACCTTATTTCTCAGGGGTGACATCGCATCAAAATTTTGATTCTTAATTCTTGCTATATCTAATATGTAGATGTTTGGGCTACAGCATCTACTTACCAGCTGGTGAACTGTGTTCCCGTTTATCACATTACTTTTGTATAAAAAAGTAATTGCATGAGTTATAGGCAATATAACTTTTAACAAACAAACATAAAAACCACCCCGGGATACTTATCGGAAATCGTGCGAAAAAGACAATATTTTGTGTTGTCATCCTTTAATTGATTCCTTTCGTCGTCTTAGAATGCCACTACATGTAATAAAATTTATAGGTATTAATAAATATCGCCCTTATTTCTAGGGAATAAGGAATTTTAAAACGCATTACTATCTTTGCGTAGTTCTTCGCCGGTGGCTTCACTTACCGTATATATCTCAGCTTGATACCTTGTTACCGAAACATCAGTCATTTGAATTTTGACAAAACGTCGATCATCACAAGGTTTCTTTTTGGGTGGATGCTTAAAAGTGTTTGTTAACTTTCTTTCACTGCAATTAACACTTTAAAATAATCTTAGTAGGGGTTGGATTTAAAGGTTTCCGTAAATTTATTTAGTTGTGTGTTAAAGCCGCTCTTAAGGTGTGCGATATTGTAACCAAACAATTACATTGTTACAGATATTGACAAGTTCAACAAAACTACCTTTAAGGACTTATATATCACCTTATCAGTCTTTTCGATCTACTGATATAGTCGTTTTCGTAAACTACGTTGGCGGGTGTTTTATTCACGTTAAACTGAAGCATCTTTAAAATTCCTGACATTTTAAGTGCTTTTCAACATCACTTAATGACGAGGGAACTGGGGTGTTGACATCATTCATAGCTTCAGTTACTTTCAAATTTTAATAATTAGTTTTTACCTTTTAGCCTGATCTTAAAAAAAATCTTGATTAAATTGAGATGATTAATACACCGAACATACTAAAGTTCACTTACTGTTTACAGCAGAATAAATTAATCTCAAGTGATTACAAGAAAAACCGTATTTCAAGTCAATGCACCATATTTTAAACATTAGTTTAGATACGAGCATACCCGTACGCAAGTAATCCTGCCAGCACGTATAAAATTATCAATTTCAATTTGCTATTTCGCCTTGTTCTCAGCGGGGAAGGAAAACATTGCAAGCAAGCATGCATGCCTGAATGATGAAAATATTTCGAGGACATGTAAAGCAATAGTGAAGAGCGGTTGGTAGTTGGTCCACAACCCTCTAAAATCAATGGAGGTCTTTGATTTGCAGTGAGGCTGATACCATATTTTTTTACATTATGTGAATACAGGAAAATAAATAAATTAAAAAAATAAAATTAATACCATGCATACAATCTGGATGCTAGTCTACCACTGTGCGTTTTACTAGGAGTATTCTTCCTTGCACAACTTCTTTGTGGAATCGTTTACCACCGGCAATTTTTCCGAATCGATACGAATAAACGCCCTTTAAGAAACGAACTTACTCCTTTTTATAAGGGCAGCAGACCTGTAATTGACTGGTTCAAAATAATTAAAGTGGTGATTGACTGATTAAATAAACGCGCCAGCAAAACACCAGGGGTGTTGCGATGGTTCATGGGCGGCGGTAGACACTTACCATCAGGTGATCCGTATGCACATTTGCCCCTTGTTCTATAAAAAAAAAGAGTCTCCTTTCATTTTTTAACAATGGTCACTCTAGTCGTAAGAACGGGCGGTCATCGGCGGCTCAATTGAGTCACTTCCAGCGAATCCGATATAGTCAAATGTTTTACCGTCGGTGTGTGTACGATATCGTCGAGCTGTTGGGGGTCTTAACGTTATTCCCGGTAATGAAATTGTAAGTAGTTCCCGATATTGTTTGTGAAAGGCTTTTAAGTGGACCGAAAGCGATATTCTATCTAAAAGAGACACTTGCCTTGTGAATAATTTGTGTGTCAAATATTTTTTCAATATAACATTGGAATGTGTTACGCCGTGTGATCGGCGGAAGTGAGTTTAACACCTCGTTGCGTCACGTGGGTATTCTAAAAGATCTTTCAATATATACGCCAGACCTTGGCCAGTGAAATGGCGCAGCGTCAAAGGTGAGAGATATCTGGTGCAGCAATCGTAAATCAGCCCGCCTCACCATTAATGCAAATTCTCCGTACAACGTGAGAAATCGACATCCAGCAGTGGGGTTATTAGAGGCTGATTAAGTACGGTGTAGTGGCGGTGTAAGTATATCCACTATCATCCTGTGTTTGTTGTAAGAGGCGACGGAGGGAATCTGTACCTGGAGATGTGCAGCAGCGTCTTCCTGACAAGTATAAAAAATAAAAATCTGCAGTTGCCAACCCGTTTGCCAAGGCATGGCAAATATCCCCCCTTCGAGGCAATTTATGGAGGATAACTGTGTTCACTAGCGGACTTTTAATAGACTGTAATGATAAGTAGAAGAAGAATAAAGTCTTACTAGAAAGCTGATTACTTCAATCGTTAACCCAACTTGGTGCAGCATTGTGTTGTTTATGGAATAATGTTAATGATATACTGTATTGGTGGGTACTGATGACTGCCTCGATGATCTCGTTGATATAGTGATCGAAAGTATCTTGCGGTCTCGGGTTCGAATCCCATGTCGAAATAAAAATCTATTACTGGGTTACTTTTTTGTAAAGAAATTTTCAATTCAGGCCGGGAGTCAGGAAAATGGCGTTGTTTCACCGAAATGCTCATAGATCGTATAAGATTGCCCATCGAGCTACAGTAGTGAGAGAATAAAGAGAAGAGAAATAAGAGAAAAAAAATACACTCGTGTACCCTGTTTTACACAGATGGAAAGTCCCAGTTGAGACTGGAAGTTATGACCGGTCTGGAGGACTTCGGTATTGGTGGTAGGGCTTCTTTTCAACCTAGAGGCCTTTCTGGGTAGTTCTATTTTTTAACTAATTTTAGAATTACAAGCCGTGCCACATTTTCATAATTAAGGATCACAATCATGTACACAGATGATGGTAAATAGATGCTAAGGGTATATAGACATCTACATCTATCGTTGATTATAAATCAAATTCCAGATGCTTTTTCGCCTTTGAGAAAGGGTAGAAAGTCTCGTAACTAGTAAAAAAGAAGGTCTGGTTCTCGTCACTCACTATACAAAGCACAGCAGCATTATATGCGAGCTTGGTCCTTCGAGCCAATCCATTTGTTAATAGGAATACGCTACAACGTGGCTCTACTTACATACATACGTCTTAGTCCTTCAAACTAACAACGCATTTATGGTCCTCTTTGTTTGAGGTTGGTTATAATCCATGGGCTACAGTAGCCACTTAAAAAGGAACAGTTGCAATTTAAGTTAGTTTATCACTGTAGTATTGTAAAAAGAACACCCAGTTTTTTTTAAAGAGAACTGCACAGGAGTCGCGCATTGTTTGCTAACAACTTTTAACGGTCCAATTTACTTACCTGATCACTTTATGACGTCCGTCGAACGGTCGTTCTTGAAAAGGGTGGGCATTATGTCTGATAAGGGATTGCGTTTGTTGGGTATTATTGTTTTCCTTTGCGTTTGTATGTTTTATGCTCGTAACTGCGGTTCTCGTGACGTAACTAAACGATACTTCACGCTTGCGCGATAATTGCGAAGTCAGAGTCTTAAAATGTTTTGTGTTTGTTGTTACAAAAATTTGACACGCTGTGAGCTGCATAGAAGTTGATGCGTGAATAATTTTGAGAAGGTGTAGTAGTAAGCAAGGTAGTAGTAAGTATAATGGAGAATATAGCTTTTTTTACTAATTACAAATCTAGTAGTTGACAATTTCCACCTGTTGGTAAGTAGTGTTGAAGCCCTAGAAAATCAATCTTTAAAATTAGAATAGATCTAATTTTAAAGATAAGAAAAAAATAATTTACTATTTTTTATGTTTGACTCGCTAGGACCATAGCGTTTGAATCTAATCGGAAACCTTCTCTGAATCATTTGAACTCGTACTGGCCTTTAATAATTCATTTACATCGGGTTGCCGCTATTTTTAATTTAGCAAGGTCGTGCATTCGCCTCGGTCGAGACGGTTGAAAACTGCAGGTCCTTGGGCTACACAAAAAGTGTTCGTAGATTTAAAGTGTTAGTATAAATCGTTAAGCCGCCGAAATCGCTCAGATTTGAATTTGATATTTACAAGGTTCATCATCATTATCTGCCGACTTCCAAAAAGGAGACGGTACTCAATTCGAGTGTATGTTTTTTTTATGTGTGTTACCTCATAACTTTGTACTGAGCGAACCGATTTCGATGACTCTTTTTTTATATGAAAGCTGATAGTTCTCGTGTGGTCCCATATGAATTTGATCAAGGTCAGACCAATGGTTATTGAGTTATTCTTAAATAACCTATATTGAAGTCGCTTATGTTGAAGTCGGCTGTACAAAATTTTTAATTTTTAATTATTACAGTCCTTAACAATTCCACAGCTGAACAGCCTACGTTCCCCCAAGAAACTCAACAAAGCACGGTGATGAGCCACCTGAATCCATCGACTTCCTGTGTATCTTACCAAGTGTACTTCATCTAGTGTGGAGCCGTCCTACACTTCAATTACTGGTACGAGTTCGCTTGCCACTCGAGAACCTTTCTTCATGATGGGTTGACAGTTATTTGAGCTATATTTTCATGGTTATAGGTGGAAATTAGTGCACTTTCTAGCATAAGTGGAAAAAGTTTCTCTGTAATTGTGTAAACAAGACAATTTCTCAGTCGTAGACTGTGACTCCTAGATTATTTTTCCTATCTGCATACTTATCATAATATGAAAGATTCGTGGGCAGGATATAAGTGTTGCCACGTAAAACTAAAACCTAAGCCTTAATAATATAGTGTTTAAATTGTACAAACAATATACAAAAACGGTTTAATGCTTTATTTAGTATCCATGAAATTACATTTAAATTTCACAAAGCGAATGATTTTAACGGTGCAAAATTTTTATTTAAATTATTATTACAAGGCAAAAATAAATTGTACACTGATTCCCACCATCTGAAAAAAGCTCAAGGCTGGATATGGACCTCTCCTATATTAGGGAGGATCAATTCAATCATCGATTACAACAGATTGTAACAATATCCTCACAGCGTCCGCATTTCTCGGCGGCAGGTACGAAGCGCGCCAAGCTAGGTCGCGACAAGGTCGCTTCGCTTGTAGAGCTGTTACAAAAACATGTCACAACGTGTTGTTTGAATCCTGTTATTATGGACCAGACTAGTTGGGGGTTACGTCGTTATAAAATTGTTATAGAAAGACATCTAGGTTATTTGTGAAAGCTTGCTTCCTTTATAATTGGTTACAAAAAAAAATTACTTGAGAAAACTATCGAATACTAATCGTCATCGTTGGCTCAATTAAAAAAATAAACCTCAATGCCTTTGTTTTCTCAGTTTATTTTAGTTTTTAATATAACCAGGACGTATAAAGAAGCTTAGTCTTTTAGCAAGCTCTGGGGAGAGCTATGTTCAAAGTTTCTCTGTGTGATAATAACACGTAAGGAAAGTATTCACTTTAAAAGGAGTAACCGATATAGTTCAACGAATCAGCTGAATTGGCAATGGGTCGACTCGAACAACTAATATCCGATGGGAAAAAGGTCTTCCAGTAGCAGCTTTAAGTAGAGTGTAGGCCTATGGCAGCTCTCCTCTACATGGACATAGAGTAACGACTTAGTAAGTAAGGCATGCAGAAAATCTGTGGCTACAAATCACTTCTGGATTTTCATATTGCATTCATTCCACTAAAGTCGTCATCATATTTGAAGAAAACTGATAGTAGGTTTGTGGCAATCACTTTTACTAATATCTATTGGTGGTATCTACAAATAATTTGTCTATCTGTCTATGTGAAATTAAAAACATAATATTAAGGCTGTTAAATATATATAATATAATAAAAAAAAGTAAAGTTGCAGCCCATTTATGTTCCATTGCTGGGCACAGGCCTCCTCTCATTTCTGAGAGGGTTTTAGGGCAAGGAAATGTCCGCCGCGCTGCCCCAATGCGTGTTGGCGAACTTCACATGTCTTCGAAATAATTTTTTTTCTTATTTCTCAGACAGACAGGTTTCCTCATGATGTTTTCCTTAACCGCCAAGCACGTGGTAAATCAGCATTTAAAATTGCAATTAACAATTTCATTGGTGCCGGCGGGGATCGAACCCGGGTTGCTCGAGCTACCACGGCTCCTGTTAAAAATGTTGACATTAATTTTCTAAAGATTATAAACTATAAACATTGAAGTATAAGGTACTTAAATATCTCTATGACTGCGGTAATGCGAAGTGGCTCCCGACTTTAGTCTCAATTAATTTTCATATTACTCATTTTAGATCTTGTTTTACATGTACCTACTCTTAATCCTTGCAAGTCTTTGCTAAAAATCCTTTTTCCATCTCTATCATCATCATCATTACAGTTCATCACAGGTTACTGCTAAACACAGGCTTCCCCCATATATTATCACAAAGTACTACCCTGCTCACATTGATTGCCAGCATTTTCATAAAGTCGTAAGGACGTTATTCCATGTAGTGGGTATCGCTTAACACTGAAGCTGCCAATTAAGATCTTTTCTTCTTCCTTAGTTTTCGGTTCTTCGAGCTATATGGCCGGCTTATTTCCTGTAGGCCTTTTCAGTATACTGATTCGTTCAACAGTGTCTTTCTATAAATCTCTTCGCTGTGGGAAGAGTAACTGCAACGAATCCGATGAAGAGTGGCAGCGATCTGACCTAGATATCTGTGATAAAGAAGGTCGTTTATTTGTGACGAGATTTTAATTATATTTTGTCAGAGTCTATTGTAACGAACTATCTACGCCGAGTCTATTGAAACTTGTTTGGTGTAAGTAAAAACTGTAAGACCATTGATCTTTCTTTACACCGATTACAGTAAGTTAAATAAAACGGAACTGTTTTTATTTATTTAGATTTATATAACAATGGACAGGCAATATATGTATAACGGATAAGTATTTTAATAATTTCCTACATAACTAAAATACTTCTACTTACTACTTTAAAATTTTATTGCGTTTTATTTACACGCGTGTTTTAGGTACTGTTTCAATGTAATTTTGCAGCACCCGTGATCATGACGGGGACAAGACGAGGAGTTAAAATGAATTAATTTTTTGTAAATTAATTCCCACGGTAAATTAAATTATTAAATCTAAAACCTCGCCTTCTGATGATACATAGATGATATATAAAATATAATCAATCTATGGTAGTAAATAATTATATCGAGTTGTCTGATTTCATAAAGAAGAAGGTTGTCAAAGTTAAAGCCTATATATGTCCCGCTGCTGGGCACAGGCCTCTTCTCATTTCTGAGAGGATTTTAGGGCAAGGAAATGTCCGCCGCGCTGCCCCAATGAGTGTTGTTGAACTTCACGTGTTACGAAATATTTTTTTCCTATTCCTCAGACATGTAGATTTCTTCACGATGTTTTCCTTCACCAACGCACAACACTTAAAATCAGCACTTAAAATTGCAATCAACAAATTTGTTGCTCGCGTACTGTGAAATTTACAGCGAGCTCTCATTAGCCCTTGACCTACCACGGCATAGTACCACGGCTTCTATATTTCTCTATTTCTTAGTTACTGCTAAATACAAACCTTCCATAAAGACCTACTATAGGTTAAAGACTAAGATGTTGAGTCACTTGAATTCCTCATGATCTAAATTAAATTAGTGTGCTACCTAATAAATCTCTATTTTATATAATAACTTAACAAGCAATTTTAACTTCAACGATGTATGTATTTAAAGTTCAATTTGCACTAATACTTTCCAGAATATCATTATTATGTTTTATAATTTAACATACTAACAAATTTAAGGCGTTAAATAAAGATACTGGGGATTACGGAATGAATGCGTCGAGACAACACGATTATCTTAATTACTTTCAAAGCACAGGTGATGTGCGATCGGGATTACAGTGAGATAGATTTGAACTCGTTATCGTAGATATGCTTGTAGGTAATAACACTTAGATTATTTTGAGTTTGGCCTTACATTTTACGTATACAAACATTTAGGTAATTATTGATTTACTCTTCGAATTATTATGGAATGCCTGTATAAAATCAGAGGCCTTTAGATTAATATTTTTATTTTTGTATTTAATTTGTTTATTGATTTTTCAGATAAAAAAGAACCAAACTTCATAAAAAACGCATTAAAATACCTATAAACTCAGACAAAATATATTTGTATAAACTTTTTGATGCGACAAATTATTTGTGGTAGAGCCACGCTGCAGCTATATAATGGTTGTAGAACCAATAGTTTGACTCGACCGGGGAAGCTATCACAGAATACCAGCGTAAAATAAACAGGTTAATTCTTCTCTTTCATAAGGTAAGTGTAGAGAACCGGAAACCCGTTTTACTAGAAATGAGGTATTCCATCATAGTCCTCAAGGGTTACAATGCATTTTTATCTTTACTCTTCATCGAAGATAGATATAGATGTTTATAGGCGACTGAATTCCCTTACCTTTAGGTGAGGTGGACTGTGTGCTTATTTGTGACCCTTATTTTATAAAAAAGTCACTGTATCAATAAAATTATAATATTTAGCAATTATGAGTATAGGTAGGTACGTAGTATGGGAGAGTTATTTCTTTGAAAATTTTGTGTCAAACTCTATATAGCAGTGTTTCAACATGAAAGGTTGCCGTTTAAGCCTTTCAGAAAACGTTGGTTAAGCTAGATTTTTTTATAACATAAACAACCAGCTAATAGTCCACGTAAAAGTGGAAAGTAAGGCCCTTGGATTTTTTCTAAAAACAAAGATGGCTGCAGATGTGTCGTCATCTTATGGACTAAGACGCAATGCCTCACAGCTTACAGCAGCAGCAATGAATAGTCATAGTCATAGTCATAGTCATTTATTCCAAAAACAATATACATTGTGTGGGAAAACTTAATTGTAACATAAAATATTAAATTTAATTAATTAGCATTATACGTAATTACTAAAAATGTCTACAACTTAATTATTAATTAAATTATCAATATAATCATTCACCGAATAGAAACATTTTTCCAATAAATAAGACTTCAACCTTTGTTTAAAAATTTTAACATTATTTATGGTTTTTAGGCCATTAGGTAATCTATTAAAAAGTTTTACAGCTTGATTTCTAATGCGTCCATGTCTTGCGTTGTATGTTGCACCTTGCGCTTTTCTAGGAATTGTCTAACCCGCACGAATACATTGTGGAATTTACTGTCTGTAATAATTTTGCGGACCGATACGACTTAAATCGTATCCGTCAAGTATACGATTTAGGTCCCTTATTGATGTCGTTAGGTCTCGTGGTGTCACAGTCACTTTGACTTAAAGTGATAGAGACAGCACGAGACTTAACGGCACGGCATTTTAAAATTGAGAAACGTTTGAGTATTTGGGGATTAGTCTTTTACTTCAAGAAAAGAGCCTTCCTTTTTTTAAAAGGTCGGAGATGATAATGAGGGCATCCACGACTTTTTCTGTCACCAGGGCGGCGCCGCTTTACAGTGAGGTAAAATATTTGACAGATTTCATAATCTTTAAGGTTTCTTTTTGTATCATTAGTTATATTTTATATTAATTAGATTATAAATGAATAATCCAAACTATAAATATAACTAAAAGTAGAAAAATTTAAAAAAACGATTTATAAAGTGTAAAAAATTAAAAAGCAAACCACTGACGCATTGTGTTGTGTATTAATATAATACTCTAGATAATGACAAACTATTATTTAAAAATAATTTCTCAATTAACTGACACTGTGTAACAAAAAACTTTACCTCAGTCACAACTAGCGACATCTGGTGAGTGGAAGTTTATTAGCCCTCATTCTTCTGGCATTACGTATTTTTAGTACGGCGGTAGTCACCTACCATCAGGTGGACTGCATGTTCGCTTCCCGCTTTTCTAAAAAAACATCTGCGAGTAACTTCTATGTTCATCTGTGGAATTATAATGGACTGTAATAATGATGTTGATGAAAATTAATATTCATGCGTAATTTATAAGCCTTTAAAATTTCCATTCCCTTACCAGCTGCTAAACGTAGAATCACGCGCAGCTTCACAACAAAATATAAAGGAAGTTACAGGTGGTTGTTTAACGAACACATGGCGTTAAGGCAACTGGGTTTTGTGAATATATTATTACCAAACAAGTACAAGGTCGATCTTGAACTGCATCGCAAAGGTCGAAGTAAAGGAAATTTGGGGGTATTACTAATTGCAGTTCACTGAACTGAAATGAGAGCAATTGTGTTTTTTAGGGTTCCGTACCTCAAAAGACAAAAACGGAACCTTATAGGATCACTTTGTTGTCCGTCTGTCTGTCTGTTAAGACCCTTTTTCTCAGGTACGCGTGGAGGTATCAAGCTGAAATTAATATCAAAAAGTCAAGTCTACTGTCTCTTGAAGCTATGAAAAAATCTAAATTCTAAACCAACGCAATCAAAAGATACAGCCGTTTATGCCGCAAATCTTCGACACTCGCAAGGGAATCAAAACCTACAGGGTACTCCCCGTGAACTCAGAATCTTAAAATTTGGTACGAAGCAACGTATGAAAAATTGTAAAAAGCATATATTTTTAGTTACATATAATAAAAATATTTTTAATAATTTTAAACTTATATACCTACGGATTTGTTCGGAACCCTCGGTGCGCGAGTCCGACTCGCACTTGGCTTTTATTTTTTGTAAAGTAAGGGTGACAAATGACTACAAAGTCCACCTGATGGTAAATTGATGCTGTGACTTAGAGACATGTACACCTATAGTCGATTAAGAATCAAAATAAGATGCGTTGTTAACCCTGAGGATGCGATGCAAAGTCTCGTTACTAGTTAAAATGGTTTCGAGTTCTCTTATATAAAGTGCTTGTTCAATAAAAAGGAAGTATTAGAATGGAATTGAATTGTTTTAAATTGAAATCGACTTCAGTTATCATCGGAGGCAGAAAAGTTCCTATTCTACTCACCAAAATTTATAATAATTTATTGAGTTTTTTTTTATCAAGAAATCCTCAGAAGCAGTAGTTGGCAGTGTTTTAAGTCCGAGCCTCGGAAAGCAAGCAAAGTCGTTGGTCCTACGCCTGATCTCTCTGTGGTCGTGTCGGATTACCATCTCATCGAACTATGAGAGTGAGGGAATAGAGAGTGCACCTGTGCTTGCGCATACACACGGACACTATAATGATATAATCCTGTTCTGCGCAGATGGCTAATCTCTGTCGAGGCCGGCTTCCGCGCCGTGATCAGAATTCGATGTGAAGGACATTAATTTACTATTACCCACTAAATTTAGATAATACAGTAAACGAAAGTGCTGCCCTCTTATGAACTAAATCGACATGTAAATAAAATAGTCACGTTTATAAGCACGCGCGGACCACCACAGGCAATTTTTCTCGCTCTAAAACTATTCTTCAATACAAGGACACACGATAGTGTTTCCAATTCTCTCGGAATTTTGGGAATCTCACAGACAAGATCTTGAGTTTTAAATTATTCTCAATTATATTTTCGTTTCAATATCGAACTATAGTCTTCAAATCTGCGGATTTAATATCGCTATGGACATTGGAGATACTATATAATTAGCTCTTTTTTTTTAAAGAAAGTTTAAGTGACAAACGAATTTACAGTTCCACTTACATTTCATTTAGAAAGTGGCTACTGCAACTTATCAACAAAGAAGGATACAGATGCGATATCACCTTCGAGGGTTAAAATGGAATGCTTGTGATTATATTGACTCTCCATAGCATTTAGGTCGGAATACAGCATTGTAAGCGCTGCGATGATGCTTGGCGGCAGAAATAGGGACTTAAGCAAATGGAAATAGTAACAGAAATGATGTAGTAGAAACCAAAAGGAGTTCTATCATCTATTATCCACCTATTATACCCGCTCTGAGTTTATAATCATCTGAAATGAAATATTTGTGATATTTATTATTGCAGTATCTGGTTTTCTATTTACAAGATACTTGATTGTTATGCTTCAGCTATGTTATGGTTGTAGCATGGAAAGCCACGCTCTCATAGAATAACAGCTTCAAACTGCTGTGTATGGTATGTGGAGATCCGCAGAACCTTTTTAATGGAAACGAAGCGTTCCGCCTTAGTCCTTAGGGGTGATAACGCATTTGAATTTAGATTCTTAATCGAGGATAGCTGTAGATATACACGGAACAGGGATTCCATTTACTGTCATTTGAACTGTTCGCTCGTTCGTGGCACAGTTACTCTATTATTTTTTTTGAAACATAAATAAAATTAAATGTATTTTATTGTGTGTTTTCCTTCCCAAATTTGTCATTTTCAGAGTGGCAACACTAGCACACGTGCGGGTGCACCTTGCGCGCAGCTGTCTCACCAGCTGTCGGCAACTTCGGAGCACAAACTGCAACGCGTCGCTCTTTAAATCACACAACCCAACATAAAAGGCACCTTTCCACTCGATTGTTACTTTTTGACGCGTGGTATACGCATGGTATAAATTTCATTTTAGCATTATGACCTTAGTTTACTTAAGCAAGTTAAGTATACTCTATGATTACGATATTTAGTTTTATTTAACAAAATTTGAGCGTGGATATTCTTTAAAACTGCGTATATAAAAAGATTTTATACGATTGAAAGGGAAAAAGTGCTAAAAACAGATCTCTGTCAACAATAAATGGAAAAGAAAGGTTCTGGAGTGGCAATCTCGTACTAGAAAGCGAAGTGCAAGGTGGCAACACTGTAGCTGAAGCGACAATCTGGTAAGTGATGCAGGAAGTCGATAGATGCAGGATGCTCATAACCGTGCTTTGGGGCATTCTTTGGGGGATGCCTATGTTCATCAGCGGACTTGTGAAAGGCCGCGATGATGATGATGATAGAGTCACGTTCCTCTCTTTCTCGTCATGACAACACAAACTGCTGGCTTTTGGGTTACGTTGTGTAGTTATGGTCCTCATTCATCTGAAATCGTTACATCGAGCGTAGTAAGTAAAGACGAATCCCTTATACTCTCTATAGCCCACTCCTTTATATCACAAACTTATCTTCTACACCTAACAGATATCGTTTGTGTTATGTTATGACCTTTAAAAAATGTACAAGTATTAAAACAATACGTATAAATAGGAGAAATACAAATACATTTTGAGGCGTTTCATTAGTTCTACCCCAAAACATTCTAGATTGCCACATAGTTGCCACGCGTGACAACTTTTAGCAACCGCACTTTCTTTATAATTTTGATTTGTTATCAGGAAGATGTTGCTGTTCATCTCCTGTTTTATTTCATCCTCATAATATGAGTAGTAAATTCACTAACGCCGAAACTATTCGGCAAGTACCTCAGTGTAAGACCTTATCTATGGCTTGTACTTCAAAGCAATCTTTTTTGTTCTGTGTCCTATACACTGTGCAGTCTGAAATACAAGATGAAAACTACATTATTAATAGTAAGAAATTAATACCTCTGCGTTTTCAATATACGTAAATATGGTAAAATTAAATATTTTGTACAACCTACTTCAATATAAATAAAATGAGTACATCATCAATGTATTCGAAGTATCTTAAATACACATTATAAAGGATAACTCAAAGACTATTGGTCAGATCTTAAACAAATTTATATAGGATCACATGAGAAGCATCAGATTTCAAATAAAGAATCATCAAAATCGGTTCACCTAGAAAAACTTTTGTAGTAGTAATATTAATAGTTAGTATACACATAAAACAAATACAGTCGAATTGAGAAGCTTCTCCTTTTTGTTTTGTAGTCACGTTTAACAAAAACCTCGATGTTTTCTACAACAATATAACAACATAGAAAAACAACAATACAGACATGAAAAAGAGAGGCGCAATTATAGATGTAAGTGGATCAGGACAGTGTTTTGTGGCATTTTGAGGGAGGCCTATGTTCAACTATGAACTTGTCAGGGGCTATAATGATAATTAGGAATAATAGAACACATAGCAACAAACAGAGCGATTGTGTAACACTGGTGGAAATCGTGGTTTGCTTCGTTGGGACGTTTGACCTTTGGTGACGTAATCATGTAACATGTAAATGTATCAAACGTATTTTTCTATGTTAACGTCAAGTTTAACGTTTCAGAGTGTTATCATTAAAGAAACTCTATAACGCAGTTGCTCATTTATTCTCATAGGTAAGAATAACACAGTCGCAATGCATATTGGCAAGTAAGCATAAGCCCAATCGGTCTCTTGACATTATATAATTTAAAATTACAAATTTTTTACAACCGACTTCAATATAAATTATTAATAATAACTCAAAAACTATTGGTGAGACCTTGATCAAGTGGACCTGTAAAGCACCAGCTTTCAAATAAAAAAAGAATCATCGAAATCGGTTCACCCAGTAAAAAGTTATGAGGTAATGAGGTAACACACATAATAAAACATACAGTCGAATTGAGTACCGTCTCCTTTTTGAAGTCGGTAGAAAACGTGGTATTGATAATCAGTTCATCAATCAATTGTTTTTTTTTTAAATATAATAAGGATGACAAACGTACATACAGTCCACCTGATGTTAAATGGCTGCTGCAGTGCTATGGGACCTGCAACCAACTTGAAAAAACGAAGACTACACTTTCGTTATCACTCCTGGCGACTAAGATGGAATGCCACAGAACCTGTAATTATACCGGCTCCCTATAGCCATCAGATCGGAGCAGCGGACAGCAGAGCAAGCACTTTTATTTATCGGACAAAAAGTAGTAGGGTGGTACCTACCAAGAATCCTAGACAGAAAGGGAGACCTAAGCTGCCAAGTGAGATTTTTTATAGAATAAGGGTGACAAACGAGCACACAGTCCACCTGATGGTAAGTGGCTGCTGTGGCCCATAGACATCTACATCTATCCTCGCTTGCGAATCAAAATGCTGATGCGTTGTCAACCGTGAGGACCAAGATGGAATGCCTCGTTTCCAGTAAAAAGGGTCTCCGATTCTCTACACTCATCATACGAAACAAAGCATTAAGCTGCTATTTTACGCTGGTATTCTGTGAGAGCGTGGTCCTTCTTCGGTCGAGCCGACCCATTCCTGCTACAACTATACTACGAATATAGCTGCAGCATGACTCTACCACGTTTAAAGTGCAGCACTGGCTTGCTTATAATACAAGTAAGTAAAAAACACTGCACGATATACCTCATTAAATACGCATGTGATAAGTATTGTTTGAAAATAAACAACACAGACATCGTTTTAAGATAGGTAGACAAATGACGCTAACTCAAAATTCAATTGAATAATTCATTGTGGACAGACGATGTTGTTGTGGCAGGAATGCTTATGTTAACTAAACTGAGGTCAAGCTATAGTTAGCGCTAGCACTTACAATTTTCTTTAATCGAAATTAAAATTTTTAATGCATTCAGAAGAAAAACTATTGCCATAATATAAATGCATTGAATTCAAAGAAATTTATATATTTTGTGAGTTGATCATAGTTGAACCTATCCCAACCCCGAAGCTGAACATAGGCCTTCTCCAATTCTTATATTTACTATACTACTTGGTTCTATACTACTTGCTTTCATCGACTTCCTGCATATGATATTAGGTCGTCATTCGCTTACTGTACGAGTTCAAGCTTCATTATAGCACCCAAGACAGCGCATCGGTTCCATCTTTTTTCTACCGACTTCAAAAAGGAGACGGTACTCAACTCGACTGTATGTTTTTTTATGTGTGTTACCTCATAACTTTTTACTGGGTGAACCGATTGCAATGATTTTTTTTTATTTCTAAGCTGGTGCTTCACATGTGGTCTCGTATAAATTTGATCAAGGCTGATCAATAGTTTTTGAGTTATTCTTAATAAATTATATTGAAGTCGGTTATACAAAATTCTTAATTTAAAGTTATTAAATTTATTTATCGACAAAAACATTTACATCCATATTTTCTATTTATATAAGAGTATTTCTCTAAACACAAACATACATATATCTGTGGTTGGAACCGTTTCCTAGAATATATTATATATTATACAGAGTTATTTTGCAATTACCGGCCAAATTTGCAGAGAAGGTTCAGAATAACTGAGATAAGCAAATTAAGAAAAATTAATAAAAAAAATCTCAAACATTCTATCCTTTTTCCCTTTTAAATTCAAAATGCGTAGTAATGCATTATCTTAACTGATTTTACTGCGCACGCTCACATTCGTAAGGGGCGATCGGTAGGCAAAAACGTTGTTGTCTATTTCAAATAAAAGTAGAAGCTTTACTGACTCCTAATTTATAAAACTGCAATAACAGTATATTATTATTTATATATTTGAACTTAAGTTTAAAATTTGGCTACTCCTTGAAATAAATAATATACCTTTACATTACATTTTTACTCAGGTCCTTTGTAATGTCCTCCAGACCAAAATTCGACCGCAAGCACAGGTGCACCCTCTATTCCCTCATGGCGGCTCTTCACGTTGGCCAACACAGTGGCGAATGTGTTGGCAGAGATATTGGCCAAGAAATTGTGATCGCGTCCACACGTTGGAAGGTCGTTCAGTTTGCTTTGGTTCAGGCCAACGTGCGGACGAATTTATTAAAATGATTATTGATGCGCTAACGGCTGCTGCGGTTTATTTATTCACAGCATACCACTATTTTTTTATTAAATTTTCACTATTTATAATATTTAATATTTTTAATATAAATTTTTAATATTTCTTTATTATACACTAACGTTATACAGATAAGTAAACTATATAAAGATTAACACACCTAGGCATAGGTATAATTAACACTTTTACAACTAAGGCCTGGAAAATATTCGAAGCCTGTCTATAAAACTGTTGTAAAATTTTATTAAACAAAACCTTTTTAAAAAAGGTTATTCTTATTATATAATTATAAAATAAAACTAAATAATAATAATAATAAATAATACCTAGACGTGCATGTATGAAGAAGATGATGAATCTGAAAGAAGCGAAAGAGGTATGTAAGGATCGTGACACTTGGCGATCTGTTCTCTCTGGCTACCCCGTCAGGGATTGTGCGTGACGATAAGTAAGTAAGTAAGTAAGTAATAATAAATAATTTATTTTGTCAAAAATTAAAGTTACATTATACGATCAGTGATCGAGGTCTTCGAGTCGAGAGAAATCGAGTGAAGAGGCTTCGCTCTTCCATAGCTAAAAATTACAGTATTATTAACGAAATAAAGTATACTAATAGGGAATAATAAAGACAGTAAAAACATGATTTTAGTATCCTACTTTTTAATTTGATTTTAGTATGCTACCTATAATATAGCATTAATACATCAATAAATCAATTAATACATCAATAAATCAATTAATACATCAATCACTACAACGTGAATGTGTATAAGATAAGGCTGATCAAAAAGAAATGGAAAAAAGAAATTTTATTTCTTGACGGCTCCGTGGCGTAGTGGCTTAGCAATGAGTTGCTGCCCTGGGGGCCGCGGGTTCAAATCCCGCACGGAACAAGTATTTGTATAGCCTGCACATAATTTCTCCGGGTCTGGATGTTTGTCTTTATGCAATTTATGTTTCTAAACTGCCTCCACGATACAGGAGAAAATCCTGTGTATAATAACATTTTTTTTAAAAGACTTGTGTTTTACAAACAATTTTCGGCTTGGTAGGGCTCTATAAAGCGAAAAGTTTTTTCATTGGTCATTGTTACTGCCGTTATGTAGAAACTAGTTACGGTGCGTGCATATAAAATTTAAATCAGGTGCGTGCAATCACTCTGGGAGCTCGTAGCAAACTGAACGTGCGCCCAACGTGTGGACGCGGCGGCCAATACTCTGCCACAACCCTTTGATCTTTTGTAAAAAACCGACACCAGACGGATCTCGTGCCAACTTGTGGGCCGTCGTTCCAATACGTACCAACGTAGCTTAAACACCCGCTCTACACGATGGCCATCGTTGTTGGCCAACACATTCGCCAGTGTGTTGGCCAACGTGTAGAGCCGCCGTCACACTCATAGTCCGACGGTTACCTGACACGACCGGAGAGAGACCAGGCGCAGGACCAACGGATTTACGTGCTTTTTGAAGCACGGGGCTAAAACACCGCCAATTTACCTTGACTCCGGGCTATTACTGGGAATATCCTGACAGAAAAACACAATAAGTGATTCCTGACCCATTTTTGGACGTGTATAGATAAACTGACGTTAGACCCGGTTCGTTTTCTAAATACAAAATACAATTTTAAAAAATCTATTTGATGAACTTCGTAAACTTTTTTCTCTTTCTACACACATAAATATCCTCTTCTTTCTGTCTAAAATATTATTATAGTTTTTGTTTTTTTACAAACACTTATTAACTATGCGTCTATAAATCAAAATCTCCAAACAATAGCACTTGGAAATATTTAAAGGAATCTATCACATTGTCACATAATGTTTTATTATTTATGAAAAGGTTCAGCATGAATTAAGAAGCTAAAGGATTGTCCTATTAGAGTTAATTAAGAAAAGGGGCAAGCGAGTATTTTATATTTAAACATGCTTTATTGTACATGCCAAAATAATTAAATAGTAAAAAATTGTACCTTCTAAAATTACAGTTAAAGCAGTTATAATGTGATTTTGTCTCCTAATAATTGAGCATATTATGTGGTTTAATTCTTTGATTGATAACGTTTTCAAAACTGCATATTTTACACAGCTATAATGTTTATATCTAAATATATAAATGACACAAATAAAAACAAAATCTTTTACAAAAACATTTATTCTCTAATACTATGGAGATTAGACGGCTCCGTGGCGCAGTGGCTTAGCAATGAGTTGCAGCGTAATTGTTCCGGGTCTGGATGTTTGTCTTCCTTGGGCAATTTGTGTTTGTAAACTGATACAGTAGAAAATCCTAGTGTGGGGGTAACGTATTTAAAAAAAAGATATGAAGAATACTATTTTTCCTATAGCATATATAGGTACTTAGTTAATATAAAAAGTAAAAAAACTGTTACTGCGTGGTAACTTTGGTCGTTTTTTTGTAGGCATGAGAGAATGTATCACCCCATTTCGTCTCATAGGTTTCATAAGAGATCGCTCTCATAATTTCCGAAGGATGACAGGATAACTATCTCGTATGCCTTAAATGTTAAATATTTTGACAGGCGTTGAAGAATAAGTAACATCAAAACTCATGTCCAGCCTTAGAATAATAACACCTAGAAGCCGAGTCCGCGCCCGTAATGTGAGGCAACTCAAACTAAGCCAGTATGGCTTAGTTCAATACTCGGCCCGTTATTGCTCAAAGTCGTGTCGTGTTGACAACAGCTCCCGAAATTTTAATTAAAAATTACGTTTTATGCAGTGACCGGATGTCAAGTACATCAGAGAAACACAAGAAACATAGTAACATTACATTTCACGAGTAAGTAATGCTTTTGAACTTATAGTTTTACGTAAAACATTCATCAAAAGTAAATATGAATTTTTAAAAACTGACACATGATATTATATGGCAATGTTGCCAAAGTGAAAGAAAATTTCTTTCACCTTTTTTAAATTAAAAGTAAAACAACACAACAGGAATGAAATAGAGTGCGTTACGCAACTTGACCACTTATTACTTCCACGGCTGCCAACATTGAAAAAATGCAACGCATTATTTTTATTTAAAAAAATATAGATGATGAATTTTAAGGAAACTTTTTATATGGTCTGATAATAAATGCATGTTTGGTTTTCGTTTTATGTTTCTTTCTGATCCGATCATTGCGGCTTGTGAGACAGAAAACATCAGACACAATCGAAATGAAAGCAGTTGGAAGCCCACTAAAAATACAAAAATTTGTTCTTTAAATTATTTTATAGGATACGGTGACATACGAACACACGATCCACCCGATGGTAAGTGGAAGCTGTGACCCATATACATCTACAACTGTCCTCAATAAAGAGATGCGTTGTCAGCTGTGAGGACTGCGTAAACCCTGCCAAAATTAAAATTTTCTTGTAGCTTACATTATGCATGCAGTGAGGTGCGGTACACCATTACTCGACGATTATTAAAAAAATAGTTAAAAACAAACTGAATAATAGATACTGAATTCGGTCAATCGTTCGTTGAACAGTCGTGTGTCAGGCATCGGGCGGGTGTATATCGAACTTGCATTAGTCATATAATTATAACGTCTCTATACAGTTACAAAGAAAAATATGATGCAATCACATTTATATGGCTCATAAAAGTATCTCACTTGGCTAGATAGGCAAATATCCTATTCAAAAATATTTTGAATTTAGCAGGCTACACTTCGATAATAGAATTCAAACAAACTTATTTTCACATTTGTGTGAGTCATACGTAACGTTGTAACTATTAGTCCAATATAGTTTCAACTTCCCTACTTTTGGGGAAAATTTAATGTATTGGCAACATTATTTCTTCACTTGTGGGCGTTTCGTCTAGCGTAAACTCAAGTTGATAACGCACACATAGATTTTGTTCTTGCACCACTTTTGAACGTTCGCTTTGTAGGGAACTATCGTTCTAGGTGTTATTATTATAAGTGTCCAGCAATTAACTTTAATGGGCTAATTAAGTATAAGTTGATAAACTAAACCTGCGTTCCTTACTATAACCAAATATTCTTGTCCCTCCTTCAATGAATAGAATTCATTTCTTATACTTTATCCCTAATTTCTGACCGGGTACCTTGTTTTAAAAGCTTAATATATATATTAATACGGTTTGTTACATCGAACGAAACGTTTTAAATACAATAATCGAGCATACGTCAAATGAACAAATAATATTATAAATTTACTAATTGTTGTGATATTAATTATCTGTACTTTAAATAAATATGAGGCGAAAAATAAACTTTTTTATTTTAATTCACCCATCCTGTGAAAAGTAAATATCTGGAGTCCCTACAGCCAGTTATCTATAGTAATCATAATCTATCACACGGGAGATGTGACGTGCGCCTGTTGGTGCTGGCTGCTGATAAAAATGGCCGCGGTGTCAAAGGCTTTGTTGCGCGGGATAGATCGGACAGGACGCGTGAGATGTTGTTAAAAGGGCGATTCTCTACGTCGTATCAAATGTTAATTATATTACATATATTAATAGTTATTTTAGTTCATTTTGACCTTTCGACAATTTACGAATATAATTGGAGGTTGCCCACTACGTACGATAAGTTATAACTTATGAGTGTACAATAATACGCGTAAACGCAGAAACACTCTCTCGCACATTATTACCGTATTTCAGGTTAGAATACAAAATCAAAACAGTAAATACCAATAATAATTCATACTGAAGTTGATGTACCAAATTAGATAAAGTAATGATTATGTTGATTAAAAAAAGAGGCAACCGTTAATAATATATAACACAATTTTATGCTTATGTTATAGCTAATCTTAAAATATAAGTAAGAGTAATAAAAAATAAGTAAGAGTTTTTGACAAATGAATAAATATAAAATAAAATAAAATAGTGCAGTTGTTCAAAGTAAATTGAAAACTGACTAGTTATTATTTAACTATTTATTATTTGGGGACTTCCAGTTATATAAATATATAAGAGACAAACCCCCAATTTTAATAAACCACATAAAATACATCGAAATAGAAATAACGAATTTGTAAGAATATAAAGAAAACAATACAAAGTTATTGCTGGTACCAAAAACACAAATACATCGAAAAAATAATTATTAAATAGACATAAAATCTATTTAAAACAAACTTTTATACGTGTTGCTAGGGGCAGCATCCGGGTCCAAATTGTGCCATATTTCAACAAATATTGAACTGGAAAGATATACGCGGAAAACATGTTAAATAAAATGTTGTAATACGTGGAATAAAATTTTATTCCCCGCATTAGAACCAAAAGGTTTGCTTCGTCTTTTATAATGCGTACAGGAAAGGAGTGGAATAATTTGCCGGCGTCTATCTTTCCGTCAGAATACAATCTGGGCGTCTTCAAGGCAAGAGTGAATAGGCTTTTGTTACGTTAAGACAGTGCGATTTACCATCTAGAGCTGCATCACCACTTACCACCAGGTGGGATTGTGGCCAAGCACTGGCTTATAGTAAGTTAAAAAAAATCTTGAAAAATAAACGAAATCGGTTTTATTGCCGCTTTAATACAGAATAGCCCACTGCATCGTAATCTCTACAAAAGAATTCAGATGTGTGACCTATGACTGCCGTGATTTACGGTCGATATAGAAATGTGTGTGTGTACGTTAAGCCGATGTCAGTATGACCTGGACACGACATTATTTAATACACTTTGTCCAACAATAAGGAGCATTGATCAAATACCACGTCGGATTATTAATACGAAACACATAGGCGTTGTTAAGGAACGATGTCGATAGGAGATGCTATCAAACTATTTCATGCACCAGAGAGCTTGAAAACTTTTATGCGTTTAAATAAAACTAGATTTTACGAATTTTATCGTGTATATTTATATAATTATATAACTAAAATTTATATAAAATAACCCGACGTTTCGAGCACTTTACAGCACCCATTGTCACGGGGGGGACTGAGATTTTAATGTGGAGGTAGCCGTAGTTAACTGTGACATTAGGACGTCGAACACCTCAGTCCCTACCGGGACCATGGGTGCTGTAAAATGCTCGATACATCGCGAATAATACGCGATAAAATCCGTAAAAACTGGTTTCATTTAAATGTGTAGCGTTTGCGTAAATATAAGAAATCACTAAATACGATAGGAAAATCAATCAAAAATGTTTTGAGGCCTAAGTCTTAAATATTTTATTTAGTCTAGGTTTATTTGAAAGCTTTTATTTGACATAATGATTTCTAGTAGTTATGTAAATACGAATATAATACTCTCATTGTCGTCACGTCCTATCAAAAGTCTACTGCTGGACATAGGCCTCCCCGTAGGTTACTTTATAGTGGATATTTTCTATAGTTGCTACGTAGGGTACGTAGTTTTTTTTTTTGTAGATTTAGGAAAACGTTACTGCCCATGCCCTGTATCATTTACCTCTATCGCCTCATGTGACGCCACCATTACACTGCAAATAATTATTCATATCATGCATTGAAATCATGCAAATATTTTTTTTTAATCAAGAAAATTGCATTATTTTTATCTCATGGGATTATCTCATTCGCATGGACTATTTCTGGAACTTGACAACAGCGTCACCTACCGGGACCAATCGTGAATCTAAACCGTCCAGGGATCCAATACGCACCCAAAAATTTCATCAAAATCGATCCAGCCATTTTCAAGTTTTTGCGACACTAACGGACAGCAAGTGATTTTTATATAAAGATATAATTTTTTTAAACTATCTTATCTTCTATCACTCATAAAAGTAAACTAAGGAAAAGTTACCTTCTTCTACCTCCAAAAATGAAAATGGCCTTCTTTCATTTCTGGGAGCAATTCCTTGCACTATCTTTAAATTAAAATTTCGAATCAATTGTACCAACACAATACTCTATTTCTAATTTATTCATTCATTACAGCCTATTAAAAGTCCAATATTGAGTATTGGTCTCTAAGGCATCTTGGCAGTCGGGCCGGTAAACGCAGTATTTTAATTTTTAGAATTGTTGTAAGATGCTGCTGCCCATCTCATTATTCAGTTTCCCCTTGTCGCCTGTTACGACGTCCACGGGACACGGGATGATATAAGGCAGTGGTATTTATTATGCCACCACTACGTCTTGGCAACGGCATTTTTTGTGACAAATTTCAGACAAATGAAAACATATATAACACAAGTTACAATTAATTTAAAAAAAATAATTCCATCGATTTTCTTATCTAGTTATATCTACATAATATGCACGTTGTACAAAGTTACTTACACTTTACCGTGTGTGACTTACGTTATTCGTCGCATGACAAATAAAATTCCTCACGTGAGAAAACATAAGATAGGGCCTTAAACGACCGTTAATACTGTGAACATTTACCTTTATGGGTCCGTGACTTTAATATGCGTTAGTTAACTGGTATGCGACCATTAAAATGTTACAAAGAATATGATCCCCGTTGCTTAAATTATATTTCTCCTGATAACAATAACAGAAGGTGGAATCAATATTTTATGAATCAAGTAATCGCCATCTGGAGATAGAAGAGACTCTATCATCCCATGTAACCCGGCGGACGTTGTTACAGATAAATAAAAAAGATGTCAGGGTATTTTATGGCATTCAGCAGATTTCAGGTAATTGTAATCGGTTAACTAGAATTTAAAATTAAAAATTTTGTACAGCCGACTTCAATATAAGCGACTTCAATACAGGTTATTTAAGAATAACTCGATAACCATTGGTCTGACCTTGATCAAATTCATATGGGACCACAGGAGAACTATCAGCTTTCATATAAAAAAAGAATAATCGAAATCGGTTTGCCCAGTACAAAGTTATGAGGTAACACACATAAAAAAAAACATACACTCGAATTGAGTACCGTCTCCTTTTTGGAAGTCGGCAGAAAACTAGTTTTTATACATTTTATCCGAACTTTTGGGGACCCAGTGTCACTCGTGCCCATGGGTGCTGACGTTGAAAGTTATACTCGTAATACGCGATAAAATATTGAATAGTTTTATTTAAATATGTAGTGTTCGCGTAAACAAGAAATCAGATTATAATCATACAAATAACGAAACAAACGCACCTGATTTTTTTTATAGGATAAGGTTGACAAACGAGCACACAGCCCACCTGTTGGTAAGTGGTTGCAGTGGCCCATAGACATCTACATCTATCCTCGATTACGTATCAAAATGCAGATGCATTGTCAGCCGTGAGGACCAAGATGGAATGCCTCGTTTCCAGTAAAAAGGGTTACCGGTTTTCTACTCTCACCATACAAAATACAGCAGTGTTATGCTTATTATTATATGCTTATTCGCGGGTATTCTGGTGAGAGCGTGGTCCATTCGAGCTGACCCATTCGTGCTACAGCGATACTACCAATATAGCTGCAGCATGGCTCTACCACATGGAAAAACGTGGTGTTGCAGTAGTTCATGGGCGACGGTCGACACTTACGCGTGAAGAGTGAGCTGCTGTGTTCCGGTTTGTAGAGTATAGAGAGTCAATATAATCACAGGCTACTAGGTATTGCATACAGGGGTGACATGGCATGTGCAGTTGACAAAGCACTTTTTAATTGACAATAAATATAGGTGTCTATGAGCTTAATTGACGAAAACTATTGTTAACTCGGCGACTGTTGACGCTCGATAATATGCAAACATATTATCAGTTAAGTATCAGTTGACGTTCCATCACACCCTATTTCATATTGTTTACAGCTATTTTACATCAAAATGTCCGGACTAACAGACCCCAATTTACATTAAGCATAGAACTATCCTCGCATGAATATACCCAAATTGGACCCTTTCATGGTGTGGTCGATGACCCGAGATGTGTTCCCATGGCAGATTAATCTTCAATTTAAAAGCCTCTTACACAAAGGACCAAAGAATTTGATGCTTGGGACACTGTACACTGGACAGATAGCATCTGTCTTTGACTGTTTGTGATCTAATATACTCTATCTCTGATACGTCATAACGTTCGAGAATTAAAAAAAATATGTTAAAATATATAACTACAACAACGCATTGTGAGTTGTTACTTGTTACCAGTTGTTCTTAATTTAAAACGAATGTATATGTTTTAAAATATTTTAAATTACGAATAACTGGCCTCTTTATGGACTTTTTTTTTAATAAAAATAAATTGATTTAATTATTTGATATGTTAAAAGGTACGTAGTACATATAACTCAATGGTTAAAAGTGATTTATATTTAAAAGTATTAAATACTCTTTGCCAAAATAAGAAAAGCTCTATTTGTTATCCATAAAACAAGATCAACTCAGTTTTCCTCTGTCGCCTCTTACGACTCCCACGGGTCGAAATTGGTTAGTGGATATTCTTACACTGCCACTACAGGGCACAATTATGTTAAATGTTATAATTATTATGCTGCAAAAAATACATGTTATGTATACTTTTAAACGTTATTTAGTTCGAAAGTAAAATCATTTTACGAATAGTCTTTTTATTTTTTACAGTTGATTTTCGAAAGTACCAAATAAGAGACACTCGCTCTTTATAATATAGAAAATTATAATTAAAGTAAGGCTTTATTTATATATAATTTATTAATTTGAAATACATAGAAATGTGTATTAATTTCAATTTTCTTTCAACCTTTTGTGATCACTTCACAGATCGTTGACAGATTAGGGATTGCGTTCGGGTTAGACGTTATCATTACGTCTAAGCCTTGTCAAAGGGGTGAATACAATTAGATAGAATTTATTCGGTTTCATTTTCTATGGTGGCCGTTTCGGATCGGGTTTCTTTTATTCATGGGTTTTATTGTTATTAAGACAACAATATGCGTGTGAGCGTTAACGAGTATTTTGGTGTAGGTTTTCAGTTAATATATTATGAATACGAGGGTTAAATGAATAAATTATGAAGTGAACAGCATAGAAGAAAGTATTATATTATATTGACTATTAACATCGCGTTTTTTTATAGGAGAGGGGGCAAACGAGCATGCAGCCCACCTGATGGTAAGTCACTACCGCCGCCCATGAACAACTGCAACACCAGGGGAATCGCAGATGCGTTGCCGGCCTTTTAAAAAGGAGTAGGCTCTTTTCTTGAAGATCCGTAAGTCGTATCGATCCAGAAAAATCGCTGGTGGTAATCGATTAAACAAGGAAGTTGTGCGAGGAAGAAAACTTCTTCTGAATCGCACAGTGGTGGACCGCCAATCATCCAGATGGTATGGATGGTATCGCGAGTTTGGTCGCGATGTGCGATGGTGAATTTGAGCGGCTGGAATTAGTCCGAACAATTCCACAAAGCACTCCCCGTGGTATATGCGACACAAACAGACACACAAAGAGATGCAACATCTCTACGCAGTACCAGTGAGTCAAACCGATTGGAAAGAACTCGGTCGTTGAAGATTCGAACCGCTCTGCGCCGGATGCGGTCAAGTGGAAGAAGTTGGCACTGGGGAGCCCTTGCCCAGAGATGGGAACAGTATTCCACGTGAGGCCAAACCTGCACCTTGTAAAAGTTGCAGGCGGTGTGCCGGCATGAAATACTGTCCCTCTCTGCTGAGCAAGTTTATACTTAAATTTTATTTAAATATGGAAACGTGCAACCCAAATACAATTAAGTATAGCAGCTTATAAAAAATTCTAACCCTGAATGTAGTCCACTGGAGAATACCCATATCTGTTCCCCTATTATAACTTGTAACAATACTCCAGACTGAATTTCGCTCACGGCGGCTAGTCTCAAGGCATATTAGCCATCTGACATCATTATACACGGATATTTAGCACGAGTGTGTTCGCAAGCATTATTCCCTCACTCTCATAATCCGATAGGACTACGAAACAGAAACAGAAACTTTTTTATTCAATATAGATTATAAATAATACTTATTGAAAGTCACTCTTTTGTATAATTACCACTGGTTCGAAAAAAACCTCTGTCCTGGGAACAACCAGCAAGAAACCCAGCGGGACTTTTTTTTTAAATAACAGCTCACAATCATGTATGTTACACAAATTAACAACACAACAAATTAGAAATAGCTTGGGAGCGATCACCTCACTTCCAGGGGTTATTATCATATATAAATTCTTTAATATTATAATAACCCTTTTTATACAAACTTAGTTTAATAAAGTTTTTGAACTTTGAGCAGGTCAAATTTTGTATATTTTCTGGAATTTTGTTGTTAAAGCGTGTACATCGCCCCAAGAATGAATTACTGACTCGATGGAGTCGAGTAACTGGTACTACTAGCTTGTGTCTGTTCCTAGTATTTACAGAATGAATTTCACTTATTTTTGTAAAACTACTTTTATTTTTGTGTACGTACATTACATTTTCATAAATGTATTGAGAGGCCAAAGTTAATATATTAATTTCCTTAAATTTTTGTCGCAGCGACACTAGACTTTAAATCATAAATTGCTCTTATGGCCCTCTTCTGTAAAACAAATATAATGTCAGTGTCAGCTGCGTGCCCATAGCAAAATACCATACGACATTATGCTATGGAAATAGCTAAAGTAACTAGTCTAGCTGTTTCAACACTAGTTAGACTTCTAATCTTTTTTACGGCATATGCTGCAGAACTAAGTCTGCTTGCTAGTTTTGATATATGGGGTATTTGATATATGAGATATGCAATCTCACAAGACCTTAAAAGTATTTTTATGCATAGCTTAGAGATCAGGCACTAGACCAACGGCTTCACGTGCTTACCGAGGCACGGAGAGAAACACCGAAAACTTCCTGATTCCGGGCTGCTACAGACAACTTCTGGACAGCTAAATCCATCAGTGGATGTGAATAGTGGATTGAAGAAATTATCTACTCAAGCCGGAGCAAACCAAGTTAATATCCTGTTTATAATGTTTTGTGATGTTTTTATTCCATTGAACTTTACATGATAGAGTCATATGATGTGTGCGTATGTAAGGATGATAATATATAAGTATATAAATTTGAAACTTTTTTCGTTATAATATTTGTTTTGTTATTGATTTGTGCTATTTACTAACTTTTTAGTCTCTTAGATTTTTTAACAAAGATATACATATAAAAATAATCATACCTTATTATATCCTACAGAATCATGAATTTGATTAAGTACGACAGATAGAGTTTATATGTTTTACGATTCGGTCACTCTTATTTTATTGTACGGATGGGTGACTTCTTGTGACGTGGTGAATAATAAGTAATAACACCTCAGTAGTAAACTCAACAACAATAAGTTACAAAAGATAATACAGTCTTGATCTAAAATCGTCAAGGACATTATTGTTTTCATCCATCATTCACTGATCTTAGGATATTTTCTTGCGTAAAGACTTAGAGAGTTTCTTTATAATCGCGACCCGATATAATCGAGATGTCGGACAAGGTGGAGTCGCGATCGCGTTAGTTCCTGTTGCTAGTTCTCACGATTGCGCACGCGCATCGCCTGCCATGTTGTTGTTACTTGCGAGTGAAACGGACATTTTTGTAAATCGAAATTGATTTATAAAATAATTATTCTTTGTAGAGATATTATTACGTATCTTAATTTTCAACACTGCTACTTACGGTTTTTACATACTGCTTTAATACGTCTATACTAAATTTAAGAATAACTTGAAAATAACGGGCTGATGAAGAAAATGAAAAAAAATAAGCGAAATCAATAAAAATAAACATATAAAAAGATGTTTTTTTACAGAAGTGACAAGAAGTATTAAATATATAATAAAAAAGACAAATTCAACATGGCTTTAATAAAAGAAATTAAAATAGCGATAACAATTCAAATTGTATAGCGGCAAGTGACCATGATTTAAACATCAACGGGTTTAGCAAAGATGACCTTTTACGATTGTTAACGCTATATAAAATTATAAAAATAAAGGGTAATGACATGTCTTAACATTAATAAGTATTATTAAATTGTGAATTACACTATACGTGGTAGAGCCATGCTGCAGCTAAATTAGTACTATAGTTGTAGCACGAATGGGTTAGATCGACCGGGGAAGGACCACGCTCTCACAGTATACCAGCGTAAAATAGCAGCTTAACACTGCTGTTTTTCGTGTGGTGAGTGTGGAGGACCAGATACCCTTTTTAGTGGAAAAGAGGCATTCCATCTCAGTCCTCACGGGTAAAAACGCATCTGCATTTTGATTCTTTATTGAAGTTAGATGTAGATGTCTATGGGTCACAGTAACTACTTGCCATCAGGTGGACGGTGTGTTCGTTTGTCACCCTATCCTGTAAAAAAAGTCGCATGACTTAGCATTTATTTCGTTCTTTTTTTATAGATTTATTTATTTATTATTTATTTATTCTTATTTACATCTACTTTATAATAAGGGATATAAAGGGCGGACTTAATGCCTTGTGGCATTCTCTACCAGTCAACCCTGGATGATCTGAGAAGCTGTGGTAGCTGCAACGCCACTCCATAAATTAATAAATAAGTAAAAACATTATATCTCATAACAAAAAGCAAATAAATAAAATATTTTTAAACTATACAAACTTTAGTAATACAGAAAAGAAATTATATAGCGTTCATAATCGTAGAATGTCATCTAACCTCACTCAGGGCTAACCCCGCTAAATTTTAATGGGAAAAGTCATACAATGAATATTTTAATTGAATCATTGATCATTAAAGCATATTAGTCCGTAATGTCCATACAAACGTATTGCACGGACCAGGCAAAGGTGCATTGCGTCGACGCATATTTGTTTTAACGCGTATCCATGCAATTTACTTGTAAAAGGTAAAATTTAATTAATAATAATATTTAAAATATTCATGGTTTATTTCTTACTATTATTTTAAGAAACAGATACTTAAATAAAATCTATAAATTAAGCTTTATTTCAAATTAAACGCCTACTGTTATTATGATAACAATATTTTGTTCCTCACATCAGCATCAGCTAAGCATCGTCGGCAAATTCCCTTAAAAAGCTAATCACGAAATGTCCTCTTTTATCCTAAGCACAAAATGGTAAAAAGAGATAGAAACATTTTTAGTGCCACGAGAACGGGACGGCATGCGACCGGTTAACATTGCAAGGTCGTCTCGGGAGGTGAGTGACACTATCTGCGCATTTTGCGTGACAATTTGCTGTTTTTATTTAGAAGACATAATAGCTTTTTATTAAATTTTCTGATAATATTATCTCAAAGGTCAAATATAAAAACTAATTAACTCCATTAAATTAATGGAGCTTGGGAAAACATTGTTATTTCTCAAACGTCACTTGCCAACCCAATATAGATTGCGTTCCCTTATCCCCTTTTTCTACGATTATCTGACACAAAAAGAATATAATCACTATGTTTAATCTGACACTTGACCACTAAACACAACAATTTGTATTTACTGTAGGTACGTTGAATAGATCACGAGAGATGAAAATTAGATGAAATAGAAATTAAAAAATGTTTCTAACTATGGACAAACGATTTCTTATATTTACGCGAACACTACATATGAAATGAAACTAATTTTACGGATTTTATCGCGATTATATAAATAAATAAAAAATCTATGACATCGGGACGTAAGCACTCGAAACGTCAGGAATTAAAAAATTAAAATTAAACGTTACAAACGATAAAATCCATAAAATTAGTTTCATTTAATATAGATAAACGAATATTTTCTTTAATTTAGGCGTAAATTAAAAAAATGCCCTTGTGTATAATTCCTAAATACCAGCCTCTAATATCAGCAAAAACAAGTGCAATACAAAAAATATTATTAATGAGTAACGTCGTGTCGGTCATACATTGCGTGTCAAGGCTCCATATTTTGTCAAAAGGCAAATTGACTAGTTAATTGATAAATCAACGGTCGAGGCCTGGCAGTTAAACCATAGAAGATTTGTTTTTTATTAACATCGTAACTGATTTAATAACGTTAGAGTCAGGTAACAGGCGTATCTGGCCTCAAGGACCAATGCAATGTCGAATATTAATATATAATTTTTTGACCTGGTTTAATTCTGTGAGCACCAAGTGTTTCTAAATTATTTTTTTTTATATTACTTTAATTGAAACGGTATATAGTATTAGTTTAATACGAAATAAATGTAACCTCTGAATGGATAACAAGACAAGAATAGCGTAAAAGAAGGGGCCGTTAGAAAATCCACTACCCCAAAAATAACGTGGGTGTCGTAAAGGCAAGAGAGGGAAATGACAAAGAAGATGGGCAGCAGCATCGCCTTGACAAAAATTAAAAAAAAAACTGCGTTGAACAACCCATGAAACAATCTATAGGTGAGGTCTAGCCTATTTTCAACCCTAGTCATAAAACGATTGTTAATCACATTAAAATAACAAATGTTCAGTCGACAGTCGATCTGGTATTGTCATCAGTCGTGACTTTCGTTCTTTAAGACATACCCATTCTCCATAAATATTGAACATCAAAAAGGTAACAATCTATCTTAGTCCTCAAGGCTGACAACGCATCTGCATTTTGATTCGCAAACGAGGATAGATGTAGATGCCTATGGGCCACAGCAACCACTTACCATCAGGTGGACTATGTGCTCGTTTGTCACCCTATTTCTATAAAAAAAGGTATAATTTTTTTGATAAGTACTTAATAAAATATATTCTTATGTAGTTAAGCAAAATACACTCATTCGCGAACCCGCCGCGCACTGTTCACACGCGCTCCATTTCAAATTCAATTACGCGAAGCATGATCGGAATTTGAATGGAGGATCCGTTAAACTGGACGCATTGAGTGGCGCGAGAGTAATGATATTAGGCTTGAGCAAAAAATATCGAAATATCGATATATAACGTCGTTATTTTAAATCGCGATACATCGATATTTATTTTAGAGTACCTATTGAATTCGTATCATTTTCGATATAATTTAAAATGTTGTATAATGACAAAACATGTAACAACAGAAGGAGATACAAAATTATTCATGTGTGATTGTTTGTCGTTTTTTTGTCGTCGTCCAACCGTCATTAATATAAAATTTTGGGCCTTATCTTTACATCATGCAAATGATGACGATATATCGATCTATATATCGATATTTATCACGCGATATATATCGATACTGTTTAATTATATCGATTCAATATATATCGATATGTTTTTCTTTGCCCATCCTTAAGTAACATCGTGCTTAAAGAACCTGAATTTCATAATATATCACCGTCATCATCATTACACCATGTCACAAGTCCACTGCTGAACATCGGCCCCACTCATAGATTATCTCATGGTGGGTTTTGTTGTAGTTGTCATGCTTGACAAGCGGTTTGGTAACTAGTTTATTATTTAGAGTTATTATCAGGAAGATTTTGCTTCCCGTCTTCTAATTCCGTTGCTCTCTATTGTCTTTTACATACAGAATGAAGGTAGTGGATTCCATCATCCTGCCACTACTCACGGATCATTTATATAGATATTATTACAGGGAATAGCTGACGAGGTTACTGACATATGAGGTGGTATGCCGACCGAAGTTATTCCTATAGTCATTTCTGCAAACAGGTTAATCCGGGCAGGTTAACAGCCTCTCGGATTATCTGAGGTGACTGAGACTCCTTGACGGATCGCTCCAGGCTCAAATGTAGGTGATGCCCTTCGATACCGCACGCAATGACCGTCTATTTATTTCCCTTTCCTAGGTCAAAACAAACTTCGGCTGTTTGGTCTCCGCTGCCGAATGCTTCCGTCTGGTTGGGGTATAGTGGCGGCGTGAGAATACCACTATACAGCGGACTATTTCCAGATTATCACCTGCCTGATGTTACATCTTCTTGTTCTTCTTCATCAGCCCGTAGTCAAAATTAAATCTTATTTAAACTATTTGCACGGATCGACGACCACAGTACCAGTTGTCTCGCTCCTTTGTTGCTGCTCCCCAACTCCCCTTCACCGGCTCGGGTATTTAACATCTGACGTAGACAAGAGGAGAATATTTCCCACATTGCGATAGTGGTTCAAGCCGAGGTTTGTACCTCCTTTTGAGGGCCCTGGAACCACATCTCCCCACAGCCCCCCCCCCCCCCCAGCTAGAGGAGCCTCACCCCGAAAGCAGGGGCCGCGGTGCCTCGGGACTTGCCGCCAGCACAATCGTTGCACTCAATAGCTCGTAAGCCCGCACTTACGAGCCTATTTCGGTGAAGCTGTAAAGGCCGCAGGGTCAACAGCATACACTCTCAGAAAAAAAAGAGGAGAATATTCATAGAAGAACCGAAATAAAAAGATTTGCTTAAAGTGCAATGGAATCACGATAAAGGTTCGTAAAACTACCAGCCGATGGGGAGCTCGAACTATCCAACGTGGAGAAGTACGACCCTCCCAACGAATTACAAAGCCTCGTAGAAGTAACAACTGATGGGGAGTAGGTCGAGAGGATTCCTCGAATCGCTCAACGTTAGAGCGACCCTCCCAATGCTGTGATTTTCTTATAGATGCAGCTGGTTTTGCCAATTGTTGGCCTATTTAGGAACTAGGTTCAACCGTGGTCTCACGATCGGCAGTATTAAAGGTATATAATGAAGATCATGATGATAAAGTCGTATCTTGAACGGGCATTTATATTTATGTCCTAAAATTCAATATGTAGGAGAGTAAACTGACTATTGTACCGCGTGAGATAGAATAGCTAATAGCGATGTCTATTGAAATGATCAACAATAACAACGGGTCGTGTCGTGACCGGGAACGTAAGTACAATGCTAGGAATGTTTTGTATTTTTAAAACAAACGAACAAATGAATGACGTGTTAGTCGCTATGAGAAAACGAGTGACACGCCATCATTTTTAGGGTGTAGAAAGATATATCAACAATTAATAAAAGCCATTAGAATACGTTTATAATGTTAAATTAAAAAAAACAGTTTTTAGTAAAAGCTGACTTGAATGAAGTAAAAATAAAAATTTTCTAAAATAATTTCCACATAATAGCTTTAAAAGTTAGTGCTAAGATGCAGTGTATAAAAGTATTAAAAGTTAAAACCCCGACTTCTGAAGCTACAATAGAGTTTTTAAATTCTTTATTGTTTTTAAAGTCGGCGTTAACTTTTTATAAAGTATCAAATTTTTTTGACCCTTTTGTATGGACTAAGCTCAATGTAAGAACTATAATATCGTCTTATTTAAATCCCTATTAACTATTAAAGTTACATTATTCATTTAAACCGTAAGGGTTTAAATTAATAATATCAAAATAATAATTTAATTTAAGATTCGAAACAAAACTTTGAAAAACGACCATCCACACCTTGAAGACATGTGACCAAAGAGTATAATAACTGTCCTATACAGGAACATGTGACGTTCGCCAACACACATTGGGGCAGCGCGGCGGACATTTCCTTGCCCTAAAACCCTCTCAGAAATGAAAGGAGGCCTGTGACTAGCACTTGGACATATATAGGCTGTTATTTTACTTTTTAACTTTTTTTTTACCTACATACAGAGCCTACTATAAATAAATAAAATTATAAAAGTATTTTACATCAAGCTAGGATGCCCCAAACAATACATTTATAATCTGTGGCTCTGTTTCTACACTTCCAACTCCACTTCCGAACTGGTTTTTGTGTTTTTGATCACTGTTAAAGTAATTTATAAGGGAATATAACAACAAATATTACTTATCTGCTGACTTCAAAAAGGAGACGGTAGCTACTCAATTCGACTGTATGTTTTTTTTAAATGTGTGTTACCTCATAATTTTTTACTGCGTGAACCGATTTCGATGATTCTTTTGTTATTTGAAATCTGGTACTTCACATGTGGTCAGGGTTACCATATCTCAGGATTTGTCCTGAGATTTCAGGATTTTTAGACTCTTCTCAGGATTGCGGCTGGATTTGGCAAATCTCAGGATTTTATAATTTTCAATACAATACAGCTTACCGTTTAAAGATCTCTTTAATAAAAAGTTAAACAAACTAAAAATAATCTTCCTTTGGTAATAATTACACAATTAAAATTAAAACTTATTTATGCAAGTAGGTACTTAAACAGTTTTATCATACTTAATATGTGAAGATATTTTTTAAGTAAAAGTTTTTTTCTCAAACTGTAAAAAATCGCAGGATTTTTCAATGGAAATCAGGCCTTTTCTCCGGACTTTTTATTTTTTCATCTGGTAACCCTACATGTGGTCCCATATGAATTTGATCAAAGTCAGACCAATAGTTTTTGAGTTATTCTTAATTATTTATATTGAAGTCGGCTGTACAAAATTTTTAATTTTTAATTATTTTACAAACTATCAGTGCTTTAACGATACCATAAAATTTCGACCCAAACTGCATGTGATCGTAGCCACTTAATTTTATTGCTATTATAAACAGCGCCATCTAGTGGCAGCCGTACAAACGACTTTATGTTTATGACCACCCACGCGCATGCCGGGGTGCGTGCTCTCTCAGTGTAAAGCATTATTTACGGATACCTTAGTTTCAACTATGAGCAGGTAAATACACCTGGCATTATTAAAAAACAGTCTTTAATTAAGCGCCATCTACCGTCGATTGTGTAAAATAGCTTCATAGGTGTATTATATCGATTTTTGTACCTCTTTTGACCTCTAAGGTCTAGGGATTTGCCTTTAAATATTCTTTACATTTAAATGTTTGTTTTTCTTTTAGGATTAAACCTTTATGTAATGGATCACCAAGTTTCCACCACGCAATATTTTTATGGTAGTAAGTTTAAAATTGCAATATTTACATATTACGATATTTTACACAAGCTATATAATACCACAGTAGGTATAATAAAGACATATTTATAGACTGTGGTAATACAGTGTAAAATATCGTAACAAATATTATAATATCTTATGAATAGGTGCTATTCTTTTTTTGTGAATTTTTTGTTTATTTTGCATATTTCATTATACAATTTTATACATATTATGTACGTATACTTATTCATTAAAATCTTATGGCTGCCGATAGATGGCGGTAGTATTGTTTACGACAGATATAAAATACCTAGATCAGGAACAGTCACAGAGTGCTATAGTCTATAGACATCTTCTGCTACTGTGAAGTTTTTCAGGACGATGAAGGAGATTAGATAAAATTAAAGTAAAGAATAACCTTATAGTACCTACTTACCTTTGCGTAGTCAACTGGTGAGGCATTCACTGGACAAGTGAACAATCCCTCGCTGAAACAAAAGAAAAATGGAAATGATTCTGTGAAAACTTGATTATACAACTCTGATTTTATTTTGAAAAAAATATCTTTTTATTCTTACACACTTTTTTAAAATTTAACAAATGTCTATTCATGTCTTAATTGTAGGCAGATAATCCTCTGATAAAAGACAGTTATTTCGATATGACAGACATTTAAATTATTTTTATATGTGACTCGCCTGCCAAGCGTGGCGACTAAGGCAAAATACCCCCTATGAGGCAATCTATGGTGGAGGTCTATATATTTTTTTATAGGATAGGGTGACAAACGAGCACACAGTCCACCTGATGATAAGTTGTTACTGTGGCCTATAGACATCTACATCTATCCTCGACTACGAATCAAAATGCAAATGCGTTGTCAAACGTGAGGAGTAAGATGGAATGCGTCGTTTCCAGTAAAAAGGGTCTTGGGTTCTCACAGTAGGTGCTCTACACTCTACACTCACCATACGAAACACAGCAGTGTTAAGCTGCTATTTTACGCCCGTATTCTGTAAGAGCGTGGTCCTTCCCCGGTCGAGCCGATCCATTCGTGCTACAACCATACTACTGATATAGCTGCAGCATGGCTATACCACGTATAATTTTATATTCTGCAGTGCTCTCTTATAATATGCTGTAATGGATGGATGGTTGGTTACAACTTAGTTTGGATTCATACAGCAGTCACGAACGCCACGTATTATGGATATATCAACTAGCTGAATAATCATTATAATTCAAAATGGCAATAATTTTGACCACTTTGCTAGTTACAAGGTATATTTAAAGTCTTAAATCTCTAACTCATCGGGAAGTTAGTTTAAAATTTACTCCTAAATTTGTAATTTGGGTTTAATTTAGTTGATTGAAAGAAAGAAAGGAAGAAAGAACGCAGAAAGAAAAAGAAAGAAAGATTTTTTTATAGGATAGGGTGACAAACGAGCACACAGTCCACCTGATGGTAAGTGGTTGCTGTGACCCATATACATCTACATTTATCCTCAATAAAGAATCAAAATGCAGATCCGTCGTCACCAGTGAGTACTAAGATGGAATGCCTCTTTTCCAGTAAAATGGGTCTCCGGTTCTCGACACTCACCAAAACACAATTATATATCAAGTAAAATCAAAGGAAAATTCTGATCTCACCTCTTTGTCTCACAGTCTGAGTTACCAGCATTCATTTGCTAAATGCAACATCGCAACAGCTGTTCACCGCAGTGCTTATAATTATGAAAATATTACTTACTCAGAGAAGTAACTACTAAGTTATAATTTAAAATGACGCGCTATTTTTTTAACGTTTTTAACAATGGATACTTCGATTACGCCCTAACAGCCCGATATCATTATCTTAGTTGAAAGCGAAATAATTTTTTTTGTGGTTATACCATTAATAATCCATTTACTTATGGATAATCTGACTCCACAAAATAAGAGACGATGTTTACACGCATCGTTTTATTTCTTACAGGTCATGGATCTTGCGCTAATGTCAGTTTGACATAGACTGTGAAAAAGTAATTTGCCGCAATCCGTTGGTGTGTGTACCCATGTTAGTACTTAGCTTCGGGACACACCTACCGAAATTAATTAACTGAAATTCTGCCTCTGAATTTATACCTCAGCGTTTTCAGTTCCTTTGGTTTTCAGTTTCGAATATTAGGCATCGTCAGCATGCCTTAATTACTACATTAATGTAACTAACTTTAGTTAAGATAAGTTTGCTCTAAAAACTTTTGTCGTGTGTGTTGCCCAGAAAACAAGAACACATATACATTTAGATACTTGGTTCAAATATTGACGGCGACCAGATGGGGACCATGTGATATTTACTCGGCAGATCAGCGCGCCATACTTATGGTCGCTTAATGCGTGTGTTGTGCATATAGCATTGAATGCTTTCTAAACGAAATAAGGACTGAAATTCGGTGTTATTTCCGAACTTGACGTATCTTCCGACTGGTCAAAAAGAGATGACTGCCAGACCACAGCGACTAGCCATCTGCACGGAGAACATCATTATAGTGTGAGCAAGCACAGGTGTCTTTGTTTTCTTACTCTCATGGACCAACGGTTTTACGTGCTTTCCGATGCACAACTGAAGTTATGTTTCGGGCTGCTACTGAGCATTTCTTGATAAAACACTTAGTAATAATTGATTTTTATTGGCCAAAATATTAGAATACGGGACCTTTTGATCATCAGTCGCATTTACGATCACTAGACCAACGAAGCAGTCGAAAAAAATATAGTAGACGTGTTAGCGCAGCGATTGTTCAGCATGATGTGTCCCGACACTTTTTTTCAGCTAACGTTACATAGAAAATTATACATGTATTTACGCGCGTGCACACGAGATGGGCGTTTTTGTCTCGCGATGGTCTCGATGTTTCCTGTTGAGCGATTTGCTTAATAATCGGAATAATCGACTGGAATAATGCAGCGGCAAGTGCGGCGTGTATAGACGCAAGTTATTGGAAATGACAAGAGTTAATTGCTAAGAAATAAAATTTGATGAATGTTCGACGTAATTATCGAAGACTCTAGATATTTTATTGATAACGAGGTAATTTTATGGTAATAATAATAATTATTGTTACAATCTTGAGAAATAACAAACTGATTATAAATATTATACTTTTATAATACTAATAATAATTTTAGTTTCTACACTCTTAGAGCTCAGAATTCTTTTTATAAGATATAGAAAGATCGTAATACACACGACGAAAACAGAGCGGTGTTATAAGTTTGTATTTTTTTTATACAAACTTATAACACCGCTCTGTTTTCGTCGGGCGTTAAAAATTGTTTTATTACGGTACGCGATAGTAATAACATAGGCTTTTCAAGAAATAAACAGAGATAGTCCAACACACGGAATAAATAATATTACTACGTGGTATTATTTTATTGATAACGAGGTAATTTTATGGTAATAATAATAATTATTGTTACAATCTTGATAAATAACAAACTGATTATAAATATTATACTTTTATAATACTAATAATAATTTTAGTTTCTACACTCTTAGAGCTCAGAATTCTTTTTATAAGATATAGAAAGATCGTAATACACACGACGAAAACAGAGCGGTGTTATAAGTTTGTATTTTTTTTATACAAACTTATAACACCGCTCTGTTTTCGCCGGGCGTTAAAAATTGTTTTATTACGGTACGCGATAGTAATAACATAGGCTTTTCAAGAAATAAACAGAGATAGTCCAACACACGGAATAAATAATATTACTACGTGGTATTTTACTGTCAATAGTATTCGACATGTCTGATGCTACGTGACAGTTAAATAATAATGAATAGGTTTTTGACATTTATGGTGGATAAATAAATTCTTGTACCTAATTTTAATTTGCTTTCAGTAATGTCAAAGAGATATTACTGGATTAAGAGTTATTCCTGTGCGCTTTTTATTAAGACAATGAGGAAATTTATATTTATATGTAGTCACATATAGTAAATTGTGTATAAAATTTGCCATCTGTAAACTGAATTCCTGGATGGAAAGTTGTTTTATTTAAGCATCGCACGTGCAACCTATGTACAAAGTCAAGCACTCACATGTTCACTGCGGCAGAAATTATTTTGAACTTAGAATTAATTTAAGGTACCTAAGCCCAAAATGTGCCGTGTAGTGGCGACGTAGAATAATCCACTAATATATATCACTCTATGAGTGCCATAAACATAAGAAGCGCCAGATGCAACTGAACCGCGAAATAGCAGCAGCATCTTCCTGATAACAGGTCGTTGAAAAAACTTAACGAGTTGTAGGTAATTAGGAACCCCCAGTAACCCCCTACCCCCACCTGAGGCAAGGTAGGGGGAAGGCCTAAGTAAGCAATAGACTTGATAATATGGGCTGTTATTAATGAAATAAAAATCCCAAAATATTGCTCATATTGATGATTAAACACAGTAGATTGGCTTTGTTTCCTTGTTCAATCACTCAGTTTATCTTTATTATAAAAAGGACAGTTACATCCCAACAGATCCACAACCGCTGCTAATTAAACACGGTTGTAATACAATATCAAATCTCGACAAATCTCTCGCTGAACGTTACTAACAGCCGGTATCAGGTAATAAAAACGGTGTAAACAAGCCTGGGGTAGCAGCTGTAACCCAAGCTGTTGGGAAACCGCACGGCGTGCGTTCTATTTGTACTATTTATGGATTTATTACATAGACTATAAGCTTACCAAAGCACTTCATAAAGAGTTTATTTAACAATTAAAATAATTAATTAGGTGACTAAACACCAATATTATATCGCTGTTTTAACCCCCGGATCAAAAAGACGGGTGTTACAAGTTTGACCGCTATGTGAGTGTGTTTGTCTGTCTGTGACTCTGTAGCTCTTAAACGGGTGAACATATTTGGGAGCGGATTTTTAAATTTAAAAGCAGTTTTTTAGCGGTGGTTCTTAGATATGTTTTATCATAATTTAAAATTAAACATTTCATACGGCGGACTTCATACATACATACATACATAAACACTCACGCCTGTCACCCAGAGGGGTAGGCAGAGACTATGGACTTCCATTTGGCACGATCCTGACAGACCTCTCTCGCTTCCTCCACATCCATATACCTACGCTTACACGCTCGTCGGTTAAAGGTACTCTTGATTTGGCCCATTTTCAATATATCGCCAATTTGGTCGATAAACTTTCGCCTAGGGCGACCCTTCCCGACTCTGCCGTTCACCTCTACAACATAAATTTGCTTTGTCACTCTTCACTTCACTTATACTCAGGACTTCAATATAAATTATTAAGAATAACTCAAAAACTATTGGTCAGATCTTAATCAAATTTATATGGGACCACGTGTAAAGCACCAGCTTTCAAATAAGAGAATCATCGAAATCGGTTGACCCAGTAAAAAGTTATGAGGTAACACATATAAAAAAACATACAGTCGAATTGAGTACTGTCGCCTTATTTAAGTCGGCAGAAAATCGGTTCAGCCGTTTCAAAGTCATCGCTTGCTTTTTTCGGGGGTTTTTTCAATTTCGATTTTGATTTACTACATACCAAAGTGGCATATGAATCCACAGTCTACTTGATGGTAACTGACTGCTGCAGCCCAAGGACACCTGCAGCCAACGTCACATAAGAGCGATAGATGCTTTGTCACTCCTGAGGAATAAGATAGAATGTCTCGTACCCTGTAATTCTACTGACTCTTCTATACCCTACAGACTAAAACAAAGCAGTGCAAAATACTATTTGACGGCAGAAATAGGTAATACTATGGAACCCACCCAGATAGGCTCATAAACAGACAAGGAGTTATTGTTTTGTAGGATAAGAGTGACTAATGAGCACACAGTCCACCTGATGGTAAGTGGTTGCTGCGGCCCATAGACATCTACATCTATTCTCGATTACAAATAAAAATACAGATGCGTTGTCACCCGCGTGAGGACTAAGATGCAATGCCTCGTTTCCAGTAAAAGGGTTCTCCGATTCTCTACGCTCACCATACGAAAATTTTACGCTGTTATTATGTGAGAGCGTGGTGCTTCCCTGACGAGTCGACCCATTCGTGCTACAATTATACCAGTAATATAGCTGCAGCATGGCTCTACCACGTATAAATACCACCTAATAAACTAGAAAAAAAATACGGTTAAGGCCGTTCCTGGAACTTTCTGCTTATTTTCGTGCACAACGTTCGAAAATCTATCTAATTTTTGTTTTCTCGTCTTTATTTTTTTAAATCTTTAAAACGGCTCGACCGATTCACTTGAAAATCTAATCAGCTCGAAGTGTCAATGAAGACCCGATATGTTAGTTAGCTCTAAACATATCGTACGAATTTTTTTTATTTACATACATACATACACAAACACACACACACACACACACACACACACACACACACACACACACACACAGGAACGGCTTCCTAGGACTCTAAAACGTGGAGATCTGATGAAAACTCGCTTTCTCAAAATTGGACCGAAATCTATAACTTTCTACGTTTAAAATTATTAATTTTCAAAACGGGAAGTTATAAAAGCATTTCTACTAATATTTGATGGAGAAAAGGTTAAAACATCTCATTCTATCATCATTCCACGTCTCTAGTCCGCCTCCCATCCACCGTCTAACTCTAGTCTGTTTGTCACTTCAGTTTTATAAAATCCTTTCAATTTCAATGCGTTAGATGCACCAACTGCAACCGGAAACAGAAGCTGAGTTTTATTTATTGTAGAACTAATGAGGCGTTAATATTTATGGCTGCTCCTTAATTAAGCGCGTAACAAGCCATTATCATTTAACACTAACTGCGTTTCCGACTAATTTAAATCAAGCATTTTGTTTTACCATTTCTTCGACATCAACCTCTAGAAGTCTACTGCTCACTATGCTGAGATTTTTAATGAAGCAAAATTCTTTAATAAGGGTTATTATACTACTAAAGGTGTACTCTTTAGTAGTATCTTTAGTAATAGAGATATGAATAAACAAACTTATATGCTTGATTTTTTTTGTAAGAAACTTAAAATAACTGCTTATTTGCTTAATTGCTTATGTTTTTTTTTTGTTTTATAATTAAATGTGACTCTTTACAAAAAAAGTTACGTTAAGAAAAACATTATTTGCTGTTAGCTTGATAACTTGTATTAAGTACATTTAAAAGCCATGGTAGCTCAGGAGGACCGTGGTAGCTCAGTGGGCTTAGCGCTCGCTGTAAATTTCACAGTACGCGAGCAACCCGGGTTCGATCCCCGCCGGGACCAATGAAATTGTTAATTGCAATTTTAAGTGTTGATTTACCACGTGCACGGCGATGACGGAAAACATCGTGAGGAAATCTGCATGTCTTAGAAATAAGAAAAACAATGGAAGGCATGTGAAGTTCGCCAACACGCATTGGGACAGCCCAGTGGACTTTTTTTGAACCCTCTCAGAAATGAGAGGAGGCCTGTGCCCAGTAGTGGGACGTATATATAGGCTGCAACTTTAAGTATATTTAAAAACGGTTTCTGTTATTACTTTTATTTGCCGACTTCCAAAAAGGAGACGGTACTCAATTCGACTGTATGTTTTTTTTATGTGTGTTACCTCATAACTTTGTACTGGGTGAACCGATTTCGATGATTCTTTCTTTATATGAAAGCTGATAGTTCTCATGTGGTCCCATATGAATTTGATCAAGGTCAGACCAATAGTTTTTGAGTTATTCTTAAATAACTTATATTGAAGTCGGCTGTACAAAATTTTTAATTTTAAATTATTTGTATTTCACTACATTATAAATTCAACACACTTTCCTTCGTTAAGTACGACACAGGCTTAGGACTGTCTGAATTTCATTTGAATTATTATATTTTGGGTCGATTGTGTAATAATCGTTCTAGATGGTGCTGTTTCGAAAATTCATCAAAATGCAGGCGAGCCTATTTAATTTAGGAATACACAATTAACGTTAATTGCTTTTAAATTTAATTTATTAAATTGCTTACATTGTAAAGTGTTGTCACATTACATGCTTAACGTTAAAACGCCTATATTTATCTGGTAGTATCTACATCTCTCTTCTCCTTTCTTGTATGGTAGGTCATAGGTGAAACAGTTGTAGAGTAGTAATAGTAATGTTACTTATTTTGCATAATCATTCGTACGTTACTCACTAGAGGGCGTACTCAATCATCGTGGATAATACCTCGAAATTATGCTGATTGTAGTCCTTTTATAACAAACCCACATACGTAATAAAGCATAAGACTGAATTGCTTCCATTTTATTTAGGCTTTAGTTTTTTAGTTCTGTAGTTATAAGTTGCATAGTCTAGAATATCTTTATAAACTGTGTTTAACTGTGTATAACTGTCTATATTTTATATATCATGTCGTGTTTCTTTCTGTCTTTCTTTCTATTTATCTATCTTGTTGTATACGTGGTAGAGCCATGCTGCAGCTATATTAGTAGTATAGTTGTAGCACGAATGGGTCGGCTCGACCGGGGAAGGACCGCGCTCTCACAGAATACCAGCGTAAAATGGCAGCTTGACACTGCTGTGTTTCGTATTGTGAGTGTAGAGAACCGGACACCTATTTTACTGGAAAAGAGGCGTTCCATCTTAGTCCTCACTGGTGACGACCCATCTGCATTTTGATTCTTTATTGAGGATAAATGTAGATGTTTATAGGTCACAGCAACCACTTACCATCAGGTGGACTGTGTGCTCGTTTGTCACCCTATTCTATAAAAAATCTTTCTTTCTTTTTCTTTCTGCCTTCTTTCTTCCTTTCTTTCTTTCAATCAACTAAATTAAACCCAAGCTAATGCGAGTTTATTGACAAGTGGAGCAAACCGCGTACCATTCCATCCATTACAGCTATAAAGGTCCTCTGCTGAAAATAAGACTCTCCCATAGGTAGCCACATAGGGAGGATTTTGCCACAGTTGCCACACTTGGCAGGCGAGTTGGTAACTGTAGTCTTTTGAGTTGTTATCAGGAAGATGCTGTTGCCAATCTTCTGTTTTAGTTTCCTTCTGTCGCCTCTTACGACACCGACGGGATGATAGGTAGTGAATATTCTATACGGTTTACAACCGTCTACCAACTGTGAATAATTTGTCACGAATATTTTTAGCACGTTAAAATTCGTTCGGCTGCTTCGTAAAGGCGAGTGATTGAAGAAGGAATTAGCCGAATAGCTAATTCCTTCTTCAGCCACTCGCGATCTAATACAATATTGTAAACATGTTCAGTACAAACTAAACATATAAAATAATCTATTATTATTATATTTATAATTTATTACTAAATTAATATTTTGTATGGCAACATGAAAGTGTTATTTTTGTATTAATGTTCTCTGGTAATTTTTTTCCCTCTTCTGTCAACCTAGCCAGCGTGTGGTTGCTCTGTCCACTAAATTAAGTGACAAATCCAGAAATAAACAGTTTTCAAATGTTACTACATGTTATTCTTATACAAAATAAGGATAGAAAATACTTTCACTTTTGACAAATAACGGTTTAGTTTTGAAGTACTCCGACCTCTGCGACATCCTCGTGAAAAGCGACAAGTGGATGCATCTATCGACCTCATCGCGGCTAGGGTTGACAATTAAAATTGTAATCTGTCTATAATATTCTTTAAGTACTTACAAAACCTTGTTTAGGCAAAAAAAAGATGAAATGTGCAGGTTATTTTCCATTATTTTTTATTATATATTTAAATAAATAAGTCTAATATTTTAGTGTTTTTATTTGCAACATAAAGTGATAATCGGACTGACAGTCACCTGATAAGTGTAAGGTAAATGGTGGTTACTAGTGAACAGTCTAGCAAATGATGCTGTGGCTTATAAACATAATTATGTTTGTTACCACAATTAAAAAAAACCTGGCAAAGTGCGTGTCAGACCACGCACAATGTTAGAGGTAGGGTTCCGTAGTTGCCCGTCACAATACGTGGGCTTTCTTAATAATGATCATAATGAGTGAGTTCGCGGTTTGACCGCTATAACGATTAAAATAGGCCCAAATAGGCAGATGATAAGGATTTAGTTTCATTTAATAAAACCAATTTTTACGGATTTTATCGCGTTTATTAACAATTTTTATATTCCCGACGTTTCGAGCACTTTACAGCACCGGTGGTCACGGGGGGAAGGGGGGGGGGGGGACTAAGGTGTTTGAAGTGACTTATTTTCAAAACAGCCTTATAGGAAATGGTATTCAAAAAATATTAAAAAACTTTGCGATTTTGAAAATAATACAATTTACATCAGGTCATTCACAAGCCAAGTAAGTACAAAGATGAACATTGTTGACTATCTATCAATATATTCCCGGCAGTGCAACCTTAAGATATACATATAATATGACCGTTACGAAGAAGTAACAGTAGTAAGTAAGTAAGAAAGATCCACCCTACCTATCCCGCAAATGAAAACGTAAATTTATAGTATTAATGGATATATGTGGTTTTCTTCATAAAATGTTTATTTTTAACACTTTACAATAACATTACGAAGTTATAATGCAGCTAGTTTTAGGTCATTTATTAAGGATTTGTAACGAAATTTTTCCAGATCCAAGTGCATTTCATAAGTTGTTCGACTATTACTCGTTAACTTCTTAATTTTACTCAGCTGTACTAGCTTTCCTTTAACTTCATTATATATAATACTATTGTGTATACTTTCACATTTCCAAAAACAGCGTTTTACATGGTAGGGGGGGGGGGGGGGGAGGCACATGACTCTAATTAAAAATATTTTAAAGTTAAATATTTCGCAAACGGACCCCTGCATCGAAAAGATGTTGTTCCAGGCCCCAATGATTTTGAAAGACCTATCCAACGGTACCCCGCATGATATATAATAGACGGGTAAAAAAAATTCATACTCCATTTACTTGTATGGGAGGTACCCACAATAAAAATGTTTTTTAAGTTTTTATTTCACAGTTTTGTAGGTGTAATTATTAATAATATAGATATTCTATAACTATGTCAAAATAAAGGTTTGTAGCACCTAGGGTCCCAGAGTAAAACCGCGGACGAACATGACGAAACTATATGGGTTCCTTGCTGTGTAACTACGTAAAATACTACGCTGTATATACACGCAACGCATCTGCATTTTGTTTCATAATCAAGGATCGGAATGCAGATACGCTGTCACCCCTGACTACTTAGATAAAACACCTAGTTACTAATAAAAGGGATATGTAACTAAATTCTTTTTTCATAGAAGTGTGGGTGCCTAATGACTGTCAGACAAACAGTTCACCTTATGATAAGTGGATGCTGAGGCACAGCCTACATCTATCCTCAATTAAGAATGAAATAACTTAAATTCAAAATTTTATAAACCCAAGAAACAATGAGAGTTGATGATCTTCAAACGGCTAAACAGATTTTCTTGAAACATGGCTAAGAACAAGAACAAGAACGATTAAGATACCATTAAAAAAAACTTAATTAAAATCGGTTCACCCGTTCAGGAGCTATGATGTCACAAACATACACACAGACAGACAGATACACATATACGCAGATACATACCTTAAATATATAACACCCCTATTTTTCGTCTGGGGTTAAATCACCTCAGGGACTAAGTTGGAATGCCCGTTACCCGTCTCCGATTCTCGCCACTCACCATACAAAACACAGTAACATTTTGTTGCTATTTTTCTACAATAAAACAATAGAGAACCCTTGTTGCGACAGCTAGTCCGCGGGCCGCATCTCATTGACATACATAACAGTATTGCATTATTTGTTCAACTCGATATCAGCATACGGTATGGTGGCAGTACATTTTAATCGTACATCGCGTTGTAATGTAGAATAATACATGTCCAATCCTTTTTGCGGTAATAGTGCTTAAGTGCTTCGACTGTCAGCAACACATTTATACCCGATTCCTACGTTCGAGAAACATTTCGTTCTCTATAACGATCCGTTTCATTACATACGAGGTGCATATAAAAACAGTTTATATTACGAACTATTAATTCAGCAACTTACAAGTAGGATGACAAAACTTTAAACAGTACAGCTCAGTTGAACTGGCAGGTATTTTGTTTTAAAAAATGGCTCGTAACTCGTAAAAGAAAACTCGTAAAAGAAAACAGAACGTTTTTAAACATAGAAACTCGGTGTTAGTCAAAAATTTGCCTCACTAAAGTCTTACTGATTTCTCACGAGAAACTTGTTGTAAGTGACAACTTAAAATTATCATCATCATAGTTTTTTATTATGTGCTTTATTTACTAGTTTTGTTGTTTGATTTATTTTTAATTTTCTGTATTGTATATTATTCATATTATGACTTTTTTCATATTTGTCGTATATAACATCGACTTTTTGCATATTTTATCGGGTGGTCACTCCATCTAGTAGCACCGCCCGCTTATAACCACTCTCAAAGAATTCTGAATCATCCTCAATCTTCATCATCACAATGATCAGCAGCCTACCACCACGCATTTAGTTATAAACGTTTTTGCTACAAATGCATAATTAAAAACATCTTAGTTTTGTATAACGTGTCCTAGGGGAGAACAGACGTTTTAATAAATATAGAAACCCGACGTTAATCTAACTAATGATTACTCTTCCTAAGAGTGTGAAGGTCGAAGTTGTGATTTAAAAACTTTTGTTCAACCGATTCTCACGAGAGAATGATGTAGTCGATTAGTTGTGGTTTTAATCGATTGGATCCAATATAGCTTAATCTCTATCAGGTTTAGAAATAAATTCGCTTCAGCGGGATCGATGTTTCAAAAACAAAAACAAAAACAAATTTGACAGTTATGCTGTTCATTTCAGTGTTTTTTTTTTGTCAAGTAAAATTGCAACTGGTGAGAAAGAAAGTGATTAAACAAAATTGTAACTTGATTTATTTTTAAATTTTATCCATCCTAAGGTCACGTAAATCTTTTTTAAAGAGATTTATAATTTATGCTTCGATTGTTGTCACTTAGCGAAACTCCAGCGTCATTTTTGTGATTTGGATAAACACTCGTATAAGGCCGGCCACATACATACGGAATTCCGTTTCGGGATTCCGTTTCGGAATTCCGAACGGGTCGGCCACACACATACGGAATCCCGTTTTGCTCACAAAATTTCAAACGGAAAAATACCGTACGTGTGTGACGGGTCATAGATTTTATATGAACTTGCTGCGAAATGCAATATAAATGAAAATGCAAAATATCGAAACGGAATCCTGAAACGGAATTCCGTATGTATATGGCGGGCCTAAAACATCTTATACACGGTCCATCTTGACGTACGTCCCGCCAAGGTCATGCATGATGCACGATGCAAAACGACAATGAATAGGTTTGACGTACGTCACTTAACGTACGTCATTGCTGTATGTCAAGCCTACTCATTGTCGTTTTGCATCGTGCATCGTGCATGACCTTGGCGGGACGTACGTCAAGATGGACCGTGTATAAGAAGTTTTAGTTTCACAATATTTATTTTAAATTATATTATTATTATACGGATTATAAAACCCACCGGTATCTATTCCGGTATATAACAAGGTTCTATAATTAGTACAATGTGAAAAGTCAGAATGTGTCCAAAACTCCAAAAAGGCACGTATGGCAATTCACAATGCTGTGTTAGTGCCTACTTTAATGTATGGTAGTGAAAGTTGGGTGTGGCAGAAGAAGCACGAGAGTAGAATAAATGCTGTAGAAATGCGATCATTAAGGAGTATGTTAGGGATGAATCTGAATGACAGAGTGAGAAATTGTTTAATAAGAGAAGAGTGTGGTTTGCAAGATGATGTTGTGACCAGGATTAAGAAAGGAATGCTTCGGTGGTTTGGTCATGTAGAAAGAATGAATGAGGAAAGAGTGACAAAGCAAATTTATGTTGCAGAGGTGAACGGCAGAGTCGGGAAGGGTAGTTTATCGACCAAATTGGCGATATGTTGAAAATGGGCCAAATCAAGAGTACCTTTAACCGACGAGCGTGTATGCGTAGGTATATGGATGTGGAGGAAGCGAGAGAGGTCTGTCAGGATCGTGCCAAATGGAAGTCCATAGTCTCTGCCTACCCCTCTGGGTGACAGGCGTAAGTGTTTATGTATGTTATGTATGTATGTACAATATTATATATCAAAATCAATTGCTGTCCGTTAGTCTCACTAAACCTCAAAAACGGCTCGGCGGATTTCAATGAAATTTTCTGTGTATGTTTGAATGGTTCCTTAGATTGTTTAAATGTGCTTTTGGACCCGGTAGGTGACGCTGTTGTCAAGATCAAGACATCACCCGTGTGATGCCGGGGCGGAATAAATATAAAATATATATATATATATATATATATATATATATATATATATATATATATATAAATTAATAATAATAATTTAAAAATAAATATACGAAACTAGTACAAGTGTTTATCCAAATCACAAAAAAAAGAGATTTGTAAACACAGAACTATAAATCATTAAATATTTTTATAATACGTCTCCTACTTATTAACTAATTATGTTTGTACAAGGACGAAGGAAAGGAAAATAACGTAATAGTTGACGTGGGCCAGGTATATACACTCCCTGAAGCCCACACATGCTTCTTGTTGAACTGCGACTGCTAGTGGGCGTGGGAATACACCTAACAAATTTAATTATCTAGGTAAATAAATAATTGATCACCTTAACACGTCAGACTTGAGACGTTCACAAACCCACGCGCAGTAATCTGTATGATTAAGATGATCTTCAAAAACTTTTTTTTTTCAATTAATAACTGATAAAAATATTAGTTTTTTTAAACTGAAATGACAAAGGAATTAACAGTCCAAGTGCACCTGATGGTAAGTGGCTATTGCAGCTCGTGGACACCTGCAATCAACATCAAACGAAAAATGAAATATAATTTAATAATTTAATTAAAAAATAAAATCAAATTAATGCTTCTGTGTTTCATATGGTGAAAAAGTTTAGAGAACCGCAGACTCTTTCTACTGGAAAAGAGGCTTCAGTGTACTCAAATATTTGCTTGCTGATTGATGATGGAGAGCTGCATAAGTAGTGCGAGGGTTTTTGACTTCGATTACAAGCCCGGATGAACTGGGCGAATCTTACATGGTATAAAACAAAATCGCTTCCCGCCGTCTGTACGCTTAAATCTTATAAATTACGCAACGAATTTTCATTTGGTTTTTATCAACACACAGAGTAATTCAAAAGAAAGGTTTATATGTATAATACATGTATATTATTTATTACATAATTCTTCTGTCCGTGTGTATATATTTGACGTATGTATGTATTTGATGAAATTTTGTGTGTGTGTGATTAAGTTATCAACCTAGTGAATAGTTTAGATTCACATTTGGATCCGGTAGGCGTATTTGTCGGGATCGAGAAATCAACCGTGCGAAGCCGGGGTGGATCGCTGGTCTTTTTTATAATTTATGATAGTTGGCACACTCTCGAAGACATACGGCCAGCAGTGGACTTAAGAAAACTGTTGATAATGATCTATAAAATATTTAAGCTTAGTTTACATCCAGAATCGAAATAAATAATTTGTGTGTAGGTACCACTGCTGCAGTTGAAACTTAAGCTGGAGTCTTGACTTGATCAACCGCACTTTTGTAAGAAAGAAACCATTTGCATATCCGGGGTTCACGCTCTCACAGAACATCAGCATAAAATAGCAGGTTAATGCTATGTTATGTATGGTGAGTGTAGAGAATCGGAGATCCTTTTTACTGGAAACTAGGCATTGCATCTCAGTCCTTACGGCTGACGACGCGTCTGTATTTTGATTCGCAAACGAGGATAGGTGTAGACGTCTATGAGCCACAGCAACTACACTAACCATTAGGTGGACTCTGTGCTCACTTGACACCCTTATCCTATAAAAAAAGATGTTGTTGTGAAGTGTGTTATTTTTGAAACGTTACCCGTATAGTAGCATTTTTTCCTGTACGTGGAAGCGTTTTACACCTAGATCCGGAATTATTATTTGGCAGCCATACGAACACTTGTTCACGTGGACACTTGTTTTTGCAGTAAAAGAAGTAAAAACAAAATACCAAAACTATTTACGAACCGTTTTAAGTTTTTATTTTAAGTTTTTTTAATGTAAGTTGCTGATTAATTATGTACACTGTAATATAAACTGTTTTACATGCACCTTGTATGTAATAAAACAAATAAGTTACAGAGAACGAAGCGCTTATTGAATATAGGAATCGGGAAAAAGACGAGCGTACAGCAGAGTATGTTAGGCGTGCATGACGAATTATTCTATTAGGAATAATCGATGTTATCGAAACATCGATGTTGAGCGTGAAAACGTCGATGTTTTAGTTTCGTTATTAGTTCCTCTGAAACAGCGATCCACCGATGATGTGAACCAAATATTGAAAATAAATGTTTTTTATGGAAGGCGAGGCAAACGAGCACGTGGCTCACCTGATTGTAAGTGATCACCATCGCCCATGAACAATTTCCTCATTTGTATGTATATTCATCAGAGTATCTATTACGCCATCTCGTGGGTGTTATAAAAGGCGACAGGGGGAAACTGATAGAGAAGATGGGCAACAAAAGCTCATACAAGTAAAAAAAAAACAAGTTTTAGTTGAATAAAGAAGTATAGCAATTTAAGACTTAAAGAATTAGCAATAAATACAACAGAACTTGTCTAGGCTTCATACCTTCCCACCAATTAAGACGCTCGCCAAGTGTCTCAGTCACGCCAACTCCATTAACGTCGCGTTAACGGTTTTAGGATGTTATTAGTGCTTATAAAAAGCCTTGCCATAGGCCTCGTAGACAATAGGCGTGCCTGCACGAAACTCTGATTTCATATCGGCACTGTCGCCTCTCAGAAATCGCGGTAAGTTAAATTGCGAAACTTCTAGAAATGGAGACCGTTACACATTTTCCTCGAGCTGATTATAAGAAATTACAAAATTATCTCATGGCGTTAGGCGATATAATTATCTAGATTACGTCACAGGAAAAATACTCATATTGGCAACGAACAGCATTAAAGATAATGATTTAGGAGAAATCCTTCCTACGTTAGAAGAGGCGCACGTCAAGCAGTGGATTTTCGCGTGCTAAACAGAAAAAGAAGATGTTTCCATACAGGTCAGCGAATACTTCATTACTTAGTTAAATATAACGCTGGAAGCGCAACATTTTGAACGAATTAATCACCACTCGCTAAGTCAAAGGCACCGAAAATCGTAGAATATCAAGAGGACTAAATCCAAATCTATCTGGATCTAAATCGATATGACAAGATTCTCGAGCACATGGATATGCTGACGAGTGTGGCAATACGTCAAGCGACCAAAACTTTCGGTCTTGAGATTGGTCGACTACGTAGGAAGTAGTCACGATCTTCGACTATAAGCGGCCCACTATAGAAAGGGATATAGGTGGAAACAACAACTATATAATCCTTATTATTTTGTAAATATCCTGTATAACATCTAATTAATTCCAAAGCGCACACTGTCTTTAGACCTGTCAACTTTCAAAACACGTTCTCTATCTTCTGAATGTCCTTCTTTGAACTCGATTTTATAAACAAGCCAGAGGAAACGTGGAATGATATATTTATCGTTAGGTATATTTCGATAGTCATAAAATACATTTTTCATGCTTGAGGCTCTGGAGTTATAAAGGCTCAGACACATTAAACCGAATTCGCTTGTGACATTCTGTTAGCATAATCGAATAAGAACTTATTTTGGTATATCTGTACTGTATGTAAATGCCAGACGAGGTTAGACGAGGTAGATGAATTCTTGATACAAGTAACATAACCACATAAGCAAAAAAATTTGCTTTATTTTTAGCATTATTACTTAATAACATTGAACAGCCAACTTAACAATGTGAAATTGTAAATAAACATATTCAATCTACTATGTTCTATTTAAATGTGTCTGTTGTAGATAGCAATAACAAGTTATGTGCTTAATATAAACGAGTTCTTAAATGAGTTATCAAATCCCTTAGTGCGTAAGTAATTTATATTAGAATTTGCGATTGCTAATTGTACGTGACACACTCGAGTGTAGATTCACCTTTAAACTGCACAAAAAATAGTTGGAGGTTCTAAGTAATCATTTCACGGTAACAATAATCAAATCAACGAAGCATTTCATATTTAAAATCTTAACAGCCTACGTTTTATAAATTCTATTACAAATTGTTTCTATGGATGTTAAAGAATAGAGGTTAGAATAGAATGTTATTAGTATCTAGATATACCATGTCGTATGTTAGTTTGTATATTACAACGAATTCTATTTAATCAAAATAGGTAGAGATAACTGTAATTTTGCTTGTTACTTGCCTTAACTTTCGCAATGAGAAAACAATTGTTAATCTTATCACAAACCTTATGGATCTGTTCTTGCCAATTCATCTGAGAACCGTTAATAACTAACAACAGTGTAGGTAAGCATCATTCCATGAAAGTTTTCTTTATATTCAATATTCATTTATTTTCATTTATAAAGTCATTAAAATTAATTAGATTTGTGTTTGTCATTTTGAAAAATACCTATTACGTCAGTTTTGTGTTGTTTTAATACAGATATCTTACTACTATTAACAATAAGATACCATCTTCAAATAGACTAATTTTATGATGATTTATACCAGTGAGTCGTTTATGTACTAAATATAAATAATAACGTACTAAGAATACTACCCTGTGGAACACCAAATTATTCTCAAGTTCTCCTCAGATGAAATCTTAAGTACCTACCGCATAGCCTATGACCTTAATTATGGGAGTCTTGTTGTTTCGTCAAATTAATGTAACAATTATATTTGTTTATACACACAATATTGTGTGTTAATATTTAATACACATACAGATAATAATTTATAAAAAGTTTTTCCTTAGGGTTTGGGATGTTTGATCCTTGGAAATACTCTGCTATTAAATGTGGTGACTCGTCGCTTACGAAACATTCACCACACACTGCAGTTATAACTGACTGCGAGACGCGAGATGGGTGCACCCGGATAAGATAAAAAAGTGTTAGAGATAGGATTCTGTATTAGAGAGAGTTTTAGAGGATTTAAAGCCCACCCTTTTTACTGGAAACGCAACATTCCATATTAGTCCTGAGGGGTGACTGTTGACTCTTAATCGAGGATAAATGTCGATGGGCAACAGCATCCACTTATCATCAGGTGGTCTGTGTGCTTGTTTGTCACGTTCTATAAAAAATGTAGAGAGGTGATTCTGCGGGCTAAAAATAGATCCTCCCCATTAATGTTTTACACAGAAAGATCTAGTACTTTTAACCTTTAACGTGGCAGAGCCATGCTGCAGCTATTAGTATTATAGTCGTAGCACGAATGAGTCGGCTCGACCGGGGAAGGACCACGCTCTCACAGAATACCAGCGTAAAATAGCAGCTTAACGCTGCTGTGTTTCGCATAGTTAGTGTAGAGAACCGGAGACCCGTTTTACTGGAAACGAGGCGTTCCATCTTAGTCCTTACGGGTGAGTTTTATTAATAATCGAAGATAGATGTTGATGTCTATGGGCCACAGCAATCACTTACCATCAGGTGGACAGTGTGCTCGTTTGTCACCCTTATCCTATAAAAAAAATATTAATTACTAAAACGCAGAAAACGTGTCTAATTTCTTAATAGGTATGAAACAATATACTATTCAATAAATATATACACTTTCATCTTAGCACTCTTGTCGCGTTGCAATTTGATTCGGATCACCGGCCGACCGTTATTCGTCGGGTAATAGGATCTTCCTCATAAACCAGTCGGACTGAGTATTGGCTACTTGTTTAGCCATATCTGAAAACGATCTAGCACGAAGATCAGTTTATTTTTATACTTATTTGCTTCTTTTTATTCCACAATAATTTAAGGGACATTAACCGCTTTTTTTTATAGGATAAGGGTGACAAACGAGCACACAGTCCACCTGATGGTAAGTGGTTGCTGCGGCCCATAGACATCTACATCTATCCCCGTTTGCCAATCAAAATGCAGATGCGTTGTCACCCGTGAGGACTAAGATGGAATGCCTCATTTCCAGTAAAAAGGGCCTCCGGCCACCTGCACTCACCAAGCGAAACGCAGAGGTAAACCTCTACTTCACGCTGGTATTCTGTGAGGTCGTGGTACCACCCCGGTTCGAACCGGCCCATCCGTGCGACAGCAAAAGCTGCCGCGTGGCTCTACCACTGTTACATAGTTAGTACACAGACTGCTTAGCGTATGTCAGTCCCATCATACCCTAACATACATCACTTACTCATATAACGTTAGTTAATACTTATTATATTATACTACGTGGGCCATGGATTCGAACAGAACTTCCGCATCGTCGCCATTTGGTTGGAATAAAATATTATGAAATGTGCCTACGTCAGTTCTGTTCAAGTTCAAGACCCTTATTAAATTAATAAAAGACTCAAATCGAATAGTTATTTGCTTTTAAGGGAAACAGATAGTAGAATAAAAAATACATTATAAAACATATAAAAGTAATCCCAAAACCAATGAAGTTAGTAAAAGCTTGCCACCACAAAATGTTGTATAAAAATTAAAAAAAAATCTGTTTCACCGATATAGGTTTTAATTTCTCTTTCCAACGCTGTTGCCTTTATTTCAGTGATGTTAGTAAGTACTAATAGCTTGGCTTTTACAGTTACGGCAGAGAGGTATATTAAAGGGGGGAATAATGATGATCGTGATATCGCTAATGTGTTTCATGACTTACAAACGATGTGTTATGTGATATGTGTTAAAAAGCAACATATTGCTCTTATGTTACGTAAACAAGTGGTAAAATTGAAAATTTTGTACAACCGACTTCAATACAAATAAAATGAGAACTTCATCAATGTAGCGGAAGTCAACTAAATACGCGTTAGTAAGGATAACTCAAAAACTACTGGCCAGATTTGAGCAAATTTATATGGGACTACATGAGAAGCATCAGCTTTCGAAGAATCATCAAAATTGGCACTTTAGCCGTGAAAGGAAAAGGGGAGACTCCCCTTTTCCTTCCACGGCTAAAGTGTACGCGTAAATAACGTGCTTTTAATTAAGATCAGGCGTTGCTTTGTAGCTACACTAGAGCCCAATGACTTCGTCAATCTTACTTAGCGGTACCATGTAGCGACATCTATGGAAATGTATTAAATAAAGAACGATGTATTTAGCGCGTCAAATTTTCATATCGATATACATCGCAACCGCTTCCGTAGATAGATAATAGATGGCGCTAGAGTAGTCAAGTGAGCTCGGCCACGGTCCTTATTGCTTTGTAAGAGAGATTAAGGTATCCTACAAGAGATTGGTAATTAAATAGTTTTGAAGTCAACCTATTGTTAACTGAGCGTGTCGTGCCGTTGGCTATTTTTATTTATAATAAATTTTTCATTTATATAGTATATGTATATAGTTCATATTATCGATGAATATTTATATTTTGAACTAGCGATCCGCCCCGACTTCGCACGGGTGATTTCTGGATATCGACAAAAGCACCACCACCACCTACCGGGTCCAAATGTCTTGAATTTAAAAATTCGTGAATTTAAATCCGTGAATTTAAACCATCTAGGGACCTATTCAAAGACACACAAAAAATTTCGGGACGTTTTTGAGTTTTAGCAAGATTAATTGACAGCAATTGATTTTTATATATAGAAATGTATTTGCATTTTTGTATTTTACATACCGGAGACCCTTTTTTCTTGAAACGAGGCATTCCATCTTAGTCCTCACGGGTGACAACGCATCTGCATTTCGATTTGTAATCGAAGATAGATGTAGATGTCTTCCACAACCACAGCTTCCACTTACCATCAGGTGGACTGTGTGCTCGTTTGTCACCCTTATCCTATAAAAAATACTAACCGTCAAGAGTCTACTGCTGAGCATAGGTCTTACCCAAAGACTGCCTTCTGGGAGAAATATTTACCATTGTTGCCACGCTAGGGTTGGTAACCGCAGTATTTTAGTTATTTTGGGTTGTTTTTAGAAAATTTGCAACTCCACTGGTGTTGCGGATGTTTTTTTTTATAGGATAGGGTGACAAACGAGCGCACAGTCCACCTGCTGGTAAGTGGTTGCTGTGGCCCATAGACATCTACATCTACCCTCGTTTGCGAATGCAGATGCAGATGCGTTGTCACCTGTGAGGACTAAGATGGAATGCCTCTTTTCCAGTAAGAATGTCCTCCGGTTCTCTACACTCACCATACGAAACACAGCAGTGTTAAGCTGCTATTTTACCTGGTATTCTGTGAGAGCGTGGTCCTTCCCCGGTCGAGTCGACCCATTCATGCTACAACTATACTACTAATATAGCTGCAGCATGGCTCTACCACTCTACCATGTTTATGGGCAATGGTGATCACTTACCATCAGGTGAGCTGTATGCTCGTTTGCCTCCTCTTCTATAAATAGATAGATACAGCCTACCTTCTGCTGCATTTCCCTATGTTGTCTTTTACGACACGGTTTGACATGATGTAGTGTATTCTCTTATGCCACCATTACATAACTAATCACTTGATTGCTTTCAATTGTGCATCAACGTTGTAAAGTCATTAGAAAATTTATAAATTTAAACATGTGAAGGCCAAGGCGATCATTGTTCAGCGACAATAATGTGGTGCTCACCAAAGATGGCCGCATCGAGGCGTTGGCTGGTCAAAGTAAGCTAGCCAGTCTTATTTCACGTTATTTGAATGCTTTAAATTGAATTTTCGTGCGATTAAAACCTGTTTTTTACTTAAATGAATATAAAAATTAAAACAGAATAATTATGTTGCTATATTACAGCCAGCGAACTGAAGTTCAACATACAAAAAAAAAGAAGCGTCTGTAGCCTAATTGAGTGTTGGATATATTCTTCCCCAGTTTAGTTTAAAATCGAGAAGTATACAATTGTATGTTAAATAGAATAGAATATAATTATTTTTATTCAATATATCGTAGTCTTGTTAAAAGTGATCGGAGGAAATTGCGGCAAGTTCTTTCGTGAGCTGTCGGATGAATTTGAGTCATGTTCGGAATGGATACATTTACCCATTCTTTTTTTAAATTCTAGTAATGCTGTTAAACATTACTAATATTCCCTTTAACCGCTCCTGGTAACCTTAAAATGCTTGTGTTAGTAGTGTTTCACGACAGTAGTCGAATGGCGGATTCGAACTCACGACCTTTTAAGTTCGCGGTCCGTACCATGTCATTAGGCTACTGTCGCTTCATTTCGTCTGGGTAGCATCCAAGCAGCAGTGCTAACACTGCTGTGAACCGGTCGGAAAGGTATAGAGAGGCGGTATGACTACAGGATGAGAAGCATTCCATCTTAACCCTCAGTGGTGACAAAGCAGCTGTAGCCTTCTTAGTTCAGAGTTGCCTGCAGGTGTTTAAGGGTTGCAGTAACCACTTACGATCAGGTGGACAGTTAGTTCGCTTGTCACTTTAACTTTATTTAAAAAAATTGATTTGTAATCGATATCCTGAACGTACAAACACACACGCACACATTCTTTTAAAACGGTAGAACCTGACTCTAGGAAGCTCAAAACGTTATCATATATACCTTAGGTAAGGCACAGGTAAGGTTTTTTTTCTCGCTCAAAGGCTAACTATAGACAAACGGAAACGTAGCCAGCGTTCTTGGCACTATACCGCGGAAAGTAGGACTATATGATAATTTAAGTTTTTAAATTAAGTTTTTTTTTTATTATAGTTATTAATATTGCATATACCTGAATGTTATGTAAATAAATTATATTAAAGAACAATAATATTCTTTTACGTGGTAGAGTCATGCTACAGCTATATTACTGGTATAGTTATAGCACGAATGGGTCGGCTCGACCGGGAAATGACCACCCTCTCACAGAATACCAGCGTAAAATAGCAGCTTAACGCGTATTTCGTACGGTGAGTGTAGAGAACCGGAGACCCTTTTTTCTGGAAACGAGGCATTACATCTTAGTTCTCAAGGGTGACAACGCATCCGCATTTTGATTCGTAATCGAAGATAGATGTAGATGTCTATAGGCCACAGCAACCACTTACCATCAGGTGGACTGTGTGCTCGTTTTTCCCCGTATCATATAAAAAAATATATTATAAATTATATCTAGAAATATCGGAAAAACTGACCGATCTGCTAAATTGAAAATGAGTTAAAAATACATGTTGATAAATAAGATATAAGCTATATTTCGACTGTTTCCAAAAAACTCATAATTCGTTAAGTAATAGTACACAATAATATGTTCCATAATGGATTAATATATAGCAAGTATATAAAAAATACGGTTACGGCTCACATCTCATTCCTCTGGATATTTCTATTATTTCACAAAACCGCATAAATAACAACACACTATTAGGTTACAGAATGGAATAATAAATGGTGTAAAAAATTACACTCACGACCCGCATCTCATTCCCAACTTCACATCTACGTACAGCTAAAGATACTTAGGAGCGACCGCATGCATACAAATGGGTAAATACTAAACATATTAACATTTACTCACCTGTTCACCTTAAACAGGAGTCCAACAGGGGTCATCGCAGTTTGCTTTCAAATTGTCCAGCTAGCACTACACTGGAGAGTACAATTCAAGATATTAAAAAGATGCACACAAAACTGTTCGAAATCCAAATGAAGTTTTGAAGTATTACGCGATTCGAATTTGGAACCAATACTTAAAAAAAACAAATCGCCCTCGTTAGGAAAGATAATCGAATAAACGCGTACGATAGAATCGATTCAAAAGTCGAACTCTGGTGCCAGAGCGTTTGATCGATCGCGCGTGTGGTACGGTCGACGGCCGCAAGTGGTCTGAGGAAAGGTGACAAACAATGGCAGTGTTTGAAGACTAATTATACAGGTTGTCTTTATTAGTTACGACAGCAGGTGGGAGCCCTTCAGCAAACAATGTGTTGGGAATTGAAACTTAGAATTATTATTCAGTTTTGAAATTCATATTTGGAAGTAAAGACTACAAAGTTGGGGGGTGACTCGAGTTTTAGGCCTAGTCAGTTTGAATAGCCTATCATGTAGAGGATATCATGAGGGTCACTTCTAGAAGGTCTAAATGGCTAAAAACCAAAAAATTAAAAATTCTTATTTCGGCTATAACTCCGCCTTCTTTGGAGGTTCTTACATAGTCTTTACTTCCCGCATCCCACTTTTTGGCTAATATGTTTTGCTTTATGCGAAATAAGAGTACATAATATATTCTTAGAAATCTCTATGATGAAAACATCGTCTGTAAGAAAATATTCCATGATTTTTTCAGTTCCTAGCCAGTTGCAAATTTCAAGTAAAAAAATATACAGATGTGTGGTCATCTTTGAGGATTTATAATAATAAATTATATTAGGTATAAAATAAAATAAGTAGCGAAATATTTATTACGTTTAGAAATTAAGAATAACATACTCTCCAGCAAGCACAAGTTGAATCATATCGTATTAAAATATATTATTTCTAATAATGAAATCATTCACATTGAACCAGAGTAAGTGACATATTTTAATGGATCGTTAGGAGCCGAAGTGGCAATAGAGGGGCCATAAAAGTTCCCGAGTGGCAGCCTCGTATGGTAAGTGTAGGGCGCCCCCATTAGATAGAGTAACGACCTAATGAGATGTAGAAATGCAGATGGCTCAGGACCGTGCTTTGTGTCATTACTTGGGAGAGGTCAACGTTCAGCGGTGAAGTTGTGAAGAACTGTAAAGGTGAGAATGAATGTTCAGCAGTGGAGTTGTGAAGGGTTGTAGTGATGATGTAGGATGAAGATATATAATATGCTTTCAATCACCATGAGGACTACCAAATACTATCGGCACTATCGACTATCTCAGGAGACTAAAGTGTCACAAGAGTAACGTTAACATGAAATCACGGAGACACGGTGAAATTTGTAACAAAACCAGAGTCATAAACTTTTTCTTTCTTCAAAAAAAGAACGTTACCCCCACACCAGCATTTTCTCCTTTTTTATAGAAACAAAAATAAGAATCGAGCACACAGTTCACCTGATGGTAAGTGGTGGCTGTGGCTCATAGACATCTACAGCTATCCTAGATTACGAATCAGAATGCAGATACGTTGTCACCCGTGAGGACTAAGATGGAATGCCTCGTTTCCGGTAAAAAGTATCTCGGGTTCTCTAGACTGACCAGAAAAACAGCAGCTTTAAGCTGCTATTTTACGCTGGTGTTCTGTGAGAGCGTGGTCCTTCCCCGGTCGAGCCGACCCATTCGTGCTACATCTATATAATTACTACAGCTGCAGTATGGCTCTACCACGTTTAAAACCTCCTGTATCGTGGACGCAGTTTACAAACATAAATTGCACAAGGAGAAACATTCAGACTTGGAACAATTAATTGTAGGCCATACAAATACCTGTGCCGTGCGGATTCGAAACCGCGGCTCCGAGCGCTGCAACTCATTGCTAAGCCACTGCGCTATGGAGCCGTCAAACTAAAATTTTGTGGTATTTGCACAAAACCAAATCCACGACGAGACCACAACGGGGATCATGATGAATAAAGTACACCATTTTCTCTGTGCTCTAAACACTGCCACTGAATCAGCGAATTAGTGCCTAGCAAATAATTAAAATACATACACACACAAACACGCGCGCGTGCATGCACACACACCCGCCCTCATCTATACAATAGTATTTTAGTTTCCTTAATTGATTTTTTATTTTTGCCAACATTGTTCAGTTATTTTATGAGAAGACTACAGATTAATTACAGGCTACAAGACATTTCAATTAGTTTTCAGAAGTGACAGTGTACTCTATGGCCTTCTTAGTTTTAAATTGGTTGCAGGTGTACATACGCTGCAATAGTCACATACCATCAGGTGTTTTTTTAAATAGAATAAAGGTGACAAACAAGCACACAGTCCACCTGATGGTAGGTGGATGTTGTGTCCCATAGACATCCTCGATCAAGAATCAAAATGCAAATGCTTTGTCACTCCTGTGGAGTAAGATGGAATGCCTCGTTTTCAGTGAAAAGTGTCTCCGGTTCTTTACACTCACCTAATGAAACACAGCAGCATTATGCTGCTATTTCACGCTGGTATTCTGTGAATTGGCTCTCCCCCGGTTGAGCCGACCCATTCGTGCTCCAACGTGGCTCTACCACGTGTAACTCTTCGTTTCTCACTTCAGTGGTACGGTTTAGTCTTGATTCCGTACTTGCTACATATTTATTATCTATGATTCCGTATACAATGTATTAAAGTAAAGTTTAAACTAACTGTAGAAAATTATCGTAAACGTAAAGGTATAGCAGTTTTCTTAAAAAATGTGAATGTTTTACAGTACTAATAATAATAAAAATAATGTCCTCCAGACCGAATTTCGGCCTCGGCGGCCAGTCTCAACGAAGACTACCCATCGGCGCAGGACAGGATTATAGTGCCCAAGTGTATGCGCAAGCACAGGTGCACTCTCTATTCCCTCACTCTCATAGTCCGATGGGACGGTAAACCGTCACGACCGGAGAGAGATCAGGCGAAGGACCAACGGCTTTACGTGCTTTCCGAGGCACGGGGGTGAAACATCGCCAACTTCCCGACTCCGGGCAGCTACTGAGAATTTCTTGATGGGAAAACTCAATAACTGATTTTTTGGCCCGACCCGGGATTCGAACCCGGGACCTCATGATCAGCAGTCGCACTACTACAACCACTAGACCAACGAGGCAGTTACAGTACACTAACATTACAAAGTTATAATGCATCTGGTTTTAGATCTGAGAATTGGAGACATTTTATTCTGGAAAAGAGGCATTCCATTGAAGCCCTCAGGGGTGACAACACGTCTGCATTTTGATTCTTAATCGAGGATAGATGTAGATGTCTATAAGCTATAGCATCAACTTACCATCAGGCTTATGCTATAAAAAATCATTTTCTATGGAATTACATGGAATACATTTATCCTCGATTACGAATCAAAATGCAGATACTTCGATACCCGTGGGGACTAAAATGGAATGCCTCGTTTCCAGTAAAAAGTGTGTCGGGTTCTCTATACTCACCATAACAAAAACAGCAGCTCTAAGCTGCTATTTTACGCTGGTAGTCTGTGAGAGCGTGGTCCTTCTCCGGTCGAGCCGACCCATTCTTGCTACAACTATACTACTAATATAGGCAGCATGGCTCTACCACGAATAATCTTAGTGCATTTTATAAGTTGGTCGACTATTACTCGTTAACTTGTAAAGCCTAACTTATCTACGGTAGTTTTTCTATAAACTTCATTATATATACTACTATCTTGTATACTTTTCACATTTCCAAATACAGCGGTTTAGTAGGTAGAGGTTGGGGACACATGACTCTAATGAAATACCACTTTAAAGCTAAATATTTCGCAAACGGACCCCTGAATAGAAAAATGTTATTAGGTATACCCCCAATATTTTAAAAGATCTATCCGACGTTACCCTACGATGGAATAGATGGGCAAAAAAAACCTGTGTGGGAGGTATCCAAAATAAAAATATTTTTCAAGATTTTATTTTACAACTTTGTAGGTTTGATTATTATTGATAACTATGCTAAATAACAGCTTTGTAGCACCTCTCTCTGAGTATAACCGCGGGCGGACTATATATAACTACAAACTATATAAACTATAACGGTTCTTTGTTTGTTTAGCTACGGAACCCTAAAAAGGGGGGCTCAAGGTCGTCATTGGCCTTCGGGAACGGTCTTTGTACAGTAACGGACTTATTATGATGAACAAAATGATAACGCCATTTTTTAAACATTTTGTAAAATATTTAAACTTGGCCTATTAAAAAAATATCGTTCGTATTTCGTTTAAGTCATAAAAACCTTTAGAGGCTATTGCCTCCTACCGTTTATGGTTTTATTACACCACATCCGTATGTGCTTACGCCACAGGATGAGGTTTTACCAACTACTGGCTACACACATCTCCATACTTAAAACTATAGTTGTAAGTGCCAATTTGGAATGACACCTTTATTTTTTGACTTCCCATAAACAAAGCAAATACAACTCTATTTGTACAGATCATGTAACTTTAAGTCTTGAGCAATAGGTGTTAAAATCAATGTTTCGATGATATTAAGAATTTGTGGTGGTCGGCCGCCTTGCTGTCATGTGGCACTTTATTTCCTTTATATAAGACGAATAATAAGCAACAAGGAATCGTTATGTCCGCTTTGGATCAAAACGTCAGCTGATGGGCTTCCGAGACCGTACACCTACACGTATTTAATTACAAACATGTTAAGAAAGTAAAAAAAATAATAATACAAAATTGGCCTTTACAAAGCACTTTTTAAAAAGGAAAGAAAAATAATACTTTTAAGATTTTTTTATTTTCAACCAACTTCAAAAAAAGGAGGAGGTTCTCAATTCGATTATATTTTTTATGCGTGTTACCTCAGAACTTTTATCTACGTTTATCAAGTTTGATGATTTTTTTATTTGAAAGCTGATGCTTCTCATGTAGTTCCACGTAAATATGATCAAAATCTGACCAGTAGCTTTTGAGCTATCCTTAATAATGGGTAATTAATTTACTTCGACTACATTGATTACGTTCTCATTTTATTTATATTGAAGTCGGTAGTACATAATTTTTAATTTTATCACTTGTATAGTTGTTATTTGGAAAACGCTGCTTCCTCTCTCCAGGTTTGTTTCCCTCTGTCGCCTCTTACGACACCCACGGGACGATATGAAGTAGTGGATATTCTTACACTGGCACTACATATACCATCATCATCATCATCATTACAGCCCTTCGCATCCATCAATTTCCTGCATGTCTTACCAGGTCTTCATTCCATCTAGTAGAGGTCGCCCTACACTTCACCTACCGGTACGAGGCTGCCACTCAAAAACCTTTTTCCCCCATCGTTTGTGGCCGGCCCATTGCCACTTCAGCGTACTAATCCGTTGGGCTATGTCGGTCACTCTGGCCCTACTGTGGATTTCTAACTATATCACGCAAAGAAACCCCGAGCATAGCTTGCTAAGCGACCTTGAGCGTCCTCATACGGCCAGCATTGAAGGACCACGTCTCAGATTCATAAGTCATGACTGACAACACGCACTGGTTTTACAATCTCGTTTTCAGGTTTTGAGGTATACCTGACGAGAAGATGTGTCGTAATTTTCCGAACACTGTCAACGTCACCCTGTATTACACCTCTCTGCAGTTGGATAGGTTTCGTACTCTGGTTCTGAACTCGGATAGTCATCGTAGCCCTACTATTATACGCTGGTATTCTATGAAACCACGTTCTCATTCCCCGGTCAAGTCAACCAATTCGTGCTATCATAATATCGCTGCAGCAAGGCTCTGTCAATTATAAAGTTGCAAGTTTTTTTTTAAACAGATAACTAATGCATGAGAAGATTATAAATTTCGCCTTCTATTTGTTCCCTTCTCACAGTTCACGAAGGTATGTGCTAATAACTGCCCGGTTGTACCGCCGCAGACCAGTTTCCGATAGCAAACTATTCTAGTCGCGTGCAGAATTTCATCAAGCGTACCCGGTAAGGAAACATTTCCGACCACATTTGTCAACTTTAGGGCAATTTTATACCGACGACTAACTGAATGGATTATTTATTAAAAAACAAAAGAAAAAAGGAAGACAGACTCAAATTATCTGTCTGAGTTTTATAGTATTTCGTTTAATATATAGATTAGATTAGAATATATAATTACAAAAATACTTATTGAAAGTCATTAAAGCTTTACCACTGGTTGGGAAAAAACCTCTGTCCTGGGAAGAACTAGCAAGACTTTTTTTAAACATTAATTTACAATATTTGATTTGTGTTTTGTTTTTTATTCTTTATTGAGGATAAATGTAGATGTCTATGGGTTACAGCAATCACTTATCACCAGGTGGACTATGTGCTCGTTTGTCACCCTAACCTATAAAAAAATATGATCTCCATGTATAAAAATCGGTTGCTGTACGTTAGTCACGTAAAACTCGAAAATGGCTGGACCGATTTTGACGAAATTTTTTGAGAGTGTATGAGTGGGTGCCTGGATAATCTAAATGATTCACAATTGGACGCGGTAGGTGGCGCTGAAAAGGCTGAAAAGGTGAAGGGGCGGTACGCTAATATTTTATGTATAATATAATTGTAATTAAGTATGAAAACATTTAGAAACAGCATGGAAGCGATCACCTCATTTTCAGGGGTTATTATCAATTATTATCATATTACTCTCTGACGACATGATATAAGCTGTGACATAAGTATAAACATTTGACGGTACAGTGACGCAGTGGTTAACCATTGGATTGTGGCTCTACGGGTCGCGGTTTTGAATCCCACATGGAACAAGTGATTGTAATGCCTACAATAGTTCTGGGATCCCTCATAGTCTGTAATAGTACCGGATTTCATACCGCTCTAACCAGAAGAAAACAGACACTCTACCTACCTGACCGCTCGAATCCTTATTAAAGTAAAAGTGTTAACAAGCATAACAACGTTCTTTATTCTGATATAGGGCGAATAATAATTATCCAATTTTAACGATTTAGCAAGAATCTGAAGTGAGAAAAATTACTTAACCTAATATACAGTTGCAATAAACTCATCAATCTATACCTAACTATACCTATATAAATTTGTCGTGGATGATCAATTCAAATAGTTATTATACATAAAACTTCTTCTAATATTTCTTTTATAAATAATTCAGTTTTATACATTTTATTTATAAATAAAACTTCTCATAATACATAAATACATAAACACTCACGCCTGTCACCCAGAGGGGTAGGCAGTAACAGAAACAGAAACAGAAACTTTTTTATTCAATATAGATTATAAATAATACTTATTGAAAGTCACTCTTTTGTATAATTACCACTGGTTCGAAAAAAACCAGAGACAATGACAAAAAGCAGAGACTATGGACTTCCATTTGGCACGATCCTGACAGACCTCTCTCGCTTCCTCCACATCCATATACCTACGCATACACGCTCGTCGGTTAAAGGTACTCTTGATTTGGAAAAATTTCTCGTTTTACAAAAATGTTTGTCTTTTACTGGAATGAGGGCATCCATGACTTTTTCTGCCACCAGGGCGGCCCCACTAGAAAGTGAGGTATAATATTTGACAGATTTCATAGCGGGGTAATTAATTAAAGTTAATTTGTTCGGAAAATGTAAGTTATTGTTTCTTTTTCTACTATTAGCTATATTTTATATTAATAACATTAAAAATAAATAAACCAAACCACAGATATTCATAAAAGTAGAAAAATTTAAAAAAAAATTAAAAATGTGCAAAAAATTAAAGAGCAAACCACTGACGCATCGTTTTGTATATTAATATAATACTCTAGAAACTGATAAACTTTTATTAAAAAGCAACTTCTCAATCAAATTACATTGTGCAACAAAAAAACTTTACCTCAGTGTCCACTAGCGACATCTGGTGAGCAGGAGATTATTAGCCCTCATTGGTTCACGGTATCCACCTGCATCGCACCTGCATTTTCCCTGGTGGTGGGCGCTTGACACTTACCTTCAGGTAAACCGCAAGCTCGTTTGTCTCCTCTTCTATAAAAAAAAACTACTAAAGTGCCCTCACAAAGAATATATTGTAAGGTAAAATCTCTATGTGCTTACATACCACTTTTCAATTTTCTTTATATTATCAACGTGACCTTGATTAAAGATCAAAATCAAAATATAATGGATTTCCGCAATGTAACGCCTGATTCTATTAACGTTAACGTGACCTTGGTCCTGCAAAAGACACAATCAGTCAGTAATTGTTTACGTCTGCAGCAACCTTAAGTCCTGATCGACCGACACCTGTCGATCTCGCTTCAGTTTGCATGCCAAAGCCCCACGACCCGCAACCAGCCAAGCTCGTTCAACTGGGTTTATTTATAAGTAAACCGATTGGATGTACCGTATATTGCGTATGACGATTATCAATGGAACCTGATTCTAAACACCATTTTATCGCTTTATTTACTAATTGTTTTTTTAAGTTGTAGAAATTCGTCTAGATTGGTAGCAGCCCCTTAACTGTTTCTGCAGCAGTACACTCGCTGTGTGTTAAATACTGTTGTGCTAAACACTCCCCATCCTTTTCGAATATTTAAAAAAAAACGTAAAAATAGGTAAAATTTTCTATTTTCTATATGTACCTATTATTTGAAATAAAACAAACAATATATAACAGTATTTTTTATACATACCCTTAAGCAAGTGTGAATGTAGATAAAGTATATTTTCAGAATTTTCAATACGATTCTAATATTACAAATACCCAGTTCGTAATATTTTAGTCAAAAGTATTAAATAACATCTAATTTTCAGATTTTTCGATATTTTTCAAAAAAAAAATTAAGTAAAGTTGGTAATAAAATGTCCACTGCGCCGCCCCAATGCGTGTTGGAGTCCTTCACATATCTTCGAACTATTTTTTTTTATTTCCTAGATATGCCGGCTTCCTTATAAAGTGGAAAATTAACACTTAAAATTATAATTAACAATTTCATGGTGCCCACGGGGGTCGAATCTGGGTTCCTCGCGTACTGTGAAATTAACAGCGAGCGCTTAGCTTGAGCTACCACGGCTCTAATTAAATAAAATTCCAATAATGCCGACTCCTAATATGCATCCATAAAATTCTTCGTTTGAAATTGCTTGCAGGTTTACATAGGCTGCAATTTTTGCATACCATCAGGTGGCCTGTCCGCTCGTTTGTCAGTTTGTCACCCTTACATTACATTTGCCTGCACCCTGGCTTAGCATTAAATTACGTAGGTCACTCAATAAGTTTTGATATGCTCGAAATTTAAAAATGGAACGCACCCGTGTTAAATGTTTCTAAGAAGCAAATTTATTTAAAAATAGAACTCCATAAGCCAAGTGCTCAATATTAAAAAAAAACCAAAGTTCTATTAATTTTCCTGCAACGCTTCCCGCGCTTTTCATTTAAAACGATGGATCTTAACCGCGAACATTTGCGCGCTATGATATATTGTGATTTTAAATTTGGTTTAACCGAACAATTAAGTTTACAACGGTTACAGTCAGCATTAGCGGACATCTCCATCACGCGCATCAATTTTTAGGTGGTTTCCTGAATTTAAAATCAGTAAAATTAATCCGTAATTAATGCGTAATCATCAGTAAAGTGTCTTAATTTTCTCGCACAGAATACGTATTTGTATTGTCTACAAATAATTGTTCTGGGTTTTGGTGATTAGGTATCCTTGTGCAATTTATGTATGTAAACTGTCTCCATGATACAAGAGAAAATTCTAGTGTGAGGGAAACGTTTGATGAACGTTGAAGATGAAAAAAATAAAAAAGGAGAAAAAACATAAACTAAATTTTATCATTGTTAAGAGGTAGTTAGTCACTAATATATCCTTCCATCTCATTGTAGGTGTTTTAAAGGTCAACAAGCGGAAATTCCAGGCGAATTTTTTAATTTATTTACGAATTAAATTATGTCTCATTATTATACATCAAATACAAAATGGAATAAGATGTATTATATCAAACAAAATATATCTTTAGTATATAAGGCGAGTGTCGCTTGATTGTTAATTTCGAAAACGGATTATAAAAGACTATTCTTAAAATTATTTTATATATGAACTGAATAATGCTAAAAAAACTAAATTTAGTCAGAAATCGGGATTTAACTAACCACGTAGTGGTGGTTTAAGAATATCCACTACCCGATACCATCCGGTGGGTTTCGTAAGAGGCGACAGAGGGAAACAAATCAGACAAACAGCAGCGTCTTCCTAATAACGACTAAAAATAAAAAAAACTGCGGTTTCCCATCTGCTTGCCGTACGCGGCAACAATGACAAATATGCCCCTATGAGGCAATCTATGGGGGAGACCTATGTTCAGCTGTTGACTATAACAACTATAGGCTATAACGATAACGATAATGGTAATGTGTGACCGTATAGTATCGGCGTTAGAGAATCTACTACCATATGATCATTCAGTGGGTGTAGTAAGCTGCTGCGAAGGGAGATGAAACAGAAGATGGTTAGGAGCATCTGCCTGATTACTACTTTATTTAGAGTATAGGGTGACAAACGAGCACACAGTCCACCTGCAGGCAGGGGTACAAAATATCGATATATTATATATCGTCGATATTTTAAATCGCGATATATCGACATATCGATATTTATTTTAGAGTATCGAATTCGTATCAATTTCGATATATTTTAAAATGTTGTATCGTGTTTTTCGTTGTCCAACCGTCAGTAGAGAAATTTTTTGACCTTACCTTTACATCATTCAAATGATGACGATATATCGATATATCGATATTTCTCACGCGATATATATCGATACTGTTTAAAAATATAGATTCGATATATATCGATATATTTTTTCCCTTTGCCCATCCCTACCACCTGATGGGAAGTGGATACTGTGGCCCATAGACATCTACATTTATCCTCGATTAAGAATCAAAATGCAGGTACGTTATCACCCCTGAAGACTGAAATGGAATGCCTCATTTCCAATAAAAAAGATCTCCGGTTCTCTACACTCACCATACAAAACACAGAAGCATTAAGCTGCTATTTTACGCTGGTATTCTGTGAGAGCGTGGTCTTACCCTGGCCGAGCCGACCCATTCGTGCTACAACCATAATAGCTGTAGCGTGGCACAAAAAGTTAAGTAATTTGTATATTATTAGCATTGCAAGTAATATTTAGCAATCTAGTGTCTGATAAAAGCATTAATGAATAAGCGTTGAAACTTGAAACTGATGTATGTCAACAAAACAACCAAAACAAAATTATTTCATAATCATTTTGAATATTTACCCGAATACTACACATTGAATCAAACAAATTTTATTAATCTTTTCGCTTATAATTTTTTTTAAGATTAATAAAGACACTCAGAAATGTCATAGTTAACGAAAGCTTTTGCTGTCGCACGGATGGGCCGGCTCGAACCGGGGTGGTACCACGACCTCACAGAATACCAGCGTGAAGTAGAGGTTTACCTCTGCGTTTCGCTTGGTGAGTGCAGGTGGCCGGAGGCCCTTTTTACTGGAAATGAGGCATTCCATCTTAGTCCTCACGGGTGACAACGCATCTACATTTTGAATTGTAATAGAGGATAGATGTAGATGTCTATGGGCCGCAGCAACCACTTACCATCAGGTGGACTGTGTGCTCGTTTGTCTTCCTTATCCTATAAAAAAAAAAAAAAAAACCTCGCTCGTACTCCGCTTGACCATAGATGATACTAAGCGCACGAAACGTAGGGAAGTAATAAAATTAAGTTGAAATTTGGTAAAATCCGTTATAGACATGTGTCATTCATTAACTTCTAGTGACCCGACCATTCAAGTATTGATTCGTCTTACGAACGGGGTCATTCAGATCGATCATTCAAATGGATTATTTCTAGTTTCAGTACTCGTAGTAGTGTGATCTGTGAGACCCGCTCGATAATGTCGGTCGTCGGACATTACTTTAGTCTTTGGTCGGAGGTCCTCCCAATCGTTTGATCCGGAACGTTAAAAAAATGTAATTGCAATCATCCACACTTTGAAGTGACCCGGGTCAAATGAACGAATCATTCACGATTGACACATGTATAATCCGTAACATTAGTTTTATTCAATGAGGACTGATATATGATCAATTTTAATCTCAATCACAACTGCTGATTGTTGTGTTAAGTCTGCAAATAAGCTCGAATAAGACAACCGTTTTAACACGTGGTAGAGCCACTCTACGCTTGTATTATGGTAGCAACACGAATATGTAAGATCCGCGTAAAGAGCAAAATTATATGTCTTAATTAGTTTGAACAGCATCTTCCACCTTCCTCAAATGCGTGCACTATCACCACTCATCGCAACACCACTATGCCCAACGCCGCTAAACTAAGGTGCTCCTTAAACCAGGTTAAACACAACATATTAATTTTCGGTTAAAATGTGTGGATGTATAGGTGGTACTCATAGTTTACTGCAGATACTAGTAAGTACCTAATTATTATGTGATATTTGTTAAAATTTCACTTACTTTAACACGTTAGACTTTTAAACTTTACTAGGTGGTAAAACGTATTTCTGCCTAGAAGTTCGTCTAGGTGGGTACTGTCCTCTGCCTATTTCTACCACCATAAAGCAGTGCAATCACTGCTGTGTTCACTTTAATTTATTGTTAAATGAAAACAAAATATACAATAATAACTGGAACCTGTTTGCAACATGAGCCCTTCAATAGGCGCGAAAGTTATGCACAAATCAGCGCGACAGTTGTCTGTGGCAACAAGGAAACCCGTTAATGCCACTGGGTGATTGTTCTTACGTTTGTTATCGTTGAAGCGGGTTCGATTCCTGTTTGCATTCCACAGCCGGCCGTAAAACGCAAACAATGGCGTTTCAACTAAGAGACTCGATGCTTATTTCCTGATTTCTATTCCGACTTATTTCTCTTTTCAATATACTCGTATTATTGTCGGTGGAGTGAGACGTGTTAGTATAGACGATGGCTGGAAGCATAAACGATGGCCTATTTGTTTTTAACTAACCGTTTAGTGAGGGCTAATAATATTCCGCTCACCAGATGTCGCTAGTTGACACTGAGGTAAAGTTTTTTGTTACACACTGTCATTTAATTAAGTTGTTAGTTTTTAATAAAAGTTTATCAGTTTCAAGAGTATTATATTAATACACTAAACAATGCCTCAGTGGTTTACTCTTTAATTTTTTGCATTTTTAACTATTTTAAATTGATCTACTTTTATGAATATCTGTGGTTCGGTTTAATTATTTTTAATCTTATTAATATAAAATATAGCTAATAGTACCTACAGCAATAAATATTAACTTTGACATTAGTCGTACCAATTAACTTCCCGCTATGAAATCTGTCAAATATTATACCTCACTTTTAAGTGGCGCCGCCCTGGTGGCAGAAAAAGCATTGACGGGATGGAGCCTCCCTGCAACTATATTACTAACTATATTACGCGGTAGGCTCGACCGCGGTAGGACCACGCTCTCAAAGAATACCAGCGTGAAATAGCAGCTATAATACTGCTGTGTTTCGTGTGGTGAGTGTAGAGAACCGGATACCCTTATTACTGGAAGCGAGGCATTCCATCTTACTCCTCAGGGGTGACAACGCATCTGCATTTTTATTTTTAATGAGCCACAGCATCCATTTACCATCAGGTGGACTATGTGCTCATTTGTCACAAATATACCATTTAAAAAAAACTGTATATAGTATAGTAGCAGCAGTTAGTGGTTTGACAAGGGCATAACCATATTGCCTAAAAATAAACACAATATTTCGTATGGTATGTAGCCAAATTACGGGCAATGACTTGATTATCTCAATCCACTTCACGAAATATATCTTTTTTTCATTTACTGTAGTACTTACTAGTTTAGCATAGCCTTCAGTTAAGAATACATTAAAGGTTGATGATGAGATTTTGTTGGTCTTTTATCATCAACTGAGAACATGTTTCATCGTTCCCGTTAAATATTGCTTTCAAGCGTAAATGAAACACACGAGTCACCCGTTATATGTATAATATTTACTCCGTTTAATAACGGAGGAAACATTATATAACGTATTTTTATTACGCAAATTATAACATTTTAATTCATTACCATTCGTTACAACATATCAATAGTTCACTACTAAACATAGGCTTGCCCAAAAGATTGCCTCATAGTTATATACTTATATAGTTGGCAACCACAATTTATCATTTCACAGTCGCTGAATACGAAGACGAAGAAGATGCTGCTGCCATTGTTGTTTTGTTCCCCGCTGTCAGCTCTTACGACACGCTTGTTATGACATAGATAGTGGATATTCTTAAACCGAAACTTCACGGTCAATAAAATTTACTCGGCTTTTATTATTTAAATATAATACAAAACCTAAAACTGCAAGTGCAAGTGCAAGTGCTTAATGGTTACCAGCGCTAAATATGTATATATACAAGAATTCGAAAGATAAGTTTGATCGGAAACTTCAATTTTATATTCAATATAGATTATAAGTAATCTTATTTTTTAAATTGGACTTTGGCTATTTAAAGACATTCAAATATAATATATAAAACGTAAAACCACAACAAATAAGACTAAAATTAAAAACTTAATTTATTTTACTCCCTGCGCTATAATGCCAAGAACGCTACCTGCGTTTCTCCGATGAATGGCTATACTTAGCCATTCAGCGAGAAAAGAACCAGTCTTCTAATCACCAGTAGCGATCACCAATCGCGGATACAGTTCCTTCCGGTCGGAACGCCGGAACTTCAACGCACACGGACCTATAGTCTCTACAGCAAATGGCACAAATATGTAGTCGTCTCTCAGCGAATCACATTTGCGCCACTTAATTCAGGTGCGTCAGATGCCGCCTTGTATCTAAACGAGGGGTACCCCTAAAGTGAGAGGCTGCCAAAGTGTCTACGCAAATAGCATCCCAACTAAAGTAGCAAACTTAAGTTGTAGTGATATGGTACTTACATATCATTTTACACTATTTTAAATTTATTTTTCCATTCTGTTTTTGATTTTCTGCATTCATATTTTGCATCACCTTTATTTCCATAGGATCCTGTAACGTTTTTACACAATAACAAATCATTTTCACTTCGTATTTTCACGCTATCAGCACTTTTTAAATCGGTGTCGATGGAGTCTTACCTTTTTCGATCTTTTATTTAGTTCTCCGTAACTCTGCAATTTCGGGTTTCGTGCGCGCTGTTACGCTATTTTTTTTCCTATATCAATAATATCTCATTTCTTACATAAATCTTGTCGTTTTTTAATTATAAGCCTGAAACCAAAAATTGTTAGTTTTTGACATCGTTATTTATTTGGTTGTCATGGCAATTTTTATTCAAATTCGTTATTGGTCTGATGTTTTTATTTCAATATTTCCACATAAATACTCTTTTGCTCTGGGCCATTTACAAATATTTGTTTTTAATTTAAATAATTTCCCGTTCTCTCTAAAAAGGTATAAAAGCCGAACCATCGGTGAATACAGAAAGTCTCGCTTCAGCTTCCAAACTTGAAGCATCTCCTAAAGGCCTTATCCCGGGGCCGCACTGCCTCGGGATCCTGCAAGCCTCTATCTACACCTGAAGTCGTCGGCGTAGTCTACTCCAAGCGCGGGGCCGCACTGCCCCGGGATCCTGCAAGCCTCTATCTACACCTGAAGTCGTCGGCGTAGTCTACTCCAAGCGCGGGGCCGCACTGCTCCGGGATCCTGCAAGCCTCTGTCTACACATGAAGTCGTCGGCGTAGCCTACTCCAAGTACGGGGCTGCACTGCTCCGGGATCCTGCAAGCCTCTGTCTTCACCCGAAGTCGTCGCCTAACCTACTCCAAGTGCGGGGCCGCACTGCTCCGGGATCCTGCAAGCCTCTGTCTTCACCCGAAGTCGTCGCCTAACCTACTCCAAGTGCGGGGCCGCACTACTCCGGGATCCTGCAAGCCTTCCTTCATCTGGAGTCGTCGCCTGCACCTCCACCTACTAGTGCCCGTGCTATCTTTAGGCGCTGCGACTGTTTACTCCAGGCGCTGAGAGCGCCTACTCCAAGCGCTACGTGTGCCAACTCCAGACGCTGCGTGTGCCTAGACCAGGCGTTGCGTGCCACCACCGCCAAGAAACTCCAAGCTCAGCGTGTGCCTACTCCTACTCCAAGCGCAGCGTGTGCCACTTTGACCTTCAGGCTCCGCTTCAATATTTTTCTATCTTTATTTTCTATCTAATTGTAATTTCACGTCACCCATCACCATCATCATACTTCATTTTTTTATATAAAATTGTAAATATCTTTTTAAAATTTTAAATATATTATTTTCTTGTTCTACTTTTGTTGTTTTGTTGTTCTTAGGTTAGGTTCTTTTTTTTTTAATTGTCGCTTCACGACAAAGTCCGACCGTCAAATACTATTTTCTTGCACTTGCTGTACTTTTTCCTATGTAATAAATACCGCACTTTAGGGATACATAACTTTCATAACTAATGCAGTTATGCGAGCTTTAACTTCTCTTTTGAAGTCTCATCGAATATTTAACGATTATAAAACCCGGTGGTTAATATACCGGCGTGCTTAGTTGAGTTTATTTCTAATCCCAAGCTAAAGTGTTAATATTTGTAAAATGAACATAGGTATAATCTTTCAAACTTGAGCGTCACTTGCCGCTGACATAAAAATATTTTACCAATGTAACTACTTTTGCTAATGTAACAGATATCACACTTTATTTTTATCTTTCATATCTAAAGCGTATTTATAACAGTTATGTGGGCCCTAATTTCTCTTTTGAAGCCTCATCGAATATTGGACGACTTTGCAACTTGATGTTAAGCATACCGCCTACTAAGTCTAGGGTGCTCGGTTCTAATTCAATAGCAGTAGTGGTCACAATACCAGACGATTTCCTTGGTATTGCAGTTGTTCATGAGCGGCAGTAGACATTCAGCAACAAGTGAGCCGTATGCTCCTTTGTCCCTACTCTACATAGTATAAAACATAGTCGCTTCCCGCCGTCTGTACGCTTAGATATTTTAAACTACGCAATTGAATTTGGTGCAATTTTTATCAATAGACAGAATGATTTAAGAGAAAACTTATATATATAATACATGCATATTATATATTATATACTTCTTCTGTCTGTGTGTATGTAACTGAACTCCTCCTAAACGTCTGTTTTAATGAAATTTTGTGTGTCTAATTAAGTTGAATATAGTGTGAGAGTGATTTATATTCACAATTGGACACTAAGGTGTTGTTGTCGAGATATAGAACTCAACTGTGCGAAGCCGGGGCGGATCGCCACTCTTCTATAAAAATGAAAAATGCGTTATGCACCATAGACGCTGCCCCGGGTGTTATTATGCCACTAGAGAATACACGTTTAATAATAACCCCTTTGAATGAGGTGCTGCGCTACCATGTTGTTTCTGAATGTTTTCATATTTAATACAACATATTTGAACGCGCCAGTAACGTGGGTTCTTCGATAAATATTTGTGGCCTGTATTGGTATATACAACATGTAGAGCAAGGAAAGTGGATGAGAGTGGAATGCACGCACTAACCTTGTGAGGGACTGCCTCGCCTTCCTCCCGGAGTTTCAGCTAATGCAGCAAGTCCGCCACGTAGATCGGCGCACGCACTCTTAGATCAGTTCTAGGATGTCACATTCCTTAACTCTTGACTTGATGTAATCGCGGAAAGCGCATCCCATACGCGAAATTAATAGGACCCAATGTCCGGTAATAATTCATATTAAAGAGGAGATCGAAGGACGCAATGTCTTTCGTGCGGTGTGCGGTCGCGGTTATTATTTCGATTGCAACTAATTGCCGTTGCGTGGCGCTTACGTCGCCTTCAACGGCTATACGTGCATATAGGAAGGATTAGGGAAGGGAGGGGCTAAAGTTATGTGCCAAGTATTCTATTAGATTTATAAATTAGATTGTTAACTGGCTTTACCAATATTATATTGTAAATTAATGTTGAAAAAAGATTCCCGCTGGGTTTTTGGTAGTTCTTTCTAAGAATGAGATTTTATTTTCCAAATCAGTGATAAAAGCATAAACAATGATTTTCAAGCTTTCAACAAGTATTCTTGTATCTATATTGAATTATAATTAATCCAAATTTTATTATAAAGTAAAAAGTAAAGTTACAGCCTATGTCCCACAGCTGGGCACAGGCCTCTTCTCATTTCTGAGAGGGTTTTAGGGCAAGGAAGTGTCCGCCGCGCTGCCCCAATTCGAGTTGGCGAACTTTATATGTCTTCGAAATATTTTTTTTGTGTCTCAGACATTCAGGTTTCCACACGATGTATTCCATCATCGCCGAGCACGTGGTAAATCAACACTTAAAATTGCAATTAACTGTACAAGTACTGTGAAATTTACAGCGAGCGCTTAACCCCGTGCTTGCCGTGTAGTGGCGGTCAAGAATATCCACTACCCCATATCCTCCCGTGGGTGTCGTAAAAGGCGACAAAGGGGAAACAGGCGGGAGATGGGCAGCAGCATCTTCCTGATAATAGCCAAAATTACAATAAAATAACTGCGGTTGCCAACCCGCTCGCCAAGCGTAGCAACTATGGCAAATACCCCCCAATGATCAAAACAACACACAGACGGCCCCCAGTCCCTGGCGGCCTCGCTATTCCTGGCTACGGTGGCGACCATGGTAACGGCGGGGCAGGGGGTGCTAACAATCTCCGGTGGAGGTTCGGTTGCCACCTACGACAACACGACCTGGCAACATACAACGCACACACCCTGAGGACTGACGAGAAGATCGTGGAGCTGGAAGAAGAGATAGACAAGTTGCGCTGGCATATTATAGGATTATCCGAAGTCCGAAGAGAGGGGGAGGACACGGTAATCCTCGAATCCGGCAACTTGCTCTATCACCGGGAGGGCGACCATCTGTCCCAAGGAGGTGTCGGATTTATCGTCTACAAGTCTCTCGTTAACAACGTTGTAAAGATCGGGAGTGTGTCGACGAGGGTTGCGTACCTTATACTCAGAATCACCAAACGGTATTCACTGAAGGTCATACAGGTTTACGCACCAACCTCGGCACACCCCGATGAGGAGGTGGAGGAAATGTATGAGGATATCTCTAGAGCCATGCATTCCTCCAAAACCCAATATACGGTGTTAATGGGAGACATCAATGCAAAACTAGGCACAAGAGAGAACGGTGAGCTGAAAGTAGGGAAATTTGGAATAGGGCAACGGAACCCAAGAGGCCAGCAGCTGGCCGACTTCATGGAGAAAGAGGGACTCTTTATGATGAACTCTTTCTTCAAGAAGCGGCCCCACAGGAAGTGGACCTGGTCGAGCCCCGACGGTTCGACAAAAAATGAGATTGACTTCATTATGACGACCAGACGACAACTGTTCAGTGATGTCTCAGTGATCGCGAGGGTGAAAACCGGCAGCAATCACCGAATGGTTAGAGGCACACTGAACCTAAATGTTAAGTTGGAGAGGTCTCGTCTGATGAAGTCAACGCTCCGTCCCCCTCGTGCTCTAATCCAAAGTCCCGAAACCTTTCAGCTCGAGTTACAAAACCGTTTTCAGTGCCTAGAAGACTGCAATGAAGTGGACGATATGAATGACAAGCTCGTGGAAACTGTCCATGCGGTCGGAGCTAAGTTCTGCAAGACCCACCGCAGAAGAACACAAAAACTCTCCGATCACACTCTTAATCTCATGGCTGTTAGACGGGAGATGAGGCTACATTCTTCAACAGATTTGACAGCATACAGGCAACTGAACAGACAGATCTCCAAATGCATGCGGCGAGACTTACGCAACTTCAATACAGCTCGTATTGAAGAAGCGATCGAGCGGAACCAAGGCTCCAAAGTCTTTGCCAGAGATCTGTCTGCCAAAAAGAGTCAACTGTCAAAGCCGAAGACCGAATGTGGCAACATCGTTTCCAGGGCACCTGAGATTTTGAGTGAGATTGAGAGGTTCTATGGGCAGCTGTACACGTCATCGTTGGAGCCACACGCAAGTGTGAGTAACGATCCAAGAGCGAGTCTTATTCGACACTATTCCGAAGATATCCCGGACGTCAGTCTGAGCGAGATTAGAATGGCTCTCCAGCACCTTAAAAACGGCAAGGCCCCAGGCGAGGATGGAATTACAGCGGAGCTTCTGAAAGCGGGTGGAAGACCGGTACTTGAAGTCCTTCAGAAGCTATTTAATTCCGTCCTCCATGGTGGCATTACACCGGAGGCGTGGAGCAGAAGTGCGGTGGTCTTGTTCTTCAAGAAAGGTGACAACGCTCTCTTCAAGAACTACAGACCGATTTCCTTTCTGAGTCGCGTCTACGTGCTGTTTTCGAGAGTCATTACGAATCGTCTCGCGCGCAGACTTGACGACTTCCAGCCTCCCGAACAAGCCGGTTTCCGAAAGGGCTTTAGCACCATAGACCACATACATACCCTACGGCAAATTGTACAGAAGTCCGAGGAGTACAATTTGCCACTATGTCTGGCGTATGTGGACTATGAGAAAGCCTTTGATTCCGTCGAAATTTGGGTGGTGCTGCAGTCCCTTGAGCGGTGCCAAGTTGACTGTCGGTATATCGAAGTGCTGAAGTGTTTGTACAATAGAGCTACGATGGCTATCCGAGTACAGAACCAGAGTACGAAACCTATCCAATTGCAGAGAGGTGTAAGACAGGGTGACGTTATATCCCCGAAACTCTTCACCGCTGCATTGGAAGACGTTTTCAAGCTTCTGGACTGGAAAGGATACGGAATTAACATCAATGGCGACTACATCACTCACTTTCGATTTGCCGACGATATAGTCCTCATGGCAGAATCGCTGGAGGAACTAAGCACTATGCTCAATGACCTCAATAGTGTCTCCCAACGGATAGGTCTTAAGATGAACATGGACAAAACAAATATTATGTTTAATGTCCATGTCACACCTATGCCGGTAGTTGTTGGGAGCACTAAGCTCGAAGTTGTTGACTAGTATGTTTACCTGGGACAAATAGTCCGACTAGGTAAGTCCAACTTCGACCGAGAGGTCAATCGACGGATTCAACTCGGCTGGGCAGCGTTCGGGAAGCTACGACACATCTTCTCGTCAGAAATACCTCAAAACCTTAAAACAAAATTGTACAACCAGTGCGTGTTGCCAGTGATGACTTACGGAACTGAGACGTGGTCCTTCACTGCTGGCCGTATGAGGAAGCTCAAGGTCGCTCAGCGAGCTGTGGAGAGAGTTATGCTCGGAGTTTCTCTGCGTGATAAACTTAGGAATGAGGATATCCGCAGTAGAACCAGAGTAACCGACATAGCCCAACGGATTAGTAAGCTGAAGTGGAGGTGGGCCGGCCATATAGCTCGAAGAACCGACAACCGATGGGGAAGAAAGGTTCTCGAGTGGCAGCCTCGTACCGGTAGGCGAAGTGTAGGGCGTCCCCCCACAAGATGGAGTGACGACCTGGTAAGACATGCAGGAAGTCGATGGATGCAGGTGGCTCGGGACCGTGCTTTGTGGCATTCCTTGGGGGAGGCCTATGTTCAGCAGTGGACTTGTGAAGGGCTGTAATGATGATGATGATGATGCTTAACCCCTGAGCTACTACGTCTCTTAATTTTATTGTATTCTGTTCAAATAGTCGCTTCTTGCGCACTGCAGGTAACAGTGTGATGAGCATAGCAATAAATACGACTTGTTTTGCACACATCGGATAAAACAAACCGTACAATAACTCTGCAACGTTGCTCGCGGTATCGCCAATGGTGTTGCAAAGTGGAAAGTGTAGTGTTTCTCGTATACGCGTTACTTTGACCAGGGGGGTGCCCATAGATAACTGTAGTAACGGAATACCAAGAAGAACACGCTATAATACATGAACCGTCGTAGTTCAGGGGCTAGGTGCTCGTCATAAGTTCCACATTACGCGAGCAAACCGGGTTTGAATCCCGCTGACACCAATGAAATTCGTAATTGAAATGAAATTGGAAACATGAGTATAACTCCACTTTTTTATAGAATAAAGGTGACAAACCAGCACACAGTCCAACCGATGGTAAGTGGTTACTGTGGCTCTTAGACATTTACATCTATCTTCGTTTACGAATTAAAATGCAGATGCGTTGTCAGCCGTGAGGTCTAAGATAGAATGCCTCTTTTCCAGTAAAAAGGGTCTCCGGTTCTCTACACTCACCATACGAAACACAGCAACATTAAGCTGCTATTTTACGCTGGTATTCTGTAAAAACGTGGTTCTTCCCCGGTCGAGCCGACGCATTCGTGCTACAACTATACTATTAATATAGCTGCAGTATGGCTCTACCACGTATAAATCGTCTGAGGAATAACATAACGAAGATGTGTAAATTCCCCCAACAGGTTCTGGAATAGCTTGGCGGGCTAATCACTTCATTACCGTCTCGTTGTCAGAGTAAGGAAACCTTTATCAAGCTATAGGATATGACCTTAGAGTATACATAAGTTCTTAGTGTGAGACGAACTATAATCTTTTTATTTTTTATTTTATCGTATTAATTAATGTACTTTATTTACGGGAACCAGTCATTGGATGAAACTTATTTTTCTTTTGCATGCCTTAAGCGCGAAGCCCGTAGGTATGTTCTACTAGGGCCTAAAAAATCAAGATTCCAACGTTTTGTCGCCTGAAATCGTATCTAACAATCATATTGTACATATAAATGATATAAAAAGCACTGTCAGAAAAATATTGAAGAGATGTTTTGTATATTATCGTATTCATTTCAAAATATTTTAAATTAAAGTTAAACATAATCTTAAAAGGCTCATATGATCTGATTTATAATCCTGTCATTAATGTCATTTAATCTAAAAACACACCACCAAATTTTTTATTTCTACGTATACTTATTGCAATTTTTACGGGACTGAGGTGTTTGACGTCTCGATCTGGGGGCACGGCAGTGCCCCCGCCAAGTCGAGCGCGAAGCAAACACTGCCGTACCATCCTTTACTGGAACCATTTAGCCGCATTTTCAGGCCCCTATTTGAGAACCTCCGGATAAGACCAGAACGCAGAAATTTTCGTCATTCAGTAAGCTATAATCGCATACCTAAAATCCAAAATTTCAAGTCTGTAAGTCATTTAGTTCCGAAGTTAAGCGATAGCAAAGTTTCGCATTTATGACACTCACTCACTCACTCATGATCATCAGAATAGAACTAGTACTTCCCATAAACACAGAGAGCTGAAAATTGGTACAGAGTTAGGGTTTAATGGCCACATAAAGAGAAAACTATAAAAACCAGGATAATCGAAGATCTGGAGTACCTGGTGACCCTGATTAGAAGACACAAGAGCCCAACCAAACTATTAGAAGAGGTCGACATACCGCCTATACAAAAAATATTCAACTTGGTGGGCCGCTTCATTTGATATCAAAAATCGAAGGTCTGAAGTATCTGATGAAGAACCCTCAGCTGGTCTCAGATGTATTAGAGATATGGTAATGCCCCCTTCTACTATTGGTACATAAAAAAAGACTTGTACAGAGAACAATTCCCAATCTGTGTGGTGTATGCCCTAACAATTCACAAGAGCCAAGGTCTAAGTCTAAAATGGACATTGGCACTTCCATATTCTCTTGTGGCCAAACAAAAATTAAACCGTCTAAACCATCTAAAAGAACAAATAATGAACGAGAATGAACAAATAACAGAACCGGAAAAAAAGAAAAGAAAGATTTGTAATAATAAAAAAACTATTCCTAAAAAGAAAAAAAGGTGTCAAATAAAAAATCTAATAAAATAAATCAATATGCCCACGTTTCTACAAAAAGCAGTGAAATCTCACCAAAAACATTCTGTAAAAAAACTAGCCAAGTCTCGATGGAGCTGCTTGTTTATCTCTAAAAAGTAATGAAATCTAGACAAAGTCGTGCCAAGTCTAAGGTTCCTTACTGCGATTTCTTTATTTTTATAGTTAATGTTGTGTGACTTGGCCGTTAAAGGGTACACAAGGGTACAAAACCAGGTGCTACATTGCATACACACCATTGCACCAATCTGTCGCCAGAACTGCTACCCATTGACGATGGAAAATTGCCACTTGGAAAACGTTGAATACGCAACTTTATCAAGCTTACAATTGACTGTTATTCAATCAACGTTTTCCAAGTGGCAATTTTCCATCGTCAATGGGTAGCGGTTCTGGCGATAGAATGGTGCAATGGTGTCATGTAGCACCTGGTTTTGTACCCTTGTGTACCCTTTAACGGCCAAGTCACACAACATTAACTATAAAAATAAAGAAATCGCAGTAAGGAACCTTAGACTTGGCACGACTTTGTCTAGATTTCATTACTTTTTAGAGATAAACAAGCAACTCCATCGAGACTTGGCTAGTTTTTTACAGAATGTTTTTGGTGAGATGTTATAGTTAACGAAGGCTATCTTCAACTTTTAATTATTATTTTTAGACCGATCTACGCAGCACGATCTTACAGTATCTTGAAGTCTTTCACTAGAATGCTTGAGTTTAGATTCACTTTTATTAATAATGGGATTTCAAGCAGATGGTGACACCCAGCTATCTTCTCTATTGAAATTAGAATGTTTTTTTTTTTTAATTTCAGTAATTCGCGAATCATCCTTGGTAGGAATCGGTGTTCTTTTACGAGGATTTGTGATATATCAAATGTGATATACATAGGCTGCACTAAAGTATCGGGAATGGAATATTTCCACTGTTCCTGTCATATTAAAATCTTCTTAATTGAAAACGCCTTGGTTTTAAAAATCGAATACCATTTATTTATTTAAAAAAAGATTCTCGGTCTTGTCACAAGGTTTCGTCAAACTTGTTTAGTCGTAGAGAAAACGGAATTGACTCGAGAAAATTCAAGAGCGATGATTTATTATGACTTTCGAAGTGGTTTAACACAAGAACAGTGTGTTGAATGGATGATTTCTGCATTTGGTGATGAAGCCCCATCCAAAACCACAATTTATCGCTTGTTTGCTGAATTTCAACGTGGACGTGTCAAGCTCAGTGATGATCCCCGTCAAGGTCGTCCAAAAACTGCAGTCACCCAAGAAAACGTTGATGATGTGCGTAAGCTGATTGAGGAAGGTCGACATGTGACATACCTCGAAATTCAGGCAACTTTGGACATTGGCATGAATCAAATACAAATAATCTTGCATGAACAATTAGGTGTAAAAAAGTTGTTTTCCCGATGGATACCGCATTCGCTCTGTGAAGAGCAAAAAGCGGCTCGCGTTACTTGATGCGTCAGAACTATCGAAAGGTTCCACGCAGGATCCTCAAATGCTGTATACAACATTGTATCAGGTGACGAATCCTGGATATACGCGTACGAACCCGAAACAAAAAACCAGTCACGAGTTTGGGTGTTGGAAAATGAGTTAAAGCCAACAAAAATTGTTCGTTCACGGAGTGTTGCAAAAAAAAACCCACGTTTGTCTCCAAAACCGGCCACGTTACGACTATTCCTCTTGAGGGACAAAGAACGGTTAATGCAGAATTGTATGCTAGCATCTGTTTGCCACAGGTCGTTTCTAAACTCCGTAAAGAGAACTGCAACCGCCGCATCATCCTCCATCACGACAATGCGAGTTCTCACACCGCACACAGAACAAAAGAGTTTTTAGAGCAAAAAAACATAGAATTATTAGACCATCCGCCGTACAGCCCCGACCTAAGCCCTAATGATTTCTATACTTTCCCTAAAATAAAGAATAAATTGCGTGGAAAGAGATTTTCATCTGGAATGGAATGGTTGCTTCAATGATTGGTTCCATTGTATGAAAAAATGTGTCAAATTTCGCGGAGAATACTTCGAAAAGCAAAAAATACATTTTTAAATAGTAATGTTGTGTCACTTCCTTGATTCCCGAAATTTTCAGTGCCGCCCTCGTAATGGTTGGGACGATCTTTAAGCTTTAACATGTTGACAACTGCAGACTTCCCAGAGTTTATTTTATGTGTAGTATTGGCGTAAATATAAGAAATCGTTATAGAAACACAACTTGTTCGTAAACGTTAACATATATTTATTTTGATTAGTCGCTCTAAAAACAATCGCCAATGCTATTGCCATATTTGTTTAATAAAGGATTTCCGGTATGCTCGCGAATTATCCAAACGACTGTTTAAAGCGGCTGTCGAACGATTAATTAGCGATCTCAACGTTTAATTATCGAGTTGATTGCGCCTTATTACAAGTAAATTGCATGGGCTTAAACATTAAGGAACAAATATGTAATGCGAGAAGTACTCGAAATGTGGTGTTTGGATATGCATAAGTTCACAATAATCAATAATATCAAGGAGCATATACATAAATTGCTGCGAATTTATATATTTTTTAAACTGAAGTGACTAAAAAACTTACAGTCAGTGCACCAAATTAAAAACAAAGAAAGCTGAAAGCGTTGTCATCTCTAAAGACTGAGATGGAATGCCACACAGCCTGTATTTATTATTATAAGTGGTAGAACCATGTTGCATCTATATTATGGTTGTAGTACGATAGAGTCGGCTCGGCCGGGGAACGACCACGCTCTCACAGAAGACCATTGGAAAATAGAAGCTGAAAATGTTGCTGTGTTTTTATGGTGAGTGTAATGAACCGGAGACCCTTTTTACTAAAAACGAGGCATCCCATCTTAGTGCTCAGGGAGAAAACGCATGTGCATTGTATATAGGCTTCAGCTTCCACTTATCCTCAGGTGTTCAGTGTATTTTTTATGTTTTTTATATAAATTATACTGGCTCTCTAACCCTTCGGACAAATATGTTAGGAATAGGAATCCCTACCAGATATCATAAAAACCTTAAATAAAAATATGTATTTCGGCACATATTTCAACCACAGCACGCAGAATATTTCAAACGTAAATTACCCTCAAGAAAACATTTAAGTACCAGTCTTTTCATTTGCTGTAAGACCGAAGAGTTTTTAATTAAATAATTTGCCAGTAGCATTGGTTTAGTTGACAAAGAACCAATAACATTTTGAATGAAAACATCTAAAATGTATAATTTAGACTCCATGGAAACACGCAAAGCGTGACGCTTATAATGCGAGGTTTGCCGGAACAATCCGGGCATTCCAGCGTAAGAGGCTCCACACACTGGACCCGCAAACGCCTTGAGGCCTTTAATTTGTAAAGAGGAATGCAAATAGTCCCTGCCGCTGAATAAAAGGTTATAACGCGTATACTTTGGACGTCGCACAAAATTATACAAAAAATCTCCAAATTTCTCAGATAAAATGTCTAGTCTAGTCTAGACATTACTTTCTATTTGTTTCTGAAGTTTCATTACAATCGATTCAGGCATTACAAAGATTAACCCGGACGGACAGACAAACAAAGAAATATTTTAAAAATTGTTATTTATGTCTAAAGTGCATGCAAATCACTTTCTCAATCAAAGGCAATATTATCGACAGACACTTCAAGTTTATTTATATATGTATTTATGTAAAATATATTGGAGTATGTAAATGAAACAGATGATTTGTGAAAATTTATAATATAATATGAACATACTTATTACATTCTTATATATTAGAATCATTGGTAACGTCCATGTTACACCTATGCCGGTTAGTTGTTGAGCACACTAACGTCGAAATTGTTGACGAATATATTTACCTGGGGCTGGCAGCGTTCGGGAGGTCACGGCACATCTTCACGTCTGCTTTACCTCAAAACTTAAAATAACCAGTCCGTGTTGCCAGTAATGACCTATGGATCTGAGACGTGATCCTTCACCGGTGGCCGTGTGAGAAAGCTCAAAATCGCTCAGCGATCTATGGAGATGGTTATGCTCGGGGTTTCTCTGCGTTATAGACTTAAAAATAAGGATATCTGCAATAGAATCAGAAAAGAGTAATCGACATAGCCCAACGGATTAGTAAGCTGAAATGGCAATGGGCCAACCATATAGTTCGAAGAATCGACAACCGATGGAGAAGAAAAGAATTCAACTCGTACCGGAAAGTGAAGTGTAGGGTGACCCTACATTAAATGGAGTGACAATCTGGTAAGACATGCAGGAAGTCGATAGATGCAGGTAGCTCAGGACTATGCTTTGTGGCGGTCCTTAGTGGAGGCCTATGTTCAGCAGTAGGCTTGTGAAGGGCTATCATGCTGATGATGATATTAGAATTTAGTGACCCGCACCGGCGTTGCCTGGGTAGGATATATTAATATGGTATTATTTAGACTTAAGGTAACCAAAGATCATTTATTTTATCCATTTTTCATTTTTTTAATTCTCCAAGTTTTTTATGCCTAGATCACTCCTGACATTACTCTCTATTTCTTCTTGAAGTTCTTGAAAGTAGAAGTTCTTGAAGAAAGTTCTTGAAGTTTCGTTACAATCGGTTTTTGCGTAATATTTCGATTAAATAAAGGTAGAAGTTCGTAATTTAAGTAGTTAAACAAAAATTTGCAAAGAAAGGTACCACGCAACGATAACTGTAAGAACAGCTTCGTACTAAAGAAAATCTTTAAAGAAAGTCATGACTTGTGCAATACAGAATTAAATTTATTAACTCTTATAATTTATCAATGACACGAAATCCAATTAAAAATAATTCATAAGACATTATTACACCCAGTGTGTTGGTTATGAATTCATCCCCATCATGATTAACAGACTGTTTTGTTTATTTTTTTTTCTTATCCATATTCCATTGGGATTTTAATTGTATCGAAGAGACATTTTACATGAATTCATTGCAAATGGACAAATATCCAGACAGTGAACAATTATTTCGAAGGCGTATAAATACTTATTCTGTACGAGAATAGAACCAGCGGCCCGCAGTACTGCAGCCTAACGCTTATCGACTTCACTGCCGAGCCATCATCAGCCAGTAAACAGTCCACTGTTTGAGAAGGACTTATCTCATGAAAGCGAATTTCAGTAACAGTCGTTTTTACACTTTTAGTGCTACTTCCTTTTGGGACGTGGTAGCTCAGATGCTGAGCATTGGCTGTAAATTACCCAGTACGCGAGCATCCCGAGTTTGATCCCCGCTGGCACCATGAAATTGTTAATTACAATTTTAACCTCTGATTTACCACTTACTCTGCTTGTCTGAGAAATTAAAAAAAAGTATTTCGAAAGCGTGAAGGCAGCGCGCGGAAAATTCCTTACCCTAAAACCCTCTTAGAAATAAGGGGACGCCTGTGCCCAGCAGAGGGTCGTATATAGCCTGTAACTTTACCTTACTTACTTACCTTATATATGGATACGTTGTTAATTGGGATCTAAAGTATCAAAAGTATAACCCGCGCACAGAAGGTTTGCTTCATGACGTCACGCGTCGTTGCTAGCGGTACCGTAGGGGTTCACTTTCCATAATCGTTAACTCTAATGGAAAATTGTAATAATTGAAAGGAATAACGTTAATTAGCGTGACAGATACACTATCACTGTCACAGACAGACGTGCGAAACGTTTTTTATAGTTTGTGATTTATACTTGCGATTGTTGTCACTTGGTGAGACTACATCTTCATTTTTGTAATGTTTGTGATTTGGATAAACTCGTACACACACACGGTCGGCGGAAGTAAGAGGAGTCGTCATCAACAAGCCTTCTGTGCGTGGCTTAATAAGTCAGTCACTTTTAATACCTCGATTTACTATTGGTAAATACGTTTATGTGAACGAATCCCGGGTCGGGCCTTTTTAATATTTGGGTTTATTCTGTTAAGAAATTCTCAGTAGCAGCGCGGAGTCAGGAAGCTGGCGGCGTTTCACCTCCGTGCCTCGAAAAGCACGTAAAGCCGTTGGTCCCATCGGACTTTGAGAGTGAGGAAATAGAACAGACAGATAGACAGCAGACAAAAAAAATTAAATATTGTTTTTTTTTTTTGTTATAAATACCGTCTATTTTCATATTACAAGCAGACACTTGAATTTTATTTATTTGTATTTTGATAGATTTTCAATGTAAAATTTTGACTATCAAGATAAAGTTTACTGGAAAACAAGCAACTTTTGTAGCCGATTATAAATTAAAACTAAAGCTTTTTAAAGTGAATACATTATTTAGATCAATGATAAAATACAACAGAACAATATCAAACCGTATCTTTCAAAGCAATTAGAATTTCAATTGGATACTTGGAATAGATGTGGTACTTAATTGAATATCTGACATAGAATCACGTTAGAAAATTCCTAACTGATGATAAGTTAGTTACTCTTCTCGAAAATGTGGAAATCAATGAAGATAATGGTTAAAAAGAAAGCTACCGTTAAGTCGACAATGCAGAGGAGATATTCATGGGAATAATTGCCAGTATTAGAATGATAAGTATGAACGCAAAAAATAGTGTTATTTATGTAGATAAAAATATGTATGTCTTCACAGTGATGTTTGAATGAACAACCAGTATGTTAAGATCTTAAGACCATTGATTTCTCTTTCATACGAAAACGTCATAGCTTAATAATCTGTGCCAAATTCAGCAAAACCAAACAAATTCTGTCTCTACGTTAGTCTCACTAAAACTCAAATCGCGCCGACCGACTTTGATGAAATTTTCTGTGTTTGAATGGGTCCATATATGGTTTAGATTCACATTTTAACCTGGTAGGTGGCGTTTTTATCGAGATCCAGATCGAATCACTCGTGCGAAGTAGGGGCTGATGGCTAGTATATTATAAAATTCGCCATTTTAAAATAAATAAATGCAAACTTGGGTTACCATTTCGTTGCTTCCATCGGATTTTGAAGTGAACACAATTTCTTTGCGTTCACTGGTATACTTATACATACCTGTTGAAGGAATTTATATATTTTAATTTATATACACTTTTCGGGTAAAATACTTGAAAATATCTGTTACCAGTTGTTATCTATTATTTTTATTACTAGCAAAAAACCTAAAAAATATATATATTAATAATTCAGTTTAGGTTGGAAGGCAGCAGATGGCTGGTTCTATAGCATGCACTTGTTCGAAATTGTACAACTTAATTTCTTAAAGTGATGACAGAAGGTCTTATAATAACCTGGTAAGAAGGGACAAAGGATTTTAAAGTCCACCAATGATAAGCGGCGACCAACTTAAAATAATAAAGTTATCACCTCTGAGGACTAAGATGGAATGCCTCACTGCCTGTAATTACTGGTTCTCTATACCCTATATATGTACGTGATAGGGCCATGCTGCAGCTATATTAATTGTATAGTTGTAGGTTGTCGACGACGAATGGGTCGGCTCGACCGGGAAAGGACCACGCTCTCATAGAACACCAGCGTAAAATAGCGGGTTAATGCTGCTGTGTTTCGTATGGTGAGTGCAGAGAACCGCAGACCCTTTTTACTGGAAAAGAGGCATTCCATCTTAGTCCTCACGGCTGACAACGCATCTGCATTTTGAATCGCAAACGAGGATAGATGTAGATCTATGGGCCACAGCAAAAACTTACCATCAGGTGGACTGTATGCTCGCTTGTTACCTTTATCCTATAAAAAAATACCATTCAGAGCGGAAGAGAACAGTGCGCGAACTGCCCTTTGCAGCAGAAATATGAGAAAAGAGTGGTATCCTCCCAAGTAAACCACCAAGCAGAAAAGGATTCCTAACATCTTCTAGTAAACCTAAGTAATAAAATAAACTGTGTTTTTGCACACTTGTGCACTATAATTCCATCCTACGCAGATGTCTAGTCTCTGTTGAGACTGGCCGCTGCGACCAAATTCAGTCCAGAGATAATTACTATTAATATGTAAATTATTATTGTTATGATTTTATTTATATTATATTATGTATAAATAATAGATTAAAATAAATAAATAAATTACAACGGTAGCGTAACAATATCCATCTCCCCTCGTAGTACGTAAAACCTTCATCCTTTTTATACATCAGTGGAACAAAATAATTCGAGCGCATATTATATCCACATACTTTAAATCCTTAGAATATTTTGAATACTCTAAGTTTAAATCAAGCAACGGGATGGATTTACTCAGCTCTGTTGGCTTTTCAAAACTACGACGTGTTCTGTGCTTATCAGTAATTAATGTTTTTGAAATCTTGCGTTAATTTTTTTATAAAAATATATTTAAAAGATCCTATCCTTATTTACAAATAAAAGTATGTAGATTTCTTATATTTGCGCGAACACTACACATTAACAGATACTATTTTTTAACGGATTCTATCGCGTTTAATTTAACTTTTTAATTCCCGACGTTTCGGATGCTTTACAGCACCCATGGTCATGGGAGGGGGGGGGGGGGGGACTGAGGTGTTTTACGTTCCGATGTCATAGTTATCCCGGCTATCTTCAGTTTCTGATTATTAATTTTTGGTCCGATCTACGCAGAATGAGCTTATAGTATCTTGAGGTCTTGCAGTGATATGCTGATAAGATGTTAATTATAAGATGCCAAGCAGATGGCAGCACCCATCCATCTTCTCTATTGAAATTAGGGTGTTTTTTAATTTCAATAGCCTCACGAATCATCCTTCGTAGGAATCGGTGTTCTTTTGCGAGTATTTTTGTTCTACCAAATCTAATGTAATGGCGGACCAAAAATTAATATTCAAAAACTGAAGGTAGCCCGGCTAACTATAACATCGGGACATCAAACAATTCAGACCCCCCCCCCTCTTGACCATGGGTGCTGCACCCGAAACGTCGGAAATTAAAAAGTTAAATTAAACGCGATAGAATTCGTAAGATTCGTTTCATTTAAAGCATGAAGATTAATAAAATAACGCGATAGCTAAGCTCGATATAGCCATCTTGATCTCATACAATTAATTACAACGAGGGCATCACCCCAAGACTCGTCTTTTCGCGGTCTACTGGCGGCGAGGCATGCCCGTGCGACTCATCCGCGGTCACTTAATTAACGATGTAAATCTTATGACTCGTCCGAGCACATAATATTATAATTGTACGTGAATTTTACTTGAATCTTATCTCCAATGTTTATTCCGCTGCTTTGTTTTTGTGCGTCCGACGGTTGGAAGTTGATAAACTCATGTTTAAAATCTTCAGTAATACAATTATAATATTCGTCATTTGGGTTCAAATTGTTTTCAATTTTAGTGATGAATAGAGAGATAGGAGAATTAACAATTTCAAAAAATGCATGTTGCTAGTGACGTCGAACGGAACCAAGAGAGGTATATAATATGGTTCTGATGTTACTTATATTTAAGTGCGGGGTTTTCTACATGATATATGTAATATCCACCATAAAAACAATAATAATATACACTTAGTGTACTGTTAATAATCTGATTACAGTTGGAATAAATATTCCTCCGATTCATTTATTCAATTTTCTTTCTTATTTTTTTTATTTCTTTATCTATACAAATAAATAAAATTGAAGTGTGTGTTTGTAATGTTAAAATAACAGCTTTTTACTAAATTCATATGAAAGTATATACGGTATTAATAACAAAAACAATTTTTAAAATTTTTGTCTGTCTGTATGCTTGTCTGTTTGTTCCGGCTAATCTCCGAAACGGCTGGACCGATTTTGACGTTATTTTATAAAAAGAGTTAGAGTTCCGCGCAAAAGAAAATGAAAACTCATGAAATGTTAGTAAATTCAACGCGGGCGAAGTCTCGGGGGACAGCTAGTCTCTGTATAAATATCGTTAGTCTCGCAAAAACTCGAAACTGGCTCGACCGATTCTGAATGGTTTCCTGCATGATTTAGATTCACAATTGGAGCCGATAGGTGGAGCTGTTGTCGAGATACAAAAATCACGTGTGTGAAGCCGAGGTCAATGACTATCGACCTTGAACTCCTCCAAGGACTTCTTTACTGCCTGAGTCCACAGCTTCTCTCCTCTCTGTAAGGAGGACTTGCAATAATTGCTACTCTTGGCAGGCTAAGTGGCGATCATCACCCTGGTGACTGGAGACACCTTTAACACTACTCCCATCGTCAATCTAGGTATATTTCGTCTGTAGTAAATGCTATCCATACAAAACATCAAATCGCCTATTTTGTTCTAATGACAGTCTCTACGAAACAGGGTGATGGAATCTCTAATTACTGCATAGTTATGAAATTAAATCTAGTATTACTGTTTACCTGATAGTATGGTGGATGCTGTGGCTTATAGACATCTACATTTATCTCCGATTAAGAATCAAAATGCAGAAGCGTTGTCCCCCCCCCCCCCCCTCCCCTTGGACTACGATGGAATGCCTCGTTTCCAGTAAAAAGGGTCTCCGGTTCCCTACAATCACCTTAAAAATTACAGGATCACTAAGCTGCTATTTTACGCTGGTCTTCTGTGGTCCTTCCACGGCCAAGCTGACCCTTTCGTACTGTAACCTTAATATAGCTGCAGCGTGGCTTTTCCACGTAAATTTTAAATGCTTTTCTCTGACCTCAAATTTGCCACCACCTCAACTTTCAATCTCAACCTTCAACAGTTAGTTGCGGTGTATACTACGCATCGTTTGTCTTGAGAGTTTCGTAAGAGACGACAGAGTGAAACTTAAACAGATGGTGGGCAGTAACATGTTCCTGATAACAACTCAAAATTATAAAAAACTGCGGTTGCAAACTCGCCTGGCAATCGTGGTAACTATGGCATAACAAATCAGACAATCTATAGGGGATGCCTATGTTCAGATGATATGTTGGATGGACCTCAACTTTGGACGGTACCTTGAGAGATAATTTAAAATAAATCTTGTACCTAGTATTGTTTTTAAGTGCATTTGAATTTAAAAATCTTAATACACGACTTAAACACGACGACGACACGACGATTTAACATAATGCACGAATGAGAATATTTTTCAATTAACCTATGTTTTTATTAACAGGTTACTGGCAAGCGGGACTAATTTATTCTGAAGCCATTTTATAATTTACAAGGGATTAGTCATTTATAAATGCAAGATAAGCAAAAAAGAAGCCTTTAGTATTTCAGATGAAGAAGTCGGTGGAACGAAAATTATAATGATAAATCATTAACCCTACGTAATTTGAAGCGATAAATTTATTAAACATTAAATTATGGAAACTCGAAATTGTGTTCGCTGCTTGAAATTGTATCTCATCTGATTTGATGAAAAAATATTTGATTGTGCATACACCCATTCTCAGAAGTATCTGTATTAGATATCTCGTATCTTTAACGGTGCTGATGGCTTCCCTAGAATTCGTTCTAGAATTCCCTAAAGTTACTTCATACCAGTGAAACGGGACGTGGTAAATGATTCTTACGCCGCTAAAATCAACAGTATGTTGCTATTTCAAAGTAGTATAAAATGCGAGAGTTGTACTTAATGTTGTGAAAATTAATTATATACAATCAGGTGGATAATGATTTGGCATTTTTGAATAGATTATTTCAGATCAGTCGGTTGCCAAAGCTCGCTTTTTCGCGAATAGGCTATTGGTAACAGGCCGCTTGCAGGTAAGGTAGATATTTTAAGAAAAAAGTTTTTAATGTCTTTATTAGGAAGACGCTGCCGCCCATCTCCTGATTTGTTTCCCTCTGTCGCCTCTTACGACACCCACGGAATGATATGGAACAGGGGATATTCTTATACCGCGGCTACACGGTAACGATGATCTTATCTCACAAATTAAAACATTAATAAATCTGAATATTATATGTAGTGGCGTCGTAAGAACTACTACTCCATATCGTCCCGTGTGTTTAATATTATATTTAAACTAAGAACTTCAAATATTAAATTTAAATTTCGAACGCAAAATATAGTCTTCTTTTCCTCGCTTCTGTTTTCTTGACACACTCTTCAGTCAACACATTAGCAGCATTGAGTTATATGTACTACGTACTAGAGAAGCCATTTAAAAAAAACTGTGTCCTACTCTATGTTTTCGCGCATGCGCGGGAGTAGTAGCCGCGCATGCGCGAAGACTTTAATTTGATATAAAGAAATCTTCAACACTGTGGGTGGCGTAAGATACAAGAGAGAAACTGAAGCAAGAGATGTACAGCAGCTTTTTTTGATAACAAACAACGGCGGTTGCCAACCCGCTTGCCAAGCGTGACAACTGTGGCGAAATCTTCCCAAGAGGCAATCTATGGGAGAATCAATAAAAATATTATTTAAGGAAATCTTTTTTGAGAAACGGCTTTAGGATTCCTGTCGACTAACATGCTAAGAATGCTTTAGGATAAATATATAGGACGCTGATTCGAAGGGATTAAGAGGTGATGGTTATTATCCGACCACCCAGAACGATTGTAACGTTTTCGAGATTATGTATCTATTTATATTTATATGTATGTATACATATTTCTTTGGCACGCTCTGTTGCTTAAACGGCTTGGTGAATTTTAACATAATATGGGATTTGATAATATTGATAATATTTCATTAGATTCATCTTAACTGTGGAACTGACATAGGGTATAATCTTTTTTTTCTATTCAGTAATCTTTTTTACGCAGTCGGGTTTTCTTAATTATTGTTTTAACTTAGTATAACTGGATGTTTTGAGGTGAGCAAATTTGATGCCTTAAAAGCATTCTAAGTAGCTTGATCCTTATTTGATCTTAAAAATTTAAATTTTCTGTTAATTAACTGACTATCGCGTTTCTTCTTATCTTTAGCAAAATAATTAAAATACATTATATCACTACCTGTAGCCCAATAAGGTCAGAGTTAATGCGCTCTTGTTGGCAAGTTATATGCTGCGTAGGCGCTAATTTTGGTTAGAGGGAAGGCACCGCTTTTAAAATGTCTGCAGTATTGAAAGCTTGATATGGATTAATCTTATGATTTTTCAGGTGAATGAACCTATAAACGATAAATTGAATACTTTATTTGTTCTCAGACATCTGGATGGTTTTTCCGGGCAAACGTATATTTTTTTTATATGAAACTGAAGTGACAAACAAACTTCAGTCCACCTGATGGTAAACTACTCGAGTCACTTCAAACAAAGAAGGATACGTTGTTAATATTTATATACTATACTCGCGACAATCTAAAAAGCCCGATTTGACGTTTCTTATTATACATGCCGCGATAACTTTGTACGAAGGTTGACGTAAGAAATAGAAAAATCAAATTCACAATCCTAAATAATTACTAGTTATCCATACACTATGACAATGAGTATTATTCGTAAGCACCAAGTTTCACTTTATATTCGAAAAATGCTCTCAAAAACACGAATTAATCGTTGATTAATATTCCCACAGGACGATATTACAATGACATGTCTGTTGATATCTTTGGGTTCGTTGCATAAGTGTCCGTTATAAACCATATTTTGACCAAATGAAATCGATGTTCTGAAAAATCGATACTTTTACATTTGGAAAAGAGAGAAACGTATTATTTAATGTTTAAACATATAAAAATAAAATCTGACTACATATTTTTCTAGCTTTATTTTGATATTTAATATGTTAATATTGAAAATACATAGTTTGATCTTGAAAAAATGTACTCGTATTTTAACCACAAATTTTTTCTCTCTACGTCATTGATTTGTCAATGCTTCGCGCGGTCTTTCGCTATCTGGGAAGTTTTTGTGTAATTGGTTATTATTATATTTTCTGACTCGGCTATCACTCTTGCACTGTTTCTGCTATATTCGTTGACCTTGACTTGCTAATTACGGACTTTGATTACACATTATGTGATTTTGGTGTTATCGTGTGAACTAGACAACATGTATAAAAGAGGACATACTCTTAACAGCCAGTCTCGTGACTTGGTTTTGAAGTCGCACGAGTACTTTGAACGGGAGTCAGCAAATAGAGGGCCTCTTTTATAAGTTACTCAAGTACAAGAACAAGTCGCACAAGCGTTTGGAATTGGCATAAAAACTGTCCGAAATATTATATAGGAAAAGTACGGGCCTTTTGGCTGTGAATATAATGTACTGCACACACCCAAAAAGCAAAAAAAAATCAAAAACCTGTGACAGGTATCGATAATTTTGATACTGATGCTATTAGATCACATGTTTACGACTAGATACTACAGAAGATAAGAATACCCCACCATAAGTAAATTACTTGTGTCCCTTAAATCTGCAAACTTTATGATGGCAGTGCAACATCTATTAAAACAATTCTAAAATATATTGGGTTTTCATACAAAAAAAAAACCGACAAACGGAAAATATTATAATATGCATTAAATAATACACAATACACATAATACTACAAATAGACATAATACTACAAAGAATGTCCTTCTTAAGAGAAGTTAATAAAATAATCAACTGGGACAAGGATATATTTATTGACGAGACAGGGTTAAATGCCTGTGCCACAAACTTGGACGTTATGATACGCAAGCATCCACCAGCTCAAAAGTTCTAATGGGAAAGGGTTGACGCCTCATTATTTGTCATGCTGGATCTGCCGGGGAAGGTTTTATAAAAAATTGTTTGTTGGCTTTAAGATAAGAATTGAGAATAGAAATGTTACGAATCCAGTGAATTTATGGATACCTGACCCAACCACACTTATTTATTGTTAATTTTATTCTTGACTAGCGACCGCCCTCGGCTTCGTACGGGTGCATATCAATGGCGTGCCTACATAATATACAATGTTTGTCGGGTTTTCGTTTGCGTATTGGCTTTGAAATTGGCCCAAATTTAAACTTAGTTTGGATTTATGTAATAACCGTTAAATATTACAAACTCGTACATGTATTAAAACGATATGCCTTGATAATCAATTTTAAACGATGTAGATACATTGTCCATTACAAACTCTATATAATCAATATGTCTCGAGAATCGGTTTTTAAAGCAACCAATTTTTTCCCATCATTACGCAAAGTATTTTTATAGCTGTCAAATCGGGCTTCTTAGATTGTCACGACTATAGCTGGTACACGACGCGTTGCAGCCGCAGAAGAAATAATTGTGGATCCTTTAAATTTGGAACAGTAATTTTATAATTAGGAATGATAATACATTCATTGAAATTTAATGATAGGATATCGGTAACTTTCAAATAAATTTGTTGGTATGATACGCACGACACCTACTGTACGTTATTAGCTATGCCTATATATAACCTTCGCTCAAGTGCAAGCAATAAATTGACAAAGTTTTACCGCAATCTGATGAATTGTTTGGCAGGGCATAAATTACGAACAAATAAAAATTGATTTTTATATACTAGATATATTAGAATTATGTTCTTTTGTATTTAGCCATATAGGGCGTGCAAAATAATATACATTAAATAAAAAAAAACTACATACATCATTCATTCAAAATGTCATATCGTTAATTACATTACATTAGATCACATCACGTTATATTACATTCAAAAATACCAACATAATAATCAAATTTCGCTATTTGTCGTATTATAATTTCACCATTTATATTTTAGGGAATTAATTAGTTTGTTGTGATTTGAATTTGAACGTTCATAAATTCTGATGTGCCATTATAAGCCTTTTCTATTAGTAACTCTTTCATTTTACGGCGAAATATGTTGAAGCTCTTTAAATTTTTAATTTCTGATGGTATTTTGTCATATATTTTGGGTGCCATACAAAACACTATTGTGTACACATGAGCCGTGCTTTATTGCATTAAAGTTTATTGATGTGCCTAATGCCGTTACAGTTTTACATAAATTTAAATTAGTCCTCACAAATATAGCCATTTCATAAATATACATATTTGGCAATGTCAAAAGTTTCAAAGATATCAAATAAGGTTAACAAGTGTTAGTTTGTTTTAATTTACGAATATCCGTAACACATGCACAATAATTGTTATCGACTGAGTTTTCCAAGAATCTCAATCTATATCGAAGTGCAGAAGCGTATGCGGTCAACACGATAGAATTAAACTGACTCTTAATACCCTACAGACCGGAACAGAGCAGTACAAGCACTGCATTTTGGCGGCAAAAATAGGTAAGAGTGTAGTACCTACCCAGCCAGACTTCTAGGCAGCTATGGACTCCTTTCATTATTTATGCTTTTACTACTGGTTCGGAAAAATCCTCTGCCCTGGTAAGATGCAGCAACCAACCCAGTAGGACTTTTATTTAAAACAAATATTTATAAAAAATTACAGTAACCACCTTCTAACCAGGGTTTATTGGCAGTCATGTACTCTACAATATTATAATAAACCTTTTATACAGCTTTAATTTAAATAAGTTAACTTTTGTGATAGATAGGTCCTGTATATTATCTGTGGGTTTCTTTCAAAAGCTTAGGTATACATTTCCCAATGAAGGAGTTTTTGCCTCTCTGGAGTCGAGTAACTGGCATATAGCAGCATATTGCTGTTATATTTCGAATGATTAGAGACTAACCAAAGACGCTTTTTACTGGAAACGAAGCCTTCCATCTTAATCATCGTGAGTGACAACGTACTTTTTTATGGAAAAAGGGTGACAAACGAACACACAGTCCACCTGATGGTATGGGGATGGTGTGGTCCATAGACATCTGCACTTATTTTCGATTAAGAATCAAAATGTACATGCGTTGCCACCCCTGAGGACTAAGATAGAATGCCTCGTTTCCATTAAAAAGGATCTCCGGTTCTCTACAGTCACCATACGAAACTAAACAGCCTTAAGCTGCTATTTCTGAGAAAGCGTGGTCCTACCCCGGTCGAGCCGACCCATTCATGCTACAACTAATTTAGATGCAGCATGGCTCTACCACGTAACTTGTTGTGACTTTCCTTGTAAAAGGTTGGTTGCAGGTGTTCAAGAGCTATCCTATCCGTCTCGTTTACTATACTAATATAAAGTAACAGCTCACAGCTCAGCACAGGCGTCTTATCATTTATAAGAACTTACTCCCTCTGCCACCAACAAGAAGCTGCTCCTGAAAATCTTCTGTTCTCGTTTCCCATAGATTTCCTCAAAAGGGATTTTACTAAAGTTGCTACGTTTTTTAATCCTTTTAGGGTTCCTTACCTCAAAAGGAAAAAACGGAACCCTTATAGAATCACTTTGTTGTCCGTCTGTCAAGACCCTTTTTCTCAGGAACGCGTGGAGGTATCAAGTTGAAATTCATATCAAATACTGAAGTCTACTGTCCCTTAGAGCTATGAAAAAAATCAAACTTCTAAGCCAACGCAATCACAAGATACAGCCGTTTATGCCGCATATTTTCGACATTCACATAGGAATCAAAACCTACAGGGTATTTCCCGTAAACTCAGAATCTTAAAATTTGGTACGAAGCAACGTATTATAGCACAGATAAAGGAAAAATTGCGGAAAGCATAAATTTTTAATTACATCATATAATAAAAATAATTTTAAACTTATATACTTACGGATTTGTTCCGAACCCTCGGTGCGCGAGTCCGACTCGCACTTGGACGGTTTTTTCTAGTTTATCTTGTTTCCTTTTACGAAACCCACGAGATGATTTGGGGAAGTAAATATTCTTAACCCGCTACTTCCCAGCTCAGCACAGCGGAATATTAAAAAAAATATACGACAGATTACTACTTTAAAATTTTTCATTGGATATTTTTAGTTCCTTTTATACTGTAATATTATATAAATATAAGTCACTAGCTGATACCAGATAGCATGATAAAATATCGTTTTAAATTTGGAAGAGTTATTTTGTTTAATTAGGAATGATAATACAATAATTGAAATTGAATGATGTATAACTTTCAAATAAATTGTCTGTACAATAAGCGCGCCACCTATTGTTCGTTATTTATACTCTACCCGTATCCTTCGCGCAAGTGCCAGCAATAAGTTGACAAAGTTTTAGCACAATCTGATGAACAATATAGCAGCGTATAAAATACAAACAAACAAAAAATATTTTTTTATATATTAATAAAGATAAAGACTCTTACTGCTTGTCAGTAGCCAGTAGTTTGTATAGATGTAGTGTAGACAGTACAAGACCATGCAAATATATAACCTATATTTCACGACCGAATAAACCTAAAGAAAATTGTAGATACCAAAGTCTTGATTAGAAGAAAACAAACCAATCTTCCACTTTGTAGCTTCACGCGACGATTATTGATTTAATTAAACAGCCTATAGCGATTGGAATTACGGATGCAAAACATGGAAGTTACAGATGATTACTCACATAAAACAATTGAAAAATTACGGGAGTGTTTTTTAATTTTAATTTTTCTTTTTCTTAATGTCCTATGTGTATTGATGTTAAAACCAGCCAGATACGTACAGTACAACTAAAGAGATTTTTCTTCAATTTTATACAAACAAAATTCGAAGAAACTTTTTTCCCCAACCTATATACAAATAAATAAAATTGAAGTAAAAGTTAAAATTAAAGTTACAGCCTATATACGTCCCACTGCTGGGCACAGGCCTTATTTCTGAAAGGGTTTTAGGACAATGAAATGTCCGCCGCGCTGCCCCAATGCTTGTTGGCGAACTTCACGTGTTCATTAATATTTTTTGTCTTATTTCTCAGATGTGCAGATTTCCTCACGATGTTTTCCTTCATCATATTGTGGTAAATCAGCACTTAAAATTGCAATTAACAATTTTATTGGTGCTGGTGGGGATCGAACCCGGGTCGCTCGCGTACTATTAAATTAACAGCGAGCGCTAACCATCTGAGCTACTACAACTCAAAATGTAAGTCTGTGTTTATTATCAAAATAACTGCCTTTTATTGAGAAGAGAGATTTATATGCTCATAAAGACTCATGTCTTAGTAGTAACCATTTTTAAAATCTTCGTCTGTCTGTCGGAATGGAAAACCGTTTGTAATAAAATTTCACGAACATAGAGAGCAATGCTACGAAAGATATATCCGAAAAACTTGAAGGATTCTTTTCCGAAACATGGATAAGATAAATGTTTTTTGATAATTATCTTAAATTCTAAATAACGCCACATTAATAGATCCCACCCAGCCGAAGCCGGGGACTGGACGCCAGTAAGTACCTAATAAAGACAAAAAAAATAAAGAAAGAAAATAAACATTTAGTCTTCTTCTTCTTCTTTTAAATTATGTCTTCTCTTGATAGAATTCTGCCAGTGTCAAGTCAGTAATATTTAGTTTGATTTAGTCGAGATGTTGCATTCTTGATGACAGTTGTGATCGATTATATATTGTATTTCGAATAATAATACGTAGTTCCATAGAGCAACATGGGCCACCGTGTTTCAAACCAAATTTAAATAAAGATGGTGTTACCTTTCATATATAAATAATTTTAATCACATTATTGCTATTTAATTCTTTTTAAACTTAAAAATTACAATAATAACGGTCGTGTTGTTTCGGATTTGTTTAACGAAAATTCGTTTGCCCTTATACAAAATATACAGATCGGTCGAGCGACTGATAAGTGTCTACTGTATCCGAGTTGTAGTTGTAGTGGCGATACTGTTATAATGTATCTATGTCTTGTCTGTGTGAAACTGCTAGTTTATTGTTTTGTTATGTGTGAGCATAAAATATGTATATTTCGTAGTGTCAAACGATTGTTTTTGAGTGTGCATATTTAATCGAGGAAAAACGCTATGGCTACTCCCGGTCCGCCGGTGGCCCGTGTTGCTCTATGAATAGTTCATTTATTTTGTTAATTGACACTTTTTGTATTCGATTTAGTGTACGAATTACATACATACAACATTACGATGCCCGCATCCTTAGTAATGGGTTGCGTTATTTTTCTCTGTTGCGAGACACTTATATTATCTGTACTATTATGTATTCTGTGCTTGTATGAAGCTTCACGGAGTGAATAACGCCAACTACATACTAAAAAAAGGAAACACGTCTTTATGTGTATACTAAAAACGCCACGCTGGGCGCCCATAAAACTTTTTAGCGGGAATTTCAAAAACCTTGTATTCTGTTAAACTTTTTATTTAAGACAAATTTGAGTAAGTTTGACTCGAGCCTCACAAACTCATTGGGTGAAATCCCATACATTTGAGAAGTTGCACCAAAATTACGCATATTTACTTTAGAGCAGTATGTGGGATAAAATAGATCTTAGATAGATAGATAGAGAAAATAGGTAAGTAATTTTATTTTTTGGAAGAGATTGTTTTATACACTATATATTATTATTGATGTTTTTATTGCCTTTGAAGACAATATTTCCACGCGTGACATTGATTTATAACATATGTTATCGTGAGACTTATTCCTCATGGAACATTAACGTAAATTTAAATCAGCAAAATTTTCATGGTGAAAACTTAATACATGATCTGAAACAGACAACATTCGATTTAATATAGTAATAATTCCTACAAATAACGATCTATAAATTAAAAATGCTTAAAGACTTACCACAATATTGTCAAAAGTGTTTCTTCTTCTATTGTAAGAAACCTGCAAAAAGAGATCGGATGATTTTGTGCTTTTTGTTTGCAAAACGCTTAATTTACTTTCGATTCTGATCACACATCGTGCACAAAATTTATTTATGATCAATATCTCACATAGAGTCAACATCTCACAAAAAATATTTACACACATATTCGCGAAGAAATGCCAACAAACGAAAATGAAGTATTCTGAACCGATAATAACTGAATTTAAGCAAAACGCAAAAGCAAATATTAAAATCTAAATCTATTAAATAAATTTGAATCAATTTCAGTAAATATTTTCAATATGAAAGACGTTGACAAACAAATGTAATTTTTTTCTTCTTTTAATTCATGGCTTCTTTTGATAGAACTCTGCTTTAATCAATTAATAGGTGAATTAATTGTTCAAATATCAGAGTAATATCTTTTTAATTATACTCTAAAGAGCAACCAAAAAAAGTTTAATACAAAATTAACATTTTCAGTTTCTTCAGATATAATATGTATTTTTGTATCTAATTTTTAAAATGGCAATCTGAAACAACGCGAAAGAAAGAAGCAGCGATATATTTTCGCGCTTTTATTTTATACGCCCAATCCACACATAGATTTTTTTTTACTTATTATAAGCCAGTGCTTGACCACAATCCCACCTGGTGGTAAGTGGTAAATCGCACTGTCTTAGCGTAACAAAGGCCTAATTCACTCTTGCCTTGAAGACGCCCAGATTGTATTCGGACGGAAAGATAGACGCCGGCAAGTTTCTCGGTTTTCATACAATGTTGCATCAACCTCTGTTTCATACTGAATTGTATAACAAATATGTAAATTTATATAAATCTATTTGAATCTTTATATTTCTCAATCCTTGTATTTATATGAGATATTTACCAGTTGGCAGGACTCATTTTGTGCCTAGGAACCCGTCTGGATAGTTATTTGTTTGAAGTTGTTACAGTTTGTGAAGTTGTCCAGAGGCTGCAGTAATCAGTTACCATCAGGTGGACTGTATGCACAGATTACTAAATAGTACACGCTGCAAGTTCGCTTGTCACTTGAATTTTATGTAAAAAAAAATAATTTTCATGACTATAAACTAGTTTTATCAATAAGATTGTCACAGCTCATGATATCACATATATCATTAGCTGTGATAATCTTATTGATGTGTGTGCTGTGGTAATGTTATGACGAATAAGTGTTGTTTAAGTTTTTTAAAACTCTAAAATTATTTATTTATCACTATTGAGTTGAACTATATGTCAGCAAAAATGTCACATTGCTAACCCGAATACAAAGTGTTGGTGCAAACAAAGTCTTGAGCAAAATCTAATTTACTAAAAATTAAAAGAACTTCCAACTTAACCCTTGTGAAAAGGATCGTGCGCATGAAAACTCGGACAAAAATTTTGACGAATGACGAAGCTCTTAATGTTGTCTCCATCTTAACTCAGGTCCACATCCATTGTACTTTTAAATTCATCGATCTTAAACCTTTTAATTGCCATTATAATAAATTTTATAGCCACGTAGGCGGACAAGGGCCGAGTTGCAAGTGCGTTGACTTGCTTATGTCGTGTACAGACGGCCAGAACGTTCCTTCAGTATATTACTAATGTGTGTAAGCAATAAGTAAACATATAACCTTCACAATAAAGTAAAAAATACTATAAAATTTCAAAACATAATAAAAATTCTGTGCTGTTTATTGTATCCTTAGACGCTTCAATAAGTGATCTCAACAGTCAATTACACTAACACTATGTAATGTATTTAATTCGAAAGTGAGTAATCCAGAAAAAAGGATAATTACAGGCTAGTCCGTCCAGCATAGTAGTCCAGAACAACACAGGCAATATAATGAGACCTATACGACTGATGCCTAGCAGTGAGAGGTGGCTATATAGGCTGGTACTTTTCTTTCCTAAGTACTGCTGTAATAACTAGCTAAAAATTACTTTTCTGCCGACTTCAAAAAGGAGACTGTACTCAATTCGACTGTATGTTTTTTTTATGTGTGTAACCTCATGATTTTGTACTGGGTGAACCGATTTCGATGATTCTTTTTTATTTGAAAGCTGGTACTTTACATGTGGTCTCATATTAATTTGATCAAGGTGTGACCAATAGTTTTTGAGTTATTCTTAATAATTTATATTGAAATCGGCTGTACAAATTTTTTAATTTTTTAATTATCTTTCCTAAGTACTGCTGCAATAACTAGCTAAAACTTCTTTTTTTTTAATTTATATTTCTGGCAGAGTACGAAACCTATCCAATTGCAGAGAGGTATAAGACAGGGTGACGTTATATCCCCGAAACCCTTCACCGCTGCATTGGAAGACGTTTTCAAGCCACTGGACTGAAAAGGATGCGGTATTAACATCAATGGCGAGTACATCACTCACCTTCGATTTGCCGACGGTATAGTCCTTATGGCAGAATCGCTGGAAGACCTAAGCACTATGCTCAATGACCTCAATAGTGTCTCCCAACGTATAGGTCTTAAGATGAACATGGACAAAACAAAGATCATGTTTATGTCCATGTCACACCTATGCCGGTAGTTGTTGGGAGCACTAAGCTCGAAGTTGTTGACAAGTATGTTTACCTGGGTCAAATAGTCCGACTAGGTAAGTCCAACTTCGACCGAGAGGTCAATCGACGGATTCAATTCGACTGGGCAGCGTTCGGGAAGGTACGACACATCTTCTCGTCAGACATACCTCAAAACCTTAAAACGAAATTGTACAACCAGTGCGTGTTGCCAGTGATGACTTATGGAACTGAGACGTGGTCCTTCACTGCTGGACGTATGAGGAAGCTCAGCGAGCTATGGAGAGGGCTATGCTCGGAGTTTCTCTGCTTGATAAACTTAGGAATGAGGATATCCGCAGTAGAACCAGAGTAACCGACATAGCCCAACGGATTAGTAAGCTGAAGTGGCAGTGGGCCCGCCATATAGCTCGAAGAACCGACAACCGATGGGGAAGAAAGGTTTTTGAGTGGCAGCCTCGTACCGGTAGGCGAAGTGTAGGGCGACCCCCCACGAGATGGAGTGACGACCTGGTAAGACATGCAGGAAGTCGATGGATGCAGGTGGCTCAGGACCGTGCTTTGTGGCATTCCTTGGGGGAGGCCTATGTTCAGCAGTGGACTTGTGAAAAGTTGTAATGATGATGAAGATGGACAGCCATCGTACATGAACATAAAATCATTACTTATTTCCTGTAATTACACTAGTTCTATAGAGAGCGAGTAGAGTTAATATAATTATAGGCTGTTAGGCATTCCATCTTAGTCCTCAGAGGTGACAACTTTATTTGTAGCCACTAACCACCAGGTAAACTGTAAATACGTTTGTTACTACAGTTTTATAAAAATATCCTTTTATCATTTGAGTGATAATGCATTTGCATTTTGATTTTTTGTCCCATAGACATCTACATCTATCCTCGATTGAAAATCAAAATGTAGATGCGTTATCAGCGCTAAGGACTAAGATGGAATGCCTCGTTTGTAGTATGATTTAAAATTAAAAAATTTGTACAACCGACTTCAATATAAATTATTAAGAATAACTCAAAAACCATTGGTCAGACCTTGATCAATTTATATGGACTATTTTTATATGAGACTACATGAACAGCACCAGCTTTCAAATAAGAAAAGAATCATCGAAATCGGTTGACGTAGAACAAAATTATGAGGTAACACACATTAAAAAAGAACATACAGTCGAATTGAGTACCTCCTCCTTTTTTAAGTCGGTAGAAAAAGGGTATCTTGTTCTCTACACTCTATACGAAATACTGCAATATTAAGATGCTATTTTACGCTGGTATTCCATCCCATCCCTAGACCCATTCGTGCTACAACCACAATCTAGCTGAAGCGTGGCTCCACGTAAAAATCTTATATATCATCGATCAAATCGTTATTTCTTAATATTTTATTTTACCTTTACCGTTAACATACCCTATTAAAGTCCGTTGCTGAACATAGGCCTCCCCCATAGATTGTCTCATAGAGAATATTTGCCATAGTTGCCACGCCTGGCAAGCGGTTTGACAACCACAGTTTCTATTTTTAGCCTTTATTAGGAAAGTTCTGCTGCCCATCTCCTGGTTTGTTTCCCTCTGTCGCCTTTTACGACACCCACGGGATTATTTGGGCTAGTGGATATTTTACACCGCCACTACACAGTAATATTAAATGTTATCTGCGCTAAAATTGACTTTGAACCGGTAGTAGTGAACCTTGGTAATAAGAGCCTACGCCGGATGAGGGTCCGCTGCGGAAGTACCCACAAACATGAACTCGTTCCTTGCACGATGTTACGACACTAATCTTGCGGATATTGAGTTGAATGTTGCTTAAATATATTTTAGTAAAGAAATTACGTCAAATATGCAATGTTATGTTTTATGTAAATTTAAAAAAAAATACTAGAGATACTATTAACATTAATAACATTCCATTTAAGTACTCTTGGTAAGCTTGAAATACATGTGTTAGGAGTGTTTCACGCTAGTAGGCAAATGACAGACTCGAACTCGAACCCACGACCTTTTGAATTCATGGTCCGCACCCTACCATTAGGCTACCATCGCTTTTATATGTATATGCCCTTAGAGTATTCGTGATATTAAAAAGTCTATTATTTCTTTCCTTCTATATAAAATTGTGGATACCGTTGATGCCGTCGTAGTGACGGCGTAAGAAAATCCTCTATATTAAATAAGAGATGGACAGAAACAACTTCTTGATATCAATTTTGTTGGTAATAAAAGTCGCCAACAGACCTCCCTATAAGGCGTTCTATGGTGGAGGTCTATGGTTAGCAGTAAGTTGTGATAAGTTTTAAATAATGAATGCAAATGATTAGACAAATTATGCTACTTAATTATTTTTTCGCGTACCACTTCGACACGGCCATAAAGAAAATTGGACGTGGTTACGCAAAAGGATCCAATCCACAGTCGGGTCAAAAATGAGTTATACACCTATTCAATAATAAACCTTAGTATCTATTCATCCATAGAGTAACAGAAACTTCAACAAAATCATTGTCACTAACCGGTGTTACATAATTTTTTTATTACAAAAAGACGTTACCCTCACACTAAGAAACTTCCTCTAGAAGATTTACAAGTAGTATTTTATAGGTTAGATCCTTTTTGCGCAACAACGTCTAATTTTCAAGATATTTAGGAAATAAATAAAATATTTTAAGCACATGTAGAGTCGTTGTAGAGCCGTGCTGCAGCTATATTATATGGTTGTAACACGAATAGATCGGCTCGTACAAGGAAGAACCACACTCTCATAGAACGTAAAATAGCAACTTCATACTGCTGTAGTGTTTTTCTTATGGTGATTGTAGAGAACGAAGCATACCATCTTATTCTTCAGAGGGTGACAACGTATCTGAATATTGATTTCTAATCAAGGATAGATGTAGGGCCACAATGTCCAAATGAGGGCATCCACGACTCTGTGAATCTGTCAAATATTTTACCTCACTGTAAAGCGGCGCCGCCCTGGTGGCAGAAAAAGTCGTGGATGCCCTCGTTAATCGGGAAGTGTTCGAAATTTGAGTTGCAATATTCCGCCCTGAACGACATACAGATAGATAAACAAGTAGATGACTTAATAAGAACGTGGCAAAAATAAATTATCAATGTTATTATGTAATTATAAAACATAGCGTCAGTAACTATAGAAGTGACACGATGTGTACACGGTTTCGCTCAAACATAATACGGTGTGACGGTGAGAGATGATGCCGCATTTGACATGCGCCCGCGCAGTTTGGACGCGACAGTGCAGAGGCCATGTGTCGATAACTATGAATGTGGGAGAGGAATTTCTATCTATAACTGCCGGTACATAAATTCACTCTCGTTATCTTTCTTGGGAGAGATAGTCAAAAAATGTGTTTCACTTATTTGTACGAAATTAGGTTAAAACACAAATTACAACAAATTAGCTCAAACTCTCTTTTAATTACGGAGATTAATAAACATTTTATGTGTAACATCTTTACATATTTTTTAAATATTTTATGTCCATTTGCCGGAATATTATCATAAAACTGTTACATTTTTTAAGTAAAAGTTCCATTTTTGGATTTCCATTGAGGGAAATAGGTAAGCAATGAACATACACTAAATAAAATGTAATGCAATTATCATAAATGCAATTATATTATCATGAAACTAGAAAAAAAAATCGTTTAATATTTCTTCAGATGGGACGTTATTTTATTAAAATAGTAAAAATTGTACGAGTATTGAGTAATCATAAACTAATTATCTTGAAATAAATGCATTTAATCAACTAATTATTGCCAGCAATTTACGCAATATACAAGGGTTATATATTGTGTAAATTGCAGGCATTATTTTAATCTAAAATTATATCTTAATCTAAAATTTTACGATTCAAATAGCCGGACTCCGCAAGATCGCTATTGCGATGCAACTCGTAACTTTGACATTAATATTATGCTTGTAGCACGAATGGATCGGCTCGACTGGGGTAGGAACACGCTTTCACAAAATACCAGCATAAAATAGCAGCTTAATGCTTCTGTGTTTCGTATGGGCATTATAGAGTACCGGAGACCCTTTTAACTGTAAACGAGGCATTCCATCTCAGATGTGAGGGATACAAAGCATCTGTATTTTGATTCTCAATTGAGGATAAATGTTAATGTCTATGGGCCACAACATCGTCTTACCATCAGGTGGACTGTGCTCGTTTGTCACCCTTATTCTATAAAAAAATATTATATTTTAATCTATGCACGCACTAATACTAGTACAAACTAATAGTAGTAGTAGAACTAATACTAATCTATGAGGTATATTATGAATCTATTAGGTATATTCTCATTTGGACTAAACAATTCGTCTCCTAGGATAAAAAAACCAAGTATAATCGACTTGATCGCTCAATACGAGAATGTGCAACTATTTGTCACCTTTAATATACCATGTTTAAGCGAATAAATTACATTATTATTGTAACATTTCCTGCATATTATTTTTCCAATGTTCTCTAAAAACGTTTTTAAAGCGTTACACGAAGAGATAAACGCAAAGATGGCGCGAATTAATACACTGACTGCGTTAAATGAAGTGTGAAATTAGAGTCTTGTTATGGAGGCATTCTAATTATAAGTCGAGATTTCTTCTGCCGCAAGATGAATGGTCCCATTATGTACTAGCTTAGTTAATGGTAAGTAGAAACATACTTTCATTATTTCGTTATGCAAACTTTTATAGCTATCAAGTTATTATACATTATTATTATTATTATTATCAATAATTTAAATTTTTTTATGTTTTCTTGTTTTATATTTTTATTTTTTTTACGTGGTAGAGCCATGCTGCAGCTATATTAATAGTATAGTTGTAGCACAAATGGGTCGGCTCGACCGGGGAAGGACCATGCTTTCACAGAATACCAGCGTAAAGTAGCAGCTTAATGCTGCTGTGTTTCGTATGGTGAGTGTAGAGAACCGGAGACCCTTTTTAATGCAAAAGAGGCATTCTATTTTAGTCGTCACGGCTGACAACTCATCTGCATTTTAATTCGCAAACGAAGATAGATGTAGATGTCTATGAGCCACAGCAACCACTTAACATCAGGTGGATTGTATGCTCGTTTGTCACCCTTATTCTATAAAAAAATATGGATAGATAAATACATAGATAGAATTAAAATTAAATTTAAATTTTTTATTTTTATTAAATTTAATTATGATAATTAAATTTAATTATTAATATAATATAATTTTATTAAATTTAAATTAAAAAAAATTAAAACTATACTAGGTGGCTGGATTCTTTTTCTGTCTGGGTGTCTGTCTGTCAGGTACCAGCTTCTTACCTATGTATATCGCCAAATAGTTAAGCGTAATGGCCAGTACAGTTACAGACTGAGGCATCCCATCTTATACCTCACAGGTAACAATGCATCTGTAATCGCCTTGTTTGAAGTTGGCAGCTAGCTGGACTTTTCCATGGACTAGTCCATGGACTGCAGTCGTCACTAATCATTAGATGGACTGTATGTTTTAGTTCAAGTGTGAATTCAGTTTAAAAAAAAACACAAAAGAAGAAAATTAAATGTGATCATATTTGTGTAATTTATCAACGATCATCGATTCGCCTGGGTGGGGTGTATTAAAGGCGTGTCATTTAGATTTTTTTAAACTAAAATAATCCTCAATGACCATTTACTTTATTAATTTTTCAATTTCCAAAAAAATCTCCAAGTTTTTCGGATAAAATATAGCTTAGATCACTGCTGGAATTGGTCTCTATCTGGTCGTGAAATTCCTTTACTGGGTTCAGTCATTTCGAAGATTAGGCCAGTCGGACAGACAGACAAAAATTAAAAAAAATATTATTTATCTAAAGTGGTTATTTATGGCATGCAAATAACCCCCGGAGTTTAATGGATGCCAGTTATTTCAATATTACAGACACTTCAATTTCATTTATATGTATAGATATACATAAATTACAACAAAAGGGAGGTAAACGGTCCTATCGCGGTAACCCTGATGAATATTATAAAACTACCTACAATAGGATAGAAACCCTGTAATGGTAGAGTAAAAGAATCAATCATCCCATTTTATCTCGTGAATGTTGTACTATAGGAATGGCCAGAAAAACCTCATGGTATCCGAAAGAAAGTAAAAAAGATAGTTATTTATTTGACAAACACACAAAGCAGAAAAGTAATTAATATATATAGATATATATATATATATATATATATATATATATATATACTAGTTAGCCAGGCAGACGTTGTTCTGCCCTTTCCAACAACTCTTCCTATAAAAATCCTTAAATACGCAATAAAAAAATTTGAGGGTCATTTATCGGGATAAAAACTATCCTATCTCTCAAGTTGGACCAAAATGCACACAGTGTGCAAAATTTCATTGAAATCAGTTCAGTAGTTCAGGAGTCCATCACGGACAAACAACATGACACGTAATTTTTATATATAAAGATATATATATATATATATATATATATATGTGTGTGTGTGTAAGCAAAATACCACTGACTGACCGATTCAACACGAGATCTTGAAAACTATACACTTGAATTATGACTTGAAATTTAGTATAGTTACTCATTTTGCAATGTACTTTTATTTATTTATATAGATGTACGAGTATAACACGCAGTCAACTGGTGTATTCCTATATACATAATGAGCAAAAGACAATCACGTTCATGTGGTCGGTAACCACAGCTCTACGCGGTACCCGTGAAATTATTAACTTTACGCCCCGCTAACCCGGCTGCAATATACCTACCTAACAGCTTAATCTAAAGTGTCGTGCTCAAACAACATTACGCTCTAAGTGTCTTCTTTATGAGATCAATACCATCCCACCTTTTTGTTACAGTTTGATTTATTATATCCATGCACGAGAAGCATTCGATTTGAAAGTTTGCATTTAAAGAGTCTGAAATAAGGATAAGGTAAGAGAAAATTGACATCCCGATTTAAAATGATTTCTTATATTTACGTAAACACTGTACGTTTAAATAAAACTAGTTGTATATTGGACAAACTAAAATATCAATGAAAACCCGCGCTAAAGAACACATAGCTGATGTGAACAATCGACACTCTGGGAGTTCTGCAGTCTGTGAACACATACAGGATCGCCCCCGTCACTATATTAGAATTGATAGACCACAAATCCTCGCAAAAGAACACCGATTCTTTCCAAGAGTGATTCGTGAGGCTTTGAAATCAAAAAACATGCTAATTTAATTACAGAAGATGGTTGGGTGCTACCAGCTGCTTGGGATCCTATAATTAATACAATTAAATCCCAACCCAAGCATAGAACTGCAAGACTTCAAGATACTATAAGTTCATAATGCGTAGATCGGAACAAAAATTAATAATTTTAATCTGGATGTAGCCATGGTTAACTATGAGATGAGGACGTTAAACACCTCAGTATAGGTAGTTTGTGCCTCAGTCCCCCCGTGACCATGGGTGCTGTAAGCGTCGGGAATATAAAATAAGTTATTATACGCGATAAAAGCCCTGAAACTAGTTCTATTTAAATCCCGACTTATAATTTTTTTGCGACATATTTCTTTATTAGCCATTGTAACATTGCTTTGTCATAACTTTATAGCAAACGAGCATGCGGCTCACCTGATGGTAAGTGGCTACCACCGCCCATGAACAACTGCAACGCCAGGGGAATTGCAGATGCGTTGCCAGCCTTTTAAACAGAAGTAGGCTCTTTTCTTGAAGGTCCCTAAGTCGTATTGGTCCGGAAAAATCGCTGGTGGTAATCGATTCCACAAGGAAGTTGTGCGAGGAAAAACATTTCTTCTAAATCGCACAGTGGTGGACCGCCAATCATCCAGATGGTATGGATGGTATCGCGAGTTTTGTCGCGATGTGCGATAGTGAAATTGAGCGCCTGGAATTAAGTCCGAACAAATCCTCAAGGCACTCCCCATAATAGATGCGATGAAATACGCAAAGATTTCTCTATCTCTACGCAGTTCCAGTCAGTCAAGCCGATCGGAAAGAACTCGGTCGTCGACGATTCGAACCGCTCTGCGCTGGATGCGGTGTGGAAGGAGCTGGCACCCAAGATGGCGGACTAGTTATTTCTATGCATTCCCATGATATCAGTATCAAATGAAAAGGTTTGCTGAGAAGAATACGAAAATTCTTTTTAGAGCATTTAAATAAAAGCTTGCCTTCAAAAATGTTTTTTACTATCAATTTATTAATGTTGTAAAGCAAACACGTTAAATCACTTAACATTCTTAATAACAGAAAGACTAAAAAAGTGTTAATTTTTAAAAACGTCTATGGATAAAAATTCCATTTATAATCTTAGTGCAATACTAAAAGAAGAAGCTACAATATTATATAAGGATATGAATAGAACAGGATAATTATTCATTTAACACATCGCAACTAAAACACGTCCGTTAAGGTGGATATACAATCCATCATTTGCGTTCTTCACATGTCTTTCACGATAGATAATGATACAAGTATTAAAACAAAAGGCGCATAAATCTTGTCTGTTTATTGCAAAACCCCGGTCGGCTGGTATTTACGGGCCGTAATTAAATGTTGGTCAAGAAGTAAGCGGAGCGATTGTGCGGGACTAGACCTGACACTTATTATTTATATTCCTCGAAGGGTGTCCAGAAATGCAATAGACTTGACCTCGTTTTCCCGCATAGGGTCAGATGAACTGGTGGATCTGTTTTGTATACTTTATATACAGAAAAGTATATATATATATATCATTCTTCTGTCCGTGTGTATGCGACTGACCTTCTCCTAAACGTAGTAATCCAGAAAAAAAAAGTAAAAATCCAGAAATTACCTGTGTGAAGGTGGGACGGATCACTTGTATAATATATAATTCTTCTGTACGTGTGTTTGTCCCTGAACTTCTCCTAAACGACCAGACAAATTTTGAATAAAAAAAATATGTGTGTTTGAGTAGATCTCTATATTTTTTTTTATAGGATAGGGTGACAAACGAGCACACAGTCCACCTGATGGTAAGTGGTTGCTGTGGCCCATAAACATCCACATTTATCCTCGTTTGCGAATCAAAATGCACATGCGTTGTCACCCTTGAAGACTAAGATGGAATGTCTCTTTTCCAGTAAAAAGGGTCTCCGGTTCTCTACACTCACCATACGAAACACAGCAGCGTTACGCTGGTATTCTGTGAGAGCGTGGTCCTTCCCCAGTCGAGCCGACCCATTCGTGCTACAATAGTCGGAGAGCTGGCTACGAAAACGTGAACTGATAAGGTGTAGTAACGAATTATATATATAACCTCTCCTTGGTAGCTTATAAGTACAGAGCGAGGCCCATCAGAACTCTCTCCCGGGGCGGAAGGCGTGGGTAGGCGGTCAAAGTCGTAAATTTTCAATAAAAAAAAATTATTAGGTGCAGTTCTGAAATTTAGTAGAGTTATAGTTTTTAACTGTAGGAATCTAGGAAAATTATTTTCAGAAGTCTAGGTCGGGGCTTAAAGACTTTCAGAAGTCGATAAAGTTGTAAAGAAATTGTTTAAATTTAAACCACAAGGTGCAGTTCTGACAAATGCATTTTTATATTATTTGTTGCTTATCGTACCTGTATATAAATTGTCAGAAGTCTTAATAATGGCTAAGTCAAAGGTACTAATATAGGTGTAGCGTGGCTCCATGTATGGTTTGGATTTACAATTGAACCCGGTATATGGCGCTATTGTCGAGATTCAGAAATCACCTGTATGAATGTCAATCGTTTGACATTTATACAAGTGCTCGTGCACAGTAACTATAAGTGGAAGCTATGGCCTAAAGGCGACTACATCAGTCTTCGGCTACGAATTAAAATGTTTGGCATCCCTGTCTCGTTGCCAGTTAAACATTTTATTAAGTTTTGTCACTAAATATGAAACACAGCAGAGTTTAGCTATTTTGCGTTGATGTCCTGTGATAGCGTGGTTCTTGCCTGATCAAACAGTACCATTCGTACTGCAGCTAAAATACAGCTGCAGGACTGTTCTACACACAGGACATATGTATCATATTATAAGCTCCTGATCAAATTAATTACCATAAAGATCCTTCTTTTGAGATTCCTTAATAAAAGATATCAATGATCCGAAGCAATCCACAGTACCTATGTAGCACATAATATGTAAAAGTTAAAAATTACAGCCTATCATACGTCCCACTGCTGGGTACAGGCCTCCTCTCACAAAAGAGTTTTAGTACAGGAAGTAATAGTATGTAACTCAGAATGGAATTTGAATTTTACGATTACAAAATATTCTAGCATTGTTCTTAGCATTGTAGAAAACTGTATGCTAAGGTACTAATTGAAAGAGTTATGAAAGAAACTGATGGAAAAATTTGGGATGTGCAAGCGGGATTTAGAAAGGGAATGGGATGTACGGATCAGGTCTTTTCCATGCGCATGGTCGCGGAGAAGTTTTTGCCCGAAAACCAAAAAGTTTTTTGTGCGTTCGTGGACTAGGAAAAGGCTTATAACAGAGTGGACAGGGATGTGTTATGGCAAACACTGAAGTCATTTGGGTCGAGCGCTGGGTTGATACAGGCATTAAAGTCTCTGTATAGGGACTCTAGTGCTTGTGTCAGGATCAACGGGGCCTACTCGGACTGGATTGGCAACCATAAAGGTGTCAGACAGGGCTGTGTGGCTTCCCCGTGGCTGTTCAAGATAGTTCTTTGGAAAATTTGAAAGTAGAAGAATGCGGGTTAAGAATGGGTGAGTTAACCGTCAAATGCCTTTTGCACGCCGATGATCAAGTCATACTTGCATCGTCGGCGGCCGAGTTGCAAATGATGGTTACATTAATGAACACGATATTAAAAGAAAAGGGAATGAAAGTGAACGCAAGTAAGACGAAAGTTATGGTTTTTGAAAGAGAAGAAAGTAAAACGATATGTGAAATAAGAAGAGGAGTTGATTGAGCAGGTAGATGAGTTTGTGTATTTGGGATGTTAATTTAGCAGGGATGGCAAATATGATAAGGATATAGAAAGACGAGTGAACGCAGGAAATAGAATGAATGGGGCTCTACACCCTATTGTGCAAAGTCAGAATGTGTCCAAAAAGGCACATATGGCAATTCACAATGCTGTGTTAGTCCCTACTACGAGGGGTGATCCAAAAGTAATGATAATGATAATCGGTTACTTCAGGTCCGCATAAAAATATTTTTTGCTTGCTTATATACTCACTACGTCAGCCTAAAAAAATCATATAAATAGATCACGATTTCCGGGAGATACATTCATTTGAATACGAACTGTCAAAGTGATAACATCAACATGGAGAAAAACGAAATTAAAGCTGTCATCAAGTACCTCTGTTTGAAAAAGATGTCTTCAAAAGACATACACAGTGACTTAGTAGAAACATTGGGGGACTCTGCTCCTCCATATTCTGCAGCTGCACGCTGGGATAAGGAGTTTAAACTGGGCAGAACATCCACTGAAGATGAACATCGCGAAGGACGCCCATCCACGTCCCTCACTGAAGACAACGTGAAAAAAGTCGAAGATGTTGTATTGGCAGATCGAAGAGTGACCATCAGGCATGTAGCTGAGGTCACAGGGATCTCATATGGCAGCGTTCAACGAATCCTTGCGAACGAGTTGCATATGAAAAAGGTCTCTGCGCGTTGGGTACCCAGAATGTTAACCGACGAGCAAATGAAAAATCTAGTTGACATTTCGAGGGTCAATCTCGAACTACTAGCTATGGACGAGACCTGGATCCACCATTTTGATCCTAAAACGAAACAACAATCGATTACTTGGAAGCGAGCCTCCTCACCGACGCCAAAGAAATTCAAAGTTTCAAGTTCGGCGGGAAAGGTTATGGCATCTGTGTTTTTTGGGACGCTCAAGGCATAGTTATGGTGGAATATTTGCAAAAAGGAGCCACTATTACGGGTTCTTACTACGCAGACCAAATAAGAAGATTACGGGAGGCCATTAAAGAAAAAAGACGCGGCAAACTGCGAGCTGGAGTGCTGTTTCACCAAGACAACACACCGGCTCACAAAGCCGCAGTTGCGATGGCTGCCATTCAAGAAACGGGATTCGAACTGCTCGAACACCCTCCCTATTCGCCAGATCTAGCTCCTAGTGATTTCTACCTCTTTCCTCGGCTCAAGGAACGCCTCCGATGCAAGAAATTCGAAGACGATAGCGAAGTAATGGCCGCTGTTGAAGCGTTTTGGGAGGGTGAAGACAAAGAATTTTTTTCAAAGGGGAATCTTGGGTTTAGAAAAAAGATGGACTAAATGTTTTGATTTGTTAGGAGACTATGTGGAAAAATAAATTATTATTTTAACTTTAATTACCGTGTTTTATTTTCATTATCATTACTTTTGGATCACCCTTTAATGAATGGTAGTGAAAGTTGGGTGTGGCAGAAGAAGCACGAGAGTAGAATAAATGTTGCAGAAATGCTGTCATTAAAGAGTATGTTAGTGATGAATCTGAATAACAGAGTGAGAACTTGATAAGAGAAGAGTGTGGTTTGCAAGATGATGTTGTGACCAGAATTAAGAAAGGAATGCTTCTGTGGTTTGGTCATGTAGAAAGAATGAATGAGGAAAGAGTGACAAAGCAAATTTATGTTGCAGAGGTGAACGGCAGAGTCCGGAAGGGAAGCCCTAAGCGAAAGTTTATCGACTAAATTGGCTATATTTTGAAAATGGGCCAAATCAAGAGTACCTTTAACCGACGAGCGTGTATGCGTAGGTATATGGATGTGGAGGATGCGAGAGAGGTGTTTCACCAAGGTGGCAGGACTTCTTATCTGTGTGGGAGAGAGTGTGGGCACCCGTATCTATTTCTGCAGCGAGGTGTGTACTGCTGTATTCCAGTCTGAAGCGTATAGAGGGCCAGTACAATTGCAATTGTAGACATGATAAGGATATAGAACGGCGAGTGAATGCTGGAAATAGAGTGAATAGATACAATCGCGCCTCATTTAGCTACTATTTTTAATACTAGTATCGAATCTGGTGTGTTTCCTGATTTAATGAAGTATAGTAAAGTAATACCTTTATTTAAATCTGGTAGTACATTAGACCCCGCTAATTTTAGACCTATTTCTGTACTACCAACACTTAGTAAGATTTTTGAAAAAATTATTCTTCATCAAATGTTAAATTTCTTTAATATAAATAATTTACTTCATAAAAATCAATTTGGTTTCACAAGGGGTCGCTCGACAACTGATGCCGGTGTTGAGCTGATTAAATATATATTTAATGCATGGGAGAATTCACAGGATGCTTTGGGTATATTTTGTGACCTATCCAAAGCCTTCGATTGTGTTCACCATGAAACATTAATCAGGAAACTTAAACACTACGGTGTAAGAAGTGATGCTCTTAAATTAATTATTTCATATTTAAGTAAGAGAACGCAAAAAGTTGTCATTAACAGTATGAGTTCTTCCGGGTCGATGGTACAGATGGGCGTGCCTCAAGGCTCAATTCTAGGCCCCTTTCTGTTTCTTGTATACATTAATGACTTACCTTACATAGTAGGAGATAACCATGATATAGTATTATTTGCAGATGACACTTCTTTAATTTTCAAATTAAGTCGACAATTGCTAAAATATGACGAAGTAAATAATGCTATATCTAAATTAGTAAATTGGTTCAATGTTAATAATTTGCATTTAAATGGCACTAAAACGAAATGTATGAAATTTATGACTCCAAATGTCAAATAATTAAATACTAATGTAATTTTAAATGGGGAGAAACTGAGTCTTGTAGATACCACCATTTTTCTTGGAATCACACTAGACGCGAAGCTTCAATGGAGCCCCCATATATCAAAACTAGCAAGCAGACTTAGTTCTGCAGCATATGCCGTAAAAAAGATTAGAAGTCTAACTAGTGTTGAAACAGCTAGACTAGTTTACTTTAGCTATTTCCATAGCATAATGTCGTATGGTATTTTGCTATGGGGACACGCAGCTGACACTGAAATTATATTTGTTTTACAGAAGAGGGCCATAAGAGCAATTTATGATTTAAAGCCTAAAGAGTCGCTGCGACAAAAATTTAAGGAAATTAATATATTAACTTTGGCCTCTCAATACATTTATGAAAATGTAATGTACGTACACAAAAATAAAAGTAGTTTTACAAAAATAAGTGATATTCATTCTGTAAATACTAGGAACAGACACAAGCTAGTAGTACCGGTTACTCGACTCCATCGAGTCAGTAATTCATTCTTGGGGCGATGTATACGCTTTTACAACAAAATTCCAGAAAATATACAAAATTTGACCTGCTCAAAGTTCAAAAACTTTATTAAACTAAGTTTGTATAAAAAGGGTTATTATAGTATTAAAGAATCTATAGATGATAATAACCCCTGGAAATGAGGTGATCGCTACCAAGCTATTTCTAATTTGTTGTGTTGTTAATTTGTGTAACATACATGATTGTAAGCTGTTATTTTTAAAAAAAAAGTCCCGTTGGGTTTCTTGCTGGTTCTTCCCAGGACAGAGGTTTTTTTTTCGAACCAGTGGTAATTATACAAAGGAGTGACTTTCAATAAGCATTATTTATAATCTATATTGAATAAAAAAGTTTCTGTTTCTGTTTCTGTTTCTGGGGCTCTACACCCTATTGTGCGAAGTCAGAATGTGTCCAAAAAGGCACATATGGCAATTCACAATGCTGTGTTAGTTCCTACTATAATGAATGGTAGTGAAAGTTGGGTGTGGCAGAAGAAGCACGAGAGTAGAATAAATGTTGCAGAAATGCGGTCATTAAAGAGTGTGTTAGTGATGAATCTGAATAACAGAGTGAGAACTTGATAAGAGAAGAGTGTGGTTTGCAAGATGATGTTGTGACCAGGATTAAGAAAGGAATGCTTCTATGGTTTGGTCATGTAAAAAGAATGAATGAGGAAAGAGTGACAAAGCAAATTTATGTTGCAGAGGTGAACGGCAGAGTCCGGAAGGGACGCCCTAGGCGAAAGTTTATCGCCTAAATTGGCGATATATTGAAAATGAGCCAAATCAAGAGTACCTTTAACCGACGAGCGTGTATGCGTAGGTATATGGATGTGGAGGAAGCGAGAGAGGTGTTTCAGGATCGTGCCAAATGGAAGTACATAGTCTCTGCCTACCCCTCTGGGTGCAGGCGTGAGTGTTTATTTTATTTTATCTACAGTCAAGTTTGCCAAATTTCTTTTAAGCCTGTGATAAAATTTAGATAAAATATCAAGTAGATTTAAGCTATTATTTAATCTGTGATTTAAGTCGAATTCAATATTAAAATACCATGGAGTAAAACTAATTTTACGGATTTTACCGTGTTTAATTTTAACATGTTTAATTATAAGCTGAATGTAGCTTTCGTTAACTGTGACGTCGGGACGTCAAACACCTCAGTCCCTCCTCGTGACCATGGGTACTAGTAAAGTGCCCGATACGTCGGGAATAGGTAAAAATTAAATACGATAAAATCCGTAAAATTAGTTTTATTCCACGTGTGACATTCGCATAAATATCAGAATTTATTAGAAAACCATTAGTAAAGTATGCAATAAAACTCTTAATGTCTATTGGTATCGTTATATGATAACATTTTGTATGTGGTTAGAGATGGATGTTGTGTGGCTCTAACTTATTTCTTAAAATTCCATGCAAATCATTAGAGCAGTGTCCGAGAAAACAATTACATATATTGACGGCTCCGTGGTGTAGTGGCTTAGCAATGAGTTGCAACGTTTGGGGCCGCGGGTTCGAATCCCGCACGGAACAAGTATTTGTACGGCCTACAAATAATTGTTCCGAGTCTGGATGTTTGTCCTTGTGCAATATATGTTTGTAAACGGCCTCCAGGATACAGGAGAAAATCCTAGTGTGGGGGTAACTTTTTTTTAAAACAATCAAACAAAACAAATATATATACATACTTGTATATACAAGAATTATTAACTTAAAGTATAGGATATACATACTATGTCTATATATAAGTATTGTGTTTTGCCGAATAGTATTAGTATGTGAGAAGTATTTCGTCCATTGACAAAAAAGGTAATGGCAATATGGCGACTATGGCATTATTATTAAGCGACAGATACGGTGCTCTAAGGGTTGTCACAATAAGAAAAATATGTAGGCGCGCCTATAAAATACCGGTTGGAGCGAGAGTGAGGTTGCGTCACTCTAGTGGAGCGTCATACCGATGGTGGCGAGTTGGAATTGAGGGTACATCGAATTTTGCTTTTTGTTTGTAAAAATTTTAAATGAGTTTTAATAGAACCAGCATGGTGGCTAGTACCTTATTCCCAGGGTTTTTTTTCACATATGAATTCTTTGATATTACAATAACCCTTTTTGGTACAATTTTTTTTTAATAAAACATTTAAATCTATTTATTGACCATTTTTTTATATTTTCTGGGATTTTGTTGTAATAGCATATACATGAATTACTAAATCGATTTAATTGTCTATACTGATTGTATGTATAGTGCAGTTACGCTGTTTTATTGCCTCACACTTTTACTATTTTTAACAACTAACATTTCCTGTCGTATTGCCGCTAGTTTCGACAAACATATTATAATTTCCGTGAGCAATAAGAATTTTTGTTTACTTAGTATTTCTGCAGCACAAAAATTATTCTTACAAATAACAACAATATGTTTTTTTATAATTACCCAGATATTATTCTTAGAAATAACAACAATATGTTTTTATAATTACCCACATATTATTCTTAGAAATAGCAACAATATGTTTTTATAATTACCCACATATTATTCTTAGAAATAACAAAAATATGTTTTTTATAATTACCCACATATTATTCTCAGAAATAACAAAAATATGTTTTTCTATATTTACCCACATATTGCTCTTAGAAATAACAACAATATGTTTTTATAATTACCCACATTTTATTCTTAGAAATAACAAAAATATGTTTTTCTATATTTACCCACATATTATTCTTGGAAATAACAACAATAATCTGGGTAATAAATGAGCACATTGTATGATTAAAAATCAAAATATAGAAGACTAAGATTGAATGCCTCATTTACAGTAAAATGTGTCTTCGGTTCCCTACACTCACCATACGAAATACAGCAGCATTATGCTGCTATTTTACGCTGGTATTTTTGAGAGTGAACCCGTTCGAACACACCGATTTGTGCTTCAATCATAATAAAGCTGCGGCGAGGGTCTACCGCGTGTTAAATTTTCTAACATAATATAGGTGTGGCCTAATTGTTTGGCCAAACCAAACACGTGAACTCAAAAATGATAAACTGCAGTGCCAAATACTGCAATAATGGCAAATAACTACCGTTTCCAATTGTGAATCTAAACCATCCAGGTACCCACTCAAACACACAAATATTTAATCAGAGTCTGTCCAGTCAGTTTAGAGTTTTAGCGAGACTAACGGACAGAAATTGGTTCTTATATATAGAAATTTATCGGAAGAACCATATCTTATGCATGTCACGCCGTGTCGTACATAGGTGAGAAACATACTTGGTAATTTCTTTTACATTGAAACAGATAAGATCATAGACCAATAATCAATACAATTGTTGATATAAATATAATTCAAAATTTAAAAAGATTATAAATCATATAGTTCCTTTTTTATTTTATTTTTAGTGCCAGCCCTATTCAAATGCACGTCCCGGTATTTACTTCCTTAACCGGAGGCAGGAAATGGTGACGGACGCGACGAAAGCTCTTGCAAGCTCTATACATAATTTATATTATATATACAGTTAGTGTTGGAGTCCCCATTGAGGCCTCCATAACATATTTAATGATGAATTTAGGCTCATAGCGCATGCCTTACAGGACACTGGTAATAACGCCATTTAAAATTAATCATTCCAACCATCAATATGTTTGAGCTGTGATGGTTTTAAGGCCAGGCGGTTAGCTTTTATTTTCAAACCGCCATTTTTCGGAACCAGTAGTAAAAGCATAAATGACTTTCAATAGGTATCACTTGTAATCTACGTTGAATTTTTTTTATAGAATGGGTGTGACAAACGAACACACAGTCCATCTGATGGTAAGTGGTTGCTGTGGCCCATAGATATCTACATCTATCCTCGATTACGAATCAAAATGCAGATTCGTTATCACTCGTGAGGACTAAGATGGAATGCCTCGTTTCCAGTAAAAAAGGTATCCGGTTCTCTACACTCCATACGAAACACAGCAGCGTTATGTTGCTATTTTACGCTGGTATTCTGTGAGAGCGTGGTCCTTCCCCGGTCGAGCCGACCCATTCGTGCTACAACTATACGAGTAATATAGCTGCAGCATGGCTCTACCACGTAAAATATTTGACAGATTTCATAACGGGGAAGTAAAGGTTAATGTTTCTTTCTACACTATTAATTATATTTTATATTAATAAGATTAAAAATAAATAAACCAAACCAGAAATATTCATAAAAGTAGAAAAATTAAAAAAAAAAGTTTAAAATGTGCAAAAAATTAAAGAGCAAACCACTGAGGCATTGTTTTTTGTATTAATATAATACTCTAGAAACTGATAAACTTTTATTAAAAACTAACTTCTCAATTAAATGACATTGCGTAACAAAATACTTTACCCCAGTGTCAACTAGCGACATCTAGTGAGCAGAAAATTATTAGCCCTCATCCGATTAAGAGAGGTCATTAATGAAAAATCTTGTGTTTATATTATCTATACAAATAAATAAAATTGAAGAGCGTTATACGAATATGTATACCAATAAGACATGAGTAAACATTATTAAAATGTTTGTCTTTCTGTCTGTCTGCTTGTCTGTCTGCCTGTCTCTTCGGGCCAACCTTCTGAATGGCTAACCCGATTGTAATTAAACTTTACGAACAGATTGAGAGCAATGCCAGGAGTGATCTAGGCTACGTTTTATCCGAAAATCTTGGAAGTTTTTTGTAGAGGAATTGAAAAATTAATAAAATATATGTTTTTATTTATCTTAAATCTAATTAACGCCAAGATCATAAATCATACGCAGGCGATGTCGGGGCGGGTCACTAGTTCGAAAATAAAGTTCGACTTTTTTTTTATTTACTCTAAGGGACAAATGAATGATGCACATGTTATGAATATGATATAGTATGAGTTTAAACGCTTTATATAAAGCTAATAGAACTTTTCTTAACGTTAAAGAGTTCCAATTGCATAGATATGAAAATCAAACAAGTGCATGTAATGCACTTTAAATACAGTTCCGTGCTCCTTGACAAAAATTAAGTGCCATGTCGCTGTGGCGAAATCGTGTTTTTCACCTATATTAAATTAAAAACCAATCTTAGGATTCGCTATTTTCACAAAAAATATCGTTTTATTAGACACATTATAGATCACATCGTCTACTACGCAGGAATAGTCATAGTTAAAAATTCGCATCCCTAAATTAGCTAGCTAAATTATTTATTTAAATTGTGATTATATGCTCCATCGTTTCTCATTCCTCCAACAAAAAAAAAACCATATGAAACTTTCCACAGGATAATAAAAGTGTCACATGACTGACATAGTCTTAAATTTCAGGATGAACAAAATGTCGTTCGCACATAAAACTCTCATAAAATTATACAATAAACCAGACTAATTTTAATTTATTCCCTGACAGGACACGTGTTCCGTATATTTACGAATCACTTCCTGATTCCTAAGGGACCGCTCTGTTACAGAATTCTAATTACCAGGCGCACATGAGCTTGTCGAAAGTCAGGAATCGTTAAAAAGCCGTAAAATTATGAGCTATATCGAAATTAACGCGACGGTTTACGACGTGTCGAACTGGGCTCGTTAGAAGAAAGCGAAGTCTTCGATTTTGGTACGTAATTTAAAATTTTATGCACTTAAAATCGAACCAAAGAACATAAGTAGCATTAACTTTAATATATAGAATTATTTTCATGATATACTTTATACACCAAATTATTGATTTTCGTAGTATTGAAATTTGACTGCTTTAGTCATAAGTCACAGTCCTTTTCTCAAAAGGGTTTTGTAGCACGGGAGAGTCCGCGGCGATGCAGACATACCAGTTTTTTTATTCTGTTCACTTTCACCGCAAGTGGTAAAATAAGCACTTAAAATTCCAATTAAGGATTTCATTGATGCCGGCGAGTTTCCAGCTCAAGTTGTTTTCTTACTAAGAAATAAGAAAGATAATACCATGGCTCGAGAAAGTAATTATTTAGAATTTTAATTTTTTGAAAATATATAATAGAATAGAATCATTTTTATTCAATATAGATTATAGATTTATAACATACTACTTATTGAAAGTCACTTTTTATATACCACTGGTTCGAAGAACACCTCTGTCCTGGAAAGAACCAACAAGAAACATCGGCCGAGCGCGGAGTGACGAGGGAGGCAAAGTGTATTTAGTAAAATAAATTATTACAAGGCTGCTCAAAACACCGAAAATAATGGGATTTCTCAGGCGAAAAAAAAAGATTATGACTAAACAAAACAAAATTAAACTGCTATTTACACACCACGGCTTCCCACATGATAGATGAAGAGATTAAAAAATAGATTGAGTTAGTGTAGTATATAATATATTGTATATAATGTATGTAACGATGCATCTCGATGCACCCTTACAAATAATTATACTTAATTAATCTTAAATAAATAATATAGATATAATCTTAAATAGATAATAGTAATATATTCAAATCTTAAAATTAAAACAAATCAATTATTACATATTATTAATTTAAAATAATTATTCCACGGAACCATGCAATAGTTAATTTAATCCGCGCACCGTGAACCGTTTTGCTCACCGATCTCTAAAACAAAAGATTCGGTAGGATTCGGACACCACGAGTACTTGTTCGGGCCATTCCTTGTTCATTTCCACATGAGACTGCTTGAAGTTCGCAACGCGCGTGAGCCTAAATTAAGGACGTTAAGCTTACTGCCTACATTCGAAATTTAAATTATTCAAAGCGCAGTTGATCCCGCTGGGGATTCACCTACCACCTAAGGCCTTCTTGCTTGACGTGCCGCGAGCTAACGGAGTGTTGGCCTACCATCCTAACAACGGTCATCATCACCGTAGCGTTAGGGTATCATCAGCTTCTTCTGCTAGCTAGCTGGCTACGACCCTGAAGGAACAGTGCTTGAACTTCGCCCCCTACGTCAGGCCAGTGATCCCGTTCCTAGAACCTTACTTTGTACGTGTGCGGAAGTAAGATAAATAAAAATAATTAACTATAAACCTTGACTTGTTTAAGACCCCACCTACTTCTTAACCACCTAACGGTACAAGTAAATTCCAAACGCCGTGTAGGGGGGGGGGGACGTAAGAGAATTAACCACTCCATTTCATCCGACAGTGGGACGCTGCAACTGCATTTTACCGGTGACAGCTCAAAATAATAAAAAACTGCGGTCGCCAACCCGCATGTGAAACTTGGCACCTATGGCAATTATCCCTCCTAAATGGCAATCTATGAGGCTTATTTTCAGCTATGGAATTTGATATGTTTTGTTGATGAAGATGATGATGATGATGAAGTTTATAAAGTTCTTAGCCTATATGAAATTTCCAAACTTGGTACAATCCTCCTCTCACTTTTAAAGAGGATTATGAAGCAGTTAGTCCTCGAAATAACTTCTCAGACACGTAGGTTTCCTCACAATGTTTTCCTTTCTTTTTTGATAAGGGTGACAGACGAGCACACAGTCCAACTGATGTTAAGTGGTTGCTGCGGCCCATAGACATCTATATCTATCCTCGTTTGCGAATCAAAATGCAGATGCGTTGTCATCCGTGAGGACTAAGATGGAATGCCTCATTTCCAGTAAAAAGGGCCTCCGGCCACCTGCACTCACCAAGCGAAACGCAGAGGTAAACCTCTACTTCACGCTGGTATTCTGAATAATCCTTCACCGTAAAGAACGTAGTAAATCCTTGCTTGCTGCGTGCTGGCAGGGAACTTGGTTTAATCTTACGTAATAAGGCAATCAAGTTCAGTCGTCAAGGGTGACAACGCATCTGCATTTTGATTCTTAATTGAAAATAGATGTGGGTGTCTATGGGCCACAACATACACTTCCCACCAGGTTGACTGTGTACTTGTGTCATCTACTCATTTTCAAAAACTTAAAGTAAGCTTATATTAAATAATCTAACAACGATATTACCTGCTTAAAGAAACGTAGATTGGAAGTGTTGCCATCGCCAGTAAAGTCTGAAAAGAAAAAACATAGCCAAATGTCAAAGTCCATTCAGATTTACATAATATTGTGTATTCGCGTTAGCCACAAACAAAAAATGCTTTTGCAGGGAGCGGTTTACAACAAATGAAATGTCAAATAACTGAATCAAACCTATAACCCTTGATCATTAGGTTTCTGTCGCTTGAACCTCATACACTATACGTTATTATAAAGAACTATATAATATCACCAAAAATGTTTTTTACTAACGCACAATCCTGACACCATCCACAGTAACTTGGAATTTGCATAGCTTAATACTTATTTAACCGTGTAGTGGTAGTGTGAGTACTCGCATATCCACTACACCATATTACCCGTGGGTGTCGTTAGAGGCGACAGAGGTAAGTTGAACCAGGAGATGGATAGCAGTATCTTTTCAAAAACAGCTATTTTATATTATAAGATAAAGGTGACAAACGAGAACACGGTCCACCTGATGGTAAGTGGTTGCTGTGGCCCAGAGACATCTACATCTATCCTCGATTACGAATCGAAATGCAGATGCGTTGTCACTCGTGAGGACTAAGATGGAGTGCCTCGTTTCCAGTAAAAAGGGTCTCCGGTTCTGCACACTCACCATACGAAACACAGCAGCCTTAAGCTGCTATTTTACGCTGGTATTCTGTGAGTGCGTGGTCCTTCCGTGGTCGAGCCGATCCATTCGTACTACAATTAACCCAGTAATATAACTGTAGCATGGCTTTACCACGTAATAATAAAAAAAAACTGAGGTTGCCAACCCGCCTCTCTAGCAAGACAACTATGGCAAAATCCTCTATATAGCGCATGAGGGAGGCCTATGTTCAGCCGTGGACTTTAGAAATATCATAAAGGCAAATAGTAAGGGTAATATTATATAGGTATATTAAAATTTATTCCACATTCCAAAAAAAAACATCATATAAGTTTCAAATGCTAATCGGCCATAGTCGCGATGTATGATTTATAACAAGAAAAAAGCTTACAAGCAAATATTTATTATTTTAATTGTATAGAGCAAATATAAATAAATACACAGTGACCCTTAATTGCTAAACTCAATATGGCATAGAGGTCATTGAACCTGGTTTATACGTGACTGGTTCGAATTCTATCCGAAGGCAATATTTCACACATGTATTGTAATTCTCCATACTTTCCTAGTTCATCCAATCGCGCAAGTTATTGTTGGTGCGTTCACTTGTGGCACTATCGTGGCCTTTGAGTTAATTCCTTATGGAAGATTATTTTACAAAAGTGGAGTGAACAACGAACTTACAGTGCACCTCATGGTTAGTGGCTATTGCAGCCCATGGACACTTGCAACCAACTTCAAACAAAGAAGGCTACATATGCGTTGTCACCTCTGAAGACTAGGATGGAATGCCTCACAGCCTGCAATTATACTGGCTCTCTATACGCTTTAGACTGGAATACAGCACTACACACCTCGCTGCAGAAATAGATACGGGTTACCACACTCTCTCCCACACAGATAAGGAGTCCTGCCACCTAGATGGCGTATTTGTGTTCATTTTTACCGGTTCGGGTTCCGGTTTTATAGGTTCCGTACCTCAGAAGGCAAAAACGGAACCCTTATATAGGTCACTTTGTTGTCCGTCTGTCTGTCTATCTCTCAAGACCCTTTTTCTCAGGGACGCGTGGAGGTATCAAGCTGAAATTCATATCAAATACTCAAGTCTACTGTCCCTTGGAGCTGTGGAAAAATCAAACTTCTAAGCCAACGCAATCAAAAGATACAGCCTTTTATGCAGCAAACTTTCGACATTCGCAAGGGAATCAAAACCTACAGGTTACTTCCCGTGAACTCAGGATCTTGAAATTTGGTACGAAGTAACGTTTTATAGCAAATATTTTTAATAATTTTAAATTTATATACCTACGGATTTGTTTGGAACCCTCGGTGCGCGAGTCCGACTCGCACTTGGCCGGTTTTATGTCACTAAACATGTACAATAAGTATTAATACGTATTTTATAAGCAACAGATTCTACGTGGTAGAGCCACGCTGCAGCTATATTAGTTGTAGCACGAATGAATCGGCTCGACCGGGGTAGGACCACGCAGAATACCACCGTAAAATAGGAGGTTAATGCTGCTGTGTTTCTTATGGTGAGTATAGAATAGAATAGAATGATTTTTATTCAATATGGATTATTACATAATACTTATTGAAAGTCATTATTTTATCTACCACTGGTTCGGAAAATACCTCTGTCCTGGGAAGAACCAGCAAGAAACCCAGCGGGACTTTTTTTAAACATAATTTCACTTAACAATAATCTTGTTTATACAATTTTAAATGAATTTTCATAGAACCAGCATGGTGGCGATCACCTTATTCCCAGGGGTTATTTTCATTCATGTATTCCTTGATATTATAATAACCCTTTTTGTACAGTTTTTCTTTAATAAAACTTTTATTAAACTTGTTTATTGACAAACTTTGAACATGTTCTGGGATTTTGTTGTAAAAGCGTATACATTGCCCCATAAATGAATTACTAACTCTGTGGAGTCTAGTAACTGGCATTACAAGCTTATGTTTGTTCCTAGTGTTTAAGGTATAATGTCCTTATTCTTATTAAAGCTATTAATGTTTTTATGTACATACATTACATTTTCATAAATATATTGCGATACCAAAGTTAGGGGCGATTTATAATCTAAATTGTAACAAGTTACAATTTAGATTATAAATCGCCCGTACGGCTCTCTTTTGCAAAACAAATATAGCTTCAATATCAGTCGCATTACCCCATAGCAAAATTCCATAAGACATTACGCTATGAAAGTAACTAAAATACACTAACCTAGCTGTCTCAACATCTGTGAGACTTCTAATCTTTCTTACAGCATACGCTGCAGAACTAAGTCTGCTTGCTAATTTAGATATATGGGGGCCCCATTGAAGTTTCGCGTCAATAGTAATACCAAGAAAAACAGTGGTATCCACAAGACTCAACTCCTCCCCATTTAAGAGCACATTGGTTTTCGAATGTTTTACATTAGGTATTGTAAATTTAATACATTTTGTCTTATTGCCGTTTAAGAGCAAATTGTTGGCGTTAAACCAATGTACTAGTTTCGATAGAGCATTATTTACATCGTCATATTTAATTGACTGCCTTTTCAGTTTGAAAATTAAAGAGGTATCGTCAGCAAATAATACTATATCGTGATTGTCCCCTACAAGATAAGGTAAGTCATTAATATAGATTAAAAACAGAAATGGACCAAGAATCGAGCCCTGAGGAACGCCCATTGATACTACCGATCCGGAGGAACATTTACCATTGATGATGACTTTTTGAGTTCTGTTACTTAAATATGAAGTAATAAGTCTAAGCGCCCAATTTTTTACACCGTAATGTTGTACTTTCCTGAATAATGTATCATGATGAACACAATCGAAAGCCTTGGAAAGGTCACAGAAAATACCTAAGGCATCTTGTGAATTCTCCCAGGCATTAAAAATATATTTCATAAGTTCAACACCGGCGTCAGATGTCGATATAGAGAAACGGAGACCCTTTTTACTTGAAACAACGCATTCCATCGTGGTCCTTAAGGGCGATAACGCATCTGCATTTTAATACTTAATTGAGGATAAATGTAGATGTATATGGGCCAGAGCAACCACTTATCATTAGGTGGTCTGTGTGCTCGTTTGTCACCCTTATTGAATAAAAAAATCTCTCTTTCTCCCACAATTGCAATATGACAGTAGCGCGCATGTCCAGAGTAAATTTCTCCAGACGATGCCACGATTAGTTGCAGAATATCGTAATATCGATAGTGATGTGTTTCCTGGTGTAATGGTGTTGGGTTAAGTGGAGGCGATGATAGTGCACACAACTGTGGAAGGGAGGTGCTCTTTAAACTGGGTAAGTCATACCATTTTATATCACGCGGATCTTACCTAATTACTTTCACATCTTTAAGACGACGTTGTAGTACTTTTAACTAATTTACCTATAATCTTCGTAAATGTAATTATTGTGTAAAATAAAATATTTAAAAAAAATTGAACATACGATATTAAGTGATATGTGAAGAGAAGAATGCTAATCAGAATAATAGGCTGAATAAAAAAAATCTGACAGGACAAGAAGACTATAAATTGCACTAAACATGTACCTTGCAGAAATTTTCTAATGAAACCCGTGAAAATTTATATCAGATCAAAAGCTAATAAAGTCAAAACTAATAAAAAAAATGGTAAATGGGAACATTAAAAATACTTCAATATAAATTATTTCGTGTTTATTATTACATGAGAAGCACCAGCTTTCAACTAAAAAAAAATCATCAAAATCAGTTCACCTAGAAAAAAGTTATGAGGTAACACATAAAAAAATACAGCCGAATTGAGTACATCCTCCTTTTTGAAGTCGGTAGAAAAACAAATGTGGCCGTGGATGTGAATAATAAAATTTCAACTTTTCTCTTTTCAATAAACTTATTTAAATCCTTTTTAATGTTGTCATTTTGAGTCCGCTCTCCTAAACCATTTACGAACTATGAAAATTTAGTTACAGCATAACTCAAAGATATAAAATCCTCAGCTTTCTACACTAACAGGACATTATTACACGATAAAGTTTTATCGAACTCCTATAAAACATTATTACGGAGCAATAAATCTATAATTACATTGGCGTTTCAAGACACATGCGTTCCGAAGTACCGAATGACATTCCAAGTCTTATTGAAATCCATAAAAATAAAAAACTGAAGTTGCCAAGCCGCCTACCTAGCAAGGCAACTATGGCAAATTCCTCTATGACACATGAGAGAGGCCTATGTTCAGCAGTGGACTATCTAGATGTTGTAATGGCAGATGGCAATAGTAATACTTTTATATTAACTTCACACCATATAAGTGTTAAAAGCTAATCGTCAATAGTCGCGATTTATGATTTATAACAATAAAAAACATGCGTGAGTGTCGTGGAACACTCAGTTGGAACGAAGTTCCTTTCGTAGTATATTATTATTGAAAAACGTATTATATTATTGATTAACAAATACAAATAAAAGAATTACTAACGTCTATAAAAATTAAGCGTCATTTAAAATAAAATAATATTTCTTTCATGGCAAGACAAGAAAAAGTGCGAGAGAGATGGATATTGTTCCATCTTGCTTCCTTATAACCGCCAAGGCCGTCTACACTACGTCAAGAGGGGTCGTAACGGAAAAATCTTACACTTTTTCTCGCCTAGCCCCCATCCGCCAAATTCGTACGATAAGGAACTTTGTTCCAAAAGCTTCGAAGTAATATTTATTATTTTAATTGCATAGAGCATACATACATAGTGGCCATTGCACCTGGTTTATACTAATATGTTATGCCTCATAACCTGTTGTTATACTGACTCTACCTTCAGAAAGGAACACAGTAATGCAGGCGATGCTTTTGGCGGCAGAAATACCTACCTGACCAACCAAACGGCTCGTACACAGAAAATAAGTCCCTACCACCTAGAAAATATGTATATTACTACTGTGCGACTTTGTATATGTACTATATATTACCATTGCAGCCTATAAAAGTTCACCGCTTCACGTTCTCCTCCTCCATAATATGCCTTATAGGGCGGATTTTGTCATAGTTGCAACGCTTGGCTACTGAAGTTGTAAAAAACTGTTGTATTTTACGTTGTCATCAAGAAGATGTCTTTTTTTTTATAGGAGAGGGTGCAAACGAGCATGCGGCTCACCTGATGGTAAGTGACTACCGCCGCCCATGAACAACTGCAACACCAGGGAGGGAATTGCAGATGCGTTGCCGGCCTTTTAAAAAGGAGTACGCTCTTTTCTTGAAGGTCCCTAAGTCGTATCGGTCCGGAAAAATCGCTGATGGTAATCGATTCCACAAGGAAGTCGTGCGAGGAAGAAAACATCTTCGAAATCGCACAGTGGTGGACCGCCAATCATCCAGATGGTGTGGATGGTATCGGGAGTTCTGCCGCGATGTGCGTTCGTGAAATTTGGCGGCTGGGATTAATCCGAACAATTCCTCAGAGCACTCCCCATGGTAAATGCGAGAGAAAATGCAAAGAGATGCAACATCTCTTAGCAGCGCCAATAAGTCGAGACGATCGGAAAGGAATCGGTCGTCGACGATTCGAGCCGCTCTGCGCTGGATGCGGTTAAGTGGAGAGAGCTGGCACTGGGGAGCCCCTGCCCAGAGATGGGAACATTATTCCATGTGAGGCCGAACCTGCGCCTTGTAAAGTTGCAGGCGGTGTGCCGGCATGAAATACTGTCCCGCTCTGCTGAGCACGCCAAGCTTTTTAGAGGCCAATTTGGCCTTCTCTTCCAAGTGACCACGAAACTGCACGTCACTCGATATGTCGACGCCGAGGATTCCGATACTGGCTGAGGCAACCAGGGGAGTGCCTTGAAACTGAGGAGATACGACAAAGGGGTTCTTTTTAGCGGTAAACGCGCAAACTTGTGTCTTCTGAGGATTAAACTGGACTAGATTTAGTCGCCCCCAGTTCGAGACTTTGTCCAGCAAAGACTCGACTTCAGACACAAGTTTGTTCCGGTACTCGGAGACGTTTTCCCGAGAAATATTAGCACGGCCGGTGTAAAGAGCATCACCAGTGCTGTCATCCGCATAGCAATGAATGTTACCAGTTAGCAACATATCATTGATATGCAGAAGAAACAGCGTTGGTGATAGCACACAGCCTTGTGGAACACCAGCGTTAATAGGCTTGTAGTCAGAACATGCACCGTCTACAACGACCTTGATGCTCCGATCTGCAAGGAAGCTGGTGATCCAATTGCACAATTTCTCGGGAAGCCCATAGGAAGGGAGCTTCGAAAGAAGCGCTTTGTGCCAAACCCAATCGAAGGCCTTCGCTATGTCCAGACTAACGGCCAACGCCTCCCCCTTGGACTCTACTGCCTCCGCCCATCTATGGGTCAGGTAGACCAGAAGATCACCAGCTGATCGACCCCGACGAAAACCGTATTGGCGGTCACTAATCAGCTGGTGCTCCTCAAGGTACCGGATGACCTGGCAGTTTATAATGGATTCCATTATTTTGGAGAACAAGGAGGTGATCGCGATAGGCCTATAGTTGGACGGGTCTGAGCGGTCGCCTTTTTTAGGGATCGGGTGGACAAAAGCTGTCTTCCATGAATTCGGGACTACGCCTTGGGAGTAGGAGTACCGGAAAAGACGCGTTAGGACCGGTGCCAACTCCGGAGCACACGTCCTCAGCACAATTGGGGGGATCCCGTCAGGCCCACTCGACTTCTGGATGTCCAGGGAGAGAAGTGCTTTGCGAACCGAGCGCTGTGAGAACAGCACATCCGGCATGGAGCACTCACACCGCGGGATGGTCGGCGGTGTTTTCACCCCGTCATCAAGAGTCGAGTTGGACGCAAAAAGGGAGCCTAAAAGGTCGGCTTTGTCTTTTGCGTCATGGGCCAGTGAGTCGTCCTCCCTGTGCAGAGATGGTAGTGATGGCTTACAGAAATTCCCTTGGACAGCCTTGGCGAGAGACCAGAATGCACGGGTTCTCGAAGGAAGGCGAACTAGATTCTCGCCAATTCTGCCTATGTGCTCTGACTTTGCCTTGGCAATAACTCTTTTGAAGGACCTGGAGGCGAAGTTATACTTCTTTTTAAGTATGCTGGTGTTTACATCCCGAGTCGCCGAAGCCGCAGCCCAGGCGTGATAACACTCCTGCTTACTGCGTAATGCAGTTTTACAGGAGCGACCAAACCAAGGCTGAGATCTGCCTCCGATGGATACCACAGATGATGGAATAAATAGTTCCATTCCCTGTAGCACCACATCAGTGACAGAGTCAGCAACAGCGCTGGGATCATCCGGCGAGAAGCAAACCCGCCCCCATGGGTAGGATGCAAAGAAAGACCGCATTCCGTCCCAATCCGCCGACCTGTAATGCCAAACACGGCGGCAACCTGCAGAACGCAACCACGAAGGGGGCGTGAGTGGCACCATACTCCGGATCAGACAGTTGTCCGAAGAGCCGAGAGGGGCATCGACGGAAACCTGATATCCGTCCGGATGAGAGGTCAGCAGAAGGTCCAACAGGGAAGGTGTATGATCCTCCACATCTGGAATCCGCGTAGGCGAAGTAACCAGTTGTGTCAGACCATATGCCAAGGCAAAGTCATAAACAGATCTCCCCACATGATCGGTTAAACGTGAACCGAGCCATTCGGCATGGTGGGCGTTAAAATCGCCAAGGATCACGATCTCTGCGGATGGGACCTGTTGTAGCAAGGAATCTGTAGCCATTTGGACGTGGTCGATGAGTCGGTCTGTTTCGGCAGTACCGCTATGGAACCTATAGAGGCACCGGTAGACGCGCGGATGGTCGGCGCTGTCTACGCGTAGCCAAAGGATGGACAGGTTCGAACCTTCAAGACTGCCGAGGCGTCGAGAACAGATGTCCTCTCTGACATACACGCAAACTCCAGCCCGAGGCACAAAGGAGTGCTCGAATTTGTACCCCGGGCAGAAGAGATACGAAATATCAGCCGGAGAGGAAACCTGCGTCTCGGTCAGGAAGAGCAAGGCTGGCTTCGCCGTCTCGAGATGGTAGTGGACGGCGTTTAGGTTAGAGTGAAGTCCCCTGATGTTGCAGAAATTCACGGATAGCGTGGCAGGGGTCGCCTTGGTATTGTTGCTCAGTTTGCCCCGAGCAGTTATGTTTTTGAGCGGAATTTTGCCAAATACGCGGGGCAGCCAGCCTGAGCACCCACGCTCAGGATTGGAATAACATGGTCGTGGATGCTCAGCGAGGGATTCTCCAGGGGTACTGGTACCCTCCTGGGGTAGTCTAATGTGTAATTCCGCTACCATGTTGATGGGGGGGGGGGGATTGGGCCTCCGGCCACCTGCACTCACCAGACGAAACGCAAAAGCAGAGCTTCTACTTCACGCCGGTATTCTGTGAGGTTGATGATGTTGCTGAACATCTCCTGTTTCAGTTTCTCTATCTCGCCTCTTAGGACACCCATGGGAAGATATGGGGCACCGCCACTATACGTGTAATATATATTAAAGTATAGCAATAAAATATAGTATGTTTGTTTAGTAATCGGGGAATAATAAATGTTTTCTTGCTCTCCTGTAATTTTTTGAAAAATGAAGTTCGCCCCTTTGCGGCGTTAGCGACGATTTTATTTCATTACGTGGGTTTAAGTAAATAAACTTTAACAACTTAAATTACAGATTTTATCGCGAAATAATTTTATTATTATTATTTTTAATTTCATAATAATTATTATTTATAAATCTCAGCCCCAATGTGTATTTAGCGTAAATATATAATCATTAAATACTTCTGTTTTATTCCGGTCGGTTTCTATATCGTGAACCCATTTCAATTGTCATGACAAGTTCACGGCAACAGGCAGTAATCAGCAATATTTTTTACGGCTCTTCAACAGGAAGTGACATCTATGGCTAGTATATTGACAATGGAAGGATTCGATAAGCCTTTTTGTATTGTTCTGAGTGAACAGTCACAATGGCGCGAAGTTTTTGTCTTTGTGTAATAGCAAACAAATCACAAATCATAGATTTATCCAGCGGATGCGATTGATATGGTTTTTTAAAATCCTTCGAGATAAGAACGGAAATGTATACATTGACGGAAAAAGATGTACCTAGCGTAGATTGATTTTAGTGTACTTTTTGTCCACTTTATCTCCATTCTTATCTATTATTTGGCCCGTTCTAAGCAACGGATTTTTCGGAGAACTCGACAATCAATATAATCATCTTTATTAATTACTGTTACAATCTGTGGGGCACCTTGAGAAACAATGAAGTAAAAATGTGTAGACGTTATCTGAGGGGCACCTTGAAGAAATAATAAAATAAAATTATAGTATGTGCCATATCGATTGAGAAAAACGGACAATGACCTCAGATATGAGCCGAGTGTCAAAAGGCGTAACTTACAAAATCTCAATTTAGATGTGATAACAATATTTAAATATTGATATTATTCCCACTTCTAGGTCAGCACATATGTTTTGTTTTTTTGTTTCTTAAATAATATTGTCTGTGGTTCCTATAAACATAGTAAAATCTTACGGTACATCGCGAAAAATGTGTTATATTTTATATTTCAATTTATGGTAAGTAACGCAGCAATTCATTTAATAACAGTTTCATATTAAAAAAATATTTGAAGCAATATAATCACCATATTGAGCTTTTGCAAATTCATCCCTTTAAAATAAACAAAACGCGCGTTACGTCAGTTCGTTCTAAAAGAAACGTGACAATGGCAGCCAGAGATGCGTCACCTTTTTTGGGCCGGTCCGCCATTTTGTTTTCATTCGTGTTCGGATAGCGCTTGCGTGTGTACGTCTCGGGTAATTCATAGCATTCATTGCATTGTTTTAGTTGAGTTTTTACTGTTAAATTTGTTATATCGTTAAGTTTTTGTTTTTTGAATCTGTTATATTAGTTTTACTGTGACGGTCGTTACTAAATCGACATGAGTTCAGGAGAATTTGGTGAAGGACCCGGTCCTTCAACATCAAGTGGAAAGAGACGTCGCCGACCCATAATAAACGTAGCAGGTACGTACAAATAGGTACAAATGCGACGACGTAGCCTTTCTATTTCTTAAAGCGCTCTTTTTATGTGACCATGTGGTATTTATTTTCTAAAACAATATGTATTTATGTGATGTAGTACTATGGTAGTATATTTTTGTCATTTATTTACAGGCCCATCTTCTGGAGCACCTTTAACGTCACCAGTAAAAAAGAGAAAACCTACCACTTTGTCGGTCGGGGAACAAGAGATTATCATTAATGTATACAAATATGTCAAAAACACCTGGCCCGAAGACGTGTATCCTTCAAACGTTAATATGGTAGAAAAGGTTTCGGAGATCTCAGGAGTCAGCAAGAGCACTATATATCGCGTATTAAGCGTGTATAGAGATTCCCATAAAATACCAGAAAAGGGAATAATTAATAAAAGAAAAAAGTCTGTAATTGACAAGTTGGACGATTTTGATAAATCGGCTATAAGAGCGAAAGTGCATCAGTTCTTTCTTGCAGGAGAATTACCGACTTTAGACAAAATTTTGCTCAGTATAAATCAAGATGACCAGTTGCCAAACTTGAGCAAAACTTCCCTGCGACGTGTGTTGCGCCATTTAAAATTCAAATATATAAAGAGAAACAGAAAAAGTGGTCTAATAGATCGCCCAGAGATAGTTCTGTGGCGTACCAGATATTTGAGAGAAATACAAATATTAAGAAACGAGGGACGTAACATTTTTTACCTTGACGAAACATGGATTAACGCAGGTCATACTATGGGAAAGGTATGGGAAGACACCACAATTGAATCTTCTCGTCAATCACGGTTAGAAGGCTACTCTACTGGCGCGAAAGCCCCTTCGGGTAAAGGAAAGCGATTAATAGTTGTACACGTTGGCAATGAAAATGGCTTTTTGGAGGGATGTGATTGGGTATTTGAATCATCATCTACTGGTGACTACCATGAGAGTATGGACGCTCTCCATTTCGAGGACTGGTTTAGAAAAGTAATAGAAAAACTGCAAAGCGGCGATGTCATAGTTATGGATAACGCTAGTTACCACTCCAGACGTTTAGAAAAAACCCCAACAATGTCTTGGCGGAAACAAAATATGCAGGAATGGCTAGAATCTAAACAGATCGCATACGAGCCCTCGGACACAAAGACCCACTTAATGGAAAAAATAAAGGCAGTTAAAGATAACTATCGAAGTTACGTCACCGACGAGATGGCAAAAGAAAAAAGCATCACAGTGGTAAGGTTACCTCCTTATCACTGTGAGCTTAACCCCATTGAACTTGTGTGGGCAGATGTGAAAGGGTACGTTGCACGAAAAAATACAACTTTCAAGTTAAAAGATGTTAAAAATTTACTTAAAGATGGTTTAACTCAAATCACGCCAGATAAATGGAAAAACTGTGTTCAGCATGTCCTTAAGGTTGAACAAAAAATGCGTGGCATGGATGATAGAATTGACCAAACTGCAGATCGCTTTATAATTAATGTTACAGATAGTTCATCAAGTGAAGATACGAGTGATGATTGCACCGAATAAAAATAAAGTTCTTATATAATATTAAAAATAAAGTTTTATCTTTTGCATAAGTACGTACTTATTCGGTGTCGTTATCACTCGAATCTTTATATGTGTTATAAATTAATGTTTTTTGTTGTTAAATGAATAAAGCACTTTATAACAATAGATGATTTTTCTTCTACAGCGATCTTTCACATAACTTTTTAATAATAGTTAATAAATATATATTATATCAATCATTATAAAAAAATCATTATAAATAAAGAAAGTACTACATATAAAATGTGCCTATATATTGAAGGTTTGTAACCCCTGGTTAAACGACCGAAAGGTCATTGTCCGTTTTTCTCAATCGATTTGGCACATACTATAGTATTAAGTTGGATTGACTAGTGAAAACTAATTGTTCAGTAGCCTGACATCGGAACAAAAAATGTTAAACAAGAAATTGTTGGAAACACGACCAAGTGCATGGCGTTTACTAAAACGAGAAGTGTGAAGTCCCGTCGTGCAAATTTTTTCCGAATATTCCAAAGAATTTTGCTACATTATATAAAAAAAAATAATTGCTAATATGAGGAAATTTTGAATTTTAGTGCCCATATCATCACCCTTTGACTGTCGTAAAAGGCGACAGAGGGAAACTGAACCAGGAGACGAATACATATAAAAAATTAAAGTGCTGTTCTTGTGTTAGGTGAACATTAACTAGTGTAATAATTAAAACCATAGGCCACTGATAGAAGGATATAATTAATAAAAATGTAAAGATTTAATTAATATGCGGTTAGTATGCTATATAACTACCATTAGTTGTGGACGAAGTAATGAGGGGGCCGTTGTCGCTTATGCAAACCGGTTCTAGTGTGGCCGCAATAGGTGCTAATATGAGGAAATGTCACTGAGTTGTGACGGTGAAAGAGAATCCACTGAGACAGAGAGAAATTAAACGAAAGATCATCACGCAGCGGCATCTTTTTTCATAGGATAAGGGTGACAAAGGAGCACACAGTCCACCTGATGATAAGTGGATGTTGTGACCCATAGGCATGTACATTTATCCTCAATTAAGAATTAAAATGCAGATGCGATGTCACTCCTGAAGACTGAGATGGAACAGCTATATTAACGTTGTAGCACGAATGGGCCGCCTCGACCGGGGTAGGACCACGCTCTCACAGAATACCAGCGGAAAATAGCAGCTTCATGCTGCTGTGTTCCGTATTGTGAGTGTAGAGAACCGGAGATCCTTTTTACTGGAAACGAGGCGTTCCATCTCAATCCTTAGGAATGACAACGTATCTGAATTTTGGTTCGTAATTGAGGATAAATGTAGATTAACTTTAATATAATGGACTTCTGCAAAGTAACGCCTGATTGTATTAATTATCTTTAAATGTAGATGCTTATGAGCTAGCATCCACTTACCATCAGATGGACTGTGTGCTCGTTTGTCACCCTTATTTTATAAAAAAAACGGCTCATCTGATAAAGTGCATTATTGCAAGATAATTTGTTGCTTAATGTTGGAATTACAAAGCTAAATTGCTGCAAATTAAAGACATTTCAATATAAACGAGCGAAAGACTAGACAAAGTGGTATATATTGTTACATTATTACACCTTTAGATAACAAGTCGCTTATTCTAGTGTGATACGAGATCACGAGAGGTCGTATTTGTGTGCAATAACTGTCTAAAAGAAAAATATTTTCGAAGAAAATATACTGGAAAATACACCGAATGCGCTGAAGTGTGTTATAATTATTTTAGAACGTCTTCGTTACTGGCTTACTTTGTTATAAAGAATGTTTATAAATAACATATCTTACTCATTATAAGGAATATTTTAAAGAAAATGAAATAAGTAAAGATAGAGAAAAAAGTAACCATCAAAATTGTAAAATATTATTAAAGTACCAAGACGATGTGATCTCTGGTGAGTGGTACTCGCAACACCTCTCACCCCTTATTAATTGGTTCCGAATACATGCGACCTTGAATTTACATTAGCAATGACCATTGTTTATGACCGACAAAATGTGTTTGCAACATTTTGAGAGTTCACGATTTATTGCTATTTATTATTTATTTATTTTTTCGTGTTTTTTTTATAGGATAGGGTGACAAACGAACACACAGTCCATCTGATAGTAAGTGGTTGCTGTGGCCCATAGACATCTACATCTATCCTCGTTTGCGAATCAAAATGCAGATACGTTGTCACCCGTAAGGACTAAGATGGAATGCCTCTTTTCCAGTAGATAGGGTCTCCGGTTCTCTACACTCACCATACGAAACACATCATTGTTAAGCTGCTATTTTACGCAGGTATTCTGTGAGACTTCTGTGAGAGAGTATTGCGTTTACTTGAAATATGATTTAAGTGTTCCTTACTTTTTTTTTTTATTGGATAAGGGTGACAAACGAGCACACAGTCCACCTGATGGTAAGTGGTTGCTGCGGCCCATAGACATCTACATCTATCCTCGTTTGCGAATCAAAATGCAGATGCGTTGTCACCCGTGAGGACTAAGATGGAATGCCTCATTTCCAGTAAAAAGGGCCTCCGGCCACCTGCACTCACCAAGCGAAACGCAGAGGTAAACCTCTATACTTGTAATATTAAAGCTTTTGTTTGGCGTTGCGTGTAGTTTAAAAGAAGAAAACATGTCAAGTCAACGCCTGAGCCCTCCCCCTTTTTCCATCCCTCATTTTTTCTGCCTACTTCTGTATCCTCACAATTTGCTACATTCCACTACGCTGCGTTAACGTACTTCACGCCATGTCCTCGAATTATCTTATTTTAATTCCTCAGACTACAGACGCACGTTGTGATTTAGCACTAAAAATTACAATTAACTATTTCATTAATATCGGCGGAATCCAAGCCAAGTTGCTCTCCCACTATAAAATTTACTACTTATGTATATGAAGAAAAAAAAACTTTATATAATAGGTAACTAAGTAGGTAATACGTATTCGTAAATAATCTAAAAAAATCTTTGGTATATAATTCAAAAAAAGTAGAGATCCGTTAAAGTTTAAGTCAAAATTAATACGAGTAGATAGGGCGATTCACAAGGGGAACAAAATCAATAAGGATGGGATTCAATTTAGAAATGCTTTCAAATCTGCAAACACCCCCACCTTTATTTTCAATAAGACGCACCCTATGCTTCATTTTTAAATCAACGCATTACAATTCTGTAAGTTTTCGCAGCAGGAAACTCATACAGACAGTTAAAAATGTAGATAATAAACGATAATTACTTAAAATATTTTTACTACGACGTGCTTACTTCAATAAAAATATTTATTTTAGAATTAAACTCGTTGTTCAGATTTCATGTTTAAAAAAATATAGTTATAGGAAAAGTGCTTACCGCATTTAGTCGGTAATAACAATGAACAGACAACTTTTAGTATTCTTTAGCACAGTAATTATCACTTAAAAACTCAAAGTTGCAGTCAAAGGTAACTTTCACTTACAGCTTACAGATTAGCATAGGTTATACACACATACCGAGACAGATAACAAAACGTTTAGGCTGTACAAAAAAAATCGCGCCAATTTATCGTAAAACTTTGAAATGTTACACGTGCGCACGTCACCTCACTCATTTCTCTATGGACGAAAACGTTCCTCGGTTTGTTTTACGCGGCTATTTTTATTGGGTCTCTGCATGGGGTGGTGTGCTATAATTTGGGGTAACATGTGAATTATCCGATCCGCGCATGCGTGGTGGTCGCGCTCTGCAAGTACAAAATACTGCGTGCGTTTGTGACTAGAAATAGCATTTTCGCGTGGGGTGATACATTAGCGTAAGTTGAACAAGTGCTTACAATGTGGAATAGAGAACCAGTATATAGTTATTAGAGATTGTGAGGCAGCTATATTAGTAGTATAGTTGTAGCACGAATGGGTCGACTCGACCGGGGAAGGACCACGTCCTCACAGAATACCAGCGTCAAATAGCAGTTTTACACTGCTGTTTCGTATGGTGAGTGTAGAGAACCGGAGACTCTTTTTACTGGAAAAGAGGCATTCCATCTTGGTCCTCACGGGTGACAACGCATCTGCATTTTGATTTGCAAACGAAGATATATGTAGATGTCTACGGGCCACAACAACCACTTACCATCAGGTGGACTGTGTGCTCGTTTGTCACGTACCTATAAAAAAAATCCATCTTGGTTCTCAGAGGTGACATCGCATCTGTTGCCCTTTTGATTTCAAATTGGCTGCATCTGCTGGTGTATATAGATTGCAGTAGCCACTTATTACCTACTATCAGAGACTGCTGATTGTGTGATCTCTGGTTCGAATCCCGGATCGGGCCAAAATCAGTTATTAGGTTTTCCTTTCAAGAAATTCTTCGTAGCAACTCGGAGTCAGGAAGTTGGCGGTGTCACACCTCCGTGCCTCGGAAAGGACATACAAACGTTAATCCTGCGCCTGATTTCCCTCCGGTTGTGTGAACTATATAGTTACTTTAGTACGTATACCCTCCGGAATGTAGTAAAAATATAGAAAATGCACCTGTGCTTATGCACACACTCGTGTACTATAATTCTGTCCTGCACAGATGACCGCCTTGAAAATCTAGGAGTTCCTTAATCCCAGGATTTCACATAACGCTTGTATCAATCGAACAAACTCTTGTTACAACAGTAACCTATTGATTGTCCGTAAATATAACTTCTATAAACATCCAAAATCATCATTATCTTCATTACAGCCCTTCACAAGTCTACTGATGAATACAGCCCTCCCCCAATGAATATATTAAACACTTTCCTGAGCCACCGCATCTCACGACTATCAGTCCTATCATCTAGTAAGAGGACGCCCTTCACCTCGCTTACCAGTACGAGGCTACCACTCGAAAATCTTTCTTCCCAACTAGTTGTCACTTCTTCTAACTATATTACCGGAGCATTGCCACTTTAGCTTACTGATTCGTTGGGCTATATCGGTCCAGGCGTCTTCGAGTAATCGGTGAACATACATAAAAAATCCAACGTATTATAAACCTCTCCTCCTTTTTGAAGTCGGTTAAAAATGATAGTAACTTCGTAGTACATTGCGTATTCCATATTGCTTTTCTAAGAGAGCTACCACGGCTCGTGAAACATGCAACGCAATATACTGCAAAGTATAACTATGATTTTGTTATAAACAAAGGTATATTCACTACCGCTGGACTGCAGCTTTTTTATGAATAGACTAGCGACCCGTCCCGGCTTTGCTTGGATAGAATATATTAACTTGGGGTTATTTAAGTTTAAGATAATCAAAGATCTTTTATAAGTATTTCGTTTTGTCTAAAAAACTATTCAAGGTTCTCGGATAAATCATAACATTGTTAGAGCCACGCGGCAGCTTTTGCTGTCGCACGGATGGGCCGGCTCGAATCGGGGTGGTACCACGACCTCACAGAATACCAGCGTGAAGTAGAGGTTTACCTCTGCGTTTCGCTTGGTGAGTGCAGGTGGCCGGAGGCCCTTTTTACTAGAAATGAGGCATTCCATCTTAGTCCTCACGGGTGACAACGCATCTGCATTTTGATTTGTAATAGAGGATAAAGATAAATGTAGGTGTCTATGGACCGCAGCAACCACTTACCACCAGGTGGACTGTGTGCTCGTTTGTCACCCTTATCCTATAAAAAAAATTTGATCCTTCCTCGCATTACTCTCTATCTGATCGTAAAGTTTCATCGCAATTGGTTCAACCATTCTAGAGATTAGTCTGAACAGACAGATAAAATTTTAAATATGGAAAGCATATAACGCCTTGAGCTTAATAAAAGCCAGTGATGTCAATATAATAGACAGATACTTCGATTTTATTTATTCTTATAATATGTATACAATACATGTCACAGAGTAATATAAATACACCGTCCATGCAGAGCAGTGAACGCTACTTGCCGTACTGCTGGTTACAGGATATGTGCTCGACCGAGCGCGACGTGGCCTTATGGACCCCGCTCGTGTTTAAGGTTAAGATGGTTTTTTTTTAAATAATGGTATTACTATACAGTTTCTATCCATGCAAGAAGACGCGTGCTCATGATTTTTAAAGGCCTTAATAATGAAATACAATTACATAATGTTACTTTCTTAGTATTGCAAAAAACTTTGCTAGGGCATTAAACTTGTGTATATTATTTTTACAATGGGGACCTTTTTGTAAAGGTAATTTATGAATGATTTACTCGTAGAATACTTATTTTTGAATCATAAAAGAAAATAAATCTGTTTCATAAATTAAACAGAAATACATAACGAATTTAATAATAGAAGCTTTACAAATTTTTGCCGAATCTAAAATTCTTTTTTTTATATAGGATAGGGTGACAAACGAGCACACAGTCCACCTGATGGTAAGTGGTTGCTGTAACTTATAGACATCTAAATTAATCAAAACGCAGATGCGTCGTCACCTGTGAGGACTAAGATGGACTGCCTCTCCTCCAGTAAAATGGGTCTCTGGTTCTCTACACTCACCATACGAAACACAGCAGCGTCAAGCTGCCATTTTACGCTGGTATTCTGTGAGAGCATGATCCTTCCCAGGTCGAGCCAACCCATTCGTGCTACAACTATACTCCTTAATAGAGCTGCTGCATGGCTCTACCACGTACGCTGTAGGTCCAGGCCTCGATCTGAATCCGTCGCTGGAACTTTGTTCTTTACAAATTTTATTTATATTAATGTTTTTTTCATATATAAAACCTTCCCTCCGCACTAACATTTTCTCCTGTATTGTGGGGGGAGGTTTACATACACAAATTTCACAACGACAACCACCTGGACCCGGAACAATTATTTGTAGTTGTAGGCCATACACATACTTGTTCCGTACGGGATTTGAAACCACGGCTCTTAACGCTGCTAATCATTGCTAAGCCACTATGTCACGGTACTGTCACACCTTTGCAAGGATACCTAATTTCTTGCGGCTGCTTCAGGCATAGCACTCCATTAACCGTATTAAATTATGAAGAAATCTTAACCCCTACCAATAAAAAGCGGTTGTAATCTAATGATACATCCTAAATAGAAGGGGCCATCATTTAATTTTCACTCAATTAATAATCACGTATTTTCTGATCGTTTAGTAGTATTGAAAAAAGGCCAGGTCAAGAGTACCCTAAAACGAAGAGCATGTATGAAGGGAATAATGAAAGTGGACGAAGCGAAACAAGTATGTAAGGATCGTAGCAAGTGGAAAAAAGTGGTCTCTGCCTACCCCTACGGGAAAGAGGTGTGATTATATGTATGTGTTAGTGGCGATGTAAGAATACCACTACCCCCTATATATTAACTTTGGCCTCTCAATACATTTATGAAAATGTAATGTACGTAGACAAAAACAAAAGTAGTTTTACGAGTACAAAAATAAGTGATATTCATTCTGTAAATACTAGGAACAGACACAAGCTAGTAGTACCAGTTACTCGACTCCATCGAGTCAGTAATTCATTCTTGGGGCGATGTATACGCTTTTACAACAAAATTCCAGAAAATATACAAAATTTGACCTGCTCAAAGTTCAAAAACTTTATTAAACTAAGTTTGTATAAAAAGGGTTATTATAGTATTAAAGAATTTATAGATGATAATAACCCCTGGAAATGAGGTGATCGCTACCAAGCTATTCTAATTTGTTGTGTTGTTAATTTGTGTAACATACATGATTGTAAGCTGTTATTTAAAAAAAAAGTCCCGCTGGGTTTCTTGCTGGTTCTTCCCAGGACAGAGGTTTTTTTTCGAACCAGTGGTGATTATACAAAAGAGTGACTTTCAATAAGTATTATTTATAATCTATATTGAATAAAAAAGTTTTTGTTTCTGTTTCTGTTTCTGTGGGTGTCGTAAGAGGCACCAAAGGGCAACAAACTAGGAGAGCAGCAGCGTCTTCCTAATAACAACTAAAAATAGAAAACTGCGGTTGCTAACCAGCCTGCCAAGGTGCCAAGCGCAGCACCTTGGCAGATATCCCCTCTATAAAGCAATCTACGGGGAGGCCTGTGTTCTGCAGTGGACTTTAATAGGCTGTAATGGTAACGGTAACGGTCCATATTTGTCATCGTAGTGTTAATAAATCATTTTGTCAACGACAACATTGCAGGTTTTATTTTTCTGAGAACGAGCGACCTTACGTTCAACTTTATTCTTTTATTCTTTTTTTATATTCTTTTAAAAAAAAACATTACCCCCACACTAGGATTTTCTCCTGTATCGTGGAGGCAGTTTACAAACACAAATTGCACAAAGACAAACACCCAGACCCGGAACAATTACTTGTAGGCCATACAAATACTTGTTCCGTACGGGATTCGAACCCGCGGCCCCCAGCGCAGCAATTCATTACTAAGCCACTGCGCCATGGAGCCGTCGGACTTATATTCTGACAATCTTTAGCCAAGCATTTTTAGATGTATGCCTTAATACATAATGATAATAATGAACAAATGAGGGCTAATAATTTTCTGCTCACCAGATGTCGCTAGTTGACACTGAGGTAAATTTTTATGTTACACGATGCCATTTAATTTAGAAGTTATTTTTTTAATAAAACTTTATCAGTTTCTAGATGATTATATTAATACACAAAACAATGAGTGAGTGGTGTGCTCTTTACTTTTTTGCACATTTTTACTTTTAATTTTTCTACTTTTATGTACATCTGTGGTTTGGTTAATTTATTTTTATTCTTATTAATATAAAATATAGGTAATAGTACAGAAAGAAACATTAACCTTTACATTTTCCGAACAAAATAACTTCCCCGCTATGAAATCTGTCAAATATTATACTTCACTTTTAAGTGGCGCCGCCTTGGTGGCAGAAAAAGTCATATATGCCCTCATTCCAGTCACGGCGGCCATCGCCATCGGCGATGCATCGAAACCGGTCACGACCGTAGAGAAATCAGGCGCAGAACCAACGACTTCCTGGTTCCGGGCTGCTACTGAGAATTCCTTCACAGAAAAACCTAATAACCGACTCGGATTCGAACCCGGGACCTCATGATCAGCAATCGCGTTTACAACCACAAGACCAACGAGTCACTCAACCTCAGTGTACATAAAATGTATAAATTATAGGTATAATTCTCCATAAAAGTGGTGAATCTCGAAAAATATAATCGGATAGTTTTATACGTGGTAGAGCCATGCTGCAGCTATATTAATAGTATAGTTGTAGCACGAATGGGTCGGCTCGACCGGGGAAGGAACATGGTCTCACAGAACACCAGCGTAAAATAGCAGCTTAATCTGGCTGTGTTTCGTATGATGAGTGTAGAGAACCGGAGGCCTTTCTTACAGGAAAAGAGGCATTCTATCTTAGTCTTCACGGCTGACAATGCATCTGCATTTTGATTCGCAAACGAGAATAGATGTAGATGTCTATAGGCCACAGCAACCACTTACCATCAGGTGGACTGTGTGCTCGTTTGTCACCCATATTTTATTAATAATTATAACAACTACAGACCCATTGCACTTATCCCAGTTTTGTCAAAGATATTCGAAAAAGTCATGCAATTCAGATTAATTTCTTTTTTCACAAAACACTGCATAATTAGGGAAGAACAATTTGGGTTTCGCAAGGAAATGTCAACAGCACTGGCCTGTTACTCCCTTATTAAGAAAATATCGATTCATATGAGCAACAGGGTTCCCGTATCCACCATACTTTTCGATATGAGTAAGACCTTTGACTTTGTCAATCATAGGACTCTTCTTAATAAGCTTGAGCGTTATGGTGTGCGAGGACCGGCCTATGATTGGGTAAGAAGCTATCTCAGTGAAAGGACTCAGTTTGTGGAAGTACCGCGGCTGGATGATGGGTGTCAGAGTGTGATGTATAGATCGGAGATTAGGGCAAATAACTCAGGTGTCCCACAGGGCAGTATATTAGGACCATTACTCTTCATTCTGTACATCAATGATCTTCCAAAGTGTACGCAATATCCTGTTACACTCTATGCTGACGATATTTCTATAACTATATATAAAAAACCTAACACTAACTATAATGATGAAATAAATAATGAAATAAGTAATATAACGAATTGGCTAAAATATAATGATTTGAAAATTAATACAAGTAAAACAAAGTGTATACAATTTTACAACAAAAATGGTAAACCCCAACAACTGTCGGTACACCATGGTAACGATCCCATTGCCATGACCGCATCAGCGAACTTTCTCGGTATTATGATTGATTCCGAACTCACATGGCTGAATCACGTTGAAACTGTATGCCAGAGGATTAATAGGTTTGTGTTCGCTCTGTATCGTCTGTCGAAATTAGCTAACCTTAAGACAGCTCTGATGGCATACCATGGATACGTTGGTTCTATACTGAGGTATGGACTGATCCTGTGGGGAAATTCGACACACATTTCTCGTGTCTTTATACTACAGAAGAAATGTGTACGATCTATATGTGGTGTCGGTCAAATGGAATCATGTAGACCTCTCTTTAAGAAGTTAAAAATTCTTACATTACCTTCCCTATATATATACGAAATTTTAATATTGACCAAAAAAAATGCTAACCACTTCACAAAACAACAGAATGATCGTGGTGGTACAAGAAGGTACCCGTGGAAGTTATCTGTGCCCCAGGCAGCCACAACTTGTTTTGCTAGAAATAGTTATAGCATGTGCGTTCGATTATTTAATTTACTTCCGAACCAAATTCAAAACTTGACATTTAATCTGTTTAAAAAAGTTATTTTCGGGACTCTCATTGAACACAGTTTTTATGACGTAAACGAATTTATTAAATTCTGCCGTGACGGTCATCTCAAGCGAATTGTTGTTAATTGAAATTTTAAATTGACAAATGAATTAGAATTTGTAAGATTGACTTATACTAGTTTGAAATTATGCATTATGACATGACCACATGACCATGCCTGTATATTTTTTATTTTTTTATTCTATTTTTAACTTTATAAATTTATTGACATTATACTATTTTAATTAAATTTTGATATGAAACGTTATTGTAATTTTGTGATTTTGTAATTTTGTAACTTTAATTATTCAATTATTGCACGTCGACTTAATATTTGCATACTGATAAATCGGTAAAACATGCATGTTCACACTACATTATAAGACCTCAAAATGTACCATGTTTTATGCAAATAAATATTTTATTTTTATTTTTTATTTTTTTTTTATTCTATTTATAAAAAATAGTGAGGCTTTTTGCTGACTCTACAATCTCTTGACTATGGAATTGTTGTGATACTTAATAAATAAGCCCGCCTGGATAATAGACACTTAAATACCATATAAGGGCCATCACCACTACTAGCACGCGCCAAGCAAAAACTAACCCCACAAAGTAACTGCAATAAACTTTAGAAATTATCAAACTTACGACACTAGGGTTACCAACTGTGGATAGAATTTACAGGACAGAATAAATAATTTATTTGATAATTTTAATTAAGTATGAATCATAGATTAGATCGAAAAGGCTCGGAAAGGGTGGTATTTATATTGGTAAATATAATAATAAGTTATATAGTTATAAAATTAACACCAAGTGCACCACTTAATTTACAATAAATATTTTGAATTTGAATATAATTCAATAAAGAAAGTGTAGGATGGCACACCACTAAATGATCATAGTAAGACAAACAAGAAGTCCGTGCTTGGTGGCATTGTTTGGTGGAGGCCTATGCTTAACAGTAGACGGAAATCATAAAACCTTTTTCCAAAATCGGTTCAGGTGTTCAGAAAACACTGGTAGCCTATATCGTATTCACATTAGTAGTAAATCAGTAACGGTGTTGAGGATTCTAAATTGTACGAGTAAGGCTTTTTATCTACGAAGAAACCCAAATAGGTAGGTCTCTATCTATCATTTAACTCAGCATTGCACTCACTATTAAAGATATATCATTATATTATTAAGAGAGAATAATATCATTATTACAAATATTCTTTGTAATTTGTAACTTCTTATGATGACATAACATTGACCTTTATTATGTTGCAGTAATTGGGTACCATAATATTATTTTGAACTGCAGGTTTATACCTCCTTAATAGGTTCAATTATTACGTACTAAAAGTGTAACTAAATTAGGAAAAGTCTCTGAAAATACAGAATAATACTCACTGCCTTGTAATATATGTCCCTAATGCATTTATTTTCTGCATCAGTCCTAACGAGGGCTACAGAGCGTATCGGCGATGGTTCTTTGTATTGGAACACCAGTTTTTATCCGCGGGCAAGTGCAGCAGCCACGCGATCGATCAGCCGCGGATAAACCGGCGTATTGTTCGTGTTTTTTCTTAATTGTGTCTGTTAGGCATTATCAATGCATTTTACTAAGGCAGTTATTAGTCGGCGTATATGCTTAGAATGAAATTTACTTGGTCTGTTGCTTTCATGTTTTTTTTTTCATTTGCTATTTTTAGAAAGGTACGTAGTCTACCGTGGCGATGTACGAGAATCCATCGCGCATTTTTTTCGTCCTGTGGGTGACTTGAAGCGACAATAAAAAAAAGAACCTAAGCTAACAACAACGAAACAACAAAAATAGAACAAAAAAATAATATATTTCAAATTTTAAAGAGATATTTACACTTTTATATAAAAAATGAAGTATGATGATAGTGATGGGTGACGTGAATTACAATTAAATAGAAAATAAAGATAGATGAATATTGAAACGGAGCCTGAAGGTCAAAGTGGCACACGCTGCGCTTGGAGTAGGAGTAGGCACACGCTGAGCTTGGAGTCTCGCAGCGCCTGGAGCAAGCACGCACAGAGGCTAAAGATAGCACGGGCACTAGTAGGTGGAGGCGCAGGCGACGACTCCAGATGAAGGCAAAGGCTTGCAGGATCCCGGAGTAGTGCGGCCCCGCACTTGGAGTAGGCTAGACGACGACTTCGGGTGAAGACAGAGGCTTGCAGGATCCCAGAGCAGTGCGGCCCCGTGCTTGGAGTAGGCTACGCCGACGACTTCAGGTGAAGACCGAGGCTTGCAGGATCCCGGAGCAGTGTGGCCCCGCGCTTGGAGTAGACTAGGCGACGACTTCAGGTGAAGACCGAGGCTTGCAGGATCCCGGAGCAGTGTGGCCCCTCGCTTGGAGTAGACTAGGCGACGACTTCAGGTGAAGACCGAGGCTTGCAGGATCCCGGAGCAGTGCGGCCCCGGGATAAGGCCTTTAGGAGCTGCTTCAAGTTTGGAAGCTGAAGCGAGACTGTCTCTATTGACCGATGATTCGGCTTTTATACCTTTTTAGAGCGAACGGAAAATTATTTAAATTAAAAGCAAATTTTTGTAAATGGCCCAGAACAAAAGAGTATTTATGTGGAAATATTAAAATAAAAACATCAGACCGGTAACGAATTTGAATAAAAATTGCCATGACAACCAAATAAATAACGATGTCAAAACATGTCAATTTTTGGTTTTAGGCTCGTACTTAAGAAACGGCAAGATTTAAGTAAGAAATGAGATATTATTGATATAGGAAAAAAGGTAGCGCAACAGCGCGCACGAAACCCGAAATTGCCGAGTTACGGAAAACTAAATAAAAGATCGAAAAAAGTAGACTATTGACACCGATTTAAAAAGCGTGAAAATACGAAGTGAAAATGACCTGTTATTGTGCTAATATGGTCCAAAAACGTTACAGGATCCTATGGAAATAAAGGTGATGCAAAATATGAATGCAGAAAATCAAAAACAGAATGGAAAAATAGATGTAAAATGATATGTAAGTAGCATAACACTACAAGTGGCAACCATAGACTTAGAATATACTGGCCTATAGACGTCCTGACAGCCCGAAAACGCGTGACTAATTTGGATTTGTCCATAGAATTGTCATTGTGTGCGTTAGCTTATGATGTACATTTTACTTACAAGGACTATCGAAAAATTATTGTTAAGCAAGCGGTAAAAAGATTTACAAAAATATTTCAAAGATTCAAAAATTTACTGAATTAACATATACATGAAAGTTCTAAAATAATTAAAAAATATTCATATAACATGTTCCTGGGAATAAGCTAAAACCTGCCTTTTTGGATTTTAATTCAAATGTTAAAAATTCCAGATGACTCCACCCTAAAAACTAAAAAAAAAACTCCCCAAGAATCAGATCGGAAAGTTGTATTTTCGAGTTATGATATTTGGAGAAAAATATTTAATGTCATGGACAGTTTCCCTGGAATTTATTTATTAACATATTGTTAATTTAAATAGATAGATACCTAACTATATACCTATTTATATTTATATATTTTATAAAATGTTTTGATGGGGAAATAAAAAACGGGGACACGGAGTACATAATGGCTGCTTTATTTTTCATATAAGTATTACTTTTGATAATTACAAACATTTAATAACTAATAATTAAATAAAACATTATAGAAGTTTATTTTAACATTCGACTTAAATATGAGTGTAAACTTAATAATTTAAGTAAGGAAACTTGTAGGAACCAGTTAAATAAGATTGCTCTGTTTAAAGGCCAATATGTTTATGAGACTATCATGCATCATGTTTATATTCTTTCGTCTGTCCCTGAAAAGTATAAAGTAATAATAAACTTATTATCATTTTAGCTGCATAAATTTTAAAAGCATAATGATCTTAACAGAGTAAAGTGCACCAAGGGTCTGAGGATACAGATGTACTCTCTGTTCTCTCAATCTCGGTTTGTTAAGAAAATGGTCACTCATGGACTGGCCGCGGCAAGTGCAACTTAATCTCGCAGATCTGTTGATCCGCGCAGCTATTACTTAACCACGAGTTTCTCTTATCTACAACTAACGCTGTATGCGATGAAACACGCTATTTAAGCCCTCGCCACAATGTCATCAGCCATCAAGCATGAATCGGGCATCGAGCGTTGTAAGTATCAAATACTATGGAATTTATACTATCCTGGCACATTGAACCACGCGTTTCATGCGCGGGCGTCTACTGGCACTTCAAGAGCATTTTTAAATATATTATATCTAACTACGCTAAAAGTTTTATCATTATGACTTGGGGGGACTTATCAAATTCCGCACAACTACTTAGGGAAAATAGCATGATGCTATGAATATTGCACTGGTGCGACCGTACGGTGCGGGTGGAGAAATAAGGTTATACATTTTTTGGTTGATAAATAGATACTTAGTTGGGGTCATAATGGCTGAAATAGGATAATCTCAAGATTTCTTATCTTTAATGTACTACAGTTTTATAATGTGTATAAAAATCTGTATCTATTTTTATTTAAAGTTTTGAAAGTTACATTTTTGAAGTCTTATTATAACACTATTATATTTACTGGTACAAACAATGTAGAAATGGCTGCTTTTAAAATTGTTTTTTTCTACTTTTTCTTTTATAATTCTCTCTCAAAGTAAATGTTAGCTGCAAATTGTTGAGTTTTTCTTTGGATTCCAACCAACCCGTCCAATTAACCTTAACCACTTTTTCTAATTATAGAATCCGGAGGGAATCTGTTTGACAAACGGCAAAATAAAATTACATTTATAAAACGCAAACCGAGCATTTATTTTCTTGTTGTGGCAAGTCAATATTCAATATAAACATTCAAGATAAAAATATCGACATTAATTTTGATATAGTTGAGTCAATCCCTAGCGTACATGTAAAATATTTTGTATAAAAATGTATTTATCAAATTCATACAGATTATCAACAACATGACTTCTTTCTTTGCAAGATATCAAAATTAACAAAATAATTGAAAACATTCTATATTTTAAACAGTATTATAACATACATTTTAACCAAAAATAAACGCGTCGTAACATTGACGACGTTTTGAGAATTTACCTGTGAAATGTGCATTTATCACGATTATTTCTATTATTAACACCACAGTCACTCACACAGCAAGTAACCATTTTGGAAAAAATTTACTTACTAAAAATAACTACTATTACATTAAAAAATTACAAAATATCTATGAGTTTATTTCTTACGTGCCGATTTGTGCCGACCTGTCATTCAAAATCGGTTACAGAATCATGAGATTTGGTATCCTTTTCTATCTTGCATTTTTGCCATAAGGAATTTTCTTCTCCCTTGCACACTATGACGGTCTATACGCCAGTATATTCTATGGTGGCAACAAAGGGATTCAAGACAGATTTCATAGATGGCGTTGTAAACATCTTTTCACACAAGGTTTAATATACCCAGACGGGGTATCGCGTCAAAGGTGTCTTGCAACCTTTTTGTTTGGTCTCGTCTCTCACCATTTAAAACAGCAGTATGTCCTTCCCCGGTCGAGCCGACCCATTCGTTCGTGCCTGAGTCGTAATACTACCTTAACGTGACTCTACTACGTTGATTTCTTTTACGAATATTGACAACAACTGATTAACTTTATCTATTTATTTTAGTTTTATGAGGTTTATTAACTTCAATAAAATTACTATAATATACATTTTTACTGAATCTTCCAGAAGTTTTAAGCATCCGTAGGCCGTTCAAATATTTCGACATTGTTCGGGGTTTGCCTTGCACTCCTTGTTGCGACAAACGCATTCGTCTTTAGGGGGATCTGAAAAGTAAATCGATTAGTTATAGTAATCAAACGTACTTATTTGTTGTATAATAAACAAATGACAAAAGACTCGAATATCAACAAATCCTCTATCGATTCAACTGGCATACGATACGAGTATTTATATATTTTATAGATGTAAAGATTACACACGAGTACTCTATACCTTATGGTAAGTAGATGCTGTGGCCCATAGACGCCTAAATCTATCTTCAATTAAGAATAAAATTGGAGATGTATCGACCCCAGAGAACTTTTTTTTATAGGACAAACGAGCACACAGTCCACCTGATGGTAAGTGGTTGCTACGGCCCATAAACATCTACATCTATCCTCGTTTGCGAATCAAAATGCAGATGCGTTGACACCCGTGAGGACTAAGATGGAAAGCCTCATTTCCAGTAAAAAGGGCCTCCGGCCACCTGCACTCACCAAGCGAAACGCAGAGATAAACCTCTACTTCACGCTGGTATTCTGTGAGGACGTGGTACCACCCCGGTTCGAGCCGGCCCATCCGTGCGACAGCAAAAGCTGCCGCGTGGCTCTACCACCGTTATAATAGAGAAGAAGATAATTTTAGAGATTCAATTGACGTACCTACTAGTAATTATATATTAATAAAATATAATAAAAATAACAAACGAACATACAAAAAAGTCCCCGAGGGAGGGACGCAAGCCGGCGGTGGGGGGTTGGGTTTGGTCTCTTTTTGACAAGATTTGGCTTGTGACTTGAAAACTATAAACTTTTTTAACTTATAAAATATTTAAAATATAAAAGATTTTTAGTATTGATGTGGTCACTATAAGATTTTGTTAGGTTAGCTAATTACGTAATAATTTAAGACAGAAGGACCCTTAAGTAGATATGAGCGCCGAAGGCCAATTCCACGGCGGCGGCGTGGCCTCAAAATTTCCTCGGCGGCGGCGGCGTCGCGGCGGCGCAGCGTGGTCCTTACACATTTTGTTAAGGAAAAAATTTCTTAAAAAAACTTAAAGGAAACCATTTTGTTGTTACCAAATACAGCTTTATATTTTTTAATAAAGCCCTGGGGAGCCCCAGCCCATAGATGGGAACAGTATACCATGTGAGGCCCAACCTGCGCCTAGTAAAGTGGCAGGCAGAGTGCCGGCATGAAATACTGTCCCGCTCTGCTGAACGCGCTAAGCTTTTCAGATTCCAATTTGGCCTTCTCTTCCAAGTGAACACGAAATTGCAAATCACTCGATATGTCGACGCCGAGGATTCCGATACTGGCTGACGCAATAAGGGGAGTGCTTTGAAACTGAGGAAATGCTCCAATCTGCAAGAAAGTTGGTGATCCAATTGTACAATTTCTCAGGAAGCCCATAGAAAGGGAGCTTCGAAGGAAGCGCTTTGTGCCAAACCCGATCGAAGGCCTTCGGAATATCCAAACTAACGGCCAATGCCTCTCCCTTGGACTCTACTACCGCCGCCCATCTATAAGTCAAGTAAACCACAAGATCACCAATTGATCGATCCCAACTAAAACCGTATTGGCGGTTATTAATCAGCTAGTGGTCCTCAAGGTTGGAGAGGCATGAGCTGGCAGTATATAATGGATTCCATTATTTTGGAGAACAAGGAGGTGATGGCGATAGACTTGTACTTAGACGGGTCTAAGCGGTCGCCTTTTTTAGGGATCGGGTGGACGAAAGCCGTCTTCCGTGAATTCGAGGCTATGCCTAGGAAGTAGGAGTACCGGAAAGGACGCGTTAGAACTGGTGCCAACTCTGAATCACACGTCATCAGCTTAATTGGAAGGATTTTCACTCGACTTGTGAATGTCCAGAGAGAGGAGTGCTTTTTGAACCGAGGGCTGTGTGAACTGCACATCTGGTATGGAGCACTCACACCACGGGATAGTCAGCGGTGTGCTCCCCCCGTCATCTTAAGTCGAGTTGGACGCAAAGAAAGAGCCTAGCAGATCGGCTTTCTCCTTTGCGGCATGGGCTAGTGAGTCGTCTTCCCTGTGCAGAGATGGAAGAGATGGCTGACAGAAGTTTCCTTGGACAGCCTTGGCAAGAGACCAAAATGCATGGGTTCTCGAACGAAGGCAAATTAGTTTCTCGACAATTCTGTTGTGTGCTCTGACTTTGTCTTGGCAATGACTTTTTTGAAGGACCTGGAGGCGGAATTATAATTCTTTTTAAAGGCACTAGTAGTTACATCCCGGGACGTTGAATCGTCAAAAAAAGAAAGCCCAGGCCCAGTAGCACTCCTGCTTATAGCGTGATCCTATTTTACAGGAGCGACCAAATCATGGCTGAGATCTGCCTCCGATGGGCAGCACAGGGGAAGGAATAAAAAGTTCCATAGCTTGAAGTACCACATCAGCGACAGAATTAGCGACAACGTAGCGATCGTCCGGCAAGAAGAAAACCCGCCCACAAGGGTAAGATGCAAAGAAGGATCGCATCCTATACCAATCGGCGACCTTAGTGCTAAACACGGCGTCAGCCTGCAGAATGCAACCGCGATGTTAGTGTGAATGGCACCACACTCCAGACTAGACAATGGTCCAAGGAGCCGAGAGGGGTGTCGGCGGACACCTGATATCTATCCCGATGAGAGGTCAGCACTTCAGCACATCAGCACTTGCTATAAGCAGGAGTGCTACCGGGCCGCATCAAGGTCTCGTAATGTAAACACCAGCGCACTTAAAAAGAAGTATAATTCCGCCTTCAGGTCCTTCAAAAGCATCATTGCCAAGGCAAGGTCTGAGCACATCGGCAGAATTGGCGAGAAGCTGGTTCGCCTTCCTTCGGGAACCCGTGCTTTCTGGTCTCTCGCCAAGGCTGTCCAAGGGAACTTCTGTCAGCCATCTCTTCCATCTCTGCACAAAGAGGACGACTCACTGGCCCATGTCGCAAAGGAGAAAGCCTATCTGTTGAGCTCTCTTTTTGCGTCCAACTCGACTCTAGATGACGGGGGGAACACACCGCCGACTATCCCGCGATGTGAGTGCTCCATGCCGGATGTGCGGATTACACAGCGCTCGGTTCGCGCGAGGTACCTTGAGGATCACCAGCTAATTAGTGACCGCCAGTACGGTTTTCGTCGGGGTCGATCACCTGGTGATCTTCTAGTCTATCTGACTCATAGATGGGCGGAGGCAGTAGAGTCCAAAGGGGAGACATTGGCCGTTAGTTTAGACATAGCGAAGGGCTTCGATCGGATCTGGCACAAAGCGCTTCTTTCGAAGCTTCCTTCCTATGGGCTTCCCAAGAAATTGTGCAAATGGATCACCAGTTTCCAGTTTTCTTGCTGATCGGAGCATCAAGGTCGTAGTAAACGGTGCATACTCTGATTTCAAGCCTATCAACGCTGGTGTTCCACAAGGCTGCGTGCTATCACCAACGCTGTTTCTCCTGCATATCAATGATTTGTTGCTAACTGGTAGCATTTATTGCTATGCAGACGACAGCACTGGTGATGCCTTATATACCGGCTATACCAATATTTCTCAGGAAAACGTCGCCGAGTACCGAGACAAACTTGTGTCTGAAGTCGAATCTTTGCTTAACAAAGTCTCAAATTGGGGCCAACCAAATCTAGGCCAGTTCAATCCCCAGAAGACACAGGTTTGCGCGATTACCGCTAAAAAGAACCCCTTTGTCGTATCTCCTCAGTTTCAAGGCACTCCTCTTGCTGCCTCAGCTAGTATCGGAATCCTTGGCGTCGACATATCGAATAGTGTGCAGTTTCGTGATCACTTGGAAGGGAAGGCCAAATTGGCCTCTAAAAAGCTTGGCGTGCTCAGCAGAGCGAGCCAGTATTTCATGCCGGCACATCGCTTGCAACTGTACAAAGCGCAAGTTCTGCCCCACATGGAATACTGTTCTCATCTCTGGGCCGGGGCACCCCAGTGCCAGCTCCTTCCACTTGACCGCATCCAGCTCCAGCGCAGAGCGGTTCGAATCGTCGACGACCGAGTTCTTTCTGATCGGCTCGATACACTGGCACTGCGTAGAGATGTTGCATCTCCTTGCGTATTTTATCGCATCTATCACGAGGAGTGCTCTGAGGAATTGTTTGGACTAACTCCAGTCGCTCAATTTCACCATTGTACATCGCGACAAAACTCGCGTTACCATCCATGCCATCTGGATGATTGGCGGTCCACCACTGTGCGATTTAGAAGAAGTTTTCTTCCTTGCACAACTTCCTTGTGGAATCAATTACCACCAGCGAATTTTCCGGACTGATACGACTTAGGAGTCTTTAAGAAAGAGCTTACACCTTTCTAAAAGGCCGGCAACGCATCTGCAATTCCCCTGGTGTTGCGGTTGTTCATGGGCGGCGGTAGTCACTTACCATCAGGTGAGCCGCATGCTCGTTTGCCCCCTCTTCTATAAAAAAAATGAAATTAGAAATATATCGAGTTTATACAATGCCTACTTTGTTAATGAATTCAGGTTTCTAGTTTTATTCACAGCGAAGTTATATATTTCCACTTTCCCTCTTCCCGGTTTGACAAATAATGTTATGAGATTGATGTTTATATCAACAGACGATTTCATCGCCCTCCTTCTTTACTCATATGTTTTGTACCATAGATATAATAATAGAAGGAGATATGCCCGGTAGTTGAAAATGTATCGGAACCCGGTGTCTCCAGTTGGCCCCTACCACCCGCCTACTACTACACTTGCAGATCAGTAAAAGCAATAGATACGCAGTCGCGCACACACTCGCATTTTATAAATCAGAACGTACTACACAATCAATTATAAACCGTATCCCTACAGAAACAGCGTGCATTTACCATGCACCGTAGTACTTACTCACACAAAAATATCAGTCGCTATCGTTGTGCTGTGCATTTTAAAAACAAAAGCCATTTATTTTACATATACATTAGTGATTGACTAAATTGGAAAGTTATCGATTCTCTTCCATTTATACTAAAATTGTACTAAAATTTAAAATAAAATAAATATGCATAGGAAATTATATAATAAAAATAATATGTAGCTAAACGTAAATTATTAAGTACCTAACCTACCTAACAAATATAATAAAAAAATCCGGTTATGTTGGTTTAGATTGTCATAGCGTATTGAAAAAGTAGGTATTTTGGCATATGGTACTAGTTTTTGTAGGGAACCAGTTTGGTGGCCTTCCTGTGGCATCAATTAATTTCTTTTTTAAATTAGCATCTTTTGGGCTGAAAATGTACGATAATAATTTATTTATCATTTACATGTATCCTATGCAATTTCTTAACCTCACCATGTACCTGGCAAGCCTTTGTTAAAAAACCCCTGGTTGGTTAAGATATTGTTAAATATATGAAAACAAACACACACTCATGTATAACAAATAAATAGCCAGGAGAATTATGTTGACTTATTTTTAACAAAAGTCACTATTATAATATTATCTGAATTCTGAACCATGCCAATTAGGTATAATAACGCATTCGAAGCTTTTGAAAACATAAAAGTATGGAATTAACACGAAGATAAGGCATAATATACTATAATTCAACCCAAAACACTTCACCGATGATTAACCTAATTATTTAAGCAACTTACTTTATGATCGCTAGTTACGAATTCAGTGTAGTAAACGGTGAAAATAATCAAAATAATTAAATACCATTATGTCACATCAATCTTCCCACCGGGCTGAAACGGTTGACAAATTGAAAGAATAAACTATAATAGCAATTCGCCAATCGACATTGTTGTCGATAGCATACGCTAGTGGATCTGCGCAAGCACAACACTAACTCATCGCAAGATACAGTGGCCGTACTACACGTTGCATCCCCATAAATAAAGTATCGTTTTGTCATATTTACATTGCTTGTTCAGTCGCTTAGCGATATACATAAGTAGTGATTTAGGAGCAATGTATTTACTACAAAATAGTACCGTTGCTGTGATATTTGAAAACAAAAATAACGCATTAAGAGCAAAAAATATTTTACGATTTGTTGTTTTTCATGATTTTAAAGATAAAGATAGTAAAATACTTGTTCTTACATATGGTAAGTGATTCCATGATCTACAAAGATTTTGTTTTGGCTTCGGTTTTTACAAGAAAGCACTGAATAACACGGCATTCAGATATTGTTTCACGATTACGGTTGAAAGTATACTATACGCAAAGACGACCATTTCAATAAAACCTGAGCATTTTGATCATATCGTGCGGACACAGACACGCCCCCTTGCCACTTCTCCTCTATTTAATATTTCTATGTTTTGTACTGTTTCATACGTCATCGCATCCATCAAACAAGACGGTAGAATGTAGCCCGTAACGTCATTTTACATAATTTAGGTACTGATCACATATGTCTGAGTAACAGGAGCCCAATTGCCACTTGGTACGGTGCAAAAGAAAGCCACCATCAATAACTGTCTCACTAGTTTTCAAATTTACATTAGTGTCGGATTTCGATAAAACATCATATAAAGCCGTTTTTATGGTTTCCTTATTAAGCCACCATTGAATAAAGCCAGTGGTAGTGAGCTAATTCTTGCTCCAAATGCAAAAGGCAAACAACGAATGGAACATGTGCCGATCTTTATGGCACGATTTATCATCTTTGTCAAAGTATAACGATTTTGTTTCATATTTTTATCACCTTTAATACCTACTCTGTACCTCCTAAAGTGTTGATCGTACAGTAAAAATTTTTACACGTTTATAATAAATTTAATGTAGAAAATTAATGTAGAAGTCACTAAAGAGATATTATGAATAGTTTTCGAGTCACAAGCAAAAAAACATGAAAAAGAGACCTTTCCTTCCCTCCACCCCTCCCCCACCCCCAGCTTGTGTCCCTCTCTCGGGGACTTTTAGTATATCCATCTGGACACCTTAAGGAATAACTGTACCAACTTTCAAAACTACACGAATTATTTGGTCTAATTGACGATTTTGAAGCTAATTTTCTTTTACTATATGGTTTTCTATCTTCGCCGTATATAGGCAGCGCTACGGGCACGCTTTCGTACACATCTGCGACCCCTGCCTTTTAGCGGCGCTTCCTCGTGGGAAAACAATTCTTTGACGACGACATGCTACAGTAATCGGCATGGCTTTAAGCCCGTACTGCTTGCCTCTGCTTCACGACACTCAAGACTTGCCTTCTTTTTGACTTACCGCGACTATAAGGCAACTTCATCTTCATCTGTAATATTATAATGTGGCAAAACTATCACACTATCACGTTTTCGAAGGACTTTATATATAGAACAGCTCCGTACTACACACGGGGCTGCCCACCTTGCCCGGCGAGAGGTCACCCCTTTTCCATCCACGGCCGAATACTTATTACTTCTCTAACTGTTATACAAACCGTTTCATAGAATTTACATATAGTTAGTCCAAAAATAAAAAAGTAAACATATTTTCTACTTTTTATTGTAACGAAACCTTAAACAATTACTGAAATAGACTAAAATATGTATTGTTTGGACACGTAGAAATAATGAATAAGGAAAGAGTGACAAAGCAAAAGTTAGCTACAGAATTGAGTTGCAAAGTCGGCTAGGGGCGCCCTAAACGAAATTTTATCGACCGAAAGTGGCGATATATTGAAGATGGGTCACATTATGATTATGAGATATGATTTACGGGCGTTCTGACTCGTGTTTACAGTTCTGACTTGCTAACTCGCACTCTATAGCTTGCTTTCAAATACTCTAAGCACTAAAACGTATTAATATCTGGGTAACAGGCGTGAAAGTTTGTATTATATATTTACATTGATTATTGATAGAGCTTCTTCTTCGCTAAGGAGTCCGTCTGAGTAGACCTCCCATACGTATTTCTCACTAGACTGGTGATGAGACGCAACGTCTGGTACTGCGAAATTTTATACAAAACCAAACAAAAAGAGTGATGGAAATTTACACCATTTTGTATTTCGATTTATGACGGTTATACGCGGTAGATGCACCAAGCTTGAGCTATATTATGGTTGTAGCACGAATGGGTCGGCTCGACCGTGGAAAGACCACGCTCTAACCGAATACCAGCGTAAAATAGCGGCTTAATGCTGCTATAATTCGTATGGTGAGTGTAGGGAACCGGAGACCCTTTTCAATAGAAACAAGGCATTCCATCTTAGTCCTTAGGGGTAATAGAGTGTTTTGACTCTTAATCGAGGGTAGATGTAAGTGTCGGCATCCACTTACCATTCAGATGGAGTGGGTGCATATTGTTCCTGCATATTACATGGGGAAAAAAAGATATTACCTACACTCGAGCCGCCTCAACAATATGTAGTAGAGTGTAAACTGTGGTTGTAGATCCCAATAAATAAATAAAAAACAAAATACCACGTAAAATTATTGCAAAATACCTTCAGTTAAATCGTCGTTATAATACAGCAGGAGTTCAGGTACATAAATATTCTCAGGAAGCGCGAGATTATTGAAGCAATCCCTTTCATCAACTATTCCGTTCTCCTCGAGCGTACGATTGTAATCGAGACCCTTTCCTTGATGGCGCCACGTATAGGAGAGCATATGCGAATTGTGGGGTAGGTAGCGCATCATAATTTGATATATTGTCTCTTCAGAACACACTTCTAACGTCACAGATGAACCTGGTAAATTACCAGTACATTTGTTTGACAGTAAAAATAAACTGTTAATCAATATACATATATTTCAATTAAATTGTAGTGCCTGTCTGTATGTTTTGCGTTTTACTAGGAGTTTTCTTCCTCGTACAACTTGTCTTTGGAATTGTTTACCACCGGCGATTTTTCCGGACCGATGTGACTTAGGGTACCTTCAAGAAAACAGCTTACATATTTCTAAAAGGCCGGCAACGCACCTGCAATTCCCCTGGTGTTGCGGTTATTCACGGGCGGCGATAATCACTTACCATTAGGTGAGCCGCATGCTCGGTTGCCACCTCTCCTATAAAAAAATCGAAATAGCTGCATTATATTGAGTTGAAGGGGTTATATCACGAAGCAAATACAAAGAGATGGCATAAGCAACTGTGCACTGTGATTCTAACTAGGTCCTGACTTCATCACAATGGGCGTGGCTTTACTTAGTATACTGTCAGCGTTCGTCCTGTGCGCTTATGTGTCGAAAATCGCAAATCGGTGTATTTTCGTAGTATTAAGAAGAAAAGGATGAAACGTTGTGTTTCATCGTGTAAAAACTACTCAAATAGACGCTCTGATGCATAGGCACGGCATCACATTTCATTTGTAAGTAATTTTATACCTAATTTATTAAAAAGGTTCTAGAAAAATCTCTGCGTCGGCTTTCAAATGTAATTAAATACATTTGACACTAGATGGTGACACTTTGTATCGTGGGAACTAAAAATATAAAGTTACGTAGACAGTATTGGTAAAATAATCATACGAAGGTGTTGAAATTTGTTTTGCACCCAGTCCTAAAGAATTTTTAATCGCCAAAATATTATTTTTATAATTTTTATAATTATTTTATGAACAGGCCGCCATCTATTGTCAAGGTAACTAGACTACATTGCAACATCGATATGGAACGATTCGAGTAGTTTTACTATTTTTCGGTAGATGTAGATAGTAAAGTGGACGGGGCTTAACATCTCCTCACCCCGCACATTGTCACGCGTTGTTACATTTTTTTTATAGGAGAGGGGGCAAACGAGCATGCGGCTCACCTGATGGTAAGTAACTACCGCCGCCCATGAACAACCGCAACACCAGGGGAATTGCAGATGCGTTGCCGACCTTTTAAAAAGAGCAGACTCTTTTCTTGAAGGTCCCTAAGTCGTATCGGTCCGGAAAAATCGCTAGTGGTAAACTATTCCACAAGAAAGTTGTGCGAGGAAGAAAACATCTTCTAAATCGCACAGTGGTGGACCGCCAATCATCCAGATGGTGTGGATGGTATCGGGAGTTCTGCCGCGATGTACGTTCGTGAAATTTGGCGGCTGGGATTAATCCGAACAATTCCTCAGAGCACTTTCCGTGGTAAATGCGAAAGAAAATGCAAAGAGATGCAACATCTCTTCGCAGCGCCAATGAGTCGAGCCGATCGGGAAGGACTCGGTCGTCGACGATTCGAGCTGCTCTGCGCTGGATGCGGTCAAGTGGAAGGAGCTGGCACTGGGGAGCCCCTGCCCAGTGATGGGAACAGTATTCCATTTGAGGCCGAACCTGCGCCTTGTAAAGTTGCAGGTGTTATGTCGACATGAAATACTGTCCCGCTCTGCTGAGCACGCCAAGCTTTTTAGAGGCCAATTTGGCCTTCTCTTCCAAGTGACCACGAAACTGCATGTCACTCGATATATGGACGCCGAGGATTCCGATACTGGCTGAGGAAACAAGGGCAGTACCTTGAAACTGAGGAGATAATTAAACTGGACTAGATTTAGTCGCCCCCAATCCGAGACTTTGTCCAGCAAAGACTCGACTTCAGACACAAGTTTGTTCAGGTACTCGGCGACGTTTTCCCGAGAAATATTGGCACGGCCGGTGTATAGCGCATCACCAGTGTTGTCATCTGCATAGCAATTAATGCTACCGCTTTGCAACATATCATTGATATGCAGAAGAAACAGCGTTGGTGATAGCACGCAGCCTTGTGGAACACCAGCGTTAATAAGCTTGTAATCGGAGCATGCACCGTCTACAATGACCTTGATGCTCCGATCTGAAAGAAAGCTGGTGATCCAATTGCACAATTTCTCGGGAAGCCCATAGGAAGGGAGCTTCGAAAGAAGCGCTTTGTGCCGAACCCAATCGTAGGCCTTCGCAATGTACAAACTAATGCCTCCCCCTTGGACTCTACTGCCTCCACCCATCTATGAGTCAAGTAGACCAGCTGATCGAACCCGACGAAAACCGTATTGGCGGTCACTAATCAGCTGGTAATCCTCAAGGTACCGCATGGGGTGGCAGTTTATAACGGATTCCATTATTTTGGAGAACAAGGGGGTGATGGCGATAGGCCTGTAGTTGGAAGGGTCTGAGTGGTCGCCTTTTTTAGGGATCGGGTGGACAAAAACTGTCTTCCATGATTTCTGGACTACGCCTAGGTAGTAGGAGTACCGGAAAAGACGTGTTAGAACCGGTGCCAACTCCGGAGCAAACGTCCTCAGCACAATTGGGGGGATTCCGTCAGGCCCACTCGACTTGTGGATGTCCAGGGAGAGGAGTGCTCTGTGAACCGAGCGCTGTAAGAACCATACATCCGGCATGGAGCACTCACACCGTGGGATGGTCAGCGGTGTTTTCGCCCCGTCATCAAGAGTCGAGTTGGACGCAAAAAGGGAGCCTAAAATGTCGGCTTTCTCTTTTGCGGCGTGGGCCAGTGAGTCGTCCTCCCTGTGCAGAGATCGTAGTGATGGCTTACAGAAATTCCCTTGGACAGCCTTGGCGAGAGACCAGAATGCACGGGTTCCCGAAGGAAGACGAACTAGTTTCTCGCCAATTCTGCCTATGTGCTCTGACTTTGCCTTGGCAATAACTCTTTTGAAGGACCTGGAGGCGAAGTTATACTTCTTTTTAAGTATGCTGGTGTTTACATCCCGAGTCGCCGAAGCCGCAGCCCAGGCTTGATAACACTCCTGCTCACTGCGTAATGCAGTCTTAAAGGAGCGACCAAACCAAGGCTGAGATCTGCCTCCGATGGGTACCACAGATGATGGAATAAATAGTTCCATTACCTGTAGTTAGCAACAGCACTGGAATCATCCGGCGAGAAGCAAACCCGTCCCCACGGGTAGGAAGCAAAGAAAGACCGCATTCCGTCCCAATCCGCCGACTTGTAATGCCAAACACGGAAGCAACCTGCAGAACGCAACCGCGAGGGGAGCGTGAGTGGCAACATACTCCGGATCAGACAATGGTCCGAAGAGCCAAGAGGGGAACCTGATATCCGTCTGGAAGAGAGGTCAGCAGAAGATCCAACAGGGAAAGTGTATGATCCTCAACATCTGGAATCCGCGTAGGCGATGTAACCAGTTGTGTCAGACCAGGCCCTTTTTACTGGAAATGAGGCATTCCATCTTAGTCCTCACGGGTTAAAACGCATCTGCATTTTGATCTGTGACAGGGGATGGATGTAGATGTCTATGGGCCGCAGCAACCACTTACCATCAGGTGGACTGTGTGCTCGTTTTACACCCTTATCCTATAAAAAAAAAAAAAAAAAAAAAAAAAAAAACCATATGCCAAGGCAAAGTCATGAACAGATCTCCCCGCTTGATCGGTTAAACGTGAACCGAGCCATTCGGCGTGGTGGGCGTTAAAATCGGCAAGGATCACGATTTCTGCGGATGGGACCTGTTGTAGCAAGGAATCTGTAGCCATTTGGACGTGGTCGATGAGTCGATCTGTTTCGGCATTACCGCTATGAGACCTATAGAGGCACCCGTAGACGCGCGGATGGTCGTCGCTGTCTACGCGTAGCCAAAGGATGGACAGGTCCGAACCTTCAAGACTGCCGAAGCGTCGAGAACAGATGTCCTCTCTGACAAACACGCAAACTCCAGCCCGAGGCACAAAGGAGTGCTCCAATTTGTACCTCGGGTAGGAGAGATACGAAGTATCAGCCGGAGAGGACACCTGCGTCTCGGTCAGAAAGAGCAATGCCAGCTTCGCGGTCTCGAGTTGGTGGTGGACGGCGTTTAGGTTCGAGTGAAGTCCCCTGATGTTGCAGAAATTCACGGATAACGTGGTAGGGTCGCCTTGGTATTGTTGCTCAGTTTGCCCCGAGCAGTTACTGTGTTGAGCGGAATTTTGCCCCCCCCCCCCCCCCAGAATACGCGAGGCAGCCTGAGCACCCACGCTCAGGAATGGATTAGCAGGTTCGTGGATGCTCAGCGAGGGATTCTCCAGGGGTGCTGGTACCCTCCTGGGGTAGTCTATGATGTAATTCCGCTACCATGTTGATGGGGGGGGAGGAATTGGGCCAGCATCCACTTAACATCAGGTGGACTGTGTGCTTGTTTGTCACGCTTATTCTATATAAAAATATGTTGTTGTTTATGGTTTCATGATGATGACGTGGCTTTCTTAATCCACTACTGTTGTCGTTCATGAATTTACTAAATGTCTTCCAAATTTAAAATACACTAATTGCACATTACCTTCCTTGATAGGCGGTTTGGTAACGTAACCCTAGAAACCTGTAGGATTTGGGCATATTCGAATTGAACCTTTACCTTCGTGGTCCAATTAAGAAAATCTCGTTCGTTTTCTAACATGGCATGCAAATAAGATCAGAGGATGGAGTATATGTTTCCATCCATCCATTACAGCCTATAAAAGTCCACTGCTGAACACGAGCCTCCCCACTCTGGTTGTCACATCTTAGTTTTTTTTTTTATTTAGAGTTGTTATCAGGAAGATGCTGTCGCCCATCACCAGTTTCAGTTTCTCTCTGTCACCTCTTACGACACCGAAGAACGATACGGTGTATATATATTAATTAATACACGTGAACATATTAAATAATACATGAGATAGAGATAAAATATATTATATAAATATATTTTTAACAGTGGTAGAGCCACGCTGCTTTTGATGTCGCACGGATGGGCCGGCTCGAACCGGGGTGGTACCACGACCTCACAGAAAACCAGCGTGAAGTAGGGGTCTACCTCTGCGTTTCGCTTGGTGAGTGCAGGTGGCCGGTGGCCCTTTTTACTGGGAATGAGGCATTCCATCTTAGTCCTCACGGGTGACAACGCATCTACATTTTGATTTGTAATAGAGGATGGATGTAGATGTCTATGGGCCGCAGAAACCACTTACCATCAGGTGGACTGTGTGCTCGTTTGTCACCCTTATCCTATAAAAAAAAAAAGATAAAATATGAATACATAAGAGTCGTAGTAACTCAGGGGCTAGTCCTCCCGTAATTTTCACAGTACGTGAACCACCCGCATTCAATACCCGCCAGGTAAAGTGTAAGTGCTCATTAACCACGCGCTCGCGCGATTAAGGAGAACATCAAACAGCCTGCATCTACACTCGATTAAAAATCAAAATGCAGATGCGTTGTCACTCCTAAGGACTAGAATGGAATGTATCGTTTCCAGTCAAAAGGGTGTCGGGTTTGCTTCACTCACCATACGAAACACAGTTGCTACTTCAAGCTGGTATTCTGTGAGAGCGTTGTCCTTCCCCGGTCTAGCCAACCCATTCGTTAACTGGAATATGGCTTTAAAAGGCTATTTCGATTAAAAAAACTTTCTGAGATAATTTAAAAAAGAAAACTCCTTACCTGTTAAAGTATTGGTGATTATAATCGGTCTGGTCTTTGAAGTTAACTTCCCAACCACAAAGCTTTCGTCTAGCCACCAGGGCTTGCTGATGGGCCGCCAACGAGTCGACGGTACGACAGGCTGCCTAAAGCCATGGCCATGGCGCATATACGGGATATTGGATCCAACAATTGGGTGAATATATTTCACCCATTCTTTACCTTTAAACCAGTGGCTTACGTCTTTGCCGGCATACGCTATAATTGTCATCGCTAGCTGCGAAGCAAGCAAATGATACAAAACTTTACACCACTTGACACCTTCACAACTTTACATCTCCATCAAAAATGACTTTAATTTTTTAACTGTGCAGTTTGTTTAGTATAAGAACACACCTTTTTTCAAACCTTTATCACCTTATTAATTCGTAATATTAATACCACTGACTCACTCACTCATCACGAGGTCTCCTAAATCCTAAATTAAACGCCCGATTGACTTGGAAATTTGCATATATTCTGCTTTCTCGCCGTAGACACCCACGTAAGGAAGAATTTTAGAAAATTCAACCGCTGAGGGGGTGAAATAGGGTGTTGCAACGTGTTCATCATACGTACGCTATACTTCCGTACACACTTCAGAACATACATTCATAGCGTTCTACTAGGATATAGACTTACTGGACTGCCTTGTTGGTCTAGTGGTTGTAGTAGTGCGACTGCTGATCATGACGTCCTGGGTGCGAATCCCGGGTCGGGCCAAAAAAATCAGTTATTGAGTTTTCAATCAAGAAATTCTCAGTAGCTGCCCGGAGTCAGGAAGCTCGCGGTGTCTCACCCCCGTGCCTCGGAAGGCAGATAAAACCGTTGGTCCTGCGCCTGATCTCTCTCCGGTCGTGTCGGTTTACCGTCCCATCGAACTATGAGAGTGAGGGAATAGAGAGTGCACCTGTGCTTGCGCATACACTTTGGCACTATAATCCTGTCCTGCGCCGATGGCTAGTCTCCGCTGAGACTGGCTGCTGTGACCGAAATGCGGTCTGGAGGACATTACTATTATTATTATTATAGACTTATTCCAAATATTGAACATTTCCTGCCGACTTCCAAAAAGAGACGGTACTCAATTCGACTGTATGTTTTAGTTTATGTGTGTTACCTCATAACATTCATTTTTATTTATTTATTCTTTTTTACACCTACCTCATAATAAGGGATATAAAGGGCGGACTTAATGCCATTGTGGCATTCTCTACCAGTCAACCCTGGATGATTTGAGAAGCTGTGGTAGGTGCAACACCACTCCATAAGTCAATAAATAAGTAACATTGTACTGGGTGAACCGATTTCGATGATTCTTTTTTTATATGAAAGCTGATAGTTCTCGTGTGGTCCCATATGAATTTAACAAGGTCAGACCAATAGTTTTTGAGTTATTCTTAAATAACTTATATTGAAGTCGGCTGTACAAAATTTTTAATATTAAATTATATCGATAATAGATGTAGATGTCTTTGAACCACAGCACTCACCATCAGTAGGACTTTGTGCTTATTTGTGTTACTTCTGTTAAAAAAAGTTATAGTACCTATATGTAGTAATTTCTATGTATAATATCTATAATGAGTGACTCATATAGTGTATTATTTAAGAGTAACTTACTCTTTTCGCATCGCAATACATGTACCCTCTTCTAAAACAAGCGCAGTACTCAACGCAATCGACACCGCAGTACCAGTCCTTGACAGTGCACGAACAACTTTTGGTGCATTTGCACAGCTTCAGCTGCTTCTCCAACCAAGAAGTCAAATCCAGCACCTTTCCATTAAGGGACACCCAGCAGTCATTAGGACTGTTATGGATTGCAACCTCTGCAGGTGTATAATATTCTTGCTTGGAATAGATCATATTTGCCACGAACAATAATTTAATTTAGTTGTAAATGCGTTCAAAAATCCATTGTTGACAGAAATCCTTATTGACAGCCTTAAACACACGCCACAGATTAATAAATATATTTGAGAACACGCGCTTTCTTTTTAATGTGAATACGTCATCTTCTGTAAGGTAGTGTTGTATAAACTTTTTGTCTAAAAAGGATACCTATGCGAACAAGCCTCGAAGTAAGTACAAGTGTATGTTAATTTTAGAAAACAATTAAAATTTTCGTAGAGATGACACCTCTCGTTAGAGATTTATAATAATCTAGGCACTAATAGTCAAGGAATTTCAAAACTATTTTCAACCAGATCGTTAGAGCCATTTCTGAGAAAACAATTATATTTTTTAAGAATTGCTCACTTAAAGTTTAGTCATCATAATCATCATCATTACAGTCCATCACAAGTCCACTGCTGAACATAGGCCTCCCCCAAGTAATGCCACAAAGGACGGTCCTGAGCCACCTGCATCCATCGACTTCCTGCACGTCATACCAGGTCGTCACTCCATAGTGGGTGGGACGCCTTACACTTCACCTACCGGTACGAGGCTGCCACTCGAGAACCTTTTTTCTCCACTGGTTGTCGGTTATTCGAGCTATATGGCCGGCCCATTGCCACTTTAGCTTACCAATCCGTTGAACTATGTCGTTCACTGTAGTTCTACTGCGGATATCCTCATTTCTAAGTTTATCACGCAGAGAAACCCCGAGCATAGCCCTCCCCATCTCGCTGAGCGACCTTGTGCGCACCTCATACGGTCAGCAGTGAAGGACCACGTCTCAGATCCATAACTCTAAAAGTATAATATTCGTATGGAATTTCTTTACATAGAAGCGTCATGCTACATCTATATTATGGGTGTGGCACGAATGGCTCGGCCCGATCGAGGAACGACCACTCCCTTACAGAATACCAGCATAAAATAGCAGCTCAGTACTGCTGTGTTTCGTATGGTGAGTGTAGAGAATCGGAGACCTTTTTTACTGGAAACGAGGCATTCCATCTTAGTACTAAGGTGTGACAACGTTTCTGCATTTTGATTCTTAATCGAAGATAAATGTAGATGTCTGTGGGCCACAGTTTCCACTTACTGTCAGGTGGACTGTGTGCTAGTTAGTCACCATGTTTTATAAAAAAGTAGTAAAAAGTAACAGTCCATTCACATACATGTATCATCATCATGTTATTCAAGGAATTAACAATTTAACAGAGCCGTTGGTAAATGACGCGTGCTAACTGTTAATTAGGTATAATTTTGGAGCTCATCAATAAATATCAAACTCAGACAGATCAGCCTCGCACAAGCATTAAACCTGTTCGTTTTTTTCGTTAGACAGCTGGACAGTGCAGTGGCTAAACGCTTGGCTGTGGCGCTTAGGGACCGCGGGTTCCAATCCCACACGAAACAAATGTTTATATAACCTACAAATAATTTTCGTACCACGAGGTGGTATGGTACCTTTTCTGGTTAGGTGTTAGGAGTCATCTGGGTAGGTATGAAGGAGGGGTGGGAACTGTGTGAAGGGTATAGAGCGCGGTACAATAACTGGCTGTGACGTATTTCATCTAAGTCTTCAGTAGTAACAACACATCTGTATCTGTAGCCATCTTTTCTACCGACTTCAAAGACGAGGTGGTTTTCAATTCAACTGTATGTTCTTTTTTGTATGTTACCTCAACTTTTTTCTGGTTGAACTGATTTCGATGATTCTTTTTTTATTTGAAAGCTGATGCTTCTCGTGTGGTTCCATTTAAATTTGATCAAAGTCTAACAATAGTTTTTGAGTTATTCTTAATAATTTATATTGAAGTCGGTTGTACAAAATTTTTAATTATTATTTTGAAGTTGGTTCAAAGTAACCATAAACTTCAGAAACCACTTATCATCAAGGGGACTGCACTGTTAGTTCGCTTGTCACTTGAATTTAAAAAAAATAATTTGGATTTTTGGCACGTACAATTTATGTACGTAAAACGCCTCCATTATAATAAACATGTGAAAGTCCTAGCGATAGGTCCTAGTATAAATAGTTCGGTCCTTTGTAGGGTTCCGTAGTTACGCAACAAGTACCCTTATAGTTTCTCCATGTCCGTCCGTCCGCGGTTTTGTTCAGAGACCCTAGGTACTACATATCTGTAATTTGGCATAGTTATAGATTTTAATCACACCTAGAAAAATATGAAATAAAATCTTAAAAAACATTTTTATTTTGAGTACTTCCCAGACAGGTAAATGGAGGATGATCTTTTTACCCGTCTATTCCATCATGTCGGGTATTGTTGGATAGCTCTTCCGAAACATTGAGGATGTGGAACAACATCTTTTCGATTCAGGGGTCCGTTCGCGAAATATTTAGCTATGGAGTCCTACCTCTAACATTGTGCGTGGCCCGCTACGCACTTGGCCAGTATTATTTAAATTCATTTTCTTCACTCGTGGAACAGTTCCGTCTTATCACAAACCGTGCAGTGACTGTGAAATAATATCTAGCAGCCGTCATATCGCAGAGGCGACAGAGAAACTGAAATAGGAGTTGGGTAGTATCTTCCTGATAACAACTTAAAATTATTCAAAAAAAGCTGCGGTTGCCAACCCGCATGCCAAGCGTGACAACTATGGCTAAATATATATGAGTTAATATATGGATGGATGGATTGAAATAAAATATGCATTGCTTATCGTACGGAGTTTAAATAAATAAGTAGTAAAAATAAAAAAAGTCCGGTGTTTCAGTTAAACAAATCATTATATTTTAGAAAATATACACTTGTATAGTAATATGCATGGCATTCTTTCGTAATTTTACATAAGCATAAGTAACAATAAATTTTGTTTTTTTTTACAATTGTTACAAGTTACAAGAACAGGATTATTTTGTTTACAGAACAAAATTATATTATTTAGAGACATATAAAAGCTCAATTTGAGAAAGAAAATCTTTAATTTGACATCGTTTTTCCGCAGATAAACTATGTGTGGGCTTCCTATTATTTATAAATGACTAGGTATAATCCAAAAGGTAATTAAAATTTATCGATTACTTTTTACGACATTGACCATTGGAATCTAAAAGACGTCATAAATTCTCACAGTCCAAAAATGGACAAAACTTAAGTGGGAATTCTACACAAAATGTTAAGTTAAGCTGACTGTAAATGGTAACCGAAAAGCAAAAGTAGAAAGTCGAAACTATTAGGCCGACCTGAACAGATTAAAGTCTTATTTTGTGCCCACGGACGAGCTATGGATCCATCGCTTTTATCATGAGATCCAACAACAGACTATAACGAAGAAACGATGTCCCCACAAAAGCCACCGAAGAAATAAGTCATAATGGATTGCTCGCAAATAGGAGTGACAATGAATGTCTCTACCCGACCACCCAAAAAAAAGAGTAGGTGAAAAAAAAATTAAGCCGCAGTGCTATTAGATACACCGTGACGTTATTATAAAAAGTGGGTTTGGAATTATCCAAAAACTTCCCAGTGACTTCTACCTCTCGCCGGCAAAAGGAGGCAGCATACAACTTAGAAGAAATTTGAAGAGTATAGCGATATATATACCACTATTTTTTATTACAAAAAATATTTAGACATTCGGTAATTGAAAATAAACAGATGTTAAATAAAAAAAAAGTTATTCTTAAAATTTCTAATTTCAATAAGTAACCATCTTTTCAAAATTCAAAATAGGGCAATAGCAACGCAGGCGGGTGAATTTCTCTAACAATATGTCAAATGTCGATACTGACAATCTAGTAAAAATAATAAAGTTCTTTTGTACTGTGTCCATTTTAGTCGAATTGTTAAAAGAAAACTATCCCTATTAATATTATATACGCGAACGTGTGTTGGTTTGTCCTTTCACACAGCAACGGGGCAACGGATCGATATGATTTTTTGCATAGGGACATTTCATGATCAGGAGAGTGACATAGGCTATTTTTTTAACCCGGAAAATGAACGATGCATGTAGTATAAATCTGGAGCGTAATTCTGTAGTAAGCTTTTTAATTTAATTTTGTCTCAGATCTTTGAATAACATAGCCTAAACGACTGTGATCTTTAGCAATGATGACGTTTTCCGACCTTAACGCGGGCGAAGCCGTGGGCAAAAGCTAGTAATAATAAAAGAAAAGATCTTCATACTACATTAAATTTCTGATATTAGATAATATCTGATTGGTAAACGGCTCATATATAAACCCTAAATCTTTTTCTTTTTCTTTAGGAGGGTCAAAATGACGATTGACGATCGCTTTTCTCCAAGTGAATTATTGCGCTAGAGAAAAGATTTATTGTAAAAACTTTGTTGCATTTCAGTCCTTTTGGATCACCTCTATTATATATGCACGTTAGTATAATGCACGTTCACATGCACATACGGAAATAATTTAAACAATACAAATGTTCCGCATTAACCAGCTGAGGTTTACCTCAAATTACTAACCAGGATATTTGTAAATAACATTTTACGATCTAAATAAAATGACATCTGTAATGAACACATGGAGACTAATCATACGTTAATTTATATTATGATTTCTGACAATAGAAACACGGTTGCAATTCGTATAATAACATACAGTGTGTAACAATCCTTATGTTTAGAATAGGATATATTTATAAGACAATATTTTTCGAGGTGAAGGTGAAGAATAGATTTGAATTTTTTTAATTACCCTGGCAGTGGCAGTTTTTTTAATTACCGGGTTAGGAAAAATATACAAATAGTACTTATTAATTTATTAAAATTATGCAGGGTTAGGCGTTAACGTTGTGGACGGTACTCGGGTGACGTCAGTCGCTCGAAGCTTTGCCTTGACTTGATGCGTATGTGTGCGTGAGTGCGCACGTTCTCACAAAAAGTTGAGCATGGTTTCGGCGTCACTTGAAATCTACGCCTGTCTATCGTTCTTTGTTTTCCCGAGGTCAAAATCGAAACCAACATCCAATAAATGGGAACGGGCCCGGTGTATTATTAGCACCTCTGTGTGTATTGACATATAAGTACACTAAAGGTACAATAGCTTCCCGAAGTAAATAATTTTAACAATGAATATCTAGCTAGATTTTAATCTATAAATATGTCAAAAACTAAAAAAAAACGACTTAAATTTAATTTTGTTTACGGAAGTAAGGACGAAGTGTTGGGCTGCATCTCACTAGATGGAGTGACGACCTAGTAAGAGATGCAGGAAGTCGATGAATGCAGGTGGCTCACGAGGCCATGTTTAGCAGTGGACTTATGATGGGCTACAATAATGAAAATGATGAAGTTAGGGTGACAAACGAGCACACAGTTCACCTGTGAGCGGACGATGTGGCCCATAGACATCTATCCTCAGTGGTGAATTATCCTTAAGGCAAACTAGACACTTGTCTAGAGCCCTAGGGGCGCAAGGTTAAAAAAAATCGTCTATTTGATTACTCCTACATCACTGCAATCTCATCACAATTTTCATTTACGTTCAATTAACTAGTGTGAGTGTGGTACCGTAAAACGGGGTTACTTTGCGAACTGGGGTAACTTTGATGATAGCTAAACTTGGTAAGTTTTTTCGGATTTAATGCGTGATACTGAACGCAACCAAAATTTTGTTTGTTCTGTTGGCCAGACTGACATGTCAGCCATATTTTGCCGAAGCGTCGACTATTAGCTGTTGTCAGAAGCAAATAAAAATAATTGTTAAACTTTAGTGTAAAATAGCATTAAAAAATTTGTGTGAATAACTTCAGTGGTACAACCGTAAGTATTATTGTTTGGTTTTTAGTGTTTCACTGTTTTAATTGTACGTTTCTTTAAGATTAAGAACATGTTTGCATTTTTTGTTTACGGCCGCCATTTTATTTTCCATGAACACTTTGGTTTACCGGGGTTACATTGATAGAGTATACGAGGCGACTTTGATAGTTATCAATTTTACCCCAATGGTGGTTGTTCCCAATCTTATAGGAGTAATGTATAGGTTATCAATTTAACCTCTATTTCTTGTTTTGTTTTAGCTGCCTCATGGTTCGCACGTATAAAAAGACAGCGGGTACCCGCAATTACAAAAATTATACAGAGGAGATAATGGAAGAAGCAATAGAGAAAATTACCAACGACGAATTGTCTATTAATGCTGCTTCACTTCAATATAAAATTCCGTACGGAACACTTTATAATAAATATAAAGGATAACACGGAAAAACGCCTGGTGGCCAACCTGTTTTCACGCATCAAGAGGAATTAGCAATTTTACGAGCTGCGGCTACATGTGGTGATTGGGGGTTTCCTCTTACATGGTTTGACCTTCGAATGTTCGCTAAGGCTCATTTAGATCGACAGGGAAAGATTATAGAACGGTTTTCAAATAACCTGCCTGGTGTCGAATGGGCCATTAGTGTCCTGAAGCGTCATAAGCACTCCTATGGTCAAAGACTATCCACTAATATCAAAAGGTCCAGAGCGACTGTCGGCCGGGAGTCATTAAATAAGTATTTCGACAACCTTCACTCTTAGATAGAAAATGTACCACCGTCCAATATATTCAACTATGACGAATCAAATATGGCAGACGATCCTGGAAAAAAATGTGTATAGAGAAGAGGAGTAAAATACCCTGAGAAAGTAATGAACTATTCGAAGAGTTCTACTACAGTTATGATTTGTGGTTCTGCAGACGGCACATTATTGCCGCCATATATAATTTACAAAAGTACTCACCTGTACGATACATGGCAAGAGAGAGGTATTGTAGGTAAACCATGCTGTGAAAAGCCATGCTGTAGCCGGGGATGTCGGTATAATAGAACAACTAGTGGATGGATAGACACACCAACATTTAGGGATTGGTTCATGACTTGTTTTTTGCCTCATGCCAAAAGACTAGACGGGAAAAAGGTGTTGATAGGTGATAATCTATCGTCTCACATTGACAACGATGTATTAGTTGCATGTGAAATAAATAACATCAGTTTTATATGTTTGGTGCCAAATTCAACCCATCTAACCCAGCCACTCGATGTCGGCTTCTTTCGTCCTTTAAAGATTGCATGGCGACAAACGCTTGAAGACTGGAAAAAAGCCAATTTACGAACTATATCTATACCTAAGGAGTCCTTCCCACATCTGTTGAAAAAGACAATAATTAATATGGACCAAAAGCCACCAAAAAATGATAAAGAGGCTTGCACAGAATTGTCAGCTGTGAAAAGAAATTTGGTGAGCAGTTTTAGGGCTACTGGTATCTCTCCTTTTGATAGGAACAGGGTGTTAAACAAATTGCCACCTGAGTCGCCTTCTCCTGAAATCGAAACTGGCGTTCGAGATTCCTTAACAGAGTTTTTTGGAGAACAAAGATTTAGGAATGAATCACAGCCACCAAGGAAGAGGACCAGACTACAAATTGAACCTGGTAAAAGTATATCGACACTTAATGAAACATCTTGCCCCACAAATCAAGAAGTTGATGTAGTTGAGGTCCAACACACCTCAGAGTGAAATGATAATCGCGTACAAACTGAATCAATATCGATGCAAATTCCTCTTTCTGTTATCAGCGAGCCATCCACAAGCTATAGAACTGGTTACGAGGACACCAATGATAATATTACCGATTGTGAGTCTGATAATGAAAATATAGCACCGAATTATACTAGAAATACCTCAACAGATGTGGCACAAAATCCCGCAATAGGGCAGTTTATTTTAGCAAAGTTTGGATCACAAAAGGGAAAAAAGACATATCATTATGTATGTTCTATTGAAGATATCATTGACACTAAACTTGTTGTTCAAGGTTATAAGTCCCAAAAAAAACCAAAACTATTTTAAGGAAGTTCCTAAAGATTTATCAATTATTGAAATTAGTGACATTATTACTTACCTGCCTAAACCGAAATATGTCAATGAATGCTACTCGTTCCCCAATGATGTGATGATCAAAGAATTGTAGATTTTATTATCTATATTTAATTAACCTTTTGAAAACATTTAACATGTTGATTTTTAAGTTTTTATTTTATAAAATAGGTTTATATAATTATAAGACTGTTGTTTTAAGTGATAAAAATTATGCATGTCGAAAGTAAATGTTTAGACTGATTAATGTTAGGTTACTGTTACTTAATTTTCTTAAATAATAATAAAAAATATTGGTAAATCCAATTGAGCATACCTTAAGCGCATTAAAAAAATTACGTATAACATGATTATACGGAATGTTTAAAGTAGTTTAAATACATTTCGACAGCACTATCGGCTTCAACATCCTCGAAAACCATGAAAATGACACCCGTGATGAAAAAATTGATACCTATTGCAGCCGCCATCTTGGATTTACATTTCGACAGCACTGTCGGCTTCAACTCTCTCGAAAACAATGAAAATGACACCCAAGATGAAAAAATTGGCACCCACTTCAGCCGCCATCTTGGATTTACATTTCGACAACCCTATCGGCTTCAACTCTCTCGAAAACTATGAAATTGACACCCATGATAAAAAAATTGATACCTATTGCAGCCGCCATCTTGGATTTACATTTCGACAGCACTATCGGCTTCAACTCTCTCGAAAACCATGAAAATGACACCCAAGATGAAAAAATTGGTACCTACTTCAGCCGCCATCTTGGATTTACATTTCGACAGCACTATCGGCTTCAACACTCTCGAAAACCATGAAAATGACACCCAAGATGAAAAAATTGGTACCTACTTCAGCTGCCATCTTGGATTTACATTTCGACAGCACTATCGGCTTCAACATCCTCGAAACTCATGAAAATGACACCCATAATGAAAAAATTAATACCCATTGCAGCCGCCACCTTAGATTTACATTTCGACAACCCTATCGGCTTCAATTCTCTCGAAAACCATGAAAATGACACCCATGATGAAAAAATTGATACCTATTGCAGCCGCCATCTTGGATTTACATTTAGACAGCACTATCGGCTTCAACTCTATCGAAAACCATGAAAATGACACCCAAGATGAAAAAATTTATATCTATTGCAGCCGCCATCTTGGATTTACATTTCGACAGCACTATCGGCTTCAACACCCTCGAAAACCATGAAAATGACACCCATGATGAAAAAATTGATACCTGTTGCAGCCGCCATCTTGGATTTACATTTCGACAGCACTATCGGCTTCAACACCCTCAAAAACCATGAAAATGACACCCAAGATGAAAAAATTGATATATTTTGCAGCCGCCATCTTGGATTTACATTTCGACAACACTATCGGCTTCAACACCCTCGGAAACCATGAAAATGACACCCATGATGAAAAAATTGGTACCTAATTCAGCCGCCATCTTGTATTTACATTTCGACAGCACTATCAGCTTCAACACCCTCGAAAACCATGAAAATGACACCCATGATGAAAAAATTGGTACCTACTTCGGCCGCCATCTTGGATTTACATTTCGACAGCACTATCGGCTTCAACACTCGAAAACCATGAAAATGTCACCCATGACAAAAAAAAATATACTACTTGCTTTTAGTACGTACTACTATTATTTATTCTGTGCTTTTAAATATTGTAATAAAAAATGTCTTATTATTATTATAATTAAGTATTTAAGAAATTTGGTTATTCGAATATCGTGTATTTGTACAGCGATCTTTTTGAGCCGCTGCAAACAACCGAAACAATGTCCACTCACGAAGGCGACTGAAGCCAAACCACAGAAAAAAAAACAAAAAACCAGCACAAACTATATAGAAACACTACCAAACCAGTGGCATACAGTCCATACTATAATTTTTCTTAGAGGTATTATTATGTCATGACAGTTTGTCCATGTTGCAGTAGATGTCGCTTTTTTAAATTTAGCCATGCTTGGCCAATTAAGAATCAAACAAATTAATGAATAGTTTAAAATACAATCGAACCTTGCTAACTTACTATTTTGTTACAAAACAAATTTGTAATTAAATTTTTAGTATAATTTATTTATTTTACATTATTCCCTATATATAATGTACTCTGTGAGCCAAACTAAACTACTCATTACTACTCTATGGCTGTAGCTTCCCATTTAGAGAAAGTTTTGGCGGCTTGCTGCTCCTGTATTATTGTTTAAATAATGGTTTGAAGTGGACTTTGATATGCAAAAGTAGTGCGATTTTGTGTATTAAGTGTCTGCGCATGTGAACTATTAATGGAAACTGTGAAACAAGTGCTCTGATGGTGATGGAATCTCAAGATAAGCTGTTTGTTTGCATAGGCGCCTTTAGATACCATCGCCAACTGTCAGCTGCCTGCTGGCTCAAGTTACCGTCAAAATCTCCCAAGGCTGCACAATGTGACGCATCAACATATTGTGAAGCAGTGAAATATGAAGGAAAATTATACATGAAGACAAGGCTGTATGGCATAGTTCCTTTGCCTGCTCTCTCGAGCGAATAATAAAAACAACAACAACAACCATTTAGAGAAATATTTTTGTATACGAGGCTAACAAATCAACGAAAATTTCGTCATTTTGGAGCCGAAAAAAATTAATTATAGCTAAACAAAACAAAACTACACTGCCATTTACATTCAGTGGCTTCCCACATGATAGATGAAGAGATTAAAAAATAGATTGAGTTAAACAATTAATATTTTCAAAAGTTATTGTGTTTACAAGCCACAGGGACATGATAAATCCACACCATAAGCCACTAAAACCCTTTTTTTTATTTAAAAATAGCAATTAATCGATTTAAAAAAAATATTAATAAGTTCAACAATCATTTATCTTTCTAACAATGTGCTTTTTATATCATTTATATGTATAATATGATTGCTAGATACGATTTTATTCGATAAAATGTTGGAATCTTAATTTTTAGGCGATAGTAGAACATACCTTGCGCTTCCGCTTAAGGTATGCAATATTCGGCTTATCTCGGTTGTTTACACTGTAATATACCCACATATCAAATTCACCCCTTGACTCAAAGTAGCCCCAAAAATTTTCAAAACGCAATATTTTCTAAACTATAGCTTCTAAATTATTTTTTCTTATTGATTTTTGTCATGTATTGGGGTGACTCTGCGATGAATTAAAAAATGAGTACCATATCAAAGTAGCCCCATTTTCAATAAAACTTTGATAAGCAGGTTTTTATGTTTTTTCTAAATAATTATTTACAAAAAATTTATATTTTTTTTTGTTGTAATAATTAATTTGCGTGGTGAGTCTTCATCACAGTATTTTTTTTAACATTTTATCGTTTAAATTGCAAACGTGGGATCCATTTGAAGTTTAAAATTAATCAATGTCACCCCGTTTTACGGTACTTGTGTTTTGTTTATTTTGCAACTACTGAACTATATAAAATATATACAGGATGGCATTTAGGTTATCACGTTAAATAGCACAGCAGTTAATACAAGTTGATATGTCTGTTAAAATAATAAAATAAACAATAATAAAAGAAAATAAAAATGCATTTTTCAAACAAAATAAATAGCGTAAAAAATTGACAAGAAATAAATCATCCTTGATAATATTACTTTACTGACCTGAAGTGACCTGTAAAAGCGGCAACAACGCTCAGTGCTCACGTGACATCGACATAGGTAATTATAATACCTACACTTGACCATACATAGGTAATTAGGCACGCGTAGGGCGATGCTAATCCAATGTTATCAACGAATCATAAATTTCATGGTATTGTTTTTATCCAAATAATCACTAATCTTGAAATCACTCAAGTTAATAAGCAAAACAAATTAAATTTTGAAAAAAAAATCTATAGTAAAGTATTCTGACGACGTGAAATTGTGATACAAGGCATGTTAAAATTTAAAAAAAAGTTAAGACGTTAAAAAAATAAAAGCGTACGATTACGCGGTTGTCTATTATCTATATTATCTAGCGTATTATTAATGTGTCCTGTCACAAATAAAAAGCTCCTAGCTATCTGAAGTAAAACTTTAAGTTTCTTGGTCATGACAGACCGGACAGAGTTCTACGGTCAGCCGGAGAACTTATACTCGCGCCACATTCATATCGAACTAAATACTTTAAAAACTCCTTCACAGTCAAGGCCATCTGCTTATGGAATGATCTTCCTTCGCAAATTCGTCGTGCGAAAACACTAGAAAAGTTTAAGACTGACGTCAAAAATTACTACCTAACAGTGCAATAACTACTGGTAATCATTTACGACATGTATTTTTTGTATCCTATCTGTATTTACTTCTGTAATTTTTATGTATATTTGCCTATTTAATCTTATGTATGTCTATCATATTTTGAATGTATATATTAGCGTATTTTTTTTATTATGTATCAGTTTAATTTATTTAGGTACCTATTAGTATGTAAGTTTACTATAATATACACCACCTCCCACTGTCCAATAGAACAACTTTCTCCTAATCTTAAGGTTGTCTGGAAGAGATCGCTTATTAACGATAAGACCGCCTTATTGTACCTACCTCTTAAGTTTTACTCCTTGTAATTTGTTCTTTTTTATCGTTTTTTGTAGTGTACAATAAAGTATAAATAATAATAATAATAATAAATAAAAAATACAATACAGTAAAAAAAGCGTCTAATTTCGCACAAACTGTCACACCACCTTATCACAACTATTATTATCGTATTAACGTGTCCTATCACAAGCAAATTAAGAAACTTATTAAAATGTCCACAAAACGAAAAAAAGCCAACAATTGTAACTTACAGGACGTGTACGCGAAAAACGAAAATTAGGTCAATCGACTCATGAACCATCCCCAAGGACGCCGGCTACGGACTAAGTGACGTACTTTCTTACTAATCGTCGCACGCGCCAGAAAGATATGAATTTCGACACCGCTTCCCATTTCTTGTCACTTCGCGCATAGAGAATTATGCCTTAAGACCTTTACTTTAAGTAAATTTTTCGCTTGAATTTGTTTTCCACACCCGCAGCGCGCGGTCCCTTTGTTTTTAATTTTGCGCATAAAATTATGCCTTAAATTGTTAGCAGTAAACACATTTTTTGCTTGATTTTTTCTTTATTTGAGTAATTCTAATTGACAACGTTTAAACTACCTATCTTCGCCTTCAAATGCCATGGCTCTTTGACCTTCTAGTATTCATCAGGTGATATCTGTATGCATTTACATGATGTTATTTAATATTAAAACAAAAAAAATGCTACCGCGACTAGAGTATTAATTGTTATATATTATTTTAGTTGTGTATGTTAAAGAAATTTATGTAGGATACGTTTATTCATTTAATGTGAAACTTTATAGTCAATCGGTATATAGAAAATATATATAATATAATATAGTTTATTTGCAAAATGAGAAATTATAATTTATAATATATGGCCTCTAGAGGGGCGCCAATAAGGTGCATTAATAGCCTAGGGCGCTGTCGATTTTTAATGCGTTTCTGTCTATCCTAGATTCAGGTCACGTCACTCACCATAGCAACATTGTGCTTATATTTCACGCTAATATTCATTGCGAGCAAAGACATTTAAGTAGTAGTAGTAATAGACCGGACATCAGTAGCAAAATTGTCGTCTGTAACTTATGTCCTATAGGATATATCTCCGATTTTTGTCATTTAGTCTTAGTGACATCGTCAAAAAGTCAAGATGCATTCGTTTAAAAAATCGAAAGTCAAAAATTTTTTTTACCGTTTGTGCATTAAGATAAGTAAGTAAGTGTGTTCCTTGCGCTCCGGAGCTGTGAATAACCTGAGTTGCCGTAAATTGATAATTATATGGTTCAAAATAACTGCTGGGGAAAAGCAAAAGTCGTTCATCGTAATAACGCGCTCGAAGAAGATACATGGAACGGTTACACACTCATGGCGCGCGTGCCAGGTGCGCGTAATCGTTACGCGGCTAAGAAGTGTCGTTAGATTTGTTTGAACTGTGGGAGTGATAAACTACATAATCTTATTTTCTGCAGTTACCAAAAAAGGAAAGGGGAAGGTTTTATTTTCAGAAAACTTGTCAACGCAGTCGGGTTTTTTTTATTACTGTTTTAACAAAGAAAATTGTTATGGATGACTATGAAAGAAACATAAATTTTGAATGCATTATAGAAAATCCAGTACATAATTAAGCTTGTTATTTACAGGCACAAACTAATCTATAAATAAAAACTGCTTTTTGAGTTGATTACGGCAACAAAGAAAGGCACATATAATATACATTTCAAGTGAAGCCAAAATCATGCTCACCCTAATGACACGCACTCACACGCACATCTTACTTCTTTCTTTTTCAGCCCGTAGAAGTCAATTACTGAATGCTTACATATGGACCTAAAACCAAGTTGCTGGTTGCAAATGATTTAAAAGCATATGTATACATGATGACGTGTTCTTACAGTAAGTTGAGCAGCATAGTATGTAGCGTCTTTCTTCTATCCTTTTGGAACAGTCTGTAGAAATCAACTGCAGGACGTACACATATGAACCAGACCATTGCTGGTTGCAAATGATTTTGATGCTTATGTGTTCTTACATTAAGTTGAGTATGGTATGTAGCGCTTCGTGTTACTTTCTTTGTTGAACTTTTATATTTAACTCTCATTTATACTATTTCAATTTAATTATACTTAGTAAGTACTTAAGTTTATTACACTGCACAACAGTCTATTTAGTAAACCATAGGCCATTTTTCTTTTGATTAAATTTTCCTTTTAATGATACATGTTCTTTTATGGGGTTAGAACTGAACATAAAGTTTGCCAAGGACAAAGGTTTGCCTATATATACAGAGATATAGAGCCTTACTCATAAAATCAATTAAGCATCTCTTTTTTTTACTAACAATAGAAAGAGACAGTTATGGAGATAGTAGATAGAGATGATAGTTTTTAAATATAGGATAATTTCCAAACTATATTTATATGTAAAAATAACTAGTTTAAGTGTAAATTGGGGGGGGGGGGGGGGTTTAAAGTACACTTTAATATTTCTTGCGCATGTCATCGATAGTATTTTGAAAATGTACACAGTATAAAACAGTGACAGTGACAATATAAAAACTTAAAATCCCTGCCTAATTAGGTATGAATGTCGGTTTTCAAATTGAAAAGCAATAGCTGAAGTTAATAACATTTTAAGAAAGGACTACAAATATTGCCACGAGCATTTTTCTAGTTTCAGCCTAAATATATTATAATTACATACTCCTGGCACTGTCAGTGTCATGATGTTGGCTGATGTGGTGCTTGAGACAAATGTTTGACAATGTCCACCCAATCCCACCCTCTTGGCCTCTCTCCTGCTTTGCCAATCTCGGCTCGATCCCACGCTCGACGTTTCTGTGACTTCGTGAGTTGTTCCTTCTTCTCTGGCTTCTTTGACGTTTCAGTCTGCAATTAACAAAATTACTGACATTTTTAAAGGGTTTCTATAACTCTGACGAAAATGAACAAATTGAAATTCACCATACTTTTAATTGTTTCCATTTGAAACTAAAAAAAACCAGCTATGAGATTAGCCAACAAAGCAAAACGTGAGTAACGGGACCCTTCATTATCTGGAAGTGGTGTTTAGAACTTTCCCTGTCCGCATGAGTCATATATGAACATTTCTATGGTGTCTATATTACCGATTCGAAGTGCTCAATATTATGTATATAAGACATTCCGATTTTTACATAATGTTTATGTTACATTACAGTAAATCAAAAGTCCACTGTTGAACACAGGCCTCCCTCATAGATTTTTCTCATATAGGCGATATTTACCATAGTTGTTACTGGTTGCCACGCTTGAGGTTGGCACCAGTTTATTATGTTTTTGAGTTAATATCAAGATCAGGGCTCTGTCGCCTCGTATAATCTCCACGGGATGACATAGGGTAGTGGATTCTCCGACTCTCAGATGTAAGACAGTACGATTTACTATTTAGAGAGGTAAATGGTGATGCACTTACTTTTAGATAGGATTGCAGTTAAGCACTAGATTTTAATAAGTAAAATAATGGTGTTAGGAATATAGATATTTTTTTATAGAATTAGGGTGACAAACGAGCACACAGTCCACCTGATGGTAAGTGGTTCCTGTAGCCCATAGACATCTACATCTATCTTCGTTTGCGAATTAAAATGTAGATGCGTTGTCAGCCGTGAGGACTAAGATAGAATGCCTCTTATCCAGTAAAATGGGTCTCCGATTCTCTAAGCTCACCATACGAAACACAGCAGCATTAAGCTGCTATTTTACGCTGGTATTCTGTGAGAGCGTGATCCTTCCCCGTTCGAGCCGACCCATTCGTGCTACAACCATACTATTAATATAGCTGGAGCATGGCTCTACCACGTAATAAATTACATAAGATTACATACTTGATCTTCAATAACTATCTTCTCAACACGCGCCGCCACTGCTTCCTCAGTTTGTCCCGCCAATATCTCGGCAACTTTCTCTTTTAAACATTCAAATAATGTATATGTCATTGCACATCCAACCCACTGTTCTGCTTCAGCTTCTACTATAGCCAAAATGTTTTCTTTTACTGACGGCAATCTGGAATATATAGATGGTCATGATATATTAAGCCGAAATAGTCTAGTATATATATATATAGTACATTTTATTCAAGCACTGGTAAAATAAGTAAAAATGTTTATGCTGTAATATCATAGTTTAAAGAAGTATACCCTAAACTGTGGTAATACTTGGCATCAACTAAAGGATAGCATCGCAGCATATAAATCCGTAGTCTATATATTTTGTATGAAGAGCGGTGGAAAGCATCGGACACCAACCGATTCAATACCTGCTGGCACCACTGGAATTGTTAATTGTATGTCGAAGTGCTTATTCACCATGGGCACATCATGAAGAATACTCAATGTCTGAGAATTAAAAAAAACTGAAATCTGTGAACACGCAGCAGAAATGGCGATACACTCTTCCTTAACCTTAAGGTCTTTGGGCAGTGTGATAAATTTAGTGATACACAAGACGTACGTTTTTATGAAGAATGGAGCTATGAAATATTGGAACACCAATCCAATAGTCCACATTTAGTCGCTCATTCTTTCTCTCATTATATCCTATCAAAAGTCCACAGCTAATCATAGGCCTTCCCTATAGATTTGACCCCATAGAGCAGGGATGGTAACTACTAGGTTTGTATTATTTTGGTTCAGTATCAGAAAGATGCCGCTGCCAATCTCTTACTTAAGTGTCCCTTTGTCGCAGCTTACGACGCTTTCGAGATGATATGCGGTAAGGATGGCCTACTCTAAATTATTAAAAAAATGCATTAATAACTCTCAAAGAAAAACAAACATTAAATTTATAAATCGTAGTAAAAACAAATGTAAAGCAACATGGTCAGTGATAAAAAATGAAATAACAAATAGAAAAATAGATGACGACATTACTGAATTAAATATAAAAAATGAAACAATAACAAATCCTGCCGATATAGCTACTGCCTTTAACGACTACTTTATTAACACGACTGCCACTATACCAATTAACACTCCAAAATTTAAGCATAAGGGGACAACAATTAACTCAATGTACTTAAAACCAATGACGGCGGAAGAAGTAAAAAAGGAAATTATGAGTCTTAAAAACACAAAAGCGGAAGGATATGACAGTATATCCACTAATATATTAAAAACGTGCGTCACTGAAGTAGTCGATATCCTTACATATCTCATAAACTTGTCCTTTTCTGCAGGTATATTTCCAGATAAGTTAAAGCTATCTTTAGTCAAACCACTGTACAAAAAGGGGGATAAAAAACATCCAGCAATCTATCGCCCTATAACATTGATACCGATTCTGTCAAAGTTATTTGAAAAGTGCATGTTAAAAATGCTTAAGAGTTTTTGCTCTAAGTATAATATTATAAGAAAGGAACAATTTGGCTTCCAGAAAGAAAAATCAACAACTTTAGCAGTATTTAACCTAATAAATAAAATATTGACCAGCCTAAATAAAAATTATCTAACTACTGTACTCTTTATTGACTTATCAAAGGCGTTTGACTTCGTTGCACATAAAATTCTTCTGAGCAAACTGGAATCTCTCGGAATCAGAGGACCCCCATTATTATGGATATCGTCTTATCTAAGTGGGCGTAAACAAAAAGTTGTCCTCAAAAAAATATTTAATAATGAAATTAGTTCTATTTCGTCTGAATATAGAGAATGCCACTCTGGTGTCCCACAAGGAAGTGTACTAGGACCCATTCTATTCATACTTTACATTAATGACATAACAGAAGTAACAAAACATCAATGTACTTTATATGCTGACGATATATCCATAATTGTTACATCTAACAAATCTAAAAACAATGTCTCTTTACAAAATCATGAATGTGAGATTAATAATACTATTGACATAATAATCGAATGGCTTAAAGCAAATAATTTAAATATTAATCTTGACAAATCATATTATATACAATTCAATAAATCAAAACATAAGCAGCACAATTTTAATCTAAATGTGACAAAGATAAATAAAGTACAACAATTGAAATTCTTAGGTATAACTATTGACGAGAACTTGAACTGGAAATTACATATAGACCATTTGTGTAACAGAATTAATCAGTTCGTATATGCTCTTAAACGTGTTAGGACCGTAACCGACAAAAAAACCGCTATTATGTCCTATTGCGCCTACATAGAATCGATATTGCGCTACGGCATTTTACTATGGGGCAACAGTACGGACAAAAACAGAGCATTTATAGCTCAAAAAAAATGCATTAGAGCCATAGGTGGAGTTTTACCTGACGTTTCCTGTAAACCACTGTATAAAAGTCTAGAATTATTGCCACTACCATCACTTTATATTTATGAAGTTGCGGTTTTTGTACACAAAAACACAGAATTATTTAACAAAGTTAATAATTTTAGATTGAGAGATCCTCACAGATTGATATATAATGACATTCCAAGGTCGGATAAGTATGCAAAAAGTTGCCTCTGTATGGGTGTCAAAATATATAACAAGATTCCCAGAGAGATTAAAATGCTCAATATCAATATGTTTAAGCACAGGTTGTACAAATGGCTAAGTCAGAAAATTTTTTATAGCATAGATTCATTTCTCTATACCAAAAACTTTACATAGAAGTTCTTATTTTATTCAATTTTTATTTGTTGACATATTTGGTAATAATTATTATATTAATAGTATGAATTGACATGTATTCTCATTATAATATTTTAAAACTCAATGTGTTATTTGCATGCTATTTTCATTATGGCGAAACATATGCGCTCTGTTTAAACTTGTACCAGCTTATAATACTGTGTTTCTAAGCAAATAAAGAAATTATTATTATTATTATTATTATTAAGGATTATCCTACATCGCCCTGGATGTTAGCAACCCTGATGTCCGTGTTTTAGCCCCTGTTGATAATTATTATTTTTTAAAACATTTTATAGAAAAAAGTTCTAAGTGACCATAGGGTCTAGAATGATTTTTAAGGAACAAAGAATTCAAATGAATTTAGTTTTCTATAGCATAACCGTGTTAACTAACTGATATGAGAAATGTAAAATGAAAATATAAAAATGAGCCATAAGATGACAAAATAATCCATATTGTAAAGAAAAAACCGCCAAAGTGCGAGTCGGCTCGCGCACCGAGGGTTCCGAACAAATCTGTAGGTAAATTTAAAAAATAAGTTTAAAATTATTATAAATATTTTTATTATATGATGTAACTAAAAATGTATGCTTTTCGCAATTTTTCCTTTATCTGTGCTATAAAATGTCGCTTCGTACCAAATTTCAAGATTCTGAGTTCACGGAAAGTACCCTGTAGGTTTTGATTCCCTTGCGAATGTCGAAAATTTACGACATAAACGGCTGTATCTTTTAATTGTGTTGGCTTAGAAGTTTGATTTTTTCACAACTATAAGGGACAGTAGACTTGAGTATTTGATATGAATTTCAGCTTGATACCTCCACGCGTTCTTGAGAAAAAGGGTCTTGACAGACAGACATACAGACGGACAACAAAGTGATCCTATAAGGGTTCCGTATTTTCCTTTTGAGGTAAGGAACCCTAACAAAATATATTAAGTACATTTTATTAATATAGAACTACTATACGTGGTAGAGTCGTGCTGCAGCTAGCTTAATGCTGCTGTGTTTCGTATGGTGAGTGTAGAGAACCGGAGACCTGTTTTACTGGAAAAGAGGCATTCTATCTTAGTCCTCACGGCTGACAACGCATCGGCATTTTTATTCGCAAGATGTAGATGTCTATGGGCCACAGCAACCACTTACCATCAGGTGGACTGTGTGCTCGTTTGTCACCCTAATTCTATTAAAAAAATGTATAATTAGAGTAATTATTAAAAATATATTAAAATATAATAAATGGTAGTAATACCCCCCCCCCCCCCAATAGAATAAAACAGAATAAATGTGCTATGTAACTAAAAATACTTACAAATGTTGATTATAGAAAATTTCTAAGTTGCATTTGGGTTTTTCTGTGGGATATGTAGGCCCCCATTTTATTTCTAATATAAATGACTTTTCTCCCTCCGCGTACTATAAACATAAAAGGCAAAATAAAAATAGTGCAAGTTTCAGTAACAAAGTTTTATAATGTTTTAACTAATACATTTACAAAATCCATCATATATTTGGAGTTGCACACCACCTTATCATGCCAGACATCATGGCAGTGGGACGTATAAGCTGCTGTAACTTTATTATAGTCAAGCAGTTACAGTACCTACAGTACCTACACTACAGATCCGAAGTTGCAATAATGTTGTAAGAAATGGAATGACTTTCAATAAGAATTACTTATAACCTATATTTAATAAAAAGTATTTTATTTTATTCTTAGTCTATTCTAGAATATAAATTGTGACCATGTTTTTTTAACATAGCCATATAGCAGCGACATAAGAAATTCCACAACAGTATATCGTCCCATAGATGTCATAAGAGGCAAAAGAGAAAAATGAAACAAGGATGGGTAGCAGGACGTTCCTTTTCCAGCTCAAAATAAAAAAAAACTAATAACCCACCCTTCAACAATGACAGCTATGGCAAATATCCCCCCTATGAGGCAATCTATGGGGGAGTCAATTTTCAGTTCAGTACGAGACTTTTATGCATGAATCAATGATGTTTTGGACACTACATTCTATCTCTAATTTTACTTTATTTTCCTTTACCACAGACTAGTTGTTTAATATGTGCTTTTTTTCTATTATAAATTTCATCAGACAATTTGTTTTTACGTAATAAAATCACAAACATTTTTAACAGTGGTAGAGCCACGCGGCAGCTTTTGCTGTCGCACGGATGGGCCGGCCCGAACCAGGGTGGTACCACGACCTCACAGAAAACCAGCGTGAAGTAGAGGTTTACCTCTACGTAAAAGCAAATTGTCTGGTGAAATTTATAATAGAAAAAAGCTTAATAAAACTGCCTTAATAATTTACTCTTATGGCCTACATTAGAATTTAGGTTCAAATAGGAATATTCACATGGTTAAATTGATAGAAATTCTAGTATTCTTTAGAAAATAACGATTTAAAACCCGCTTAAGTTAACTTGAGATTCAAGCAGAATTATTTCTCACCTCATGATGCTCTTTACCATTCTCACCATTGACTCATTTTATATTGTCAACAAATTAAAAATATAAAAAATATATCTCATACATTTAGTTTTATTTCCGTTTTTTTCATTTCCCATGCATATAATTTTAAAATTATTCTTTTCTATGGGATTATCTATTTTATGATTTTACAGCCTGTCTGATAATGACAGATATAGGTAGTGATTATTTAACGACTAAATTATCTGAATTATAACCTTCTTTTAGTATAAAATAAACCAAGCAAGCTAACAGCATAGCAAAGTGGCGAAGCAATCAGCTTTGTAGCGGTTTCTAACGGAAAAAAAAAATCAAAACAGGAGGTTCAGATGCCTGGGTGATCAGTAATCGATTGCTGAAAACAAAATTTGAAAATTCGAAACCGTTCTCGAGATAATCGTAGGACAGACGGACAGACATTGCGAAATCAATAAGTGATTTCGCAAGCTTCGCCACTTAATAATAGCCTTTTGAATGTTACATAAAATAAAATAAAAACACAATTTTTTTCAGCACCTAGCCATGCAATAAAATCTATACCCGACAAACACTACTTTTTTGCAGTGAGTACAATGCCCTTAATTATCTGAGTAAAGTCTCTAATTAACTTAAGCGAGTTGTACATGAAGGCTTAAAAACCAAAATTTTTGAGGACATAATGTAATGTAATATCACCTTGTATTGATAAGTCGTACCATCAACTTGCTTAAAGTTCTCATCACCCTCATAGATAGATTTTAGCACTTCAATCTCTTCGGCTTGTTGCTCCGCATCTTCTGACATTGTCTAAAACTAAAACTATAAAATATTACTTAATAATACTTTTACCGAATAAATATGAAGAAACGATAAAAACAATCACTCTCCCTATTCAAAATCTTAACTAAAGGTTGGATGTGGATACATGCATAACCTGTCAATAAAATAATATCATAAATTTGCAAAGTTAAAATATTTGTATTTATTCATAAGTTTTATTACAACTACAACTTTGTTATCAAACAGTTTTAATAAATAAATAAAAACAGTAATTTAAATTTGCTTAAGTTTAATAACTTATAACACTTACAATTAAACTGTTTGTCACACTGTTACCCAAGTCTTAAAAAAATTATGGAGATCGTAGGATTTTTACTATGTAATGTATAAATTAAATGTTATTATACCTAGACGTAGGCAGAATAATCAAAAAATGCAAATTATAATTTTTTGTTCAGAGGTTATTTTCCCAGCCTTGACAGCTTGACACAACACTAGTATAACAGCTGTCACTGTCAGCTGGGGAATGGCGATTGCCAGCTGACGAGACTTTATAAGTTTTTTAATTGGTAACTGTCCTTACTTTGTTTTAAGGTCCGGTTATGGTCCAATATCGACATGCTGGACTCGTGCGATTAATATATCTGTCGGAATTCAACAGAGGATGCCAATTTTAATCTCGGAAATAGGTACATCCGGATAGCGTTATTGGGTCTGACAAACGTTTTTTACTTTACATGCCAAATAAATCTACAAAATAATACGAGAAAAACTGTGTTTTTACTTTTTTCATATCTCAAAAATTGGCTGAGATATTAACGATCAAAGTGCGTGTTTCGTAACGAAGATTTTTAAAAACGCGGGCGGGCACTCACTATCCGATGACGTCACACCCCCGCTCATACAACAATCGCGCTCTCGTCTGCATGCCGCTGTGTAGTAAAAATTATAATTATAAATTTCTCTTACTTATCTTCACGCACAATCCCTGACGGGGTAGCCAGGGAGAACAGATCGCCAAGTGTCACGATCCTCTTTCGCTTCTTTCAGATTCATTATCTTCTTCATACATGCACGTCTAGGTATCCGAGTACTCTTGACCCTCCCCTCTTCGAGCAATTTGCTCACATGGTCTTCGAAAGTTAGTCTCGCTCTACCTCGACACCTTTTAATATTAACTTTCGCGCTATATATTTTCTTCACCATTCGGTCTTCACTCATTCACTCAACGTGCCCAAACCATCGAAGCACACCCTCATCAATTTTTGTGATAAGGTCATCTTTCAAACCTGCCATATTGCGAATCTCTTCGTTTCGCATTCGGTCGGCCATGGTAACGCCACACATTCTACGAAGAGATCGCATCTCCACTGCATTCAACTTGCTTTTATGCTTCTTCTGGCATACCCAGGTTTCGCTGCCACATAACAAAGTCAGTACCAACACTGCGTTATGTATTGCAAGGCGTGCATACTACGCTTTGCCTTTATACTAACGCAGTCAGGGCACCATTGACTTTGTTCCCGGCAGCGACACGCCTGTCCACATCTAAATCACATCTTCTATCGCGGCTAAAAGCACTCTCCAAGTATACAATTTCATTTACCTGTTCTAGACATTCCTGATTTTCTCATATTTCACACTTCGTTCTCTCTTCGTCCCTTTCAAATACCAGAACCTGAGTTTTATTAGCATTCAAACGGAGACCTTTAATTTCACATTCCTCTTTCATAAACGTGACTAATGCCTGCAGTTCTGCCTCTGATGGTGCAATAAGCACTGCATCATCAGCATACAGCAGACAATTTACTTTAATGTCACCCAATTTCACACCCAAACAGCTATCTTTCAGCTTCTGTAAACAGCTGTCGAGATACAGTATGAACAGCCAGGAAGACATTACTCAACCCTGTTTTACGTCCGTTTGGACGCTAAACATGGGTGACAGGTCATGCCCTACCCGCACACAGGCTTTACAGTCACAGTAAAGTGACTGCACAGCCCTTAGCAATCGACCATCCACACCGTACCCCGGCAACAGTTCCCACATTTTCTTCCTCACAACCTTATCAAATGCTTTCTCAAGATCCACAAAAGCACAGACAATCTTCTGGTTAGCAGCCAGAAGCTTTTCCGTGATCATCATCATCATCATCATTACAGCCCTTCAAAAGTCCACTGCTGAACATAGGCCTCCCCCAAAGAATGCCACAAAGCACGGTCCTGAGCCACCTGCATCCATCGACTTCCTGCATGTCTTACCAGGTCGTCACTCCATCTCGTGGGGGGACGCCCTACACTTCGCCTACCGGTACGAGGCTGCCACTCGAGAACCTTTCTTCCCCATCGGTTGTCGGTTCTTCGAGCTATATGGCCGGCCCACTGCCACTTCAGCTTACTAATCCGTTGGGCTATGTCGGTTACTCTGGTTCTACTGCGGATATCCTTATTCCTAAGTTTATCACGCAGAGAAACTCCGAGCATAGCCCTCTCCATAGCTCGCTGAGCGACCTTGAGCTTCCTCATACGGCCAGCAGTGAAGGACCACGTCTCAGTTCCGTAAGTCATCACTGGCAACACGCACTGGTTGTACAATTTCGTTTTAAGGTTTTGAGGTATGTCTGACGAGAAGATGTGTCGTAGCTTCCCGAACGCTGCCCAGCCGAGTTGAATCCGTCGATTGACCTCTCGGTCGAAGTTGGACTTACCTAGTCGGACTATTTGTCCCAGGTAAACATACTCGTCAACAACTTCGAGCTTAGTGCTCCCAACAACTACCGGCATAGGTGTGACATGGACATTAAACATGATCTTTGTTTTGTCCATGTTCATCTTAAGACCTATCCGTTGGGAGACACTATTGAGGTCATTGAGCATAGTGCTTAGGTCCTCCAGCGATTCTGCCATAAGGACTATATCGTCGGCAAATCGAAGGTGAGTGATGTATTCGCCATTGATGTTAATACCGCATCCTTTCCAGTCCAGAAGCTTGAAAACGTCTTCCAATGCAGCGGTGAAGAGTTTCGGGGATATAACATCACCCTGTCTTACACCTCTCTGCAATTGGATGGGTTTCGTACTCTGGTTCTGTACTCGGATAGCCATCGTAGCCCTACTGTACAAACACTTCAGCACTTCGATATACCGACAGTCAACTTGGCACCGCTGAAGGGACTGCAGCACCGCCCAAATTTCGACGGAATCAAAGGCTTTCTCATAGTCCACATACGCCAGACATAGTGGCAAATTGTACTCTTCGGACTTCTGTACAATTTGCCGTAGGGTATGTATGTGGTCTATGGTGCTAAAGCCCTTTCGGAAACCGGCTTGTTCGGGAGGCTGGAAGTCGTCAAGTCTGCGCGCAAGACGATTCGTAATGACTCTCGAAAACAGCATGTAGACGCGGCTCAGAAGGGAAATCGGTCTGTAGTTCTTCAAGAGAGCGTTGTCACCTTTCTTGAAGAACAAGACCACCGCACTTCTGCTCCACGCCTCCGGTGTTATGCCACCATGGAGGACGGAATTAAAGAGCCTCTGAAGGACTTCAAGTACCGGTCTTCCACCCGCTTTCAGAAGCTCCGCTGTAATTCCATCCTCGCCTGGGGCCTTGCCGTTTTTAAGGTGCTGGAGAGCCATTCTAATCTCGCTCAGACTGACGTCCGGGATATCTTCGGAATAGTGTCGGATAAGACTCGCTCTTGGATCGTTACTCACACTTGCGTGTGGCTCCAACGATGACGTGTACAGCTGCCCATAGAACCTCTCAATCTCACTCAAAATCTCAGGTGCCCCGGAAACGATGCTTTCCGTGATCATGCGGAGAGAAAACATTTGATCCGTGCATCCTCTTCCAGGTCTAAAGCCGCATTTTGCCTCCCATAGAAATCTTTCCGATTTCTCTTGCATCCTACGTGTCAAAACCTTCGAGTAAACTTTACTTGCTAAACTGGTCAAGCTGATCACCCGATAGCACCCGCAGTCAAAATGTGAACCTTTACCTTTAAATAAAGGCACAATGACTGCGGATCGCCAATCATCCGGGACATCCCACGTCCGCCAGCACAAATTGCACAGCAGATAAAAGCTGTCCCATACGCGAGGCCCACCATACTTGACCATTTCAGCAGTAACTCTGTCTAGTCCCGCAGCCTTACCACATTTCAAACTTCGAATCGCACGTTCAATCTCTTTCATACTGATGACCTCAGTGTCATCGAGGTCCGGGTCTGGCGTACCAGTCACGGCGTCATCCCCGGATCCCTCACTAAGATCATCACACACATACATTTCTCTATAAAATTCGCTCCATCGCTGCATGACGTCCGATTTTTCTGTGAAGACGTCATTAGTTCTCGGAAGCACTTTGTTCATTCTTAAGGCCGTCGCAGCACTTCGGGTCCTTCCAACCTCTTTCCAGAAGAGTTTGGAGTTCTCCTTAAAGTTGTGCGACAACCTTTCGTCCGCTTCCATTCTACACCTTTCACGCACATCCTCAATCAATGCTTTCGTGTGAACTTTCTGCAGCTTATATCTTTCTTTCATCTTCTCTCTCATTTCCTTATCATTATTAGAGGCCAAGTTGTCTAACCATGCTTTCTTCTTCTTCTTTACATCTTCTTTCACTTCATCATTCCACCATGCATCTCTTCTTTTACTACTGCCTCTTTTTATTGTTCCACACACTTCTTCCGCTGCACTTACCATTCCATCCCTAAGATTCTGCCATGTTCTTTCCACACATTCTTTTCTGCCATCGATGGTGTCAAGCTTTTCGGCTACCCTTGCATGATATTTGTCCCTAGTATCCGCTTCCTGAAGCTTCCAGCTTCGGATGATAAATTTCTCTGTGGTAAAAATGGAAAAAAATACTGTATTGTGCCTCAGTGCTTCAATTCAACAGTTAAAACACCTGATAAACTCCTTTTTTATTTGCCTGAGGACCCAAAAACGAGGGAGCTTATTCAATAGGCCCTAAAACTAAAGCGCACTGCTGAAGACCATTTAAGTATTTTTTTAAGTAATAAGCTTATCCTTCTCTACCTATCCGTGCCCTACTAAACATACCTATTTGTCTACTTTAATTGTTTAGATAGATAGGTATCTTGCCAAAGTTGCCAACTACTTAGCACCTAGTAGCAGCGCAGTGCAGTGCTCCTCAACTGACTGTATTGGCGGGCCGCAAAATACACATATGGCAAAATATACATAAATATATATTTTCTTCCTACTACAATATCAAACTCGCAGCCCGCATTTATCCTTACTTTTCGTTGTATTTTTTAACGATAGCAACGTACATACATTATACACGGTTTTTATTTAGGTTTTCGAAACGTACGTTTTAATTTACTATTAGAACGGTTTAACCGATTTTGATAAAACATGTCTATGAACCACTGTTAAAAAACAACATTAAATACAAAAAAAAACGGTTCACCTTTTATGAGCTATAGTACTATATACAGATATACCGACACACAGAGAGGCATATAGACACACACACAGACACACATAGCGGTCAAACTTATAACACCCCTCTTTTTGCGTCGGGCATTAATAAATAACCAATAAAATTGGTAAGTAAAAATTTGCGGCCCACAAGTTAATCAGCACTGACTTTTTAATGTTTTAACTTTAAAAAAACTGTAAATGAATAAACTAAAGCGAGCATTGGATAAAATTAAACAAAAATAGGAATCTGTTTTAGTATAACAATAGAACAATAGGTACCTATTTGCCTAGTTAGAAAACTGATAATTACGTAAATACCTAGGTAGTAAGACTTATACAGATCAGGTATATGGTATATGGGTAAATATTGACATTTTCTGTAAGTTTAAACTAATAAAACACATAAAAAAATCATCGACAACCTCGAGATGTGGATTGCGAGTAGGTACCTAGTATTTTTTATAACGCCAACCATATTAGGTAAGTATTAAATGAAACACACAAACTTTCAGTTAGGTTTAAGTTTGTACAAATACCTACACAGGTATTTGTTCAAACTTAAAACTAATGCTTACCGAGGAGAGTAGGTACCTAATGCTAACTTTTTTTTTTTTTTTATTCATATATAAAGGGCTTTGTCGCTGATGCGATTATGCCGCCCTGGTAATTACAAAAAAATCTTAAATATAATTACTAACAAATAAACTTATGTTTACTAGTTACTTAATCTCACCTAATGCTAACTTAAAACATAGGTACGTACCATTTCATCTTTATTCCACGAATTTCAGCAGCCGTTAAATTCTGATTCTTCATGAAATATTGTGCCACCATCAAACTATCCACTCTTGGCAGATTGTCCGACTGTCCTTTTACAAAATCTTCTTCCATTCAAGCAATATAAATCATCAAGCAATAATAATATTATTTCTTTGAAATACAAACACAAACACTATAAGTAATATGAATACCAAGGAGGTTGTAAAATATAATTATTACCTCCTTGATAAATACAAAGACGATCGAAAGAAAATGAAACGAGACCCGCGTAATTTAGTCAAACCTAGTCAAACCGCACCGGACCGAGCGCCGTGTTTGTGTAGCGGTCGCGGTCTACGGGGGTGTGACGTCATAGGGAGAGCGCGCGTAATCTCTGAAATTCAAAAATGGGCTTAAACTTCTCGTCGTTATAACTTCGGAAATACTGCATGTATTGAAGTGAAATAAAAATTAATGTGATGTACATGCTCTTTGCTACGATTTTAATAGTATTTGGTAGTAATATTTTGACCCTTTTGTGTTCCCCATTGGTAAAAATAGTAAGTGTGAGAGCGGATGTTCAACTTGCTCGCTTGGTTACGCAACTAATCATTAGTGGAAATAAAACAGCGTAACTGCACTATACGTTCAGTATAGGTAATTATATTTCGACCATACCATAATACGTCCCCGCAAAAATCACACACCAGTGTAACATGAGGTACATAATTACAGGTACACAATTAAGTAAAAAAGTAAAATTAAAGTGTAAAACAAATTATGACAAATTATTTAATATATGTAAAATACTTCCGGTACATGAAAAGGTAGATTACCTAATTGCTTTAGAACAATATAAAATAAATAAATATAAACAACCTATAACGCATAAATATCGTACCAGGCAAGTTGAGAAGGGTAAATATGTTATACCACTCATAAGAAACTATTATGGTAAGAGAACTAGGCAATATTTAACTCCGCTAATATTTAATAGAATAGATTTTATAAGAAATACGTCCAAAGACATAAGCACTGTAACATTAAAGAAAAGACTGAAAGATGCATTGCTATGAAAAGTATAACTACTACCTATAATATGTATTAATTAAAGATAGGGATATTTATTGGAATAAATATACCTAAGGTAAATATGTATGTAACATAAAATACATATTACTGTATAACAAAAGAGCGCCATTATCGCCAACAAACTGTTACACAGTTTGGCGATGTTTATTATTATTTTAAATGCGTGTATTTTATATGAATAAATAAATTAAAAAAAAACCATAATAACACCAAAGATGCAAACCAGCAGCAACACTACTTATCTCAGTGTAACATAGGGCAGCCTCTCAGCGACACTATCCTCCTTGCCTGCACTAGAAAAATTACTATAACGAACAGAACCACGACGCTATCTTAGCAATCGTAGCATGACTTCACTCGTAGAATGAAGTATTTTAAAATGGGGAGGAACTGAGCCCTGTTGTATCCACTGTTTTTCTTGGCATCACTATCGACGCAAAGCTTCAGTGGGGCCCCTTATATCCAAATTAGCAAGCAGACTATGTTCTGCAGCCTATGCTGTAAAAAAGATTAGAAGTCTCACTAGTGTCGAGATTTATGGGATTTTGCTATGGGGAAATGCGGCTGATTCAGAAACTATTTTCGTTTTACAGAAGAGGGCCATTAGAGCTATTTACAATCTAAAACTGAGAGTCTCTTAAAGATAAATTTAAAGAAATAAATATATTAACTTTGGCCTCTCAGTATATTTACGAAAATTTAATGTATGTTCACAAAAACAAAGATAGTTTTGTAATACCTTCTGTAAACACTAAAAACAAACACAAGCTAGTGATACCAGTTTCTCGACTCCACAGAGTCAGTAATTCATTATTGGGGCAATGTATACGCTATTACAATAAGGTCCCGGAAAGTATACAGGCTCTCTCTATTACCAAGTTTAAATGTTTTGTTAAGGTGAAAGTTCCAGGGTGACCCGCGAAATTCAAATTTTCTTGTGTTTTTTGGAATTTGCAAGTCAGAGTCAGATTGAATGTTTAATAAAATATGATTCGCGACCGTAACGAGTATGTGTTTAAATTTCAATAAAATCACCAATACAACCCTCTAAGTTCATATAATCCATTTGAATGAGTTTTTTCTGGAAATAGCCATAAATTGGAATTATACGAACATAGACGGTTGTATTGATGGTTGTAATGATTATAATTCTGTAAACACATACTCGTTACGGTCGCGAATCATATTTTGTTAAACATGCAACCTAACATTGACCTGCAAATTGCAAAAAAACGTAAGAAAATTTGAATTTCGCGGGCTACCCTGGCGCTTCCACCTTAAGCTGATACTGTATAAAAAGGGTTATTACAGTATAAATTAATACATGGTTGATAATAATCCCTGGGAATGAGGTGATCGCTTCCAAGCAGTTTCTAAAATAAATTTTGTAAATAGTTTGTTATCATTTAATATTGTATAATTTATTTTAAACAAAAGTCCCGCTGGGTTTCTTCCTGGTTCTTCTCAGAGCATAGGGTTTTTTTCGAACCAGTGGTAATTACAAAATGACTTTCGGTAAGAATTACATATGTAATCTATATTGAATAAAAAAATATTCTATTCTAATCTAATGACTTAAGCGGAATCTCCCGCGGCGCCTAAAATGAAATTTATGCTGCACAAACAAGTGGAGGTTTCTCGATATACCCTCAATTCTACCTCGATTCAACCGGTATTTTATAGACGCTCCGATATATCTATTATATGAATATTAATAAAACACTCTAAAAAAGATCTTAAGGTCTGTAATGCTGGGGACACAAACAAGAAATGCCGTTAATTATTGCGTTGATGGACGTTGAATATAGGTTTGGCCACGAATAAACGCGTTAATTTGACAACGGCATTAACAATGCCGTTTGCCGTTTGGCGATAATTCGAGTGGCGGTACATCGAAGAGATGAACGCACGAAATAACGCGTTGAAGCGGCCAAACTACGTTTGTCTCATTGTTCACGAGGTTACACGTATGGCTATGATGGAGTAGAATAATGAAACAGTTATTAGGTTTCTTGAGATTCTACAAATAGAGCCATGTTTGTGGGATCCGAGACTCGAAAGTTTTAAGAATCGCAAAATGATGATTGGCGACGAACTATGCAATTATTACCTTTTAAAACAACTATGGAAGAAATTAAAAAGAAGAAGGAAAGCCCAATGGGTTATGATAGAACCCATTTACTAAATTCAAGAAACATTAACTCCAACTTAACGCCGTTCATTGGTATTGAAATTGAAATGACGTTGACCGTTCAAGTGTAGTCACTCACTTTATCGCGATAAAATTAAAGCAATAATTGTTGTGTTTATGGGCATTGACGTTTCCCGTTACTGTAGCCGCAGCATAATTGTTAGACATTTTATTTGGAAATAAATTATCCATCCAGGTTCCAGGTGAGATAGTTTAAAAATAGTAACGTGTCCTTGTCTAACAAGTTACCAACAACGCTAGATTGTCACATTGCTTATATTTTCAGTACATACATATAATTTAAATACATTTGCACCGTGTAGTGGCGTTGTAAGTACATCCACTGCTCCATAATATTATCCCCTGGGTATCGTAAGAAGCGACAGAGGGAAACAAATATGGAGATGTACAGTAGCGCTAGCGTCCAATGAATAATGAAACATTAAAGTAATATGTTATAGAAAAATATCCACTTATTTAAGATCAGTGATTTATACTAAAACAATAAAAGTCTTGCGAAAATGTTTATTGGACCAGAAGTGTGTGAATAATGACCCAATTTTGACGTTGTAGTGATACGCTTGTAGCACAAATGTGTCGGCTCGACTGAGGAATGATCTGCTCTCACATAATACCACCGTAAAATAGCAGCTTAGGCTCCTGGGTTTCGTATGGTGAGTATAAGTCCTTTTATTTTTACTTGTAACAAGGCATTTTATCTTAGTGCTCGGGGGTGACAACGCTTCTACATTTTGATTCTTAAGCAAGAATAGATGTAAGGAGATGTAGATGTTTTTGAGCCACTTACCATCAGGCTGACTGTGTATTCGTTTACCACCCTTATTATATTATCTATCTATATCTAACTTCTATACTATAATAAAACTCTAACACTATGATTTCTGTACACTGAATATTTTTTTGAAATTTGAATTGGGGTTTACTATACTATCAATATAGATGGCAAAACGATTTTTTTTGGAAACGTTGTCTGTCTGTCTGAACACGCATCACACAAGAACAAGAAAAGATGTTTTGATGGGACTTTCACTATTATGTTGCGTAGGGGTTACGTGGGGTAGGGAACCGTTAGAAAAAATATATATCATCACGCTATTATAGATATTATATGATAGACATAGAAACTGGGCAGTAGGCATAATTTTTGATTTTTGCTTAAATCAGGAGATGGACAACAACATCTTCCTAATAACGACTAAAAATAAAAAATAGACTGCTGTTGGCTAGATAAATTCGGGAGCCAATTGTGAATAACGTCGTTGCGGTTATTCATTTACAATTTGAAATACAAGCATACAGTTTGGCCAATTCGTTTCTCGGTTCGTTTTTGGGTCCGTCCATTAGTTTGTTTGTGGAGCTATCTATTTAATTGTTCGTTAGTTTGTCTGACCAACTGAATGTTTTTATCCAAAAAGTATCTTTCTAGTTCATCGTGACAATTAAAAGTACAAATAAATTATCATTACTCTATGACGGCATGTATCATGGCTTAGTTAGTACCAATTAGTACTATTATATGAAGTGTTTTTTTTTTATAGGATAAAGGTGACAAACGAGCACACAGTCCACCTGATGGTAAGTGGTTGCTGCGGCCCATAGACATCTACATCTATCCTCGTTTGCGAATCAAAATGCAGATGCGTTGTCACCCGTGAGGACTAAGATGGAATGCCTCATTTCCAGTAAAAAGGGCCTCCGGCCACCTGCACTCACCAAGCGAAACGCAGAGGTAAACCTCTACTTCACGCTGGTATTCTGTGAGGTCGTGGTACCACCCCGGTTCGAGCCGGCCCATCCGTGCGACAGCAAAAGCTGCCGCGTGGCTCTACCACTGAGAAAAAGTGTAGAGAGAAGAAAGACCATCTCTATATATGAAAAGTGTCCCTAAAAACGTGTCCAATAAGAGTGGCGCTGCAGTAGCATAGGATAAATTTTAAAAAAGCGCCAAAAGTAATTAGAATAAGATGGAGAAATAAACAAGGACCGACCAATCCGCTTGGTTTTGTACTACGTAAATAGGTAGTTGAAATTTTGTATACTGGCATTTTACTAACTACTCTAGTCATGAAATTTTTTAAATATTTGAATTCAGGTGACTTTACTCCGTCTACAACAGCTATCTTCATACCGTAGTTTTTCAGATGCCAGCGCTATTGTGGTAGGTTTTGGAACCTCTATTTTCAGTAAATAGTAGGACACTTTTTCAACTTTCGCCCCTTATAAGATGATTCTCCTTGTACTCTATACTCCATATACTATTAAAAAAGTTGTATTAAATGAAATCACAATTTTTACTCTAATATATTATAATTAATATTTTACTGTATTATACAGAATTTTAAAACAAGAAAAGTTTTAGGTATATTTATGATATTAAAAGTTATTTGATATTGATAATTAATTTATTACTATAATCCTACAACCTAAATAATTATTCTAGAGCTCCTTAAACTGACCATGTAAATTAATATTTGCTACCAAGAAAAGTTCTAGACATGGTAATTTAGGTTGTGTTCATTAAAATGAAAGTGAATACCAATCTTGTTATATATCTATTAACTAAACATATGCAACGATATTTATTAATAATAATTAGGTATTACTTCTGTCATTAAATATTTATTGTATAGTACAGTATAACCAGTTTATGAAAACTAAAATATCACTAAAATATCTTATTAGTTTGGATAAAAAAATATCATGAAAATACTCAAAAACGTAACTAATCTTATCTAATACATACATACAAATTTTGCAATAACAATTTTATAATATTTAAATATTATAAAATTGTTATATTAAAAATAAAACAGCTGTTGCCCATAATTTTGTGAGTTTTTATTATGCGTACGCTATCTTTAATTCATATATACATATATATATATGTCCATTTCATTTCTTATATATCTTTTTCTTTTCTGTTTTGATTTAATGTTATGAGATTGTACTAAGTGAGGAATATCTTTTATAAAAGATTATATAATAATCACCATACTCCTCTTTTGAATGTGTAATATGTAATATTCATGGATTTATTGAATAACGTTTTTAAGCTACTGTACTTGAAAGGATACAATATCAACAGCAATAGCGAGTCAATCACTCACATGCCCACTCAGTTTGATTTGCCCTCAGACATTATTATGTATGTGGATTTGCAGCCGATAAAGTCGTTAGTGCAGGTAACTCGGAACCTATGTTGGCTTGTGAATTACTGTAATGATGATGATGATTTTATATGCTGATTTGTAACATATACGTAACGAATAATATTTCTAACATCTATGTCACACCTACGCCAGAAGTTGTTGTGAGCTCTGTTCTGAAGAGATCTGTTTGAAGTTATTGACGAGTATGTTTACCTAGGACAAACTGCCATATTATGTAATTTCAACTTCAACCACGAGAACTTTCGACGTGTCCAATGGACTGACAGTGTTCGGGACGTTACAGCACATGTTCGCATTCTGTTTTTCTTAAAAACTTAAAACAAAAGAATACAATCAGCACATTATTATAATATTACCAATGTTGACTTTATACAACTGAGACGTGGACGAGAAATAAGACAGAGCTTTTGTAACAATTTCTGACGGAGGTTTGTGTTTAGCAGTGGATTACAATGCTGATAATTCCATGTTATGATGATAAGTGTTATAATCATGAAAGTTATTACATTTTGACATATAAAAACATATCATTAAGGACTTTTAATCAACGATACATTACATTATCCCCATAGAATAACACGGGCCACCGGCGCACTGGAGAAGAGTAGCCATTGTGTTTTTTCCCAATACAGAACTGTATGTCATTTTTTGCGGAGGGAAAGCTACACACTCAAAAAGAATCGTATGTCACTACGAAACTCACATATTATATCAATTAAAACAGTATAATATCAAATTCACATACACATAGTATACATTAAACACTATCGCTCGGTGACGGTGACTACTCGGATATAGAATCGGATCAGTCGCTCGACCGATTCGCATATTATACGAGAGCGAGTTAGTTACGAACTGTGTTAGTAAACAAATCCTAAACAAAATAACATATAAATGGCAATAATGTGATTAAACATTACTTATACTTATATATCAAATGTTATGCCATATTTTGTAAATTTGACGTACTAGATCTGTTTTTGCAGCAAAACCTGAACAATTCGACATTTTTGTAGGATTTTCTGTATTTTGTAGGATTATAGCAGCTTAATGCTGCTGTGCTTCGTATTGTGAGTGTAGAGAACCGGAGACCATTTTTACTGGAAATGAGGCATTCCACCTTAGTCCTCACGGCTGACAACGCATCTGCATTTTAATTCGCAAACGAAGATAGATGTAGATGTCTATAGGCCACAGCAGCCACTTACCATCAGGTGGACTGTGTGCTCGTTTGTCACCCTTGTTCTATAAAAAACAGTTGATTCAGCCGCGCAACTAGATTTAGTCTAGTGAGCAGTACGGCGACAACTACTTTTCTGCCGACTTCAAAAAAGGAGATGGTACTCAATTCGACTGTATGTTTTTTTTTAATGTGTTTTTACTGGATGAATCAATTTCGATGATGCTTTTTTTATTTGAAAGCTAGTACTTCACATGCGGGGGGGGGGGTGCTCAGAATCTCCGGTGGAGGTTCAGTTGCCACCTACGACAACCTGGCAACTTATAACGCATGCACCCTGAGGACTGACGAGAAGATCCTGGAGCTGGAAGAAGAGATAGACAAGTTGCGCTGGAATATCATCGGATTATCCGAGGTCCAAAGAGAGGGGGAAGACACGGTAATCCTCAAATCCGGCAGCTTGTTCTATCACCGGGAGGGCGACCATCTGTCCCAAGGATGAGTCGGATTTATCGTTCACAAGTCTCTCGTTAAGAAATGAGATTGACTTCATTATGACGACAGACGACAACTGTTCAGCGATGTCTCAGTGATCGCGAGGGTGAAAACCGGCAGCGATCACCGAATGGTGAGAGGCACACTGAACCTAAACGTTAAGTTGGAGAGGTCACGTCTAATGAAGTCAACGCTCCGTCCCCCTGGTACTAAAATCCAAAGTCCCGAAACCTTTCAGCTCGAGCTACGAAACCGTTTCCACCACCTAGAAGATTGCAATGCAGTGGACGTATGAATGACAAGCTCGTGGAAACTGTTCATACAGTTGGAGCTAAGTTTTGCAAGATCCGCTGCAGAAGAACACAAAAACTCTCCGATCACACTCTGAATGTCATGGCTGTTAGACGGGATATGAAGCTGCAGTCTTTAGTAGATTTGACAGCATACAGGCAACTGAACAGACAGATCTCCAAATGCATGCAGCGGGACTTACACAACTTTAATACTGCTCGTATTAAAGAAGCGATCGAGTGGAACCAAGGCTCCAAAGTCTGTGCTAGAGATCTGTCTGCCAGAAAGAGCCAACTGTCAAGTCTGAAGACCGAGTGTGGCTGCGTCATTTCCGGAACACCTGAGATTTTGAGTGAAATTGAGAGGTTCTATGGGCAGCTGTACACAACATCGTTGGAGCCACACGCAAGTGTGAGTAACGATCCAAGAGCGAGTCTTATCCGACATTATTCCGATGATATCCCGGACGTCAGTCTGAGCGAGATTCGAATGGCTCTCCAGCACCTTATAAACGGCAAGGTCCCAGGCGAGGATGGAATTACAGCGGAGCTTCTGAAAGCGAGTGGAAAACCGGTACTTGAAGTCCTTCAGAAGCTTTTTAATTCCGTCCTTCATGGTGGCATTACACCGGAGGCGTGGAGCAGAAGTGCGGTGGTCTTGTTCTTCAAGAAAGGTGACAACGCTCTCTTGAAGAACTACAGACTGATTTCCCTTCTGAGCCGCGTCTACGTGCTGTGAGAGTCATTACGAATCGTCTCGCGCGCAGACTAGACGAATTCCAGCCTCCCGAACAAGCCGGTTTCCGAAAGGGCTTTAGCACCATAGACCACATACATACTCTTCGGCAAGTTGTGCAGAAGTCCGAGGAGTACAATTTGCCACTATGTCTGGCGTATGTGGACTATGAGAAAGCCTTTGATTCCGTCGAAATTCGGGCGGTGCTGCAGTCCCTTCAGCGGTGCCAAGTTGACTGTCGGTATATCGAAGTGCTGAAGTGCTTGTACAGTAGGGCTACGATTGCTATCCGAGTACAGAACCAGAGTACGAAACCTATCCAATTGCAGAGAGGTGTAAGACAGGGTGACGTTATTATCCTCCAAATTCTTCACCTCTGCATTGGAAGACGTTTTCAAGCTTCTGGACTGGAAAGGATACGGTATTAACATCAATGGCGAGTACATCACTCACCTTCGATTTGCCGACGATATAGTCCTTATCGCAGAATCGCTAGAGGACCTAAGCACCATGCTCAATGACCTAAATAGTGTTTCCCAACGGATAGGTCTTAAGATGAACATGGACAAAACAAAGATCATGTTTAATGTCCATGTCACACCTATGCCGGTGCTGTTAGGAGCACTAAGCTCGAAGTTGTTGACGGGTATGTTTACCTGGGACAAATAGTCCGACTAGGTAAGTCCAACTTCGACCGATAGGTCAATCGACGGATTCTACTCGGCTGGGCAGCGTTCGGGAAACTACGACACATCTTCTCGTTAGACATACCTCAAAACCTTAAAACGAAATTGTACAACCAGTGCGTGTTGCCAGTGATGACTTACGGATCTGAGACGTGGTCCTTCACTGCTGGTCGTATGAGGAAGCTCAAGGTCGCTCAGCGAGCTATGGAGAGGGCTATGCTCGGGGTTTCTCTGCGTGATAAACTAAGAAATGACGATATCCGCAGTAGAACCAGAGTCCCAGATCAGACCAGATCTAAGCATTTGGAATATTAAGGTTGCATAGATCGTTGACAAACACTAAGAATAGTGTGGGGCCTAATATACTTCCTTGTGGTACGCCGTAATAGAATGGGAGGTCATCACTATTGTGATCATCAATCCTGACAGTCTGGGAGCGATTTGTGAGGTAACTTTGAAAGAGATCTAGTTACAACCCCCTGACACCTACCTTTTCTAATTTAAGTAAGAGAGTTGAGACAGGAACGGTGTGAAACGCTTTTGCGAGATCCAAAAACATAGTTAGGACCTTTTTGCCTTGATTCAAGTTCTAAACGACATGATCGGTTAAACATTGAACTCCATCATTAGTCGATTTATTCTTGCGAAATCCAAATTTCTGTGAAGAAATTAAATTATAATGTTCGAGTTAGGAAACTAGTATTTTAATCAATCTTTCGAGAACCTTTGATAGAGTACTGAGAACCGCTATGGGACGTTTTGATTATTCGGTACGTTCCCGTCACCTTGAAGACTGGATGAATAAGTGTCTTCTTAAGTGACGTGGGAAAGACAGCAGTGTCGAAACAAAGATTAAATATATGGCATAAGATCGGTGCCAGAGTGTATGTAACACCGGAGGCGTGGAGCAGAAGGGCGGTGGTCTTGTTCTTCAAGAAAGGTGACAACGCTCTCTTGAAGAACTATAGACCGATTTCCCTTCTGAGCCGCATCTACGTGCTGTTTTCGAGAGTCATTACGAATCGTCTCGCGCGCACACTTGACGACTTCCAGCCTCCCGAACAAGCCGGTTTCCGAAAAGGCTTTAGCACCATAGACCACATACATACCCTTCGGTAAATTGTACAGAAGTCCGAGGAGTAGAATTTGCCACTATGTCTGGCGTATGTGGACTATGAGAAAGCCTTTGATTCCGTCGAAATTTGGGCGGTGCTGCAGTCCCTTCAGCGGTGCCAAGTTGATTGTCGGTATATCGAAGTGTTGAAGTGCTTGTACAGTAGGGCTACGATGGCTATCCGAGTACAGAACCAGAGTATGAAACCTATCCAATTTCCTCTGCAATTGTCACCCTGTCTTACACCTCTTTAGGTGTAAGACAGGGTGACGTCATAGCCCCGAAACTCTTCACCGCTGCATTGGAAGACGTTTTCAAGCTTCTGGACTGGAAAGGATACGGTATCAACATCAATGGCGAGTACATCACTCACCTTCGATTTGTCGACAATATGGCAGAATCGCTGGAGGAACTAAGCACCATGCTCAATGACCTCAATAGTATCTCCCAACGAATGGGTCTTAAGATGAACATGGACAAAACAAAAATCATGTTTAATGTCCATGTCACACCTATGCCGGTAGTTGTTGGGAGCACTAAGCCGAGTTCTTTCCGATCGGCTTGACTCACTGGCACTGCGTAGAGAGGTTGCATCTCTTTGCGTATTTTATCGCATCTACCACGGGGAGTGCTCTGATGAATTGTTCGGACTAATTCCAGCCGCTCAATTTCACCATCGCACATCGCGACAAAACTTGCGATACCATCCATATCATCTAGATGATTGGCGGTCCACCACTGTGCGATTCAGAAGAAGTTTTCTCCCTCGCACAACTTCCCTGTGGAATCGATTACCACCAGCGATTTTTCCGGACCGATACGACTTAGGGACCTTCAAGAAAAGAGCCTACTCCTTTTTAAAAGGCCGGCAACGCATCTGCGATTCCCCTAGTGTTGCAGTTGTTCATGGGCGGCGGTAGTCACTTACCATCAGGTGAGCCGCATGCTCGTTTGCCCCTATCCTATAAAAAAAAAATTATTGACGAGTATGTTTACCTGGGACAAATAGTCCGACTAGGTAAGTCCAACTTCGACCGAGAGGTCAATCGAAGGATTCAACTCGGCTGGGCAGCGTTCGGGAAACTACGACACATCTTCTCGTTAGACATATCTCAAAACCTGAAAACGAAATTATACAATCAGTGCGTGTTGCCAGTGATGACTTACGGATCTGAGACTGCTGGCCGGATGAGGAAGCTCAAGGTCGGTTAGGGAGCTATAGAGAGGGCTATGCTCGGAGTTTCTCTGCGTGATAAACTTAGAAATGAGGATAATATATAAAATAATAACCAGAGTGACCGACATAGCTCAACGGATGAGTAAGCTGAAGTGGCTATGGGCCGGCCATATAGCTCGAAGAACCGACAACCGATGGGGAAGAAAGGTTTTCGAATGGCAGCCTCGTACCGGCAGGTGAAGTGTAGGGCGTCCCCCCACTAGATGGAGTGACGACCTGGTAAGATATGCAGGAAGTCAATGGATGCAGGTGGCTCAGGACCGTGCTTTGTGGCATTCCTTGGGGGAGGCCTATGTTCAGCAGTGGACTTGTGAAGGGCTGTAATGATGATGATGATGATGACTTCTTATGTGGTCCCATATGAATTTGATCAAGGTCAGACCAATAGTTTTTGAGTTATTCTTATTAATTTATATTGAAGTCGGCTGTACAAAATTTTTAATTTTAAATTATATCGTACGTATAGGATCGCATACACTTATACTTTGACAGAAGGGAAACGCCTGCGTATGGTTAATCACCTCCGGTCTGTCGTTACCCCGTGTTGCTCTATGCATTATCCCTTTTACGATGTGGGTAATGTTTTTGTAAATAATGGGCATAGACTTTGTATCTTACCTCAATCTACGATAATGGGTTGTTTTAGTTAGTAGAATTTAGTAGTTTTTTTCTGTTCTGTTTAGTAAATTTTCCAAATCAAATCTGGTCACGTTGTTTTCAAATGTGGTAGCTTGCTACATATATATTTATCTATGATGTGGTCTGTTTAACAATTGACAAGAAAATACGTTATTCAATTTCAAATCATTGGTTTGTGTAAACGGGAGATCCTATTTAAAACTCCACAGTGTGGTATTATTATTTTACACTGATTAATTTACTAATTAAGGAAATATTACTACTATTATAATGAACATTCAGAAGTGTGAGTGTAAAGAAAATCGTCCACCCAATGCTGGGCGATGTTGCACCTGTCCAACAAACTCACAAAAAATGGGCCCTGATAATTTTAAAGTTCCTGCTTTACCTCTCAATCGGCCTCAGTACAGTGCTAAGAGTAACGAGAAAGAACCAAATAAACCTGAACTTAAGAAAGATGATAAGAAAAAGGCATGGTCGTTGTCGGATTTTGATTTGGGAAGACCTCTCGGTAAGGGTAAATTTGGCAATGTGTATTTAGCCCGTGAAAAAGAGTCCCATTATGTCGTTGCTTTAAAAGTACTGTTTAAAAGTCAAATCTTGGATTCGGAAATTGAACACCAAGTACGTCGTGAAGTTGAAATTCAGTGTCGATTACGCCATCCAAATATTCTACGAATGTATGGCTATTTTCACGACGAGAAGAGGATTTATTTGATTTTGGAATACGCAAAGCATGGCGCCTTGTATAAGCTTCTCAAAGAGCACGAGAGATTTGATGAGAAAACGGCGGCAATCTATGTTAGAGATTTAACAAAAGCTTTAATATATTGTCACTCAAAAAAGGTTATCCATCGTGACATCAAACCCGAGAACTTGCTAATCGGACATAATTATGAACTTAAAATTGCTGACTTTGGCTGGTCAGTGCACTCACCATCTTCAAGGCGCATGACTCTATGTGGTACATTAGATTATTTGTCACCTGAGATGATTGAAGGTAAACCACATAATTATGCAGTTGATATTTGGAGTCTTGGAGTACTGTGTTATGAGCTCCTGGTAGGTTTACCCCCATTTGATGCAAAAGACTCTCATCAAACATATAGAAAAATCAGATATGTTATAATTAAATATCCAGATTTTATATCTGAAAAGGCAAAGGATTTAATGGGTAAGCTTCTAGTTATAAACCCAGATCAGAGGTTGCCGTTGACACAAGTTTTGCAGCATCCTTGGATATTAGAAAATGCCCCAGAAGGTGCCCGGCCACAATTTTGTACCATGGAACAAAAATGACTATGAACTTGAAATATTTATAATTTATGAATCATCTAAAGGTGGAAGGTGTAAGCCATCTACAGTTTTATAATAACATTTTGTTCTTTATGCCTATTTTTTTAATAGATATATGTATATAGGCCTGACTTGATGGTTGAAACTTTTGGCTTATATTTAGAGAAAAAAAGTTTGATTTTTGTTAATAAAAAGTTAGTGATAATTTTAAATATATGTATTTGTCTATGTATTTACTTAGTTTATTTTGTATGAATTGGTATTTAAAATATTCACTTGTTAAATTATTGAGTCATAACAGTAATTTATATTATAAAAATCTTGGATTGCTAATTAAATGGCAAATGATTGACAAAAACAGAAACACTTAGATTTAATGCACATCTCCTTCCTCGCTGAGAAGCCTCAAGACTAGATGTGATAGACCAAAGACCAGACATTGGTAGAATAATTGTGACTTAACCACAACATTGGATATGTAATGGCATATAAGTGTTTGCCAACAACTACTCATTATTGTTTAATGGATTAGTTTTAGAATGTAATCTGTTTACTTTAATGCACACAAATTATTTTTTATAAAATGTGTGAAGGCTTAATCAGACATTGTACTGTTTATGAGTAACAAGCTTTTCAATTTTGGCTTTTTAAATTCCTGATATATTTAGGCTTTACAGCAACCATGGTCACGGGAGCACTTTTTTTTTGGTAAAAAGTTAATATGAAAGAAAATCTATAAAATTTGTTTTATTAAGTGTTGGCATAGTCAATCAATTTATAGTAATATTCTATATTAGTACTTAAATGCATGATTTTCTTTAATGCTTCCTTTATAAAAAGGTGTATAGGTATAGACTGCTGTGACTTTTTTCCTTTGTAGGTATTGCTCATGCTAAAAATAATTAGTACTGTAATTGTGTAATTACATTTATTGTTATCTTATACATTTTTGTGTGAACATTTTTATTTGAAGCATAGCAAATGGATGGTTAAGGTTATCAACTTTCACTAATGTATTTTGACTGCAGTTGTTAATTTTAAGTAGTTAAGAAAAAAAAATGTTTTACTATGTACCTTATCCAACATTATATTGGCAGACTTGACTACATAAGTAAAAAAAAATGTTAAACATTTTAATCTTCATATGTCAAAGTCAACATTTAAAATGAATAGTTAATTGTCTGCACTGAATGATATTTATCATGTACTGGTTGAATTTTATAGTTGTATACTTCTTAGAAATATTATGTTCCATATTGTTGATTTTTAGCATCTCTCAATGTTATTATTCCCTCTTTATTAGTGTTGATCTCAACGAACAAAGAAAGACGGATGAGCTCTGCGTACATTTGAAGTAATGCCTTAAACCATGCTAATCTTATCGACACGCATCAAGAAGACACACTTATGCACACTTTTTCTATAAATTCCGCTGCTGGTCACATATATATGCATAATCAAATTCCCGTTGTTGGTTGTTAATTATTTTAGAACCATATGTGTGCGTGAGTACATGTTCTTACTAGAAGTTGAGCATGATTTTGACATTGCTTGATAGTTGACTGAGTTTTGAACAATATAAAACAGTCTGCTGAGCTTATCAATTGTGTCTTATGGAATAGTAGATTAGAATTCTATTTCTTTGCCTCATATAGAACTTCTTTCTGTAAAGGCTTAAATAATGATAAATATTTTAGTCTGGTCTTTATTATATTTATACATTTTTAAACTTCATTACACTTCTAAAAATGATTGATTCATATAACAAGCAAGTGTTCAGTGATTTATAAAAAACATATCAAGTAATTTTAAAATAAAAATGCATGACTGAAGAAATTATTTATTGAAAAGAATATTAGGCAATTATGATTCTGTAAATAATATATAATACACTTCTTTCTATTACACTTAATGTTTTTTATTATTTTTCTGGTAGTACAAATCTATAGCATATTTATCAAAATGTGGGTCCCTTTTAACTATGTAGTTCCAGTGTATACATTCCCATATGAGGCATACCATACTTATAAAATATCCAGCAGCTAATGCAATGAAAGCTCCTTGTAGTTTCTGCAAATTCATTAGGGCCTTTATTTCTTCTTCATTTCGTTCTAAGGACCTTATATGGTACATAACATCATTAAGCCATTTCTCAACAAGGCCAACTTCAACAATTCTTCTCAAATAGACATCAGCTAAGGGTTTCAAAGGAGAGTTCTTGTGAAAACCTATTGAAATAGGAATGTTCACCATACAGTCTGTCATGATGTGTAGATTTCTTTGCATTTCAGTATTTACTGGTGTCTCTGTACCATTCATCGTTGAGTTATCTATGTTCATATTAATATGAACATTTTTTCTTTTAACGCTTAAATATTTAAGAAAATTTTTACTGTTGTAATAGGCAAGATCCCCATGAACGATTCTTCTAACCGTAACATCCGGATCATCAATCACTTCGAATCTTTCAGCAATTTTCTGACCCACATCGTCCAATGATTCCGCAAAAAATCGTTTGGTTTCTGCACCCCAGCCGCCGCACTTTATTTTGCTATCCACTAATTCCTTTAACGTGTCTATGGTGACCCTTGGCGTTGGGTTGGCCAATATAGCAGTCATGCTCGCTCTATATGAAACCACTAAAAGAATACAATAAAGCCAGTACCATCCAGTGAGCAGTCTGATCGACCAACCTGAAGGTAGTTTGGGTAAAGAGACCACTAACAACATTCCGTATGTGTATAGAATGCTGTTTGTTATTTCTTCAAATAAATACAAACCGACGGGCTTAGTGTCTGAAATGTAAAAAAAAAACGTTTATTTCGCAATACGTGACAGAAGTTTCTTCTTCTTCTTTTTTTTTTAAACGTTACCCCCACTAGGATTTTCTCCTGTATCGTGGAGGCAGTTTACAAACACAAATTGCACAAGGACAAACATCCAGACCCGGAACAATTATTTGTAGGCCATACAAATACTTCTTTCGTGCGGGATTCGAACCCTCGCCCCCCAGCGCAGCAGCTCATTGCTAAGCCACTGCGCCACGGAACCGTCTTTTATAAATGCCGTTTACATAAATGATTAGCATGATAGATACCGCATCGTTTGTTCTGCAAACTGTAGGGTCGTGGTTTGGCTTGGGATTTCTAGGAAAAGGTTTCTGTTGATACCTAGTAATTTTTTATAATTCTCTTACAATTTAGTACAAATTAGACCAACAATTGAAGCCCTTTTTACTGGAAATGAGGCATTTCAACTTAGTCCTCACGGGTGACAACGCATCTACATTTTGATTTGTAATAGAGGATAGATGTAGATGTCTATGGGCCGCAGCAACCACTTACCATCAGGTGGACTGTGTGCTCGTTTGTCACCCTTATACTATAAAAAAAAATAATTGAAGCATTCTGAGTTGAGGGAAGAAGTCTCAGGGACGAAAAAGTCGCAAAATTTTTATGAAGAAATTTGCATACCTGAAGAATTTTACAACACAAGCCTTTTAGAAACGAGGCTTGTGACCAGATTTTGAGCTCATATTTATTTATTTTTCTCTTCAGTTCGTCCAAAATACTGACAATTTACGAATAAATACTAAAAAGTTTGTGTGCAGCGTTAGAGAATATTGATCATATTTTAAGTATGTACCTATACGAAACCATGACAATTTTTCTTTAATGCTAGTTCGTGTTGTATATCTTCAATTAAGACAGAAATTGATCAGAATTCACAAATTAGCAACAAATTACCCAAACAACGTTCATCAATATGAAGATCGGTGCCTTTATATTTTTTGTTTTCATTTCTGTAATCCACCAAACGCATGTAGTATTTGGCCAATCCATGAAAAATTGACCCTGTTACTAATAAAACCAATAAAACAGCGATCCACATATATAATCTGTAATACAAACAAATACATAAGATGATTTTGTTTCACAGACATACATAATGTGTATGTTTATTTTTTCACGAACACTGAATATTTACAAAGGTAGAATTTACGTGTTTATAAGCAACCTTTTTAAAAGAATTATTACAAGGATACAAACACACTAGGATTTTCTCCTGTATCGAGGAGGCAGTTTACATAATACACAAATTTCACAAGGACAAACATCCAGACCCGGAACAACTATACGTAGACCGTACCAATGTTTGTTCCGTGCGGCATTCGAACTCGCGGTTCTCGGCGCTGCAACTCATACGCATACTCAAGTACTTAACTAGTCTTAGTCTAGTACTGGAATAAAATGTACATTTATAGGTTTGGAATAAAAATATAGATTACATTTTTTTGTTCTACACGATGTGTTTTATGTTTGACCTAAACGTTATTTTACCCAAAGAATTTTATCGTATTTAAATAATATATAAGTAGGTACGATATTTAGATATGTAGTTAGAGCTGCAGGAACATTTACAATTGTTTCATAACTATATTAAGAACTGAATAATAAGAACTCTGTATCTGTACATAACGTTAAAATTATAACTTAATTCGAACTTGTACTGACAGTATGTTTAAAAAAATACCCACTCACTTGAATGGCAAAATCAAAGTTTTCCAAGAGTTGTCCGTCATGGCTTCAGGCGTCAAAAACGTCCAACATTGAGACCTATAGGGTATACTCAAATCTGTTAACTCCTGATAGTACGGAGTGTATTGTAGATTGCCAACAGCAATATCAGCCTTTCCAGTGACCATTTCGCCAAGAAGTCCAGAAAACGAGCCATTCGGTTGCTTTTGACCCCACTTATTTTGTTCAGCATTAAGTGGCTGATATAGTTTAGGTTTGAAGTTCATTTTTGAAGCTATTGTGTTAAGGATCTGAAAAAGTGATGGGGCTTGGAACAATTTTGTTTATTGAGTACCTACATAAAAGTTTTTAAACCAATTCTTCTTTCAATTCATTACAACCTATGAAGAGTCCACTGCTAAACATAGGCCTTCCTCATAGATTGTGTCATTGAGATTGCCTAAACCAATCGGCAGAAGTTATCATCTATGTAATACTTCCGTACTTTTAATTATAAGTTTATTAATCTTAAAATTATCATCATCATTACGTCCCGAAGAATGCCACAAACCACGGGCCTGAGCCACCCGCATCCATCAGTAACTTCCTGCATATCTTAGTAGGTCATCACTCCATCTAGCATTTTCCATATAGTTCGAAGAACTGGCAACCTATGGTGAAGAAAAGTTCTCGAAAGCAAAGTGTACGGGACAAAGACATTTAAGTAGTAGTAGTATATATATTTTAAATCTCTTTGGTACGGCGACTACCATTAGATGGAGTAACTAAAATATTCAATATTATTGTCACAAAACTGTAAATAAAGTATTATATAGGAATGTAAAACCAATCTGCCATTATGTGGTTAGAATTTAACAAAAACTAAAGTTGATCCTTCAAACCGGATAACATACTATTTACTTTATTTAAAGTTTTTCTTGGTGTCATACCTCAATTTCAACGCCTCCAACTGTCCTTGACTCGTTTGTCTTCTTAACCACCACTGATGGAACATGATCCAAGTAAACAACGTCCAATATCTCTCCATTAAAGTTTTTCGTTTTGTCCGCAAATATAACCCTATTATAATGAAACTTGCCACTTCTCCATACATCAACTCTTCGTGTTATGAGCAATTCTTTAACGGGATTTGGATAGGGCACGGTAGACAAGTCAAACCAAGGTTTATTTTGAATGTCGAAAATTTTACTATGATATCGCAAGAATACAACGTTAACTATACGTTTCCATAGATAATGTAATTCCCTTTTGAACAATCTAATGTCATAGAGCATTATATATTTGGCCCTTGTTTCCAGCAGGCGGTATCTGAGAACATTTCTCTAGGATAAACATAATACCTTTCTAGGAGCCGCTCAGTAACGCTGTGGCTACGGGTTGAAATTCCGCTGATACAAAAAGTGTTTATATTAATTTATGTATGTAAAACACCCCCCAGGGCGTTTAAATATTGAATAAAATAGGTAAATCCTATTTATTAATAATAATGTCTTCCAGACCAAATTTTGGCCACGGCGGCCAGTCTCAACGGAGACTAGCCATCGGCGCAGGACAGGATTATAGTGCCCAAGTGTATGCGCAAGCACAGGTGCACTCTCTATTCCTTCACTCTCATAGCCTGATGGGACGGTAAATCGACACGACTAGAGAGAGATCAGGCGCAGGACCAACGGCTTTAAGTGCTTTCCGAGGCACGGGGGTGAAACACCGCCAACTTCCTGACTCCGGGCAGCTACTGAGATTTCTTGATGGAAAAACTCAATAACTGACTTTTTGGCCTGACTCGGGATTCGAACCCGGGACCTCATCATCAGCAGTCGCACTACTACAACTATTAGACCAACGAGGCAGTCAAATCCTATTTATCAAAGGACGATATTATATGAAAAGAATGCAATAATAAAAGACATTCGCAGATGAAACATTCATAGAATCGCAAATATAAACAAAGATCATGAAAAGTACATATATTTAGGTTATATATTCACTCTTAAACCACACAATTTTAGCCGAGTTAAAAGAAGGTCGAGTGTAGTGTTGATCGATTAAACATATTTAAATGATTATTTTTGTAATGAATAGCGATGTATCACTTATACCACAAATACCTCAAGCAAAAAATTGCAGCATGGCTCTACCACGTATAAAATTTATTATTTTATACGTGGTAGATCCATGCTGCGGCTGTATTAGTAGTATAGTTGTAGCAAGAATGGGTCGGCTCGACCGGAGAAGGACCACGCTCTCATAGAATACGCTTAACGCTGCTGTGTTTCGTATGGTGAGTGTAGAGAACCGGAGATCCTTTTTACTGAAAACGAGGCATTCCATCTTAGTCCTCACGGGTGACAACGCATTTGCATTTTGATTCGTAATCGGAGATAGATGCAGATGTCTATGGGCCACAGCAACCACTTACCATCAGGTGGATTGTATGCTCGTTTGTCACCCTTATCCTATAAAAAACGATAACAACATTTTGGATGATGTTTTTATTGCAACTATTTAAACTGCATTCTGGTTATTATCTTAATTAATGGTTAAAATTAAACTTTTATTAAGTAAATAAGATAATGTGATTTCTAGTGTGGATTTCCCAAGTGTGGAAGTTCCAAGTGGATTACAATTTCTGAAGTTGGAGCTTTAACATTTCCTTATATACTATGCACCGTGTTTAGAAGCTGTTATGTGAAAATATTTTCTTTATTCTTAGTTTTTGAAGTCGGTTTTTACTTTTTTTTAAGTTTATTTTTTTCAGTATAAAAACGATACAATTTTGTTGATATTGATGATACCTCTATATAGAACTATAGAGGTAGAGTCGTAGAAAATGCCTTGTCGCATTATGTCCGTCCTTTTACAGTTGGTTTGCAAATAAAGCTTAAATAAATAAATAAATTATAGGAACTTTAATGGGATAGTCCGAGCAAATTTTTGTAGTGATATTGTTAAATGGTTTGAAAATAACAGAAATGAATTATACCGATCACCAAATCGTAACAATCGAGCAGCCTGTAGACCATTCGCGAGAATGATTACGTAGGTGCTGCATCCGTCCTTCCTCGCCTGCCTCAAAGATTCTAATGTGTAAAAATTCGGAGACAGTAGGTCTTCGTGTTCAGCCACTACAATCTGAAATTGTTCGTTTACTTATCATAATTTATATTATAAATTTCATAAACACTCACGCCTGTCACCCAGAGGGGTAGGCAGAGACTACGGACTTCCATTTGGCACGATCCTAACACACTTCCTTCGCCTCCTTCACATCCTACATATACATCACCTACGTATACACGCTCGTCGGTTAAGCGTACTCTTAATTTGGCCCATTTTCAATATATCGCCAATTAGGTCGATAAACTTTCGCCCAGGGAGTCCCTTCCCGAAGCTACCGTTCACTTCTGCAACATAAATTTGCTTTGTCACTCTTCCCTCATTCATTAGTTCTATATGAACAAACCGTCGTTCCTTAATATACATAAAATAAAGGTTCCAGCTGCTTATATAAGTCCCACAGTTGGGTAAAGATCTCCTCTCATTTCCGCAGGCTTCTTGGCAGTCTTCAAATGCCCTTGACATATTTTCATCACTATATTTTCCTTCCGAGTATGTTTACCTGTGACAAATAGTCCGACTAGGTAAGTCCAACTTCGACCGAGAGGTCAATAGACGGATTCAACTCAGCTGGGCAGCATTCGGGAAATTACGACACATTCTCTCGTCAAGTATACCTACCTCAAAACTTGAAACGAGACTGTACAACCAGTGCGTGTTGCTAGTGATGACTGATCTGAGACGTGGTCCTTGTTGGCCGTATAAGGAAGCTTAAGGTCACTCAGCGAGCTACGGGGAGGGGTATGCTCAAGGTTTATCTGCGTGATAAACTTAGAAATGAGGATATCCGCAGGAGAACCACAATGACCGACATAGCCCAACGGATTAGTACGCTGAAGTAGCAATGGGCAAATTATCTTATTCAGAGAAAGCAAATTGGGGATTTCACAGCTAAAGATTGTTCTCGAAATATGTATTCTAACTCGAAATACTTTAATTCCTAAGACCTGCAGATTTTCTGTAGTATATTTTAATTACCGACGAACAAGTGGCAATTCGAAATTTAATATTGCCACGAGTTTAGGGGAATCTGCAGAAATTAAGCACTTGGTTATTCCCGCGTTCTAAGATTAATAATCATTTAAGGGAACGTTTAGCCTGAGGTCCGAGGTGCAAGGTTCAGCAGTACAAGAATCGCGATAAACACATGAACACAAGTGTAATCACTCGTCCATGTGCACAAAGTAGGTACCTTTTATTGACGCAAAAATAATAAAGGAAAAATGACAATCAAACAATTTTAAAAAAACCAATCCCGTAATTCAAAAAGGTTTGCTTTTTAAAACGTTAGGTTCGACAAGGCTTATCTTGAAGAAACAACTCGGCGGGTTAAGCCCACGACTAAGTGACGCTAACATAAAAGTACTTACTATAACATATGGTATGGTAAATGTTTTCGTAAACAGCGCCCCCTCGAAAACATTCAAGTAAATCGAATCGCAAATAATGGCCATGCATGTTAGGTCATTGTACCTTGCGATATCGTTGAGTAAGTCTATGAGGACATACTCTAGATCTTTGTTCCATTTTACGCCTTTTAAGATATCGTCTAAATCACCATTGACACTAAAAACAATAATTTTAATTAGTTTGGTAGGTTACACTCTTAGAGTAATTACTAATTACATACATGCTAGTTAGTAATTTTTACGTAGTAGAGCCATGCTGCAGCTATATTAATAGTATAGTTGTAGCACGAATGGGTCGGCTCGACCGGGGAAGAACCATGCTCTCACAGAATACCAGCTTAATGCTGCTGTGTTGCGTATGGTGAGTGTAGAGAACCGGAGACCCATTTTACTGGAAAAGAGGCATTCTATCTTAGTCCTCACGGCTGACATCGCATCTGCATTTCAATTCGCAAACGAAGATAGATGTAGATGTCTATGGGCCACAGCAACCACTTACCATCAGGTGGACTGTGTGTTCGTTTGTCACCCATATTCTATATAAAAAAAATACTCTGTGGTTACATCTTAGTCATTAGTAGACGGTAAGGCCGAGCGAGACCGAGGGCAATATGATTATATAATTCAAGGAGATCTTAAACGCATAATATGTCAAAAGGTACGTTTAGGTAGGGCATACAAAAAATGTGTATTTAAATAACTTAAAATTTTGTACAGCCGACTTCAATATAAGTTATCAAGAATAACACAAAAACTATTAGTCTGACCTTGATCAAATTCATATGGGACCACACGAGATGTATAAAAAAAGAATCATCGAAATCGTTTCACCCAGTAAAAAGTTACGAGGAAACACACATAAAAAAACAAAAGAAAACACAGTCGAATTGAGTACCGTCTCCTTTTTGGAAGTCGGCAGAAAAATAGGGAGCGGTTAAATTAGGAACCATCTACCTCTGAACTAGGTTATGGGATTTCTGCTTGGGGGTCAGCCTGGGAAGTTACTAACCTCTTGCCTATTATTACCGCTGAACAGCGGACTACTGGTAACGGCCTGAAGGGTATAGAGAATTAGATTTACAGGCTGTAAGGTATTCCATCTTAGTCCTCAGAGGTGACAACACATCTGCAGTCTCCGTATTTGTCTATGGGCCGCAGTAGCGACTTACCATCGGGTGAACTGTCAGATCGTTTGTCACTTCAGAATAAATAAAAGTCAGGTGGTAGGCCTACCACCTATGCCCTTATTCTGTATAGTAGTCCGTTTTATTTATTTATTCCTTATTCCTTAAAACAAAAGAATAAAAAGGGCGGCTACAGTTATTTTAATTTTCGATTATCTTTTTTTATAGGATAGGGTGACAAACGAGCACAGAGTCCACCTGATTAAAAGTGCTGTGACCCATAGACATCTACATTTATCCTCAATAAAGAATCAAAATGCAGATGCGTCGTCACCCGTGAGGACTAAGATGGAATGCCTCTTTTCCAGTAAAATGGGTTTCCGGTTCTCTACACTCACCGTACGAAACACAACAGTGTTAAGCTGCCGTTTTACGCTGGTATTCTGTGCGAGCGTGGTCCTTCCCCGTTCGAGCCGACCCATTCGTGCTACATCTATACTACTAATGTAGCTGCAGCATGGCTCTATCAAATCTAAAATATCTCTTAAACTATGCGTCCAAATAACATGTTATAAAGAGCAAAATATATACATCTTCATAAAATTGTCTCGAAGATAAAGTTACTTTTGTTCGTAAGGATTCATATGCTATGCCAGTAATAACGCTCATGAATTATTTTTTAATATTTAATATTTTTTGTCACAAAATATCTTATTGTGGCTTATGTATAAGAAATAGGAATGACTTAATGCCTTGAGGCATTCTCTACCAACCCTTAGTAGTCCATCTGGATAGCTCTCATCCGTTTCTGTTGCTAACAGCAGTATATCCACTATTATTTATGAAAGGACATGTAGAGCCTATATAATTAAACCCTGTATAACTTAATTCTTTGTAGTAAAAACTTCTTCACTTTGATTGTACAGGCAGGCTAGATACTAATAGATCATCGACATTATTATCAACAGCTCTATATCCGCTACTTGACATGAGCCTCTACGGATCCAGTAAATATATTTTTGTTGTATAAAACTAAGCATTCACGACTGATCACCAACCGCAGTGGCGGTGTAAGAATATTCACTAACCCATGTCGTCCCATGGGTGTCGTGATAGGCAACAGAGGGAAACTAATCAGGTGACGGGCAGCAGCATCACCCTGATAATAACTCGAAGTAAAAAAATGGGCTTGCCAACTCGCCTGCCAAGCGTTACAACTATGCCAAAATCCCTCCTATAAGACAATCTATGGGGAAAACCTATGTCCTTTTTCTATAGGATAGGCTTACAAACGAGCACACAGTCCACCTGGTGGTAAGTGGTTGCTGTGGCCCATAGATATCTACATCTATCCTCGTTTGCAAATCAAAATGCAGATGAGTTGTCGCCCGTGAGGACTAAGATGAAACGCCTCTTTTCCAGTAAAAATGGTCTCCGGTTCCCTACACTCACCATACGAAACACAGCAGTGTTAAGCTGCTATTTTACGCTGGTATTCTGAGAGAGCGTGGTCCTTACCCGTTCGAGCCGACCCATTCGTGCTACAACTATACTACTAATATAGCTGAAGTATGGCTCTACCACGTGTAACAGCAGTGAACTTTTGTAGGCTGTCATGAGAATGGACTGATATCAATTTAATTTACCTACAACATTTTATTGCATTTGCTAAGTAATAATAATAATAATAATAATATACAATTAACTTACGTTGTTAAAAGAGCGCAAAATACTATCGTCTTAAACATGATACCAGATCTGGAATGTTCTTTTGTTATTGAAAGTTCAAACACTACGCAGAGGTTTTCTCGACATTTGTACAGACTGATGGACTGATTGACAGGATTCATTATATATGCAAACTCCATTATAGAAACACGGATTGGCCTCGTGAATAACTTAGTATATCCCTGTTTACGAAGATTACGAAATAAAACTGAATAGTGATCAATAAAATAAAACACAATTTAACAAAAACATTTATTAAAATATGTATATAATTTTCCCAATACAATATATTTCCCATCACATTGTATGATAAAATATTAGGTTATTTTTGCTCAAATATAATAAACTATTTGTATTGTCGTCAATATAATATAAAAGCTTAAAATAAGTTATCCTAATATTTTACTTAGTTGGATATGTTTAATTTTACAAAGAATTACTTATTAAATACGTCATTACAGTACATTCATTTAAATCAGTTCACTGGTAACGATTTTAACGGGTCGTATTCCCAGATATACAATACAGTAAAATATTAGTGATATGGATAGTGCCAAGGAAAATATTAGGTCTTCAATTTAAAAAGTAAAAAAAAATAACAAAGTTATCATGACAGTCTCAGATAGGGATGCCAACCGTACTATATAATTATTAGTATTGCACTATATTTTCAGTAGGTATACTATAAGGTAGTAGCTGTTACAAAATATATAGTATGCAAATATACTGTAATTTGAGCCTGATAAAATATATAATAAATGAACTATATTTCATTGCACATGCAGATACAAAAACATTTTTTTTTACTTTCGTAGAGTATTATATTTTCATGTTACGTACTATATATTTTAACGCTATCGTTCGTAAAATAATATATTTCTTCCAATAATAGTTTGCAACCCTATTCCACACCTACAAAGACAGAACGTAGACATAACACTACGTACATTTCTAGTAAGGCTAAATCATGGAATAGATTCGAACTCACGACCTTTGATTTCACTGTCCGCACCCTACCATTAAGCTACTATCGCTTATATTTTGGGTAAACAGGTCGTGTGTGTGCGCGTGAGTGCAAAAATTGAGTTTTAAAAATCAAAAACTATACATATTTATACTGGTGCATTATTTGTGAGACCTTGACCTGCGCAATAGTCGATTATGAATCTTGTTGGTGAAGTACAAGGGCGCAGGGCACGGTCGTTACAATTAATTCATGCGATTGTTCGTTAGTAAAATCATACAATATTTTAAACAAAATATTATATTAATTAATTATATTGTCCACACTATTTTGTCGCTCCGTGGTCACAATTCACACCACTTTTTATATTTTTATACGGGCGAGCAACCCGGGTTCGATCCCCGTCGGCACCAATGAAACTGTTAATTCCATTTTAAGTGCTGATTTACCAAGTGCTCGGCGGTGAAGGAAAACATCGTGAGGAAACCGGCATGTCTGAGAAATAAGAAAAAAATATTTCGAAGACAAGTGAAGTTCGCCAACACGCATTGGGGCAGTGCGGCGGACATTTCCTTGCCCTAAAACCCTCACAGAAATGAGAGGAGGCCTGTGCTCAGCAGTGTGACGTATATAGGCTGTAACTTTAACTTTTATATAATTTAATTACAAATGTTTGGGCAACATTATCAATAATACGCTCACAGTAATGTATGTGTCTTTTATATAAAATAAAAAAGAATACAATCGAATCGATTACCTCTTTTGTTTTAAAGTTACGACTATAGTTTTACCATTAGTTATTTAACCATTTTTTAGATTATTTAGAATAATCTGTAAGTATTAATTAGTTGCTTACTCAGGCCAACAAAGAAAGAAAGCCAAGAATAGAGAGTACGCACTCACGCACACATATGCATTTAAAGTCATTTTGCAATCGACAACATGATTTTAGGTGCATAATATGTGTGCATGAGTCCGTGTTCCTACAATTAGTTGAGTGTGATTTCGGTTTTAGTGTCACTTGAAATGTACGCAGTGATGTCTTTCTGTGTTAGTCAATTACCTCTTATATAAATTATTTGGATAATAAAATGTCATTTTATAAAAACTTTTTTTAAATGTTAATCTCTCCTGCAAACAACTAATGAAGGCTTTCCACAACTTTTTCTAATATCAAGGCGGCGCCACAACGTAATCAATTGAAAAATATTTGACAGATTTAATGGCGGAGAAGTTAAATTATTAGAAACGTGTAAATATTAATGATTCTTTCTGAAATATTAATTATAGATTTAAGATATAAGAAATAGATTTCGGATATAACTAAAATTAAAAGAATTAAAACATATTAAAAAAATTGCATAAAATTAAAAAGCACACCAATGAGGTATCTCGGTTTACCGAAAAAAATTTGATACGCAACTTTTCAATGGCACACGGTGTGATAGATAACTTCACCTCAGTCCCAACTAGTGACATCTGATGATTGAAACATTATTAGCTCTCTCTGACCGACCAAACCGCTAAACCCAATTCTATAGACTGGCACCAGTGCGAGGATATCGACATTGTGCTCATCAACTCGCTTGCCCAGCGTGGTATCGCGAAAATTTCAAGCCTGCCTTTTTAGTTGACGCAAACGTGGAAATAACCTTTTTTTTATAGAACAGACTTAACCTATATCCAGCACTGAATTTATAGAGACTGGTAAACAAGAAACAGAACGGTAACGTAAAGATCAACAAAATAATATTAGACAGTATTATTGTCTATGTTTTTTTCATTGCAACCGTAAGGAATGTCTTTTGTTTACAATATACATAATATATTTATTATTAAAGCATTTATAGTTTAGAACGCGCGTAGGTCTCCCAAAAGACGACGTCCCTCCACCACTCAGGACGTGACATAGCACCGGGATATGTCATCACGTTGTTCTGTATGTGCTTATACACCTGGAAAGTTATGTAACATACTATATTGTCTTGTAGTGGTTCTTAAGAAAATCCAGCACCACATTTTGTCCCGTGGTGTCGTACTGTCTAGTAGGTCTAGTGGTTGTAAGCGCGACAGATGATCATAAGGTCCTGGGTTAGAATTCCCAGTCGGGCTTAAATCAGTTATTAAGTTTTTCTGTTGAGAAATTCTCAGTAACAACCCGGTGTCAGAAAGTTAGCGGTGTTTCGCACCTGTTGGTCCGTTGCCGTTGGCCGTTGGTCTTGCCCTTCTCTCCGATCGCGTCAGATTTCCCTTTCATCAGACTATGAAAGTGAGGAATAGAGTGCACCTGTGTTTGCACATACACTCGTGCATTATAATCCTGTCCTGTACAGTGATCGAAATTCGGTCTATAGGACACAGCGTAAAGAGAATCACGCCAAGGCATGGAATATCAGACCTCGTAGCTTCCATTAGACAGTATGTTTATGGAAGATGAAACAAGAACAAATATGCAGACCGATAACGGGGCGCGGGGTTAAGGGCGGGAGACACCTCCGATAGTCAGTTCATTTGCCAAGCGTGGACTTGCGGAGTCTTTTTATGTAATAATAGGAAGGATCATGATTATTGCCAAGTTTGACACAAGAGTCGGCTCATTTGGGGAAGGATCACGCATACACAACACTAGCAGCAAAATGCTGCTGTTTTTTATGGCGAGTCTTCCTCCAAGTTCTCAAGGATGACAATAAACTTGTATTTTGATTTTTAAATGAGGGTAGATGTAGATATTTATGGATCACAGTATATTAATTAATATTAGTCGCCATTATTTCTGTAAATATTGTATTAATATCTGAATGACGGCTTTGCGGTTTAGTATTGAATTGAAGTGCTGAGGGTTGCGTATTCGAATCCTGCATTAAACAAATGGCCTACAAATAGTGGTGTTCAAGTGTGTTGTTGTGAAATTTATGTGAGTAAGCTGCCTGTACGATACAAGGTAAAATCCTAGTGTGTGCAATGTTTTGTTTTAAGAGAATACAAGAAAACCTTAAAAGAAGAAGATTTACTAGGTGCTAAGACACTGCTTAGGTTTGTGCTTGTTCCTAGTATTTAGAGAATGTTCATCACTATTTTCGATAAAACTAATTTTGATTTCGTACACATATTAAATATTCGTAAATATAATGAGAGTTTTAATCGATGTTATTTCTTTCAGAGACTCTTTCGGATAGACCGTGAGGCATTTTAGTTGGGTTGCAAATGCATCTGTTTGCTTGTTGTTAGCTGCCCTTGGATTGCAGCAAGGCTATGAGACATTCCATCTTAGTTAAATTAACAACACATATTTGTTGGAAGTTGTTTGAGATGTCTAAGTGAGAGAGTAGTAGTAGAGACTGCAGTAACTATTTACTATTAGGTGGACTAAGTTAGTTTATCATTTTATTTATATTATATTGAATAAAAAATAAAAATGGTCACCTCTCCGTCAGCCGCTCCCAGCAGCGAGTTGAGGCAGAAGTCGGGCGGCGCCAGCGTGTCGGCGAGCGCCACCGCGACGCGCGCCGCGCCCGCGCAGCGCCGCACCACGGCCTCGCGCAGCGCCGCGCCCTGCGCGCCCGACAGAAACCCGCCCTGCACACAACACTGCTGTTACAAGCTACGCTTCCTCTCTTTCTCTCTCTCTATTGTTAGTAAGTAGTCACCGCAACGTGATGTGTATTTATAATAATAATAACTTTATTTACATTAAAGTGATTGTAGCACATGGGTTTGACCATTACATTGTTTGTACTATCTATAAAATATGTCCTTAAATCTAGTGGATGTAGCTCTGCACTCCAGCTAGGTTACAGAATAACCTGTATTAAGGAGTAACAGTCTCAATCGTCATAATATTATGTATATAATAATTACATGCATACAGTTAAAAGTGTTACAATTATATCAACTTCTAATTATTCAAATTATAATTATAAGATTGAGAAATGAATGCGTGTGTGTGTGTGTACGTGTGTTTTTGTGTGCGCGTGCGCATACGTGTGTGCTTGTGTTTGTGTGTGCATGTGTGTGTTTATGTGAGAGAGTAGGTAAATCAGGTTAGTTATTTTATAATCAGACAGTTCAGGTATTTTTTTGTTTCGTCATAAGATGTGTTTTGAAAGTATGAGCGGACAGTCTTCTTGCAGATATAGAATGTTAACCCATATATATGACATTTTTGGCTTATTTTATTCTAAAGAGATCAGACTCAGGAAATAAAACAATCTGTTAATGAATGATGAGCGAACCTATGGAAAAGAACTAATTTTATCTTTTCGACTTTTACTTATTTCCCTGTAAGGGGTTTTGCGGTGCTCCATTAGAAATGTTAGCTGAATAAAATGTTGCCGTTGTTGAACGTGCTTAATGTTTAAGCACATTCCCAGTCATTGTACAACTGATTAGTTAGAAAAATTATAGGCTAGAAAGTAGCCACTTTCAAAACGGCTCTGTATATATATATATATATATATATATATATATATATATTATAAATATATATATGTGCCGTGTAGTGGCGGTTAAGAATATCCACTACCCCATATCCTCCCGTGGGTGTCGTAAAAGGCGACAAAGGGAAACAGGCAGGAGATGGGCAGCAGCATTTTCCTGATAACAGCAAATATACAATATAAAAAAAACGCTCGCCAGGCGTGGCAACTATGGCAAATACCCCCAATTATGAGAGTAACAAAGAGACGGCCCCCAGTCCCCGGCGGCCCCGCTATTCCTGGCTACGGTGGCGACCATGGTAATGGCGGGGCAGGGGGTGCTAAGAATCTCCGGTGGAGGTTCGGTTGCCACCTACGACGACTCGACCTGGCAACATACAACGCACGCAGCCTGAGGACTGACGAGAAGATTGTGGAGCTGGAAAAAGAGATAGACAAGTTACGCTGGCATATTATAGAATTATCCGAAGTCCGAAGAGAGGGGGAGGACACGGTAATCCTCGAATCCGGCAACTTGCTCTATCACCGGAAGGGCGACCATCTGTCCCAAGGAGGTGTCGGATTTATCGTCCATAAGTCTCTCGTTAACAACGTAGTAAAGATTGAGTGTGTCGACGAGGGTTGCGTACCTTATACTCAGAATCACCAAACGGCATTCGCTGAAGGTCATACAGGTTTACGCACCAACCTCGGCACAACCCGATCAGGAGGTGGAGGAAATATATGAGGATATCTCTAGAGCCATGCATTCCTCCAAAACCCAATATACGGTGTTAATGCGAGACTTCAACGCAAAACTAGGCACAAGAGAGAACGGGTAGCTGAAAGTAGGGAAATTTGGCTGAAAGTAGGGCAACGGAACCCAAGGTGCCAGCAGCTGGCCGACTTCATGGAGAAAGAGGAACTCTTTATGATGAACTCTTTCTTCCAGAAGCGGCCCCACAGGAAGTGGATCTGGTCGAGCCCCGACGGTTCGACGAAAAATGAGATTGACTTCATTATGACGAGCAGACGACAACTGTTTAGTGATATCTCCGTGATCGTGAGGGTGAAAACTGGTAGCGATCACCGAACGGTCAGAGGCACACTGAACCTAAACGTTAAGTTGGAGAGGTATCGTCTAATGAAGTCAACGCTCCGTCCCCCTCGTGCTCTGTTCCAAAGTCCCGAAACCTTTCAACTCGAGTTACAAAACCGTTTTCAGTGCCTAGATGACTGCAATGAAGTGGACGATATGAATGACAAGCTCGTGGAAACTGTCCATGCGGTCGAAGCTAAGTTTTGCAGGACCCGCCGCAAAAGAACACAAAAACTCTTCGATCACTCTCTTAATCTCATGGCTGTTAGACGGGAGATGAAGCTACATTCTTCAACAGATTTTACAGCATACAGACAACTGAACAGACAGATCTCCAAATGCATGCGGCGGGACTTACACAACTTTAATACTGCTCGTATTGAAGAAGCGATCGAGCGGAATCAGGTCTCTAATGTCTTTGCTAGAGATCTGTCTGCCAGAAAGATCCAACTGTCAAAGCTGAAGACCTGAGATTTTGAGTGAGATTGAAAGGTTCTATGGGCAGCTGTACACGTCATCGTTGGAGCCACACGCAAGTGTGAGTAACGATCCAAGAGCGAGTTTTATCCGACACTATTCCGAAGATATCCCGGACGTCAGTCTGAGCGAGATTAGAATGGCTCTCCAGCACCTTAAAAACGGCAAGGCCCCAAACGAGGATGGAATTACAGCGTAGCTTCTGAAAGCGGGTGGAAGACCGGTACTTGAAGTCCTTCAGAAGCTCTTTAATTCCGTCCTGCATGGCGGCATTACACCGGAGGCGTGGAGCAGAATTGCGGTGGTCTTGTTCTTCAAGAAAGGTGACAACGTTCTCTTGAAGAACTACAGACTGATTTCCCTTCTGAGCCGCGTCTACGTGCTGTGAGAGCCATTACGAATCGTCACGCGCGCAGACTTGACGAATTTCAGCCTCCCGAACAAGCCGGTTTCCGAAAGGGCTTTAGCACCATAGACCACATACATACCCTTCGGCAAGTTGTGCAGAAGTCCGAGGAGTAAAATTTGCCACTATGTCTGGCGTATGTGGACTATGAGAAAGCCTTTGATTCCGTCGAAATTTGGGCGGTGCTGCAGTCCCTTCAGCGGTGCCAAGTTGACTGTCGGTATATCGAAGTGCTGAAGTGCTTGTACAGTAGGGCTACGATGGCTATCCGAGTACAGAACCAGAGTACGAAACCTATCCAATTGCAGAGAGGTGTAAGACAGGGTGACGTTATTATCCTCCAAATTCTTCACCGCTGCATTGGAACACGTTTTCAAGCTTCTGGACTGGAAAGGATACGGTATTAACATCAATGGCGAGTACATCACTCACCTTCGATTTGCCGACGATATAGTCCTTATGGCAGAATCGCTAGAGGACCTAAGCACCATGCTCAATGACCTCAATAGTGTCTCCCAACGGATATGTCTTAAGATGAACATGGACAAAACAAAGATCATGTTTAATGTCCATGTCACACCTATGCCGGTGCTGTTGGGAGCACTAAGCTCGAAGTTGTTGACGAGTATGTTTACTTGGGACAAATAGTCCGACTAGGTAAGTCCAACTTCGACCGAGAGATCAATCGACGGATTCTACTCGGCTGGGCAGCGTTCGGGAAACTACGACACATCTTCTCGTTAGACATACCTCAAAACCTTAAAACGAAATTGTATAACCAGTGCGTGTTGCCAGTGATGACTTACGGATCTGAGACGTGGTCCTTCACTGCTGGCCGTATGAGGAAGCTCAAGGTCGCTCAGCGAGCTATAGAGAGGGCTATGCTCGGGGTTTCTCTGCGTGATAAACTAAGAAATGAGGATATCCGCAGTAGAACCAGAGTCCCAGATCAGACCAGATCTAAGCATTTGGAATATTAAGGTTGCATAGATCGTTGACAAACACTAAGAATAGTGTGGGGCCTAATATACTTCCTTGTGGTACGCCGTAATAGACTGGGAGGTCATCACTATTGTGATCATCAATCCTGACAGTCTGGGAGCGATTTGTGAGGTAACTTTGAAAGAGATCTAGCTACAACCCCCTGACACCTACCTTTTCTAATTTAAGTAAGAGTTGATACAGGAACGGTGAGATACGCTTTTGCGAGATCCAAAAATATAGTTAGGACCTTTTTGCCTTGATTCAAGTACTAAACGACATGATCGGTTAAACATTGAACTCCATCATTAGTCGATTTATTTCTTGCTATTTTAAAGCCAAATTGCTGTGAAGAAATTAAATTATAATGTTCGAGGTAGGAAACTAGTCTTTTATTAATCAATCTTTCGAGAACCTTTGATAGAGTACTGAGAACCGCTATGGGATGTTTTGATTATTCGGTACGTTCCCGTCACCTCCTTTGAAGACTGGATGAATAATTGTCTTCTTAAGTGACGTGGGAAAGACAGCAGTGTCGAAACAAAGATTAAATATATGGCATAAGATCGGTGCCAGAGTGGTTGAGTATTTCTTTAGAAAGGAAGGGGAAATGCCATCCCAACCAGTAGCATTGAATTAGCATGAAATTATTTCAGTTATAGACTCCTTACGGTCTAATGCTAGACCGTAAGGAGTCTATAACTGAAATAATTTCATTAGGATCTGTAGGATCTAGGACAAAAGATGAAGTCGATGTGATGTTAGATGGGGTTTGTGGGGAGTTTGTTGTTTGAAAGGTTCTGCTGTTGATTATATCATTTGCAAGTTTCTCTCCAATATTTACAAAGTACGAATTTACACTATTACACGGCTGCTTAGATGAAGGTAATAAAGTTAGTAATTGTGTAGAAGGGTTTTTAGTTTTAATTGTGTTCGTTACTTGTTTTATAGTATCCCACAAGTTTTTTGGGTTATTACTTGCTTTACTTAGTTCCTGTGTATCATACTACTCTGTGTAAAAAGTATCGGGAATATGTCAATAAAAAGACCCGCGTAAAAGAGGTCGTTCTAATTTTTTTACTGCATGTTGGTAGCACTGTACTGATTTAGCGCGCAAAGTTTGAGCGGGATCTGTCATTTAATTTGTTTTAAACTACACTTTTTGTTGGTCATAGTTTTGAGTTCTCGGCGATTTTTACAATGGAAAATATTGTTGAACAAAGAGTGTGCCTTAAATTTTGTGTTTCGAATGATATTTCATGTGGTGAATCACTAAAAATGTTGCGAAATACCTACGGCGAATCGTGTATATCGAAAACAAGGGCTTATGAATGGTATAAGGCTTTTAAAGAAGGCCGAGAAGTAGTAGTAGACTTGCCTCGTTCTGGTAGACCTTCAACCGCTACGACCAAAGAAAACATCGATAAAATCAAGAAGCTAGTGCTCGAAAATCGACGTATGAGTCTGAGAGAATTGGCTTGAACATATCTTTTAAGTCCGTCCACAACATTCTCATTGACATTTTAGGCATGAAACACGTCGCCGCTCGACTAGTTCCAAAAGAGCTCAATTTTGTTCAAAGAGCGCAGCGAAAGCATGTCGCTGAAGACATGGTTTCCCGAGCTTCTACGGATCCGACCTTTATGAAACGTATAATAACTGGCGACGAGACATGGGTTTATGAGTACGACATGCAAACAAGCCAACAGTCTTCAGAATGGCGTCTCGAAAACGAGCCGAAACCCAAAAAACCGCGGCAAAGTCGCTACAAAATCAAGGTGATGCTGACAGTTTTTTTTTGACTACCGTGGTGTGGTTCACTCCGAATTCCTTCCAAAGGGAGAAACAGTGAATAAAGAATATTATTTAGGCGTCATGAAGCGTTTGCGTGAGAGTATCCGCCGAAAACGTCCAGATTTGTGGCAACACAACTCATGGATGCTGCACCATGATAATGCACCATCACACACAGCCATTATAGTGAAAGAGTTTTTAGCGAAAAATTCAACAAAAGTTCTCGACCAAGCACCGTATTCACCTGATATGGCTCCGTCTGACTTTTTTTTATTTCCCAAGTTAAAATTACCACTTCGAGGAAAACGTTTTGAGTCGATAGAAGCCATAACAAAAAATTCGCTGAATGAGCTAAAGGCCATACCGCAAATAGCCTATGAAAAATGTATGGAAGACTGGGTGAAGCGTTGGAGATATTGTATTGCAAGCGATGGGGCCTACTTTGAAGGCGATAAAATAAATTTAGATGAATAATTTGTATTTTTTGTTTTATTGACAAATTCCCGATATTTAGTACACAGAAGGTATAGTCTCTTCGCTTTTTTCAAAATACTATTACAAAAAATTCTGTATCTCTTATAGGTAATTTTTAGTACCTCGTTATCAGGAGTTATTAACTTTTTTATGTAGAGCATCCCTATTTCTTATGCACCGTAATAAACCAGGAGTAATCCAAGGTTTGAGAATTTTCTATTTCGAAGGAACTTTTTTAACTGTCGTGTTATCGGAAATGGCCGAAGTTACTAATTTTATGAATTTATCGGTAGCTATATTTACATCTCTTATAGAAAAAAGAGGGGTGTCAAGACCCTCATAGTCGATTCTGATGATGAACGAAGTTGAGGCTGTTCGTATATGTTGAGTGTGTATGCAAAATAATGTAGAACAGTGATCAGTTACTGTGGAGCTATAGACAAAAGTAAGAGTGGGTGACTTCACAAGCAGTTGCTACTCCTGGTTGGAAGAGTATGGGCAGGAAGATAGCCGTGGTAGGCAAGAAAATTCAAATATTCGTGAGATTGCGTGTCAAGCATATCGGGTTTGACATCTAAATTTAAATCACCTGTTATGACAACAGATTTGAATATACGTAGTGACAGAAGAATATTATTAAGGACTAAGAGAAAACTATTTATATTGTCTATTGACGGTGTGCGGTAGATACAAACTATTGCCAAGTCGGTATTTATCTTTATTAAGAGCCCAGAAGCGGATTGGTGAAAGTCTGGTTCTTCGCATGTAGCCAATAGGTGCGTCTTTAAATATACCACGACACCATCACTTTGGTATGATTTTACAAGATAGAAAGAGCAGAGTTACTACAGCATGGTAACCAGCATTCAGTCAAGACGACCAGATCGCAATCAAAGGAGATGCGGTGCATGAGGGTTTGTAAGCTTAAGAAGTTACAATTGATAGAAAGAATGTTTTGCGATAGAATTTTGACATAGCTATTTGGATGTTTGACAACTGTATGTGTTTCTTCTGGTGGGCATGTATTAGTTATAGATACAGAAAGATGGTCAATGTCATCAATCACATAGTTAACGCTATTATTTGTTTTTGCAGTAAAGTAAACCAGGCAAAACGGGACATAGGAAGATGGTTATTTTTTTTTGGAACTGTGTCCTAAGTTTACAACAGGTTGTAAAAGATTGAAACACTGGATATTTTTTAAGTAATAACAACAAGTTACGGAATCTAACCAAAATTGCTCCTTTACTGTGAAATTTACAACGAACGTTTGCCCCTGAGTTACCACGGTCATATCGCTCCAAAAAACTCTCAGAAATGAGGTCTGTGCCCATCAGTGGTAGGTATAGAGGCTGTAATATACAACTGTACTTATTAATGCCTTTATTTTCATTTAACATAATATGATACATTTTAAATTAAACTAATTGGACGGATTCTATCATAGTCACGAGGGGTACTGAGGTGTTTGACGTCAAGAACTTGAAGCACCGATGTTCCGGGAAGTCTGCAGTCTTTAAACATATTCAAGATCGTCCCCGCCATTACATCAAATCCTCGCGAAAGAACACCGATTCCTACCAAGGATGATTCGCGAGGCTTTTTAAATTAAAAAACATACTAATTTCAATAGAAAAAATGGATGGGTGCTGCCATCTGCTTGGAATTCTATAATTAATAAAATTAAATCCAAACCCAAGCATTCCACTGCAAGACTTCAATATACTGTAAGCTCATTCTGAGTAGATCGGACCAAAAATTAATATTCAAAAATTGAAGGTAGCCGGGCTAACTATGACATCGGGACGTCAAACATCTCAGTCCCTCCCGTGACCACGGGTGCTGAAAAGCACCCGAAACGTCGTGAATTGAAAAGTTAAAATTAAACGCGAGAGAATTCCTAAAATTAGTTTCATTTAATGTGTAGTGTTCGCGTAAATATAAGCAATCACTATATTATGATATATTTACTTTTTATTTTTTAGGTCGCATATTTTTGACAGTTCATGTTTGCCATATTTATTTATTTCTGACGTCATACAGCCTGCGCTACTCGCATAATTATGAAAAGTCAATGAGGGCATCCACGACTTTTTCTGCCACCAGGGCGGCGCCACTTTACAGTGAGGTAAAATATTTAACAGATTTCATAGCAGGGATGATAATTTCTTAGGAAAATGTAATCTTTAAGGTTTCTTTCTGTATTATTAGTTATATTTTATATTAATTACATTACAAAAGAATAAACCAAACTATAAAATATAACTAAAGGCCGATTTTTTTAAAAAAGTTATAAAGTGCAAAAAATTAAAAAGCGAACCACTGACGCATTATGTTGTGTATTAATATAATATTCTAGATAATGATAAACTATTTTCATAAAACTAATTTCTCAATTAACTGACATTGTGTAACAAAAAACTTTACCTCAGTCAGGTGAGTGGAAGATTATTAGCCCTCATTGAGATAAGATTTGTCAAAATAATTTATTAATTATGTATTAGAGATTGGTAGAGTTACCGGCGGATAAAGAAAGCCAGTCAAAATATTCAAGTTCCGCCGCATTCGGGTAAAGAGCAATTTTGCAAACGATTACTTACTATGTATAATGTTGCCATGTGTTTCTCCAACATGAAAGCGCCATACAACGCAACCAATTCCAATAGAACTCTTCTACATTCCACGTCGTGGAACTCTTTCGCCGTATTGTAGAAGTGATTCAGGATGAAGTTCTGAAAAGAAGTAAGTTAGTATATATCTAGTATGTACCTTTTAGTTATTTTCAGTCTTCAGTCTATTCAAAAACGTTATCCCCACACTAGGATTTTCTCCTGTATCGTAAAAGCAGTTTACAAACACTAATTGCATAAGGACAAACATTCAGACCCGGAACAATTATTTGTAGGTCATACAAATACTTGTTCGGTGCGGGATTCGAATCCGCGGCCCCCAGCTATGTAAGTAGCTAGTGGTATGCTATGAGCATTCACCCCCCCCCCCCCCGCTTCCGGAGGGTAACCATGCTTTGGGCGCAAAAAAAACCAACAGCTTTAAGTGCTTTCCGAGGCATGGGGGTGAAACACTACCTAACATCGTTAACTAAGTTCCTGACATTGAGTTACTGCTGATAATTCCTTCATAGAAAAACCGAAAAATTATTGTTAGTGTAATTGTTTGAAGAAACTTCCTTTTTGGTTTATATTCATAGTTTTATTAATCACCCTTACACAACATAACTTTTATTAACTTAAGGACAAACATAAAAATCACACTAAGAAAAGATACTTCGCTACGCAATAACCTCCGCTAAAGACACATAAACCATAGATTCTTAAAATCAGTGTTGCCAATATAAATGTATAATAACTAACAACTGTATTGCGGGCCGACATTGGATTCGAACCCCGGGCCTGGTGATCAGATCCCACGAGGCGGTAATTCCTGACAATATATAGTGTAGTATAAATTTGGAAGCGTAAGTATATACAACCAAAATTGACTCACCTCTCCATAGACAACGGATAACGTGACCGCATGGTAGGATTGCGACTCGTTTTTGGCCTGGAAATTGTCTCTGCCCTCATTCTTTAACTTGTTAACTTTTTCGTAAGTTGTCTTCAGTGTGTATGCAGTGAGCCATTTATAAATATGAATTAGATCTGTGAAAGAAAGGTAAAAGTTTATCGACTTGACACATAAGCGATATATTCGCGATACCACCTATACCATCTGGATGATTGGTGGTCCACCACTCTGCGATTTAGAAAAAGTTTTCTTCCTCGCACAACTTCCTCGTGGAATCGATTACCACCAGCGATTTTTCCGGACCGATTGACTTAGGGACTTTCAAGAAAGAGCCTACTCCTTTCTAAAAGGCCGGCAAACGCGTCTGCAATTCCCCTGGTGTTGCAGTTGTTCATGCGCGGCGGTAGTCACTTATAATCAGGTGAGCCGCATGCTGGTTTGCACCCTCTCCTATAAAAAGTCACCTATCTAGTTTAAGTGATGTTTTTTTACTGTTGACGTCAGTGAAATACATTCTGAAATATGTTACAGTGAAATCTCAATAACTCAAATTTCAAGGGAAATGCTAACAATTTCGAGTAAATTTGTATTCGACCTTATGAATTTAATGATTCATTGTACGTGTACAAAGAGTACATACAGTAAAACAGAAGCAACGAACATTCCTTTTGGATTTTATCGTTACGAGATCTGAGTTTCAAGTAAGACGTCATTATATTTTCTTTACTTTGACTTACTACGTCTGCTTTTGGAAATACAAGTTACAGATTAAACTATATTATACTTTATTATATTATGTATGTATATTTGTACGTGGTAGAGCCACGCTGCAGCTACATTATGGTTGTAGCACGAATGGGTCGGCTCGACCGGGGTAGGACCACGCTCTCACAGAATACTAGCGTAAAATAGCAGCTTCATGCTGCTGTGTTTCGTGTGGTGAGTGTAGAGAACCGGCGATCCTTTTTAATGGAAACGGGGCATTCCATCTTAGTCCCCAGGGATGACAACGCATCTGAATTTTGATTACTAATCGAGGATAAATGTACCATGCACTTACCATCAGGTGGACTGTGCGTTTGTCAAGACGATAGGAGCTTTGATAGGATAAAAATTCTCACTCGCAGGGTCCATCATATCTTCAATGGTGTTCCACCGGCATTTCTCAGTCAACAAGGCGTCCACTCCGTCCAAGAACTTCAGGGATCCGAAGGGTGTGTCCTCTGGCGTGAGGTTGTTTCTCCTGGGCCACACGTTGAGCAACCAGTTGCTGCTCTGCTGCAGCAACAGGCTGTTCTCACCCTCGTACGTGCAGTTTGCGTCATTGTCGTTGCGAAGATCACCTATGGCTGACGCTGCAAATAAAATTAAATAATCAATATTTCCCGCCAGTGTAAAAATATCCACCATCCCATATTGTCCCGTGGGTGTCGTAATAAGCGACAGAGGGAAACAAATAAGAGGATGGGCAGTAATATCTTCCTAATAATAATAATAAATAATAATAAAAACTGCGGTAGCCAAACCACCTGCCATGCGTGGCAAATATGGCAAAATATTCTTTGTGAAGTAATCAATGAGGGAGGATTTTGTACCAAGTACATATTTGGTATCAGTGAAGCGGAAATATTCCACAGAGAAGTTCCAATAGGTAAGATATCTGTACAAATAAATAAAATTGAAGTGTCTGTTTGTAATGTCAAAATAACAGCTTTTTACTAAATGCATATGAAAGTATATACGGTACTTACAACAAAAACACAATTTTTAAATTTTTTGTCTATCTGTCTGCCTGTTTGTTCTGGCTGATCACCGAAACGGCTGGACCGATTTCGACGGGACTTTCACTGGCAGGTAGCTGATGTTATAAGGAGTAACTTAGGCTACTATTATTTCAGAAAAAGAAATTACGGTTTTGCGCAAAAAAAAAATTAAGCCCATGAAATCCAATCGTAATAAATTCCATGCGGGTGAAGTTGCGAAGAACATCTAGATAAATTTGTTTGAGTTATAAACAATAGATAATAATAACGTAATGGTCATCTTCATCATCAGCCCGTAAAAGCTGAACATGGGACTAAATCGTTTCAGAGAGGATCTGTACCAAATCTCAATCATCACGCTTGGCAGGTTGATTGACGCACGCAGTAGCAGACGTATCGGAAGCCATAAGGGTTTTATGGCATTATCCATAGTTGCTCCTTACGACACCGGTACTGATACCCACGGAAGGAATAATGGAGTGATTGATTCTGTCACACCGTCACCACGCGGTACTTAAATATTCATTATCTTTATATATATATTCTGTACTTGAGTTTGTCACTAAACTTCTAAACGGTTGGACCAATTTTGATGAAACTGTTTGTTAATTAATAGAATCAGGCGTTACTGTGTCAGCCACCGCAATCTACATCACCTGAAGATGCCTCGTGTAGAGGCGAAACACGTGTTTTATTGTCTTCAGTGGTTTGCCTTTCCTAGTGTAGTGGTATTGGGAGTAGTGGTGCTGGGATTAATGGTGACGGGGATAGTGCACGCAATTGAGGGAGGGCGGGAGGTGCTCGTCAAACTAGGTAAGATACATCATTTTATTTTAACGAGCGGATGTACACGTGGTAACTTTTTAAAAACTTTAATGGAAACTGTTTGTGTGTATGAGTGTTTGAGTGGATGGTTGAGATTCAAATTTGGATCCGGTAATTGTCCGGGGCGCTGTTGTCGTTATCCAGAAATCAACCGTGTGAAGCCGGACCGGATCGGTAGTTTCAATATATATTGAAAAATATTTCATCATCGTAATCCATCACAATCAAACCTTAGACCTATCCAGAATACTGGCAGACTTCTAGGCAAAAAAAGTAGTACTAACACCCATAAAGGAATCATTACTGCCGATTTGCAATGTGGGACCACCTATTGTATTCAAAGAACTGACCTTTCAGGTATCCGTGTCCCCCGCAAGCCTCCCTGCAGTTCTGTATTCCGTCCCGTGCAGTCCAGCCACATACGGGTTTCGTAGCACAAGAAAGCGCATGCATCTCTATACCGCGACCCGCTGCATTGTTGTTTTGACCTGACATTTGTTAAAAATCGATACGTGATTAATGTATAAAAAATCCAACTTTAAATAATACTCATGAGATTAACAAAAAATGGTGGCTCGAATTTGAACGAGCATTTCTTTAAGATCGAGAAATTCGTAATTCTCACTCGATCGCAGTTGTGAATCAAGCATAGTACTTGCAATTCATCAAATCGAGCGGACTTTAATCGTGTTTGAACGTGTACATTGTACATTGGATAGTGAGCGTGTCTGACGAAGCGATCAGTTGCGAGTGGCCCGTCGCTAACCATATCCACTTTTAGTCTCACGCACACTTTCACACGTATACATATATGTGTTTACCATAAGTAAAGCCCTTTCCTTTTTTTTCTTTACGTTGTAGAGCCATGCTGCAGTTATATTAATAGTATAGTTGTAGCACGAATGGGTCGGCTCGACCGGGGAAGGACCACGCTCTCACAGAATACCAACGTAAAGTAGCAGCTTAATGCTGGAGCAGAGGTATTCTATTTAAGTTCTCACGGCTGACAATGCATCTGCATTTTAATTCGCAAATGATGATAGATTTAGATGTCTACACAGCAACCACTTACCATAAGGTAGACTGTGTGCTCGTTTGTCACCCTTATTATATATAGAAACAAAAGCCCGCTCGACTTCGTGAATTGCAAGAACTATAGCTTGATTCAACTTGGTTCGGGAGTACGTTGGTTGTTTGCATTCATCCCATATAAACTACTGGAAAATTATACTTTTTGAGTTAAAAAAAATCAATAAAATTGATAAACAAACGTCGGCGTGCCGTGTAGTGGCGGTTAAGAATATCCTCTACCCCATATCTTCCCGTGGGTGTCGTAAAAGGCGACAACGGGAAACAGGCAGGAGATGGGCAGCAGCATCTTCCTGATAACAGCAAAAGTACAATAAAAAACCTGCGGTTGCCAACCCGCTCGCCAAGCGTGGCAACTATGGCAAATACCCCCCAATGATGAGAGCAACAAAGAGACGGCCCCCAGTCCCCGGCGGCCCCACTATTCCTGGCTACGGTGGCGACCATGGTAACGGCGGGGCAGGGGGTGCTAAGAATCTCCGGTGGAGGTTCGGTTGCCACCTACGACGACTCGACCTGGCAACATAGAACGCACGCACCCTGAGGACTGACGAGAAGATCGTGGAGCTGGAAGAAGAGATAGACAAGTTACGCTGGCATATTATAGGATTATCCGAGGTCCGAAGAGAGGGGGAAGACACGGTAATCCTCGAATCCGGTAACTTGCTCTATCACCGGGAGGGCGACCATCTGTCCCAAGGAGGTGTCGGATTTATCGTCCACAAGTCTCTCGTTAACAACGTTGTAAAGATTGAGTGTGTCGACGAGGGTTGCGTACCTTATACTCAGAATCACCAAACGGTATTCGCTGAAGGTCATACAGGTTTACGCACCAACCTAGGCACATCCCGATGAGGAGGTGGAGGAAATGTATGAGGATATCTCTAGAGCCATGCATTCCTCCAAAACCCAATATACGGTGTTAATGGGAGACTTCAATGCAAAACTAGGCACAAGAAAAAACGGTGAGCTTAAAGTAGGGAAATTTGGAATAGGGCAACGGAATCCAAGGGGCCAGGAGCTGGCCGACTTCATGGAGAAAGAGGAACTCTTTATGATGAACTCTTTCCTCCAGAAGCGGCCCCACAGGAAGTGGACCTGGTCGAACCCCGACGGTTCGACAAAAAATGAGATTGACTTCATTATGACGACCAGACGACAACTGTTCAGTGATGTCTCCGTGATCGCGAGGGTGAAAACTGGTAGCGATCGCCGAATGGTTAGAGGCACACTGAACCTAAATGTTAAGTTGGAGAGGTATCGTCTAATGAAGTCAACGCTCCGTCCCCCTCGTGCTCCAAAGTCCCGAAACCTTTCAGCTCGAGTTACAAAACCGTTTTCAGTGCCTGGAAAACTGCAATGAAATGGATGATATGAATGATAAGCTCGTGGAAACTGTCCATGCGGTCGGAGCTAAGTTCTGCAAGACTCGCCGCAGAAGAACACAAAAACTCTCCGATCACACTCTAATCTCATGACTGTTAGACGGGAGATGAAGCTACATTCTTCAACAGATTTGACAGCATGCAGGCAACTGAACAGACAGATCTCCAAATGCATGCGGGGGGACTTACGCAACTTCAATACAACTTGTATTGAAGTTGCACCGCTTCGATCGAGCGGAACCAAGGCTCCAAAGTCTTTGCCAGAGATCTGTCTGCCAGAAAGTGCCAACTGTCGTAGCTGAAGACCGAGTGTGGTAGCATCGTTTCCGGGACACCTGAGATTTTGAGTGAGATTGAGAGGTTCTATGGACAGCTGTACACGTCATCGTTGGAGCCACACGCAAGTGTGAGTAACGATCCAAGAGCGAGTCTTATTCGACACTATTCAGAAGATATCCCGGACGATATCTGAGCGAGATTAGAATGGCTCTCCAGCACCTTAAAAACGGCAAGTCCCCGGGCGAGGATGGATTTACAGCGGAGCTTTTGAAAGCGGGTGGAAAACCGGTACTTGAAGTCCTTCAGAAGCTCTTTAGTTCCGTCCTCCATAGTGGCACTACTCTACTCCGGAGGCGTGGAGCAGAAGTGCGGTGGTCTTGTTCTTCAAGAAAGGCGACAACGCTCTCTTGAAGAACTACAGACCGATTTCCCTTCTGTTTTCGCATTAGTAAGCTGAAGTGGCAGTGGGCCGGCCATATAGCTCGAAGAACCGACAACCGATGGGGAAGAAAGGTTCTCGAGTGGCAGCCTCGTACCGGTAGGCGAAGTGTAGGGCGACCCCCCACTAGATGGAGTGACGACCTGGTAAGACATGCAGGAAGTCGATGGATGCAGGTGGCTCAGGACCGTGCTTTGTGGCATTCCTTGGGGGAGGCCTATGTTCAGCAGTGAACTTGTAAAGGGCTGTAATGATGATGATGATGAAACGAAAACGCGATATTGCTTTTACTCTGTCAAGTATTAGATCTTTATCTCCCTCCCCTTTTCTACTATCGGACAACCAGGCGAACCAAACTCCTTCCCCAACTAAACTATTGTCATCATCATCATCATCATCATTTTCTTTTATATACATACCCCGAGATAGATGAAGATGTAAAAACCAAAATGGTAACAGTACTAACATCACAGGATGTAGTAGTAGTCCAGTCGAATACGGATCAGAATCGCGTCATTAAAAAAATATTTTTGACCAACTCACACCGTGGTCCGAAAGACCCCATTCAAAAAGAGCACTTCAGTGATTCACATCGTTTTCTGAACCGACGATAGAAGCTTTTTTCGAATCAGTAGTGAAAACAAGATATTACGTCCATGCTCATTAGTTTTCTATAAACATTTTCGATTACAGAAAATGAAGCCAGGTTTGCCGCTAGACAAAAATAAATAAAAAATAATTAAATTTTCTCTAGGTAAAATTGGAAACTTAAACATGATAAAAATTCTTATGCAGTTAAGCAAAGTATGCATTTGCTTTATTTTTTCATTTTTTGGAACGAAGTTCTTTATCGGACGGTATGGATTTGGCGGACAAAAATGGTAAGATTGGCGACAAAAAGTGTAAGATTTTTTAGTCACGAGTCACGAACCCTTCTGACGTAGTGTAGATGGCCTTGGCGTCGGAATAAGGAAGTTAGATGGAATAATATCCATCTCCCTCGCACTTTTTCTTATCTTGCCATGATAGAAATATTATTTTATTTTAAATTACGCTTCATTTTAATAGACGCTACAGTTCGGCCGTTCAGAGAATGCGTTCCTGACACGTCGCGATTGAACTGACGACGTAACTTTGTAATGGCGTTGCAGTTACGATAAAAATATTTTTGCTGGTTGTTTACCGTTTTAACAATTGATGAGCATTAAAACAACATTATTATATCAATAATCAATGAATGTTATAATTTTGTGCCAAACTGAGTGTCAAATAACTTGGTAAAGAATATTTTTCTAAATCTATACTGCGCTATTACAAGGTTATGTCAGCGCTTTATATTTGTAGTGCTGTGCTAACAATAACAGGCAATAACAGTTTCGTAATCTGTTTTTATACAGTTATACTTTATAAAATAATACGTTTTGTTTTTCTTTTTAAGAATTTGAAAATAATGGACTATAAGATAACTTTTATTAAATATAAAAATAAAACTACGACCAAACCGAACGCGCGAAAGAAAGTAGCATTTTTATATTCAGGTTGAAAATGGTAACTCCAAATGGCGTTATGGGCCGCCATTTTGTGACGCTAAAATAGTCGTCTGTTGTCGTTTCGTGCGCATAGACCACGTTCTTCAAGTGTTTTCGATCTGTTTTTATTTGATTACCCGGCTTTCGTTTAATGGACTGTTTCTGCTTTTCAAACTGACATCGGCGCTAAATCGGACTTCGATTATGTTTTGTATTGCGTTCTTTTTACTTTTGGTGCATAATAATGCCTAAACGTGGACAAACATTGAAAAGTGGAGCCCGTGAGTTAATCATCAAGCTGCAAGATTACTTTGAGCGGGAGCGGCAAAATGGCGGACCCCTGTTACCTGTCGAACAAGTACAAGAACGCGTCTCTCAGGCGCTTGGAGTTAGCAAACGAACGATAACAAATATTAATAAAGAAAAGTTCGGCTCTACTGGCACGGAAGATAATATTTTACGTACTCCGAAGAAGAAACGTAGAACTAAACCCGTGACAGATATTGACACTTTTGACGCCGAAATCATATATATAGTTACTATTCCAGAAATGAATATCTCAACAGGAAGAAGCTTTTGGCATCGTTAAGAGAAGCTGGACTGTTTAGCGGGGGTAAAACTGCTTTAACCAAAATCTTAAAAGATATTGGTTTTTCGTATAAAAAAACAGACAAAAGAAAAATTTTATTAGAACGATACGATATAATTTTAAAACGGATAAGTTTTTTGAGAGAAGCAAAAAATATTGATAACTGGGATAATTTCGTGTTCATTGACGAGACATGGCTAAACGCCAATCACACGGTTTCCCGTTCTTGGACGGATGATACACAAGCGTCGACATCGAAAGTACCAATGGGTAAGGGGGCCCGTCTGATAATATGCCACGCAGGTTCTGCAAAATACGGCTTTGTGGAGAACGCGTTACTGGCATTTCAATCAAAAACCACAAATGACTACCACGAGGAAATGAATGCCACTACATTTAAAGAGTGGTTCCAGAACGTGCTTTTGCCCAGCCTACCAGAGCCTTCTGTAATATTCATGGATAATGCCTCCTATCACTCGGTTCAAATACAGAAACCACCTACCCAAGCTAATAAACAAGAAGAAATGGTGGCTTAGTTACAAGCAAAAGGCATTGACGCAAATATGCAGATGCTAAAACCAGAGCTAATTAAAGTAGTTAAAGAAAATAAAGCGGCAAATGTGCGATACGAAATCAATGAACTGGCTCTGGAGTACGGTCATCGCGTTCTAAGAATTCCACCGTATCATTGCCAATATAACGCGATTGAGCTAATCTGGGCTCAAATAAAAGGTTACGCCGCCCGCCACAATACTTCCCCGCCATTCAGCACGAAAAAGATGATGACTCTATTAAAAGAACTCTGCGGGGAAGTCACAAGAGATGACTGGGTAAAGGTTGTTGAGAAGACTAAAAACCTGATTGTGGAACATTTTGACCGAGATATCAGGATTGATTCTGTTATTGATAATAATATAATTATACATGTAGGCGAAGATGATGATGAAGACACCACCTCCTCAAGCGAATCGGAGTCTGATTAATATTCTGTACGCACATTCAATTCAATGTACTTTATTGCATAGAAATACAGATTGCAACTTTGTAACAAAGAATAAAAAAACAATTTTATTATATTAATATTACCTTTTTTTGGTTTCCACTTAAATTACTAAACTATAAATTTTAAATGATTCCGCCAATTTAAAACGAAAATAATGTGTTAAAAATAACGCGGCGGTTCATTTTGGAGGAACGGTAACGAACTCAGTGTTATGTTGTGCCCATCACTAGTCGTGACTAACTGATAGGTGTCAGGAACGCATTCTCTGAACGGCCGAACAACTATAGAAATTCATTTATTTGTATTTGTCAATCACTAATATAATACGTTTATCAATAATAATATACTACGAAAGGAACTTCGTTCCAACCAAGTGTTCCACGACACTCACGCATGTTTTTTTTATTTATTTACCTACCAGTGATGTTGTCAACTGCCATTTTGACATGTTCGGCTCCGAACCAATTGCAGAATATCCTCATTGCGTACGTCGCTGCTAGGTAGGGAAGTAGGCGAATTTGCTGTAAAAAATTATGTTAGTATTATTAATAATTACTACTAATTTCAATAAAGAAGATGGATGGGTGCTGCCATCTGCTTGGGATCCTATAATTAATAAAACTAAATCCACACCCAAGCATGCCACAGCTACAGCTGGACTCTACCGCTACATTTCTCTATATTTCTAATTTTCTAGACAAAACATTAACATACATTAGCATCTGTATTTGAAGGTTACTAATAGTTATTTTAATTTTAAAGTGACAGATTTTTAGAAAAAGGATAAGCAATAAACGAAAAAAAAAATGTTCATCAAGTCTCAAGCCACAGGACACGATTGGCCTAGTGTGGGGTCAACAGATAATTTAAATAATAAAGAAGCCCCAACAATATTTGTATGCTGCTGTTTTTCCTTTGAATTAAAATTTCTGAAAAAATTTACTATGTCAGTGTGCATGCTGTATAGAAATAAACTTATATTATGTATTAGTATTCTTACTTGCTGCTGGTACTCTAGTACTGGTAGCTCTTCGGTGGAGTTTTCAGGTCCAAATTGCCTCCTGACGGCTGAGTATCTAATCGCTATTACGATTGCCTTCTGCAAGTAGTTGGTTGATATTGACGTGATATGAACTCTCCCGCCTGTCAAATTATAATTATGTTATCATCATTATGCATGTCCTACGTTAATCCACATACGACCGAGGGTCAAATGGCGGTCGACAATTGGTTGGGCAACTTTCGGCAGATTACGACACATCTGCTCGTCAAGAATACTTCAAAACTTGAAAACGAGATTGGCAACGACTCAAAACTGGAAAACGAGGATGACATACGAGCACACAGTCAACCTGATGGTAAGTGGATGCTGAGGTCGATAGCCATTGCTACTATCCTAGGTTAAGAAACAAAATACAGATGTGTTGTCACCTCTGAACAATAATATGGGATGCCTTGTTTCCAGTAAAAATGGTCTCCGGTTCTCTACGCTAACCATAAGAAACACAACAGCATTAAGCTGCTTTGTTTTTTTATTTTACGCTGGTATTCTGTGATTCAGTGGTCCTTTCTTGGTTTTTTTTTTTATAGGATATGGGTGACAAACGAGCACACAGCCCTCCTGATGGTAAGTGGTTTCTGCGGCCCATAGACATCTACATCTATCCTCTATTACAAATCAAAATGTAGATGCGTTGTCACCCGTGAGGACTAAGATGGAATGCCTCATTTCCAGTAAAAAGGTTCTCCGGCCACCTGCACTCACCAAGCGAAACGCAGAGGTAAACCTCTACTTCACGCTGGTTTTCTGTGAGGTCGTGGTACCACCCCGGTTCGAGCCGGCCCATCCGTGCGACAGCAAAAGCTGCCGCGTGGCTCTACCACTGTTGAACCAATCAAGTGTACCCATTCATGCTACAACTATAATATAGCCGATTGTAATTAATGAAACGTATGATCTTCATTCAGTAATGAAGTATTGATCTAATATGTAGTCCTTCAGTGCTGTCCGCGTGAGGAAGTAAAATTTTAAAAAGGTTTTTGAGTGGCGGCCTCGTAGCTGAGCGAAGTGTGTAGGGCTGCCCCTCACTAGATTTTGTGACAACCTGGCTAGAGACGGTGTAAGTTGATGAATGCAGGTGGCTTTGGATCATAACGTTACCACATTTATCTATTTGATTATCTTCCACTCGCAGTCAACTAAAGGAGTTGCGGAAAATTGACCGTAACTTAGTGCGCTATGTATTAAGTTCGCAGAGCCTGTCTACAATTTTTAAAAATGAATTTGCAGTCGTAACCTGTAACAAGGCAAAGCGAGAAAATACTTGCGAAGACTTTCTTACCTGAGAGAATTCCCAAAGAAGCACCAAAACGTTTACTAGGATCCCTGAATGGCGTTTTATAGTCGCCCTTATCGTCAACACCTCCCAGTTTGTCTAGAGCTGCTTCTTTAGGCAAGTGGTAGTTATTGAACATTACAAATCTGAAAAGAAGAAAAAGAAAACTACTAAAAAATACGAAATGAAGTTTTACACTTATTTGAAACTAGCTGTCCCCCTCTGACTTAGCCCGCGTGGAATTTATTACGATTAGATTTCGTTGGTTTTCATTTCTTTTCCGCGGTACCACCCTAATTCTTTTTCAAAAATACAAGTATCCTAAGTTACTCCTCTAACATCAGCTATATGCCAGTGCAAATCTCGTCAAAATCGGTTCAGCCGTTTTGGAGATTAGCCGGAACAAACAGACAGACAGACAAAATTTTCAAAATTGTTTTTTGTTATACGGAGGGGCACACTGAAATGATCGGGAATAGAATATTTCGGATTGAATTACAATAAAACCTTTTTTTTAATTTGAACACTGGCCGCCTCTTAGAATCTTAATGACATTCAAGCAATTTAAAAAAAATGCTTAAAAACAAAAACTATGTTGGTTTAAAGTTGATACGTCGTTAACAGAAATGGAGCTTACGCGTGAACATTTCCGTGCTATAATTCATCACAATTTTCGTCGCGGCTTATCTCAAGATAAATGTCTCAGCGAACTTGTTTCGATTTATGATGTTGAAGCACCGAGTTAAACGACAATATACCGCTGGTATGCCGAGTTCCAACGCGGTCGTGTGTTGCTCAGCACGGTTTCTTCTGCAGGTCGACTAAGAACAGCGGGCACGCCTGAAAACATCGCAGCTGTGCGAACTATTATATTAGATGACCGTCATGTGACATACATGCAGATTCGGGCTGTTATCAGTATCGGAATGACTGCAATTTAGTCGATATTAGATAATAAGCTGTGTGCAAGAAAGCTAGTTTCCCGCTGCGATCCCCACAATTTGTCCGAAGAGCAAAAGGCGGCTCGTGTAGATTGGTGCCGGAATACTCTGCAACGCTTCAACGTAGAGAAGTCAAATGCCGTTTATAATATCGTCTCAGGTGACGAATCATGGATTTATTCATACGAACCTGAAAGAAAACATCAGTCAGCAGTTTGGGTCTTCGAAGATGAGGTCAAACCAACGAAATTGGTTCGCTCCCGCAGCGTGTCCAAGAAAATGATCGCTACGTTTGTCTCGAAAAAGGGGCATGTTGCTACAATACCTTTACAAGAACGCAGAACGGTTAACGCTGAATGGTATATCACAGTTCGTTTGCCAGAAATGATAGCCGAACTCCGAAAAAATTACCCGAAACGTCGCATCATCTTACCATCATCTTACATCACGATAATGCGAGCTCCCATAGGGCTCGGAAGACAAATGATTTTTTGAAGCAGGAAAACGTTGAGCTGATGAGCCATCCTCCGTACAATCCTGACCTGAGCCCAAACGATTTTCTGACATTCCCTAGAATGAAAGATTTATTACGCGGTCAACGGTTTGAAGACCCCGAAGCAGCTGTGGATGCGTACAAATCAGCCATTTTGTCAACATCAACTTCAGACTGGAATTACTGTTTTAATGATTGGTTTGTACGAATGGAAAAGTGCATTAAGTTGAGCGGAGAATACTTCGAAAAACAATAAAATACAATTTAGCTATACCGTGCATGTGGTTTTTCTTCTTCCCGATTATTTCAGTGTGCCCCACGTATGTACCGTATATAAGTATTTTCATATGCATTTAGTAAAAAGTTGTTATTTTAACATTACAAACAGACACTTCAATTTTATTTATTTGTATAGAAGATATAGATTACTTCAAATCACACACAGCGTTTTTTAATCACATTAAACAAAATCAGTGTTAGATTATCGAAAATAACGTTCGCGGTTAACAATAATTTAAAATTAAAAATTTTGTACAGCCGACTTCAATATAAGCGACTTCAATATAGGTTATTTAAGAATAACTCAATAACCATTGGTCTGACCTTGATCAAATTCATATGGGACCACACGAGAACTATCAGCTTTCATATAAAAAAAGAATCATCGAAATCGCTTCGCCCAGTACGAAGTTATGAGGTAACACACATAAAAAAAAACATACACTCGAATTGAGTACCGTCTCCTTTTTGGAAGTCGGCAGAAAAAGAGGAACTAGTCTTCTCGCCATCTCGCAGTAGGATTAAAGGTTACGGATAATTGACCTTAATTTAATGCGCAATGTACTAAGGCCGCAAAGCCGATCTTCTAGTAAACAAAGAAGTCTCCAACTTTTTTTTTATAGGATAAGGGTGACAAACGAGCACACAGTCCACCTGATGGTAAGTGGTTGCTGCGGCCCATAGACATCTACACCTATCCTCTATTACAAATCAAAATGTAGATGCGTTGTCACCCGTGAGGACTAAGATGGAATGCCTCATTTCCACTAAAAGGGGCCTCCGGCCACCTGCACTCACCAAGCGAAACGCAGAGGCAAACCTCTACTTCACGCTGGTTTTCTGTGAGGCTGTTTTGTTTATTGCGTTTAATTTAACTTACTTTTAATTCCCGACGTTACGAGAGCTTTGTGGTACACATGATTACGGGTATCGAGGCGTTTGCCGTACCGCGGGATTAGCCAATATGACGATCGTTAACACTAAAGACAACTATAAAAATGACTGGAATCGAAATATCTAAACGTTTAACTTAATTCGTTTTTATAGTTTTTTATAGCATAACCGTTACCGTTATCGTTACAGACTATTAAAGTCCACTGCTGAACATAGCCCCCCCCCCCCCCGTAGATTGCCTCATAGGGGGAATATTTGCCATAGTTGCCACGCTTGGTTTATTTTTAGTCGTCATTAGGAAGACGCTGCTGCCCATCTCCTGGTTTGTTTCCCTCTGTCACCTCTTACGACACCCACGGGACGATATAGGGTAGCACGGTACTTATATACGGTAGTTTTATAGTGTCAACGATCGTAGAATGTCATCTTGACTAGAAAAATATTTAAATATTCGGTATAAATCCTAATACAGTGACATCTGCGGTAAATACTCACCTCTGGAATATTTATGTAACTTATACAGACTGTTTGCGGTTGAAATACATAATGAGTCACCACTAAGTTCCGCAAATCTGCTATGGCTTTTATTCAATACCTACGATCTTTCTCTTCTATCCGCAATAGAGACTATTTGGCGAAATCATCACGCTTGGCCCTTTGAAGCTACTCCTAACTGGCATATACAAAAGACAATTTTTTCAATTATTTTTCCCAATAGGACTATAGCTTAAGATTTAAAAAATTTCATTAAAGTTGATTTAACCAATTACAACCAACCACATTCACAAGGCCTGCAGGCAGCTGTGTTGTCACCTTTGAGAACTAAGATGAAAATACCTCGTTACGAAACACAGCGACATTATATTACTATTTTATACTGGTATTTTGTCAATGTTGTTTCTTTCCTGGTCGCGCCGACCTTGCTGCAGCCATAACAATTGCAGCGTGGCTCTTCCAATGGAAATATAACCTCGTGAAGAGGTTATGGATTGTCTTACACCGCCACCACGCGTCAGCTTTACCTAATCTGATGATCTTGTCATGCGATAAATCAAGTTTCGATTAAAGTGCTTCTGAAAAATCTTGCCATCTGACAAGCTAATTTTACTGCGTCACCTTTATAAAAAAACGAGGGAGATTGGCGAACGAAAAATTATGATAATCAATCCATCGAACTGGCTTCATCACCACTCACTACCAAGTGGGATTGTAGTCAAACACTGGCTTATATTAAGTTAAAAAATCTTTTATATAGGACATACCTATCACCCGCAGTAAGCTGACTTAGATGGATAAGGAATAATTAGAAATTATCGTTAAATGATTACCCGTTGTCGACCCCATTAAGTCCGATCTTCTCTCCAATATCGCCAACAATAACCCCCGCATACGGTTTCAGGGTCTTCGGATCCCTGATGGGAACTACGAACATATGTAGTCCATGATTCACACCCTTGGATATCAGCATAGCGTAGACGATAGCGTGCGTCGCGCACTTACCTGGATAGAAGACATGTAGATTTTTTTTGATTTAAAGTCAAAGTCAAATATTTTTATTCAATTTACGCTAGCATAAAGTTCTTATCAACATCAAAATCAATATATGTATGTACATATCAATACGTATATTAAAATCAATATTAACATACATATACCTGTACGCAAAAACAAAACCTTCTCAAAGAGGAAACGGGAAAAAACTCTGAGGTCTTTTTTAAATGCCATGTAATTTTTTTTATAGGATAGGGTGACAAACGACCACACACACACACCTGTCACACATCTATCCTCGTTTGCGAATCAAAATGCAGATGCGTTGTCACCTCTGAGGACTAAGATGGAACGCCACTTTTCCAGTAAAAAGGGTCTCCGGTTCTCTACACTCACCATACGAAACACAGCAGTGTTAAGCTGCTATTTTACTGCTGAACATAATCCCAACTCATGATTAACTCATGAAGGGGATATTTGCCATAGTACAATTACAGCCACGCTATGCAAACGGGTTAGGAATTGCAGTTGTTTATTTGATAGTGGTTATTTGGAAGACGCTGCTGCTGCCCATCTCATGGTTTGTTTCCTTCAGCGTCTCTTACGACACCGACAGGACTATATGGGGGTAGTGGATTTTCTTACACCGCCAATGCACGGTCAATGTAAATGCCGTGTTCAGCTTACATACTTAAAACAATACAGTATCAATATATTTTTATAATCATAAAATTGAAGCGACAAACAAGCTGATGGTTAGTGGCTATTGCAGCCCATGGACACATGCAACCAACTTCAAACAAAGATGTCTTCATGATGCGTTGTCACCTTCGAGGACTAAGATGCTTCACGGCCTATAATTATGGCGGGTCTCTATACCCTTCCAACCGGAACACAGTTTTGTACACTGTTTGGCGGAAAATTGGTAATAGGGTGATACCTACCGAGACGAACTGTTAGATAGATAAGAAGTACCCAACAATCTCCTAAAAAATAAAATGTATATATTAACTAGCTATACCCCGCGGCTTCATCCGTGAGGGATTTCATCATCATCATCATTACAGCCCTTCACAAGTCCACTGCTGAACATAGGCCTCCCCCAAAGAATGCCACAAAGCACGGTCCTGAGCCACCTGCATCCATCGACTTCCTGCATATCTTACTAGGTCGTCACCGCATCTAGTGGGAGGTTGCCCTACACTTCGCCTGCCGGTACAAGGCTGACACTCGAGAACCTTTTTTCCCCATCGGTTGTCGGTTCTCCGAGCTATATGGCCGGCCCATTGCCACTTCAGCTTACTAATCCGTTGGGCTATGTCGATCACTCTGGTTCTACTGCGGATATCTTCATTTCTAAGTTTATCACGCAGAGAAACTCCGAACATAGCCCTCTCCATAGCTCGCTGAGCGACCTTGAGCTTCCTCATCCGGCCAGCGGTGAAGGACCACGTCTCAGTTCCATATGTCATCACTGGCAACACGCACTGGTTGTACAGTCTCGTTTTCAAGTTTTGAGGTATACCTGACGAGAAGATGTGCCGTAATTTCCCAAACGCTGCCCAACCGAGTTGAATCCGTCGATTGACCTCTCGGTCGATGTTGGACTTACCTAGTCGGACTATTTGTCCCAGGTAAACATACTCGTCAACAACTTCGAACTTAGTGCTCCCAACAATTACCGGCATAGGTGTGACATGGACGTTAAACATGATCTTTGTTTTGTCCATGTTCATCTTAAAACCTATCCGTTGGGAAACACTATTGAGGTCATTGAGCATAGTGCTGAGGTTCTCCAGCGATTCTGCCATAAGGACTACATCGTCGGCAAATCGAAGGTGAGTGATGTACTCACCATTGATGTTGATACCGTATCCTTTCCAGTCTAGAAGCTTGAAAACGTCTTCCAATGCAGCGGTGAAGAGTTTCGGGGATATGACGTTACCCTGTCGTACTCTGGTTCTGTACTCAGATAGCCATCGTAGCCCTACTGTACAAGCACTTCAGCACTTCGATATATCGACAGTCAACTTGGCACCGCTGAAGGGACTGCAGCACCGCACAAATTTCGACTGAATTAAAGGCTTTCTCATAGTCCACATACGCCAGACGTAGTGGCAAATTGTACTCCTCGGACTTCTGTACAATTTTCCGAAGGGTATGTATGTGATCTATGGTGCTAAAGCCCTTTCGGAAACCGGCTTTTTCGGGAGGCTGGAAGTCGTCAAGTCTGCGCGCGAGACGATTCGTAATGACTCTCAAAAACAGCACGTAGACGCGGCTCAGAAGGGAAATCAGTCTGTAGTTCTTCAAAAGAGCGTTGTCGCCTTTCTTGAAGAACAAGACCACCGCACTTCTGCTCCACGCCTCCGGTGTAATGCCACCATGGAGGGCGGAATTAAAGAGCTTCTGAAAGACTTCAAGTATCGGTTTTCCACCCGCTTTCAAATGCTCCAATGTAATTCCATCCTCGCCTGGGCCTTTCTGAGTATAAGGTACGCAACCCTCGTCGACACACTCCCAATCTTTACAACGGTGTTAATGAGAGACTTGTGGACGATAAATGCGACACCTTCTTAGGACAGATGGTCGCCCTCCCGGTGATAGAACAAGTTGCCAGATTCGAGGATTACCATGTCCTCCCCCTCTCTTCGGACCTCGGATAATCCTATGATATTCCAGCGTAACTTGTCCATCTCTTCTTCCAGCTCCAGGATCTTCTCGTCAGTCCTCAGGGTGCGTGCGTTATAAGTTGCCAGGTCGAGTCGTCGTAGGTGGCAACCGAACCTCCATCGGAGATTCTTAGCACCCCCTGCCTCGCCGTTACCATGGTCGCCACCGTAGCCAGGAATAGCGGGGCCGCCGGGGACTGGGGGCCGTCTCTTCGTTACTCTCATGGGGGGTATATTGCCATAGTTGCCACGCTTGGCGAGCGGGTTGGCAACCGCAATTTTTTTATTGCTGTTTTGCCATTATCTGAAAGATGCTGCTGCCCATCCTCTGCCTCAGTTTCCCTCTGTCGCCTCTTACGAAACCCACGGGAAGACATGGGGGTAGTGAGTATTCGTTCCCGCCACTACACGGGTGTGGAATTTATTACGTATTAATTTTTTTTGCGCGAAACCCTAATTCTTTTTCTAAAATAACCTAGTAAGTAAGTAGCCTAAGTTACTCCATATAATATTAACCTTAGAGTAATTCTATGATATTAATTATCTGTCAGTGAAAGTCCCGTCATAATCGGTCCAGCCGTTTCGGAGATTAGCCGAAACAAATAGATACACAGACACAGAGAAAAATCTTAAAATAGTTTTTTTTGTTATTATTTTTTTTATAGGATGAGGGTGACAAACGAGCACACAGTCCTGTACACGTATGGTTGCGCACTAATTGGAGAGTATCAATAAAACTTCAGGAGCCCGATATACGTGTGTTTATTATGATACACAAATTGATACTGCTACTACTACTATTGATTAAACATAATGTAGGCACAGTCCACCTGATGGTAAGTGGTTGCTGCGGCCCATAGACATCTACATCTATCTTCGTTTGCGAATCAAAATGCAGATGCGTTGTCACCCGTGAGGACTAAGATGGAATGCCTCATTTCCAGTAAAAATGGCCTCCGGCCACCTGCACTCACCAAGCGAAACGCAGAAGTAAACCTCTACTTCACGCTGGTATTCTGTGAGGGCGTGGTACCACCCCGGTTCGAGCCGGCCCATCCGTGCGACAGCAAAAGCTGCCGCGTGGCTCTACCACTGTTAATAGTACCGTATACACTCCCATATGCATTTAGTAAAAAGCTATATTCTGATATTACAAACAGACACTTCAATTTTATTTCTTTGTATAAAAGATTTATAGACAATTTTTAAATGTCAGTTTTAACAACATGTCATTAGCCAGAGGACTTGCAAGGGCAAAGTAACAATTATTTCCACACACAATTGTCCCAAATATATTTATCTGTTTTATAATAAGTTTTTTTAACGTTAAGACAACAACAGGTTTTTTTTAAGGATTTTGTCGCACTTTATTGTTATAGATTTTAATTAAAAATTTAATACATTTGTTCAGAAAAAGAAACTAATTGGTTTTGGTGTCTAAGTTTAGAAATCTTTAGTGAATTCGACCCTTCTACAGGAAACAATCCGTTTTTTATTTCATAAATAACATATATATACTAACATATAATACATAAACAATGATGGAAGTATAAGCGAGAGCTCAACTTAAACATTGCGTGTATCCGCTTGCTTTCGATTCTAATTATCCGAGCCGGCGCCACACTAAGCTTCAAATAGTTTGGAAAATTCAAAAGTGTACGCCTCATGAGCGTTTCATTTAATTTTAATGAAAAAATAAATTACTAAAATAAATCGATTACACAAAGTATAAAATTGATATAGGCTGTACGGTACTCGTATATTTGTTCTTTGTCTATCAAGCGCCTTTAAATTTTTAATAGCAATAAAACATCATTTTATTAACAAACTACGCGTAATAGGCTTTTGATATGAAATAGGGAACCAGTAGATGTAATTCTGAGGCTAATAAAAAAAACCGGTTTCGATACATTAACTTTTTCGGGAGTTATCGTGACGACATACAAAATCAACATCCGGACGTCCACGTAAAATTTTTTTCAAAGCGTTTTTTTCGTAGTAGCAATATAAAATGTCTTTTTTTAGAAAGTATAAGATGATATACGGCTACTCATATTATCGTATAAGTGCAATATGGTTATGATAGAGGCATTTTAAGAACACAAAATTCTGTCGAGTGTCGAGAGTAAGCACTACGACTACGTAATAACGCTTCGCGTTATGGGGCGTGCAATTGCGTCAAATACGCAATAGCTAAAAAAACTTACTAAGTATGGCAAGGGCACATCACACGGGCATTTGCGTATGTGAACAAAGTCTGAAACACACATTTGCACTTTGCAACACAGTGTAAGAAAGAAAGAAGTGACAGAATAAGAAATTTCATCCCCCGTTTCGTCTCGTGGGCGACGTAAAAAGCGGTTATAGGAAATGCCAGAAAATTGTTAATAGTTTCCTATAGATACGTCATCTAATTTACGCCGCCAGACGTAAAATATCCAGATTTATGGTCATAAATGCGTACTGTGATCGTGGTCTTATCACAAAGGTAGGTTTGGTGAGCAAGCCTTTGCTCAACGAACTGCCTTTGCCTCCCGAAGGCAGACGCAGACGCTGTCGCGGGGGATAGGCCGAGTGGCGCATTGCCATACCGACACTCCTGTTTCCCCATGACATAACCTCAGCCGCGGTGCGCAGGTGAACGGGACACGTCTCCCTTCGCAATCCACCAACATGAATGTGCGGTGTAGGCTCGTAAGGGCCAATCGCAACATCCTGTGCTACCATGTGGTTCACTTTGGATCTTCGTGTATGACTAAGCCAGTGCTATTGAGCCCCTAACCACCACAAGGTGGAAGAGAACCAGTTCAAGTATTCTTATCTTAGCTAGGATGCCGAACGGGAATTCTAGTACCCAATATTAATAGCGTTGATAGTGTTCTTTATAAAACAAAATCATGCTGTAAACCAACTATCAACTACTTAATTCAGGCTGGTATTCTGGACTTAAATTTTGCCATTGTATATAGTTTGAGGCCTATGCTCAGCAGTGGACTTGTGAGGGCTGTAATGATGATGATAATGACAGTTTGAGTTTAGACTCGAGATTGACTCTGAATACTGACCTTAGATACTATTATCTCAGATACACTGCCAGTCTATAACAGGCAACTATTTACCGTTGTTAGAAATACAAATTAGCAAATTTAAGGAACTATGAAACTTGGCTCAACTAATTATAAAATAAAGTATGTGCCATGCTTCAATAAACCGTTTACAAAAGCATAAATTAACATAACAACAAAAGTCACTTTTAAGGTATTGAACTAGAGTTCAAAATATTTGAATAAGTCATGACGAAATGACACTGAACTTGACATAGTTAGTAATCTGTACTGTAATGCATACTCTTTTAAATGAACTAGTGGTTGCCTTGTGATTTGTATGTTAAGCAAGCTGTATTTCACTTTCAACTGCACATTAATATATTATAAGACGCAAATATCTAATGTACAAAATATAAAATAAACGCTTTTTTTTTCCTACAGACCTTGCCAGTATGAACGTCAGTTATTATACCTCAGGAGTGACAACGCATCTGCATTTTGATTCTTAATTGAAGATAAACGCAAATGCCTATGTGCCGCAGCATCCACTTACCATCAGGTGGACTGTGCTCGTTTGTCAACCTTTTCTGTAAAAAAAAAACTAACTATGCCAAATCTTTGACTCCTCAGCGCGCGCAATATGCTTATAGAGATAGGAGTACAACGTTTTCCCTTCACGCATTAATTAAAACAAATCTGTAGAAAAATTGCGTATTCGAATGATTTTCATAAAATTTGATATGTAGGTAGTTTTTGTTATTTTTGGTTTGTTAAAATAGAGTAATTTGGTTTGTCAATTTTGGTTTTGAGAAATAAAAATGTATGTTTAGATAAGGAAGAGCGGGGTTTCCAAACACAAGCATTACTTGCTTAAATGGAGACCCCAATCAACTATCTAATTAATTTAATTTTTGTGAAGAAAAATAAATTATTTTATTATTTTATTTATTTATTTATTTAGGTAGTAAATGATCGTATTTAATATATAGGTTACTTTTTATCCGCATACGGAAGAGTAAAAAAAGAAGGGTTTTTTTTTATAGAATTAGGGTGACAAGCGAGCACACAGTCCACCTGATGGTAAGTGGTTGCTGTGGCCCATAGACATCTACATCTATCTTCGCTTGCGAATTAAAATGCAGATGCGTTGTCAGCCGTGAGGACTAAGATAGAAGGCCTCTTTTCCAGTAAAAAGGGTCTCCGGTTCTCTACACTCACCATACGAAACACAGCAGCATTAAGCTGCTATTTTACGCTGGTATTCTGTGAGAGCGTGGTCCTTCCCGGGTCGAGCCGACCCATTCGTGCTATAACTATTTTATTAATATAGCTGCAGCATGGCTCTACCACGTAAAAAATGTTTTTCCTTTTTTTAAATTTGTCATAATGGCTGCTAATAGTAGATCTATTAGTCATAAAGAGGATTATATATGATTAGCTATACGTTTATACAAAGTTGTGTATGAAAATGAAACTCATCACACCACCAACCAGAAAGGGCAGAACAACGACTGCAGAACCACCTAAGTTTACATATAGCACATAGCTAAACATTCATGGCTAAAACCATGGCAAAAAAATCGTGCGAAGAAAAAATTTAATTTAATGTGTAGCGCGCAAAATATTTTTTACCAATTATGAATTGAATAGAATTGTCCGACCATGTAAAAACCCGAACAAGCTATAGTGTGTCTAAATAAAAATCAGCCAGGTGCGTGTCGGGACTAGGGTTACCATATCTCAGGATTTGTCCTGAGATTTCAGGATTTTTAGACTCTTCTCAGGATTGCGGCTGGATTTTGCAAATCTCATGAAATCTCAGGATTTTTAGAACTTTCGATACAATACAGCTTACATTTTAAAGATCTCTCTAATCAAAAAACTAAAATTAATCTTCCTTTGGTAATAATTCCACAATTAAAATCAAAACTTATTTATCCAAGTAGGTACTTAAACACTTTTGCCATACTTAATATGTGAAGATACCTTTATAAGTAACGTTTTCTTCTCAAACTGTAAAAAATCTCAGGATTTTTAAATGGAAATCAGGCCTTTTCTCCGGACTTATAATTTTTTCATCTGGTAACCCTAGTCGGGACATGCACAATGTAGAGTTCCGTAGGTGCCAGTCACAATGCGTGAACTTAGAACCTTCTTGACAGTATGAGCATACAATACAATAAATACAAATACCCTTTATTGTACACTAAAAAAACAAATAACATAACAAGATACAAACAGAGAGAAAAACAAAAGGCGGAAATAAAAAGAAGTGAATAGTTAATTAATGGGTAGAGTTAGTTAATTAAGTGACTAACCTCTTGATTAAAAATGGACCTTAATAGGACGACGGCAAATAAAGGAATTATTTTCCAAGCAAACTTATAGGGAGTGGTATTCCACCATTGTCCTAAAGTATCCTAAGGCTGGCCTGCGTAAACCAACAGTACCACGAATGAAACTGTAGGCATACAATAACCACTAACTAAAAAATAAGCGCAAGTAGTATACGAACGGACGGACATGGCGAAAATTTAAGGGTTTCTTGTTGTTTAACTACGGAACCCTAAAAGTCCGCTGGCCGTGAGCCGTCGCAAATTAAGGTAGATTTCAGGGTTTCCTATATAAGAGGTTTTTTATAGGACTCACTTCCAAAGTCATAAGTCTAACCAGCTGCAATGATTACATTTACATTAAGTTTTACAAAGTTACGTAAAATTTAAAGACCTATCCTTTGATAAGTCACCTATATGTCACATATGTAAGGTACCAGATTTATATTTGACTTATATAACAGTGCTTAATTCAGAAAACTTAACTCTGAAACGGCTTTACTGATTGCTTTATAATGTTACGAGTATGTATTTAATGTTATTAGAGCGTAACATTCCGTTTTAATAGAGCCTTGACCATTAAAATACAAAAAACGATTCCGAAACCACAACTCCGAATCTCCGAATGTGTTGCACTGATGTAACACACATAAAAAAGGATACAGTCGAATTGAGTACCGTCTTCTTTTTGAAGTCGGTAGAAAGTGATGTATAGGTATATTTTTATTTATAATGAGGAGTTGAAAATTTCTTTAACAATTGTATTTCTTACAATAAAACGCCCAATTTCTACCTCAGCTTTCAGTTTTAAAACTCGCAACCCGCATGGTTAGCCTGGAAAAGTTTTATATCAGGTCTCAATCTCTTCCCTGCATAGTTTAAAAACAAAGTCGCTTCCCGCCGTCTGTACGCTTACATCTTTTAAACTACATAACGGAATTTGATGCGGTTATCATCAATAGACAGAATGATTCAAGAGGAAGATTTATACGTATATTACATGCATATTATATATTATATAATTCTTCTGTCTATGTTTATGTGACGGAACTCCTAAACGGTTGGACCGATTTTGATGAAATTTTGTGTGTGTGTGTGTGTGATCAAGTTGATTAGAGAATGGCTTAGATTCAAAATTGGACCCGGTAAGTGGCGTTGTTGTCGAGATCCAGAAATCATCTGTGCGAAGCCGGGGCGTATCGCTAGTTTTATTGATATTTATGGTTTTTCAGAATCTAATTTTATGATACTACACCATGCGAATGGTACGGTACGGACAAATAGAATTTTACTTAATTTTAACCAACCGCAATTAGCCGTTGTAGTCGGGTAAAACATAGTGCAACCACGCTATTTATACATTTTTTCGTTTCGTGATGTGACGACAGTATAAATGAAAAAGTTAGAAAGACCGACTTAAAAGAATACAAATGGTAAAATTGAAAATTTTCAACCGACTTCAATATAAATAAAATGAGAACATCATCAATGTAGTCGAAATCAATTAAATACGCAGTTTGTAACTCAAAGACTTACTACTGGTCAGATCTCGAATTGAGAACCTCCTCCTTTTTTTAAGTTGCTTGAAAATATTTTACCACAATATTCTAAATATTCTGAATTCGATGCTAGACAGTGCATCGAAGAGAACTAAAGCTCATATTTTTTAGTGGTCTGAGCAATATCATAATCTAAAGGTAACATAATTTAAAATTTTGTACAGCCGACTTCAATATAAACGTCTTCAATATAAGTTATTTAAGAATAACTCAATAACCATTGGTCTGACCTTGATCAAATTCATATGAAAAAAGAATCATCGAAATCGGTTCACCCAGCACAAAGTTATGAGGTAACACACATAAAAAAAAAACATACACTCGAATTGAGTACCGTCTCCTTTTTGGAAGTCGGCAGAAAAAGAAAACAGTGTAGTGGCGGTCTAAGGGTGCGTAGAGATCAAGTAACATGTTCTATAACTTTTGTTTTATAACACGTACACATTATGTAACATTGTTTTTCAACATATAAACATAACATAAACACTCACGCCTGTCATCCAGAGGGGTAGGCAGAGACTATGGAATTCCATTTGGCACGATCCTGACACACCTCTCTCGCTTCCTCCACATCCATATACCTACGCATACACGCTCGTCGGTTAAAGGTACTCTTAATTTGGCCCCTTTTCAATATTTCGCCAATTTGGTCGATAAACTTTCGCCTAGGGCGACCCTTCCCGACTCTGCCATTCACCTCTGCAACATAAATTTGCTTTGTCACTCTTTCCTCATTCATTCTTTCTACATGACCAAACCACAGAAGCATTCCTTTCTTAATCCTAGTCACAACATCATCTTGCAAACCACACATTTCTCTTATCACACTATTTCTCACCCTGTCATTCAGATTCAGCCCTAGCATACTACGTAATGACCGCATTTCTACAGCATTTATTCTACTCTCGTGCTTCTTCTGCCACACCCAACTTTCACTACCATATATTAAAGTAGGCACTAACACAGCATTGTGAACTGCCAAACGTGCCTTTTTGGACACATTCTGACTTTTCACAATAGAGTGTAGAGCCCCATTCAATCTATTTCCTGCATTCACTCGTCGTTCTATATCCTTATCATATCTACCATCCCTGCTAAACACACATCCCAAATACACAAACTCATCTACTTGCTCTACCAACTCCCCTTCTATTCTTATTTCACATATCGTTTTACTTTCTTCTCTTTCAAAAACCCTTTTCCCTTTTCTTTTAATGTCCTGTTCATTAATGTAACCATCATTTGCAACTCGGCCGCCGACGACGCAAGTATGACTTGATCATCGGCGTACAAAAGGCATTTGACGGTTAACTCACCCATTCTTAACCCGCATTCTTCTGCTTTCAAATTTTCCAAACAACTGTCCATAAATAGGTTGAACAGCCACGGGGAAGCCACACAGCCCTGTTTGACACCTTTATGGATGCCAAACCAGTCCGAGTAGGCCCCGTTGATCCTGACACAAGCACTAGAGTCCCTATATAGAGACTTCAATGCCTGTATCAAGCCAGCGCTCAACCCAAATGAGTTCAGTGTTTGCCATAACACATCCCTGTCCACTTTGTCATAAGCCTTCTCCAAGTCTATGAACGCACAAAAAACTCGTTGGTTTTTGGCCAAAAACTTCTCCGCGATCATGCGCATGGAAAAGACCTGATCCATACATCCCATTCCCTTTCTAAATCCCGCTTGCACATGCCAAATTTTTCCATCAGTTTCTTTCATAACTCTTTCAATTAGTACCTTAGCATACAGTTTTCCCACAATGCTAAGAAGGCTGATACCACGGTAGTTTTTACAGTCCTGCTGTGATCCTTTTCCTTTATATATTGGGACTATCACGGCTTTGCACCAGTCTCCCGGTACACGCTTAAGTTCCCAACATAAGTTAAACAAGGTGTACAGCAGGTCTGCCACCACTCCTTCTCCAGCCCTTAGCATTTCGAGAGATACTCTATCATAACCGGCTGCCTTACCTGCTTTCATACTTTTCATTGCTTTCATTATTTCATCTATACTTATATCTCTATCTATTTCCTCTTCTTCCGGAATTTCTATTTCATTTAATTCAAACGTCTCATCACTCATAAACACGCTTTCAAAGTATTCCTTCCATCTCCTTAAACATTGTTTTTCAACATTGCAACAAATAACAATACCTTACACATTAGAATAACAATACAATATAACAATGTTATATGACATTGTCGTATGACATTGTCGTTTGTCGTTGCCCCGCGCGACGCCACCGTCGCATCTCGAATTATATAACATTCGTTTTATAACATTCAGCCTCCAGATTACTGAAACTACTTTACTGCTGAAACTGTTATATAACATGTTATGTTATATAATGTGTACGCACCGTAAGAACATCCATTCGTCCCATCATCCTGTGGATGTCATAAGAGGCGACAGAGGGAAACTGGAACAGGGGGATAGACAACAGGTAGGTACACAAGTTGCGAATATATCGCGTAACATACTAAAATGATATTACATTGATATTTTCTGACACTGTTACATAATTAATTCATTGAATACTATCAATATAATTTATGTCTCGATTGAAATAATGTTAATATTTGCACATCTAAGGTCAGAACTAACGTAGAACAGTAATTCATACGGGTTAGAGCTATATTATGGTTGCAGCTATATTATGGTTGTACTGCGAATGGGTAGGCTCGACCGGGGAAGAAGCACACTCTCACAGAATACCAGCGTAAAATAGGCTCAATGCTGCCCGCGTTTCGTAAGGTCAGTATAGAGAACCGGAGACCCTTTTTACTGGATACGAGGCATTCCATCTTAGTCCTCAGGGGTGACAAAGCATCTGCAGTTTGATTCCTAATCGGGGATAGATCTAGATGTCTATGAGCCACAACGTCCACTTACTATCAGGAGAGCTGTGTGCTTGTATGTCACCCTTATACTATAAAAAAACTAAAACAGATTTATTATTATTAAAAAAATACAGTAAATTTGAGAACTGCCTCCATTTTAAGGTCTGTTAAAATCGGTGAAAGGTAAGCTATGCGCAATTAATGTTTCGAAACAGATACACACCGCTAAGTGTTTCGTTTTGCTGATGTTAAGATAGAAAGTTTTACTTACATAATTAAATTTATTTTATTCGCACTTCATGGCCTTCTTAAAAATGAGATGATAGGCCTAGGCCCAGCGATTGGACGTGTATACTGTAATTTAACTTTATTTTTCATTCATTACAGCTATGTTTAACAGTAGACTTTTGAAGTCTACTGTTAAACATAGTTTACCCACAGATTGCCTCGTAGAGGGATATTTACCAAAGCTGCCACGCATGGCAGGGCCGACGACTACTACTACTACTATTCTTTAAATATTTTTAGTTATTATCAGGAATGGTGTCCATCTGTTTCATTTCATTGTAGCGTCTCCTATGACACTCAAGTGATAATGTGCACTTACTAAATTGATGATGTCACCTATCACTTAATTGGACTGTATGGCTTTTTTTATAGACTACGGGTGACAAACGAGCACACATTCCACCTGATGGTATGTGGATTCTGTGGTCCATCGGCATCTGCATTTATCTTCGATTAAGACTAAAATGCAGATGCGTTGTCACCTCTGTGGACTAAGATGGAATATCTAGTTTACAGTAAAAAGGGTTTACGGTTCTCTTTATACGAAACACAGTAGCTATTTTACACTGATATTCTGTGAGAACGTGGTATCCCCGGTCGAGCCGACCCATTCATGCTACAACCATAATTTAGCTGCAGCGTGGCTCTTCCACATTAAAAGATCTAGATCGACTGGGATAACGTCAAGGGTAACGACAATCTCAAATTAACTTCCAATTTTACCCCCTAAATTGATGTCGGGACTCTATTATGTTACCAGATACCATCAATCAAGTTTATAAACTATGGTGGGCACTACTTACCCAAAGACCCAATCCAGAACTTGGCTGCTTCAAAATCAGGGGTGTGCAAGATGAATTGCTTTTTCTCGGGGCAGTAAGTAGCAGTTGTCCTCATTCCTTTAGCGTTGGACCCGTGGGCGACCTCGGTTAAAGCGAAGCAGCCTCCGATCTTCCCCATCTGCGCGTCCTCTATATAATGATAATGATGCCCTTGCCCGCTCCCTAGTATGACGTTCGAGAACATCCGGAAAGTCAGAGATATTTTGACGGCCAAGGAACTGTCAAACATGAACAGCGCCTCGGCTTCCGCTTGGAATATACTCGGTTCGACTCCTAACTGAAAAGCAAAATGACTTTTATGGAAAGGACTATGTAGGGTTGCCTTCTGTCTGGGTTGAAACTAGTTCTTTAGTTCTGCCGCCAAGTAACAGAGCAACCACTGCTGTATTCCAATTTTAATTGTTAGGAGGGTTACAGGCTGCAAGACATTTCTTTTGTAAGGAAGTCAGATTGTTTAGCTTTTGACCGTGTAGATCATGATATTCTCTTGATGAAGCTTGAAGCGCTGGGTATGCATGGAGAATTACTTCGTTGGGTAAAGTTACACCGCACTGATTGTTCACAAGCTGTTGTGATGGGTGGATATCGTTTTGATTTTGTCACGATCCTGTCTGGTACACCTCAGGGCTTGTAACTCGGTCCTATTTTTTACAATGCCTATATTTTTGATATTTTACGATTGTATAACTAGTGCTCGACACCTATTGTGTATATGCTAGTGCGCTCTGTCGCTGATTATGAATGGTTTCAAAATGACTTAAATAATCTCTATAATTATAATGTAAATAATGTCACTGCTGTATCCACATATATGCATCAAAAACCACGTTGTTAGTTACAAATGATTTTACATGCATATGTATGTATGCGTGGTGCATGTTCTTAGAACAAGTTGACCGTGGTTTGGCTTGGTTTTTGTGTCACTTGGAATACACGCAGCGCTCATTCTTTCTTTCTTTGTTGGTCTAAGTATTACATATGACTTACCTTCTCAAGAGGTACGAAGTTCTGGCTATATATTGCGTACATCCGCTTAGTGGTGATGTGGCGCTGTTCATCGAGGGACAGCGTTGCCTCCGTGTGCCGGAACAGCGGGTGTTCCCGCATAATTTTCCAAACGTCATTCTAATGATAAGAGAAGAAAATTAATTAGTATATGGAGATTATTAGTATTTGCAGACTGAAGTGGCAATGGGCTGGTCACGTCTGTTGCAGAATCGACAACTGTTTGAGAAGGCGTATCATAGAGGGGATAACCGCGTTTAGGTAAACGTAGTGTGGGACGCCCCCTGGCTAGACGCAGCAACTGGATGCGTGACGCCGAAGAGGAGAGACCTATATGTCCAGCATTGTACTGCAGCAGGCTGATGATGATGATATAGAGATATGCGTGTGTTGGTGGACAGCGTCGTAAGAAAATTTGTAGTATATCGTTCTCTTTCTCTCCCGCCCTCTTTTTGTTTTATTAAGCGATAACATTATAATGTTTACTGACTATAGGGCCTAACAGCACAAAATTATACTGGTTTTTGAGTGTAGTATATGCTTAGATTCATAAAAATTACTAAATAAATAATTTGCGTACAGTGGAGCCAGAGTGCAATAAAACAGGAGATGCAGCAGCATTTTACTGAATAAAACACAAATAATTAGGAATTTTATCGTGTTTATAAACATAAAACACATAAACTCGATAATGTCAGTAATATTGGATTCATTAAATGTCAAGTATTCGAGTAAATATAAGAAATCATCATCCTCCTGATAAGAACTCAAAGATAATACAAAACAGCCGTTACTAACCCGCATACGGGGCAAAGAACCCAGTAGTTGACTTTTGACTTACTGTAATGAATAAAAGAACGTATAAAAACTGACTGGATATTGCTGTTTAAACTACTGGTAAATTAGAAAGTATTGTAGCACCGACTTCAATATAAATTATTATGGATAACTCAAAAACAAACCTTGATAAATTTATGTGGAACAACATGAGAAGCACCAGCTTTCAAATAAAGAAATAATCATCAAAATCGGTTCACCTAGCAAAAAGATGAGGTAACACAAAAAAAAAAACATATTCTCGAATTGAGTACCTCCTCCTTTTCGAAGTCGATAGAAAAATACAGACGAATTGAGTACCTCCCGTTAGGGATATTCGATATACATCGATGCATCGAGTTCACTCGATGTTTACAATACGATGCATCGAATCGATCCGATGTTTTGGAAAGCTATTGATATACTCGATGTATCGATGTATTTTCATAAAACATCGAATCAATGATAACCAGTCAATTGTAACAAAGGTATACTTATATATCACTATTAATATTATAACTTCTAAATCAGAAAAACAAAAACATGTTCTGATTTAAAAGTTATAATATTAAACCTGTTGGTGGCGTTAGTTGGCAGCTGTCAGTCCCTTAGCGGGATCAAGAAATTGAGATTGGCTGGTTGTGTATTAAAGAGAATTTAAAGAAAATCGTCTTGTCTGTCTCGGTCTTAAGGGTCATTTGCGTGCCGCAGGGGCAATCTAGAACGAACAGCGATCGGGGCGATATCAGAACTGTCTCCACACACATGCCTGCGATTCTATTTGAGAGTGTAAGTCTCGCTGGACACACGCGTTGAGAATGTTGCCAGATTTATCAAAATATAAATACGTTTATTTCGGTAATTTTGTTAACAACATAATACTGAGACTTCCCAGTGAGTAATCAAAGGATACTCGTGTTGGGAATGACCCGATACTTCAAATGAATGAAGAAAAAAAAGAATAAATAATAAATAATAATCACAAAATAAACTTCAAATGAATCGGTAAATATAGCCTTGGCTCTTTTTTATATAAAATAAGGGTGACAAATGAGCACACTCCACCTGATGTTAAGTGGATACTGTGGCCGATAGACACCCATATTTATTTATAAACAACTAATCAATTAATAATTACACCCCTAACACAGTCCTTAAAATCTGCAGCAGTTTATAAAAACGGTTTTCGAAATCTATTTTATCATTACAAGAATCGTTCCCGCCGAAGTAGGTGTTCTTTAAAAAATGCCAATCGGTGCGGTTAACGTGTGCATAAAGCAGTCAAAATACCTAAAATATACAAAAAGATGGAGTTATATTCCATATATGAGTATTTTTATTGTGATGCATGCTTTTTTTTCTAATAAAAGCATTAAAAATAATATCGTAAACATTGACCTACTATTAAATGGACCTTGGCTCTGCGCTCAAGTGTCCAAGTCAAAAGAGTTCCAAAATGCAAAAAGAGTTCCAATTGCGTTCCAAAATACCGAACTGTATTACAAAACGAGCAAAACTATTTATATTTATAAATTATATATATTTTCGATAAGGACTATTAATATTTAATAATTTAAAAGTAATATTTTGCTAACATACAAGTATTTAAATTAAATTCACATAATCACATTAATTTTAAAAACAAAAAATCATACCGATAATTTTCGTTACAAGCTGCATAAGATGAAAACAGCTTCTGAAATTGAAAGGCTGCTAAATTGTCGCAATTAAAATTATATATATAATACGCTTATATTGGTTCTCGGGACACATTTTTCGTGAATTTTGTTCTAGACCTGCCGTCCATTTATTAGTAGGTCAATGATCATAAAGAATAATTTATTTATTCTTTATTGCATTCCTTAATATAAAACAATACAAAGGGCGGACTTAATGCCTTGAGACATTCTCTATCAGTCAACCCATGGAGTGGTGAGTATTTGACGTAGGTGTAGCAGTATAGAATATAAACAAAATAAAAAATATATAAATATATACAGACATATACATACATATATACGTCTGTTAACAATATATTAATTCTTAAGATTAGGATACTTTGTGTTTCTTGCAATAAAGAATATCTATCTAACTGTCTAACATGCTTGAGCACTCGTACACACACACACACACACACACACACACACACACACGCACACACACACACACACACACACACATTTTAACAGTGGTAGAGCCACGCGGCAGCTTTTTCTGTCGCACGGATGGGCCGACTCGAACCGGGGTGGTACCACGACCTCACAGAAAACCAGCGTGAAGTAGAGGTTTACCTCTGCGTTTCGCTTGGTGAGTGCAGGTGGCCGGAGGCCCTTTTTACTGGAAATGAAGCATTCCATCTTAGTTCTCACGGGTGGCAACGCATCTGCATTTTGATTCGCAAACAAGGATAATTGTAGATGTCTATGGGCCGCAGCAACCATTTACCATCAGGTGGACTGTGTGCTCGTTTGTCGCCCTTATCCTATAAAAAAAAACACAAACACACTCGCAAAAGGCGTACGGAGTACGGACAAAGACAGTGCCGATGTAAGAGTAGATCATTCAAAATTGTCGGTTGTTTGAATGGGGTGTCAGGAAGTTGACTACAGATTTATAATGTAGTCATAAAAAGTACTCGATGTTACAAAAACATCGATGTTTCTAACCGATGCATCGAAATACATCGATGCACATTCTCGATGCATCACATCGAAAAAAAACATCGATGTATTTTCAAAGTGGACACCCCTACCTCCCGTTCCGTTAAAAAGAACATGGCTATTTGGGGACTAATCATATCAAGAAGGTGCAGATTGTGATCCCTGAGCTAAAGAAACACATTTGCACATTCTAACGAATGCGGACCCTTGATGCTCAAACGCCGTAATTTTCTGGTCAACTACTTACTAAGCCAAGAGGGATTGAAAAAAATCACACATAAGCATCCTTTTTATTGAAGGGTGGACAAACGAACACACCTTATCGTAAGTGAATCCTATGGCCCATGAAACCTACATTTATTATCATCTAAAAAGAATCAAAACTCAAATGCGTTGTTACCCCCCTGAGGTCTAAGATGGAATGCCTCCTTACCAGTAAAAAGGGTCTCAGGTTCGTCACTTAGCATACTAAACACAGCAGCATTATGCTGCTATATTACGCTGGTATTCTGTGCGAACGTGGTCCTTTCCTGTTCGAGCCGACCCAATCGTGGTTTTACGTATAATTCTAATGATACTTAAAAGTTGCAAAAATGAATTAGCTATAATTAGCTCAGACTGCCTTTTTCGAAAGGATTTTTTCATCATAGCTGCACATTCAACGTATCTAAAGAAAATTCATTGAAGATGTTGGAGTTAACTGTGAACTATAGACATGGCAACGATTACAATAAATGAGATACAGAATACATCACGAACTACTGTGCTGTACTGTGTAATAACTTAAGAGTGTCGCCATACAAACTCACAGAACAGATGAGGAAGGAATCGGCTCTGGATTCCTTCATAAAACTTAATGAAAATCATCATCATCATCATTCATCATCATTACAGCCCTTCACAAGTCCACTGCTGAACATAGGCCTCCCCCAAAGAATGCCACAAAGCACGGTCCTGAGCCACCTGCATCCATCGACTTCCTGCATGTCTTACCAGGTCGTCACTCCATCTTGTGGGGGGACGCCCTACACTTCGCCTACCGGTACGAGGCTGCCACTCGAGAACCTTTCTTCCCCATCGGTTGTCGGTTCTTCGAGCTATATGGCCGGCCATATTCACTGCCACTTCAGCTTACTAATCCGTTGGGCTATGTCGGTTACTCTGGTTCTACTGCGGATATCCTCATTCCTAAGTTTATCACGCATAGAAACTCCGAGCATAGCCCTCTCCATAGCTCGCTGAGCGACCTTGAGCTTCCTCATACGGCCAGCAGTGAAGGACCACGTCTCAGTTCCGTAAGTCATCACTGGCAACACGCACTGGTTGTACAATTTTGTTTTAAGGTTTTGAGGTATTTCTAACGAGAAGATGTGTCGTAGCTTCCCGAACGCTGCCCAGCCGAGTTGAATCCGTCGATTGACCTCTCGGTCGAAGTTGGACTTACCTAGTCGGACTATTTGTCCCAGGTAAACATACTCGTCAACAACTTCGAGCTTAGTGCTCCCAACAACTACCGGCATAGGTGTGACATGGACATTAAACATAATCTTTGTTTTGTGCATGTTCATCTTAAGACCTATCCGTTGGGAGACACTATTGAGATCATTGAGCATAGTGCTTAGTTCCTCCAGCGATTCTGCCATGAGGACTATATCGTCGGCAAATCGAAGGTGAGTGATGTACTCGCCATTGATGTTAATACCGTATCCTTTCCAGTCCAGAAGCTTGAAAACGTCTTCCAATGCAGCGGTGAAGCTTTTCGGGGATATAACGTCACCCTGTCTTACACTTCTCTGCAATTGGATAGGTTTCGTACTCTGGTTCTGTACTCGGATAGCCATCGTAGCTCTACTGTACAAACACTTCAGCACTTCGATATACCGACAGTCAACTTGGCACCGCTGAAGGGACTGCAGCACCGCCCAAATTTCGACGGAATCAAAGGCTTTCTCATAGTTCACATACGCCAGACATAGTGGCAAATTGTACTCTTCGGACTTCTGTACAATTTGCCGTAGGGTATGTATGTGGTCTATGGTGCTAAAGCCCTTTCGGAAACCGGCTTGTTCGGGAGGCTGGAAGTCGTCAAGTCTGCGCGCGAGACGATTCGTAATGACTCTCGAAAACAGCACGTACACGCGGCTCAGAAGGGAAATCGGTCTGTAGTTCTTCAAGAGAGCGTTGTCACCTTTCTTGAAGAACAAGACCACCGCACTTCTGCTCCACGCCTCCGGTGTAATGCCACCATGGAGGACGGAATTAAAGAGCTTCTGAAGGACTTCAAGTACCGGTCTTCCAACCGCTTTCAGAAGCTCCACTGTAATTCCATCCTCGCCTGGGGCCTTGCCGTTTTTAAGGTGCTGGAGAGCCATTCTAATCTCGCTCAGACTGACGTCCGGGATATCTTCGGAATAGTGTCGAATAAGACTCGCTCTTGGATCGTTACTCACACTTGCGTGTGGCTCCAACGATGACGTGTACAGCTGCCCATAGAACCTCTCAATCTCACTCAAAATCTCAGGTGCCCCGGAAACGATGCTGCCCCATTCGGTCTTCAGCTTTGACAGTTGGCTCTCTCTGGCAGACAAATCTCTGGCAAAGACTTTGGAGCCTTGGTTCCGCTCGATCGCTTCTTCAATACGAGCTGTATTGAAGTTGCGTAAGTCTCGCCGCATGCATTTGGAGATCTGTCTGTTCAGTTGCCTGTATGCTGTCAAATCTGTTTAAGAATGTAGCCTCATCTCCCGTCTAACAGCCATGAGATTAAGAGTGTGATCGGAGAGTTTTTGTGTTCTTCTGCGGGTCTTGCAGAACTTAGCTTCGACCGCATGCACAGTTTCCACGAGCTTTTCATTCATATCGTCCACTTTATTGCAGTCTCCTAGGCACTGAAAACGGTTTTGTAACTCGAGCTGAAAGTTTTCGGGACTTTGGATTAGAGCACGAGGGGGACGGAGCGTTGACTTCATCAGACGAGACCTCTCCAACTTAACATTTAGGTTCAGTGTGCCTCTAACCATTCGGTGATCGCTGCCGGTTTTCACCCTCGCGATCACTGAGACATCACTGAACAGTTGTCGTCTGGTCGTCATAATGAAGTCAACCTCATTTTTTGTCGAACCGTCGGGGCTCGACTAGGTCCACTTCCTGTGGGGCCGCTTCTTGAAGAAAGAGTTCATCATAAAGAGTCCCTCTTTCTCCATGAAGTCGGCCAGCTGCTGGCCCCTTGGGTTCCGTTGCCCTATTCCAAATTTCCCTACTTTCAGCTCACCGTTCTCTCTTGTGCCTAGTTTTGCATTGAAGTCTCCCATTAACACCGTATATTGGGTTTTGGAGGAATGCATGGCTCTAGAGTTATCCTCATACATTTCCTCCACCTCCTCATCGGGGTGTGCCGAGGTTGGTGCGTAAACCTGTATGACCTTTAGCGAATACCGTTTGGTGATTCTGAGTATAATGTACGCAACCCTCGACGACACACTCCCGATCTTTACAACGTTGTTAACGAGAGACTTGTGGACGATAAATCCGACACCTCCTTGGGACAGATGGTCGCCCTCCCGGTGATAGAGCAAGTTGCCGGATTCGAGGATTACCGTGTCCTCCCCCTCTCTTCGGACTTCGGATAATCCTATAATATGCCAGCGTAACTTGTCTATCTCTTCTTCCAGCTCCACGATCTTCTCGTCAGTCCTCAGGGTGCGTGCGTTGTACGTTGCCAGGTCGAGTCGTCGTAGGTGGCAACCGAACCTACACCGGAGATTCTTAGCACCCCCTGCCCCGCCGTTACCATGGTCGCCACCGTAGCCAGGAATAGCGGGGCCGCCGGGGACTGGGGGCCGTCTGTTTGTTGTTTTGATCATTGGGGGGTATTTGCCATAGTTGCCACGCTTGGCGAGCGGGTTGGCAACCGCAGTTTTTTTATTGTAATTTTGGCTATTATCAGGAAGATGCTGCTGCCCATCTCCCGCCTTTTTCCCTTTGTCGCCTTTTACGACACCCACGGGAGGATATGGGGTAGTGGATATTCTTGACCGCCACTACACGGCAGAATATAATATAATGAAAATGTTCATATGTAAATAGCGTTAACAATGATTAAATTAGTAAGTAGGTAAAAAAATAATTATAAACTAAAGAATATATAAGGTTAACAATGTCTTTCTGTGTCTTTTTCATTACTGTAATTTTTTTGTTATTTATCTGCTAGTTTTTATAGTTATATAGACTAAGAAGATGTAATATTTTACAAGGTCTTTTTGTTTTCTTTATTATTGTTTGTTTCATTATTGTTTTATAATTATAGACTAAAAAGATGTATGTGCCTTTTCGTTATCTTTTATTGTTATCTATTGTTAATCACCGATGTAAAATTTTTATATTATTACTATGTTAATTGTAGTACGCAGTTGCAACTGCTATTAGTTTTTTTACATGCCACTAGAGTTAATAGAAAGTAATAGAGAGTGGAAGACAATTACGTATCAAATAGCGTAAATTGTTTCTCCAATCTCAGTGTGTAATAAATTTATGAAAAATGTAAAATGTCTGTGGAAAATTGACAATATATTCCCGCTAGGGTGTGTAAACTCCAGCGAAAACAAAAAAAAACTAGTAGTAGCGAATCTGGTTTTGCAAAACCTACATAGTTGAAAACAGAAACTTATTACGTAAGCAACACCTCTCGGTTAGCAGTGACTCTCGGTTAGCAACGATTGTAACATTATGTAACACTAGAGATCCGCCCCGGCTTTGCACGTTGAATTCTGGCAACAACGCCACCTAATGGGTTCAGTTGAGTTTTTCACATAGACTTAGAATATACTGACGTAAGTATATTCTAAGTCTAAGGTTCTTCAACCATTCAGGGACCCATTCAAAAACACACAAAAAACTCACCAAAATCGGTCGAGCCGATATCGAGTTTTAGCGAGACTAAGGTCCGCCACATACATACGGAATTCCGAACGGGTCGGCCACGCATATATGGAATCCCGTCTTGCCCGCAAAATTTTGAACGGAAAACTACTGTACGTGTGTGATGGGTCATTTATTTTAAATAGACTTGATGCGTTCGTAATTCCGAATCGGAATATCGAAACGGAATCCTAAAACGGAATTCCGTACGTATGTGGCCGACCTAAGGCCGGTTTCGGGATTCCGTTTCGAAATTCCGATTCGGGATTCCGTTTCGGAATTCCGATTCGGGATTCCGTGAATGCATCACGCACATACGTCTATTTCCGTTCGGAATAACAAGGGTCAGTTGAGAGACGTTAGCCATTGAGTCTAGACATTCAGCCAGCGAGTAATGACGACGAATTTCCGATTGCGATTCCATTGTTGCTGTATCATTCTTACTACCTAGTATCCCCTTATCTTTCCATACCCTTATCACCTTAAGCTTGCAATATAGTCAATATTATGTAAAAGGATCTATCTATCCAGAGATATTTTTTGAATATGGATGTCTGTAAACTCTTTCGACGAATTATTAAATGAAATAAGATGAAAGGTTACGAAAAGCTAACATATAAGGTTAAATCTAAAAACATACACACCTACTCGGTTCGATCGTGTGAGGAACACTGAGCGCGTTCCGTACGGAATTTAGGAATGTGTGTTGCGAGTCATACAAAATCTATGGAAGACTTGCGTTCGGAGCGGCTTTTTTCCGTTCGCAATACCGGAGGCACAGGCGATCATACGGAATCTCGAATTGGAGAAAATTCCGTACGGAAACTTACCATTCGTGTGTGGCGAGTCATAGATTTTACATGGACTTGTTGCGTTCGGAATTCCGAATCGGAATATCGAAACGGACGCCCGAAATGTAATGTATGTGGCCGGCCTAACGGTTAGCAATTGATTTTTATATATTTTACGGCTAAAAACCGAAGTGCGGTTACACCTAGTTCTAGCCGGCTAGAACTAGGTGCAGCCAGCAGTAGCTGGTTAAATTAAGGAGCACGGAAATATGTATCAAATACGGAAATATGTATCAAGTAATATCAGCGGCAGTAGGTTATAAAGTGCGGTTGGGGGTGTCCTTGGGCCACCCTAAAACCGCAGACATTTATCTAATTTATAAATTATATATGATATACCTAAGTTTAACCAACCGCAATAGTTCTAGCCGACTAGAACCAGGTGTAATCGCACTTTGACTTTTAGCCGTCACATATGTATATAGAGATGTGAATTAAAGATTTCTTTCTCTAAATTTTCTACTAACAGTCTATGCCACAATATGACTTCTCTTTTACGCCACCATTATCAGGCTACTTGATTTCGAAATGAAAATTAAAAAAAAAACTAAATAAGTTATTAAATTAATTAACAATTTGTTTCAGGTTCAATATTATTAAAACAATGATGATTTTATTCCGGCAGACAAGTAGGCACTTGTGAAGCAAAAAAATTAGTTTTTAGTTGTTGAAAAAGTTATGCAAAATAATTTTTGTGATGCTGTCCTTGAAGCATTATATTATTATTAAGCGTGAGAATTTTTTTATAGGAGAGCGGGCAAACGAGCATGCGGCTCACCTTATGGTAAGTGACTACCGGCGCCCATGAACAACTGCAACATCAGGGGAATTGCAGATGCGTTGCCGGCCTTTTAAAACAGAGTAGGCTCTTTTCTTGAAGGTCCCTAAGTCGTATCGGTCCGGAAAAATCGCTGGTGGTAATCGATTCCACAAAGAAGTTGTGCGAGGAAGAAAACTTCTGAAACGCACAGTGGTGGACCGCCGATCATCCAGATGGTATGGATGGTATCGCGAGTTTTGTTGCGATGTGCGATGGTGAAATTGAGCGGCTGGAATTAGTCCGAACAATTCCTAAGAGTACTCCGTGATAGATGCGATAAAATACGCAAAGAGATGCAACATCTCTACGCAGTGCCAGTGAGTTAAGTCGATCGGAAAGAACTTGGTCGTCGTCGAGTCGAATTGCTCTGCGCTGGATGCGGTCAAGTGGAAGGAGCTGGCACTGGGGAGACCCTGCCTAGAGATCGAAACTTTAATAGATATTTTATATGTGTTAGAGCCATGCTGCAGCTATATTAATACTCGTAGTATAGTTGTAGCACGAATGGGTCGTCTCGACCGGGGAAGGATCACGCTCTCACAGAATACCAGCGTAAAACAGCAGCTTAATGCTGCTGTGTTTCGTATGGTAAGTGTAGAGAACCGGAGACCGTTTTTACTGGAAACGAGGCATTCCATCTTAGTCCTCACGGGTGACAACGCATCTGCAATCGCGAATAGATGTAGATGTTTATGGGCCACAGCAACCACTTACCATCAGGTGGGCTGTGTGCTCGTTTGTCACCTTTATACTATAAAAAAATATTGCTATACCAAATAGCCATAACTGGCAGACAACAATAGCAGAAAGACTGAGTAAATACACTGAATTAAAAGATGAAGTAGCCCGACTCTGGTATCTGCAAAAAGTTACAATAGTACCAATAGTATTGTTTACAACATGAGTAATACCGAAACAACCACCAGTCTCACATCTCCCTCGCTCAACTGTGAAACGTTCTCGTCTTTTTCCAGTGGAGGGAAGATACGGTATCGTAAATTTATGGTATTTTTATACAATTATAGATATATAGTTGGCGCACAAAAAGTACGTTTGCCGTTTTGAATAATGCAGTAGTTGGATGCCTAAATGGAAGGTAAAATATTACTTTGAAGAGGTATTTTTTTGCTCGTTCAAGTTCTATTAAATGTCCCAATATTAGTTTTATTTTTTTAAATGTAAAATAATTGTTCTTTGTTTCACATTTGTATAGTGATAGGACTTTCGCTCTCTGGTGTATTAGTTGCTGACATGGTGGTAGCCCCTATGGCTATCAGGGAATTTTCCATTCGTTCAATAACATGATTCTTTAATTAAAATAAAACAAAGAGAATAAGATAAAATCAAACTATATATGATAATTTTTTAATATATTACATTAATTATTATGTGCTGAGAACCGGAGAACAAAGAAATAAAATACAATATTACAATAAATTTTTTGTCATGTGCTTTTTTTTATAGGATAAGGGTGACAAACGAGCACACAGTCCACCTGATGGTAAGTGGTTGCTGCGGCCCATAGACATCTACATCTATCCTCTATTACAAATCAAAATGTAGATGCGTTGTCACCCGTGAGGACTAAGATGGAATGCCTCATTTACAGTAAAAAGGGCCTCCGGCCACCTGCACTCACCAAGCGAAGCGCAGAGGTAAACCTCTACTTCACGCTGGTTTTCTGTGAGGTCGTGGTATCACCCCGGTTCGAGCCGGCCCATCCGTGCGACAGCAAAAGCTGTCGCGTGGCTCTACCACTGTTAAAACTGGGACCGAACACCTTTTTACTGGTAATGAGTCATTCCATCTTAGTCTTTTTTTAGGGTTCCGTACCTCAAAAGGAAAAACGGAACCCTTATAGGATCACTTTGGTGTCCGTCTGTCTGTCTGTCTGTCAAGACCCTTTTTCTCAGGAACCCGTGGAGGTATCAAGCTGATATTCATATCAGATACTCAAGTCTATTGTCCCTTGGAACTGTGAAAACGTCAAACTTCTAAGCCAACGCAATCAAAAAATACAGCCGTTTATGCCGCAAATTTTCGACATTCGCAAGGGAATCAAACCTACAGGGTACTTCCCGTGAACTCAGGATATTGAAATTTGGTACGAAGCAACGTTTTATAGCACAAATAAAGGAAAAATTGCGAAAAGCATAAATTTTTAGTTACATCATATAATAAAAATATTTTAATAATTTTAAACTTATATACCTACCTACGGATTTGTTCGAAACCCTCGGTGCGCGAGTCCGACTCGCACTTGGCCGGTTTTATATAGGATAGGGTGACAAACGAGCACACAGTCCACCTGATGGAAAGCGATTGCTCTGGCCCATAGACATCTACATCTATCCTCGTTTGCTAATCAAAATGCAGATGCATAGTCACCCGTGAGGACTAAGATGGAACGTCTCTTTTCCAGTAAAAAGGGTCTGCGGTTCTCTACACTCACCATACGAAACACAGCAGTGTTAAACTGCTTACGCTGGTATTCTGTGACAGCGTGGTCTTTCCCCGGTCGAAACGACCCATTCGTGCTACAACTATACTACTAATATAGCTGCAGCATGGCTCTATCACGTGCAGTAGTCTTCAGGGGTGACGCATCTGTACTTTCATTATCAAGGACAGATGTAAGCGTTTACGGGCCACAACATCTACCTATTGATGGGTTGTGTGTCCGTTTGTTATGTAGCGTCCATTTTGCTTTTTATTACTGTCCACGGAAAGTCCACTGCTGAACATTTGGTCTCTCCCGTAGATTTTTATATAATATAATACATAAATCGATTTACGACAGAAAAAGAAACGAAGTCGCAAACACCTTTTGCACGCCTGCCATAAGTCAAGTATAAAAATAAATTATGACATTCCTTTATCATCCATTACAGCCTCTAAAAGTACCTCATAGGAGGGATTTTGCCATAGTTACCACGCTTGGCAGGCGAGTTGGCAACCATAGTTTTATAATTTTAAGTTTTTGAAGTGAAAACTTCTTTAGCGGCGTTGTGCACTTTTTTTTGTAATGGGTAAAAAATGTTAAACTCGCGTCAGGTCACGTGTCCTGATCGAAAATTCGTAAGACGGACGGAGAGTAGACAGCCGGCGCGGCGTAGAAGAGGAAGTAAGTTAGGTTTAATTAATTTTCATTTATTAATTAATATAATTTTATTATTAAGATTAGGTTTCGATCGAGTCTACTGTACTGCTTGACGAAATTATTAATATAGATACATGTGTACTTACACATTATAGATGTAATATTTGTAATATGTTTATACTTTATAGCATTAACCTATATTTTCATAACATCACAATAAGCACATGTGCGGTGTAGGTTTACCAAACAAATAGTTTCGAATGAAAATAAATGAAATAAGATAATAATAAATAATCTCCGCCATTCCAAAATATCGAAAATGCACAACGTTAATATTCAAGTTTTCACTTCTGCCGGCACTCCCGGAGTGCAACCCGTCGTTTTTTTTTTATAGGAGAGTGGGCAAACGAGCATGCGGCTCACCTGATGGTAAGTGACTACCGCCGCCCATGAACAACTGCAACACCAGGGAGGGAATTGCAGATGCGTTGCCGGCCTTTTAAAAAGGAGTAGGCTCTTTTCTTGAAGGTCCCTAAGTCGTATCGGTCCGGAAAAATCGCTGGTGGTAATCGATTCCACAAGTAAGCTGTGCGAGGAAGAAAACTTTTTCTAAAACGCACAGTGGTGGACAGCCAATCATCCAGTTGGTATGGATGGTATCGCGAGTTTTGTCGCGATGTGCGATGGTGAAATTGAGCGGCTGGTATTAGTCCGTACAATTCCTCAAAGCACTCCCCGTGGTAGATGCGATAAAATACGGAAGGAGATGCAACATCTCTACGCAGTGCCAGTGAGTCTCGCCGATCGGGAAGAAATCGGTCGTCAATGATTCGAACCGCTCTGCACTGGATGCGGACAAGTGGAAGGAGCTGGCACTGGGAAGCCCCTGCCCAGAGATGGGAACAGTTGTTATCAGGATGATGTTGCTGCCCATCTCCTGTTTTAGTTTGTCTCTGTCGCCTCTAACGATACACAAATTACAATATTTGGTGGTGTAGTGGAATTTCTTACACCGCCACTACTCTGTTAAATCACATTAAATTATAATCACAATATCAAAAATAAAATACAATGTTTCGATAGATAATCTTTATAATAGGATGTAGTTACCGTAATAAGGCAAAAAAGATACAACCCCGGTCGGGTCAAACATTGATTGTAAAAAAAAAGCTTAGCTTAACTTAGCTAAACTTCTGAAAACATCAAATAAACAACAACAAATTTAACAAGTGAATATCACTGTACCTTTACTAAAAATTTATTCAAACTTGAGCTAATCTAAGAGTCTTGACACATTAATATCTCAAGAGTAGCTTTTTGTGGGTAGGATTTTTTCGCGTAACTACGTCCAGTTGTTCTAATGACATTCTCAATAGGAGGTCACCGTATTAATATTTCCCGTATACAATTATATGAGCAATATTTATATAAATATATTTGTTTGCAATCGCTTGCTCGAAAATGGCTCTAAAGATTTTGATCGTTTTTGGGCCCACTAACAATTCAAACGTAACTTAATGGAAATAAAAAAGATACGTGGTAGAGCCATGCTGCAGATATATTAATAGTATATTTGTAGCACGAATGGGTCGGCTCGACCGGGTAAGGACCACGCTCTCACAGAATACCAGCGTAAAATAGCAGCTTAATGCTGCTGTGTTTCGTTTGGTGAGTGTAGAGAACCGGAGACCCTTTTTACTGGAAAAGAGGCATTCCATCTTAGTCCTCAAGGGTGACAACGCATCTGCATTTTGATTAGAAAACGAGGATAAATGTAGATGTCTATGGGCCACAGCAACCACTTACCATCAGGTGGACTGTGTGCTCGTTTGTCACCCTATCATATAAAAAAAAACATTTTATTATAGTAAACGGCCTAAAGATTTTATGAAAATTAACCGAATTCATGTAATCTGAAAAAAAAGAATTGTTTTGATATTCGTGTTCTGGCTAATGTAATATGAAAACAAAGTTTGTTTTTAGGTTATAATTAAAATATGAATACCGTCATATTTTAGTATTTTAATTGTTATAATACGGAAATTACGCGTTAAATTTGGCGTCAGTTCAGTCTGCGGCCTTGATCACGTATAGACTGATGGCTGAAAGATGGATTGAAGGGCGGGATTAGACGTTAAGTTAGATTAAACCCGCGTATCCACCAAAAATGTTGACAACATTTATGTTTCCAACCGTTTACAACTCAACAAAAGTTACCAACATTTGTTTCCGATGTAGCCGACAAATGTTTCCAATAAGCGTATGATGTTGACACCGAAAATGGAAACACGGTTCCCGACATTGTTTCAAGTTTTGTTGCCAACACTAGGTAATTACAGAAACATTTGTTACAAACACGTTTTGGCAACACAACAGTTGGTAAAAAAACTTTGGTGGAGACACGGCTTGACGATTAGTTCAACCGAAAACTTCTACGCGATAACACGCATACGCATTAGGTATGGATTTTATAACAAGACAAAAATTAAAGAGTTCACGGAGATAGTTGGTCTTAGGGTATTAATTTTCTTTTTCACATCTGGATGAATTGGTTGTCCAGAATGATGGTTATTTAAATACGTTAATAATTTTTGTCAGTCTGGTCAGACTGATTGCAGACTGATCGTGTGTTTAATAGCTATCAGTCTGATTCTAATGTCATGTCACTGTCAGTCACGGCTTAGACCTTAGACAGCGATGGAGTCGCACGTCGTGTTAACGCGTGCGACGACTCCCCCGCCACCCCTGACGTCCCCTTCTCAACCATTAGGCCTGAAGAAAGGATTTGTTCCAACTTTAGAAGTTTTACCTATTCTTTGAAATAAAAGTAATTACCAGTATGTGAATAAATGTAAGAGAAACTAGGTGCTGCAAAAACTATTAGTAATTTTGAAAAAATAATATAACCCCAAGCTAATGTAGAAGATGTGTATTTCAAATATTTAATATTCCTCCCAGTAGCAAGATATCGTAAAGTTACTGCAAATTTCTCCTCTGGGCTGATTAGACTTCCTCATGGAGTCTTGCTTAGTTAGTTATGGTTTTACCATTTGCAACAAATGATAAAAACAGGCTTCTTTCATTCGATAATAATTAGCATAGTCTTCTTCTTCTTCTCCTGTGTCTCATCTCATTCAGTAAATTTAAGTGTGTATAGAATTCTCTTTTCATTAGCCACTCTTTACACCATCGCTTTCTTGTCCTACGATTCCTCAAAGACAGGGCTAATAATAATTTATGGTGGGACCATTCTCCATACAAAAATAAATTGTCTCCTTTACAATATAGGTTTTTATGGGGGTGAAAAATCATCGAATTTTGGTAAAACTCGTCTCCGAGTTTTCACGCACAAATCAACAAACTTAATGTATCCGCTCTGCAATTATTAGGTAGCGTATATCTACCACGCCGGAGTGCGTGTGATCGAACACTGCAATATGGTCAGGCGTTTTAAGTAGTTTTAATTTACTGTTCCTTAGTATTCTAACCCACACAACCTAACAAAAAGGCAAAAATAAATTATTATAGACTTATAAAAAATGTTTTGCTTGCATTTATGTAAAATTTTTATGGCACCGTGAGGTCGAAGCTGATGTCCAAATCTATTTAATACGTTTTCTTATAAAAAATACTTAAGTAGTCATATATAATTTATAATATGTTTATTTATGTGTAACTAGTTTCTACGAAACGGCCAAAGGTATTGTATGAAATTTTGTATTTAGATAATGTTTTATAAGTATTTAATACCTTCATGAGTAAAACTAATACAACTTAGAATGCCTTCTATGCTACGTAATAATGACTTTATATTTCTGTAAGCTTGCTAAGCAAAAGTGTTTAGGAAAGTATATCCACAATTGGAAGTACTGTTAGTAAGTACTGTTATTCTTGACAAATGAAAAGAGGGTGGGTGAATCAATAAGGGAATAAATAATTTTTAAAAAGATATATCATGCCATCATACATAGCCTACTTTGCACTATGACTAAACTAGTTAGTATTACTAATACATGTGCCAAGTGTGCTGCCTGCTTGGTGTAGGACTGTTCACAGGCAGGCAATTATAAGAAATATTAAAGTAAGAAAGTTTTAAATTAGAAAGTTAGAAATTAAAGAAGCCTACACTATATTATATATATGGAGCAAGGAGTCCACTGTGAATCCAACGTGTTTGTGGACTTTACATCTTTTTGAAATAACTCTATAAAAAATATTTTTCATTATTTTATCCATTTATTAGTGTTGATAAAAAGTTTACGATAATTACAAATGTTAAAAGTACAAAGGTTAATAGAAATGGGTAGATAAAGAGAGTAAAATAAATAAAATTATAATCAATAATTTTCTTATTGGATGAAATTATAATATAGACAAAGTGATTTAAATAAAGCTTATGAGGAAGCTCAAAGTAGATTTGCAAGCTATGCTATAAGAGCTATGGGTGCAGCTGTGTACTCAGTGTTTTTACTAGTTTAATGGGTCAGTAAGCTGAAAATAAAATAGGCTGGTCATACAGCTTGAAAAACCAACAAATCAGCTGTGGTAGAAAGATTGTCAAGTGCAATATAGTCTTTCACAAATAAGTTATTTTAAATGTTACTTTCAGTAATGGTAAAGCAAATTAATTATTTCTATCACATTAAATTAAAATATTATTATTATCATAATTATTATTTTAGCCCATCAGATGTTCACCCACTGAACTAGTCTCCTCAAAGGCTAACCATCTATAAGCATCAACCTTCCGCATGTCTTTACATGATGTCACTCCACTAAGTTGGTGGCTGCCATAAACTTAACTCACAGAAATGTGTCTGCCACTTGGGGAACTTACATACCAATCAATTGTCAGTTCTTCGAGGTATATGGCCAGCACATTGCCATTATAACTAGATTTGGAATAGTTATCTAGGTTGCTTGGGTAAGTAGAAACCAAGAAGAAATACCATTGCAAAATTTTTATCTGTATTCAAGTTAACAATGTGGGGAAAAATATTTTAAGTAATTAGAATGTTCAACAATACTATTGAGATTTCTAAAAATTTATTAATACTTCTGACATAGTTATAACTGATATAATAAGTAATTAAAAATAATTTCACTTGGACACCAGTTGGTCCATATGGATATGAACAAGATATCTTATGAAAAACTGATTTTATCACTTCGATTTTTTTTATTAGCTTTAGATTTTAATCCTTAGGAAGCCTTTTGAATTTCAGTATTGCATACTGTCCGATTCGAAGTGTACACTTTTGGATTTTCCAAATTTTTTTTTATAATTACATTTGCAAAAAATTATATCAAAACATACATTGCACAATGTACACATGACACACATTGTACACAGAAGTACTGATTTGTATTTGTCATTTTTCCACAGGGAATATTGTGATATAGGCATTATTTAGGGACTAGACAATAAAGATAATGTCAAAAAATCTTAAATTTTATACTGAGTGGAACATAACACATATTGCATTGTCTATTAATTATAAAAAAGCAGGTTTAAAAAACTTACTTTCAGTTTTAATGTGGCCAAATTGTCATAAACTAGCTTCATACGACGCCAATCGAATGTTGCTTTCTTTCTGTAAACATCCAAGGGGCCTGATGGCAAATCCGGGAAAAGATCCTTGAGCAGATCGTCCGTTACGGTTTCACTTACGTTTAACTTCATTTTATATTTAATGATTTATTTACACTTTAACTCAATCAAAGTTCGTAGGACAGTTTTATTTTATTAGGTATTCTTTGTTCTTTGGTGAAAGTCTAAACTTATAACATAAAAAGAAAAGAGAATGACAGTTATCTTTAAGTTAGATAAGAACTTTGGAAAAGACGAGAATATCCACACGTCTTTTGAGGCCCGCGATCCGTATTATACAAAATTACGGAGAACGGACGGAAAAATCACAGTTAACGAATAATGATTAAAATATGCGGATAAAAAATTAAAGCAAACGACAACGACCTAACTAGAATCGTAGCATGTTGTACATTAATTACTAATTTACTTAATTATTATAATTAAATATATAATAGATTTATTTAATTATCGGACAACAACAATGGGCAACATGAAGAATCAATACAATTTGATCTTAATAAAAAATATTTATTTTGAACTTTATACTACACAGATAGATTTTGAATTGCCTTGTTTTCTAAACTGTTTACATAAAATATTAGTTACTAAATTACGTCACAACAATGTTGTTGTTGTTGTTTTTATTATTCGCTCGAAAGAGTAGGCAAAGGAACTATGCCATACAGCCTTGTCTTCATGTATAATTTTCCTTCATATTTCACTGCTTCACAATATGTTGATGCGTCACATTGTGCAGCCTTGGGAGATTTTGACGGTAACTTGAGCCAGCAGGCAGCTGAAAGTTGGCGATGGTATCTAAAGGCGCCTATGCAAACAAACAGCTTATCTTGAGAATCCATCACCATCAGAGCACTTGTTTCACAGTTTCCACTAATAGTTCACATGCGCAGACACTTAATACACAAAATCGCACCACTTTTATATATCAAAGTCCACTTCAAACCATTATTTAAACAATAATACAGGAGCAACAAACCGCCCCAGGTCAAGTTCCCGCCAAAACTCCCGTCACAACAATGACATTGACACCCCTTGACAACCTAACTTGTCAGTTGTCATATTTTTCGCAAGTATTGAACGCGTACGATTAGTACTTTTGCCAATGTTTTGTACTTTGAAATTGTCATTATCATCATCATTACACCTAACCAAAGGAATATCAGTCTCCCCATATATTGCTACAAAGTTCGGACCTGACCGACTTGCATCCATCGACTATTTGCATATTTCATCAGGTTGTCACTAAATCTAGTCGGGGTTTTACGAGGCTGCCACCACTCAAGAACCTGTCCCCTCATCCATTGTCCGTTATTTAGTGCCCTTCAGCCCTACTAATCCGCTGACCTATGTAAATTTTTTATAATATAAGGGTCAAATAAGCATGCGGCTCTCCTTGCAGAGGTGTTCAAAGCACAGCAGTTTCATCGTTCGATGAATGACTTTTGTTAAGATTTAAAAAAAATTAGGTTAAAATAAACAATTTATGAAAATTAATAGAAGTTTTATTTTATAGAAACGTGACGATCAACAACAATTTGTTTGTGTTGTTATTTTTATTTTTAACACATGTATTGGTGTTGTTATTACATTTTTATTACTATTCTATGCCAGCGCCATCTGTTGATTTTTTTTGACAAACGAGCACACAGTCCACCCGACGGCAAGCGGCCGCTGCGGCCCATAGACATCTACATCTATCCACGTTTGCGAATCAAAATGCAGATGTGTTGTCACCCGTGACGACTAGGATGGAATGCCTCAACCCCAGTAAAAAGGGCCTCCAGCCACCTGCACTCACCAAGCGAAACGCAGAGGTAAACCTCTACTTCACGCTGGTATTATGTGAGGTCGTGGTACCACCCCGGTTCGATCCGGCCCATCCGTGCGACAGCAAAAGCTGCCGCGTGGCTCTACCACTGTTATAATTTTGCTTTTTTTATATTAATTTATTATTAATTTAGTATATTAATTTATTAGATTATAATAATGATTAGTGGTGCTCCAGCCGAAAATGCTGAAGTACACTGACTTAACAGAGGCCTATTGTCTTTTGCCTTGAAGACACACATTGTTAAGATAGAATGACAGATGCTAGTAACTTATATTTATCCATTGCTATATGCATGACGAACAATGAAGTAAACAATTTTATTCAAATACGCGGTAAGTAAACAACTCCACCCGTTCGTTGTCGAGAGAGTCTCTTAGAGATAAATTTAAAGAAATTAATATATTAACTTTGGCCTCTCAGTATATTTACGAAAATTTAATGTATGTTCACAAAAAAAAAGATAGTTTTAGTAAAAAAAGTGATATACATTCTGTAAACACTAGGAACAAACACAAGCTAGTGATGCCAGTTTCTCGACTCCACAGAGTTAGTAATTCATTCTTGGGGCAATGTATACGCTATTACAACAAGGTCCCGGAAAGTGTACAGGTTCTCTCTATTACCAAGTTTAAATGTTTTATTAAGCTGAAACTGTATAAAAAGGGTTATTATAGTATAAATGAATACATGGTAGATAATAACCCCTGGGAATGAGGTGTTCGCTTCCAAGCAGTTTCTAAAATAAATTTTGTAAATAGTTCGTAATCATTTATATTGTAAAATTTATTTAAAAAAAATGTCCCGCTGGGTTTCTTGCTGGTTTTTCCCAGGACAGAGGGTATTTTTTCGAACCAGTGGTAAAGTAAAAAATGACTTTCAATAAGAATTACACATGTAATGTATATTGAATAAAAATTATTCTATTCTATTCTATTCTATTCTATTCTATTCTATTCTATCCGACTGAATTCCGACTCGCAATCTCCCCGAAAATTTTGCATATTTATGCTAATTTTCCACTTACTTTACCATGGCATTGCACTACTGGAGTAAACGTATAGAACACTTGATGTCGACCGTTCAGTGCTATGATTACCTCCAAGATCTGCACCACTATAGTACTCTAAATTATTGCACTTACTCGAACTATTGTAAATTATAAAATACTCAGTAGTGCCCTTCAAATATCGCCGTATACGTTTCACTTTAGCTACAATTCTGAAATTTCTGCTGTAGGATTATCCAAATTTCGTGACACAACTCCGCATCATGGAATTGGATACCCTAGAGTTCCGGTCATTAGATAAGGAACCTACGACTTGACGATAAGGGAATGATAGTTTTGGATTTGTTTAATTATTGAAATTGTTTTCATTGGCAATAACCTTCGTCATCGGTGTAGCAGCTGGTTTACAGTCCTTCATATCAAACAACTTAGTACTCATTGTGTAAATGCTTTCGTTAAATTTTTATGGTTTCATCTATTTTTATATCGCTCTCAATCCCGAGAAAATACGATGCAGTTTTGAAAGATATTTTGAAATTTTTCTGCAACTCATTCATAAAACTGTCTATTTCATTTAAATTTGTTGCTGTAACTAATCCATCATGGAGGAGAATTCAATAACCATGCTCTGCTACCATATTTAGACAGACTGTCCTTGAGCTCCCGTAATGCGATATCGCAACTTTCATCCCAGCAGAAATGTCGCTTCTCTTCGATTAGTTTGTGCAGAGGTTTAGCTATATCTGCAAAGTTCTTCACAAATCGCCGATAAATAATATGAGCACAAACCTAAAAATGCTCTAACCTACGTATTGTCTTTTGGAACCAGCCAATCCTTGCCAGCGGTAATTTTCTCTGGATCCGTACGGATACCTTCTTACGACACTATATACCCCAAAAACCAACTTGCCGTTTGAATAGTGAACATTTCTTCGGACTCAACTTGAGGTTGGCACTCTGAATCTTCACGAGCACGCGTTCCATGTTTTGAAGGTGTTCCTCAAACGTACGGCCTACGATGATGATGTCACCCAAGTAGGTCAGACAGGCGTCGCCAGTTAGCCCGGTAAATACAAGCTCCATCAACCTTTCAAACATTGCTGGAGTATTGCACAATCCAAACGGCATAACTATATATTGCTATAGACCCTTTCATGTCGAGAAGCAGTTTTCTCCTTGTTCTTAGGGTCAATTTCAACCTGCCAGTAGCCACTTTTCAGGTTCAGCGTGCTAAACCAATTTACTCCTGTAAGAATGTCCAGCGTGTCATCATTTCTTGGCAAGGGATAGCTGTCCTTCTTCGTAAAGTCGTTCAGACGGCAGTAGTCAACACAAAACCGCATGATTCCGTCCTTCTTTTTTACTAGCACCTTAGGTGAACACCATGGACTATATGAAGGTTCAATAATACCATCCTTCACCATTCCCTCAATCATGGTTTCCACTTCCTTTTCACGTGCTACCGGCAATCTTCAAGGCCGCTGACGGATAGGCAATTCTTCTCCTGTATTTATTTCGTGTTGAACTAAGCCAGTCTTTCCTATGTCAGCATCGTTTGACGAGAAAACATCGGCGTACTTGAGTAACAACTTCTTCGCCTTAACCATTACATTCAGGGTGAAAACGACGCGACAGTCTTCTAAAAGTGTGGTTACTCTCGTTTATGCATCCTTGCTGGGGGTCCCAGTCGATAGATATTGGCACTGATGCAACCAATCCACTCCCTCTCTAGTACCAACCAGTGTGACTTTATCTATAATATGTTCCTGATCACAAAGGTTCAGCACACGTACTCCTGAGATATCGGTGGTTCTGATCAAGTTTCGAGCCACTTTCCATGGAAGGTCATAGTCTACCCTTTCCACGAGTATACAATGATAAGCTTGCCCAGGATTCCGATGAAGACTAACCGGCACAATCGTTTCCGATCTCGACGGAAGAACAATCTTTTTAAGGCTGTAGATACTCCCTGGTAACGCCCGTTCCACGAAAAGTTCCTTTTGTTCACATTTCAAAACACTTTAACGTCAATCTCACAACAATTCGTCCCCATAAAGTCTAAGCCCAGGATGCAGTTATATTATTATATTAGCCACGATGACATTATTATTATATATTATAGATCATGTTGCCTAGCTTCAACTCCATCTCCTTCTCTCTTCGGACGGGTATGCGCTGACCGGTGGCTGTCACCAAATAAATGCGTTCTCGGTTGTATGCGGAGTCCAGAAGTAACTGACTAATAAGTTGGGAACTAATAACCGTGTGAGAGGCTCCAGTCTATGGTCAGTTTACACGGCGTTCGTTGACCTCGCCCTTGATGATTAGGCTGTTCCCATCATGGGCTTGTGAGATCGAAATCCTTGGGGCTCTTTTAACATCAGCCAGCACCTGCCACGCAGTACTGGCTTTTACTCGTTTACCTGCTGCTGCTGGGCGGTGCTGTTAACCGCAATAACCTCTCGAGATCAATCATCTCCCCTTTCTACAGTTCGCTTAGGGCAGCTGGATCGAAGATGGCCCCTTTCCCCACAACCGTAGCACCTAGGGCTGTATCCTTTATTGCGGTCGCAGACTGTAGCTGCAGCCCTGACGCGATGAGAACGATGATCCTGCCGCACGGCTTCCACCTCTAGTGCATGGACCAAGGCGTCCTTAAGCGTCTCGTGGTGCCCGAGCCTCACAGCAGCTCTGACTTCAAGGTCGCGGATGCCGTCTATGAATGTCTGCACCAGGTTCCCTACAATGAGCGCAGGTACAGACTGGTATGCTTTTCGAACCAGCTTTTACACTTCAAGGGCTCACTGCTGCAGGTTTTTGTTGCTGCGTTGCACGCGATCTTTGAGCTGCGTATGAAAGATGTGTTCCAGGTGAGCGTCACTGTATCTCACCACTATATCAACCAAGGAGCTGCTCGTAAGTCACTTCTTTACCGAGAGCTTCTAGAACAGTTAAGGCCTGGTCACGCAGGCCTAGAGTGAGAGCAGTCATGGCCTGACTTTTATTCCAGCCGTTCGCCTTAATGACAGCCTCGAACTGAATTTTGTAGGCCGACCAGGAAGAAGTTCCGTCGAACGGCGGAACTTTGAATCCACGTAGTGAAGGTGTTGTAGCTACCACGGGAGCTGTAATTCCATCCCCAACTTTAAGGTCGTCCAATGTTTTCTACACGTCAGCCCTCACGTTGTCAATCCGATCGTTCACTTGGTCGATTCGGGTTTCAGCTTCCGATAGGCGGTTGTCATGTTGAGCAACCCTATCCTTCACTTCATTTATCTCTTTCCCGAAGGTAGTGTGAAGTTCTTTCATGAGGAGCATCTGCTCTTCCTTATAGCGTTTGAGCTGCTCTTCCAAACGACGGGCCTGTTTCTCCTGTCGGCAGGCATGTTCCTCCTGTCGGCGAGCCTGTTCCTCCTGTCGGCACACTAATAACAAAACACAATTGTACTCAGTTCTATCGCTTCGAAATATTCGCTTGTATCGCCAACTCAACACTGACAGTGAGCAGTGCAAGGCAGGTCTCGACGCGTACTTCGCGCTGGCGATTATTGAGTACGTGAGGCACCCATTTATCATGCTTTTTTTAGTTGCCAATTTGACGCAATTGGACCAATATTGTTTTAACGCTAACGTCGAAAGCTGCTTCTAATTCAGCCGTAGATTGTCTTGTGGCTATTTCCAGAAAAACTCATTCAAAGGGCTAATATGAACTTACAGGGTTGTATTGGTGATTTTAATGACAATAATTCTGTAAACACATAATCGCTACGATCGCGAATCATATTTTGTTAAATATATAACCTAACCCTGACCTGAAAATTCCAAAAAACCCAAGAAAATTTGAATTTCGCGGGCCACCCTAGAGCTTCCACCTTAAACTTACTTTTAGCATGAGGCAGCGGCATGTTTCCTCGTTCGTTGCAGCTGGTTTTGACATGACACCTTTTTTTGGTTGGCGGCATTGATAACATAGACAATATAGACTAATCAAGTAATCTTGACATGTAAAACTAGTCAAAACTAAAAAATTAGAAGATCTTAAAGAATATGTACAAAAAATTGTACAGTGGGCGGTCAGTACAATACGGCCGACGTATCTTGGCGAGTCCGACCTTCGCGCAGAAGGTTGCGCAATAGCTTTTTTAAGGAACAAAATGGTGGCATGAGGCGACGTACGGGGGGCGGTGGTCTAGGCTAGAGATTGACCATAAGTAAACACAATCGACCCTTTAGTCATAAAATATCGCTATCGATTAGTTTTATTTAGAAGTTACTGATTTTTGTTTATATAAGATATTAAACGAAATAGATTTACAAATATAGTGAATTTTGTTGATAATAAACAAGATTTCGACTTAAATAAAAAAAAAACTAAAAACATATTATTTTCTCAGCTGAAAGACATAATGTACTTAAATATCAATTATCTATTAACGTCTTCTTGAGTAACGACTATTTGAGAAAATTTAGAACCTCCTTATAAATTGCAAATAAATATATTTTTATGTCTTAATTTTAATCGATTTGAATAAAAATCGATTAAACAACACCCTCAGGCACGCGTGTTGGACATCCCTTTCTGGTTACTTCGTAAAGCTTCGTGCTTATTCGGCAATGCTCGGTACACGGTAATATTTCTCAGTCACACGTTAGCATTGGTGTCGTGTTCGTGTCGCTATCTCTGTCTTGAGCACAGTCGGTTACAAAAGTTTTCGTTGTTATTGTTGTTTGTTTTTATTAATAGTGTTAAGTTTGTTTTGTTTGTTTTATTTGTTTTATTTGCAAGTGTCAGTTAGCACTTATATTATTCGCCAAACATGCCACCAAAACATAACAGTGTGTTAAATCGCCAGGCGAGAAAAATTATTTACGATTTAACGCAATATATGAAAAAAGAAAAAGAAGAAGGCGTAAAAGATGTCGATAAAGTTTATTTAAGAGTTGCTAACGCAACTGGTGTGTCCCAACGCACAGTACAGCGGATCGCAACTGAAGGCAATATTTCGGGCTTACTTTCAGTATTCCGCACGCCTGGTAAAAAAAGGTCTAGATCAAAACCTATTACTGATATGGATAATTTTGACCAGGGAGTAGTAAAAAGATGCATACACAACTTCCACAAAACTGAAAAAGAAATGCTGACGATAAACAAATTACTAGCGAAACTCAAACGGGATATAAATTTTCAAGGTGGTAAAACGAGCTTAAAGACAATTATCAAAAACTTGGGTTTCAAGTGGCGAAAGACCGAAACCAATAGAATGGTTCTTATAGAGAAGACCGACATTCGCCTGAAAAGGATCTTGTACTTGAAGGTAATGAAAAAATACAGGGACGAAGGGCGACCAATTGTATTCACTGACGAGTCGTATGCCCACTCATCACATACAAAAGGTAAGGCGTGGTCAGATGGTTCCGCTCAAGGACTAAAGCGCCCGATATCAAAAGGTCAGCGGATAGTGATGGTACACGCTGGGTCAGAAGCAGGGTTTGTTCCAAACGCGCTACTAATGTTCAAATCTGGCAGCAAAACCGGAGACTATCATGATGACATGAATTTCAAAAATTATGAGAAATGGTTACGGACCCAACTGATTCCAAATTTGAGCCCTAACTCGGTGGTGGTTATCGATAATGCTCCGTACCACAACAAATTAATGGATCCTGCCCCTACATCTAATGACAAGAAGGCAAAAATGGAATCGTGGTTATTAGAAAAGGGTATACCATATGAAAAGGACATGCGTAAACCACAACTTTACGATCTAATAAAAAAAAACAAAGACGTGAATAAAAAATACGTAATAGATGAAATGTTTAAACAAAACAACCACGATGTCCTTCGTTTACCCCCATATCATCCCGATTTAAACCCCATCGAGATGGTGTGGGCTGCCATTAAAGGGCACGTAGCCGCTAAAAACGTCGACTGGAACGTAACCCGGACAATGGAGCTCATACAAGAAAAAGTAAATTTAATGGGTCAGAATGAATGGAGTGCTTTATGCAGAAAAGTGCAAGAGGTCGAACATGACTATAGGAAGAGCGACCATATTATTGACGAAATGACGGATCAATTATTCATCATTAATACAGCTTCAGATTCAGAAAGTGAGTCTGAAAGTGAGAGCGACGATTACGAAGATGAACCTATGCCAAGTACCTCACATGGTACACAAGGGGCCGACGACTTTATGTTAGGAATTTCCCCCCTCAGCGACAGTGATTAAATAATAATAAGTGTAAATAAATAAAAAGTATTAAATGTAAATAATATTGTATGTGTTTGTGATAAAATCTGCCCCTATCGAAAGGTGAGGTATCAAAATTGAATCTTTAATTTATAATGTCTCCAAAGTGTTTTGATATTTTTGGTCACTGTATTAGGGAAATTTTATTTGTACATTGGTATATATAAAAAAACGACAATAACAGTTTTCTTCACGAGTGTTCATGCGCTAAACTTCGCAGAGCCTATATTCAGACTCGCCAAGATACGTCGGCCGTATTGTACCATAAATTTTATTATAAAGCTGGGTCTGATAAAGGTATTTTATTTTGTCTTTTATTTTGTACGCGGGGTTTTAGGAGGTTAAAAAATGTGTGAAACTACATGTAGATGGTTAGAATGGCATAAAGCGTTTTTGACATTTTTGAAGTCTTGCCATGTCTTCCTGGAATTTTGGAAATAATGGCTGATCAAAAGGACAGGCGTGCTACATCTGTGGTTTTGCTGCTCTAAGCTATAATGTCATTGGGATTTCTTGGGAGCTTGGTAATCCTTGTTGATATTTTGGGAATCTTTACATGCCATTGAAGTTGGTGTACTTTCTGCAACTCATCTTGTCGATATGACCACAACCACCAGCTTGCAGATGCAACGTGATACTAGCACGGAAACATTAAAATCTTTTTTTGATAGAGGTACTCGATTACAAAATTGGAACCGAAATCACGGTACGTAGAATAACCGGCCGTCAAACAAATAGATCGAAATTCAGACTCAGTCTGTTGAAGAATAAAACTGACTCAGTGTATATTCCATTTCTTGATTACTTAGTAAATGAGGTGTCCTTTAGTTTTCCCAGAGCTCAGCTGCAAAGAATAGGAAAGCTGCAAAAGTTGCTGTCTCATAACTTAATCGTTGAAGATATAGATAATGAAGTCGTCGTTGTTTACACTTAGAGATAGCACGTGTCGGTGTTAATTAAAACCAGTTCTGAGCATCAGGAGTTACAAAAAAATTCTGCTTAAGTTCATTTTCTAACAGTTCTTTTTTTTTCTAATTAGAATATCTTATTTGATTACGTCCAGAGTAATTGTTAATAATAATGCATTGTGCACTATGCAGTACGGATTTCAATGGTGGCGTTAACTGTGGATCGTGTAAAAAGCAATTTTGTTTTGGCTGCTCAAATATAACCGAAGCTGGGTATAGACAGCTGGGTGCCGACCGAAGCGCTGCGTGGAGGTGTTCCTATTGCCGGAACCTTCTATGCGCCCTTCAACGCCAACGCTAACCACGTCGCCGCCGATCCCTGCTATTGATGGTGGTGCTTCAATTGATATGGTTCTGCAGGAAATACGTGACCTAAAACTACCAGCTTCACCGTCTACCAGCACTCATTGATGACGTGAAAAGCATTAGGCGTGAAATAGGAGAGCTAAAATCATCCTGTGAATTTAGTAGTGAAAAAATAATTAACTGTGAGTCCAGAATAACTGATCTGGAATCCAAGATACCTAAGTTGGAGCAAATAAAAATAACAGTTGACTCGACACTCTCTGAAATATCGACCCTGAAAAAGGAGTTAGCTGCTAAGGAACAATGGTCTCGACTTAACAATGTCGAGATAAAGGGAGTTCCCCTAAAGAGAGATTGAAAACCTTTTTTCAATAGTAGAACACGCAGGTTGGTTACACGATCCCCAAACATCAAATAAATTACATAGCGAGTGTGCCGACACATTTTGGTAAAGATAAATCTATTATTATCAACTTCATCAACCGCTACATAAAGGAAGAATTTCTCGCTGCAGCGCGAGCCAAGAAATTCATGACAGCGAAGGACATTGGGTTTGTGGGTAACGAACAACGTCTGTATGCGAATGACCACTTAACACCGTATTCTAAGACTTTGTTAACTAAAACCAAAGCTATTTGTAATGATAAAGCTTATCAATACGTTGGGGTAAAGTATTGTAAAATTCATGTTAGAAAAAAACGACACTACGAGGGTTATGACTATAACAAGTGATAGTGATTTAAACAAGTTAGCGTAAACTGCCTCCAAACATTTAATTTGCTTATCTCAGGTCTCAGTTTAATTATATATTGTTTAATTGCTTTTGTTGTACATTACATTCGTAATGAAATGTTTACGACCCCTGCTTTGCCGATGTATCGCTGTTGTTATTCTGTGTTTTTTTTCTCTCTTTGTTTGATATATTGCTCGACGTATAATTGTTCCTACCCGCTTTTTCGATATATTTTAGGTAACCGTATACATATTGTGCTCGCTCTTTTCGCTCTTATACCCTATTTGGTATTGAATGATATTGATTGCACTTATTCCATGCTGCAAAAATGTTTTAATGTATTAATATGTTATCGTGTTGGTTTGCTTTCGTATCATGCTATTAACCTTAATATTAATAATATATTTTTAATTAGTTATTTTAAGACCTTCTGCATTCTGCTTCTTGATTTTTAGTTGCATAAGCATTTATGTTCACCTGCTATTTCATTACACTTTAAACATTTTTTTTAATACTAGAGTTTGCTTTTTCGCTATTCTTCTTCGTAATATGATGTTGAACGATATTGATTTTATTATTTTTTTAATAATGTATTTATTATTACAGCACTGTTTTAACGTGATAATTAGTTACCATGTTTATTCGCTATTTGTGTTTGCAGTTAAAACCAAATTAAGAAATTTTAGTTATTATTTTAAGACTTTTTACATATTACCTAGTTTTATAATTTTGATTTTACATTGCTTTTATTTTATTTTTAATTTAATGATTTATAATGGCTACGTTTTTTATTAATAATACGAATAGCTCTTTATTTAATATTTATTATCAGAATGCACGAGGTCTGCGTACTAAAACATCTGACTTCTACCATAATACCTGCTTGTCTAAATACGATGTCATTGTTATAACTGAAACGGGGCTTCTGGATGGTATTTAGAACTCTGAGTTATTTGATGGTCGTTATGTTGTGTGGCGCCGCGATCGTGATTATGCTGGGACGGGCCAATTGTACGGGGGCGGTGTACTCATTGTGACACGCAGAGAGTTGTCTGTTAAACCTCAACCGAACTTTGACTCCAGTGCTGAAGATTTTTGGCTCACGCTTACTGTCATAAAAAGTGATAGTAAAATGCTTACTTTTCTGCATATGTGTGTCTTATATTTATGTAATTTACATGGAAGTTTTAGTTTCTCGGATTAGTTATTGAATTTTTTTACGAAATTAAATGATACAGTCTTAAAATATCCCACGGATAAATATTTTATAGTGGCTGACTTTAATTTAAGTAACATAAAATGGATACCCGCTTCTAACTGTTCCAGTTGTTGTTATCATTACTATGAGCCAACGAACTATAGAACGCACAACGAACGGTTACTGGTAGACGAAATTAATGCGCTTAATTTTTGCCAATATAATGGTATACGCAATAAATATGGTAAAACACTCGACTTTGTGTTATCTAACTGTGGTGTAGCCGTATCTGATTGTAGTGACGACTCTTTGCTACCAGTAGATTCCTTTCACGGAGCGTTAGTGATTGAAGTACGTTTTTATGAGTTAAGCACACTTAAAACAACTCTGTTTATTAAAGTTTTTTATAATAAAGGTGATTATCAATCAATTAATGGAAAATATGCTGAAATAAATAGGCAAACCGAATTATCTTTGAAATCTCTTAATGATTAAAAAGTCCCGCTGGGTTTCTTGCTGGTTCTTCCCAGGACAGAGGTTTTTTTTTTCGAACCAGTGGTAAAGTAAAAAATGACTTTCAATAAGTATTACAAATGTGGTCTATATTGAATAAAAAATTATTCTATTCTATTCTATTCTATTCGATTCCATTAAATATTTTTATGAAATATTTGAGAAATTAAAAGATAAGCACATACCGTCAAAAATAATTAAACCGGGCTCCTACTATACGTGGTATTCCCCAGCATTAAAGAAAGCAATTAAAGAAAAACATAAGTACCTTCGTAAATTCAGGACCTACGGTAACAGATCCGATGAAGAATCTTATGAAATACTGCGCACTCGTGTAAAATATTTGGAAGATATGTGTCATAAAAACTATATATCAACCGTTGAAAGATCAATAGAAAAAAATCATAAATATTTCTGGTCATATGTTAAACGTAAATCAAAAACTCACTCTATTCCAAGTAGTCTCAATTTAGGTAGTGTAATTTATAACACAGGACAGTCTATTAGTGACGCGTTTGCAACTTATTTCAAGTCAAATTTCTTATACCCGGGCGCTCAATCAACTCCAAATATTTCTAATGTAATGTAATCGACTGCAAATATTTCAAATATAGAAGTTAACGTTAAGCACGTGTATCGGTTGTTGAAAGCTCTTGATCCATCAAAATCCGCCGGATCTGGTAACCTACTAGCCACTTTTCTGCCGACTTCCAAAAAGGAGACGGTACTCAATTCGAGTGTATGTTTTTTTTTATGTGTGTTATCTCATAACTTTGTACTGGGCGAACCGATTTCGATGATTCTTTTTTTATATGAAAGCTGATAGTTCTTGTGTGGTCCCATATGAATTTGATCAAGGTCAGACCAATAGTTATTGAGTTATTCTTAAATAACCTATATTGAAGTTGCTTATATTGAAGTCGGCTGTACAAAATTTTTAATTTTAAATTAAGATAATTTAAAATTAAAAATTTAAATTTAAATTAAAAATTTAAAATTAAAAAATAAAAATTAATTGTGCAGAGACGTTAACACTACCAATAAGTTTGCTATTTCGCAAATCGTTGCATGAATGCTAAGTTCCTGATATTTGGAAGCGTGCATATATCACCCCTGTGCACAAGAAGGGTCTTAGGACCGATGTCGCCAATTATAGGCCAATTTCTAAGTTGTGCATTATTTCCAAAGTCTGAAAAGTTGATTTATGAGCAGGTATATCCGTAACTTAAATTGAATTGATTGAGCAGTTATAGACTTACATTCAAAACACAGTTAGATCGTATAAAACATTTACAGATTAGACTACTTAAGTATTTAGTAAGTAAAAAAGTAAAATTAAAGTGTAAAACAAATTATGACAAATTATTTAATATATGTAAAATACTTCCGGTACATCAAAAGGTAGATTACCTAATTGCTTTAGAACATGGCTCTACCACGTGTAAAATGATATATGATACGATGTCTGCGTATGTGAACTATAGGTGGAAACTATGTAACTAGGGCTCAGATGTGAACCTCAAGATAATGTGTGATACTCACATCAACTAATGTCTGTTGGCTCAAGTTGCTTTCGAAATCTTCGAAAAACTTCGCAATGTATTGTAACGTGACTTTTTTATACATGTTATTAAATTGTACAATTTCTTATTTTTTGACAAAGGCAAAAGTACAGTCGTACGAGATCATTACCACAGCAGGAAAAGAAAAGAACTGTCAAATCAAATGTCAAATTGTTTGTTTTGTTTTTGTTTACTTTCAGGTTATAATATTTTTAGGGTTTTCAGTTTTACTATATATAACAATAATAGTAATATGAGTTTCAGTTTCTTATTATAACATTTTAAATATAATAACTTTTTGGTATTATTTAGTAGGATGCACAGAACACAATTACTCTTGTAGGATGTATATAAATTATAACCTTCAATACATAGTTCTATATTTTGTAGATCAGTGATTTTGTGGCTACTTTTAATAAAATAAAATTTTGAGCAGACTAACATAAATGTCAATAATAACTTATTTAATCAAAATATTGCGTTTGCACTTAGTTCATATTTTAAATAGGAAAAGTGAAGTGAGAAAGCTTTTATAGGTAAGAAAATTGTTTTTATTAATAACGTACGTGCTGGCCTAGTGACGCTAAGCCTAACCCAAAACTTTGCTTAACATATTGTAGGTACTCTCACATATATCTATAAATGTTTCTAAAATAATTTGCAACCAGCAACAAGCCTTAGGTGCATATGTGTGCGTCCAGCAGTGAACTTTTATGGGCTGATAAAGAAGTGAAAGAAAGAAGTAAGACGTGTGCCTGAATGTGTGTCAAGTAGTTGGGGCATGGTATCAGAATCACTTGAAATGTATGCAGCGTCTATCTATGTTTGTTGGTCTGTTTTAAACCTAAATAAATTAGACCCGATCACTTTTAGACCACATTCAGTACTACTAGCATTAAGTAAAATAAAAATAAAAATTACATCAGTTGTTAAGTTTTTTAAAAATTTTATAATAATAAAATCAATTTAGTTTTACAATTTATGATATTGTGACCTTTCCAAGGTTTACTATGTTCATTATGAGTAGCGCTATGTTCTTGATACCATAGTGCTGCAGCACTATGGTATCAAGAACATAGTATTTAAACTTATCACTTCACACTTGAGTAATAGAGTGCAGAAAATTATTTTATCAATATATTATTGTAAAAAGCTCTTCTTGGTCACCTATAAACAGTGTTGTTGCTCATCAGGGTTTATTTTCGGCCCGTTCCTTATTATAGTGTATACTTTTAGTTAGATATACTATTAGACTTACCTTTCCTTGTAGGGGATAATCGTGATATAATATTATATGCTGATGATTTCATTAATTTTTAAACCTAATCAATTGACAATCATAGAAACATGATGAAGTGAATAATGCTATAACAAAATTTGTGCAATGGATTAACTTTAGTATTCTAAATTTAACTTTTTTATTTCATTAACATTGTTCACGAAAACAAAAATAATTTTAATAAAATAAGTGATATATACACTCTCCATAGAGTCAGTAATTCATTAATGTAGATGCTATTACAACAAAGTTCCAGCAAAATATTCCAGGAAAGTATACACAACAGCGAAGTTTACTGTTAGTTAATTCTTTTAATAGTTTTGTGACCACTGAAATCCAATCTCATGGGTGATCTACATATTACATTAAAATAAATTGTAGAATGTTGCTTTTTAAGAAGTATAATATGAAATTGATTTAGGTATGCTATAAAAGTTAAAGTTAGGGCCTATATACGTCCCACTGCAGAGAACAGACCTCCTCTCTATTCTGAGATGGTTTTAGGGCAAGGAAATATCCATCGTACTGTCCCAATGCATGTTGGTGAACTTCACATGTCTTCGAAATATAAATTTTTTCTTATTTCTCAGACATGCAGGTTTCCTCACGATGTTTTCCTTCACCGTTGAGCATGTGGTAAATCAGCATTTAAAATTGTAATTAACAGTTTTATTGTTGCCGGTGGGGATCAAACCCAGGTTGCTTGCTACTGTGAAATTTACCGCGAGTGTTTAGCCCCTGAGCTGCTACGTCTCCTAGGTACGCTATATTCTCGTATAATAACCACCACACTGAATGTTGCCCGTCTATGTAATTAGCTTGGTGTTAATATCAGACTCATGAGCTTTATTTTTCTTCATATTCCAAATGTGTTCTATGTACTGTAATAACTTTATTAAAATAGGAACATAATGGTATTAAAGCATATTTATAGGATTCTATTCCCAATGTTTAGATTCCTGTGCAACACCTATGTACATGGAGGAACTGAGGTATTCAATATCATAGTTAACCTCGCTTAACTTTCAACATTCTGCTTAATATTAATAGTATATGATCCAATATAATATGCTACAATAATCCAATATACTAAATCATATATTGGATATATAGAAATTAATATTTGTTTGTTCATATTTTATGTGCTGCTGCACCGTTCATCAGATTTTGGTAAAACTTTGTCAACTTATTGCTGGTACTTGCACAAATGTTATACTTGGGCATAGTACAATTAACTTACAGTAGATGGCGAGCGTATCATACCGACAAATTTATTAGAAAGTTATAATATATCATTCAATTTTAATGAATGTAAATTTAATTCCTAATCAAACAATATAACTCCTCCAAATTTAAAATAATATTTCCACATTTATTTCTTCGTAGCAGCAACGCGCCGGGTACCAGTTCGTATATATATTATAAAAACTAGCCGTTCCCCGCAATTTCGCCCGCGTGTTATTTAGCGTTTTAATATTTTTTGCGCGGAATCCTAATTATTTTTCTAAAATAAAAGTAGCCTAAGTTAATCCTTGTGACATCAGCTATCTGCCAGTGAAAATCCCCTCAAAATCGGTCCAGCCGTTTCGGAGATTAGCCGGAACAAACAGACAGACAGACGGACAGACAGACAGACAGATAGACAGACAAAAAATTTAAAAATTGTATTTTTGTTATTAGTACCGTATATACTTTCATATGCATTTACTAAAAAACTGTAATTTTCTGCCGACTTCCAAAAAGGAGACGGTACTCAATTCGAGTGTATGTTTTTTTTTTGTGTGTTACCTCATAACTTTGTACTGGGCGAACCGATTTCGATGATTCTTTTTTTATATGAAAGCTGATACTTCTCGTGTGGTCCCATATGAATTTGATCAAGGTCAGACCAATGGTTATTGAGTTATTCTTAAATAACCTATATTGAAGTTGCCTAATATTGAAGTCGGCTGTACAAAATTTTTAATTTTAAATTATAGACATTACAAACAGGCACTTCAATTTTATTTATTTGTATAGATTAGTACCGTATATACTTTCATATGCATTTAGTAAAAGGCTGTAATTTTGACATTACAAATAGACACTTCAATTTTATTTATTTGTATAGATAAGATAATTGAACGTGATAAAATCTTTAAAAAGCTAGTTTCATTCAATGTGTGTCCATAAACATAAGAAATCATTACGTAGTTCGCAATTTGCATATTCGGGTTTGATAGTTTTTAGTAGTTATCTGATTTTGTGTCTGTTTCATTAAAATCTGTCGGCATGTGAAGCTTTAGGTGGGTGATATCAAAATGTAAATGTCTTGTCACCCCTGAAGACTAAGATGGAATGCATGTTTTCCAGTAAAAAGGGTATCCGGTTCTCTACACTCGCCATACGAAACACAGCAATGTTAAGCTGCTATTTACGCTGGTATTCTGTAAGAGCGTGGTCCTTCCCCGGTCGAGCCGACCCATTCTTGTACTATCATAATAGCTGCATAGAGCTGCAACTAGCAGCTCTCTACCACGTGTAAATACTAATGAAATATTAGCTTAATTTATTTTTTGTTTCATAGTCAATTTGCTTGCGTTATTTTTTTAAATGATGCACAAAAATACATAACTATCCTAATATAATGTTTTAATATGTTTTACTTAAGTCAAATAGAAGTTAATGTATGCGTAATATTTTCCTCTGAAAGTTTAATACACGAAATCTTGTTCAAGAGAATGTTTTCAGATTTGTAACAGTTATTCGTAACTAATGTAGAAGGTAAAGGAATAAGGGATGAGGTTAAGGGATGATAATGTTATTCAGTAGCGTTCGGAACGTTAGGGGTGGTGCACGCGCGTCGTCATTAGATCTCCCGCTAACTTTCCGCTGAAATATACGCAAGAGCGCGAGTTAGTTTTACTTTAGAATTAATAAACAAAAGTATTTAAGAGTGTCATAAACTATCGTACATTATCGAGAAGCTTCGTATAATAAGAACATAATTAAATTATTTTATTTAAGAACCATTTTGTCAGTTTTTTAATATGTTTAATATTTTTTTTTAAATTTACGTTTATTTTTGTTACAGTTATGCATTTATTGCTGCTTTTTGTATTCATCGATTTAGCCACATGTTTCGGTAAGTAATAAAATAGTTTAGTGAAACATTGACTTATTAAATATTCCACAAAAATACCTTTTATAATTAGGCAATTTCTATTTTTAATTCAGCTAAATAAAAAAAACTATGAGATTTACTATATATGACGGTATTGGGTCATCCGTGTATTATTTTGTAATAGTATTTTGTTTTTGTTATCAGTTAATCAAGTAGTACACGTGTCACGCAGTGGGTTTACAGAAAGATAAAAAAAATAATATAGAAAAAATAAAATTCAAAGCAGTCGCAAAAATATTTGAAAAAAAATAATTGAAACTAATTTGAAATTTCGTGCGGGCCTCAAGGGCTCATTTCAGTTCGAACAAAAAAGATTATCGCTTTTAACTATATTTTAATAATTTCAACTTCTCATCTCTCATATTTTTTTTAACCATCATTTTCATTTAAACTGAATTAGAAAACTTTCAATTATAATAGGATTTTTGCAACGATCATCTTCAAATTAGAAATTTCTGTCTTTTACGTTTTATATAAAAATAGGCGAGATAACTGAAGCCGAACAAAACTCGTGTTTTTTTTTAATGTTTCTATAATGTAAACCAAACTCTCTGCTTGGCCTTCAAGGCTTTCAATAGCTATAATAATTGAACCAGTAATCTAAAATTATAATACATATGTTTTTGTGGTAAAGTAGCGGTGAAAGAGAATAGTGGGTGTTATAAGAGGTGGCGGAGGGAAAAGAAACAGAAGATCAAAAAAAGAGAAAAAGAAACCGGTTGCCAACCCGTCTGCCAAGCGTGGCAGCAACTATGGCAAATTTACCCTTTATGAGGCAATCTATGGTGGAGTTTCTTTTTTATAGGATAGTGTGGCAAACGAGCACACAGTCCACCTGATGGTAAGTGGTTGCTGTGGCCCATAGACATGTACCTCTATCCTCGTTTGCAAATCAAAATGCAGATGCGTTGTTACCCGTGAGGACTAAGCTGGAATGCCTCTTTTCCAGTAAAAAGGGTCTCCGGTTCTCTACACTCACCATACGAAACACAGCAGTTTTAAGCTGCTATTTTACGCTGGTATTCTGTGGGAGCGTGGTCCTTCCCCGGTCGAGCCGACCCGTTTGTGCTACAACTATACTACTAATATAGGTGCAGCATGGCTCTACCACCTATAATAAAGTCTATCTTCGACTGTGGACTTTTGATAGGCTGAATGAATTAATGAAAAACATACGTTATTATTATCTTAATTCTTTCTCAATATATTTCTAATATTAATAAAACATGCGTGAGTGTCGTGCAACACTCGGCTGGAACGAAGTTTCTTTCGTGGTATATTATTAATGATAAACGTATTATATTATTGATTAACAAATACAAATAAATGAATTACTAGTATCTATTAAAATGAAGCGTCATTTAAAATAAAACACTATAGAATGGTTCGTGACGGAAAAATCTTACACTTTTTCTCGCCTAGTCCGTACCGACCGATAAAGAACTTCGTTCCAATATCGTATTATGTATTATTAGAAACCCGCCCAGACTTTGCCTGTGTAGGATCTAGTGATGTGTCAATATTAAGATTAATCATCAAAAAGCATTTATTTTATCTATTTTTCGATTTCTCAAAATAAACTTCCAGTTTTTCGCGTAAAATATAGCCTTGATCACAATCTATTCGTGAAGTTTCAGGACAGACAGACAGATAATTATAAAAAAAATGCTTGTTCATATTATAGACTTTCAAATAACTCATCCCCTCAGCTCAATAAAAGGCAGTTATTTTGATATTACAGACCGACATTTCAATTATATTTCTATGTATAGATAATAATTTTAATATTTTCATTTTGGATTTCTAAAAGTTGTTGTAATTGCGTTTATGTTCCAAATTGTAAATTATAAAACACGTAATAGGTTCGTTTCAATATACGAGTAGAATAGAATAGAATAGACTGATACATTATAAAAAGAGAGGTGTGCAGGATCGTGCCAAATGGAAGTCCGTAGTCTGCCTACGCCTCTGGGTGATGGGGGTGAGGCTATATGTATGTACATATTGTTACCCGCCACGATTAATACATGGTACATGGCGACACTAGTTACCACTAGCGCCCTCTAGTATCGAGTGGCAGAATTAGGAAAGTCAAGAACATTCTAGAAATTTCCATGGAAGAACTTTCTAGAACTATCGACACCTAGTCAATCGGAACCGACACGTACTCGAACCTTCTAGAAGTTTCTACAATAGAAGGTTCTGGAAACTACCTGAGGACCTATATAGACCGCGACCGAGGCAGTATTGAATTACTTCGAAGCGATACAACTACGAACTAAAGTGATCAGTAGTACAATTGTGTTTTATTATTAGTGTGGTTTTAAGTTGTAATTCATCATCATCATCATTACAGCCCTTCACAAGTCCAGTGCTGAACATAGGCCTCCCCCAAGGAATGTCACAAAGCACGGTCCTGAGCCATTTGCATTCATCGACTTCCTGCATGTCTTACCAGGTCGTCACTCTCACCTAGTAGGGGGTCGCACTTCACTTCGCTTACCGGTACGAGGCTGCCACTCGAGAACCTTTCTTTCCCATCGGTGTAGGTTCTTCGAGCTATATGGCCGGCTCACTGTCACTTCAGCTTACTAATCCGTTGTAATTTAATAAAGTTGTAATTAGTGTTCTGTAATTAAAGTGTAAATTTTTTCGTCAGTTTTTAATCTCGAACCCCAAGCTCGTAACAATATGTATTGTAAAAAGCGCTTGCCGTTGGGTCAAGAAGTTCGTAACTAGACTTAGTACGGCAGTAAATTAGAACGGAAAGTTTGACTTTTAATGAACGACTCTGCCACGTATATAAAATTATGATAGGCTTGTGGGTAATCAAAATCGGAAATGTTGACTACTGTTGGAATTCGAAAACAGAACTCGCTACGTGGTATCCTCATTTCTCGTATCCTGACCAGTAGGTCGCGCTACTAACACTTTTGACTGCTTCGTTGGTCTAATGGTCGTAAACGCGACTGCTGATCACGAGGTCTCGAGTTCGAATCCCGGGGCGGGCCAAATGTCAGTTATATTGCGTTTTCCTATCAAGAAATTCTCAGCAGCAGGCCGGAGTCAGGAAGTTGGCGGTGTTTCACCCGTTGAAAGAAACGTTCAAAGCCGTTGTCCCTGCGCCTGATCTCTCTCCGGTCGTGTCGAAATACCGTACGGACTATGAGAGTGAGGGAATAGACAGTGCACCTGTACTAGCGCATATAATCGTGCATTGTATACGTGGTAGAGTCATGTTGCAGCTATATTAGTAGTTGTAGTAGCACGATTGGGTCGGCTCGACCGGGGAAGGACCACGCTCTCACAAAATACCAGCGTAAAATAGCAGCTTAAAACTGCTGTGTTTCGTATGGTGAGTGTAGAGAACCGGAGACCCCTTTTTACTGGAAAAGAGGCATTACGTCTTAGTCCTCACGGGTGACAACGCATCTGCATTTTGATTCGCAAGCGAGGACAGATGTAGATGTCTATAGGCCACAGCAACCACTTACCATCAGGTGGACTGTGTGCTCTTTTGTCACCCTATTCTATAAAAAAAATTGTAATTATGTCCTGCATAGATGGCTAGGCTTCATTGAGACTGGCCGCCGTGACCGTATTTCGATATAAAGTACATTATTATTATTATTCTGGATTTACGATCGCCAGTCCTGACAAGCGTGGCGATAAAGACGTATCTCCCTTACAGCCGGATTGACCCACATCTAACAGTGGATTTTAGAGGCTGCTGAATAAAACTTAACGTCATTACAAACACTTGTATTGTTGCAGACTCCAGGAATGTCGTGTTCACGATTGTCAGCCAGAGTGAACCTTATCACGCCAATGTCGCCAGCCGGCTCAAACAGAATATTGCGAAACAAGTCTTAGAATTGGAAGGTGTAAGTTTAGAAACCATTTGATACTTTGTATGCGCTTGATAGACACTTTTTATATAGTCTCCTTTGACAGATATTATAGTATGTATATAGAAATAAAGAAAGCTTTATTTGTTGCATACAAACAACACTTAAAAGATACCAAACCATAGACAAATATTTTATTTTTTATTTTGCATGCTTTTTATTATAGAACTAGCGATCCGTCCCGGCTTCGCGCGGGTGATTTCTGGATCTCGACAACAGCGCCACCTACTGGGTCCAATTGGGGTTTTAAACAATCCAGGAATCAACACAAATACTCAAAAAAAATTCATCAAAATCAGTCGAGCCATTTTTTTTAAATATATATAGAATCAAAACGTAGATTCGTTATCACTCCTGAGTGCTGAGATGTAATGCTTCGTTTCCAGTGGAAAGGATCTCCGGTTCTCTAGAACCGAAGCGCCTTCTTACTAGATTTTATTAGAGTTATGTTTCGTATGGTGAGTGTCTCCACAGTGGCCATACGAAACATAACAGCATAAATAGCATACATGTTATTTTACATTGGTACTCTGTGCTACGAGCAGTACTATTACTATTTTACGGAGTTTTGGCGGTAACTTGATCGCCGGTGGTTTGCTGCTCCTGTTTTATAGTTTAAATATTAGTTTGAAGTGGATTTTGATACGTAAAAGTGGTGCGATTTTATGTATTAACTGTCTACGCATGTGAACTATTAGTGGAAACGGTGAAACAAGTGCTCTGATGGTGATGGATTCTCAAGATAAGCTGTTTGCATAGGCGCCTTTAGATACCATCACCAACTGTCAGCTGTCTGCTGGCTTAAGTTGCCGTCAAAATCTCCCAAGAGCTGCACAATGTGACGCATCAACATATTGTGAAGTAGTGAACTATGAAAGATAATTATACATTTGGAGAAATTATAATAAACCGAATAAAAATACTTAAGATACTTGGCCTAAAGGTCTAGATACCAGGCCATAAACTCCAAAAAAAATATTACTATTTTACCATAACAGTCTATCAAAATACAACTGCTGAACATAGGCCTCCCTCATAGATTGCCTCGTAGGGGGATATTTGCCATAGTCGCCTCGCTTTGCAAGCGGGCTAGTAAACGCAGTTTATTGCTTTTATTCAGCTGTTATTAAGAAAATGCTGCTGCCTTCTGGTTCAGATTCCCTCTGTCGTCTCTAACGACACCCAAGGGATGAGTGGGTTTAGGGCATATTCTTACACCGGCACTACACGATGTACGAGCAGTACAGATTAAATTATAACTAAAATAAAAGTCAAAACTTTAAAACTGAAAAAAGCCAAAAAAATGTCGACAGATATTATATATTGAACCCAGGATCCGTTAATTAATAAACAGGTACTCTAATCCGAAATTTAATTCACAGGAAATTACGTAATATGCATGAATTAATAAGGTACGTTAGGCGAATAAGCACTATATATGCAAATATCATCCATGTTCGGTTTCATTTATACGCGTTTGATTGCAAACATTGTTATATTCACAAACGTATGGCTTAACGAGCGTATCCATTATTCTATTAACAATTTAGGCGGCGTGTGCTTGTGGTGATAGATACGTATATCGGATAAATAAGTTAGTAGCTCTGTGTGAAACTTTGGCAATTAAATCAGGTAGAGGTTAGTTTAAAATTACTTCACATTCATAGTTACTAAAATTAAACTATTAATAAAAAAATAACAGTCCTTCAAAGAAATAAAAATAGTAAAATTATTTCCACATAGCAGCTTCAGAAGTGTGTGCTAAAACATTATGTTTTAGTTTAGTAGAGAAGAAACAAAGCCTCGACTTCAGAAGCTGTTAGATAGATGTTATTTTATTAGTTCTTTGAAGTCGACATTTTCTACGTGGACTAGAATATCATCTAAATAGTATCTAACATTTAAAAAAAATCTTCCCCTATTTTCCTATCTTTAGGAGTGGAATTTTCCCTCCAAATTTTTATGGCACCACTCTTTAAGCATAAGAGGGTGACAATGAAAATTCTTAGAAAATCAAAAACTGCACGAACTAGCAGGTTATTAGTTTTATTATATTTTTTCAAAATAGTGTCCGTTTACATCAATACATCGCTGCATCCGATGGAACCACTGAGAAAAGCACTTTGCCCACTCGTCTTTAGGGCTCTCTTCGACGGCATTGTGAAACGTAGCCACTGCTTCCTCAGCGTTCATAAAACGTTTTCCTCGAAGTTTTTCTTTTATTTTCGGAAACAATAAAAATCGCAAGATGCGAGGTTGGATCTATAGGGCGGGTGACCCAGTAGTTCTACGTCCACCGCCAAGTAAACAATCCAAGTAGTCGATTGTTTGCTTGGTGGTGTGTGACGAGGCGTTGTCGTGGTGAAGGAGGACCCTATTGCGAGGTCGTTTCTCCCGAACTTTTTCCAAGACAAGTGGCAAACAATTGTTAGTGTACCATTCTGTAGTAACTGTTTTTCTGCCGACTTCCAAAAAGGAGACGGTACTCAATTCGAGTGTATGTTTTTTTTTTATGTGTGTTACCTCATAACTTTGTACTGGGCGAACCGATTTCGATGATTCTTTTTTTGTATGAAAGCTGATAGTTCTCGTGTGGTCCCATATGAATTTGATCAAGGTCAGACCAATGGTTATTGAGTTATTCTTAAATAACCTATATTAAAGTCGCTTATATTGAAGTCGGCTGTACAAAATTTTTAATTTTAAATTATCGATCCTCTAAAACAATTGTTGCGTAATGACCTGTCCTTCCGAAGAACGAGGCCACCATCTTTTTTCCCACGCTTCGACGTCTCTTCACTTTAGTTGGCAACTCCTCGGAAGGAAACACCCAGACAGCAGACTGTCTCTTAGTTTCAGGATCATAACAATAAATCCAGCTTTCGTTACCCGTAAGTATGTCGAACACAGCATTCGAGTCAGCTCCATTAAATCTTGGAACCATTTCACGACAGCAATCAACAGGACAGAGTTTTTGGGCCTGTGTCAAATTATGAGGTATCCACCGGGCACAAAGTTTCCTGACCGCTAAATGTTCATGGAGGTTGTTGTGCACTTGACTCTAAGCTTGTCCGAATCTGCTGATAAGTCACTCTTTTGTCAGTCTCTATCATACGCCGCACAACATATGTTGCCTTCAGTCGCCGCCGTAGAAGACCGTCCCTCACGCAGATCATCGGTAAGATTAGTGCGACCACGTTTACACTCATTAAACCAGTCGTAAACAGTAGCATGAGATGGGGCTTCATCGTGAAGGCCAATCGAAGTCTATCATAACTTTCTTGTTGACTTAAATGACATCGAAAGTCATAAAAAGTCATTCTACGAAAATTTTCTCGAGTTAAATTCATGCTGACGTGACACAGACAATTTTCAATTTGCCGCCAAATCGTAAACAAATGACAAATTAATAAAATACATACACAATAATATTGGCAAAGAGTTCCATTTTCAAAATTTGAATTTATTTTTTTATTATATCATTTACAAGTGGCCAGTTGTAAAAACTATCAGTGTCGCCCTCGTATAGTTATAACTTATTTAAAATCGGTCCACAATTGAGGTATATATCGAGAATATATTGGGAACCTCCTGATTTTTTTTGAAGGCGGCGGTTCGATATTTGACAGTTTCAGTTACGTTTTTAACACGTGGTAGAGCCACGCTGCAGCTATGGTTATAACACCAATGGGTCGGCTTGGTTGGAGTAGGACTACGCTCTCACAGAATACCAGCTTAAATTAGCAGCTTAATGCTGTTGTTTTTCGTATGGTGAGTGTAAAGAACGGTTAACCGTTTTTACTGGAAACGAGGAAACGGAGCATTGTAGCTTGACCCCCAGGGGTAACAACGCATCTGCATTTTGATTCTTAATTGAGGATAAATGCAGATATATATCGGCCACAGATTCGACTTACCATCAGGTGGACTGCCGACTGTGTACTCGTTTGTCACCCTTCTATGAAAAAAAAAATTATTTTCTCTTCTACATCCTACCAACCTAAATGTGAGGAATATATATATATATATATATATATATATATATATATATATATATATATATATATATATATATATATATATATATATATATATATATATATATATATAACAAAGCGCTACAGTAGCCGCTTAACAGGTATATGTAATTGCTTTACCTTCTTATGTAAGTGCTACAGTAGCGATAGGGAACTTCTCAATGGCTTCTATACGACTGAAAAAGACCCACTTTATACGGGAAGTAGTGCTACAGCAGCGGTACAATAGCGGCATAGTAAGTTTGTAAATCGATACAACGGTGCGTGAAATGTGATTTTTGGAGTTAAAAGATATACAAGAAGCTCTTCTGCCACCTTTATAGAATTTGCACATGATTGCGACACGACTGTAACTCGTAACTAAATTTTAAGGCATATTAAAGGTATTTTTTTTACATGATGTACTTATATTATAATTATTTTAAAAATTAGTGACAGAACATAAATGACAAATATTATTTCTAATTGATCTTGATATGTATAATGATTTAATTTCATTTATTTACGAAGAATAATATAGGGCGAGCATTAGTTTTCTTTCAAAATATGCATTGGTGCCAAATGCCACCAAAATGCAAAAAAATGCAAAAAAAAAATGCCAAAGGAGACGGTCCATTTCTGGCCCAGTCTATATACCGTATATCGTAAAAAAGAGAAAAATTCAGGGATTTTGTTAATAAAATAAAATGAGAGAATAAATCAAACTAAATAACTTGCTACAAATAAAAATGCAATCCCAAGTTTTTGATGGTTTTACAAGATGGTGCCCTTCCAGTCATAAAAATGTAAAAAAGACACGGTTAATTTGTCAAATGTCATTTCTGTCAAATGATATTTTTATTTATTCCGAGCTTGGTTGTGTAGTTCTGAACTCGTGAATGCGTTTGATTGTGGATTTATTTGGCGATTTGGTTTTTTGTTTGGACTTTGGATCAGTTACTACAGTAGAAGTCCATTAGTCCGGCATCCAACAGTCCGGAATGCCCGATAGTCTGGCGCCGCTCTTTGGTTTTCGGTTTTCACCAAAAGTGTGTCTTTAAAGCAAATAAAAACGCTCGAGAGCTATTCGGAAGTTTTCAGGGTAGTTCGGGATTGCTCGCTCGGTATTGTTCGGAAACAATTACGTAGTTAGCGGCCGGCTAGTCTCAGCTGTCACAACAAATTCAGGTGCAGTGCAGCTCCGTTAATCAATCACGTGAGCGTCTTCGCCATTTTTTTGTGCTTTGTTGTTTTGTGTTTTTTTACATCGCAGTAAACGTAACTTTTGAAACTGTTTATAAAAAAGTGAGTTATGTTCTAACTTTACAGTGACCATGTTTTCAAAACCTAAGCCTTCGAGTTCAAAAGGAGAGAAACGAAAACATGTAACACTGACTCTCAATCAGAAACTAGAAATCATCAAACTGATAGAAAAAGGCGAGAATAGAAATATTTTAATGAATGAGTTTAATATTGGCTCATCAACTATTTATGACATAAAAAAACAAAAAGATGAACTCATGAAGTTTGCTTCTCAATCGGTAACAACTGAAAAATTGTCTTCTAGACAAACATTAAAAAAACCAAAACTGGAACAGCTAGATAGTGTATTGTTACTGTTGTGTACTGAAGGAATACCGGTAACAGGGCCAATGATTGTTGAAAAGGCAAAGAAATTCGACCAAGATTTAGGAGTTGCTGAAAGTGAATGTAATTATTCTGATGGTTGGCTCAGAAACTTTAAGTTTCGGCATTAAATTCGAAGACTTAAAAAAACAAAGACAGATTAACCGTTTTGATATGTGCTAATGCGTCTGGAAACCACCGAGTGACCCTATTGTGATAGGTAAATCTGCAAAACCCAGGGCTTTTAAGAATGTTTCACACTTACCCGTCTAATACATTCGTGACTTTTTTAAATCTAAGTGAAATATGTTTTACAGTACGTGTACATACATTATATGAAATGTAAAATAAACTTTGTTGTATGTACATACATATTTGCATACTGTATTTGTAGTTTAATTATTAACTTAATTGTTCTTATAATTACCGCCCGATAGACCGGAATTTTCGGTAGTCCGGCACCGAGTCGGTCCCGAACGTGCCGGATTATCGGACTTCTACTGTACTTGTTTGACTCTGCTTTTGTTTTATGGACTTAATGATTTACGTGAGATTTTTATTTCGTTGATATCGGACATGTGTAATGTGTAGAATCACATTTTGTGATTCAGTGCCATCGCATGAAAACACAATACAATACATATTACATTAAAATAGATTGTTTAGTGCGATTACCAAGTCAATTTATTTAAAACATAAAAGATTTTTAATATTGATATGGTCACTATAAGATGTTGTTAGGTTAGCTAATTACGTAATAACTTAAGAGAGAAGGACCCTTAAGTAGAGACTGAATAAATTTACCGACTTGGTATTACATGGATCTCACAACTTTTTACGGTAGTAGAACTGAGTTGCGAGACTTGTTTTTTTTTACAAGTTATGTTTTTGATGGCATAGATTTTATAGGGTAGACAAACGGAGTTACCCGCTATTCATATATAATCTCGGCTTTGAGCTATCTGGCACTAAATTTTTGTAAAAACTAACAAAACACCTAGGCCTCATTTCCCCATGTAAAACAAAAGAAGTCCTGGATGCCCCTGGCACTGAAGTTTACATTAGTGAACACTAATGAATGCAATGAAATAATTTTGTGCGTATGCACCGTTGATTTATCTCAACAATATTCTTGTCTGGAATTTGGTAGTACTTTTTACATTTGTTTTCTCCTGAACTGCATTTATGATATGCAAATATCAACAAGAACGTTAGTTGTTTTAAGACCATAAAAGCACATACACATTCTATAATACACTTTATTCGTGTTTTGATCAAAAAATTCAACTTTTTTGCCCTACTTTCCTACTAGTTTCGAGACATTTTAGCTATTTTACATAATAAATCTACCTGATAGGCTATAAGCAAGGAAAATATACACCTATAGGTGATATGAGTATATTTCAGAGATGACAGCTAATGTCAAATAAAAACATCAATCCGCCATTAGTGTTGCATTTTTTGGTGAGAATAAAATTTTAATACCACTGAAATTAAGGCAATTTCGTGGATTTGGATGATCAAAAGTGGTTTAATATTTTATTTTTATTTATTTCCATACTAGTACAAAACTAGGCCTACGCTTCATACAATTTTGGACCGTCTTCTTTTCATGCGCTCGCGACACCTGTAGAATTTGCAGTAATTTATCTTACTCAGGTGTATTAAAATTTTGAGAATAATTTTCAGATTCTTTCGATTGAGTTATTGGAACTTGTGTTCAATTTATGAGTGCATGAAATGCCAAAGGATTATAGTGAAAAGTATGCTCAATAACATAAGAAAAATTATTGTTTTATTGACATACATAATTCATCAAATATTGCCATGTAAGGGAGACCTGTTACAAAAGCCTAAGGCGTCTACTACATAGGCTGCACTAAAAGTATCGGGAATGGAATATTTTCACTGTTCCTGTCATATTAAAATCTTTTTAATTGAAAACTCCTTGGTTTTAAAAATCGAATACCATTTATTTATTTAAAAAAAGATTCTCGGTCTTGTCACAAGGTTTTGTCAAACTTGTTTAGTCGTTGAGAAAATGGAATTGACTCGAGAAAATTCAAGAGCGATGATTTATTATGACTTTCGAAGTGGTTTAATACAAAAACAGTGTGTTGACCGGATGATTTCTGCATTTGGTGATTAAGCCCCATCCAAAACCACAATTTATCGCTGGTTTGCTGAATTTCAACGTGGACGTGTCAAGCTCAGTGATGATCCCCGTCAAGGTCGTCCAAAAACTGCAGTCACCCAAGTAAACGTTGATGCTGTGCGTAAGCTGATTGAGGAAGATCGACATGTGACATACTGCGAAATTCAGGCAACTTTGGACATTGGCATGAGTCAAATACAAATAATCTTGCATGAACAATTAGGTGTAAAAAAGTTGTTTTCCCGATGGATACCGCATTCGCTCTGTGAAGAGCAAAAAGCGGCTCGTGTTACTTGGTGTTTCAGAACTCTCGAAAGATTCCACGCAGGATCCTCAAATGCTGTATACAACATCGTATCAGGTGACATCCTGAATATACGCGTACGAACCCGAAATAAAAAAACCAGTCACGAGTTTGGGTGTTTGAAAATGAGTTAAAACCAACAAAAATTGTTCGTTCACGGAATGTTGCAAAAAAAATGGTGGCCACGTTTGTCTCCAAAACCGGCCATGTTACGACTATTCCTCTTGAGGGACAAAGAACGGTTAATGCAGAATGGTATGCTACCATTTGTAGCTAGAACTGCAACCGCCGCATCATCCTCCATCACGATAATGCGAGTTCTCACACCACACACAGAACAAAAGAGTTTTTGGAGCAAGAAAACATAGAATTATTAGACCATCCGCCGTACAGCCCCGACCTAAGCCCTAATAATTTCTATACTTTCCCTAAAATAAAGAATAAATTGCGTGGACAGAGATTTTCATCACCTGAAGAAGCTGTGGACGACTACAAAACGGCCATTTTGGAGACCCCAACTTCCGAATGGAATGGTTGCTTCAATGATTGGTTCCATCGTATGGAAAAATGTGTCGAATTTCGCGGAGAAAACTTCGAAAAGCAATAAATACATTTTAAATAGTAATGTTGTGTCACTTCCTTGATTCCCGAAATTTTCAGTGCCGCCCTCGTATATCCATTATAACGGTTTTAAAAATATTACGGCGATAGCGATAATTATTTTAGAGCTTTAACATTTACAATCACCGAACTATGGAGTATTTTTACTTATTTTGAGTTATAAGAGACCGTTTTATTATCGAAACATTTTAGGGTCCGTCTGTAATTTAAATTAATTTTCTGTTAAACACCCAAGACAAAATAATTAATAATTCGTGAAATTATTAAAGGTCTTGTACAGACTTTATTAATGGTAATACAGGTTAGATTAAAAACTTATAGCCGTATAAAACATCTTTAGCATGCCTAATATATACCTGTAATCACTTCCATCCTGAATAATTCACTGATTTCTTCTATTTTCCCTTCAGCTTGGAAAGATGCATTTGTAGTTCCTCTTCCGAAAAAGTCGAATCCGTCTAGTTTTTCTGATTATAGACCTATCTCCATCTTGCCTTTCCTTTCCAAAGTTCTTGAACGTCTTGTACACAATCAATTAAGCATCTATCTTTTAAAACAATCTTTTAAATCCTTTGCAATCCGGTTTCCGTCCTGGCCATAGTACGATTACTGCACTTTTATAAATCACTGATGATATTCGGTATGGTATGGAGAAACAAAACCTCACCATTCTTACGTTACTTGATTTTAGTAATGCATTTAATATTTCTCTTTCTCAACATATCTCCAACTGTAGTTGACTGGTTTCGAAGTTACTTGTTTGGTCGCCGACAGCGCATTTAGGTGCAAGATGTTTTTTCCACCTGGACTACTACAGCGGCTGGCGTACCACAAGGTGGCGTGTTGTCTCCTCTCCTGTTTGCAATTTTCATTAACTCTATAAGTCATAATCTGTCCTCTTCCTACCACTTGTATGCTGATGATCTCCAAATCTATACTCAATCGTCTCTTGAAGATTTGTCTAAATCAGTTGACACTATTAACGCTGATCTGACTTGTATTTCGAATTGGAGTAAACGTTATGGTTTAACGATTAATCCTAAGAAAACTCAGGCGATTATCATCGGTAGTTCCAGATTAATTAGAAAAATTGACTGGTCTTCCCTACCTCCTATTTTTCTAGACTGCACTCTAATCCCTTACAGCAACAAGGTTAAAAATCTGGGGTTGTATCTCGACTCTTGTATGTCTTGGACCTCACAGATTAATGAGGTTAGTAGAAAAATGTTTGCTGCTTTAAGCTCTTTACGTAGATTACGTAATTTTCTTCCCATAGTAACTAAAGTTACGCTCGCCCAGTCTCTACTTTTACCTATCCTTGACTATGCTGACATATGCTATCTTGACATTACCGAGGAGCAGCTTAATAAGCTTGAGCGCATTCAAAATTTATGTATTAGATTCATATTTGGGCTTCGCAAATATGATCATATCTCTGAATTTCGCAAACAGCTCAAATGGCTCCCGATCCGCTTTCGCAGGAATACTCACATTCTCTCCACTTTGTATAGCGTGCTGTTTAATCTTTCCACTCCTCATTATTTAAAAGACCGTTTCCAGTATCTTTCCCTTACCCATAATCGGTTCCTTCGATCCTCTGTCAGTCTTTCTCTCTCTACTCCTTCGCACTCTTCCTCCTTTTTTAAGAAATCCTTTACTGTAACTGCTGTACGTTTGTGAAACTCTCTACCTCTCCACATTCGTCGTGCTCAATCTCTTCATTCTTTCAAAAGTCTTGTTAAATCTTATTACTTAGAACGCTATTAGATAAATCACTTTTCCTTTTTTTTGTACTCTTTTCATTTAATCTATTATATTATATCATACATAATCTTCACTTGCATTTATTTGTATGTATTTTCATTTTTTTTTATTTTTATTTTGTACGCCCCCCTCAATTTTTAACTATTGTTTACATCAGTTCTCTACACTAAGGTTGTCTGGAAGAAATCACTTTCAGAGTGATAAGACCGCCTGTTGTACATTTTCTAATTTAGATTTAATTGTATTCGTTTTTGTTTTGTTTTCTGGTGTACAATAAAGAGTAAATAAATAAATATATACAGTGGCTATATTTTAGTCGTTATATTTCACAAATATACCGCTTTTGGTGCTTCTGTTGAGCTATCATTCTCCAATATGGTTAAAGTGGTTGTTAAGATACTCATAGATCTATTGTAAAGCTGTAGACTATATAGTGCTACTTAGTATTATCTTGAGTGTTATATACAATATTTATAATTCAATTGGAGTGCTTTTGTCTTCGTTACTCCTCTTTTAGTTATCATAGTTTTAATAAGTATATTTATAATTCGGCTTTATATCCAACGCCTGTACAAACGTTCTACAAACCCGTTTTTTATCCCCAAAGCCATCATAGTCACTACTAAACGACCACTTTATCATTGTGCTTTTAAAGAGATATAAGAATCTGTTATATACAGGTTAAGAAAGATATAAACTTTTTTAAGCAGCTATTATAAAGCAAGAGAGCGATGCACTGTCTGCTTATATTTATTGTGTGCTACATGGACGGTATACGAGTAACTGCGTCGATTTGCCCTAAGGCCACGCTTGGCATGCGATCTTCGGTCAGGCTTACGTAGTAACTTAGTTAATTTGTGGTCACATGGTCTTCATGGCCTTCCCCCATATGTCATATCACTAGAGTTTTCTTTAGCAGACTCATACGACACTCAGGAACGAAATAGGAATGATTTAAAACTTGACAAGCGTTTCATTAACTTGTTGTCTTTGGATGTCTTTCCGGTTCACAATTTGTAATCAATGTTTGAAGCTCTTGCTCACGTTCTATTGAGCTTAAATTTGGCATAGTAATGGAACTTCGATGACAATGTATGATAACTAGAGCCCAATGACTTCGTCAATCTTACTTAGCGGTACCATGTAGCGACATCTATGGAAATGTATTAAATAAAGAACGATGTATTTAGCGCGTCAAATTTTCATATCGATATACATCGCAACCGCTTCCGTAGATAGATAATAGATGGCGCTAGAGTAGTCAAGTGAGCTCGGCCACGGTCCTTATTGCTTTGTAAGAGAGATATGGTACCATGGAGCTGATCTGATGATGGACTCGGATGCCGGCCCTGGCAACGCCTATAAAATCTTATTTCAATAAAACGTTATGCCCACATTAGGATTTTCTTCTGTATATTGGATGCAGTTTACATACATAAATTGCACAAGGAGAACTGAGCTACGGAGCCGTAAAACTAGTTATGCAACTTTTTATATAGATTTTATTTATTTTAGCGACGTCCATTAGTATATGTCACACATGAAGATTTTGCCGTAAGTGGGGCTTGGACGATAATACCCCTACTACGACCCCTCACGACAAAGTACAAGGGCAGCGATGTCCGGTGGGTGCTGTTCGTCGAACCCCACACAGCCGTTAGGTGTGGTAAGCTGTTTGAAGCGCTGGCTGCGGCTGATGAAAATCAGGTATTTTTACATTATACCACATACCAATACCAATTATACCACACATAGGCTCAGTTGGATTGCAAATGAGAGCAAATGTAAAAGCTTCTATTTTCGATATTTTCGTTTACATTATCGATGGATCGATGTTTTAGAGGATCTCATATTGATGATAAAATATCGACCTTTCGATAGCGTCGATGAATGCTGAAAACGATCAATCCTACTTTTTTTTATAGAAATAACGATCAGATAGGTTAATATTTAATAGCTTCATTGTTGCTATTATTTTAAACAGTTGTCAAAAATTTTAGGACACAATGTGGATAGGCTATGCGCTAAGTGATGAAGAGCCAACCATTATCCACCACTTCATGTTTTATGAGGAATTGGAGGACGAGGGAGGGTTTCTTTACCCACATTTTGCTAGTGGATTCGCAATGCGCATAAAGCTTATGGAAAAGTGAGTGACTTTTGTTTTACTATTATATAAGTTTGTGAAAAGTAAACAACATAACTGGGACACATAGTCTGACTAGGTAAGTCCAACTTTGAGCGAGAGATCAATCAACGGATTCAACTCGACTGGGCAGCGTTAGAGAGATTACGACACGTCTCGTCTGGTATACCTTAAAACTTGGAAACGAGTTTGTACAACCTGTGTGTTGCCAGTGATGATTTATGGATCTGAGACGTGGTCCTTCACAGCTGGACGTATGAAGGAAGCTCAACGTCGCTCAGCGAGCTATGGAGAGAGCTATTCTCGGGGTTTTTCGCCATGACAAACTTAGAAATGAGGATATCCGCAATAGAACCAGAGGGACCGATATAGCCCAACATAGTAGTAAGCTGAAGTGGAAATGGGCTGGCCATATAGTACAAAGAACCGACAAAAGATGTGGAAGAAACGTTCTCGAGTGGCCTTGTACTGGTAGGCGAAGCGTAGGACGGCCTCCCACTAGAAGGAGTGACGAACTGGTAAGACATACAGGTAGTCGATGGATGCAGGTGGTTCAGGACCGTGATTTGTGGCATTCCTTGGGGAAGGCCTATGTTCAGCTGTAGACTTGTGAAGGACTGTGGTGGAAGGAAAACAAATAAAATATCGAATTTTAGACACGATTTAGACGCGCAAGAATTGATACATCTTGAAAATTAAAATAAAAAGAAATATTATATCATCTACTCATCCATCTATTACACCCTATAAAAGTCCACTGTTGAACATAGGTCTTCTTCATTGATTACCTCATAGGAAGGATTTTGCAATAGTTGGCACGCTTGGTTGCCAGGCGTGGCAACTATTGCCAGGCGGGTTGGCACAATTTTTTATTATTTTGGGCTGTTATCTGGAAAACGCTGCTGTCCACCTTCCGATTTAAGGTTCTTCTGTCGACCCTTAGGACACCCAAGGGATAATACAAGATAGTGAATGGTTGAAAATTTTACATTTTCAAGGGTGTTTTATATGTTATTTCTTCTGTTAACAGACTCCTGGAAGAAATCGAAAGTGGCAAAAGGAAATTGGAAGCAGATTTTTCGATAGACCCAGCCTTTGAATTGGCACAGCTTGTGTATGGTGACAGAAACAACCCGGGACCTCTTCTCACTCCCGATCTTAGCTTCTGTATCGTGTCCGGAGAAAACTGCGCTACGTATCCGCGCCAGTTTGATTTATGTGTGAGTACTAAATATAGTAATGTAAAAAGTTTTCAAGGATTTAATCGCGTTTAATTTACTGCACCCATAGTCACGAAAATACTGAGTTGTTTGACGTCCCAATGTCGCAGTCAACCAACGGCTGTCTTCACTTTAAAATTAAATATTTTTGGTCCGATCTACGCAGAACTTTGTTTCAGTTCTTAATGATCCTTCCTCACCCCTTTATATGTATATACCTTTAAACCGGAACACATGAGTGAACAGTTGTTTGTCTGCAGAAGTAGGTCAGAGTGTGTTACCAAACCTGACAAAATACAAGGCAGAATATAATCCCTATCGCTTGATTTTTTTTATTAAACTGGAGTAACTAACCTACAGTCCACTTAATGGTAAGTGGTTACTGCGGCCCGTGGACACCTGTGACCAACTCAAACAAAGAAGGCTATACATACGTTGTCTCATATAAGTTTAAGATGGAATGCCTCACACCTGGCTACCTATACCTGGTTGTCTATACCGTCCAGATCGGAACACAGCTTTATCCATCGTCTGCAGTATCCACTTACCATGGTAAATTGTAAGTTCCTTTGTCACTTCAGTTTTATAAAAAAACTAGGTGTTCCCTGCGACTTTGTCCGCGTGTTATTTGGGTTTTTAATTTTTTGCACGGAACCAAAATTCTGTTTCTAAAATAAAAACAGCCGTTTAAGAGATTAGCCGGAACAAACGGACAGAAAAAATACAAGTTCTAAAGTTTTTGTCTGTCAGACAGACAGACAAAAACTTTAGAACTTGTATTTTTGTTATTAGTACCGTATATGCTTTCATATGCATTTAGTAAAAAGCTGTAATATTGACATTACAAACAGATACTTCAATTTTATTTGTATAGATATTTGGCCACAGAAATAGTTAAAAGGGTGACACCTACCCAGCCGGACTCCTGGCAGAAAAGGACTCCTATTAATTATTAGTTACTTATTAAATTGTTTCTTCTCATCGATCACTAATGAAAAACTAGATACACAGTCAATGACAAAAATGTCCTTACCGAATGAGCGCCCACTCGAACATTTGTGTGCGCTTTTAATTTGTACGTAGCTTTGTGAATACAACTTTAGGCAATGAATTTAAGGTTGAATTCACATTAATGTATATTTATTTTAACTAGAATTACGTGAAAATACAGTGGACTCTCGTTAATTCAAACCTGCGATAATTCAAACCTCTCTATATTTCAAAGTTATCACGAGTTCCCTACAAAATCTCTTTATATTTCGAACTAAATCAATACATTTTTATGCACTTGGTAATTCGAACGAAACTATCATTGCTACGTAACAAAATAACGGATTAATTCGAACTCATCGGCGTCAAACACTCGACAATTCAAAGTTGCAGAGAGAAAGGCACTTTTTCTTTTAAAAGAAGTTATTGAGCAGTCTGAGCAGCAACAATGTGCTTTGAAGCAAACCAGTATAACAAAATTCTTTCGAAAGATTAATTAATTCGCATTATGAATATGTACACGAATTTACCTCTAAACTATGGTCATTGTTAAAGAATAGCAGTTAATAATTAATAATTGATCAACACTTAATAATTCGAAGTTTTATTTATTTTCTCTCAAAAATTTCGAACCATTTGATATTTCAAACACTCGATAATCTATACTAATCTATACTAATATACTCGTAATAAATCGGAAGAGTTTTTTTGTTTTTTGTTTGTTTAAACGCGCTAATCTCTGGAACTACCAGTTCGATTTGAAAAATTCTTTTTGTATATTATACCCAGATTTATGTGGAATAGTATAGGCTATCTAGCATTAAGCTATATTACTCAGCTAGCCATAAATATGAATATTTGTTAAGCAAGTCAGAAGAAAAAGCACTCCCGAAATGATTTATCCGCGTACGCTGGTGTTATCGTTAGGGATACGTAAATACAATGTTGTAGAAAAATATAGACCTTTACTCCGTCTAAAAAAAAGTCCGCGATACCATATGTCTATTTCCTATACATATGCCATAATTTGGTATTTTGTGACAAAAAAATATTGAAAATTTAAAAGTGATTTATGAGCGTTATTATTAGGCATGGCCTATTAATCCTTACGAACGAAAGTTACTTCATCATCAAGACAATTTTATGAAGATAAACTTTGTTTTTTATACCATGTTATTTGGACGCATAGTTTAAGAGATAATGTAAAATTAAAATAATTCAATACTTGGCTGGGCGCGCGAACGACGCTTAAACCCTAGCCGTTATAAAATGCTTGCACTAGGTCATGTCGCGCACGTCGGACACGTGATGACGCGGGTGAAACCACGGGCTAGTTCCTAATATTTTAAGAGTCCCTCGAGTTTCGAATTAACGAGAGTCGACTGTAATTGGCGACAGTTTTTTAGAGAACTTTTGCATGGGATTATGTATCTAGCTTTTTATTAGTGATCGATGTTTCTTCCCCTTTTTCATCGGACCTTGAAATTCCACTGCTGGATATGAATCTCTCCGTTGGTTTACCTTAATCGACTTGCTTGGCAGGTGGTTTAGCGAATGTAGTACCAAAAGTTCCGTACCTCTGACGGTGCTTACCGTCGCCGGTCAGGTCATGACACGTCTGGCCTTAGCAAGATGAGTTAACAGTAATCCATTGGAACACATATGATCTTTCTGTTATTGGCTTTGACCGCCTCTTACAACACTTTATTTATAATAAGGATTACAATCGAGAATACAGTCCATCAGATGGTAAGTGATATCTGCGATCGATAATTAAAAATAAAAATGCAGGTGCGTTGTCACCCCTGAGGACTAAAATGCCTCGTTTGCAGTTGAAAAAGGTATTCTTCTGTCACTATACAAAACGTAGCAGCATAGAGCTGCTATTTTACGCTGGTATTCTGTGAGAGGGTACAAATCCCGGTCAAGCCGACCCATTCGTGCTACAACTATAAAATAGCTACAGCATGGCTCTACCACGTCCAAACCAAATAAGTTGATAGATTTTCTTTAAAATTTTCAATTGAATTATATTTAATTATGGTAATTATTATGTATTATATGTAATAACGGATTGATTGAATGAGAGGATTTTAAAATGTAAAGTTTTCGGTAGGGTAGTCCCATATCTGAGGAGACGATTTTTTTCGCTGTGAAGACCTGGAGTGGATTTCACTCGACGAGAACTAAGGTGGTGAAGAAGACGTGGGGCAAACATGTCTCGAATCTGTACTTTTTTAGCGATGAAGCTGGTGAGTGATAGTTTTGGAATCAATGTAGCGATAGTTTTCAATTAGAAATGGGAATACCATTATATGAAAGCCGTAGCGATAGGGATGAGCGATCGCCTTAATATTTCATTACTCGAAATTTCTGCCTAGTTTGATCGCCACCAGTGAAATTAGTGATTTTTTGAGAAATTATGCCTTCATTTGTTTGATAGCGTATCATGATCTACACAAACAAACGCCTTAGGTAGAATACAAAAAACACCCATAGCATCCGGTTTACTCTCCCAAGCTTCAAATATGTGTTTGGGACGTATTAAAAAAATTATAAAATATCTTTATTTCAGATCCTTCCCGAAACGTCGGGAATTAAAAAGTTCAAATTAAACGCGAAAAATTCCGAAAAATTTGTTTCATTAAATGTGTAGTGTTCGCGTAATTATAAGAAATCATTATATTTTTAAATAATTCAAATCTAATTATGACGGATAACCTACAATTTATTTATTTATATGTTTTTATTTATATGATAAGGGTGACAAACGAGCACACAGTCCACCTGATGGTAAGTGGTTGCTGCGGCCCATAGACATCTACATCTATCCTCTATTACAAATCAAAATGTAGATGCGCCGCCACCCGTGAGGACCAAGATGGAATGCCTCATTTCCAGTAAAAAGGGCCTCTGGCCACCTGCACTCACCAAGCGAAACGCAGAGGTAAACCTCTACTTCACGCTGGTATTCTGTGAGGTCGTGGTACCACCCCGGTTCGAGCCGGCCCATCCGTGTGACAGCAAAAGCAGCCGCGTGGCTCTACCACTGTTAAAAATCTTAATTAAATTTTCGTTTAACTTCCTTTTATTTATATTACGCATTTTTTTGGCGTGTAATGACGTGACTAGAAAATGTTGCCAGTGCTTCCTATCTTAAATATTTGAATACACAAATAACGTTTAATTATATAATTCAACGGTAATTCATTCGCATATTTTATCTTTACGTTATTTTAAAGAACCATGTATTAACCAGGCGGGAATTGACCATTGCAGAACTTAAGATTATATCTTTTTATTAATCAGACTGCGGCCTAATTAAATTTGCACCCAAGAGGCAAAGATGTTTTTATAAAAGAGTGGGGACATAATATTCTGCATAATAATTATCTTTAAAAACCAAATTACTTTGAATGAAGCAGTAGACATGTCCATTTGTAAATCAGCCTCAGGAAAGTCTGTATTTGTATATTTTACTTCTTCTTGCTTTCGCTGAGTGTAAGCGTGTGATGGGATTGTGTAGTCTGTTGCTTGCGACGATTGAATTCTATTGTGTCGTCCTACAATTAAGTATTGAATCACTACTAAAGTAAAATTATAGCGTATATAGTTGCTGGACTGCTAAAATTCACTATCTCGCAAACTCAATTTTTACATTTCAATTTATTATTATTAATCTCCATTTATCATTAATGGATCGACAGAGACAGTTACAATAGTCTCTTTCGATCTATTAATGATACGGTCAATTACCAAACGATTATTTGTCTGTGACGCCGTTTCAGATCCATCCATTCCAACAATAGATATAGGCGTACCAAACACTAAAACCGGACATTGTGCCAAAACTATAGCCATATTGAAACGTGCGGTCAAAATGATAGAAGAAATGCCGCACATTAAATGGATATTCTTAGCTGATGACGATACTATTCTGGGGTGAGTTTTTGTAGAATTTAAATAAGTCTTTATGTCATAGCCCGATGTCAGACCTATGGTCAAGGCAAAGAGTGTAGTAGGTCAGGCCAAAGACAATTTTTTTTTAAATGAAGATAAATATAGACTCATTACTATGTTCTTATCCAAAAACAAAAAAAATGTCAACAATTTAAATATCGAATTATTTGTATGAAGGTCAAGTGAGCCCTAGAGAAACGAAGATTGTAAGACATTGTCGATAAATAAAATGTTTTGAGAAATTATCAAGTACCGTGGGGGTCATTGTAGAAGCGTGCTCGTTGCGACCTCTGCCAGCCCTTTTCAGGGCTGCAATTCTACTCAGCTGCGCACCCATGCCAACGAGGGTTAGGGCGTCCCCCCAAGGCGACGCACACCAGCTCTTTCCCGTTGGTGTGAAATGCAGCGCGCAAAGCGGCGATGGGGACCGCCACCCGTCACGCACAGCCCGACACGGCGGAAGGTGGAGGACAGAGTGCAGAGTTGGCACGTGGAATGTTAGAGGAGGCATGAGAGATAAGACGAATGAGTTGATTGAAATAATGAAAGAAAGAGAATTAGATGTCGTGTGTATGTCGGAGACCAAACGGAAGGGCAGTGGTACTGAAGAGCTCCCTGGCGGGGCGTTAGCTCTATGGTCCGGAGTCCCGGAGAGCGAGAGCGCCTGCCAGGGAGTGGGGGTGCTGCTGTCGTCTCGGTTGGTCGATGTTATGACTGAATATAAGGTTGTGAACTCAAGACTTCTCTGGGTTCGCTTTAAATTGGGACTGACGAAGTTATTCCTTTTGGCTGTTTATGCGCCGGTAGCTTCGTCGTCCAGGGCTGAGCTGGAGGAGTTTTGGGAGAATGTAAGAGAAGTTCTAGATTTGGCTAGGGGAAACGAAAGAATTGTTGTGTGTGGTGATTTGAATGGATGGGTTGGTACCGCTCGACCAGGGTACGAGTCGGTGCTTGGAAAGTTTGGCGATAAAAGGGTTAATGATGCTGGCAAGCTTATACTGGCGGTATGCAAGGAAAAGGGTCTTCTTGTGACAAACACTATGTTTAATCACAAGAAAATCCATATGTATACTAGAGAAAGAAAGAATGAGAGAAGTATGATCAATTTGTTCCTAGTGGATGACCGACTGCGAAAACAGGTGATGGATACGCGAGTGTTCAGGGGTGTTGACCTGGGAACGGATCACTATCTAGTGATTACTAGATTTAGGGGTCTGTTCGCGGGTTGGCGCTACCGGACGGCGGTAACAGAACCACAGTCGGTCTGTCGCATCCGAAGCTGGAAGCTTCAGGAAGCGGATACTAGGGACAAATATCATGCATGGGTAGCCGAAAAGCTTGACACCATCTATGGTAGAAAAGAATGTGTGGAAAGAACATGGCAGAACCTTAGGGATGGAATGGTAAGTGCAGCGGAAGAAGTGTGTGGAACAATAAAAAGAGGCAGTAGTAAAAGAAGAGATGCATGGTGGAATGATGAAGTGAAAGAAGCTGTAAAGAAGAAGAAGAAAGCATGGTTAGACTACTTGGCCTCTAGTAATGATAAGGATATGAGAGAGAAGATGAAAGAAAGATATAAGCTGCAGAAAGTTCACCCGAAAGCATTGATTGAGGAAATGCGTGAAAGGTGTAGAATAGAAGCGGACGAAAGGTTGTCGCACAACTTTAAGGAGAACTCCAAACTCTTCTGGAAAGAGGTTGGAAGGACCCGAAGTGGTGCGACGGCCTTAAAAATGAACAAAGTGCTTTCGAGAACTAATGACGTCCTCACAGAAAAATCGGACGTCATGCAGCGATGGAGCGAATTTTGTAGAGAAATGTATGCGTGTGATGATCCTAGTGGGGGATCCGGGGGTGACGCCGTGACTGGTACGCTAGACCCGGACCTCGATGACACTGAGGTCATCAGTATGAAAGAGATTGAACGTGAAATTCGAAGTTTGAAATGTGGTAAGGCTGCGGGACTAGACAGAGTTACTGCTGAAATGGTCAAGTATGGTGGGCCTCGCGTCTGGGACAACTTTTATCTGCTGTGCAATTTGTGCTGGCGGACGGGGGATGTCCCGGATGATTGGCGATCCGCGGTCATTGTGCCTTTATATAAAGGTAAAGGTTCACATTTTGACTGCGGGTGCTATCGGGCGATCAGCTTGACCAGTTTAGCAAGTAAAGTCTACTCGAAGGTTTTGACACGTAGGATGCAAGAGAAATCGGAAAGATTTCTATGGGAGGCTCAATGCGGATTTAGACTTGGAAGAGGATGCACGGATCAAATGTTTTCTCTCCGCATGATCACGGAAAAGCTTCTGGCTGCTAACCAGAAGATTTTCTGTGCTTTTGTGGATCTTGAGAAAGCATTTGATAAGGTTGTAAGGAAGAAAATGTGGGAACTGTTGCCGGGGTACGGTGTGGATGATCGATTGCTAAGGGCTGTGCAGTCACTTTACTGTGACTGTAAAGCCTGTGTGCGGGTAGGGCATGACCTGTCACCCATGTTTAGCGTCCAAACGGGCGTAAAACAGGGTTGTGTCACGTCTTCCTGGCTGTTCATACTGTATCTCGACAGCTGTTTACAGAAGCTGAAAGATAGCTGTTTGGGTGTGAAATTGGGTGACATAAAAGTAAATTGTCTGCTGTATGCTGATGATGCAGTGCTTATTGCACCATCAGAGGCAGAACTGCAGGCATTAGTCACGTGTATGAAAGAGGAATGTGAAATTAAAGGTCTCCGTTTGAATGCTAATAAAACTAAGGTTCTGGTATTTGAAAGGGACGAAGAGAGAACGAAGTGTGAAATATGGGTAAATCAGGAATGTCTAGAACAGGTAAATGAAATTGTATACTTGGGGAGTGCTTTTAGCCGGGATGGAAGATGTGATTTAGATGTGGACAGGCGTGTCGCTGCCGGGAACAAAGTCAATGGTGCCCTGACTGCGTTAGTCAAAAGGCAAGGCGTAGTGAAGAGCGCACGCCTTGCAATACATAACGCAGTGTTGGTACTGACTTTGTTATATGGCAGCGAAACCTGGGTATGCCAGAAGAAGCATAAAAGCAAATTGAATGCAGTGGAGATGCGATCTCTTCGTAAAATGTGCGGCGTTACCATGGCCGACCGGAAGCGAAACGAAGAGATTCGCAATATGGCAGGTTTAAAAGATGACCTTAACACAAAAATTGATAAGGGCGTGCTTCGATGGTTTGGGCACGTTGAGCGAATGAGTGAAGACCGAATGGTGAAGAAAATATATAGCGCGAAAGTTAATATTAAAAGGTGTCGAGGTAGACCGAGACTAACTTTCGAAGACCATGTGAGCAAATTGCTCGAAGAGGGGAGGGTCAAGAGTACTCGGATACCTAGACGTGCATGTATGAAGAAGATAATGAATCTGAAAGAAGCGAAAGAGGTATGTAAGGATCGTGACACTTGGCGATCTGTTCTCTCTGGCTACCCCGTCAGGGATTGTGCGTGACGATAAGTAAGTAAGTAAGTATCAATTACCGTGTAGTGGCGGTGTATGACACAGTATTTGAAATGCAAATTTTATAAAGTGTATAAAATTGTTACATAACAAAATATAAGCAAATAACTTTTAAACTAGTGTAATCACTTATCTTTTATATAAAAACTAACAACAAACTTTCTTTTGTACCCACTTAAGAGCCCTCTTACATTTCGGCGTTTCGCAAATTTAGGTATTTTACGCACCGAGCGGGCGGCGAGCTACGCGACCGATACTTTCTTTCATATCTATTCACTCGCTCGCACTATAACACTGTGAGTTTGGCGATTAAACGATCTTGATCTCTTCCATAATCAAAAATTTCCAGAAATAATTTGATGACAACGCCATCTATAAAAAAGTTTAAAACTACTAAAAGATCATCAACTGGTGTAGTTGTATTATAATCTTAGATAAATATATTAGTATTTCTTATAAACAAGATATGTGTGCAGGTTGTAATCAAACTCTCCCAAAGAAAGAGTTTATGATATGCTCATTATGCGATAAGTCATACGATCTACAGTGTGCAAATGTCTCAGATAAACGTTACTATAATATTATGACTATTGACCGTAAAAAGAAATGGAAATGTCAGGAATGCATTTGTAAAATGCCGAAGACAAATACTAGTGATACTCCAATAAGGTCTTCACCACCAGAAATGGTTTATAATAAATCACCTAAACAAAATGTGACGTTACGGAGAAAGCAAAATTATAAAGCCACAAAAAATCTTACGAATGAACTAAGCGATACCGAATCGGACTTGGACGAGATTACTGAAGATACCCAAAGTGATCTACACCTAAGCGCAAATCAAACCCCTCTACAAAACTCTTCAAATAGCGTTAACTCTTCATCCTTTCCTATTGAAAATATCATAACTATTCAAGATGTTAACAAGCTTCTTAAAAAAAATAACAAATGTTTTATCTCCGAATTGCGAGCTGCGTTTCGGAGTGAAATTGAAATAGCGATTTCTAGACTAAAATCTGAAATAGAGCAAAATACAAATCAAATAAAGGAAGAACAAATACAGATAAAACAGAAAATGACAACTATAAATATGGAAATTCAATCGCTCCATCAAGAATGTTCCTCCCTCAAAAAAGAAAATGAAAAATTACAAAAACAACTCGATAACCTAAAAATGGAAAATCAACATGCTCTCACGAATTTTAATATGAAGGATAGAGTCGTTGTGTTACATGGACTAAAATTTAATTACTGGGAAACAGAAGAAGACATTATAGAGCGTGTTATAAACATATTTTTTAATATACTAAACATGGACGTGTCAAGTTCGATCGAGGTGTCCTATTTGGGGAAGAAAGGTTATAAAAGGCCGCTATGTATAGAATTTTCAAGTAAAAGGTTAAAGAATTATGTACTAGGAAAAGCCTCATATTTTTATCAAACTGGATTAAGTATAACAGAATACTTAGATGAGCAAAATCTACGCGCTAGAAGAGAATTGAAAAAAGCTCTACAAACAGCAAGAGCAAATGGCCAGCATGCAATAATTAGAAATAATAAGCTGATCATAAATGGACGAGAAGTAAAAGAACAATGTAAGGAAAACAAACCAACTTCAACCAGGCCCTCTACGTCGGTTGAAACGGAAACGAAAAGTAGAGAGAAATCCTTTCGCGAGTTATGATTTTTGTGTTTTGTATCAGAATATGCGTAGTATGAACAACAAAACCCACCTTCTTGAAGCGTTAATAGAAGACAAAACAAACATACATGTAATCTGTATAACAGAAACTTGGTTATCTAAGGACAAATTAAAATTAATAAATGTCAATAATTACAATATAGGATCATTCTTTTGCCGTGAAAAGCACGAAGGTGGAGGCGTTTGCATACTGATAAAAAATACTCTTGAATACAATGAACGGCTAGATATAAACTTATTATCTGTAGAATCAATTTTCGAAATATGTGCAATAGAAATACCTAAGATTAATGTACTGTTAGTTAATATATATTGGCCTAATAGTAACAGAGAAACAGATATATTTTACAATTGTTTGGAAAATGTGTTACAATTAATTACTATAAAAGATAGAAATAAGCGCATAATAATAGGAGGAGATTTTAACATAGATTTTCTAACGAACAAAAAACCAAAATTAACTCTTCAACACCAAATGTTAACATTTAACTTTCATCAAACCGTAAAAGAAGCTACTAGAATCACTCAGAATAGTTCAACATGTATTGACTTAATTTTTGTAAATTTCAAAAATAAAAATATGCAGGTGGCTGTACAGGAGCTAGGTTTCTCCGACCATAAAGGAATATTCTTAAAAATGCCATTAGGTATGAATCCCCTACCCCAGCAATTTATAATAGAAAGACTACTCTTTAATACAAAAAATATAAATCTATTTAAAACCAAATTACAAAAGATATCATGGAATAATATACTTGATTCTAAAAAAAATGTAAATGAAAATTACAATATATTTATCCAAAGTTTGCATAACCTATTAGACAAATGTATACCATTAAAAACTTTAAAAATTAGAGCAGTAATGAAAAAAACTTATCTTACAAAGGGATTAAAACTATCTTGTCGCAATAAAAGATCGTTAAGATTACTTGCAACGCAATCAAAAAATGTTATACTAAAAAATCATTATAAAATCTATACTAAAATATTAAAGAAAACCGTACATACTGCTAAAAAGATTGCAAATATAAGCAGATTTCAAAAAATAGGCAACAAAACTCAAACCATGTGGCAAATAATAAAAAATGAAACTAATAAAAATACACCTAAGACAATAAAAAATCTAAAAATAAAATCGGGACAGCACACCATCAGTGAACCGAAGTCTGTAGCGGATTATTTAAACTTATTTTTTGCATCAATAGGAAATTCCTGTACAAATTTAAATAAAAAAAAAAACATATGAATATTAAGAACATTGCAAACAATACTTTTTTTTTAAGTCCTATGGAAACTAGTGAGGTATATATACTTATACGGAATTTAAAAAATAAAAAAAGCTTTGGGGTAGATGGAAACCCACCTATGTTAATAAAGAATTGTGTTTTTGAATTAACTATACCGTACACGTACTTAATAAACCAGTCGTTCACTGAGGGTACTTTCCCAGATGCATTAAAGATATCTTTAGTAAAACCGGTCCATGAAAAGGGCGATATAACCGATCCCAATAATTATCGTCCTATTGCGCTATTGCCCACATCAGCAAAAATATTTGAAAGTGCAATTGCCAAAAAAATTTATTCTTTTTATGAGAAATATAACATTCTTCACGATAGCCAAAATGGTTTTCGGAAAAACCGGTCTACTATTTTGGCTATATACAAATATATTCAAAAAGCACTTGACATAATTAATAGTAATAAATATGCCGTAGGCCTACTACTAGACATGAGTAAGGCCAAGGAGTAAGTTATAAAATACTTTTAGATAAACTTTATGCTACTGGAATTCGCGGAATTGCTCATAATTGGTTTAAATCGTATTTGGAAAATCGATCACAAATTGTTAAAATTCAGAACACAAACTTTGAAACCGGAGAAATCCAAATAGTCAGATCAGACAAAATCCCAACTATAGGATCGATTCCTCAAGGAAGTGTCTTAGGTTGTATTCTATTTCTTATATATGTAAACAATCTCCCACAACAATTACAAGAAGAATGTATTAACTTTGCAGACGATGTATCTATCTTGCTCTCATCTACAGACAATTGTGAATTAAACGAAAAATTAAATACATCATTCACTAAAATACACGACTGGTTAGAATTACATAATTTAGAGCTGAACTATAATAAAACTAAATTAATCGTTTAAACACGATCAACTTACCAAAAACGACTTATCAAAAACGACCTCTACAAATAAACTTTAACTACAAAAACTTTACGATCGATACGGTCAACTCTACTACATTACTCGGTATTGAAATTGACACACATCTAAATTGGAAACCCCACATTCAAAAATTAACGAGTAAATTGTCCTCATTTATATTTGCACTCATACATTTGAAAAAAGTTACTGACTTAAAAACAGCTCTTTCGGCGTATTATGCGTATGGTCAATCTATACTAACTTATGGAATAGTCATCTAGGGCAACTGTACTGACATAGATAATATTTTCAAATTGCAAAAAAAATGTATCAGAATCTTGACAAATATACAAAAAACGGACTCATGCAGGCCACATTTTAGAAAACTTGGTATACTCACACTTACGTCTATTTACATTATTGAATGTTGTAAGTTCGTTAGAAAACATCTAAATCTATATGATCCTGTAAATACTGTTAAAAGAAATAATCGAACTCAAAATAAATTGAATATTCAATTCTCAAAATTAAAATTATTCACAACAGGTCCCCATACGATGGTAATTAAAATATATAATAATGTTCCAAATAACTTCAAAAATATTGACAACACCAAGTCTTTTATAAAAAAATTAAAGTCATTCTTAATCGATAAAAGTTATTATAATTTAAGTGAATTTTTTATAGATGCAAAGAAATAGTAAATGTATGTGTAATAATTGTAAAAAAAATTGATGTTAGACTAGCAAATGTTAAGAAATAAGATAGTTGGTATTTAGTATGTAGTAGTTAATATTTAGTATAATAAAATAAAAAACTACCCTCTTATAAATTGCTATGCCCCTACGAGGCGTCACTTGATGTATGATGTATTTCTTGTGGCATGCAAATTATATAAATAAATAAATAAATAAATAATACAAAGATTTCTTAGGATGGACTTCAGTGGATGGAATATTTTTTGTGTGTCATTTTAATAATATCTTATTAATTTATTATTATATAATTATATAATTTATTATTATATACCATTTTGATATATTATTCATTATTTATGAAATTTAGTGTCAAAATAAGTACACATAGATATTTTAATTGTTACGCCGTAATCGAATGTTAACCGGTAGAATAGTGGTATAAATAAATAAACGGTTGCAATCTGTTTTAATAAATATAACAACTAAATGTAACTAATATTTTTTTTAATCGGTACCTACAGTCAATTACCAGGGGGTTTTCATGCTGGTCTACCTTTCCGGTGATCATGTTATGGAATACGGGTACGCGACCCCGGCTCCCCGAGCTACTGTTATTCTCATACCTTTCCTGCCGAGATAACAGTATCCTTACACCTATGCTCCTACCCCCAAACTTCTTTTTCCTTTTCCCAAAATGGTAGCTTCCTCTACCAACAATAGCATACCCAAAGAGGGTTGGTGTCAGGCAGGCGGCCGACTGTAAAACTTCTGCCAAATCCCATGCAATAAATGAATAGTACGAGTTGTGGGATATATGACAGGGCTAGGGCGTACCCCGCAGGCGACGCGCAGGGGCAGCACCCGGCTCCTGTGGGAAGTGGGCAAGGGTTGTCGCACCTTACGGAGCGGGTGCGACGTAAGAGGCGAGCCCGGAGAGAGAAGAATGTCAGAGTGAGGTTTGCAAGCTGGAATATAGGTACGATGACTGGAAGAGGAAGAGAGTTAGCAGATGTTTTGAAACGACGAAGAGTGAATGTTGCCTGTTTGCAGGAAACAAAATGGAAGGGCAATAAAGCAAGAGAGATTGGGGAGGGATACAAGTTTTATTATTGTGGAAGTGATGGGAAGCGAAATGGAGTAGGAGTTGTGTTAGATAGTGGAATGAAAGAACGAGTGACAGATGTGAAAAGAGTAAATGACAGAATGATAGTTGTTAAATTAATGATTGAAAACAAAGTAGTGAATGTTGTAAGTGTGTATGCTCCGCAAACAGGCTGTGAAGAGAGTGTGAAAGAGAAGTTTTGGGAGGAATTTGATTGTATGATGATGGGAATACCTGAGCGTGAGGATGTTTATATGGGAGGAGATTTTAATGGACATGTAGGGAGAGTGAATGACGGGTATGAAAGAGTACACGGTGGATGGGGGTACGGAATGCGGAACCGTGAGGGGGAAGTTCTTCTGCAAGCAGCATGTGCTTTCGACCTGGCTGTAGTAAACACGTGGTTCCAAAAACGAGATCAGCATCTTGTTACTTATAAAAGTGGCCACCACGCGACACAGATCGACTATCTTCTGATAAGACGGAACCAAATCAAGAGTGTAAAAAACTGCAAAGTGCTTCCAGGTGAAGACTTAGTATCCCAGCACCGAATTCTGCTGGCTGACATCTGCTTAACTGTTCGCCTCAACAAACATAAGGATCGTCCCCCACCCAAAATAAAGTGGCATTTGTTGCATAAGGAGGGGTATGCAAGTGAATTTAGAGAGCTAGTTGTAAACAAGATGATAGAGATGGGTGATATGGAAGGAATGAGTGTGAATGAGTGCTGGAAGGAAATGGCTGATTGTATCCGAAGTGTGGCAAGGAAGGTGTTAGGAGAAACAAAAGGGAAGCGTATGATAGATAAGGATGGGTGGTGGTGGAGTGAAAGTATTAGAGAAGTTTTGAGAGAAAAGAAAAATGCCTTTAAAGAATGGCAGAGCGTAGAAGACCAGAATGAATCCATAAAAGAAAGTAAGAGAGGGGCGTATAAAGAATGTAAGAAGAGAGCGAAGAAGGAAGTTGCTATTTGTAGGGCAGAGGCGCAAGATAAATTATATCGGTCCCTTGAAAGCCCCGAAGGTCAAAAACGACTTTTTCAAATTGCAAGAGCGAGAGAAAGGAATGGAAGAGATGTTTCACATGTAAAATGTATAAAAGATGATTCTGGAAGGATTTTGACTGACGATGAAAGTATAAAGAAGCGATGGAAGGAGTATTTTGAGAAATTGATGAATGAGGAGAATGAATGGAATGGTATGCTTGAAAACCCACCAGTGAATATGGGCTTAGTGAGAGAAATTAGTGTGGAAGAAGTAAAAATGGCTGTTAGGAATATGAAGAATGGGAAGGCGGTCGGCCCAGATGGAATATCAGTAGAAGTATGGAAGTTGCTGAGGGCGGATGGATGGAAGTGGTTGAGTTTATTTTTCGGTAAATTGTTGCAGGAAGAACAAATACCTGAGGAATGGTGCAGTAGTATACTGGTCCCCATTTTTAAAAACAAAGGAGACGTCCAAAACTGCAGCAGTTACCGGGGAATAAAACTCATGTCACATACGATGAAAGTCTGGGAAAGAATAATAGAGAGAAGAATGAGAGAAGAGTGTGAGATAACACAAAACCAGTTCGGATTCATGCCCGGTCGAGGTACGACAGATGCCATTTTCGCATTACGCCAATTGTGCGAAAAGTACAAGCGCGTGCATAAAGATCTGCACATGGTTTTTGTCGACCTTGAAAAGGCGTACAATCGGGTTCCCCGTGAGGTTTTGTGGTGGGCGTTAAAGATGAAAGGTATGCCTGGGAAGTATGTGAGGTTAGTCCGTGCTATGTACAGAGCATCCCGTACATGTGTACGATCTGCTGCGGGAACTACGGGCAGTATCGATGTGGCGGTAGGGCTGCACCAAGGGTCGGCATTGAGCCCTTACCTCTTCCTACTGATTATGGACGCTTTGACGTCGGACCTGCAGGATGAGGCACCCTGGTGCATGCTCTTTGCCGATGACATCGTGCTTGTCGGGGAAGAAGGCATCGAGGTACAGAGCAGACTGACGGGGTGGCAACGGAGGCTGGAAAGTGTTGGCTTGAAGATCAGCAGATCCAAAACCGAATATCTGTGCTGTGATTTCGGCGGTCTTTCCAGTCCTGTACCCATGTCGTTGGATGGCGCTATACTGCCTATCTGCTCAGATGTCAAGTACCTCGGTTCCCTCATTCAAGGCGACGGCGGAATAGATAGAGCTGTGCAGCATAGGATTAACGCAGGGTGGATGAAATGGCGACAGGTCACAGCCACAACGTGCGATCCCCGAATGCCAATAAGGCTGAAGGGGAAAATTTACAAATCGATCATCCGACCTGTCGTCATGTATGGAAGTGAATGCTGGGCCGTCAAGAAGAAGGATGAAAATAGACTGCATGCGAATAAAATGAGAATGTTACGATGGATGTGTGGTGTGACAAGGATGGATAAGATAAGGAATGAGTATATAAGAGGAAGCCTGAAAGTAGCGCCAGTGGTAGAAAAGGTGAGAGGAAGCAGATTGGCATGGTTTGGGCACGTGATGCGGAGGAATGAAAGTCATGTCACAAAACGAGTGTTGAATATGAATGTGGAGGGACACACGGGCAGAGGAAGGCCGAATAAAAGATGGATCGATTGTGTGAAGAGTGATATGAGAATGAAAGGAGTAAGTATGGAAATGACGGCTGATAGAGAGGAATGGAACAAAAAGATTTACTGCGCCGACCCCAGATAATGGGAAATGGTTTAGAGAATGATGATGACCTACAGTCAATTACCATATTTTTCATTACAAAAATATTTGCTGCGACGGCATTGACCGAACTTTTCTCGGGTCGATAATTTCAGGCAGTAGGTATACACTTTTCATAAAAAGCTTGTAACATATTGAAAATCTAAAATTAGTCGTCTTTGTAAACTTTTAGTACTTTTACTGCATAATCTGGACCAATACATATTATGGCAAGTATTCAGACATTTTTATTTGCTAAATGAAGCTGGCCTTGGATTTGGTAAAACCAGTCATTATTTTGATTTAATGTTACACTTGAATCACTTAATTTATAACCTTTAACTTTTTTTTGTCGAAAGGCCGTGTCAAAATCTATTCCGAAAGCTGAAATAGGACATTTAACTTCAATAAGACCGTCGCTGTATAAACCATTAGCTGAAGCCCTCAAATAACAATGATCTAGGTCAATGAATAGACCACATTTTTCTATAATAATATTTTCTTGTTTGCTTAATTGTGCCAATGCTACAGACTCGTTGTCCCTACCATGTTTAATGGAAGAGACGTGATCTAAATTATAACTATATAAAATAGTTTTAAACCGATCGATCAAAAATTGCGGTCGTAGTTGACGATGCTCTAGCATGCAGGCAATCGACGCACACTACGGTAGTATCGAAACGATGCAGCGCCCGAAATCAACGGACGCAGGTCCACCCTCGGCAAGCGCTCGCGCGTTAATGATCGCAGATGGCCGGCGCAGTGAAATATATAGTACTTTTATTTAATTAATTAAAATATAATAGTAACGATTTAAAAAGTAAAAATAATAGTATAGTTTAAGCAAATGTTGATGATTATTTTGGTATAAATTTTACGTCTAAGTGATGTAGAACTTCGGAAATGTAGAGGCTTGTATCGAAGCTTTTTTGGTCGTTTTTTGAATTATGTCGAATTTTTTTTCCTAGTGTGAAAAGCATATAACGAAAATGTAATCCATTATTATTAAAGTGTAGAATATTTGGGAGATAAAAATATTTTTTTTGATGGTCGATATTCAATAGAATCTACAAATTAGAGCTCCCAAATCATGTCTTCGAGAGTTTTTGCCTAAACATGCATCGGGAGAATGATTATTACTGATTAAATAAATAAATTATCTAAAATCCGATCAGAGCTTATTTGAGAAGAGAAAACGAACTATTTTACCAAATAATTGTTATTTCAAGCAACGAACGATAAACATACAATTTCAACGAGGAAACCTCGTAATTTCGCGTTTTTTGTAATACGCCTCTTAAATGTACTCACTAAAATTTGTAGTTGCCTCTTACACACGGCGAAGGAAATAGATTGAAGTATATGAAGTAAACGTGACGTGTAGGTAAAGGCGGAAACTCGTAAATTCTCTTAATTTAGAGAAGCATAGTTTAGTAACGAAACTAAAAAGAATTGTTCTGAGCACTCTTATCTATGGTTCTGAGGGGTCACTTTTAAATATATATATATATGTATGAACCCTCCTAAGATATATATATCTTAAGAGGGTTCTACAAAGGTGACATTTGATTATCTCATGTATAGGTTTGGCGCATGACAGATTAAACTGCTGCACCGCTAGTTAAGCTGTTACGATGTAAAATTACAACGCTCTAGTGGCAGAAAATAAAACTAAAGTTAAACGCCTTGGTGGCTCTTAATTCAGCCTTATCGTATTTATATATATATATTTGAAGTCTTCGTAGTGCTATCACGGCCCTAAGGTTGACTGGCAGATAATGCTTTTAGCATTAGGTATGCGTTTTGATTCTATACAGTTTATAAGGTTCAATAAAGATGAAATAAATAAAATTGACGTTTACGTTGTCTTGTCTTATACTAGTAAAAACTGTATAATATTGATTGGTCTTTAGCGTGCAGAGATTGTGCGAAGTATTAAGCTGCTACCGCGGCGGGCAGGACCTCACTGTTATCGGCGAGCGGTACGGCTACGGCTACGGCAAAATAGAGACGGTGGCCAAAGGTAACTAACTCCACTGTAACTTTGTTTCATTACTCATAAATATAACTGCTTAAACATACTAGTTGGAAGTTAATGTTATGGGATTAACAAAGTTCACATTTTGACATATCTCGACATTGGTTTTTACTATACGTTGCCATATGCTAATATTAAAAAAAAAGAATAAAAGTGCATTGATAAATAAATGAATTTGAATGTTGCTAACTGTACCACTAGGTTACGAGTACATAACTGGCGGGGGCGGGACGGTTCTGAGCGTGGGCGCGGCGCGGGAGCTCAGCTCGTGCGCGTGCGCGACGCGCGCCGCTCCCGACGACATGACGCTGGGCGCGTGCGCACGACGCCGCAACATCACGCTCGCGCACTCGCCGCTCTTCCACCAGGTGCGTCATAGAGTAGCGTGCGCACGACGCCGCAACATCACGCTCGCGCACTCGCCGCTCTTCCACCAGGTGCGTCATAGAGTAGCGTGCGCACGACGCCGCAACATCACGCTCGCGCACTCGCCGCTCTTCCACCAGGTGCGTCATAGAGTAGCGTGCGCACGACGCCGCAACATCACGCTCGCGCACTCGCCGCTCTTCCACCAGGTGCGTCATAGAGTAGCGTGCGCACGACGCCGCAACATCACGCTCGCGCACTCGCCGCTCTTCCACCAGGTGCGTCATAGAGTAGCGTGCGCACGACGCCGCAACATCACGCTCGCGCACTCGCCGCTCTTCCACCAGGTGCGTCATAGAGTAGCGTGCGCACGACGCCGCAACATCACGCTCGCGCACTCGCCGCTCTTCCACCAGGTGCGTCATAGAGTAGCGTGTGCACGACGCCGCAACATCACGCTCGCGCACTCGCCGCTCTTCCACCAGGTGCGTCATAGAGTAGCGTGCGCACGACGCCGCAACATCACGCTCGCGCACTCGCCGCTCTTCCACCAGGTGCGTCATAGAGTAGCGTGCGCACGACGCCGCAACATCACGCTCGCGCACTCGCCGCTCTTCCACCAGGTGCGTCATAGAGTAGCGTGCGCACGACGCCGCAACATCACGCTCGCGCACTCGCCGCTCTTCCACCAGGTGCGTCATAGAGTAGCGTGCGCACGACGCCGCAACATCACGCTCGCGCACTCGCCGCTCTTCCACCAGGTGCGTCATAGAGTAGCGTGCGCACGACGCCGCAACATCACGCTCGCGCACTCGCCGCTCTTCCACCAGGTGCGTCATAGAGTAGCGTGCGCACGACGCCGCAACATCACGCTCGCGCACTCGCCGCTCTTCCACCAGGTGCGTCATAGAGTAGCGTGCGCACGACGCCGCAACATCACGCTCGCGCACTCGCCGCTCTTCCACCAGGTGCGTCATAGAGTAGCGTGCGCACGACGCCGCAACATCACGCTCGCGCACTCGCCGCTCTTCCACCAGGTGCGTCATAGAGTAGCGTGCGCACGACGCCGCAACATCACGCTCGCGCACTCGCCGCTCTTCCACCAGGTGCGTCATAGAGTAGCGTGCGCACGACGCCGCAACATCACGCTCGCGCACTCGCCGCTCTTCCACCAGGTGCGTCATAGAGTAGCGTGCGCACGACGCCGCAACATCACGCTCGCGCACTCACCGCTCTTCCACCAGGTGCGTCATAGAGTAGCGTGCGCACGACGCCGCAACATCACGCTCGCGCACTCGCCGCTCTTCCACCAGGTGCGTCATAGAGTAGCGTGCGCACGACGCCGCAACATCACGCTCGCGCACTCGCCGCTCTTCCACCAGGTGCGTCATAGAGTAGCGTGCGCACGACGCCGCAACATCACGCTCGCGCACTCGCCGCTCTTCCACCAGGTGCGTCATAGAGTAGCGTGCGCACGACGCCGCAACATCACGCTCGCGCACTCGCCGCTCTTCCACCAGGTGCGTCATAGAGTAGCGTGCGCACGACGCCGCAACATCACGCTCGCGCACTCGCCGCTCTTCCACCAGGTGCGTCATAGAGTAGCGTGCGCACGACGCCGCAACATCACGCTCGCGCACTCGCCGCTCTTCCACCAGGTACGTCATAGAGTCAATTTTGATTCATTAAAATTTTAAACTTTTTCATATATAAGTACTGCATATTTTTGTAAATACACAGGTGAAAGATAAGACATTAATTTATTTAAAATTTTCTATAAGGTACTCCTTATAGAAAATTTTAAATAAATTAAATATAATATATATATAATAAAAAGGCTCCGCGACTCGGGCTAGTTTTTTTAAACAAATTTTGTTGTAATGTTTACGTGGTAGTTATATTATGAATACAGCACGAATGGATGGACTCGACTAGGCGACGATCACACTTGCAGAATACTGGCGTGAAATAGGAGCATACAGTTATACAGTTTCTGTGTTTCGTATGGTGATTGAGTGTAAATATTCGGAGACCCTGACTGCAAACGAGGGATTCCATATTAGTCCTCAAGGATGACCAACCTCTCTTAATATATGAGGCAAATAATTATGTCCGTTTCAGGAAGTTTACCTTTTTTTTTAATTATCTTAAGGCGCGGCCACAGGACTACGCGCGGGAAGTGTTGGCTCGGGACCGGCCGGTTTCTTTCCACCGGCACTCGTCTCCCGACCCGCTGCGGGTGTACGCCACTTGGTTCCAACACGATGATTTGGCGCTAAAGCGCAGAAGGAACAAAGATGAACTTTAGATTATTAAATTAAATAGGATTGTGTTAACAAAATTCTTTTATTAAGATAGCATTTCATAACGTTGGTAATTGTTTGATTAAGTTTAAAAACTCTACTGAAATGTTTTATGACATCTCTAATTGGTTGAAGCTTTTGTTATGTCTTTAGAGGTAATCAATTCGACTGTATGTTTTTTTTATATGTGATACCTCATAAATTTTTCTAGGTGAACCGATTTCGATGATTCTTTTTCTATTTGAAAGCTTGTAGCTATTCATATGGTCCCATATAAATTTGATCGAGGTTTGACCAGTAGTATTTGAGTTATCCTTAATCATTTATATTGAAGTCGGTTGTACAAAATTTTTCATTTATCCACTTGTTCTGGTTACGTAAATAAAAAAATCATAAGACTAAATGGCTAATAGGCCATATCTGACCTAAAATCTGATGAAATCTGATATAAAAACTCGTTGATTGCCCTGAGTGTACCATACATATCCAAAAGTTGGTGACGAATTTTGAATACATATTTTTGACACACTATATCCGGTATAGGAATGCAGTTTAGCTTGTTTTACAGTTATCAAATTCAAATTAATTATATTTTATGTGCGACTGTATACAACTATAAAGTGTGATACAATGATATGGGAGTAAAAACTGGACGCATAATTAATATTATGTTATTATATAAATAAACACGCTCTTTCACTTATTATTTTAAAAACATCATCATCATCATTCATCATTACAGCCCTTCACAAGTCCACTGCTGAACATAGGCCTCCCCCAAAGAATGCCACAAAGCACGGTCCTGAGCCACCTGCATCCATCGACTTCCTGCATATCTTACCAGGTCGTCACTCCATCTAGTGGGGGGACGCCCTACACTTCGCTTGCCGGTACGAGGCTGCCACTCTAGAACCTTTCTTCCCCATCGGTTGTCGGTTCTTCGAGCTATATGGCCGGCCCATTGCCATTTCAGCTTACTAATCCGTTGGGCTATGTCGGTCACTCTGGTTCTACTGCGGATATCCTCATTTCTGAGTTTATCACGCAGAGAAACTCCGAGCATAGCCCTCTCCATAGCTCGCTGAGCGACCTTGAGCTTCCTCATACGGCCAGCAGTGAAGGACCACGTCTCAGTTCCGTAAGTCATCACTGGCAACACGCACTGGTTGTACAATTTCGTTTTAAGGTTTTGAGGTATGTCTGACGAGAAGATGTGTCGTAGCTTCCCGAACGCTGCCCAGCCGAGTTGAATCCGTCGATTGACCTCTCGGTCGAAGTTGGACTTACCTAGTCGGACTATTTGTCCCAGGTAAACATACTCGTCAACAACTTCGAGCTTAGTGTTCCCAACAACTACCGGCATAGGTGTGACATGGACATTAAACATGATCTTTGTTTTGTCCATGTTCATCTTAAGACCTATCCGTTGGGAAACACTATTGAGGTCATTGAGCATAGTGCTTAGGTCCTCCAGCGATTCTGCCATAAGGACTATATCGTCGGCAAATCGAAGGTGAGTGATGTACTCGCCATTGATGTTGATACCGTATCCTTTCCAGTCCAGAAGCTTGAAAACGTCTTCCAATGCAGCGGTGAAGAGTTTCGGGGATATGACGTCACCCTGTCTTACACCTCTCTGCAATTGGATAGGTTTCGTACTCTGGTTCTGTACTCGGATAGCCATCGTAGCCCTACTGTACAAGCACTTCAACACTTCGATATACCGAGAGTCAACTTGGCACCGCTGAAGGGACTGCAGCACCGCCCAAATTTCGACGGAATCAAAGGCTTTCTCATAGTCCACATACGCCAGACATAGTGGCAAATTGTACTCCTCGGACTTCTGTACAATTTGCCGTAGGGTATGTATGTGGTCTATGGTGCTAAAGCCCTTTCGGAAACCGGCTTGTTCGGGAGGCTGGAAGTCGTCAAGTCTGCGCGCGAGACGATTCGTAATGACTCTCGAAAACAGCACGTAGACGCGGCTCAGAAGGGAAATCGGTCTGTAGTTCTTCAAGAGAGCGTTGTCGCCTTTCTTGAAGAACAAGACCACCGCACTTCTGCTCCACACCTCCGGTGTAATGCCACCATGGAGGACGGAATTAAAGAGCTTCTGAAGGACTTCAAGTACCGGTTTTCCACCCGCTTTCAGAAGCTCCGCTGTAATTCCATCCTCGCCTGGGGCCTTGCCGTTTTTAAGGTGCTGGAGAGCCATTCTAATCTCGCTCAGACTGACGTCCGGGATATCATCGGAATAATGTCGGATAAGACTCGCTCTTGGATCGTTACTCACACTTGCGTGTGGCTCTAACGATGACGTGTACAGCTGCCCATAGAACCTCTCAATCTCACTCAAAATCTCAGGTGCCCCGGAAACGATGCTGCCACACTCGGTCTTCAGCTTTGACAGTTGGCTCTTTCTGGCAGACAGATCTCTGGCAAAGACTTTGGAGCCTTGGTTCCGCTCGATCGCTTCTTCAATACGAGCTGTATTGAAGTTGCGTAAGTCCCGCCGCATGCATTTGGAGATCTGTCTGTTCAGTTGCCTGTATGCTGTCAAATCTGTTGAAGAATGTAGCTTCATCTCCCGTCTAACAGCCATGAGATTAAGAGTGTGATCGGAGAGTTTTTGTGTTCTTCTGCGGCGGGTCTTGCAGAACTTAGCTCCGACCGCATGGACAGTTTCCACGAGCTTGTCATTAAAATCGTCCACTTCATTGCAGTCTTCTAGGCACTGAAAACGGTTTTGTAACTCGAGCTGAAAGGTTTCGGGACTTTGGATTAGAGCACGAGGGGGACGGAGCGTTGACTTCATTAGACGAGACCTCTCCAACTTAACGTTTAGGTTCAGTGTGCCTCTAACCATTCGGTGATCGCTGCCGGTTTTCACCCTCGCGATCACTGAGACATCACTGAACAGTTGTCGTTTGGTCGTCATAATGAAGTCAATCTCATTTTTTGTCGAACCGTCGGGGCTCGACCAGGTCCACTTCCTGTGGGGCCGCTTCTGGAAGAAAGAGTTCATCATAAAGAGTCCCTCTTTCTCCATGAAGTCGGCCAGCTGCTGGCCCCTTGGGTTCCGTTGCCCTATTCCAAATTTCCCCACTTTCAGCTCACCGTTCTCTCTTGTGCCTAGTTTTGCATTGAAGTCTCCCATTAACACCGTATATTGGGTTTTGGAGGAATGCATGGCTCTAGAGATATCCTCATACATTTCCTCCACCTCCTCATCGGGGTGTGCCGAGGTTGGTGCGTAAACCTGTATGACCTTCAGCGAATACCGTTTGGTGATTCTGAGTATAAGGTACGCAACCCTCCTCGACACACTCTCAATCTTTACAACGTTGTTAACGAGAGACTTGTGGACGATAAATCCGACACCTCCTTGGGACAGATGGTCGCCCTCCCGGTGATAGAACAAGTTGCCGGATTCGAGGATTACCGTGTCCTCCCCCTCTCTTCGGACTTCGGATAATCCTATAATATGCCAGCGTAACTTGTCTATCTCTTCTTCCAGCTCCACAATCTTCTCGTCAGTCCTCAGGGTCCGTGCGTTGTATGTTGCCAGGTCAAGTCGTTGTAGGTGGCAACCGAACCTCCACCGGAGATTCTTAGCACCCCCTGCCCCGCCGTTACCATGGTCGCCACCGTAGCCAGGAATAGCGGGGCCGCCGGGGACTGGGGGCCGTCTCTTCGTTACTTTCATTATGGGGGGTATATTGCCATAGTTGCCACGCTTGGCGAGCGGGTTGGCAACCGCAGTTTTTTATTGTATTTTGCCGTTACCAGGAAGATGCTGCTGCCCATCTCCTGCCTGTGTCCCTTTGTCGCCTTTTACGACACCCACGGGAAGATATGGGGTAGTGGATATTCTTAACCGCCACTACACGGCAAAACATCAGCTATGGGCTTTTTGATTTTCAAGCAGCAATAGATATTAAAGTTACTATAGAAACTAGTAACAGTTAATAAGTTATAGGTTGTGTCGCAGACGGACTTAAAATAGATAGCGCACGATGAATCTGTATTAATAAACGGCCGGGTCATTATTGATTATTGTCCTAAACTGCTGAGGTTTTCATTTAGTGTTTTATTATAGTTTCATTATTTGTTTAATTAATTAATTAATTAAACTTCATACATTATAATATATGATTTAAAATACTGACTTAAACTTAAGCACTAAGGCAGTCTCTTCGTAAAAATGGAGTAATTAATTTAGTGTGAAAACGCTAGTATGCAGAAAGTCTATTCTGTGAACGCCAGTTTTCATGATACCATCGTGTCGTGTCATACGCAATTTAACAAGCATTTTGTTGTTTTCGTTCTTTAATAAAACATAAAATTAATAAAAAATTATATAAAGACAAGTGATTTAAAAAAAAATTGTGTAACTTTTTTTAATATATACCTACCACGTTCTTTTCATATTCATCAGCTATATTCAAAATTTAAAGACTCTAGCTAAATAAAAGTAAAAAAGTATGGTTGCTAACCCGTTTCCCAATTGTTGCAATGATGTCAAATAACACCCCCAATATAAAACAATATATGCGGGAGGCCTATGTTCAGCAGTCGACTTTTGATAGGATGCAATGGTACTGATACGTTTGTCAATGTTTTTTTATGTTATTTTTCAAATAATGCCTACCATAATTTTCATCACCAGCAGTCTCGCACCACGAAATTTGGTGTATGTAAAGTCTAGTAGTCATAAATACAAATATATATATATATGAACATTTTTTTAGTACTTTATTATATTATAAGGATCATTGTTTATCGTCAAATGTGATGCTCGTAGAAAATTATATTTACTAACATACAATGTATTGGTAATAAAATGTGATATTTTTGTATTAAAATGTGTTTCCTTTCACTCCTTTCAGTTTGAATTGAGCGTGTTAACGGTTCTGTTTTACTGTGACGTGCTTTGTAAATCGAATCGTATCAAATGCGTGGTAACAATCACAACTAATTAAAGATAGTAATAAATTTATTCGCATAATAAAATATTGTATGTAATTGCAGCACGAACCACGAATGGGTCGGCTTGATCGAGCTCGGTCGCTCTCACAGAATACCAGCGTAAAATAGAAGCTTAATCACTAATAAACTAATATTTTACACTGGTCGATCTTTCGGAAGAAGTAGAGTCAGTTCTAAGAGTTATGAATGACGTTCTTCGGCCATATTTACTTGCAGTAGCATAATCGGTGTTTTGATCCGGGAACTTTTACGTATGAACTGTTTTGCCGACTAAAAAATTTCGTAAAGAAACTATACTTATCCAGATACTAAACAGTGATTATCGTGCCCGATAATAGTGTTACCCCATCTGCTATACACAGAACAAAATTACTGACTATATTTACTTTCACATCTTTAGTAAAAAGCTGTTATTTTGACATTACAAACAGACGCTTCAATTTTATTTATTTGTATAAATTCAATGTACAAGCAAAGAGAAAACATCAAACAAACCAGCGGCATTACGTACCTAACCTACCTACCTTAAGTCCCCTTATTTGAAAAGCGTTGCTCAAAGCCTGATAAAATGCAAATAAAGCAACGGAAATACGTGAAAGCTGTTTGAAAGGAGCAATTTCTTTGATAAACGTCGATTGGGAAGAATACTAATGGATATATTTTTATTTATACGCTAGCGCAAAAAGAAAAATGTTTATCTATACCTATAAATAAAACTGAACTGTCTGTCTCTAATATTGAAATAACTGCCTTCTTTTAGCTGGGGATGGAGGGGGGGGGGGGGGGGGGGGGTTGGTTGCATTCTATTAAGACATAATTTACCAAAAATATTTCGAAGATATGTGAAGTTCGCCAGCACGCATTGGGGCAGCGTGGTGGATACTTCCTTGCCCCACTTGTACTAACTTTAAGACATAATTAACTATTTTTAAACATTTTATCTGTCTGTCTATCTGTCCGAGCTAATCTTCACAATATCTGAACCGTTTGTGATAAAACTTTACGAACGGATACAGAGCAATTCCAAGAGGTATGCCTAGGCCGTATTTTATCCGAAAAACTTCGACATTAAAAGAAAAAGCTAAAAGTTGATAAAATAAATGATCTTCGATTATCTTTAATCTAAATAACGCCAGATGAATAGATCTTGTCCAGGCGGAGCCGGGGAAGTTCGCTAGTATTAAATATTGTATCTTATTTTGTTACGTAAATGAGCTGATAGTAAAGGTTGTGTTGTAGTTATAAATATATACAACATGTAACAAAAACCCTGTGGTTCCCGTTAAGTACGTTATCAGGATCAGTATACAAACTTATAGAAAGTTTCTTTAAAAACTCGACCATATTTTTTTTAATTTTATTAATTTTTTTTTAATTTTATGTGCTTTTATTACCACTTACTGACACTAGCCGGTGCTAAAGCTAAGTAAAGCGGGGTCTTTGACAATCCTCTTACACCCCGGACAATGCAGAGGTAATAAAACCACCTAAAATTTGCATACAATTAATTTTTTAAATAAAAAAAATATTGCTGGATTTAAAAAAAGTTATTTCTATACGTTTGAATAATGATCCTGATAACGTACTTAACGGGAACCACAGGGTTTTTATAATGATTTCTCATATTTACGTCTTATATGTATGTTCATTACGCGGGTCTTTGTTGATCGTTGTAAAAAAAAACCGGCCAAGTGCGAGTCGGACTCGCGCACCGAGGGTTCTGAACAAATCCGTAGGTATATAAGTTTAAAATTATGAATAAAAATATTTTTATTATATGATGTAACTAAAAATGTAAGCTTTTCGCAATTTTTCGAAGCAATTTTTAGAAGTCTGCAGTTTGTGACCATATCCTAGACGGCCCCCGCCATTACATTAGATTCGATAAACCACAAATTCTCGCGAAAGAACATCGATTCCTGCCAAGGATGATACGCGAGGCTATTGAAATTAAAAAACATCCTAATTTCAATAGAGAGGGAGGCTGGGTACTACCACCTGCATGAGATCCTGTAATTAATAAAATTAAAACTAAACCCAAGCATATCACTGCAAGACTTCAAGACACAGTAAGTTCATTCTGCGTAGATCGGACCAAAATTAATAATTAAAAAAGCTGAAGGTACTTCGGGTTAATTTTGATATCGGGACATCAATCACCTCAGTCCCCCGTGACCACGGGGGGACAACGTCGGGAATAAATAAAAATAAGATAATAAGTTTATTAAACGCGAAAAAATCCGTAAAAGTAGTTTTATTCACAGGGTTTTTGTTACACACACACACACACACACACGCACGCACGCACGCACGCACGCACGCACACGCGCAGACGCGCACACACTCACACGCACACACGCACACACGCGCACACGCGCACACACATATATATATAATGCTTACACATTACAAGTTATAAATTATAAATAGATACTTAGATATTTTTATGGTTCAGAGTTAAAGTTTAAACTCGAGATTGTCCGATTGAATGGAATGAAATAAAATGAATATTTATTAACTTAAGAAAACGTAAAAACGTAAGGAAGAATATTTCATTAGTCAAATGTCAATTCGAATTGAATGAATATCCGCTGGTAACCACTTTTTTGCCATTTAAAAAAAGATAATGTAACATAGAATGGAAAACGATTGCAGACCTATCGGTAACTCAAGTACCAATGTGTACTAGTACTGAGAATTACTGGGAGAAAAAGAAAACAATACTGTCCAATCGATAGACCTACATTTATCTTCAAATGAGGATAAAAATGCCTACCTACTAGTAAAAACTTTCTACGGTTCACCTCATTCAGTGCGAGCGTGGTTCGTCGGTCGAGTCGATCCATTCGTGCTGCAACCATAATAATAGGGTATTTTACACCATGTAAAAAAAAGTCAAAGAATAAATATTTATGATAGATTTTGTAAAAAGTAAACGAGAAATATTGATTTCTATTTATAAAAATGCATTATAAATTTTATATTTCAATTTAAAGAATATTTTTTTTTACCTGTGCCTCAAATCTGCAAAACAATGTCGGCCATATTAGATAGCGTCGTGACGTCACTAGGTCAAAGAACTAAGTTATGTGCTGTGTACTAACTAGCTAATTTCGAATTTTTTCAAGTTATTATTACGATTGTTGACTTTTATTCTGAATTTTATTCAAAAGGCATCATGGAAGACGGATTCGTAAAAGCGAGTTTATTACTTCGCTTTTAGCACTAATGTTATAGATATTATAATATAAGCTTAGGTGAGAAAAACATTTTGTTAAATTTTTTTGTACAAACTCTCAGACGAAATAAAAAGTCACTTTTTTATTTGGTCTGAGTACAAACCATGTCTTTATTCCCATATAATAGAAGAAAACAGGAATTAAGCAAAACACTGCACTGCACTTGCAAGGGCCATCAAAATGGCCCACAAAGGGCGGGACAGACGAGCGATAAACCTAATCTATTACAAAATTTGACTTGCAATAGGTACCTATCATATCATGATGTTTTGTTTTGTTTAATTGATAGTTTTCAATCATAAAAGTCATAATTAAATCAAAGTGATCTTCACAGAAGTATAGTTTAGATATTGTAGACAATGCATTCGGGTCTCTTCTTGCCAGTTTTAACCAAGTATTTCTCATATTTAAATCAGTTGGCACTTTAATCCATAACTTCCCCGGCGTTCTTGTGCTCGTATTTTTGCAATTAGGCATAACACAACAATGACATAAATGATAACTCATTATTAAACATTCAAAAGTATACTTTATATAATAATATATTATTCCTTTGCAAAATTGTCAAAATTCTACGACAGTGACGTCACGAGTTGAACAGTATGGCGGCTAGCGTTTTCACGCGAAAATTGAAAATGATAGATTAAAAGTAATTTTTATGTCACTATTCGGTTTTAAAAAAATTAAATAAAATTTATAGTGGTTCATTATCACTCTAGGATTCATTTAAAATACTTTTTAAAAATGGGTGTAATACCCATTGAGTTATATGTACTACGTACTAGAGAAGCCATTCCGAACATTGACTATGTTCAACTGAACTGTAGTGCAGTCCCTACAGTCCATACAAACTAAATATTGTGTAAATTGAAGATTTGTTTATTCCATAAAATAATTATTATTACATTTTATTTAGAAATATGTTTGTTTAGATTAAATGAAGATATTTTATAATAAATTCTTATATTTATTTTATATCAATATCTTATTTTATATCAAATTAAAGTCTTCGCTCATGCGCGACTACTACTACCGCGCATGCGCGAAGACATAGAGTAGGACACAATTTTTGTTTGGAATGGCTTCTCTAGTACGTAGTACATATAACTCAATGGTAATACCCTATTGTAATGTCTGTATCACGTACAATGCCAAGAAGATCTTAAAGCTTCCAGCAGATAGTAGAATAACCATCCCGTCTAGGTCTGGCGCGAAGTAACTGGTCCGAGACGTCTGCTACTGCGACCTTCAATCCTCATACCAATCATGACGATTAAGCTAAGACTTTTATGGGCTGGATGATGAAGAACATATACGAGTTGGTTATACTGACAAATATCGGTTAACATGGGATTTTTCAGGCCTTTCCCATAGTTGTTTTTATACATGATAGAGCCATGCTACAGGTATGTTATGGTTGTACGAACGGGTGGGCTTGACCGAGGAAGGGCTCTCGCACAATACCAGCGTAAAATATCAGCATCATGCTGCTGTTTCATATGGTGAGTGTAGAGGACCGGAGATCCTTTTTTTTGAAAACGAGACATTTGATATTGGTCCTCAGGAGTAAAAAATGTCGGTATTTTGATTCTTAGTCAAAAATATATGTAGATGTCTATGGGCCACAGCATCCACTTACCATCAGGTGGACATCTTACTCTAAAAAAATTGTGTTATCTATGATACACAGTACTAAATAACCATATATCATTTAAAATACTTCTTCAAGATGTTCCTGAATAGTGCAGTATAAATTGTTCGTAATTGCAATAGGCGAACTCGACAAACGAACACTCCCTCTTATCTACGTATAAATGTTGTGCTTTGTGACTTGGAAAACGTGAATAGAGCCATGCGCCCAGCAAATTGAAAATAAATACTTCCATGAAAAGAAGTTTGAAGCGAATTATGTCAACGCAGTACGAATATGGAAAGCCCAATTGCGAACCCATTTGTATAGTAAGTAGAAGGGTTAACTACACAGCATGCAGTGTTCACAAACGACTCAATAACATACACATAAATTATGTAACATTGTGACGTCACACAAATAATTAAGTGACACGTGAAATGGGACTTGCCTAATTATCGGGAGCGAAATTGAGATAAGTATATGTTGCTGCGTGTACCTCGCATGAAACGAGAGAGGACAGGTTGGTTAATTAGTTAATTATTATTAAGGCGAAAACGCTACGAACTCGTGAAGCGATCTTTACCCGTGCCCGCAGTGGTAGAGGAATTGCTATTGTATGTTTTTTTATTTCACGAGTCGGCAGTTGTGTGTTTGGATTCATGCCTACCACGGAGGTAGTAACGCCCGCAAACTTAGCGGAAGATAGTGACAAGTTAGGCGGATACAAGGCGAGTCATTTGCGATGAATTGATTACCAGTAAAGCCCAGGATAAGCTCGCCATTTACAACCGCAGTAGCGTCAACCGAAAATAATTGAACTCGTCGAGAATATAAACAGCAAAAAACAACATTTCTTATAATCTACCATTGTGTGTGGCGCGGTCCCGCTACCATTGAGGGCGCGTGCTACTCGCTGAGAATGTAGTCTATCTAGCTACAACTTTTTACATAAAATGTCAAGTAACGTAATAGCCTATACGTCTAACTTTAGTCCAATTGATGTGTCTTCTATCCTTTAGGTTTTAAGTTGATTCTGCCGCAAAATATAATCTGGGGGCACGGCAGTGCCCCCGCCAAGGCGAGCAAAAAAGCGGCACGGCCGTACCATATTTTTCTCAAAGCAGTTCAGGCCATTTTCGAAACCCTATAATTCGTTGTGGTTAAAACTAGAAACCTGAGTTTTACTAAACAATCTAATTTAATATAATATGTATTACTCGATCTATTTATTTAAAATATAAAAGATTTTTAGTATTGATGTGGTCGCTATAAGATGTTGTTAGGTTAGCTATTCACGTAATAACTTAAGACAGAAGGGACTGAAGACCCTTAAGTAGGGACTGAATAAATTAACCGACATGGTATTACATGGATCTCACAACTTTTCACGGTAGAAGAACTGAGTTGCGAGATTTGTTTTTTTTTATAAGTTATGTTCTTGATGGCATATTTTTACTCAAAATAGATTAGATCATAATACGTCTTTAAAGTGGATTATTTTATTTATCACTTGTCCGGAAAATACAAATATAAGAACCAGCAAAAAAACCCAGCGGGATTAGGTTTTTAGACAGATATAATTTTACAATAATTTTATTCTCATTATTTAGTACATTAATTTTGATTATTTATTTGAATTGTAACAGAACCTGCATGATAGCGATCGCCTCATTCCCAGGGTATATTTTAATTCATTTTTATATATTTTAGTAACTAATAATAATAACTTTTGTTTACTAAAAATTTTTGATAGACAAACTATGAACATTTACTGGGATTTTGTTTTAAAAGCGTGTGTACTTATATTAGCCATAAATGAATAACTAAATATTTCTTATAAGGATAAGGTTAATTCATCAATAGTCGAATTTAATAATTTCTTATATCATATAACTTCAATCTATCCGTAAACGTAAGTGCTTATTTTATTTATCTCTGGAAATCATTTGATATTTACTCAGCAAACGGAATCGTCGAACGAGGCAAAGCGAACATGCAACGCATTTTAACTGAAGCGTCCTCGACTAAGACGGAGAAATATTCTTCATATTTTACTTTTATATTCTTAAAGTAATGATGTTGATTTTATTTTTACTGAGACAAGTGGAACTTCATGGCTGAGCACGTTCCTTGAGTTTAGTAAGTGTTCGATCCCCGCCTACACCGCTGAAATTTCGAAACGTAAATCAACCACGTTTTTTCCTTTTATAGAATAAGGGTGACATACGAGCATACAGTACAACTGATGATTTTGATTGCTGTGGCCCATAGACATCCGTGTCTATCCTCGACCAAGCACCAAAATGCAGGTGTGTTGTCGCCTCTGAGGACTAAGATGGAATACCTCGTGTTTTCAGTGAAAAGGGTATCCGGTTCGCTACACTCACCATACAAAGCACAACAACAGCATTTAGCTGATATTTTACGCAGGTATTATGTGAGAGCTTGGTCATTCCCCGATTGAGCCAACCCATTCGTGCTACAACCATAATATAGTTGCAATGTGGCTCACTTATAAATATTTTGCTCGGCGGTGAGAAAAACGTCAATAAATTTACATGTTTGAGATCTAATATTTCGAGAACACAATGCAGCATGGCTCTATCACGTAAATTTTATTTTAAATTAAATTTTATTTACGTGGTAGAGCCATGCTGCAGCTATATTAATAGTATAGTTGTAGCATCAACGGGTCGGCTCGACCGGGGAAGGACCATGCTCTCACAGAATACTAGCTTAAAATAGCAGTTTAACACTGCTATGTTTCGTATGGTGAGTGTAGAGAACCGGAACCCATTTTACTGGAAAAGAGGCATTCTATCTTAGTCCTCACGGCTGACAACGCATCTGAATTTTAATTCGCAAACGAAGATAGATGTATATTTCTATGGGCCACAGCAACCACTTACCATCAGGTGGATTGTGTGTTCGTTTGTCACCCTCATTTAAAAAAAAAACATTATGTGCTTTTCTGCCTAGTAGTTCATCGTAATAAGTACCATCCTCTATTTCTGTTGTCGTGCAGCAGCAGGTATATATACACACTGTGTCCCGGTCCGAAGGGTATCGAGAGCCAGGTTATGAGCCATCTTAGTCCTCGGAGGTGGCAACGCGTTAGTGGATTTCTTTGTTTGTAGTTAGATGCATGTACATTGGCTGTAGTATCCACTTGTCATTAAAAACATTGTGCTTTGTCACTTCAGTTTTATAAAAAAACGCAGATGTCTGTCAATACAACAGCATTTGCGCTGCGTAGCACACTATTGCTGCTTGGGAGCTAATCTCCGAGCCAAAAACCAACCTCCGGGATTAGTCTTCTGATGTCTGTATGTAAATTCAGAGTAATCACTGCACTTTAATCGTGTAGTGGTGGTTTAAATATACACAACCCCATATCATCCGATGGGAGTTGGTGAGAGGCGACAAAGGGAAACTGACCTAGGAGATGGGCAGCAGCAGTTTCCTGACAACAGCTGAATTAAAGTATCAAACAGCGGCTGCCACCCTGCCAAGCGTGGCAACTATGGCAAATACTCTTCTTATGAGGCAATCTATAGGGCAGGCCAACGTTCAGCTGTGACATATCGATGGGCTTTAGAGTCATTAGGGTCAAATGTGCGCACTTTGGTAAATATTAGTTCACTACGCATAAAATAAAAGAGTTAGGAATATGAAAGACGGCTCTGAGATAAACCATTTAGTAGCCTCTAAATTGAAATAAAAACAAGAATAGAAAACTTGGTGGTTTTTTTTCTGTAAGCATTTATTTACATAAAATCGAAATGCGCTCACTTGACCCACGATGCGGGTAACTGTGCGCACCCGTATGGGGTAAGTATACGCATATGGGGTAAGTAAGCGCATTCCTTGGATTAATCAAAATATACACAATATTCAAGAATAAAGGTTCTTTATTGTAATGCCACATAGAAAATATTTTTATTAGTTGTCAGTCTTCGCATAAAAATAACAATTTCCTCTTAAAATAAAATAAACTTAACATTTGGATTACAATTAAAATTAAATTATAGAAATATTTAATTATCAATATTTAGAGATCACCATATTTTAGTTAAGATTGTCTAATGCATTAGAAACAATATTAATTTATAAATCATCAATATAACTATCACAAAAAAAAACACCTCTCTCATATTATGCAGTGCATACTTATCAGATGACATCCTCATGTCACCAGTCTTTGCACTGCACTGACTCCATGCACATATTTGACTCTGTATATTTTTGCTTACATAGAGGACAAAAGTATTCTACTGTTGTAGAGTTCAAGGCCATAGAAAACTTTCTTATGTCGATTTCGAATAAAAGACTCACTAATACCAATGGCACTTGCAGCAGCTCTTTTGCTCATGCGCAATGAGTGCTTTAGAGCTTTAGCTTTATTCTTCAGTTACCGATGCAAGTTCGGATCTTTTTCTTAATAATTTTGCGGCATGGTGATGAGACACTGAAAAATAAAATAAAAGAGTGTTAGTAAACCCTACTTTTTGATAAAAATAATATACGAACGAAAATAACAGTGTACGCATGCGCACACTTACCCGCGCACACTTACCCCAGAACACCAAATTGCAAATGAAAGCTCATAAAATAAATTGAAAACAAATATAACATGATTTTTTTATATAAATGTAGCGTAAACATATTATTATTCAAAGAAAATACAACTTACCGTTGTGAAATCGATAACATCGATGATACATTGTTTTCCATTAAACAAAAAACTACGAATATATACACCATATACTGTTTTTTATGAAAAAAAATTATTCATCAACCTCCGCCACAGAAACAAGTCGCATCTAGCAGGGCACTCTGGCGTCAGTTTTCGACCTAAACAAAAACCTCCCCCCCGTTCCCCGTTCGGGAGATACACCTACTGCGCTCACTTACCCACTGCGCTCAGTTACCCTGAATGACTCTAATGGTAATCACTGTACATTAAAATATCTGAAAAATGTTATATGTAGTGTAAAGGTGAATATTTTTAAGCGATTTAACTTAAGAAAACTTACGTGTGGAATCTGATTTTATAAAATTTACTAAGATATTTATTGCATAGATCTAATATGTTACATACACATAGTACACTAAGTTTTTAAGTGTTTTCAAAAAAGGGGGATCTTCTATAATTATGTGTCGTGTGTTTTATGTATGTTTACCGATTTCTCGAAAACGGTTGAGCGATTTAAATGAATCTATTTCATTTATTAGCCTATACCTCTAGAGCAGAGGTGTGCAAACTTTCTTAATGGGGGGCCAGAAAATTTAAAAAAGTTCATAGGAGGGCCAGAATTATAGGAAAAATGCATTTTGTATTGAAACTTTTAATCATATAAAAACATTACAGCATTACACGCTTGCACAAATATTAAAAATTACAATTTAACTTTTATTCGAAGACCCTGCCATGGTAGGCGTGTGAGACATATAAAATTAGTTTTCATTTGCCATTATATTTTCAAATGCAGGTTCGAGCTGTGACGAAGTAACTTTCAACAGCGCAAAAAGGTGTTCATCAATAAGTCGTTTTCTGATTGAGTTTTTCCGCAATTTCATGGTCAAAAAGTCTATTCGCACACGTACCCCGACGCAAACATCGCCATAATTTTTTGGGCGTGAGCAATCATCTTTGGGAATTCAGCTTTAGGCAGTGTTCTATAAATACTCGTATCTAGCTTTGGGCCCCGCGACCCGCAACACATGAACTACGCGCCCAGTCTAACTGGGTCCTTTACCTATGCGTCTATTATTCTACCAAGTAGAATCTACTTTATACTTCTGGATCGTCAAAATATAACTATCGCGGAATATATTAATGTCGAAGGACTGTCGGCGGGCCGGATTAAATGATTTCGCGGGCCGGAGGTGGCCCGCGGGCCGTACTTTGCCCATCACTGCTCTAGAGTGTCCCATTATGATTGAAGAAACAATTGTTAAATAAAAAAATGATTGCTGTTGAAGAAAAACGTTGTTACGCTAATTTTTAGCGCTAATAATGTGTATATAGATCCGGTGCGGCATTGTGTCTTTTTCAAATACATACGACATTTATTTTAACTTTATTATTTAATGTCGGTATACGATGGTCATTAACTAGAGTTTTAATTTATACTTGCAATCTAGTCTAACCGTTTTCAAAACAATTTATCAAATAATACCAAACGTTACACGAAAAGGTAACATAAAACTTAAATCATAAGATAGAATTTGAAATTTCCAAAACTTTCCGTAACTTATCATTATGATAAATGGAAGTAGGTCCCAAGATGGCGCTTACTGCTGTATAACGCGTTACCGTGACAAATGATAGCTCCTTAAGTTTCTAAAACTTTGACTCGAGCCTCATTTACCTCGGAAGTACTAAAGCATGTGTGTGCCTTTGACCTAAATATTTGAAGAAAAAATTGATGTTTGTACTTATGTCTTGGCAGAATTGGTATAGAGATTTGTGTGAGTAATAACTCGCTAATAAGCACCGAAAAAATTGTGTTTTTGGTGGGCCTAGTTTGCGCAGATTTATGCCTTAAATTTGAAAGTTGAAGACTGTCGGTTAAGAATGGGTGAGTTAACCGTCAAATGACTTTTGTACGCCGACGATTAAAGTCACAATTGCGTCGTTGGCGGACGAGTTTTTTTTATAGAAGAGGGGGCAAACGAGCATGCGGCTCACCTGATAGTAAGTGATTACCGCTGCCCATGAACAACCGCAACACCAGGGGAATTGCAGATGCGTTACCGGCCTTTTAGAAAGGTGTAAGCTCTTTTCTTGAAGGTTCCTAAGTCGTATTGGTCCGGAAAAATCGCTGGTGGTAATCGATTCCACAAGGAAGTTGTGCGAGGGAGAAAACTATATCTAAATTGCACAGAGGTGGACCGCCAATCATCCAGATGGTATGGATGGTAACGCGAGTTTTGTCTCGATGTGCGATGGTGAAGTTGAGCGGCTGAAATTAATCCGACCAATTACTCAGAGCACTCACCGTGATAGATGCGATAAAATACGCAAAGAGATGCAACATCTCTACGCAGTGCCAGTGTATCAAGCCGATCAGAAAGAACTCGGTCGTCGACGATTCGAACCGTTCTGCGCTGGTTACCGTAGGTACCGTTATGCGGTCAAGTGAGCTGGCACTGGGGTGCCCCGACCCAGAGATGAGAACAGTATTCCATGTGAGGTCGATTTTGCGCTTTGTAAAGTTGCAAGCGATGTGCCGGCACAAAATACTGTCTCGCTCTGCTGAGCACGCCAAGCTTTTTAGAGGTCAATTTGGCCTTCAGTCCAAGTGACCACGAAACTGCACACTATTCGATATATCGACGCCAAGGATTCAGATGCTAGCTGAGGCAGCAAGGGGAGTGCCTTGAAACTGAGGAGATACGACAAAGGGGTTCTTTTTAGTGGTAAACGCGCAAACTTGTGTCCTTTGGGGATTGAACTGAACTAGATTTAGTCGCCCCCATTCCGAGACTTTGTTAAGCAAAGACTCGACTTCAGACACAAGTTTGTCCCGGTACTCGGCGACGTTTTCCCGAGAAATATCGCCACGGCCGGTATATAAGGCATCACCAGTGCTGTCGTCCGCATAGTAATGAATGCTACCAGCTTGCAACATATCATTGATATGCAGGAGAAACGGCGTTGGTGATAGCACGCAGCCTTGTGGAACACCAGCGTTGATAGGCTTTAAATCAGAGCATGCACCGTCTACTACGACCTTGATATTCCGATCAGCAAGGAAACCGGTGATCCACTTGCACAATTTCTCGGGAAGCCCATAGGAAGGAAGCTTCGAAAGAAGCGCTTTGTGCCAGACCCGATTGAAGGCTTTCGCTATGTCCAAACTAACGGCCAATGCCTCCCCCTTGGACTCTACTGCCTCCGCCCATCTATGAGTCAGATAGACTAGAAGATCACCAGCTGACCGACCCCGACGAAAACCGTACTGGCGGTCTCTAATCAGCTGGTGACCCTCAAGGTACCTCATGAGCTGGCAGTTTATAATGGCTTCCATTATTTTGGAGAACAAGGAGGTGATGGCAATAGGCCTGTAGTTGGACGGGTCTGAGTGGTCGCTTTTTTAGGGATCGGGTGGACCAAAGCTCTCTTCCATGAATTTGGGACTACGCCTTGGGAGTAGGAGTACCGCAAAAGACGCGTTAAAACCGGTGCCAACTCCGGAGCACACGTCTTCAGCACAATGGGAGGGACTCAATCGGGCCCACTCGACTTGCTGACGTCCAGGGAGAAGAGTGCTTTGCGGACCGAGCGCTGTGTAAATCGCACACCCGGCATGAAGCACTCACATCGCGGGATGGTCAGCGGTGTGTTCCCCCGTCATCTAGAGTCAAGTTGGACGCAAAAAGAGAGCTCAACAGATCGGCTTTCTCCTTTGCGGCATGGGCCAGTGAGTCGTCCTCTCTGTGCAGCCTTGGCGAGAGACCAGATTGCACGGGTTCCCGAAGGAAGGCGAACTAGATTCTCGCCAATTCTGCCGATGTGCTCAGACCTTGCCTTGGCAATGACGCTTTTGAAGGACCTGGAGGTGGAATTATACTTCTTTTTAAATGCGCTGGTGTGAATTTAACCATATACGATTTTTTTGTAATTTTATTGACATCGAGATAAAGTGATATGTTCCTTTTGAGCCAATTTAATATTCAGTTACAGTAGACAGAGGTGGGCGCACCCGCACGCTCCGGTTATTGCGTTATATCCTTTATTATCTCCCACGGGACGAGACCGAAGTTTTTCTCGCAAATTATCACTGCGTGTGTACCTTCATTTGTATTCTGGGTCGCACCGGTGTCTATTTGATAGCAAACGACACTTTATATTGGTTGATGTATGTTCTTAAATGTACATAAATATAGCGTCACGCCTGTAATCTCCGTGGGGGTAGGCAGAATCTAACACACATGGGACCTATAAGTTCCAGACCAACATAGGACACTTTTATAAAATATTTTAATATTTCTTAAAATGTCATCTGGATGGGAGAATGTTTGATCGTGATTATAGTTGTGAGAAAATTTTACGTGATAAAGCCACGTTGCAGAGCATTACAGCAGCACGAATAGGTCGACTCGACCAAGCTCGGCGAAGCCGGGGCCGTTCCCTAGCATTAAATAAAATAATAAATATTGAAACCGTCATTCTTGTCATTCTTACTTAATTTCGACGTACATAATAATATAACCATTTATATTATCGATCTTTCTAATTATAAGTGTATTTATTTAAATGTTTGTTGGTCACTAACACATAATATAGGATTTACTATCATCATCATCATCATCATCATGATCATTACAGCCTATCACAAGTCGCTTGCCAAGCGTGGGAACTATGGCAAATATCCCCCTTCTGAGGCGATCTATAGGGAGGCTTATGTTCAGCAGTGGACTTTAATCGGCTGTAACGGTGCCACGGTAACGTACTTTTTTTTCATTTATTACCAATAAAATTGTACAATTATTACTACACATTGAACACAGCGCAAACCACTGAGGTTTAGTTGCTGTGCTTGCGTTCGCTATGCTTAAAAAAAAGAAGAAACAAAGTTACTTATTATATTCATATAACTATTTGATCTTTGCTGTCCAAAGAACTCACTAGAAAAATCTTCAGTTTGTTTTTTATATTTTTTTCATTAACAGAGTTCCTAAACTCAGGATCCAATTTATTTATGATTCTAGGAAACAAGTATACAGCAGTGCGTCTGCTGTAAGTGTACCGCGCGGCTGTCGTGACCAACTTGCCGCGAGTGATCGCCCGAGTACCCTTATTATTATTCACTTTCATTTTAATAGAATTATAAAAATATTGGTAAATCCAATTGGGCATACCTTAAGCGCATTAAAAAAATTACGTATAACATGATTATACGAAATTATTAAAGTAGTTTAAATACATTTCGACAGCACTATCGGCTTCAACACCCTCGAAAACCACGAAAATGACACCCATGATGAAAAAATTGATACCTATTGCAGCCGCCATCTTGGCTTTACATTTCGACAGCACTATCGGCTTCAACACTCTTGAAAACCATGAAAATGACACCCGAGATGAAAAAATTGGTACCAACTTCAGCCGCCATCTTGGATTTACATTTCGACAGCACTATCGGATTCAACACCCTCGAAAACCATGAAAATGACACCCAAGATGAAAAACTTGATATCTATTGCAGCCGCCACCTTGGATTTACATTTCGACAGCACTATCGGCATCAGCACCCCCGAAAACCATGAAAATGACACCAATGATGAAAAAATTTATATCTATTGCAGCCGCCATCTTGGATTTACATTTCAATAGCACTATCGGCTTCAACACCCTCGAAAACCATGAAAATGACACCCATGATGAAAAAATTGGTACCTACGTCAGCCGTCACCTTGGATTTACATTTCGACAACCCTATCGGCTACAACTCTCTCGAAAACCATGAAAATGACACCCATGATGAAAAAATTGATACCCATTGCAGCCGCCATCTTGGATTTACATTTCGACAGCATTATCGGTTTCAACACCCTCGAAAACCATGAAAATGACATCCAAGATGAAAAAATTGATATATTTTGCAGCCGCCATCTTGGATTTACATTTCGACAGCCCTATCGGCTTCAACTCTCTCGAAAACCATGAAAATGACACCTATGATGAAAAATTTTATACCTATTGCAGCCTCCACCTTGGATTTACATTTCGACAGCACTATCGGCTTCAACACCCTCGAAAACCATGAAAATGACACCTATGATGAAAAATTTTATACCTATTGCAGCCTCCACCTTGGATTTACATTTCGACAGCACTATCGGCTTCAGCACCCTCGAAAACCATGAAAATGACACCCATGATAAAAAAATTGATACCTATTGCGGCCGCCATCTTGGATTTACATTTCGACAACCTCGAAAAGCATGAAAATGTCACCCATGACAAAAAAAATTATACTACTTACTTTTAGTACGTACTACTTTTATTTATTCTGTGCTTTTAAATATTGTAATAAAAAAAATCTCTTATTATTATTATAATCAAGTATTTAAGAATTTTGGTTATTCGAATATTGTGTATTTGTACAGCGATCTTTTTGAGCCGCTGCAAACAACCGAAACAATGTCCACTCACGACGGCGACTGAAGCCGAACTAAACTTAAAACTTAATACAAAGGTACTCTGTGAACTAAACTACTCTGTGGCTGTAGATCCCCATTTACAGAAACAATTTATATACGAGGCAACCAAAACAACGAAAATTTCGCCATTTTGGAGCTGAAAAAAATTAATTATAGCTAAACAAAACAAAATTACACTGCCATTTACATTCAGTGGCTTCCCACATGATAGATGAAGAGATTAAAAAATATATTGAGTTAAACAATTGATATTTTCAAAAGTTATAGTGTTTACAAGCCACAGGGACATGATAAATCCACACCATAAGCCACTTAAACCCTTTTTTTTATTTAAAAATAGCAATTAATCGATTTAAAAAAATTATTAATAAGTTCAACAATCATTTATCTTTCTAACAATGTGCTTTTTATATCATTTATATGTATAATATGATTGCTGATACGATTTTATTCGATAAAATGTTGGAATTTTAATTTTTAGGCGTTAGTAGAACATTACCTTGCGCTTTCGCTTAAGGTATGCAATATCTTCATTAAGAAGTTGGAGTATGAACTGGTCGTGCACGGGTAGTATGTTGTAATATTTAAATAATTGTATTTCATTTGACGAAAACTGTTGTTTTATGTTAGGTGAGACCACTTGTTTTAATATACTTATTTGAAGATTATATATCCTATCCAGATATGACTTGAAAGTGCGCCCATAACTGGATAGGCCATAGCTCCCCTCTTATTCATTCTCAGCTGTGTATGCATTTTATAACCTGGAATATAAAACAAATTACAAATACTGTCGGAAATGCCAGCCTCTGAAATTGCAATCATATCTATCGAGTGGGTACTTGGGTTGATAATGTGCAATAGCATAGAAAAGTTTTTTATCAGTGATCTAATATTGACATGCATACATAGTAGATGAATATTGGTAGATATTTGTTTTACAAAATAGTTTATATTTAAACAATTATGATATTCGTTAGGCTTAGGTATATCTAATTTCATATTGATGAGAGAAAAAATAAACTTTATGTATATACAACATGTCCCAAAATTCAACGATAAGCCAACACCGGAGGATAAACCTGCCCCGGACTAATCGGGGAAAAAAAGAAAAAAAATATATATCCCAATTATATTTTAAGTTATATAAAAAAAATTAAATTATTCAGAAATTGAGACCGTTTATGATATTTTTCACTACCATGACCACAATTTTTTAAATATTTTTTTCTTTTTTTTTATAGGCAACCTGAATAGTACTGCTATCTACCACAATTCTTATAAACTCCAGAATAACTCTTGTTTTATCACGAAAATTAATGAAACTTATTTTATTCCCTAAATTTTTTGAAGACTCTTACTTTTAACCAAATTTAACTTATCATGGTGTAAAACAAAAGTATAAACACTAGTATGGCAAGTTTTTTTAAAAAATTGACGCAACTAACCAACATTTGAAAATGGTATAATACTCTAGGAAAACAAGTTATAATAAAATATGGGCCTATTATTTCTTAACAGGGGCCAAATGACGGTCGGGTGTAATAAAAGTATTAGTTCTTGAAAAATGTTTAATATTTCAAAACAAATGGTACAAACAGTTTCACGTATAATTTATTAAGTTATTAACATTATAGCAAATGTTCGAACTGTTTGCCACCAGCATTAATACATGCACGACATCGCCTTAATAATGATCGTTTTATTTGTCTTGCATATCTTCTGCTATTAATGTAATCAGCAGCCTGAGTGATATTACGACGAAGCTCGTCCAATGTCACAATGGGTTTTGAGTAGACCCTGTTTTTAAGACAACCCCAATAGAAGAAGTCCAAGGGGTTCAAATCGGGTGAACGGGGTGGCCATAAGAAAGGACCAAGTCGCCCGATCCAACGCCCTGGATACTCTTGATAGAAATATTCTCGCACAGGACGGGCATAATGTGCTGGGCAACCATCATTTTGGAACCACATGTTTTGAAGATCACTTAAGGGCACGTCGTTTAACAATTCTTGCAAGTCATTTTGTAAAAAGTTTAAATAACTATTGCCATCTAAGTTTCCTTGTAACTCAAAGGGCCCAATTACTTTTCCATTTAATATGCCGGTCCATAGGTTAACCTTGAATTGATATTGGGATTTGTCTTGTCTCATCAAGTGTGGATTTTCATTACTCCAACTATGTGGGTTGTGAAGATTTAAATACCCATCTTTCTTGCACGTTGTTTCATCCGACCATAGAATTTTGTCTAGGAAGTGGGGATCTTCACTGTGCCTTTGCAGCATTACACGGCAAAATGTGACCCGTAGCGGATAGTCCCGCGGTAATAACGTCTGCACACGCCTGTAGTGATAAGGGTGAAGCTTGTGACGTTTTAATATTCGATGTGCAGAACTTTTCGGGATTCCTGTAGCTTCTTCTATGGCACGTACCGAAGTAGTCGAGTCATTTTCTATCTCATTGAGAACTTCTTCATCACGATCCAATCTAGGTCTTCCAGCGCTTCTCCTATTGGATGGCATACGACCCTCCGAAAACGCTTGATGCACATTAATAAACACTCGATAATCAGGATATTTTTGAGCATTTGGGTATCTTTCTCGATACAGTCTGCTAGCAGCGTTAGCATTACATCGACATTCTACATGGATTAAATGCATATTAGCGTATTCCTGTGGTGTGTACGGTTGCGGCATGTTAAACGCCAAACAGTCCAAAATGCGCCAGAACTCTAAATCACAAAACACACAATCGTAGTCCAAGATAATGCCAGGTCAGTTCAGTTTGCAGATCACTTCCAGTCCAAATAATGCCAGGTCAGTTAAGTTTGCAGGTCGATTCCAGTCCAAAAAGCCAAGCCAAAAGTCGATAGTATGTACGAGGGCCACGTAAGTTGAATTGGGAACGGTGCACAGTAAACAAAGGAGCAGAGCGTACTGAACCGACTTGCTGAGAATAATAACAACTTCTCTACCTGCCCTGTTGTTGTCTCTTTTTAACGTAAATATCTCTATCTATCTATCTCTCTCTAACATCTAAGGTATTAATGCCCCATTCGAATTCCTAGAAATTGTAACAGGAACCCATTTTGGGCATGTAGTAAAAGTGATTACTGACAATTACAATTTAAGGAATTTGGCCCCTGTTTAGAAATAATAGGCCCATATTTTTTTATAACTTGTTTTCCTAGAGTATTATACCATTTTGGAATGTTAGTTAGTTGCGTCAATTAAAAAAAAAAAAAACTTGCCATACTAGTGTTCATACTTTTTTTTACACCACGATTTTTACACCACGATAAGATAAATTTGGTTAAAAGTAAAAGTCTTCAAAAAATTTAGGGAATAAAATAAGTTTCATTAATTTTCGTGATAAAACAAGAGTTATTCTGGAGTTTTTAAGAATTGTGGTAGATAGCAGTACTATTCAGGTTGCCTATAAAAAAAAAAGAAAAAGATATTTAAAAAATTGTGGTCATGGTAGTGAAAAATATCATAAACGGTCTCAATTTCTGAAGAATTTAATTTTTTTTATATAACTTAAAATATAATTGGGATATATTTTTTTTCTTTTTTTCCCCGATTAGTCCGGGGCAGGTCTATACTCCGGTGTTGGCTTATCGTTGAATTTTGGGACATGTTGTATATAAGATAAGAAGAAAAAACTTAACTATGTTAATTATTCAGAGAGTTTCGATATATGTTGGTTCGAGCGGATAATAAGCACTTTACTGTCGTCTGTATTACGGCAGTAGATCAATCCATTTTTGCATCATACATATTTATGCGAAGTCTTGAGACTATTCCTGGCGTTGTAATATAGGGTCTTCATGTAGGGAGATAGTGCTTCTCGAATAAAGATTCTTATTCCAGCTTGTTCACTCGGTACGTTTTTACCAAATACGCTTATGGTAAGTTTAGCTTTTTTTACCCGCTTCTATCCACTGGTCTCGGGCGTCTTTAGATCTCATTTCCACTATAATGTTGCCTGGATTTTCCCTGCGGGTCGGAAGTCGTCGTGCACAAACTATTGAGCCAATGTCGAGATCGAGCTTCTTCGCAAGCTCTTGAGTTATAGTGACCTCATTTGCTTTAACGTTAGAAGTAATACCTGATATTTCTAGAGAACATGAAAGCGTCCGCTGCTCCATTTCTCGTACTTCTTGTTCGATGGCTGCAATTTGGAGTTCAAAATGTTTGTTTTTGTTATGAGAATCATTACTTTTGGTTTCCAACTTCTTTATTCTTGCATCTTGCATCTTGATTCTTTATTGATTCTTCAATTGCTTCAACTTGATGTCCTAGAAACTCCAATGAGCTCTTTACTCCATACAATTTTTTTTGAGAATGCTCTGCATTTGGGTACTAATATCATGGATCAACTTATTATAATTATCTGACGACCTATTATTCAAGCTCGGAGGTATTTCTTCTTCGTCAGTGTCATAATCCATATTGCATACCTTAAGCGAAAGCGCAAGGTATGTTCTACTATCGCCTAAAAATTAAGATTCCATCATTTTATCGAATAAAATCGTATCTAGCAATCATATTATACATATAAATGATATAAAAAGCACATTGTTAGAAAGATAAATGATTGTTGAACTTATTAATATTTTTTTTAAATCGATTAATTGCTATTTTTAAATAAAAAAAGGGTTTTAGTGGCTTATGGTGTGGATTTATCATGTCCCTGTGGCTTGTAAACACGATAACTTTTGAAAATGTCAATTGTTTAACTCAATCTATTTTAATCTCTTCATCTATCATGTGGGAAGCCACTGAATGTAAATGGCAGTGTAATTTAGTTTTGTTTAGCTATAATTATTTTTTTTCGGCTCCAAAATGGCGAAATTTTCGTTGATTTGGTAGCCTCGTATATAAATTATTTCTGTAAATGGGTTGCTACAGCCACAGAGTAGTTTAGTTCGGCTCACAGGGTACATTATATATAGGGAAGTTCGGCTTCAGTCGCCGTCGTGAGTGGACATTGTTTCGGTTGTTTGCAGCGGCTGAAAAAGATCGCTGTACAAATACACAATATTCGAATAACCAAATTTCTTAAATACTTGATTATAATAATAATAAAAGATTTTTTTTATTACAATATTTAAAAGCACAGAATAAATAATAGTAGTACGTACTAAAAGTAAGTAGTATAATTTTATTTGTCATGGGTGACATTTTCATGGTTTTCGAGAGTGTTGAAACCGATAGGGTTGTCGAAATGTAAATCCAAGATGGCGGCCGCAATAGGTATCAATTTTTTCATCAAGGGTGTCATTTTCATGGTTTTCGAGGGTGCTGAAGCCGATAGTGCTGTCGAAATGTAAATCCAAGGTGGCGGCTGCAATAGATATCAAGTTTTTCATCTTGGGTGTCATTTTCATGGTTTTCGAGGGTGTTGAATCCGATAGTGCTGTCGAAATGTAAATCCAAGATGTCGGCTGAATTAGGTACCAATTTTTTCATCATGGGTGTCATTTTCATGGTTTCAAGGGTGTTGAAGCCGATAGTGCTGTCGAAATGTAAATCCAAGATGGCGGCTGCAATAGATATCAATTTTTTCATCATGGGTGTTATTTTCATGGTTTTCGGAGGTGCTGATGCCGATAGTGCTGTCGAAATGTAAATCCAAGGTGGCGGCTGCAATAGATATTAATTTTTTCATCATGGGTGTCATTTTCAATGTTTTCGAGGGTGTTAAAGCTGATAGTGCTGTGGAAATGTAAATCCAAGGTGGCGGCTGCAATGGGTATCAATTTTTTCATCATGGGTGTCATTTTCATGGTTTTCGAGGGTTTTGAAGCCGATAGTGCTGTCGAAATGTAAATCCAAGATGGCGGCTGCAATAGGTATCAATTTTTTCATCATGGGTGTCATTTTCATGGTTTTCGAGAGTGTTGAATCCGATAGTGCTGTCGAAATGTAAATCCAAGATGACGGCTGAAGTAGGTACCAATTTTTTCATCTTGGGTGTCATTTTCATGGTTTTCGAGAGTGTTGAAGCCGATAGTGCTGTCGAAATGTAAATTCAAGATGGCGGCTGCAATAGGTATCAATTTTTACATCATGGATGTCATTTTCATGGTTTCGAGGGTGTTGAAGCCGATAGTGCTGTCGAAATGTAAATTCAAGATGGCGGCTGCAATAGGTATCAATTTTTGCATCATGGGTGTCATTTTCATGGTTTCGAGGGTGTTGAAGCCGATAGTGCTGTCGAAATGTATTTAAACTACTTTAAAAATTCCGTATAATCATGTTATACGTAATTTTTTTAATGCGCTTAAGGTATTATATTGGTTAATCTAATTGGGCATAATTAGATTAACCAATATATTTATCATATAAGAGGACCTTAGTGACGTGTATTTGATACATTCTTCACATCTCCACTCGAGTCCAGTTGCGTTGCGAAGGGTAGTCAGCTGTTTGTTACTGAGCTTCGAGCACACTGGTGTAGCATGAACTGACTTTTCACATCTACTGCACACTAGACCTGGAGTTTTTTTGGTGACATTTTTAGCACAAGATGTACACTTTTGCACCATTTTTAGTTTTTACCGAATGAGCCACTTATTAATTTACTAGTTCTTTGAATGAAATGAAATGAAAAAAAAAATGAAATGGTAATTCTTCATGTTTTTATGTAAACTTACCGTATACTTAACCGACGAGCATGTATGCGTAGGTATATGGATGTGGAGGAAGCGAGAGAGGTGTGTCAGGATCGTGCCAAATGGAAGTCCGTAGTCTCTGCCTACCCCTCTGGGTGACAAGCGTGAGTGTTTATGTATGTATGTATGTTTTATGTAAAAAAATCATAATTTATTTTATCAAACGTCAACATATTTTTTTATCTTTGGTCTTGGACTCGTATTATTAAACAATTGCCAGTGTCAAGTAATAAAAGTATCCAATATAATATTGTTATGTAAACTTATTCACAATATGCTGATGCAAAGTTTTTGGGAGATTTTGACTACAGGTCAACTCAGTGGACAGTCGATAACGACAGTAGCTCAAGTTTAATGGCAGTAGCTAAAGGCGCCTAAGCGAACAAAATAACTTGGCGTTTATATCAACATTGAAGCACCGGTTTTGTCGTTTCCTCTAATAATTCATGCTCAGACATTTAGTACACAAAATCGCATCACTTTCACGTATAAAACAGGAGCAACAATTCGTAGACCATCAAGTTCCCGCCAAAACACCAATATATATATATATATATATATATATTTAGTTTTGTTTTTCTTCGAAATTTAACTTGCTCGAGAGTGTTCTCAGCTATCATCAGCACTTTTTGGTTTGTTTTTTTTTTAATTTTAATTTGATTTATTTAATCTATTACTGGTTAAGTTTAGTCTTCGTTGTATGAGTCGGTGACCGACTGTTGTAGTTTTCACTTCCATTTTTGAATAAGATTTGCTCTCAGAGAATTGTGTGAAACGTTATGATTCAGAAATATTTATCTTGCTACTTTCGGTCACGCCTGCTGAAAATTTTAAAACCCTACGATGGTTTACTTCAGCGTCGTGTACGTAGTAAATCAGAGGTTAAAAATTGCGATTAATAATTTTTGTGGTGATGGTGAGGATCGAACCTGGTTTGCTTACTTACTATGAAATTTTAAGGCGGGCGCTTATCCCCTGAGTTACTACGGCTCTATTATTTATCAATTATAAATTGTATCGTTTCTCGTCTCTCAAGCTAGGACTTATTAATAAGCTCATTAGGGAGACGCCTACGGACTACGTTTCACCGTCTTAATTGAATAATATAGGAGATTAATTTTGGCAGACTTGTGCTGTTTCTTTGATAATTTCGAACTTGAGGAATTATTTCGAGTGCAAGATTAAATGGGGCTTTTGTTATGGATTATTTTATCTTTCATTAGATATGTATACTGTCTCGTGGATGTCGTTAGAGGTGATAAGGGAAAACCAGTAGATGGTCAGCACTGTCTGCCTAATATATATCACCCGTCAAGTTTTTTTTATAGGATAAGGTGGCAACCGAGCACACAGTCCACCTGATGGTAAGTGGTTGCTGCGACCCATAGACATCTACATCTATTCTCAATAAAGAATCAAAATACAGATGCATTGTCACCCGTGAGGACTAAGATGGAGTGCCCCTTTTCCAGTAAAAAAGGTTCTCCGGTAAACTACACTCACAATACGAAACACAGCAGTGTTAAGCTGCTATTTACATTGGTATTCTGTGAGAGTGTGGTCCTTCCCCGGTCGAGCTGACCCATTCATGCTACAACTATACTACTAATATAGCTGCAGCATGGCTCTACCACGTATATCGTGGCACGTGTGTTAACTATGAAAAATGTTCCCCTTGTGATGCAATCTATGGGGACCCCTATATTTAGCAGTGCACCTTGATAGACTGATGAATAAAAATATATGTTATGAGAAGCCGTGTGGTGGCGGCGGAAGAGAATCCATCACCTCAATTCGTCCCATGGGTGTCGTAAGACAACACCATGGGACATGCCTGGAAAACCTGATAGCATATCTATTGGAATTCCCTTTTATGCTAGATGTAAGACCGTTGTGTAAGAATATTCAATACCCCATATCATTCCGTAGGTGTAAGAGGCGACAGAGGGAAAAAAATCAGGAGATAAGCTAAATAAACTGCGGTTGCCAACCTACTTGCCGAGCGTGACAACTATGGCAAATATCCCCCCTATGAGGCAATCTATGGGGGAGGCCTATGTTCAGCAGTAGACTTTAATATACTGTAAATGTACCGTAAGACTAGCGACTGACAGCAGCCTTAAAGGTGCGAAATTAAGGCAAATCCCTACAATGGATGAGGCCCACGTCTATTAAAGCTTATCGCTATAATGGAAGAGGCCCACGCCTATTAAAACTTATCGTTACAATGGAAGAGGCCCACGTCTATTAAAGCTTGTCGTTACAATGGAAGAGGCTCACTTCTATTAAAGCTTATCGCTACAATGGAAGAGGCCCACGCTTATTAAAGCTTATCGCTACAATGGAATAGCCCCACGTCTATTAATGTTTACCGCGACAATGGAAGAGGCCCACGACTATTAAAGCTTATCGCTACAATTTAAGAGGCCCACGCCTATTAAAGCTTATCGCTACAATGGAAGAGGCCCACGTCTATTAAAGCTTATGGCTACAATTTAAGAGGCCCACGCCTATTAAAGCTTATTGCTACAATGGAAGAGGCCCACGTTTATTAAAGCTTATCGCTACAGTGGAAGAGGCCCACGTCTATTGAAGCTTATCGCTACAATGGAAGAGGCCCACGTCTATTAAAGCTTATCGCTACAATGAAAGAGGCCCACGCCTATTAAAGCTTATCGCTACAATGGAAGATGCCCACGTCTATTAAAGCTTATCGTTACAATAGAAGAGGCCCACGTCTATTGAAGCTTATCGATACAATGGAAGATACTCACGTCTATTGAAGCTTACCGCTACAAAGGAAGAGGCCCACGTCAATTAAAGCTTATCGTTACAATGTCAGAGGCCCACGACTATTAAAGCTTATCGCTACAATGGAAGAGGCCCACGCCTATTAAAGCTTATCGTTACAATGGAAGAGGCCCACGTCTATTAAAGCTTATCGCTAAAATGAAAGAGGCCCACGTTAATTAAAGCTTATCGCTACAATGGAAGAGGCCCACGTCTATCAATGTTGACCGCGACAATGGAAGAGGCCCACGACTATTAAAGCTTATCGCTACAATTTAAGAGGCCCACGCCTATTAAAGCTTATCGCTACAATGGAAGAGACCCACGTCTATTAAAGCTTATGGCTACAATGGAATATACCCACGTCTATTGAAGCTTATCGCTACAATGGAAGAGGCCCACGACAATTGAAGCTTATCGCTACAATGGAAGAAGCCCACGTCTATTAAAGCTTATCGCTACAATGGAAGAGGCCCACGTCTATTGAAGCTTATCGCTACAATGGAAGAGGCCCACGCTTATTAAAGCTTATCACTACAATGTAATAGGCCCACGTCTATTAATGTTTACCGCGACAATGGAAGAGGCCCACGACTATTAAAGCTTATCGCTACAGTTTAAGAGGCCCACGACTATTAAAGCTTATCGCTACAGTTTAAGAGGCCCACGCCTATTAAAGCTTATCGCTACAATGGAAGAGGCCCACGTTTATTAAAGCTTATCGCTACAGTGGAAGAGGCCCACGTCTATTGAAGCTTATCGCTACAATGGAAGAGGCCCACGTCTATTAAAGCTTATCGCTACAATGAAAGAGGCCCACGCCTATTAAAGCTTATCGTTACAATGAAAGAGGCCCACGTCTATTAAAGCTTATCGTTACAATAGAAGAGGCCCACGTCTATTGAAGCTTATCGATACAATGGAAGATACTCACGTCTATTGAAGCTTATCGCTACAATGGAAGAGGCCCACGTCAATTTAAGCTTATCGTTACAATGTCAGAGGCCCACGACTATTAAAGTTTATCGTTACAATGGAAGAGGCCCACGTCTATTAAAGCTTATCGTTACAATGGAAGAGGCCCACGTCTACTGAAGCTTACAATGGAAAGTGCCTTAAAACTGGGCAGGACACATCATTTTCTTTCTTTACGCGGAATTAAGTAAATTAGTTTATAATAAATAACCCCATTATGTTCTTAACAGTTAAAATATTTAATGCCATCAAAAACATAACTTATAAATAAGCCAAGTCTCGCAACTCGGTTCTTCTACCGTAAAAAGTTGTGAGATCCATGTAGTTAATTTATTCAGTCCATAGATTGATACATAGATTGACTTGGCAATCGCATGAAAACAATATATCGCACAAGTAATACATATTATATTAAATTAGATTGTTTAGTGCGATTGCCAAGTCAATCTATGTATCAATCTATGGACTGAATAAATGAACCGACTTGGTATTACATGGATCTCACAACTTTTTACGGTAGAAGAACCGAGTTGCGAGACTTGGCTTCTTTTACAAGTTATGTTTTTGATGGCATCTCATTTCTTTTTGTAGATAGTTATATCTAGGTAGCTATTTACACCTATTATTCCATTATACATATATAGGTACACTGATTCATTCACTGCAAATCATCATCATCATCATCATTACAGCCCTTCACAAGTCCACTGCTGAACATAGGCCTCCCCCAAAGAATGCCACAAAGCACGGTCCTGAACCACCTGCATCCATCGACTTCCTGCATGTCTTACCAGGTCGTCACTCCATCTCGTGGGGGGACGCCCTACACTTCGCCTACCGGTACGAGGCTGCCACTCGAGAACCTTTCTTCCCCATCCGTTGTCGGTTCTTCGAGCTATATGGCCGGCCCACTGCCACTTCAGCTTACTAATCCGTTGGGCTATGTCGGTTACTCTGGTTCTACTGCGGATATCCTTATTCCTAAGTTTATCACACAGCGAAACTCCGAGCATAGCCCTCTCCATAGCTCGCTGAGCGACCTTGAGCTTCCCTATACGGCCAGCAGTGAAGGACCACGTCTCAGTTCCGTAAGTCATCACTGGCAACACGCACTGGTTGTACAATTTAGTTTTAAGGTTTTGAGGTATGTCTGACGAGAAGATGTGTCGTAGCTTCCCGAACGCTGCCCAGCCGAGTTGAATCCGTCGATTGACCTCTCGGTCGAAGTTGGACTTACCTAGTCGGACTATTTGTCCCAGGTAAACATACTCGTCAACAACTTCGAGCTTAGTGCTCCCAACAACTACCGGCATAGGTGTGACATGGACATTAAACATGATCTTTGTTTCGTCCATGTTCATCTTAAGACATATCCGTTGGGAGACACTATTGAGGTCATTGAGCATAGTGCTTAGGTCCTCCAGCGATTCTGCCATAAGGACTATATCGTCGGTAAATCGAAGGTGAGTGATGTACTCGCCATTGATGTTAATACCGCATCCTTTCCAGTCCAGAAGCTTGGAAACGTCTTCCAATGCAGCGGTGAAGAGTTTCGGGGATATAACATCACCCTGTCTTACACCTCTCTGCAATTGGATGGGTTTCGTACTCTGGTTCTGTACTCGGATAGCCATCGTAGCCCTACTGTACAAACACTTCAGCACTTCGATATACCGACAGTCAACTTGGCACCGCTGAATGGACTGCAGCACCGCCCAAATTTCGACGGAATCAAAGGCTTTCTCATAGTCCACATACGCCAGACATAGTGGCAAATTGTACTCTTCGGACTTCTGTACAATTTGCCGTAGGGTATGTATGTGGTCTATTGTGCTAAAGCCCTTTCGGAAACAGGCTTGTTCGGGAGGCTGGAAGTCATCACGTCTGCGCGCGAGACGATTCGTAATGACTCTCGAAAACAGCACGTAGACGTGGCTCAGAAGGGAAATCGGTCTATAGTTCTTCAAGAGAGCGTTGTCACCTTTCTTGAATAACAAGACCACCGCACTTCTGCTCCACGCCTCCGGTGTAATGCCACCATGAAGGACGGAATTAAAGAGCTTCTGAAGGACTTCAAGTACCGGTCTTCCACCCGCTTTCAGAAGCTCCGCTGTAATTCCATCCTCGCCTGGGGCCTTGCCGTTTTTAAGGTGCTGGAGAGCCATTCTAATCTCGCTCAGACTGACGTCCGGGATATCTTCGGAATAGTGTCGGATAAGACTCGCTCTTGGATCGTTACTCACACTTGCGTGTGGCTCCAACGATGACGTGTACAGCTGCCCATAGAACCTCTCAATCTCACTCAAAATCTCAGGTGCCCCGGAAACGATGCTGCCACATTCGGTCTTCAGCTTTGACAGTTGGCTCTTTCTGGCAGACAGGTCTCTGGCAAAGACTTTGGAGCCTTGGTTCCGCTCGATCGCTTCTTCAATACGAGCTGTATTGAAGTTGCGTAAGTCCCGCCGCATGCATTTGGAGATCTGTCTGTTCAGTTGCCTGTATGCTGTCAAATCTGTTGAAGAATGTAGCCTCATCTCACGTCTAACAGCCATGAGATTAAGAGTGTGATCGGAGAGTTTTTGTGTTCTTCTGCGGCGAGTCTTGCAGAACTTAGCTCCGACCGCATGGACAGTTTCCACGAGCTTGTCATTCATATCGTCCACTTCATTGCAATCTTCTAGGCACTGAAAACAGTTTCGTAACTCGAGCTGAAAGGTTTCGGGACTTTGGATTAGAGCACGAGGGGGACGGAGCGTTGACTTCATCAGACGAGACCTCTCCAACTTAACATTTAGGTTCAGTGTGCCTCTAACCATTCGGTGATCACTGCAAATATAACTTTGTAATACTATATGTTTATATGGGATTACAAAGTTATTTATGCAGTTGGTGTATATCGAAAACTGGACCGAAATTGTAAAATATTTTAATTTTTCCTTGATATATATATTAAACAATAATTGCATTCCAAATTTGAAGTTTCTATGTCTGTTAGAAGTGCCTCAGAGTTTTGATGATCGGTCAGTCAGTGAGTGACAAAATTAAGAAACTTTGACTAGTTATAATTCTTAAACTTCTGGTTCATATTTAATGAAATTTGAAATATACCGAGTTTATACAATGTCTACTTGGTTAGTAAATTAAATTCAGGCTTCTAGTTTTATCCATAACGAAGTTATAAGGTTTCGGAAATGGCCTGAATTGCTTCGAGAAAAGGATGGTACGGCCGTGCCGCTTTTTTAGTCGACTTGGCGGGGGCACTGCCGTGCCCCTAGATAAAAATGCCGCATTCTGAACAACATTGTGCTTTTCACATCAGAGTATACTCGTAGGTACTGCAATTTAAAAATGTCTATAATGGAAGGGGTTTTTTATCAGCTTAAGAAAGTACGAAATCATTAAAACTACAGATTTTATATAATATATATTTATACTCTATTATTAATAAAGGATAAAATTCTATATTTTATCCTTTATTAATAGTAGAGTAACAGACCACCTCCCACTACTGGCCTCTTTTCACTTTATAAGAAGGTTATGGAGCATTATGGGCATAAAGAAGATGATAAGAAATATTCCTGTATGGACGAGTCACCCTTTTAAAAAATAAAATGAAAATGAACACGTTCTTTAACTAGAAAGTCAGAAATATAGTCTAATAAAATTGAGGGACTCAAGACGTCACGTAACCGATATCTTAAAGTTTGTATTGAGTTCGGGGAAATTTCGGTGCGATCAAAATTGAAAGCTGGTTATATTTGACTTATATTTTTAAGAATTTCTTTTTTTACGCGATCTTTCAAATTCATCGTAGCCTCCTACCAACTTAACTTGCAAATGGACCTTATGATTCTCATTATTTTAGGATAGATGTTCTTGTCATAGTATCCACATACCATTAGGTGGACTTCGGGCTCATTTAACACCCAAAAAAGACGTCTGTCTTTAGTAATTCCTTTTGGCAATCCTATATATATATTTCGTTTCATAATGAGTAAAAAGTAAAAAATATGGAATTGAATATGATGTTTAGACACACAGTTTCGGTCATTACTTTCAGCCTCTAAACGCATTCACAGATCAAGCGAGTATCAGCACATTGATCTTCAGACCACCATTACTAATATAGGAATATACAAGAGATTTAAGAGGTATTCCTTTTTACCACAACCCCGCGGTTACCAATAAAATTGTAATTCCAGTTTTAAGCGGTGATTTAGCACGTACTCGACGGCGAAGGAAAACAACCCGAGGAAGCCTGCATGTCTGAATAATAATATTTTAAAGACCTCTGAAACTTGCCAAAACACCTTAAAGCAGCGCGGCGGCCTTATTGCTCCATAAACTTTTTATAAAATTGGGAAGAAGCTAGCAGTGTGACAGTAGACTGTCTCTTGACTTTTAATTAAAATTCAACGCGACGTAATTGGGAAATGTTCAGCAGTGGTCTTGTGAAGGGCTGTAATGATGATGATGAGAAGCTGTAAAATTAGTTTAAACCAAGTCAAGTGATTTCACACTCTCTTGTGTTCCTGATATGTTCTGCAGGTCGTATCAAAAACTCCTCTACATTTTTCTATTTCACATCACATTTCAAAGTGGTTTTGCCATTTTATTTCCGTCTGTCGAACTTACTCCTGTTTGGTAAATTTAACGCACTACTTTAGGATGAATTTGATACTCGTATTTCTTGCGGTAGTGTTGTGTATGCCTTCACTAAATTTCTATATTTCCTTTATTTTTTACTAAATTAAATTAAAAAAAAACATTACCCCCACACCAGGATTTTCTCCTGTATCGCGGAGGCAGTTTACAAACATAAATTGCACGAGGACAAACATTCAGACCCGGAATAATTATATGTAGGCCATACAAATACTTGGTCCGTGCGGGATTCGAACCCGCGGCACCCAGCGCAACAACTAATTGCTAGCCGCTGCAACACCGAGCCGTCAAATCACTATTTTAATCTGATCTTTTTTAGTCGAAATCTAAAAAGAAGGAGGTTTCCAATTTGATTGTATTTATTGTAGAGTTTGTTACACCACGTCTTCGCCAACTGGGAACCGATTTAATTATTTTTTTATTACATACAATAATACCTTAAGGATAGTTCCAATTAAAATAAATAAATAAAAATAAAAATAAAAAACACCTCTATAGGGGAAAACAGTGTTACAAATTTTTAATATAATTTATAATATGATTTGTATATATTTTGTATGCATGGGTATGGAAAAATGTCAACGTACAAATTAAAGATTTTCTACGTGAAAGTCACGCTGTAGTTAAGTTATGGCTGTAGCACGAATGGGTCAACTCTACTGGCGAAGAACCTCGGACTCTAACAGAACACCGGCGTAAAATAGAAGCATGATACTGCTGTTTTGTATGGTGAGTATAAAAACAAGAGATTTTTTCCTAGTAAAGAGGCATACTATATTATAGTCCTAATGGGTGACAACGCATCTGTGTTTGATTCTTATTCGATAAAAAATGAAGGTGTCTATAGAACACAGCATTCACTCACCATAAGGTCAAGGCATTCCACTCAAAATCCGTTCAATCATTGCTATTTGTCACTCTTCATTTCATAAAAATTACATGAACGCTCAATAATCGTATATCATTATCCAACGCCCTGATCCCGGGATAAGGTCACTGATCAACGAATACCTGACTCCTTTAATCAAGAAATGTTTCTTTCACCGCTATGATCCGTATTATAAAAGGTTTTTATTATAAATTAATGTTTGCAATGACAACGATTTCAAATGCAGATGCGTTGTCACCCCCGAGGACTTGATAGAAAGCCTCGTTTCCAAGGAATAGGTTCTCTTAAGATGTTTTTATTGCGTTTAATAATAAAGTATCTTCTACTATTGTGTTTTATAAATTATTTTCATGCACAGTATAAACTGTAGAACGGCTCGTAAGATATGATGGAACGTTTTTAATTAGGTATGGAATCCAGTCATTACAATTTTTATTAGTGTAACAAAAATATAACTTTGAATACATTTTGGATTCATTACTCCTTTGAAAATCCACCTATTCCACGACGACGACAGTAAAACATTATTTTGAGAAAACTAGCAAGTTGTTGTAAAATATCACGTGCCTCATGAAACTGCAAATTTCTCCGGAATACTTCAGCAACTTATTTACGACTTTGGTAAAGAAAAGGTATCATTAAATTCTATATGAATTGGATTTAAAAATATTCTAAACCGATGTTAATTAACACCACATTTCGTTGGAAATATTATCTACTAATACATACATCGTGTAATAGCTAAGATATATAAACAGATAACATTTCTTTGTAAGTCAAATATATAAGTACGAACAAAAAAGGACGAAAAGAAATGTGGTACTATCGGGTCTTTCTTCCAGACAACCTTAAAAATTAAACAATTCACCAGTCTGGAAAATTTGAAAGAAACCTAAGTATTCAGTGATTCTGGTACACAACGTGTGGAGGCACACCCGCGAGAGGCGACAGAGAGAAACAAATCAGACGATGGGCAGCAGCGTCTTCCTAATAGAGGCCAAAATAAAAAAAAACTGCGGTTTCCTTTAAACCAACCCCTAAACGTCCTCTGCTAGACATGAGCGTCCCCAGCCTTATAGAGGATTCGCCTTAGTCGTCACACTTGGCATGCGAATGAGCGATGGTACTACCAGACGTATCGCGTCTTTGACGCTGCTCGCCGTCGCCGGTTTGGATGTTTTGATGTCTGAAGTAAACGAGACGGTTATACCACTATATTTTAATCAGTATCCACGAGATCTGGCATTTCCCAAAGTCGCCTCTTACGATAAATCTTACAAAAATCAAATTCTCCTCTCTATAATATTTATTTTAAAAAGACAGAAAATGTAGTACGAATTCTAAGGTAAGGACTTTCATCCTTCATTTTACACTGGATTATTATTAGTTACGGCAGTGAATTAACCTTCGCATACAAAGACTAGATGAGATCGTGGAACGATTGTTTGCGACTGTTCTATGAACGTAGGTAATGGAACCCTCCTTGTCTCGACTTTCGACTAATGGAGGCTTTGATCGCTCCTTAGAAACGATGACTAGTGAAAACTTATGGGAATTTAATCTTGCCCGATGAAACTTCCATTAGGTGTTATCCATTCAAGATTTATTACCGTTACCGTCACAGCCTATAAAAGTCTACTGTTAAGCAAAGGCCTCTCCCATAAGTTGCCTCATAGGGTTATGACGACAGGCGGGTTACTAAGCGTATTTTGTATTTTTCAGTTGTTATTAGGAAGGCGCTGCTGCCCATCTCCTGGTTTGTTTGTATAAGATGAAATGCTTCAAAGCCTCTAGTTATACGTGGCAGAGCCACGCTGCAGCTATATTAGTAGTATAGTTGTAGCACGAATGGGTTGGCTCGACCGGGGAAGGACCACGCTCTTACAGATTACCAGCGTAAAATAGCAGCTTAAAACTGCTGTGTTTCGTATGTTGAGTGTAGAGTAACGGAGACCCTTTTTACTGGAAAAGAGGCATTCCATCTTAGTCCTCACGGGTGACAACCATAGAAATATTAAAAAGAGGAGAAGTGGCACGGGGGCGTGTCTGTGTCCGCACGATATGATCAAAATGCTCAGGTTCTATTCAAATGGCCGTCTTTGCGTATTAGTATACTTTCAACCGTAATCGTGAAACAATATCAGAATGCCGTGTTATTCAGTGGTTTCTTGTAAAAACCGAAGCCAAAACAAAATCTTTGTAGATCATGGAATCACTTACCATATGTAAGAACAAGTATTTTACTATCTTTATCTTTAAAATCATGAAAAACAACAAATCGTAAAATATTTTTTGCTCTTAATGCGTTATTTTTGTTTTCAAATATCACTGCAACGGTACTATTTTGTAGTAAATACATTGCTCCTTAACCACTACTTATGTATATCGCTAAGCTACTGAACAAGCAATGTAAATATTACAAAATGATACTTTATTTATGGGGATGCATCGTGTAGTACGGCCACTGTATCTTGCGATGAGTTAGTGTTGTGCTTGCGCAGATCCACTAACGTATGCTAACGACAACAATGTCGATTGGCGAATTGCTATTATAGTTTATTATTTCAATTTGTCAACCATTTCAGCCCGGTGGGAAGACTGATGTGACATAAGGGTATTTAATTATTTTGATTATTTTCACCGTTTAGTACACTGAATTCGTAACTAGCGATCATAAAGTAAGTTGCTTAAATAATTAGGTTAATCATCGGTGAAGTGTTTTGGGTTGAATTATAGTATATTATGCCTTATCTTCGTGTTAATTCCATACTTTTATGTTTTAAAAAGCTTCGAATGCGTTATTATACCTAATTGGCATGGTTCAGAATTCAGATAATATTATAATAGTGACTTTTGCTAAAAATAAGTCAACATGATTCTCCTGGCTATTTATTTGTTATGCATGAGTGTGTGTTTGTTTTCATATATTTAACAATATCTTAACCAACCAGGGGTTTTTAACAAAGGCTTGCCAGGTACATGGTGAGGTTAAGAAATTGCGTAGGACATATGTAAATGATAAATAAATTATTATCGTACATTTTCAGCTTCCCAAAAGATGCTAATTTAAAAAAGAAATGAACTGATGCCACAGGAAGGCCACCAAACTGGTTCCCTGCAAAAACTAGTACCATATGCCAAAATACCTACTTTTTCAATACGCTATGACAATCTAAACCAACATAACCGGATTTTTTTATTGTATTTGTTAGGTAGGTTAGGTACTTAATAATTTACGTTTAGCTACATATTGTTTATTTTTATTATATAATTTCCTGTGCATATCGTTTTTATTTATTTTATTTTCAATTTTAGTGCAATTCTGGTATAAATGGAAGAGAATCGATAACTTTCCAATTTAGTCAATCACTAATGTATATGTAAAATAAATGGCTTTTGTTTTTAAAATGCACAGCACAACGATAGCGACTGATATTTTTGTGTGAGTAAGTAGTACGGTGCATGGTAAATGCACGCTGTTTCTGTAGGGATACGGTTTATAATTGATTGTGTAGTATGTTCTGATTTATAAAATGCGGGTGTGTGCGCGACTGCGTATCTATTGATTTTACTGATCTGCAAGTGTAGTAGTAGGCGGGTGGTAGGGGCCAACTGGAGACACCGGGTTCCGATACATTTTCAACTACCGGGAATATCTCCTTCTATTATTATATCTATGGTGACAACGCATCTGCATTTTGATTTGCAAACGAGGATGGATGTAGATGTCTATGGACCACAGCAACCACTTACCATCAGGTGGACTGTGTGCTCGTTTGTCACGCTATGCTATAAAATAAAAGTTACACCGACTCTTTCTACCCTTAAGCCGGAGCACAGCAGTTGTAACTACATACTGCGTGATGTTATTTCCTTCTTATTTATAAAAAAATATAGTGACAAACGAGTGCACATTCCACCTGATTATGAGTAGATGATGTCGCCTATTGAAACATACATCTACGAGGGCAGCACTGAAAATTTCGGGAATCAAGGAAGTGACACAACATTACTATTTAAAAATGTATTTATTGCTTTTCGAAGTATTCTCCGCGAAATTTGACACATTTTTCCATACGATGGAACCAATCATTGAAGCAACCATTCCATTCGGAAGTTGGGGTCTCCAAAATGGCCGTTTTGTAGGCGTCCACAGCTTCTTCAGGTGATGAAAATCTCTGTCTACGCAATTTATTCTTTATTTTAGGGAAAGTATAGAAATCATTAGGGCTTAGGTCGGGGCTGTACGGCGGATGGTCTAATAATTCTATGTTTTCTTGCTCTAAAAACTCTTTTGTTCTGGGTGCGGTGTGAGAACTCGCATTGTCGTGATGGAGGATGATGCGGCGGTTGCAGTTCTCTTTACCGAGTTCAGAAACAACCTGTGGCAAACAAATGCTAGCATACTATTCTGCATTAACCGTTCTTTGTCCCTCAAGAGGAATAGTCGTAACATGACCGGTTTTGCAGACAAACGTGGCCACAGATTTTTTTTTGCAACACTCCGTGAACGAACAATTTTTGTTGGCTTTAACTCATTTTCGAACACCCAAACTCGTGACTGGGTTTTTGTTTCGGGTTCGTACGCGTATATCCAGGATTCGTCACCTGATACGATGTTGTATACAGCATTTGAGGATCCTGCGTGGAATCTTTCAAGAGTTCTGACGCACCAAGTAACGTGAGCCGCTTTTTGCTCTTCACAGAGCGAATGCGGTATCCATCGGGAAAACAACTTTTTTACACCTAATTGTTCATGCAAGATTATTTGTATTTGACTCATGCCAATGTCCAAAGTTACCTGAATTTCGCGGTATGTCACATATCGATCTTCCTCAATCAGCTTACGCACAGCATCAACGTTTTCTTGGGTGACTGTAGTTTTTGGATGACCTTGACGAGGATCATCACTGAGTTTGACACGTCCACGTTGAAATTCAGCAAACCAGCGATAAATTGTGGTTTTGGATGGGGCTTCATCACTAAATGCAGAAATCATCCGGTTAACACACTGTTTTTTGTGTTAAACCACTTCGAAAGTCATAATAAATCATCGCTCATGAATTTTCACGAGTCAATTCCATTTTCTCAATGACTAAACAAGTTTGATATAACCTTGTGACAAGACCGAGAATCTTTTTTTAAATAAATAAATGGTATTCGATTTTTAAAACCAAGGAGTTTTCAATTAAAAAGATTTTAATATGACAGGAACAGTGGAAATATTCCATTCCCGATACTTCTAGTGCAGCCTATGTATACTAAATTAAGAATCAAAATGTTTGTCATCTCTGAGATGTTTTCTTTCTAGTCGATCCGTATGTAGCACTTACAGTCATAATAATGCTATGGTCTTTTAAAAATCCATTTTTAAATTCCATCTTTGCTTGCATTCTTAGGAAAGACAAGCTGACGTCAATACACACTCATCGCGTGAGCTGTGATTATACACCAAACTATAAAGCAATCGCTCAGATCGCGAAGACATTTACGTGTTTTCGATATTGCAGTATGTGACAAAGTTATGTTTATTTCGTTGCTGTAAGGCTATTGCTTTAACATTCGTACCTGTTGGCGACATCGCTTGTTGTCATCGATGTTATTTGGGACAGCAGAAGCTATTTTTAATAAATTAAATACACAACTACACAAAAATTCATTTCTTTTAGTAGTGTATTGTTATCATTAACATAAACGTAATTATATCCCCTCACAAGTCTTTTGTATACATTGGCCTCATCGAAGCATTGCTACAAAACACTGTCATGAGTCATCTGCAACAGTTGATTTCCTGCATGTCTTGCTCGGTAGTCACTTCATCTAGTAGGGCCGCCGTACACTCCACTCGTCGGTACTAGGCTGCCACTGGAAAATCGTTCATTACCGCTTCAGCTCACTAATGTTTTGGGCTATGACGTCTACTCTGGTATCATTAGTATGTAAGTTACAGTAAAGTATCATTAGTATGTATTTCATAAAAGGTACAAACACGAATATTACACCTAGATTGTGGGGAAATAGTATTGATTAGAGTTGGGCATTTCTTGCGCGGAGAAAGGGTATAAAGACAATATTTGGACCTAATGAGACATATCATGCTTTGTTTAAATATCTTGGAATACTGCCATCACTAACTTTTAACCCAAAAATAAATTTTAAGCCATTACAAGCCGTGTATTGGCGTGTAAGTGTATCCACTATCCCATTTTATCCCGTAATAGACGACAAAGGAAAGCTGAACCATGATGATGGTTAGGAAGAGCTTCCAGGCGCGGCTGCTATGGCAAATATCCTCTCTATGAGACAATCTATGCGGTAGTCATAGCAGAGGACTTTTGGCTGGTTGTAATTAAGGTATGAATGACCTAGTATTATCACTATCATCACAGCATATAATGAATGCGTGTTGTTTAAGTTATTATTTAGTGTCGGTCCTGCGTGTACCTTGATGTCTTTCGGTCTGTCATTGTTGTGGAGGTGAGGTTTCTTACAATAATCTTCGCTAACCGCTTTGAAAAATCTAGAACATAGTCCAGGTGGGAAGGTTAATCTAAAACAGTCGTTTATAACCTTTTAGTGGTGAAGGACAATTTGACCGATGGTTTGTTTGTCTTGCCACGGACCACCAACTTTTAAACATACCACAGAATAAATAATAGTATAAGAATAGAAAGATCATTCTCTGATAGCAAACTTGCGATTTAAACCTAGTTACAACGTCGCTTATGTTCATAATACTTAGCGCCTCGGACACGACCTTCGTCAAATTAGCCTACCGAATAAATAGTCGAAAAAATTACTGCGGAGCGCGTATTAAATCAAAATGCACCTGACCTCCGCGTGAGAGAGTCTTTATCAATTAACCCGTTACGCCCCTTTGATAAGGCCGCACCTACTGTAGGATTAGGTGTTGTGAGAAAATATATTGAATCCTTTGATATTAATTAGTACGAACTAATATCAAAGGATTCAGTTTGTTTTCTCATTTCTACTACCTTCTGTATACTACTACCAAGTAGAATAATTGGTAGTAGAATACAGAATAGAGTAGTGTATTATACTATCAAGTAGAATACACCGAGGGAACATTATTGTTTAATGTGAGGAAGGTTAATATGCAATATCCAAAAAAAATAAGATTATAACAACGTGAACGTCTTTGAAACTCAGATAATTAACCTAATTACCATTTTAACTGACTTCAAAAACAGGAGGAGGTAATGCGTATTAATTTAGAAGTCGGTTGTACAAAAATTTTAATTTGATTACTTGTCTCTCTTCTTCTCTCTTTAAAAAACGTTACGTCAACATTAGGATTTTCTTCTGTATCGCAGGGGCAGTTAACATATATAGATTTCACAAGGACAAACATCCAGACCCAGAACAATTCTTTGTAGGCCATACAAATACAAGTTCCGTGCGGGATTTGAACCCGCAGCTCATAGCGCCGCAACTCATTGCAAAACCACTGTGCCACGGAGCCGTCACTTGTCTGTTTCACATTTTTTGCTATTTAAAAACATGTAACACGCGATGGCATTATTGATGAAAGAGTGGCAATGAGAAGTGCTGCTATTTTCAATCTCTTACTTTTATTGCATTAGTAGGCAGTCACTGGTACTGTGAGGTCTACTCACACTGTATGTTTTTTATGGTCATTGGTATTATACGCGAAATAATTGAAAACTGCGAAGCTGTGGTCGGGTCGCTGATCAAATAATAAAACTGTAACTATTGCGTGAGTAACTAGGTACCTAATTATCCAGATCTACCTATAAATAATAATATCTTACATATCGGTTTCCTTAGGAAACCGTAGGTACCGGTACCGAACCGTAAGGATCCGTAGTAAAGAAGGAAAAGTCGTCATTCCTATTGTTATTAAAGCACCCGTATCCTATGCTTTTGGCTTTTTGAGAGGCCATATTTGAATAAAAACTCAAAAATAAATATGAAAAGTGCCTAAATAATTATAAGACAAAAATACTTTTTTGTAACTGTAAGGCACGCATTAGCACGCAACAGCGCGCGCGAGGAAAGCCTCACGGAATTAGTCTCTCGTACGCCGCGCAGCGTTGGGATATTTTCATGACTAAAGCGTGGAGTTAGACAGGCCTGGATATACTATAAATTATGGTAAGGTTGATTTTGCACGCTCACGCACACGCATACGCACATGCTCACGTAAATGTACACGCACACGCACACGTTCACGCACATGCATCTGCACACGCAAACGCACACGCACACGCAAACGTACAAGCACACGCACACGCACACGCACACGCACTCGCACACGCACTCGTACACGCACGCGCACACGCTCACGCACACTCAAACGTATACGCACACGTACACGCACGCGCACATGCACATGCACATGCACAGGCACATGTACACGCACACGCATACGCACACGCACACACACTCGCACACGCAAACGCACACGATCACTAACATGCACACGCACACACATACACACGTACACGTACACGCATACGCACGCAAACCCACACACACACACACACACACACACACACAAGCGCGTTATTGCTTTTTTTGTTTATTTTATAGCACAAAGTGTATTCAATACTTGTGTACTTAGTACATAATGCGGACTCTAAGCTCTAAGCCATGGAGAAGTTGTTGCAAACTAACATTGAGCGAATTACAAGTAGGTCAAGAGAGTTAAGTCCTTTAGCTGTTAAGGAAACTTTCTTGAAGTGTTTTCGAATTGTCTCATAGTAACTTTTTCTTTCTTTCTTTCGTCTTAACGTTATTGTGAAAAGATTATTATGAGGCATAATTCAGTTAAAACAGTTTTCGAGTGAATTTTATTTCTTTTTTCTAGTGGATTAGTGAATGTGAGTACTGGCAATTTTTTTAAGAAATATTAAATTTAACGGTGGTAGAGCCACGCAGCAGTTTTTGCTGTTGCACTTATGGGCCGGCTCGAGCCGGGTTGGTACCACGACCTCACAGAATACCGGCGTGAAGTAGAAGCTCTGCTTCTGCGTTTCGTCTGGTGAGTGCAGGTGACTGGAGGCCCAATCCCCCCCCCCCATCAACATGGTAGCGGAATTACACATTAGACTACCCCAGGAGGGTACCAGTACCCCTGGAGAATCCCTCGCTGAGCATCCACGACCATGTTATTCCAATCCTGAGCGTGGGTGCTCAGGCTGCCTCGCGTATTCTGGGGAGGGGGCAAAATTCCGCTCAAAAACATAACTGCTCGGGGCAAACTGAGCAACAATACCAAGGCGACCCCTGCCACGCTATCCGTGAATTTCTGCAACATCAGGGGACTTCACTCTAACCTAAACGCCGTCCACTACCATCTCGAGACGGCGAAGCCGGCCTTGCTCTTCCTGACCGAGACGCAGGTTTCCTCTCCGGCTAATGTTTCGTATCTCTCCTACCCGGGGTACAAATTGGAGCACTCCTTTGTGCCTCGGGCTGGAGTTTGCGTGTATGTCAGAGAGGACATCTGTTCTCGACGCCTCGGCAGTCTTGAAGGTTCGGACATGTCCATCCTTTGGCTACGCGTAGACAGCGACGATCATCCGCGCGTCTACGGGTGCCTCTATAGGTCCCATAGCGGTAATGCCGAAACAGACCGACTCATCGACCACGTCCAAATGGCTACAGATTCCTTGCTACAACAGGTCCCATCCGCAGAGATCGTGATTCTTGGCGATTTTAACGCCCACCATGCCGAATGGCTCGGTTCACGTTTAACCGACCATGCGGGGAGATCTGTTTATGACTTTGCTTTGGCATATGGTCTGACACAACTGGTTACTTCACCTACGCGGATTCCAGATGAGGAGGATCATACACCTTCCCTGTTGGACCTTCTGCTGACCTCTCATCCTGACGGATATCAGGTTTCCGTCGATGCCCCTCTTGGCTCTTCGGACCACTGTCTGATCCGGAGTATGGTGCCACTCACGCTCCCTTCGCGGTTGCGTTCTGCAGGTTTCCGCCGTGTTTGGCATTACAGGTCGGCGGATTGAGACGAAATGCGGTCTTTCTTTGCATCCTATCCATGGGGGCGGGTTTGCTTCTCGCCGGATGATCCCAGCGCTGTTGCTGACTCTGTCACTGATGTGGTGCTACAGGGAATGGAACTATTTATTCCATCATCTGTGGTACCCATCGGAGGCAGATCTCAGCCCTGGTTTGGCCGCTCCTGTAAAACTGCATTACGCAGTAAGCAGGAGTGTTATCAAGACTGGGCTGCGACTTCGGCGACTCGGGATGTAAACACCAGCATACTTAAAAAGAAGTATAACTTCGCCTCCAGGTCCTTCAAAAGAGTTATTGCCAAGGCAAAGTCAGAGCACATAGGCAGAATTGGCGAGAAACTAGTTTGCCTTCCTACGCGAACCCGTGCATTCTGGTCTCTCGCCAAGGCTGTCCAAGGGAATTTCTGTAAGCCATCGCTACCATCTCTGCACAGGGAGGACGACTCTCTGGCCCATGACGCAAAAGACAAAGCCGACCTTTTAGGCTCACTTTTGGCGTCCAACTCGACTCTTGATGATGGGGGGAAAATACCGCCGACCATCCCGCAGTGTGAGTGCTCCATGCCGGATGTGCTGTTCTCACAGCGCTCGATTCGCTAAGCACTTCTCTCCCTGGACATCCAGAAGTCGAGTGGGCCTGACGGAATCCCCCCAATTGTGCTGAGGACGTGTGCTCCGGAGTTGGCACCGGTCCTAACGCGTCTTTTCCAGTACTCCTACTCCCAAGGCGTAGTCCCGAATTCATGGAAGACAGCTTTTGTCCACCCGATCCCTAAAAAAGGCGACCGCTCAGACCCGTCCAACTATAGGCTTATCGCGATCACCTCCTTTTTCTCCAAGATAATGGAATCCATTATCAACTGCCAGCTCATCCGGTACCTTGAGGATCACCAGCTGATTAATGACCGCCAGTGTTCGATCAGCTGGTGATCTTCTAGTCTATCTGGCTCATAGATGGGTGGAGGCAGTAGAGTCCAAGGGGGAGGCGTTGGCCGTTAGTTTGGATATAGCGGATGCCTTTGATCGGGTCTGGCACAAAGCGCTTCTTTCGAAGCTTCCTTCCTATGGGCTTCCCGAGAAATTATGCAAATAGATCACCAGTGTCCTTGCTGATCGGAGCATCAAGGTCGTTGTAGACGGTGCATGCTCTGATTTCAAGCCTATCAACGTTGATGTTCCACAAGGCTGCGTGCTATCACCAACGCTGTTTCTCCTGCATATCAATGATGTGTTGCTAACTGGTAACATTCATTGCTATGCGGATGACAGCACTGGTGATGCTCTATACACCGGCTGTGCTAATATTTCTCGGGAAAACGTCTCCGAGTACCGGAACAAACTTGTGTCTGAAGTCGAGTCTTTGCTGGACAAAGTCTCGAACTGGGGGCGACTAAATCTAGTCCAGTTTAATCCTCAGAAGACACAAATTTGCGCGTTTACCGCTAAAAAGAACCCCTTTGTCGTATCTCCTCAGTTTCAAGGTACTCCCCTCGTTGCCTAAGCCAGTATCGGAATCCTCGGCGTCGACATATCGAGTGACGTGCAGTTTCGTGGTCATTTGGAAGAGAAGGCCAAATTGGCCTCTAAAAAGCTTAGCGTGCTCAGCAGAGCGGGACTGTATTTCATGCCGGCACACCACCTGCAAGTTTACAAGGCGCAGGTTCGGCCTCACATGGAATACTGTTCCCATCTCTGGGTAGGGGCTCCCCAGTGCCAGCTCCTTCCACTTGACCGCATCCAGCGCAGAGCGGCTCGAATCGTCGACGACCGAGTCCTTTCCGATCGGCTCGACTCATTGGCGCTGCGAAGAGATGTTGCATCTCTTTGCATTTTCTTTTGCATCTACCATGGGGAGTGCTCTGAGGAATTGTTCAGATTAATCCCAGCCGCCAAATTTCACGAACGCACATCGCGGCAGAACTCCCGATACCATCCACACCATCTGGATGATTGGCGGTCCACCACTGTGCGATTTAGAAGATGTTTTCTTCCTCGCACGACTTCCTTGTGGAATCGATTACCATCAGCGATTTTTCCGGACCGATACGACTTAGGGACCTTCAAGAAAAGGGCGTACTCCTTTTTAAAAGGCCGGCAACGCATCTGCAATTCCCTCCCTGGTGCTGCAGTTGTTCATGGGCGGCGGTAGTCACTTACCATCAGGTGAGCCACAAGCTTGTTTGCCCCCTCTCCTATAAAAAAAAATTAAAGTCCTCGAGATTTGAATTTTTTTTTCATTCATTACAGCCCTTCACAAGTCCACTGCTAAACATAGGCTTCCCTCAAGGAATGCCACAAAGCACGGTCCTGAGCCTCCTGCATCCATCGACTTGCTGCATATCTTACCAGGTCGTCACTCCATCTAGTTGGGGAGACGCCCCGATTTGTATATTCATGAATTCATTCATTGAATGAATTATCTTACCTTAATCACAGGCTTAGCTTTTTCTGACATGTTTTTAGTAGTTAGGTTTTGACCTTACAACTTGTACCTTAACTAGCTATTAAATAGCACAAAGAAGTTGGCTTGGAAGTATAACCGCTCAGATTAATGAATAGGTGCACATAATTGCTCACTAAATGCTCATTTCAAATCTTCAATTGCTCATATAATTAAGTAAATATTTAATTAGTTATTAATAATTTAAAATACAAAATGGTTTTTGTCTATTATATTTAAAATCAATAAACTTATTTTTTAAATAATAAGTGCTCATAAATGCTCACGGAATGCTCAATTAAAATCCGTAATTGCTCACACTATTAATTAATAATTTAATTAGTTATTAATAATTTAAAATACAAAATGGTTATTGCCTAAACCGCTCAGATAAATTAATAAGTGCTCATAATTGCTCACTAAATGCTCAATTTAAATCTGCAATTGTTCATATAATTAAGTTAATATTTAATTAGTTATTAATAATTTGAAATACAAAATGGTGTTTGTCTATTATATTTAAAATCAATAAACTTATTTCTTAAAAAATAAGTGCTCATAATTGCCCACGAAATGCTCAATTAAAATCCGCAATTGCCCACACTATTAATTTATTATTTAATTAGTTATTAATAATTTAAAATACAAAATTGTTATTGCCTAAACCGCTCAGATTAATTAATAAGTGCTATAAATTGCTCACTTAATGTTCAATTCAAATCTTCTATTGCTGACATTATTAATTAATTATTTAGTTAGTTATTAATAATTTAAAATACAAAGTTGTTTTTTCCTAAACCGCTCAGATTAATGAATAAGTGCTCATAATTGCTCACTCAATGCTCAATTCAAATCTGCATTTGCTTACATAATTAAGTTAATATTTAATTAGTTATTAATAATTTAAAATACAAAATGGTGTTTGTCTATTATATTTAAAATCAATAAACTTATTTTTTTTAATATAAGTGCTCATAATTGCTCATGAAATGCTCAATTAAAATCCGCAATTGCCCACACTATTAATTTATTATTTAATTATTTGTTAATAATTTAAAATACAAAATTGTTATTGCCTAAACCGCTCAGATTAATTAATAAGTGCTAAAAATTGCTCACTTTATGCTTAATTCAAATCTTCTATTGCTGACATGATTAATTAATTATTTAATTAGGAATTAATAATTTAAAATACAAAATTGTTTTTTCCTAAACCGCTCAGATTAATGAATAAGTGCTCTTATGAGCACTTATTATTTGCTCACGAAATGCTCAATTCAAATCTGCAATTGCTCATATAATTAAGTTAATATTTAATTAGTTATTAATAATTTAAAATACAAAATGGTTTTTGTCTATTATATTTAAAATCAATAAACTTATTTTTTAAATAATAAGTGTTAATAAATGCTCACTAAATGCTCAATTAAAATCAGCAATTGCTCATACTATTAATTAATTTTTTAATTAGTTATTAATAATTTAAAATACAAAATTGTCATTGCCTAAACCGCTCAGATTAATTAATAAGTGATATAAATTGCTCACTTAATGCTTAATTAAAATCTTCTATTGCTGACATTATTAATTAATTATTTAATTAGTTATTAATAATATAAAACACAAAATTGTTTTTTCCTAAACCGCTCAGATTAATGAATAAGTGCTCATAATTGCTCACGAAATGCTCAATTCAAATCTGCAATTACTAATATAATTAAGTTAATATTGACTTAGTTATTAATAATTATAAATATAAAATAGTTTTTGTCTAGTACACTTAAAATCAATAAACTTCCTTTTAAATGAATATGTACTCATAATTGCTCAGGGAATGCTTAATTAAAATCTTCAATTGCTCACATTATAAATAAGTATTTAATTAGTTATTAATAATTCAAAATACAAAATTGTTATTGCCTAAACCGCTCAGATTAATTAATAAGTGCTATAAATTGCTCACTTAATGCTTAATACAAATCTTCCATTGCTGACATGATTAATTAATTATTTAATTAGTTATTAATAATTTAAAATACAAAATTGTTTTTTCCTAAATCGCTCAGATTAATGAATAAGTGCTCATAATTTCTCACGAAATGCTCAATTCAAATCTGCAATTGCTCATATAATTAAGTTAATATTTAATTAGTTATTAATAATTTAAAATATAAAATAGTTTTTGTCTATTATACTTAAAATCAATAAACTTTCTTTTAAATGAATATATACTCATAATTGCTCAGGGAGTGCTTAATTAAAATCCGAAATTGCTCACATTATAAATAATTATTTAATTAGTTATTAATAATTTAAAATACAAAATTGTTACTGCCTTAACCGCTCAGATAAATTAATAAGTGCTATAAATTTCTCACTTAATGTTCAATTCAAATCTTCTATTGCTGACATTATTAATTAATTATTTAATTAGTTATTAATAATAGAAAACACAAAATTGTTTTTTCCTAAACCGCTCAGATTGATGAATAAGTGCTCATAATTGCTCACTAAATGCTCAATTCAAATCTGCTATTGCTCATATAATTAAGTTAATATTTAATTAGTTAAATAATTTAAAATACAAAATGATTTTTGCCTATTATATTTAAAATCAATAAACTTATTTTTTTAAATAATAAGTGCTCTTAAATGCTCAAGAAATGCTCAATTAAAATCAGCAATTGCTCATACTATTAATTAATTATTTAATTAGTTATTAATAATTTAAAATACAAAATTGTTATTGCCTAAACCACTCAGATTAATTAATAAGTGCTACAAATTGCTCACTTAATGCTTAATACAAATCTTCTATTGCTGACATGATTGATTAATTATTTAATTAGTTATTAATAATTTAAAATACAAAATTGTTTTTTCCTAAACCGCTCAGATTAATGAATAAGTGCTCATAATTGCTCACAAAATGCTCAATTTAAATCTACAATTGCTCATATAATTAAGTTAATATTTAATTAGTTATTAATAATTTAAAATACAAAATGGTTTTTGTTTATTATATTTAAAATCAATAAACTTATATTTTAAATAATAAGTGCTCATAAATGTTCACAAAATGCTCAATTAAAATCAGCAATTGCTCGTACTATTAATTAATTATTTAATTAATTATTAATAATTTAAAATACAAAATTGTTATTGCCTAAACCGCTCAGATTAATTAATAAGTGCTATAAATTGCTCACTTAATGCCTAATTCAAATCTTCTATTGCTGACATTGTTTATTAATTATTTAATTAGTTGTTAATAATTTAAAATACAAAATTGTTTTTTCCTAAACCGATCAGATTAATGAATAAGTGCTCATAATTACTCACAAAATGCTCAATTCAAATCTGCAATTGCTCATATAATTAAGCTAATATTTAATTAGTTATTAATAATTGAAAATATAAATTAGTTTTTGTCTATTATACTTAAAATCATTAAACTTTCTTTTAAATGACTAAGTACTCATAATTGCTTAGGGAATGCTTAATTAAAATCCGCAAGTGCTCACATTATAAATAATTATTTAATTAGTAATTTATAATTTAAAATACAACATTGTTTTTGCCTATTATACTTATAACTAATAAACTTTTTTTTTAATGAATAACTGCTCATAATTGCTCACAAAATACTTAATCTAAAGCTGCAATTGCTCACACTATTAGTTAATTATTAAATAAGTTATTAATAATTTTAAATACAAAATTGTATTTTTCTTAACTAATCAAACTAATGAACAAGTGTTAATAATTGCTCATTATTAATTTATTATTTCATTAGTTATTAATAATATAAATTACAGAATTGTTTTTGCCCATTATACTTAAAACCAACAAACTTTTTTTAAATGAATAACTGCTCCTCATTGCTCACAAAATACTCAATCTAAATCTGCAATTGTGATAGTGTGATAATAGTTAATTATTTAATAAGTTATTAATAATTTAAAATACAAAATTGTTTTTGCCTATTATGCTTAAAATCAATGATCTTTTTTATAAATGAATAAGCGGTGATATTTGCTCACAAAATGGTCAATTTATATCCGCAATTGCTTACACTATTAATTAACTATTAAAGTTGTTATTAATAATAATAAAATACAAAATTATTTTTGCCTAAACCGCTGAGATTAATGAATAAGTGCTCTAAATTGCTCACTAAATGTTCAATTCAAATCTGCAATTGCTCACATTAGTAATTAATTAATTAATTAGTTATTTATAATTTAAAATCCATTATTGTGTTTGCCTAAGCCGCTCAGATTAATGAATAAGTGTTCATAATCGCTCACAAAATGTCCATTCAAGTCCGCAATTGCTCACATTATTAATTAATTACTTAATTAGTTATTAATAATTAAACGTACAGAATTGTTTTTTCCTAAACTGCTCAGATTAATGAACAAATGCTCATTGTTCACAAAATACTTCATTTGAATCCGCAATTGATCACACTATTATCTAATTATTTAATTAGTTATTAATAATTAAATGTACAAAGTTATTTTTGCCTATTTTATGTAAAGTATTGGAGTATCTTAATTTTTTTATATAATTTGTTCTATTCTCTATTTCTGTATTTCTGTAATCTTCTTTATATTATATTATATTATAAAATTAATTTTTGTAACATCACCTAAAACTTTTGCATAATAATAATTGTAATTTACATGCTGTATTCCTACGAGATGTTATGGTTGTTGTCACTGGACTCTAATTAAATGAAGACCGTAATAAATGTATTTTCAGATATTTTATTTTTCCTCTTAATTTTAATTTTATGTGTCCTATTAATTTTGAAATGAAATGAAATTTAGTTTGCGATAAATAACATACTTACACAAAATTGAAACAGCATCTTCGAGCGGTATCTCAAAGAGCGTGGTTTAAATACTCCTCGGTCTATTGAAAATAATTATCTTTTCTCCCCAGAAAATGAAGATGAAGATTCAATTGAAACCGCCGAAAATAAAGAAAAATTTATAGGTTTCAACATCACATTTACAAAAGAAGAGTGGTTAAAAATTAAGCCAATTGAAAAAAGTGATTGCAATAATAAAAAAATATTATGCTTTACAAAACGGTTGGACTACTACTGTCGCAAACTTAATTTATATTACACAAAAACTTCCGTGTGCCTTTAGCTTTCCCCGGCAATCCGTTTATTACCTTATTACTGAAAATAATATCGATTAATATATTCTGAAGATTTCCGGGTTTTGCACTGAAAAATTATGTAAAGCTGCTATCTTGGGGGAGTGTATTTTTACATTTAACAATGATGAAAACGTAACTATGCTAATACATACAGCGCAGACACGTAACATTCCTCATTCTAAAAAACGACATGTTACTGGAGAACAGAGACGTGAATTTGCGAAAAATTTTGAGCTGCAAAAAGGAGAGCTGTATAAAAGAAATCTTATTAAAAAGTACCAACAGTATGGTGAGCAGGCAGCTCCTATCATTCCAAATGCACCTGTCCTTAATAAAATCCGCCATGAAGGTAAAAAAATCCGTCTTGGTGTCCAAGGGAGCTTATGGGACTCAATGAAACACTTGAAGCATAATAACGTGAAATATCGTGATGTAATTAGGCAAGTGGGATTTGATAAATTTTTCATACGCTATTGGACCCATCAGCAAACTGATTTATACAACGATTTATTAACACTGAAACCGGAAGTGTCTTTAGACGCTACGGGGAGTGTAGTTCGGAAGATTCCTTACGCTGAAAACTACCATCATGGCTCGATATTTTTATATAAAATTGTTATTAATATCGGTTCTTTAATCGTTCCAGTTTGCCAGATGTTAACGGAAAGACATGACACTAAAATAGTTACATTTTGGTTTTATGAGTGGATTTCAGCAAAAGCTCACGTGCCTTTCGAAGTAGTAACAGATATGTCGGATGCTTTACAAAATGGAATATTTATAGCGTTTTGTAACATGTCATACAAGGAATATTTGTCAAACTGCTACAGGTTTTTATTGAAGAAGAGCAAAATTTTACCACGAACATATTTAAGAATTGACATTGCTCATTTGATTCATAGTGTGTCAACACAAAAGTTTTTCGTCGGTTAAATTTATAATTAAAGATTTTTATTTAAGAGCTATTGGTCTGATGAGCACTATGGAAAATTTCACAGAAATTGAAAAAATGATGAAATCATTATTAAATATAAGCCAAAATGAATATGGGTGCAAAAATGATATTCAATGGATACTGGTGAAATTGGAAACGTTTGAATTTGATGAAATGGTTATTGAGTACAAAAAAAAAATAAAAACAGCAGTAGCTGTGAAAAACAAAATCTTTGCGACAGCCATTTGGTTTGTCATTTTTTTTTTTTTTTTTTTTTTTTTTTTTTTATAGGATAAGGGTGACAAACGAGCACACAGTCCACCTGATGGTAAGTGGTTGCTGCGGCCCATAGACATCTACATCTATCCTCGTTTGCGAATCAAAATGTAGATGCGTTGTCACCCGTGAGGACTAAGATGGAATGCCTCATTTCCAGTAAAAAGGGCCTCCGGCCACCTGCACTAACCAAGCGAAACGCAGAGGTAAACCTCTACTTCACGCTGGTTTTCTGTGAGGTCGTGGTACTACCCCGGTTCGAGCCGGCCCATCCGTGCGACAGCAAAAGTTGTCGCATGGCTCTACCACTGTTGAATCAAAGTCATGTAATATTCTTGTTCAAACGATTTCCATCATGGACAAATGTCATGCGTAAGCATTATGGCTCGGAGCATTATGTTGCAACTTCTTCTCGTTCTGAGAATTATTTTAAATACCTAAAAGAAAATGTACTAGATGACCGACAACCAACCCGAGCCGATATGTTTATAATTCAACATATCCAGACTATTCTACCTAGATTAATTGAAGCTAGAGCTGCTTATGATAAGCAGCTAATGACTACTAAAAAATTATTAAATAAACCTTCCGTGAGGTCCACGTGCGGTGAAGTTCCTAAAGGAACTCCATCTGCGATTGGTCGTTGTTGCTGGTGATGAGAGGGCTGGTTTTTTTCTCGCACAAAGGCTAAGCACACCCATTCAGTGGGGAAAGGCAAGCAGCGTTCTTGGCACGATACCGCGGGGAGTTGGACTCTATGATAATTAAGTTACTAGTTTTTGTTCTTTTTTATAATTTTTATTATATAATTAAATTTTGATTTTAATGTTATTTGGTTTTTTATCCTATTAAAATTAAAATTATAAGAATTTTTTTTGTAAACAAAAATATATAATCAAGTAAACCTTATACATAGATTTTTCACACTAAGACATAAAGTACTAAAACTATTCGATGATCAGGTTTTTTTTTATAGGATAAGGGTGACGAACGAGCACACAGTCCACCTGATGGTAAGTGGTTGCTGCGGCCCATAGACATCTACATCTATCCTCGTTTGCGAATCAAAATGCAGATGCGTTGTCACCCGTGAGGACTAAGATGGATTGCCTCATTTCCAGTAAAAAGGGCCTCCGGCCACCTGCACTCACCAAGCGAAACGCAGAGGTAAACCTCTACTTCACGCTGGTATTACGTGAGGTCGTGGTACCACCCGGTTCGAGCCGGCCCATCCGTGCGACAGCAAAAGCTGCCGCATGGCTCTACCACTGTTAGTTTAGTTTTTAAAACTGTTGGTGTCTGTTTTAAATCATTTAGTTGGGTCCATTTGTTTTGAATTGTCCTAGTATAAGCTATATAATGTCCAACACCATTTGGTATACTCGATGGTTGGAATTCAATCACTCCAGTCAGTAAATATTTTTTATTCCGAATATTTAAATTTATAGGGATTTCCCGCAAATTACTTTTTGAAAATGTTTGTTGTTTATCTTTTTCAGAAGAAAGTATTTTTTCATAAAAATGATTTACATTCAAACATAAGTATGAATCGAAATTTAGTGTTCGACCGGTTACATGTTCTTTACATTTTTTACAGAAAAACTTTTCATTTTCTATATCACTCAAAATACTTTGTTCTAGAAAATCAAAGCCATTATTCCATATTAATGTAGCGTTAACGTTTAATACTGATTTTTTTCTGCTTCAGAACATTTACATCGCACGCAAAATGTCTGTTCAGTGATAGATTCATAATGTATCAGTAAATTCTGAATTAATTCAGTTACATCATCTTGACAGTCAATCAAGTAATTATGTTCTCCATATATCTTGCGTAATAAATTAAATCTTTTACTTTTGAACACAGCAGTAGCTCCAAATTCAGCATAAAATAATAACAATTCTAGGAATTCAGACTTACTTTTTTGATTATCTATAAAAAAATTTTAAGCTTTTGAAGTTTAAATAAGCGAAAGAAAAAAGTTCAACTATACTATCAAATGGGCAAGTATTTTTTATTGATAATTTTATCTTACCAACCTTCCGAGGGTGACTGATGCAGCCATTTTGAATTATTTGTCGCTTTTTAGTTTTTTTGGAATTTTTGGCTGCTGCATTTTGATGTAAGACTTTTATTAATGGAAATGGAACAACATATTTTCCTCGTTTGACTGTTGGGCATGGAGTATTTGTTAAAATTTGTTTTCGTTTGACTGACTTCTGATTTTCGTGAATTTTAAATTTAATCGGTTTCTCGTCCAAGACAATTGAAAAACTATTTTCTTCGTTTTCTTTGGCTGAAATATTTGAAGGTTTTGATGTATCAGGAAATGTTTTAAAGGTGGAATGGAATTTTGGCTCAGACAAAGTTAAATCTATGTTAGGTGAAATACTATTTTTTTCATTTGGTATTTCGACACAAATTGCAACAGGGGTTGATGAAAATTCAGAATCAGATGTATGATTTAAAATAAGTCCTTGAGATTCATCATTTTTAAAAGTTTCAGTTTCATTATCATTAATTTTATTGCTTCATCTTCATATTCATTATCATTAGAAATTGCTTCTTCAGTGAAATCTGGATCTAAACTTTCGTCAAGTCTGTTTTTGTTTTTCCAATTTTCTTGATAATTCAGCACGGATTCATCGCCAACTTTTTGGGGTTTATTTAATAATTTTTTAGTAGTCATTAGCTGCTTATCATAAGCAGCTCTAGCTTCAATTAATCTAGGTAGAATAGTCTGGATATGTTGAATTATAAACATATCGGCTCGGGTTGGTTGTCGGTCATCTAGTACATTTTCTTTTAGGTATTTAAAATAATTCTCAGAACGAGAAGAAGTTGCAACATAATGCTCCGAGCCATAATGCTTACGCATGACATTTGTCCATGATGGAAATCGTTTGAACAAGAATATTACATGACAAACCAAATGGCTGTCGCAAAGATTTTGTTTTTCACAGCTACTGCTGTTTTTATTTTTTTTTTGTACTCAATAACCATTTCATCAAATTCAAACGTTTCCAATTTCACCAGTATCCATTGAATATCATTTTTGCACCCATATTCATTTTGGCTTATATTTAATAATGATTTCATCATTTTTTCAATTTCTGTGAAATTTTCCATAGTGCTCATCAGACCAATAGCTCTTAAATAAAAATCTTTAATTATAAATTTAACCGACGAAAAACTTTTGTGTTGACACACTATGAATCAAATGAGCAATGTCAATTCTTAAATATGTTCGTGGTAAAATTTTGCTCTTCTTCAATAAAAACCTGTAGCAGTTTGACAAATATTCCTTGTATGACATGTTACAAAACGCTATAAATATTCCATTTTGTAAAGCATCCGACATATCTGTTACTACTTCGAAAGGCACGTGAGCTTTTGCTGAAATCCACTCATAAAACCAAAATGCAACTATTTTAGTGTCATGTCTTTCCGTTAACATCTGGCAAACTGGAACGATTAAAGAACCGATATTAATAACAATTTTATATAAAAATATCGGGCCATGATGGTAGTTTTCAGCGTAAGGAATCTTCCGAACTACACTCCCCGTAGCGTCTAAAGACACTACCGGTTTCAGTGTTAATAAATCGTTGTATAAATCAGTTTGCTGATGGGTCCAATAGCGTATGAAAAATTTATCAAATCCCACTTGCCTAATTACATCACGATATTTCACGTTATTATGCTTCAAGTGTTTCAATGAGTCCCATAAGCTCCCTTGGACACCAAGACGGATTTTTTTACCTTCATGGCGGATTTTATTAAGGACAGGTGCATTTGGAATGATAGGAGCTGCCTGCTCACCATACTGTTGGTACTTTTTAATAAGATTTCTTTTATACAGCTCTCCTTTTTGCAGCTCAAAATTTTTCGCAAATTCACGTCTCTGTTCTCCAGTAACATGTCGTTTTTTAGAATGAGGAATGTTACGTGTCTGCGCTGTATGTATTAGCATAGTTACGTTTTCATCATTGTTAAATGTAAAAATACACTCCCCCAAGATAGCAGCTTTACATAATTTTTCAGTGCAAAACCCGGAAATCTTCAGAATATATTAATCGATATTATTTTCAGTAATAAGGTAATAAACGGATTGCCGGGGAAAGCTAAAGGCACACGGAAGTTTTTGTGTAATATAAATTAAGTTTGCGACAGTAGTAGTCCAACCGTTTTGTAAAGCATAATATTTTTTTATTATTGCAATCACTTTTTTCAATTGGCTTAATTTTTAACCACTCTTCTTTTGTAAATGTGATGTTGAAACCTATAAATTTTTCTTTATTTTCGGCGGTTTCAATTGAATCTTCATCTTCATTTTCTGGGGAGAAAAGATAATTATTTTCAATAGACCGAGGAGTATTTAAACCACGCTCTTTGAGATACCGCTCGAAGATGCTGTTTCAATTTTGTGTAAACTCCAAAAATAAACTTATTGGTGTTTTTAAATACTTTCCTGATGGAAGATCAGTGCAAATTTCAAAATTTACCACTTGATTTATTACTTCAACAAAAGGGACAGCCGCCCAAGACGTCATATCGTTAAATATAACTTATTGAAATCAATGTTATAAATTATTTAAATTGTAGTGACGTGTAACCGACGTGTCGTGACACTAGGTATATATTAGAATTAAGTTTAAAATAAAGAGCAATATAATTAAAGTCTTAGATGAAACAAGAAGTTTTTTTTTCATTAACACCTTTTCTCCATTAAATGGAAACCCTGCTAGCGCGCGACCTAAATAAGGTTTAAATTAATTAATAGAATAAAGAAATCTTAAGCCGCGAATATAGAAATTGTGTCGCAGTTTTTCAATCCGCGAATAGTGAAAACGCGAATGGAGGAAGCACGAATAAGGAGCTTTTACTGTACATTAAAATCAAAATTTAATTATATAATAAAAATTATAAAAAAAACAATAACTAGTAACTTAATTATCATAGAGTCCAACTCCCCGCGGTATCGTGCCAAGAACGCTGCTTGCGTTTCCCCACTGAATGGGTGTGCTTAGCCTTTGAGCGAGAAAAGAACCAGCCCTCTCATCACCAGCAACAACGACCAATCGCAGATGGAGTTCCTTTAGGAACTTCACCGCACGTAGACCTCACGGACCGATAGTCTCCATTTATATTCTTTATTTATATATTATCTATTTATATAAATTCAATCAACGTCAACCTTAAAAATACGTCGTAGTAAATGTATACAATAAATAAGAATATTCTGGCTATAATTTTTGAAAAAATAAATCAACGAAATATTATAAAGATTTGGCAATACTTAATCGTATGGTAAGTATGTTATTTATCGCAAACTAAATTTCATTTCATTTCAAAATTAATAGGACACAAAAAATTAAAATTAAGAGGAAAAATAAAATATCTGAAAATACATTTATTACGGTCTTCATTTAATTAGAGTCCAGTGACAACAACCATAACATCTCGTATAGGAATACAGCATGTAAATTACAATTATTATTATGCAAAAGTTTTAGGTGATGTTACAAAAATTAATTTTATAATATAATATAATATAAAGAAGATTACAGAAATACAGAAATAGAGAATAGAGCAAATTATATAAAAAAATTAAGATAGTCCAATACTTTACATAAAATAGGCAAAAATAACTTTGTACATTTAATTATTAATAACTAATTAAATAATTAGATAATAGTGTGATCAATTGCGGATTCAAATAAAGTATTTTGTGAACAATGAGCATTTGTTCATTAATCTGAGCAGTTTAGGAAAAAACAATTCTGTACGTTTAATTATTAATAACTAATTAAGTAATTAATTAATAATGTGAGCAATTGCGGACTTGAATGGACATTTTGTGAGCGATTATGAACACTTATTCATTAATCTGAGCGGCTTAGGCAAACACAATTCTTTATCACTATTCTTTGTTTGTATTACTTTACACCTTTGGTTGCCTGGAAGAGATCGCTATGTAGCGATAAGGCCGCCAAATTGTACATAGTATAATCTGATTTTTGTTATGACATTTGTATTTTTGTTAGTGGTGTACAATAAAAGTATATTCATTCATTCATTCATTCATTCATTCATTCATTCATTCACAATTTTGTATTTTAAATTATAAATAACTAAATAATTAATTAATTACTAATGTGAGCAATTGCAGATTTGAATTGAACATTTAGTGAGCAATTTAGAGCACTTATTCATTAATCTCAGCGGTTTAGGCAAAAATAATTTAGTATTTTATTATTATTAATAACAACTTTAATAGTTAATTAATAGTGTAAGCAATTGCGGATATAAATTGACCATTTTGTGAGCAAATATCACCGCTTATTCATTAAAAAAAAGATCATTGGTTTTAAGCATAATAGGCAAAAACAATTTTGTATTTTAAATTATTAATAACTTATTAAATAATTAACTATTATCACACTATCACAATTGCAGATTTGGATTGAGTATTTTGTGAGCAATGAGGAGCAGTTATTCATTTAAAAAAAGTTTGTTGGTTTTAAGTATAATGGGCAAAAACAATTCTGTAATTTATATTATTAATAACTAATTAAATAATAAATTAATAATGTGAGCAATTGCAGATTTAAATTGAGCATTTAGTGAGCAATTATTAACACTTGTTCCTTAATTTGATCAGTTAAGAAAAATACAATTTTGTATTTTAAATTATTAATAACTTATTCAATAATTAACTAATAGTGTGAGCAATTGCAGATTTAGATTGAATATTTTGTGAGCAATTATGCGCAGTTTTTCATTTAAAAAAAAGTTTATTAGTTATAAGTATAATAGGCAAAAACAATGTTGTATTTTAAATTATTAATAATTAATTAAATAACTAATTAAATAATAAATTAATAGTGTGAGCAATTGCGGATTTTAATTGAGCATTTCGTGAGCAATTATGAGCACTTATTTTTTAAGAAATAAGTTTATTGATTTTAAATATAATAGACAAAAACTATTTTGTATTTTAAATTATTAATAACTAATTAAATATTAACTTAATTATATGAGCAATTGCAGATTTGAATTGAGCATTTTGTGAGCAATTATGAGCACTTATTCATTAATCTGAGCGGTTTAGGAAAAAACAATTTTGTATTTTAAATTTTTAATAACTAAATAAATAATTAATTAATAATGTCAGCAATAGAAGATTTGAATTGAACATTAAGTGAGCAATTTATAGCACTTATTAATTTATCTGAGCGGTTTAGGCAATAACAATTTTGTATTTTAAATTATTAATAACTAATTAAATAATTAATTAATAGTGTGGGCAATTACGGATTTTATTTGAGCATTCCGTGAGCAATTATGATCACTTATTCATTTAAAAAAAAGTTTATTGATTTCAAGTATAATAGACAAAAACTATTTTGTATTTTCAATTATTAATAATTATTAAATATTAACTTAATTATGTAAGCAAATGCAGATTTGAATTGAGCATTTAGTGAGCAATTATGAGCACTTATTCATTAATTTGAGCGGTTTAGGAAAAAACAATTTTGTATTTTAAATTATTAATAACTTATAAAATAATTAATTAATAATGTGAGCAATAGCGGATTTAGATTGAGCATTTTGTGAGAAATTATGAACAGTTATTTAATTAAAAAAAATAATAAGTTTTAAGCATAATAGGCAAAAACCATTCTGTATTTTATATTATTAATAACTAATTAAATAATGAATTAATAATGTGAGCAATTGCAGATTTGAATTGAGCATTAAGTGAGCAATTATGTGCACCTTTTAATTAATCTGAGTGGTCATACTTCCAAGCCAACTTCTTTGTGCTATATTAAATAAGTATATTTGATAAAAAGCAGCGTCTGATTTCTGAAAGTGAATGAATTTTTTATCTTTATAGACATTCCATTTATTTGAAATGTCTTTAATTTCGTTGGTCGCTGATTGATAGGCGTATTTCTTAGATTAATGAGCTTTGCCCTTGAATCAGTCTTGATTTTAATGGAATTCCTCATTGAAATTTGTCGACTCTACAAAAATGTGCGACATTTAAAAAATACAGATTTCTTTGTTTGGTGAATTTAATATATAAAAAGAATATCTGGATAACCAGAAATTTGAACATAAGGTTTCCAATGACTTCTTGTTGTGACGATGAGGCTGAACAGACGAGCTATAAAACTAAACGAAACACCGAAAATCGAACAAATAATCATTCCTTGTTTCCTCCTCCAAAAGTGGAATGATGTGAATTTTTAAGAACTTTATGAGAAGTATTTTTTTAAAAGGGCACGAGCACACACTCCACTTGATGGTAAGTGGTTGCTGTGGCCCATAGACATCTACATCTATTTTCGATTAAGAATCAAAATGCAGATGCGTTGTCACCCGTGAGGACTAAGATGGAATGCCTCGTTTCCAGTAAAAGGGGTCTCCGGTTCTCTACACTCACCATACGAAACACAGCAGCGTTAAGCTGCTATTTTACGCTGGTATTCTGTGAGAGCGTGGTCCTTCCCCGGTCGAGCCGACCCATTCGTGCTACAACCATAATATAGCTGCAGCATGGCTCTACCACGTATGAAAGTATGTAGTCCCAATGTTTTATTTTTATTTTTTATGTTATTTAAATTTATTTTATTATATATGTCTAATAACAACAGTATATTTGGGCAGTTTTAGTAAGTTTAGAAGGTTCCAACGTTTTAAAATAAACAATTTACGGATGAAGAAAATAAAAGATCATGACACTGGTAGATATAGATTGCAAAGTAGGAAATATTTGCTCTAGTGCCCTTATCCAGTGAGAAAACAGAGAAATATGTTAATATGGAATAAACACTGCGTGGATATCCAATTAATATTGAAATTATAAAAAGAAATGTATTGGTTTTCAAAGAATTGGTATAATATGTATTTCTTAAATCCACTGCTGAACATAGACCTCCCCCAAGGAATGCCACAAAGCACGGTACTGAGCCACCTGCATCCATCGACTACCTGTATGTCTTACAAGGTCATCGCACCATCTAGTGGGGGGACGCCCCACTCTTCGCCTACCGGTACGAGGCTGCCACTCGAGGGTCTTATTTACCCATCGACACACTCAATCTTTACAACGTTGTTAACGAGAGACTTGTGGACGATAAATCCGACACCTCCTTGGGACAGATGGTGGCACGATCCTGACACACCTCTCTCTTTACATCCATATGTCTACACATACATGCTCGTTGGTTAAGGGTACTTTAATTTGGCCCATATTTAATATATTACTGATTTGGTCATTTTGTAATTTTTACCAACTTTAATATAATAGATTTCCGCAAAGTAACGCCTGATTCTATTAATTAATTCAAAACAAGTGTTATTATAATCTAAACCACCATCGCTATAAAATAAACATAGACTAAGGTTCCACCGTTAGGGCGCGTTCCGACGACAGGCACCCGCTAGGCGGGCGCTGACACGCGTGGCGCACGCCACGCGTACCCCACGCGTGTCAGCACCCGCGTCTAACTCGCTTTGAAATTTTTTGCATATAATTTGAGTCTTATGACAAATCAAGAGATCTGAAATTGCATTTATCGACGTTCAACCGCACACACCTCGCACACGCCACGCACATGCTACGCACACGCTCTACACCCGGCCCGCTACGCCCTACGCCCGCAATTTTTATACAATTTCAGATTTATTGTGAAGTACATAGGCTATTTTCTTTCCAAGGAAACTGATGTGACACCATTCAAAAATGTCTAATCCAGTCATTTCCGTCTAAATCTATTAGTAGAGATTGATAGGCTGGAGAAGACAAACAAAAAGAAAGTGTTTAAATATATTTGCTGACCGTACTCAGAGCGGAGTTCTGTAAATCTTATTCCGTCTCGGTTTCACAGCCGTCTGCTTGATCGAGTGAAACTGCGAAACAGAATTGAACTAAGGGAGAATAACAACTAGCTACATCCTTGTATCTAGAGTTAATCGTGTTTCTGAATTACACTGCATTTTACTATCCCTTTCTTTTTTTATCAAGAATCCTAAAGGTACCGCATTAACTTAATTATGTATGTGTAAATAAATTAGTTTTATTTATCTTAGAAATCATGGGTAATCTAAGCAAAGGACATTGCTCTTCATTAAAAAAAATGTTCTCCTATACATCAGCCTAAGTCTACACGCACTACACGGTTCACGGTCGACACTCCAACTGTAAATGTAAATAATTAAAAATAATTTTTACATAAAAATATTGCAAATTAATATAACAGCAAATTAACGATTTTCAAATTTATTCCTTTACTTTTGCTGTACCTTGCTTCTTGCTAAACATGATTCAAGGTTCCCGAGAAGTATCCTGTGGGTTTTCATGAATAAAGCCTTGATCGTCAAAATAGGTGACATAAAGGGACTACGGACATGAGTATTTGATTCGTTTTGACCCGTTTCTGAAAAAAAAGGTCTTGACACAACGAAAACAAAGTGATTTTATAAGAGGTTCCGTTTTATTAATTTGAGGGGAACCACAACAACGATAAGCAATACTTTTATCACTATTTTTACTTCTGTTAGTCACCCTAACTATGCGTATATGGAGTGGTTTAGGACAGTAGTTCAACTTCGGATTCGAACCTATGACTCTAATGGCTGTCTGTTATCGCTTCTACTTAATATAATATTATTTATGATCGATCATTTGGGAGTATTTAATTATACTCGACAGTTTCTTAAAGTAGTCGGCGGCAGTTTAAGAAAAAAGTTAACACACGCCTTAATATTTTAAATGCTTCTTATCTGAAATTGTAAAAACTAGCTACTAAATACTTTTTATTAAAATTTTAAGAACATTGTTATTTATTATATATGTTATTATTATACAATTTTCAATTTCACTTCAAGTATGCCAATAACAGTCATCCACATATTAAATTTAAAAGTAAGCCAGGTACAATTATCATAAATAAAAACAATGCAAATTAGACCAATTAAAACAGCTTAAAAAAATAACAGTAATAAAATTTAAGTAATTTTAGGTTTACTAACACTTACACTAATATGTAAAAAAAAGGCTTAATAGCCTTACTGATAAATTGATATGCGATTTACTTCTCGAGTATTTTTTTATTAATTTATTTATATCATGGCATATTATATTATATCTATCATATATACACACATATACATACATACATATACATACATATATATATATATATATATATATATATACACACATACATATACACATATGCATACATACACACATACATACAAATATTGTTAATTGAAATATCTTAAAATAGATATAATATGAATTCATTCTTACCAAGGATGGAGGTGAGTATAAAAGTGTGTTATATTTGTTTTCAAATTCTTAACATTTTCAAATTAAATATACAGTTGTTAGAATTTTATGAGACTATAAACAATTTTATATATTTTAAGATAATTGCAATTTTTTAATAATAAATTTAGAGGTGAAGTTTAAGGAGTAGTTTAGAAGGGGCTCCGAGTCAAAAATTCCCCCTGCGTCTGCAATGCAGCAGCAGGCATGCAGTGCCGTAGTTACATTACTGTCCTAATAAATACAATTGTATTCCTAAGATAAACGAGCTAACAGTGTAACTCTAACTAATAATAAACGGTTACTTCTACCCCTGGATAGTGGTAACCAAATTCAAAGAAAAATACAATACTTTTTATTGTACACTAAGAAAAGATAAAAATAACAAAAATAAACAAATATTGAGGAGGTCACCCGTGAGGACTAAGATGGAATGCCTCATTTCCAGTAAAAAGGGCCTCCGGCCACCTGCACTCACCAAGCGAAATGCAGAGGTATACCTATACTTCACGCTGGTATTCTGTGAGGTCGTGGTACCACCCCGGTTCGAGCCGGCCCATCCGTTACATCGCCAATACACGATAATTATAAGTAATATGTAAGTATAATAATGATGGCTAGTAATCTTACGCTACCAGATGTCGCTAGTTGAGACTAAGGTGTATTTATTTGTTACGCATATTGACCCACAGTGCTTACAGTGGCCATGACATTGAAAATCTTGCAGTTTCATTATAAGTAATTCAATTTCTAGTGTTTGTATGTAAAAATAATGTCTCAGTGCTGTATTGCTTCATTTTATTTACATATTTTTAACTTTTTTTAATTCTTCTAATTTCAGTAATATCCGTATATGTTATATCCATTTATAAAATAATTAATATAAACGATAACTATTATTTCAGAATGAAACATTAACTCTTGCATTTTCCTAATAAATTAACTAACTCCTCCATGAAATCTAATTCCAATGTTTTAAAATAATAAGGAAAATCCATTCAAGCACGAACTGCTTTGGACTGTTCATTGTGTTTAGTGACGTCATAAAGTCATTCCACCCCAAATGGAACAACAGACAATATGACTGAAATGCGTCTTATTATCCGTTAGCTTCATTTTATGCTAGCGAAACGAAATTGGATTTCATGTCCATCCAATGAAGTTGCGAGTGTTTTCTTTGCCTTTTGTAGTTTCATTCGAAAAATAAACAATAAAAAATAAATCAAATGATCTCGGTACATTACTTAACTAGGAAAGCTTGCGCGTAGCCGTAAGATTCTCAAAAAGGCTGGCGATATGTCAGTTTTATTGATGTCCTTGTGGCAGCGGCGTCAACGAGTCTTGTCTGCATGGACTATCATGTAAGAATATAGCTGGTAGTTTGTCTCATCACGGTTCTCTTCAATATTATATTTCTTAAATCTAAATGCTTTGCCGCCTCAATGTACTCTCGGTGATATTACTAAATGATACTGTTACCGTTACAGCCTATAAAAGTTTTCAGTTGAATATAGGCCTCCCGCACATAGGGCGGATATTTGCCATAGCGAACACACTTGGCAGGCGGGTTGGCAACCGTTTAGTTTTTGGCTTGATAGTAGTTATTAGTAATACGCTGCAGCCCATCTTCTGTTTAGGCTTCGTCGCCTCTAAAGAAACCCACGGGATCATAAAATTATGAAGTAGTGGATAGTATTCTTACACCGCCACTATACGGTCAACTTAACGGTACTTGATGATTCTTTTGTATTTTTAACAAGGTTAATAGATTTTATAGACATTTAAATGATTATTTTTCCGGACCGGTACGACTTGGCAACCTTAAAGAAAAGATCCTACTCTTTTTTAAAAGTACAGCACCGCACCTGCGATTCTCCTGGTGCTGCATTTGATCAAATTTTATGCCATATTTGAAGAGTTTTTATTTTATAGATCCAAATTATTTGTTTCATCTATCTATCCGTTTCAGCCTATAAATGTCCACTACTGAACGCTTATTTTTTATTTTTTAACATGCCTCATAGGCGAGATATTGCCATAGTTACCACGCTTGGCAGGCGGGTTGGCAACCGCAGCTTGTTATTATTTTGAGTTGTTATTAGGAAGATGCTGCTGCCAATTTTCAGTTGCAGTTTTCCTCTGTCGACGTTCAGTTTCATTGTTCCTGTGTGTGTAAAGATATGGGGTAGTGGATATTCTTAGATCACTTCATAGGTACACGGTTTTATTTGTTTATTCATTCTTTATTGCTTTCTCTATTACAAAAGAACACAAAGGGTGAAAGTTAGTCATTCTCTACTAATCACCTATTTAATTTAGTTTCAAGGTATTTATGTTACAAGGAATTATAATAGATCTGGTTTACTGAAAATGGTACTAAATTCTTAAACTTATAAAAAAATTGAAGTGTCTGACTGTTATATCGAAATAACTGCGTGAAATTCATCTCAGGGTGTTATTTGGCATGAATAACCATTTTTAATTTTTTTGTCAGGCTCTGCTGTACCTATATCTGTGATAGGGAGCAATACCAGTAGTGATGGTGGCTATATTTTGTTCTAGAAACTTGGAGAATTTTATGTAAAATCCAAAAACTGTTAAAAAATTATTCCAAATTTTGATGATTATCTCATATACTTTATGAGAAATTTTACACAAAAAAGGCCCTTACATTTTATCATTATTATGTGTGTTACCTCATAACTTTTACTGGGTGCACCGACGTCGATGATCCTTTTTTATTTGAAAGCTAGTGCTTTACATCTGGTTCCATATAAATTTGGTCAAGATTTGACCAATAGTTTTAGAGTTATTCTTAATAATTTATATTGAAGTCGGTTGTACAAAATTTTTAATTATTATTAGTTCAACATTTTAAAACCAAACTATTAGTGTGAAGGGGTAAGATAAGACCCTTTTTACTTGAAATTAATAGATCTTTAATATTTATTCTCAAAATTTTCCCATATCGCATATAATTTTCATGATAATAGCAACAACTGAGTTTAAAGTGGTTTTTAGATATTTGGTGTATGGGTACTTGCAAAAAGACGATTATTACTTTTGTTTAAGATCAACGCGCCCGAAGTGCCGGATAAAAACTAGTATTAGATAGATAGAAAATTCTTCATCGCACTTAAACAAACAAACATTTGTTACAAAGGCAAACTTAATGCCAAAAAGGTATTATCTGCCAGCTAACCTTTGGTAGTATGGTGAGGGCTATGGGTAGAGCCACAACAGAGGAAAAAACCTAACTAAAAAGTATTATTATTAAATAATATTAAAAGTAATATTATTATTAAAGTATTAAATAAAGTTATTTGAATATCAAACGACCCCGTGACACCTATTTTCCTCCAAGCAGTAAAAATATATTGGAAACGACGATAAAGGCTTTAAATAGTATCATGTTTAATTTTGAGGAAATCGTTTGAAAAATCTTTTTTTATTACATTCTAATATAGAGCATCGGAATGTACTACGACGGAAGCTCCAAACTCCCGCCGCATTCGTGGGACGTTACAGAATTATTGATGTTCTGTTCTCAGCCACATTTCCACAGTATCCGGTATTGGTATGATCAACGAAATCGTAAATGTGGCCTCAATATAGTAGGATACTCTATTTAATACGGAAATACAAGCGTGGCTTTAATATCAGAATTATGGATAGATAATTCGCTAATTATTACGAATTGTTCTGGAAGTATCCACCTTCAAATTGATATTCTTCACAGACTATAAATGTCCAGCTAAACACAGGCCTCCCCTATAGATTGCTTTATAAGCGATTTTTACTTAGCAGGCAGGTTAATGTACATTAGACACCGCAAATTTTAGACATATTTTTGTACTGTCAACTTTTAGTAGATTTTTGAAAAAAATATTCTTCATCAAATGTAGCTTTTTTTTAAATATGAATAATTTGCTTCATAAAAAGCAATTTGGTTTCACAAGGGATCGCTCGACAACTGATGCCGGCGTTGAGCTGATTATCTTAATAGCATGGAAGAATTCATTGGATGCTTTGGGTCATTGTGTTCACCATAAAACATTAATTAGGAAACTCCAACACTACGGTGTAAGAAGTGATGCTCTTACATTAATTATTTCATATTTAAGAAACAGAACAGCGGTTAGAATTTCCCAAGGGTGAAATAACCTGAACATCGTACCTGTCTGGATCGGTAGTCAACAAAAGATCGAGGCAGTTAACTGTGTGCCAATCCTCATCAGGTACCCTAGTCACTTTTTGTACCAACTGGGAGAGCCCCAGCGACGAGGCAAAATTTCACGCCTCTCTCCCAGCGTAGTCAGTTTTCTGGTATGGGAACAGCCAGTCCTGATGACAGGCATTAATGTCCCCCAGAAAAACCAACTGTGCATTAGGGTACCGATTTAGAGCCACACCAGAGGCTTCACTGTGGTATTAAAATAGCCTAGTTGTCTCCTGGTCACCGCTGTGCGATCGGTAGACACAAGAATAAATAATTTTATCCATTCCTGTGTCTATCAATACTTAGAGCGTAGAGAAATTGGGGTCTTCAAGGTGACGGAGACGCTTACAGCAGATGTTGTTGCGGACGTATACACAGACTTCGGCATGCTGATAGAAATTATGCTCCAATGTGAACTAAGGGTAGCCAAGATACTCCGCATCTAGAGGACATCTGATCCGCGTCTCAGTCAAGAAGAGTTAGTGCGGCTTGTCAGTCTCAATGTGGTAGTGGACTGCATTGAAATTACATTGCAAGATATTTGTGGAGTGCACTTTGATGGAGAGGGAGTGCAAACACTGTACAAACTTACTCTTCTTTTTCCTTTTTTCTCATAATGGTGGAGTGAATAGTTTAGAGAATGTTAGTTGGACGACACGTCACACATATAACCTAGGGACGCAAACAAAGTTACAGCATCGATGGTACCTAGCATGAAGATCGCGGGAAGCCTGAACCCCTAGGAAATCAATACCAGGCGCTCTCCTCCGGTCACCAACCGGCATGGTGGAGTCATGGATTTTTCGTAAGATGGCGGGGCAGCCTTTTATGAGTGGCTGGCTCATTAATTGGGCCCCCAACTATCCACAATCGGCCAGCGTTGTAACCGTGCTTCGGATCCCGCTAACCTCCATAACCGGATACCTGACCATAAGTAACCATTTTCCCTAAGAAATAGGTTTCACCTATTATCATACCGGAACACAACTTGAATCTTTTGGCGTTATGTCTTTGTCAGGTGGGTGGTAATTAACCCTCGACCGGGCCCCTTACTAGTAGAGGACCAACCTACCACCAGTATGTAGTGCTGCTCGTCTAGCACTACCCAGGGGATGCGTGTAGGGAATCAGGATTCAAGTAGTTTCTACGCACGCGAATAACTTCATCCCCCAACTCACGTTTGTCACTTCAGCTCACTGATCCGTATAGAAGTAAAAACATACCGCATTAGAAATAATTAAAGAGGATTGCTTTTAAAGCAGTTTAATATGAAATCGATACAATGCAATTTGCAGTAACGCTACATTCTTAGTCCGAATAACAAGCCCGCACACTAAGCGTTCCTTTCCCGCCTTTGTAATTAGCTTGATTGTAATAAAAGGGCCACGCGTTCTTTTTCTACACATTCCAAACGTATTCAATGAAATGTTCTGACATTATTAAAAAAAAAGTAAAGGCTGATTAGAATGGACTAAAATAATAATGTAATTTTCACATATAACATAATGGCTTCTGAAGTTTGGGCTAAGACATATTGTATTAAATAATTAAAACCCCATTGGCTATTTATTTCTTTAAAAGTTTAATTTTGACCCATTTGAATGGACCCCGGAATAATAAGTCAAATTGCAACTAGAATGTCGTATAACTAGTTACATTAAAAACTTTATCCCCAATTTATCCACTCTTAAGTGTTTAGTTTTTTATCCAAATATTTTGATACTAGGCAAGAAGAAGAAGTATAGCATATAATCCTTAGAAGTATAGCATATTTAAAAAAAAAAGAAAGAATTATTAAAATCGATTTTTAATTTACGAAGATATCGCGTAAAATACAAACTAAAACGCTATACAGTTCAATTGAGACCTTTTTTAAGTCCGCTAAAAAAGAATAAGCTTTTTCCTCTTTTTACTGCTCCGTGCCAAATTCAGCGAAACGGAGCAAAACCACGCCGTTTTTGTTTATATGTCGATCTGTTTTTTTTTATTTACCACAAGCCAGTGCTTAAGGTAGGATAGTATCCTACCTGATGGTAGTAGTGATGTAGCCGAGGGTAATAACGCTGACTTACTTTAACAAAAACTTATTCACTCTTGTTTTGAAGACAAATCGATTACAATGTGTGGTCACATTGTAATCGGATGAAAAGTCTGGCTTTTAATTTTGTTTTAATTTTTCCATTCTACTGCTGTTTGCATAACGAGCAACGAGGCATATCTATTGATTCGAATGGACCGTTTAAGTGAAGTTCTGTGAAGTGGAGGGGGACGAATTGTAATTTTTTTTACAATGATATTTCTCAGACAGTTTTTCACGTAGATGATTTCAGGTCTCGGATATATATAGCGGTTACACAAATACAGATGTAAAGTTAATTATGCGTTTTAAATTTTGTTACGCATTATAGGAATTTTCTCATCAAAATCATTGCAGCCCCGTCATAAGTTCCCTGCAAAATATACGCCTCCTTAATACATTTCTACAAAATCGTCCTCAGCCACCTGTATCCATCGTCTGAATTTGATGCTTTTAGGTTGGTATTCTGTGAGAGCGTGGTCCATTCCCGGTTGAGCCTACCTATTCATGCTACAAATATGTAACTGCAGCAACAATACCAAGGCGACCCCTGCCACGCTATCCGTGAATTTCTGCAACATCAGGGGACTTCACTCGAACCTAAACACCGTCCACTAGCATCTCGACACGGCGAAGCCGGCCTTGCTCTTTCTGACCGAGATGCAGGTGTGCTCTTAGGTTGATACTTCGTATCTCTCCTTCCTTTTGTGCCTCGGGCTGAAGTATGCATGTTTGTCAGAGAGGACATCTGTTCTCGACGCCTCGGCAGTCTTGAAGGTTCGGACCTGTCCATCCTTTGGCTATGCGTAGACAGCGACGACCATCCGCGCGTCTATGTGTGTCTCTATAGGCCCCATAGCGGTAATGTCGAAACAGATCGACTTATCGACCACGTCTAAATGGCTGCAGACTCCGTACTACAACAGGTCCCATCCGCAGAGATCGTGATCCTAGGCGATTTTAACGCCTACCATGCTGAATGGCTCGGTTCACGTTTAACCGATCAGGCGAGGAGATCTGTTTAGGGCTTTGCCTTGGCATATGGTCTGACACAACTGGTTACTTCGCCTACGCGGATTCCAGATGTGGAGGATCATACACCTTTACCGTTGGACCTTCCGCTGACTTCTCATCCGGACGGATATCACGTTTCCGTCGATGCCCCTCTCGGCTCTTCAGACCATTGCCTGATCCGGAGTGTGGTGCCACTCACGCTCACCTCGCGGTTGCGTTCTGCATGTTGCCGCCGTGTTTGGCATTACAGGTCGGTGGATTGGGACGGAATGCGGTCTTTCTTTGCATCCTACTCATGGGGGCGGTTTTGCTTCTCGCCGGATGATCCCAGCGCTGTTGCTGACTCTGTCACTGATGTGGTGCTACAGGGAATGGAACTCTTTATTCCATCATCTGTGGTATCCATCGGAGGCAGATCTCAGCCTTGGTTTGGTTGCTCCTGTAAGACTGCATTATGCAGTAAGCAGGAGTGTTATCAAGTCTGGGCTGCGGCTTCGGCGACTCGGGATGTAAACACCAGCATACTTATAAAGAAGTATAACTTCGCCTCTAGATCCTTCAAAAGAGTTATTGCAAAGGCAAAGCAGAGCACATAGGCAGAATTGGCGAGAAACTAGTTCGCCTTCCTTCGGGAACCCGTGCATTCTGGTCTCTCGCCAAAGCTGTCCAAGGGAATTTCTGTAAGCCATCATAACCATCTCTGCACAGTGAGGACGACTCACTGGCCCAAGCCGCAAAAGACAAAGCCGACCTTTTAGGCTCCCTTTTTGCGTCTGATGACGGGAGGAAAACACCGCCGACCACCCCACGGTGTGAGTGCTCCATGTCGGATGTGCTATTCTCACAGCGCTCGGCTCGCAAAGCACTCCTCTCCCTGGATATCCAAAAGTGGAGTGGGCCTGACGGAATCCCCCCAATTGTGCTAAGAATTTCATCAGCACAATTGTGGGGAATAGGAGCACACGTGTGCTCTGGAGTTGGCACCGCTCCTAACACGTCTTTTCCGGTACTCCTACTCCCTAGGCGTAGTCCCGAAGTCATGGAAGATAGCTTTTGTCCACCCAATCCCTAGAAAAGGCGACCGCTCAGACCCGTCCAACTACAAGCCTATCGCCATCACCTCCTTGTTCTCCAAAATAATGAAATCCATTATTAACTGCCAGCTCATGCGGTACCTTAAGGATCACCAGCTGATTAGTGACCGCCAATACGGTTTTCGTCGGGTTCGATCAGCTGGTGATCTTCTGATCTACCTGACTCATAGATGGGTGGAGGCAGTAGAGTCCAAGGGGGAGGCGTTGGCCGTTAGTTTGGACATTGCGAAGGCCTTCGATCGGGTATGGCACAAAGCGCTTCTTTCGAAGCTCCCTTCCTATGGGCTTCTCGAGAAATTGTGCAATTGGATCACCAGCTTCCTTGCAGATTGGTGCATTAAGGTCGGTGTAAACGGTGCATGCTCCGACTACAAGCCTATTAATGCTGGTGTTCCACAAAGCTGTATATCACCAACGCTGTTTCTTTTGCATATCAATGGTATATTGCTAACTGGTAACATTTAATGCTATGCGTCCGCATACGACAGCACTGGTGATGCTCTATACACTGGCCGTGCCAAAATGTTTTTCGGGAAAACTTCGCCGAGTACCGGAACAAACTTGTGTCTGAAGTCGAGTCTTTGCTGAACAAAGTCTCGGTCAAAGTCTTGGGGGCCACTAAATCTAGTCCAGTTTAATCCTCGGAAGAAGAAGTTTGCGCGTTTATCGCTAAAAAGAACCCCTTTGTCCTCCTCGGAGTCGACATATCGAGTGACGTGCAGTTTCGTGGTCACTTGAAAGAGAAGGCCAAATTGGCCTCTAAAAAGCTTGGCGTGCTCAGCAGAGCAGGACAATATTTCATGCCGTCACATCGCCTGCAACTTTACAAGGCGCAGGTTCAGCCTCACATGGAATACTGTTCCCTCCTTTGGGCAGGGGCTCCCCAGTGCCAGCTCCTTCCACTTGACTACATCCAGCGCAGAGCGGCTCGAATCTTCGACGAACAAGTCCTTTCCGATCGGCTCGATTCATTGGCACTGCGAAGAGATGTTGCATCCCTTTGCATTTTATTTCGCATTTACCACGACGAGTGCTCTGAGGAATTGTTCGGATTAATCCCAGCCGCCAAATTTCACGAACGCACATCGCGTCAGAACTCCTGATACCATACACACCATCTGGATGATTGGCGGTCCACCACTGTGCGATTTGAAAGATGTTTTCTTCCTCGCACGACTTCCTTGTGGAATCGATTACCATCAGCGATTTTTCCGGACCGATATGACTTAGGGACCTTCAAGAAAAGAGCCTACTCCTTTTTAAAAGGCCGGCAACGCATCTGCAGTGTACCTGGTTCCCCTGGTGTTGCAGTTGTTCATGGGCGACGGTAGTCACTTACCATCAGGTGAGCCGCATGCTCGTTTGCTAAAAAAAACACAATTATTTCTAATTAGCCAAAATACAACAATACAAAAATATTCCAGCTCATTAAATAATCAAAAATATTCTATTATATAAGTGCGTTGCAGAACGTAGTCCCTCAAAGAATGTCACTTAGCACGGCCTTGAGCTACCTGCCTCATGTCATAAATTACTTCCATTTTATAGAAGAAGGCAATATATTTCATAACATTTTCCATATAGAAGTAGTTCAGAGGAATTAGCTCTCGACAAAAGTTTCATAGTATGCAAACAACCGTGGTTCGATACCCGCCGGCACCATAATTGTTAATTGACAAATCCGTGGCGCGCTGGGAGCCGCGTGTTCGAATCCCGCGCGGAAGAAGTATTTGGATGGTCCATAAACAAATGTTTCGGCTCTTGATGTTTGTGCAATTTATATTTTGTAAACTGCCTCCACGATACAGAAGCAAATCCTAGTGTAACGTTTCCTAAACAAAATTAAGTTTCAAGAGCAAACAAAGAAAAGAGTATAACCTCAGCCCACGATTAATATCGGAACTAGATATTCCCACCCTACCATTAATTATTTTTAAAAATAATGTCATACCATTCTCTCCATTTAAAGAACCCTGGTCTGTATGTTGATGGTCGCTTAACATGGAACAAACAACTACACGAGGTGAGTCGCAAAACTAATGGAACTTTGCGATCTCTATATCGATTAAAAAACTTTCTCGCCACCAATACTAAGAGTTTACTTGTCCAGTCACTTATTTTACCGATTATTGATTATGTCGATGTATATTGCTCAGACCTGTCTCAACATCATCTTAATACATTACCTTTAAAAACATCTTAGTAATACATTGGATCGTCTATTAACAACTGCATCAGATACATTTATGGTCTTCGTAAATACGACCATGTATATTCTTTTCTTGCTCAGCTAAATTGGCTGCCTATCCGTCAGCGCAGATATGTTAGAATATTCTGCACCCTTTTTTCAATTCTGAACGATCCATGTGCTCCCGGGTAGCTGAAATCTAAATTTCAATACCTGAGAAATTTTTATAATCGTTCTCTCCGTTCTTCGGCTAATATAAACTTGCTCACTCCTTTATACCGCACTGATTATTTATCTCACTCTTTTGCCTTCATAGCCATCAGACTCTGGAACAACATCCCTCTTGACATTAAAAAAGCTCCCAAAAAGTTTGTTTTTAAAATGAAAAAATCATTGCAAGTTTGAACTAACACAGTTATTTGTTCTGACATAGATAATATTTATAGGTTTTGTGAATATATGTACTGTATGCATGTATAAATGTATGTACATATTGTGTGTACTTAAGTATATATGTGTGTGAATAAGTATATATGTATATACAATATTATTTTTAGCCCTATTTCGATAACTCTGCACCGTCACTTGTTTGTCTATCTCTGCTTAGCGTAATGGTTGACAGGGAGACAATGCCCTATGGCATTGATTCCGCCATATGTAACACTTCGCGCATGAAAGTTTAAATAAATTTATGAATAAAATAAGCATGTTGCTCGACGGAAAGTTGATGAAAACATTTTAAGTAAACATGTATGTCTTTTTTTTTATAGGATGAAGGTGACAAACGAGCACACAGTCCACCTGATGGTAAGTGGTTGCTGCGGCCCATATACATCTACATCTATCCTCTATTACAATTCAAAATGTAGATGCGTTGTCACCCGTGAGGACTAAGATGGAATGCCTCATTTCCAGTAAAAAGGGCCTCCGGCCACCTGCACTCACCAAGCGAAACGCAGAGGTAAGCCTCTACTTCACGCTGGTATTCTATGAGGTCGTGGTACCACCCCGGTTCGAGCCAGCCCATCCGTGCGACAGCAAAAGCTGCCGCGTGGCTCTACCACTGTTCAAAAATAGAACACGATCAAGGACATATAACTGCTCGATAACGTTCGCAATGTATTTGAGAGGCCTGGCTGAAGAGAGAGGTTAAAAATAATGTATTTTATTTGACTTAGAAAATAAAAACTTTCAAAGTTGTAGTTAAGTTAGAAGTTATTTAATTAATTGAGACGTTTCATCTTTAATAGTTCCAAAAAATACACATTATATATCAGTTTCAAGTAACGATAATTTAACTAAAACTGCGTACTGGAAATTTGTCAGTAACTTATCTATAAAGTTACGTCCTCAAACGTTGCTAAACATCTTTATTAGCTGCAAAGTTTAGGTTTGCTTCACCGATCTGAATAAATCTGTTTAATATAATCTGAAAGTATGCTATTTAATAAAAATAATATATATATATATATATATATATATATATATATATATATATATATATATATATATATATATATATATGACGGGACCAGCACCATTGCACGTGCGGCGCGGTAGCCGTCAGTGCAGTTAGACAGAATTCTTGGAAATAACAAGTATTCCGCACACCTGCACCATTGCACCTGCGGTGACGCCCGTTTTGCTTGTATAAAACGGACGGCGCGGCCGCCGTTAAGACGGTCTTGGCTCTGACGTGGAACGGTACGCTTGTCGTATTCCGTTACTAGTTTACCCTCGACTCGTTGGATAATTAATTCGTGTAAACGAATTAATTATTATTCCTAACTACAAAATTAGTCTCTGTACTATACTCAATTACCCTTTCTACATCAGAAGTAGGATAAAGTCCCCATTTTTGCCCACATTTATTCTTCGAATAGTATGAGGATTATTACATTTGTGGAAGACTGTAATGCATTTCGCATTGATGAAACTGTTTTTATGTTAAATACCGTAATGAAATTTGCTATGCTACTTACGATATTTTCGTATCATTAAAGTGTAGAGAAAAGATAAAGTGAAATTATTTAAGCCAATTTTTTTTAATTTGTTCGATTTGTATTAAAAGTACCCCGCAAGTATTTTCATTATTTCTTGATGTACCTAAATATGTTAAAAGACAAATGCAAATGTCGAAAGAAGTTGGAGGCTTTCTAATTAACTTATTCAAGTTATGTTGTAATTTGATAGTTCGCGCAAAACATGATTATCATTGCTATATTTTGAAGTTCAAAACGTTTAAGGGATGTACCAAAATAAAGGATTAACTTTAACACGCTATGAATTGAAAATAATAAGTGACATTTTTGTGTTCTAATGTGTTGATCAGTGTTGCAGTTTGCTCCGAATATTGTGTCGTCGACAAGATTGGGGTTTGATGTCGAGGGATTCGTAGAAGACTCTACAACAATGATCAATGAGGAAGATGTTGTGACGGCTAATCGAACATGGTCAGGCACGGCCGAGCGCTGGTAAGATTGAGCCTACACCGCTACAGTCAGTAACTTATCGGCTGATCTTACGGCAGGGCAATTTAAGCGGCCGCCGAACAAATGGTGCTTTGGCGCTGTAAATGGACGTCTGAGGTCGGCTTTTTTTTCCCTTTGAAATGTTATGGTATTTGCCTCTACACATAGTTTCTGTTATTTTTTTTGCAATGTTTTCAAATGTCATACTGTTGCCGTTTCTTAAGAGAATATGTGATGAATTATGGAAGCTCGGAATTCCATGGTTCGCAATACATTTATCTCGATTTCTTTGAATTTTACAAAGCAGTGCAACGATTCGCTAGAGCTAGTACGGCTACGGCGCGACGGCTCGCTGGCGCGATTGTGGCACGAACGCAGCAGAACGAAAAACTGGAGTGCGTTTGCCTGAATGTAGCCATATCTGATCGTTCATGACTTAAATGAAGTCTGGGATGGTCGACCGTTGTAATATTTAACAAGAGTTAATATCTGTTAGCAGGTGGTGATAACTGATAGACCGTATGCTGTTCACTGTCAACCGCACGAGGACGTGCGACAGTCAGAGGCAGCCGTGTCTGTACATCTAGAAAATACTAGAGACGTTGCAACACTCTAGCGAAGTAATTATTCTAGTGCAGGAAAGGAACATGGAGTTGCACGGACGCTGGTTTGTGCTACACTGGGATGTGTTGTGATGCTGTTGGTTTGCATACTTAGGTGTTATCATGTCACTACGTCCCTCACGATACACTTTTGTGTGATTGTGACAGGGACATGTTTGCGGTGTGGTTGGTCTGTAGCTGGTCTATACTGAATTGAAAAAAAAGAGAGTAAGAAAAAAAAGTGGTTCTTACTATCATTGTAGGGCGTTTGCCGGTCCAATGATATAGCTACAGGGAATAGTGATTCCGGACTAGCAAATAGTACTTGAAAAAAAAAAGAGTGTAAGAAAAAAAATAGTTCTTACTATCATTGCAGGGCTTTGTGCCGGTCCAATGATATGGCTATAGGGAATAGTGATTCCGGACTAGCGAAAACAGTACTTGAAAAAAAAAGAGAAAATAGAAAAGCTACAGACTAATCATTCCGATCTCGCATAAAGTTGATTAAAGTTTTGTGGGGCTTACTGCCGGAACAAAACTGATTGTCACCCAAGTCTGAAGGGTCAATATAGACCGGACCAGACGCTGTTATGTCAGGATAGTCGAACGATGTTTTTTTGTCTACAGATAACTAAAATTGTGATGGAGCGCGTGCGAGGACGCACGCATGTCAGTATGGCCGTGACGGGACCAGCACCATTGCACGTGCGGCGCGGTAGCCGTCGGTGCAGTTAGACAGAATTCTTGGAAATAACAAGTATTCCGCACACCTGCACCATTACACCTGCGGTGACGCCCATTTTGCTTGTATAAAACGGACGGCGCGGCCGCCGTTAAGACAGTCTTGGCTCTGACGTGGAACGGTACGCTTGTCGTATTCCGTTACTAGTTTATCCTCGACTCGTTGGATAATTAATTCGTGTAAACGAATTAATTATTATTCCTAACTACAAAATTAGTCTCTGTACTATACTCAATTACCCTTTCTACATATATATACAACGTGTCCCAAAATTCAACGATAATCCAACACCGGAGGATAGACCTGCCCCGGACTAATCGGGGTAAAAAAGAAAAAAAATATATCCCAATTATATTTTAAGTTATAAAAAAAAATGAAATTCTTCAGAAATTGAGACCGTGTATGATATTTTTCACTACCATGACCACAATTTTTTAAATATTTTTTTCTTTTTTTTTATAGACAACCTGAATAGTACTGCTATCTACCACAATTCTTAAAAACTCCAGAATAACTCTTGTTTTATCACGAAAATTAATGAAACTTATTTTATTTCCTAAATTTTTTGAAGACTTTTACTTTTAACCAAATTTAACTTATCGTGGTGTAAAAAAAAAGTATGAACACTAGTATGGCAAGTTTTTTTAAAAATTGACGCAACTAAGCAACATTCCAAAATAGTATAATACTCTAGGAAAACAACTTATAAAACAATATGGGCCTATTATTTCTAAACAGGGGCCAAATTCCTTAAATTGTAATTGTCAGTAATCACTTTTACTACATGCCCAAAATGGGTTCCTGTTACAATTTCTAGGAATTCGAATAAGGCATTAATACCTTAGATGTTAGAGAGAGATAGATAGATATATTTACGTTAAAAAGAGACAACAACAGGGCAGGTTTTTTTAAAAAAAAGACGCAACTAACCAACATTCCAAAATGGTATAATACTCTAGGAAAACAAGTTATAAAAAAATATGGGCCTATTATTTCTTAACAGGGGCCAAATGACGGTTGGGTGTAATAAAAGTACTAGTTCTTGAAAAATGTTTAATATTTCAAAACAAATGGTACAAACAATATTCGATGTGCAGAACTTTTCGGGATTCCTGTAGCTTCTTCTATGGCACGTACCGAAGTAGTAGAGTCATTTTCTATCTCATTGAGAACTTCTTCATCACGATCAAATCTAGGTCTTCCAGCGCTTCTCCTATTGGATGGCATACGACCCTCCGAAAACGCTTGATGCACATTAATAAACACTCGATAATCAGGATATTTTTGAGCATTTGGGTATCTTTCTCGATACAGTCTGCTAGCAGCGTTAGCATTACATCGGCATTCTCCATAGATTAATGTTTTTTGGACTGGAATCGACCTGCAAACTTAACTGACCTGGCATTATTTGGTCTGGAAGTGATCTGCAAACTGAACTGACCTGGCATTATCTTGGACTACGATTGTGTGTTTTGTGATTTAGAGTTCTGGCGCATTTTGGACTGTTTGGCGTTTAACATGCCGCAACCGTACACACCACAGGAATACGCTAATATGCATTTAATCTATGGAGAATGCCGATGTAATGCTAACGCTGCTAGCAGACTGTATCGAGAAAGATACCCAAATGCTCAAAAATATCCTGATTATCGAGTGTTTATTAATGTGCATCAAGCGTTTTCGGAGGGTCGTATGCCATCCAATAGGAGAAGCGCTGGAAGACCTAGATTTGATCGTGATGAAGAAGTTCTCAATGAGATAGAAAATGACTCTACTACTTCGGTACGTGCCATAGAAGAAGCTACAGGAATCCCGAAAAGTTCTGCACATCGAATATTGTTTGTACCATTTGTTTTGAAATATTAAACATTTTTCAAGAACTAATACTTTTATTACACCCAACCGTCATTTGGCCCCTGTTAAGAAATAATAGGCCCATATTTTTTTATAACTTGTTTTCCTAGAGTATTATACCATTTTGGAATGTTGGTTAGTTGCGTCTTTTTTTAAAAAAAACCTGCCCTGTTGTTGTCTCTTTTTAACGTAAATATATCTATCTATCTCTCTCTAACATCTAAGGTATTAATGCCTTATTCGAATTCCTAGAAATTGTAACAGGAACCCATTTTGGGCATGTAGTAAAAGTGATTACTGACAATTACAATTTAAGGAATTTGGCCCCTGTTTAGAAATAATAGGCCCATATTGTTTTATAAGTTGTTTTCCTAGAGTATTATACTATTTTGGAATGATGGTTAGTTGCGTCAATTTTTAAAAAAACTTGCCATACTAGTGTTCATACTTTTTTTTTACACCACGATAAGTTAAATTTGGTTAAAAGTAAAAGTCTTCAAAAAATTTAGGAAATAAAATAAGTTTCATTAATTTTCGTGATAAAACAAGAGTTATTCTGGAGTTTTTAAGAATTGTGGTAGATAGCAGTACTATTCAGGTTGTCTATAAAAAAAAAGAAAAAAATATTTAAAAAATTGTGGTCATGGTAGTGAAAAATATCATACACGGTCTCAATTTCTGAAGAATTTAATTTTTTTTATATAACTTAAAATATAATTGGGATATAATTTTTTTCTATTTTACCCCGATTAGTCCGGGGCAGGTCTATCCTCCGGTGTTGGCTTATCGTTGAATTTTGGGACACACATATATATATATGCAGGTTGTCCCAAAAGTCGACGTCAAGCCGAAAACGGGTGATAGGACAAATATAATAGTTACAAGAAAAATATAAAAAAAAATCTCAGTCATGTATTTTTTAAATTACAATAATTTCTTTTTTTTGAAAAATGTACAACCTGTGATGATCTTTTAGCTCCTTTAGCTACAAATCTTTACGTTTTTCAATTTTATTTTTTTGTGTAATATTGGGTAGTGCTTGTGTAACCTGTTGTTTTTAATTCTTAGCTAACTGGAGCAGAAACACAACTTAGAAGAAAATGTCACATTTATCCGAACCAAGAATGAAAAATTAATACTTCGCCCAACTTTAACTGACTGTACAGAAAAAAAATGTACCTACTACGCCAGCTTAGTAAGTAACCTTAAATGTTGAAGCATTTAATAAGGATTCTAAAATGGTATAGCGCTTGCTACATTATTTCTTAGAATACATGAACAAAAATTTTTCCTTCAAGAATCCCAGTTTTGATAAAATTCTTTTTAACTACTAAAAATGATTTCAGTGTAAACAAACCTTGCCATTAGAGTAACTAAGATTCTAGTTTGAGTGAGAGGAAGAATCAATCCATGAAATGTGAGTGAGACAGATAGTGACGCATTCGAGTCATACTTTTTCTGAAATTTAGGATAAATTTTCCTTAAGTTTAAAATTAAATTATCATTATTTGGGTGTTGAGATTTTTTACAAAGGCTGTTCAAATTGCTTTCCTTCAGCTGCAATACAAGCTCGACATTTTCTTAAAAAGACCGGGTTATCAGACGGGCAAATCTTCCGTTGTTGACAAATTCAGCTTCTTTCGTAATTCTTTGCCGAAACTCAGCTAAATTTTCAATTGGCTTTAAATGAACTTTCTCGTTGATGACGTATCTGTAGCTTTCTTTGTTTTAAGTCGGTTGCAGATGTATATGGGCTACAGTAACCACTTACTATCGTCACAGATGGGTTACAAGTTCATTTATCACTTCAGTTTTATATAAAAGAAGGAATAGATTGTATATTTTGGGACCTATATTTGTACATAATACTGCACGAAACATAATATCTTCTTAGAAGCGCTTCAATTCGTTAATATCTGCGACGAGAAGTCGGTATGCTATATTCTGTGCTATCTTCCATCGCAAAGAACCGCAAATCCTTGCCTTGGGTCATAAATTTGTGACTAATTACAGTAATAAGATACAAGATATTTGCTTGGGTATCCGGTTGAGAAATAACAACTTGATTATGTGGTAAATACGATACCGGGGAAGGCAGTATTGCTATTTGTTATTAATGCTATAATTGATAACTCAATAAATAGCGGCGGACGTGTGCGCTGTATCGGTGCACCGCGATCGAATTTTAAGCAGCCTGGCCAACGTAGACGAGCACTAATAAAGGAAATTACGGGAAAACAAACCTATACAAATATATTGCTCCTCTACACAAGTCACAACGTGTCATTTCTTGATTTTTTCTCATTTATTTGGATCAACAAACAGTTTGACGATAAGAATTTTACAAATAATATACATACACATTGTAATGGAATAATTGTGAAATCAACACTGTTAACCACAAATTATTAAATAAATAATTTGCACGTTTTTGCTATAAGTTATTATTTTTTTAAGTAAGCTGGCTATGGATTTAATTCAATCAAATTGCGTGGTGTTGAATTTTTTTTATAGGATAGAGTGACAAACGAGCACAAAGTCCACCTTATAGTAAGTGGTTGCTGTGACCCATAGACATCCACATCTATCCTCAATAAAGAATTAAAATGCAGATGCGTTGTCACCCGTGAGGACTAAGATGGAATGCCTCTTTTTCAGTAAAAAGGGTCTCCGGTTCTCTAAACTCACTATACGAAACACAGCAGCATGAAGCTGCTATTTGACGCTTGTATTCTGTGAGAGCGTGGTCCTTCCCCGGTCGAGCCGACCCATTCGTGCTACAACTATACTACTAATATAGCTGCAGCATGGCTCTACCACGTATAAAATGCTCATATGACCATCATATCATCATTCAGGTCACTCCATAAAGTCCATGTCGTATTTAAGTTTAAATATATACATCCATCTATTCTCAATAAAGAATCATAATGCAGATGCGTTGTCACCCGTGAGGACTAAGATGGAATGCCTCTTTTCCAGTAGAAAGGGTTTCCAGTTCTCTACACTCACCATACGAAACACAGCAGTTTTAAGCTATTTTACGCTAGTAGTCGGTGAGAGCGAGTTCTTTCCCCTGGCGAGCCGACCCGTTTGTGCTACAACTATACTATTAATGTAGCTGCAGCATGGCTTTACCACGTAAAACGCAACAGATTAAAGAAAACTGATTTTCTAAATGAAATTACATTCGCTGCAAATATATCCAAGGTATTGAAATAGCTGTTATAAGCTTCAGTCATTCGAGTCAATGGTGAACGTTTCCTAGCATTCGTTTGAGACTTAGGTGTAACAAATACGAGGGGTGATCCAAAAGTAATGATAATGGGTTACTTCAGGTCCGCATAAAAATCCAAAAAATATATTTTTGCTTGCTTATATACTCATGAGGGATGAGTCGCTCGCGTCCGTAGGCTTTGACCACCTAATCCTAGGCCCACCCTACACGTGTCCCCCGGGTGGTGCTAAACAAGCGACAAAGCCGAAAGAACTGACTCGGCTCCTCGCCGTGTGGTAGCGGCGTAAAAAATACCACACCCTACTTTCACACCATGAGGCATAGAATTAAAGAAATGGCCCCGAGTTCCCGGCGCCCCTTTAATGGGGCAGGGGTGCGAAGAATCTCCGGGAGGAAAACCGGCGACGAGGTTCGCCACCCGTTACGCTCTGTCCCCCGGAGGGGCGAAAAGTGGATTGCGGAAGCCCGTCTGGCTACATTGAATGTATGTGGAGGAATGAATGATAAGATGGATGAAGTATGCGATATGATGCATGATAGAGGAATAGACGTGTTATGTGTAAATGAGACGAAACGGAAGGGAAAGGATGCTACTACACATGGCATGTATACCGCGTACTGGTCTGGTGTAGACGAGACCGAGCGGGCATGCCAGGGAGTCGGTATCATCCTTTCAGAAAGAATGGGTCATTGTGTGAAAGAGTATGAATGTGTAAGCCCGAGACTGCTATGGATACGAATGAAAGTGGGCTTAAAGAAGTTGTTTGTTTTAGGGGTCTACGCCCCAGACATGTCTAAGCCCACTTATATCCGAGAGCAGTTTTGGGAGTTGGTAAGGATGGTGCTAATGAAATGCAAGGTTAATGAAAATATTGTGATATTAGGCGATTTTAATGGAAGGGTTGGGGTGAGGAGGCTTGGTTATGAAAGGATATTGGGAACGTTTGGTGATGAAAGTATAAATGAGAATGGTGAAAGCCTTCTCGCCGTATGCGTGGAAAAGACTATTTTTGTGACGAACACTTTCTTTCGTCATAAGAAGATTCACACGTATACATGGGAAAGAGGTGATGATAGAAGTATGATAGATTTCATAATTGTTGATGAAAGAATGAGGAGCGCGGTGGTAGATACAAGGGTTTACCGGGGCTCTAACGTAGGGACGGATCATTACTTGGTCTTATGCCGAATTAATGGTCTTTTCAGACGTTGGAGGCATCGGACATCTGTGTCTACCACTGCGTTACAGCGTATAAGAACAGAGAGGTTACAAGATGAAGGTGTGAGAGAGAAGTTCAAATATAGATTGAGAGAAAATATAAGTGGTATGGCTGAATTGTGTATGAATGATTTAGACTTGGAGACTGTGTGGTATAATGTCAAGAAAGGTTTAGTGGATGCAGCTACCGAAGTATGTGGTGTAAGTAAGAGAACGAATGAAAGGAAAATTAACACGTTATGGTGGGATGATGAGGTACGGATGGAAGTTGAAGCAAAGAAGAAAGCATGGCTAGATTTACTAGCAACCAAGGCTAGTAATTCTAGCAGTATGAATGATGATATTGAAAGGAAAAAGGCAGTCTTTAGACACCTAAATAAGAGAGTAAAAGAAGTAGTTGAAAGGAAAAAGCAAGAAAGAACGGATATGAATGATAGAAGAATAGCGGATAACTTTCAGGCAAACATTAAAATGTTCTGGAAACTCGTAAGAACTACCAGGGGACATTCAAAACAGCCTAGAATGAATGCTATACGAGACCAGAATGGCTGTATTCTGAATGACGAAGTTTTGAGTTTAAGGAGATGGAAGGAATACTTTGAAAGCGTGTTTATGAGTGATGAGATGTTTGAATTAAATGAAATAGAAATTCCGGAAGAAGAGGAAATAGATAGAGATATAAGTATAGATGAAATAATGAAAGCAATGAAAAGTATGAAAGCAGGTAAGGCAGCCGGTTATGATAGAGTATCTCTCGAAATGCTAAAGGCTGGAGAAGGAGTGGTGGCAGACCTGCTGTGCACCTTGTTTAATTTGTGTTGGGAACTTAAGCGGGTACCGGGAGACTGGTGCAAAGCCGTGATAGTCCCAATATATAAGGGAAAAGGATCACAGCAGGACTGTAAAAACTACCGTGGTATCAGCCTTCTTAGCATTGTGGGAAAACTGTATGCTAAGGTACTAATTGAAAGAGTTATGAAAGAAACTGATGGAAAAATTTGGGATGTGCAAGCGGGATTTAGAAAGAGAATGGGATGTACGGATCAGGTCTTTTCCATGCGCATGATCGCGGAGAAGTTTTTGGCCAAAAACCAAAAAGTTTTTTGTGCGTTCATAGACTTGGAGAAGGCTTATGACAGAGTGGACAGGGATGTGTTATGGCAAACACTGAACTCATTTGGGTTGAGCGCTAGCTTGATACAGGCATTGAAGTCTCTATATAGGGACTCTAGTGCTTGTGTCAGGATCAACGGGGCCTACTCGGACTGGTTTGGCATCCATAAAGGTGTCAGACAGGGCTGTGTGGCTTCCCCGTGGCTGTTCAACCTATTTATGGACAGTTGTTTGGAAAATTTGAAAGCAGAAGAATGCGGGTTAAGAATGGGTGAGTTAACCGTCAAATGCCTTTTGTACGCCGATGATCAAGTCATACTTGCGTCGTCGGCAGCCGAGTTGCAAATGATGGTTACATTAATGAACAGGACATTAAAAGAAAAGGGAATGAAAGTGAACGCAAGTAAGACGAAAGTTATGGTTTTTGAAAGAGAAGAAAGTAAAACGATATGTGAAATAAGAATAGAAGGGGAGTTGGTAGAGCAAGTAGATGAGTTTGTGTATTTGGGATGTGGGTTTAGCAGGGATGGTAGATATGATAAGGATATAGAACGACGAGTGAATGCAGGAAATAGATTGAATGGGGCTCTACACTCTATTGTGAAAAGTCAGAATGTGTCCAAAAAGGCACGTTTGGCAATTCACAATGCTGTGTTGGTGCCTACTTTAATGTATGGTAGTGAAAGTTGGGTGTGGCAGAAAAAGCACGAGAGTAGAATAAATGCTGTAGAAATGCGGTCATTACGTAGTATGCTAGGGCTGAATCTGAATGACAGGGTGAGAAATAGTGTGATAAGAGAAATGTGTGGTTTGCAAGATGATGTTGTGACTAGGATTAAGAAAGGAATGCTTCGGTGGTTTGGTCATGTAGAAAGAATGAATGAGGAAAGAGTGACAAAGCAAATTTATGTTGCAGAGGTGAATGGCAGAGTCGGGAAGGGTCGCCCTAGGCGAAAGTTTATCGACCAAATAGGCGATATATTGAAAATGGGCCGAATTAAGAGTACCTTTAACCGACGAACGTGTATGCGTAGGTATATGGATGTGGAGGAAGCGAGAGAGGTGTGTCAGGATCGTGCCAAATGGAATTCCATAGTCTCTGCCTACCCCTCTGGGTGACAGGCGTGAGTGTTTATGTTATATATGTTTATGTTTTATATACTCACTACGTCAGCCTAAAAAAATCATATAAATAGATCACGATTTCCGGGAGATACATTCATTTGAATACGAATTGTCAAAGAGATAACATCAACATGGAGAAAAACGAAATTTGAGCTGTCATCAAGTACCTCTGTTTGAAAAAAATGTCTTCAAAAGACATACACAGTGACTTAGTGGAAACATTGGGGGACTCTGCTCCTCCATATTCTACAGTTGCACGCTGGGTCAAGGAGTTTAAACTGGGCAGAACATCCACTGAAGATGAACATCGCGAAGGACGCCCATCCACGTCCCTCACTGAATACAACGTGAAAAAACTCGAAGGTGTTGTGTTGGCAGATCGAAGAGTGACCATCAGGTAACTAGTAACTAGGTATTCTATCCTTCAGTGGTGGTCCCATATAAGTCTGAATGAAATATTCTATACATAAAGATGGAATAAATAGGGTATGATATTTTTTATGCGTTTTTTGTTGCGATATTGCTTAGTCCATTGTAAACAGCCTATATTTGTCCCACTGCTGAGCACAGGCCTACTCTCATTTTTGAGAGAATATTGGGTAAAATAATTAAACTTTGAAAGTTCGACTTCAAAAAACTAAGCTTTAAATAATTTCCATATATTTTAATGGCTTCTGAAGCCGGTGCTATGACCTAGTGCATTGAAAAATTAAAGCCCTGACTTCACAAGCTATTGAATTATGTTGAATTGTTTTTATAAAATAGGGGTGACAAGCGAGCACACAACCACATATGGTAAATAAATGCTGTGGCCCTTAGACGTCAAAAATTATTCTCGAATAAGATTCAAAATCCAGATGCGTCGTCGCCCCTGAGGACTAAGATGGAATGCCTCATATCCATTAAATACGGTCTCCTGTTCTCTACACTCTATACGAACCATAGCATTTAGCTGCTATTTAACGATGGTATTCTATAAGAGCGTGGTCCTTCCCCGATCGAGCCGACCCATTCTTGCTACATACTAAAATATATTAAACATTATATATTAAAATTTATTTTTATTATTATTACATATTAAAATTATTTATTTCTTTGAGTAGCTTTTTCCTTTATTTTTAAGTTTAATTGCAAATACGCGAAATGAAACATGGTAAAACGTTTTTTCTCAAAAAATATTTATATGTACAGTATATTCTTTTGTACAGATTTGAACAATAACTAACTTTAATACATATTTTTCATCATTGTGTTTTTGAAATAATAATATTTGTTTTCTAATTCTAATCTGTTATTGAATTGATTTTCGTTACGTTTTAACAACTAATAATATAAACCTAACTACATAAATCTATGTATATATGTGCAAGTATACATAATAGTAAATTTGTGTGACTTTCAGCCTTCAGCTCAATTTAGCTACGAGAATGCTACATTGCTACGTTAATGCTACGAAATGTGAGGTTTCGGATTTCGGTACAATGAAATATCGAGTTTAGTTTAGACTTAAAATGGATCCATGAATTGAATATACAGATATTTTTGATCAAACGTTACGTATCGCTCATATATATCACTAGTTCATTTAGTTCAATAGCTATACCAAAGCTCTAATGACATTGCTTTTATAAACTATAGATCATTGTTCTTGTATCTATCCTTAGTATCCATAATTCAGTAATCTCTATCTACAAATGAATATATTTTATTAAGATTTATTACTGAAAAGTAAGCTTAAATTTATTGTGTTTGAATTTTTATGTATGATTTGTGAAATATATTGAGTACCTACCTAATTACTAATTATTTAACCGTGACAAATAAGAGTATTTTATTGACGGAATATATTCGCCGTTAAATTAAATAAAATGAATATTATATCGTAATAGGTGCATGATAGAAAGAGAGAGAGAGACAGAGAGAGAGAGAGAGAAATAGACAGTGCAGAAGATTTGTATCTTTCGTTAGCAAACTACCCATCTGAATGTTAGTCAAATACATACTCAAACACTAAATTATTCTTACTGACATTTGTTAATAAAAAAAATTACATAAAACAAATGCACAAGCGAGGTCAGTTGTTAAAATTAAATTTTACCTTTCCAACAGCTCAACCTGTAAATCTTATTCAACCTCAACTTTCTCAACTGTCTGCTTGATCTAGAGAAACTCCGAAACCGAAATGAAATAAGACTCGGGACAGCAAACCGCTTTATCTTTGTAACTAGTTAGTCGTAATAACTCTCTGATTCGTAATTGTGGCAATTTCTGAGCTAAATCACATTAGCGGGTATTAATTTATTCGTTGTACGATGTGTCAAAGATATCTTAATAATATCTTATAAATTATATGTAATTAATTTACGTAATAAAATTATATGACTGACACATTTAAAAGAAGAGTTCTCGTCAGCTGCTACTCGGCCTAATTCTGGACTGAACCTTTCCCATATTCCGCAGTTTAGTGCTTGCGGATTAACACTTGTATTACCTGACGAATCGCACTTTTATACGTGGTAGTGCCACACTGCAGCTATATTATTGTTGTTGTATGAATGGGTCGGCCTGGATCGGGTTAGATCCACGTTATCACAAAATACCAGCGTAAAATAGAAATTTGGATTATCATCATCACCATCATCATCAACCTGCAACAGTCCACAGCTGAATATAGGCATCTTACAAGACGCGTCACATACCCCGATCTTCGAGTTCCCGCATCCGTTAAATACAAAATATTTTTTTTAAAAAAAACGTTACCCCCACACTAGGATTTTCTCCTGTGTCGTGCAGGCAGTTTACAAACATAAATTGCACGAGGACAAACATACAGACCCGGAACAATTATTTGTAGCCCATACAAATATTTGTTCCGTGCGGGATTCGAACCCGCGGCCCCCAGCGCAACAACTTTTTGCTAAGCCACTGCGCCACGGAGCCGTCATTATATTATATTATATACATTTATTATTACATATTATTACATTATATATTATATATCTATATTAGTTATCATTATATTATACTTATTCAAAGTATTTTTCTTTTGTATATACAGACACACACGAGTCATATCAGGATTGTAAGGGATATTATAAAATTTTAATGTGTGGTTTCTCAGGTCTTAATAATAAAATTTGAATAATTTAGCGGAGATAAGCTTTGAATGTTCGTGTTAAAAATATATGTGATCTTCATATCTGGCCTGCTGTTGGTTTTTTTAAACAGCACCTACACTAGAATTTTCTCCTCTATCGTGAAGGCATTTTCCATGCATAAATTGCACATGGAAAAACATCCAGACCCAGAACAATTATTGAGAGGCCATACAAAACTTATTTTGTGCGGAAATCCCACCCGGGGCCCTAAGGCACCGCAACTAAATGCTTAGCCACTGTGCTATGTAACTATGTTTGTTCGGGTGGAATCTTTCAACTCAATTTTGAAGCGATTGATCTTCAATTGATTGAGCTGAAATTTTGTATACACGTTAAGTTTGAATAACAATGCATGGTTAGCTGTGTGACATCATTCTACATGGCGGAACACCCAAGATGGCGGACTAGTTATTTTTAATGCACTCCTACAATATGGGTATAAAATGAAAGCGCTTGCTTAGTGTAACCCGAAAAATAAAGTGACGTCACTCTAAATCCAATATGGCGGACTTCTAAAAATGGCGGACTAAGTTCTTTAAACTTTCCTTCAATATGGGTGTCAAATGAAAGGACTTGCTGAGCATACGAATGCGAGTTAACCAATATGTCTTTATGTTAAAAAATATGTCTTTTTACATCTTGTGGCAAGCACACGTATAGCCGGTGGATGCCATGGGCCACACGAAAATAAGACTCGTCTCTAAGAGTTATCTTTGTAGTTAAATTTTGGTGTACGCAATATAGGCCACGTAGTCAAACTTCCGTCTCGAAGTCTATCGTGAAGTCTCACGATGTAAGTGTGAGTCTAACTCACTTACTTTAACACTATAATAATAAATAATAATAATAATATTTTTTTTATTGACAAATAAAGCCTTAAACTTAATACAAAGTTATTGTAGATAAATTGTAACAAGATGGCTAGCCTAAATGACATAGAAATAAGTTGATCCCCTGACTTTCATGCTAGGGTAACCAGTGTTATGAAAGTCAGTGGTTCGGCTCTTTATAAGATATTCTTTAGAACAGCATAGCAGTGCAGTCGCAGAGTGTTAACGCACAGTTGTGAGTTAGTGACAGATACAGGTGACGGGAGCCACCGTGATTGTGGCCATAGATCTATATCGGTGGGCTGAATACTGCATTTTATTCTATAGAAAATATTATAATCGAATTGACTGTATAGTGAACAGTTACTCAATATTCCTACTTCCTCTACTTTAAATACGGTTGTATAATTGTAAATTTTACTAACAACTTAAGAAGTGGAATAACGAGGTAATAGTAATTTATCTTCGATTTAATGATTTTTATGGTTTTGTCAATAGTGGTTCTTACGGCTACTCCAACGGCATGAAATAGATCGTTGAATTATCTTACTTCACCAACAAACGATGTAATATAATGTAATACATACAATCGAAAATCATATCTTTTTTTCTGAGGTAGTTGGAAAGGCATAAAAGAAAATTTCCAAGTTACACAATCTCTTCTAACTGTCTAAGAAAATTTTATTCACCGGCTTTCTAAGCGGTAATCTACTCTAACGTATCCAAAGTACTTAAGCAAGAAGTTTCTTCTCAATCTACCTTTCGTAATACACTTTACTAACTTACTTAGACTTAACTGTTAGTTACCAACTTTCCTACATTATTTGAGTAGGTATATATAACATTTTTTGCAATTAATCGATGCATTAGATGTTTTCAAGTATTGGAGTAAAGGATGCAGTATTAACATCACTGGCGAAATACATCACTCACCTTAGATTTGTCGACTTCTGTAGATGAAATTTACTTTAAAAAAATATAATCTTTATATAGGAACTAAAGCACATACTTTTGAACCCGAATATTGGCTGCATCATTAAATTTACTGCACTTTGTCTTAAGTAGGTAATTAAAATCTGATCCTCATGCCTTTTGTTTGACATAACTGGAGTAAAGTGTATACTCGTCACCACATCCAGGTACCACATCAAATGCCAAAAAAAATGCATTTATACCTTTTTTTATAAAAAAGGAGTGACAAACAAGCTCAAAGTCTACATAATGGTAAGTGGATACTGTGGCCCCTAGACATCCACATTTTACTCTTGATTAAGTATCAAAATACAGAGGCGCTGTCACCCATAAAGACTAAAATGAAATGCCTCGTATTCAGTAAAAAAGGTTTCCGGTTTTATACTCTCACCATACGTAACAGAGTACCAAAAGCTGCTATTTTTACGCTGATATTCTGTAAGAGCGTAGACTTTCCCCGTTTAGCCGATCTATTCGTACTACAAGTATAATATAGCTGCAGCATGGCTCTACCGCGTAACTTTATATTTTTAATTCATCTTTTCTGATAGCAGGCACTGAAGTCTGAGCTAAAGCATATTAATATATAAAAGAATTAAGCATCTGCCTTTAGAAGGATAAGTGAAGAATATATCTTAATCTTGTTAGTTCTTTGGTGTCAATTTTACTTACGTATTATTAAACATTCATTTTTGACCCTTTCGACTGAAGTAAAATATTTTGCAAGCTCAAACTAACAACTAAAATGTTGTCCAAATAGTAACATTAAAAAATTCGACACCTCTTATTCTACCCGTACTGGTCACGTTTTCCTCCAAATTTAAATGAGACGAATCCAATAAAAAGTTAAAAGGAATTACAGGGTCAAATTATAGGGTCACAATTGGTGAAGATATCGCGTTACATATGTAGGTACCTACATACATATTAACAAATGAAAAATAAAAACTAAGCAATCTTAACTGAGAAGCTACTCCTTTTTGAAGTTCGATTTTATTTTTTAGTTGACTTCTTATGTCGTAGAAAAACTTATATTTAATTTTATAGAGTTTACGTTATTAAATTAAATGGATCTCTGCTCTTCTATACAGAAGAGCAGACATCCATTTAATTTAATTTAACTTAACTTAAAAGTGTAAACTCATACAATTTCACCAGTTTACTACTGGCAACTTAAAGTAGTTCTTAAAATATTTTTTAAATCAAACAGATAAAACAAAAATTCAAAAATGTTTAAGTAATTTTCAAATTTAAATAAAATGCTGCAGGTTATAATCACTTCCGTCTGTCAAACCCTAAATTGCCGCGCACTTCATTTCGAATAGACTTGGGTAAATCTGTTTGTTACTCGTAGTATTACTAAACACAACAGATAGTTTGAGTCGGCTGATGCTCGCTCTATCCAATTTATTTTATTGTTCTTATATATCATGATGGTCCATTTTGGCTAAAGCTCAGCGATATATTTGGTATACAATTTTACTGTTATTCGATTTCGTTTTATGGTTTATTTACAATCCTCGATAAATTCACCTTTTTGTGTGAATGTATTTTTTCTGTGGAATTATCATGTTTGATAAATTTCGCTGTAACAAGATTTGTATAATTATTATAATAAATTTAATTAATTTTAAATTAAGTATAGTATAGACTCTAACTATACGAATAATTTTATTAAAATATTTAACATTTAATAGCACCTATGTGTTCAAATAAAATTGCCTTAAAGGAGATGTTCGATTTTGGGCTACCACTATGTACACTACATAGATAAATAGGAAAAAAATTGAGGAATTTCATAAAAACACTAAAAAATTAATTTGAAAAAGGGTATAGCCGTACAAAAATGATAATTTAAAAATATTTTTGTTATGATAACCCTATTTTAATGGCAGCCATGACAGTTGTGTTAGATAATAGATATGACGTTTGACGACTTTGACAGTTTTAAAAAGTGACTAGCCGTCTTTTGAGTCTTTCTTTATTCTTTAGGGTTATAATATATGTTCCGAGATTGGATGTGTTTCGGAGATTTAGTGGTTGATTTTGTTTTGCGACCCAGTTTACTACTACGGACATTGATTTATTGCTTCTCTGTTGACCCTCTGTTATATGGTTTCTGATTCGTGATTTTTACAATAACAAGTTCAGTTTCAGGTATGTCCCCTATCCGTGCATTTACTGGTTGTTTTGTTCAAATGTTATTTCTATGTGATTTTTTCGTCCCTTGTTCCATATTCTAACAGATTTTAACTCACTTATTCCAGTTTATTGACAATGGCGTGCCTACAGTGCACCTCTGTAATAGATAAAAATGAACAATATTATGCTGCCGATGATATGGGTCCTGAAATAATTTCCGTCATCGAGCGGCATCTTGGCCATCTGGTAAAAAAATATATTTATCTATATACTGTAACATATGTATAAACACTTAATAACCCCTTTTTTGTTTTAGGTTGATGGAAATGGAGTGATGTGCTCACAATGCTTTGGCATCATAATACAAGAAATGTCTAATGATAGTGCTCTTGCACGCGGAGATCACAAACTCCAGCATTGCCATGATAGTAATGTTTGTGTTAGGTGTAGGACATTTTTGTTTAGGAGTGCTCACTCTATTCCCGAGGGTACCGAAAGGCAATATATTGCTGAAACAATTACTCCAAGAGAGGTAAGCGCACCCCTTTTGTTTTCTTTTTTATTCATACAAAGCTATGCAAATGTAGATGTTTCTTAATTATAGTCAAAGACAACATCATTTCAAGAAGAAAAACAACAGTCACAGTTTAATTTTTGGAAATGTGTGTAGACATGTGATTTATATATAACATCACTTCGGATGAGTCTATAAAACTGATATTGAAATAACTAAATCTTGATTAATTTAAATTATTTAGAAATATTGAGATATAAATAAATAAATCTTAATTTCATAGAATATAATAGAATGATTTTTTATTCAATATTGATTATTACATAATACTTATTGAAAGTCATTTTTTATTTACATTTTTTGTTTTAGATACCTGAAGGTGCTTTAATATGTTTTGCTTGTTGGGTACATACTTGGCGTACAATACAACAACAAGGAGTCATAGCAGCTTCTACTGTTGTTATGAATATGAATGTATGTGTATGGTGCCGATGGTCTCTTGCCTAGACACACAGCCACTCCATACCTGAAGGAGCTGAACGGACCATAATAACAGAAACAATATATCCAAGAGAGGTAACATTAACAACTTACTCAATTACCTAGTGTTGGAATTAAATAATTGTGTGAATAGCCAATACATATTGTATTCTTTTCTTTTATTCAGATTGCACCAGGAAGACTGGTTTTCTATGCTTGTTGGGTAGCAACATGTAAAAATGTGGAGCATGCTACAAGGATTGAGGATAATCGGCAAACTCCAACCCCATCTAGCCTTCACCAAGTCTAATGTATGCATGGTGTAGAATGTCTCTACACCGAAGGCTAACATACATGGCTAGTGGTCCTGTAAGAGATAAACTTGCAGCAAGAACTTACCCAAATCAGGTTAGATTATTTTAATTTACCAAACCACCATACACAAGTAATGTTACTGTACATTCAACTATAAGTAACCTTATCTGTTGCCCCTATAAGTAAATTGTTTCTTGTATTGTTTCAGTTACCAGAACATGTGCTTATTTGTTCCAACTGTTGGACACATGCACAGGAAAATATAGCAATAGAGCAAGAAGTTGTGCAACAAATTGATATCCAGCCACCAAGTGCATCAATAACACTTGATGGTTTTACAAACACAACACAGACAAGTGCTCATTGTTTTGTGCCGGCTTGTAACAATGTAGAATGAAATAGAGTTGTGGAATACTGAAGAAAAATTATATATATATTATTATTATTATTATATATAATCAATCACACAATAAATGATTTAATTAATAGGAATTTATTAATACCCGAGGGCTTGTTTGGAAAGAGAGAGGCAAGAGTACCAATAATAATATGTGATGGTACCTATATATATCTTAAAAATCATCCAACTACTTGTTTCAAAAACAAACTTATAGCTTGCACAAATATAGAAACCTTGTTAAACTTTTTCTCATTGTTGCCACTGATGGTTACATTATTGATATTTTGAGGCCCCATCCAACAATTAAATCAGATTATGACATCATGAAAGCTTTGTTCCAAAATGAAAATGAGGGTCTAAGGGCTTTTTTTCAGCCCAATGATATTTTCATTTTGAATCGAGGCTTTCGTGATTCCATTCCAATGCTAGAGGGGTTGGGCTTCAAAGTATTTACACATGAATCCTTAGAACAAGGAGAGACTCAGTTAACGACCATCAATACGAACAAGACAAGGTGTGTGACACTATGCAGATGGGTGGTAGAGGTAGTTAATGTTCGATTTAAAAGAGACTTTAAGCGACTGAGACATGAATATTTTGATTTGGCTGCCACCCATTTGATGGACGATGTTAGTATTTGGACGATGTTATAATTAATGCGTTCCATCCAGTGATTGAAAATAAACCAAATGCTGTAGCTATACTTGAGCAATACAGAGTGAAAATATGCCCAACCGGTTAGCAGAATTTATAATTGCTAACCGAATCACCCGCTTTAGAGCCCAATTCACAAGAATTGATGGTCAACATCCAGAGTTAAGTATTTTCCCTAAAATGACTATGTCTGAATTGATACTTTTTGGGCTGGGTACCTATCAAATAAAACAGGCTAGAAGCTATTTCGGGGAACATATTAGGCAGCATAGATCATTTCAGGTAGAAGTATTGGACCAACTGGAAGTAGTAGCAGAAGCAACCCCATCCCAACTTGATCCTTTTTTAATAAGAGCCTGTATAAAAACTCGACATAGCTCAGGACGAACATATTATACCTACATATTGCTGGCAAGGTAAGGATCAAGTGGGGATGATAAAATAATTAGCTATTATTGTAATTATATCTCAGGACATCGGACAATGGGTTGCTGTGCTCACGTCATGACCACTGTGTGGTATTTGGGTTGGGCTCAGTACAAAGAGAGATAGACACAGAAATATTAATAAGGGATGTGTGGAAAACGAATAAAATCATAAGTTCCAACAAGTTGTTTTATTTATATACCTCTCATGACAGATTTCTCATCTTTTTGATGTCGCTAATACTAGGAATTATATAACATAGAACTTGTTTGAAAAATTGATAGTGTTAAGTTGGGACACTGGGCTGGCATGGTGGATTACACAGTCCAATCCCTCACAGAGAGGAAGTATATGTCCCAGCAGTGGGAACATTATAGGCTGATTATGCTGCTCCTGCCTAATTGAACTAAAATAGTTGGTATCTTCTCAGCTGTTACTGTGTAATAGGAATAGATAACTACTTTAACAATAACTTGCAGTTGTCAGATATTGCACAGCTCACTGCTCGCCTATGAATTATCGAAGTCCAGAATATATTGATAGGCGCTAAAGAATGAAGCAGCAGTGTTACTAAACAAAATAACTTTCAAGGCTTCGTTTCGTTTCGATATAACCAATCTCTCTACTCTAATAGGTGATATAAGACGTGCTGCCGCAATCGAGTCGAATATCCTGTAGTCTAATATTATCGAATCCCAAGATTTTCGAAATTCGTATTGTTTTTTTATTGCAGATTTTACGATACACGTCAATCAAATGTCAATGTCAAAATGACATTTTTCGTGTTTTCTCTGTGATCCACCATGTTTAATTTAATGTTGTGTTGCTCTCCTTGACCAAGTTAATTTGAATGTACATTGAAACGAAGTGAAATTAAAGAAAACTAACAATAAAAAACGGTTACTATATTATATAGCGATATTTATATATAGTGTACATAGTGCTGGCCCAGGCTCCATACATTTCTGGAACATCTCCTTTATACATAACAATGTGCACTACTAATAGTTTAATAAAATATTATAAGAGTCGTGCTAGCTCAGGGACTTAGCGCTCGCTGTAAATTTATACATAACAATGTACACTACTAATAGTTTAATAAGAATATTATAAGAGTCGTGCTAGCTCAGGGACTTAGCGCTCGCTGTAAATTTATACATAACAATGTACACTACTAATAGTTTAATAAGAATATTATAAGAGTCGTGCTAGCTCAGGGACTTAGCGCTCGCTGTAAATTTATACATAACAATGTACACTACTAATAGTTTAATAAGAATATTATAAGAGTCGTGCTAGCTCAGGGACTTAGCGCTCGCTGTAAATTTATACATAACAATGTACACTACTAATAGTTTAATAAGAATATTATAAGAGTCGTGCTAGCTCAGGGACTTAGCGCTCGCTGTAAATTTATACATAACAATGTACACTACTAATAGTTTAATAAGAATATTATAAGAGTCGTGCTAGCTCAGGGACTTAGCGCTCGCTGTAAATTTATACATAACAATGTACACTACTAATAGTTTAATAAGAATATTATAAGAGTCGTGCTAGCTCAGGGACTTAGCGCACGCTGTAAATTTATACATAACAATGTACACTACTAATAGTTTAATAAGAATATTATAATAGTCGTGCTAGCTCAGGGACTTAGCGCTCGCTGTAAATTTAAACATAACAATGTACACTACTAATAGTTTAATAAGAATATTATAAGAGTCGTGCTAGCTCAGGGACTTAGCGCACGCTGTAAAATTCAGAGCGAGCGAGCAACCCGAGTTCGATCCCCGCGGACATCAATGTAATTGTCAATTGCAATTTTAAGTGCTGATTTACCACAAGCTCGGCGGTGAAGGAAAACATCGTGAGGAAACCTGCATGTCTGAGAAATTAAAAAATATATATTTAGAAGACGTTAAGTACGTCAACACGCACCGGGGCAGCGCTGCGGGGTGCGGCCACACCCTTGCCTTAAAACCCTCTCATAAGTGAGAGGAGCCTGTACCAAGCAGTGGGGCGTATATAGGCTGTAACTCTTTCTTTTACTAACTAGATAGTTTCTTTCCCTCCCTAATGTTCCTTATAATATTTATCTCATAATATATTTATCTTCTTGTGGTTTAAAATATTGCATGTTCAAATTGTTCGAATTTACGGCAAGCGCATTCAAAATAAGTAACATTGTTTCATTCGCTCATATCTCGAATTTCGTGCAATTCCTTCCCGTTATTTAAATTTTGTTCCAATATTTAACGAGCAGCGCCCTGTTCTTCAATGAATCGAAAATATCGACGCCTTCGAAGGACGTCGCTTCGTTTTATCAGAAATCCTCTTAAATCCTCATATACTTTATATTACTCAATATTTCACAATGTGCTATTTATTTTAGAGGAATTTTATTATAGTTTCTAAAACATAACCGGCCGATTTTTTGACTGTATGCTTGCTATTATTAAATATCTAAGACGAACCGTCTAAGGTTTTCCATTCGGCAAGTAGTACTTTGGTTATTTATTTGTTTCAATATACTGTATATTGACGTGAATAGGTTATTAGATTTGGTTATTTATGGATGGGGTGCACTTATAACAATATTTTAACCTAAAATATATACTAGAAGGACATCTTAATTAAGACTTAAAATGACGGATTAGTGATTATAATTAAAACTGCCAATGAACCTCACGTTTGTATTATCCAATGTATATATCCAATTTTGTGTATGCCAACATTTAATCGTCATACAGATTGACTAAGACCAGACAGATATCGAATAAATTCCGTAAGTGTTCTATTTTGTTAATTTTATCACGGGAAACTTCTTTATGTTTTAAAATAATTTTATAGAATATCTAAAATACATACTGCACGAATTGATTTTAGCTCCCACCCATTTCGAGTTTATGCAAGCGTTCCTTGTCAGCTTGTCACCTGCCACTTGTTAAGGAACAACGAAGTATAACTCATAGCCGGTATGCATGCGACGGATATTATATCCGTGACGTCTACGTGTGAAAGTTACAAAGAGGTAGCTACAAACTTATTAATGGTATAATCTCATCTTGAATAACATATACATAATAAAATATCCATTCGCATAGAGTTAATGTCCTAAATAAGGCTTCTTTTTCGTTGTGAAAACCCCGTAGGAGTTCATCCTTGGACATGCACCTCTCTCGTAGTAGAGAATATTTGCCTTAATCGCGTCCCACAGCTGGGCATAAGCTTAAACTTATGAGGGGGTTGTAGAACAGAAAGTGTCTGCTGCAGTACCCTAACACATATTGACAGACTTTACAAATCCTCGAAGTATTATAATGAGACATAACACCTACACAGATTTCCTTACTATATTTTTCTTCACCACCGACTAAATGGTAAATCAGTATTCAAAAATACCATAATAATTTCATTGGTGTGGATTGAAATAGATTTGTTAGCGTTCTTTAAAATTAAGGCGAGCTCTTATCTGCTTTATCACTGTTGGCCAACATTAAAAAAAATTGCGTACATTTTCCTTAACTACTATTTTGCTACACTCTTTCTTTCTGTTTTAATCGGTAAAAGCAATTCCTAGACCTATAGCATTTGGCATAACCGTCATGCTTGGCAGGGAGATTAGCGCTTTCAGCACCAGAAGTCTCGCCGGTCTGACACTGCTCGCTGTCGTCGCTCTGGATAATTTAAATTTGGCGTCAACGAGATGATTATACCACCATATTATATCAGAGGCCATGAGATCATTTGTTATTTGATAGTCGCCTCTTACGGCAACCCTGGGAGAATACGGAGTGATGGTTTCTCATGTGCCATCACAGTTGGCAACATTACATAAGCTTATTGCAAAATTTAACTTTTAATAAAATAAATCCAAATAATAACTTCTATAATCGGCGCTTAGACATAATGAGTCGAATCAAAGCCTCTAATTCAGAATCTATCGTGTAAAAATTATTTAAATCGTTTAGTTTTTTAAAGTCGATTTTACTTTTGATTAAAAGAAAAAAATACCCTTTTGAGTGATCTAAGACAAATCAAAAGTTCAATTTAACATCTAGAATGTTTTCTAAGTAGTTATTAAAAGATAGCTAGTTAGTGAAAATTAGGAATAAAATATCTTCTTTTAATTTGTATGGGACAACCTCTGAATTATATAATATAACCATTTAATATAAAAGGATTATTTAAATCTGTTCAGCGGTTTACGAGAGAAAAATCATTGAACATAAAAATATGTACGTGCTACAGTCATACTATAATTGCAGCACGTTCAAGTTCTACAACATGTAACAATTACCCTGTGGTTCCCGTTAAGTACGTTATCAGCATCAGTATTTAAACCTATAGAAATAACTTTTTTTTTAAACTTGACCATATTTTTTTAATTTTATTAAAAAAAAATAATTTTATGTAGTTTTATTTCCTCTTACTGACATTACCCGATGCTAAAGCTAAGTAAAACGGGGTCTTTGACAATCCTCTTACTCCCAATGACAATGCAGAGGTAATAAAACCACACAATTTGCATACAATTATTTTTTTAAATAAATTAAAAAAATATTGTTCGAGTTGATAAAAAAGTTATTTCTATACGTTTGAATAATGATCCTGATATCGTACTTAACGTAATGATACTAGCCGTGTAGTGGCGTTTAAGAATATCCACTACCCCATATCTTCCCGTGGGTGTCGTAAAAGGCGACAAAGGGAAACAGGAAACTTCCTGGTAACGGCAAAAAATACAATAAAAAAAACTGCGGTTGCCAACCCGCTCGCCAAGCGTGACAACTATGGCAAATACCCCTTAAATGGATAAAGTTACTAAGAGACAGCCCCCATTCCCCGGCGGCCCCGCTATTCCTGGCTACGGTGGCGACCATGGTAACGGCGGGGCAGGGGGTGCTAAGAATCTCCAGTGGAGGTTCGGTTGGCACCTACGACGACTCGACCTGGCAACATACAACGCACGCACCCTGAGGACTGACGAGAAGATTGTGGAGCTGGAAGAAGAGATAGACAAGTTACGCTGGCATATTATAGGATCATCCGAAGTCCGAAGAGAGGGGGCGGACACGGTAATCCTCGAATCCGGCAACTTGCTCTATCACCGGGAGGGCGACCATCTGTCCCAAGGAGGTGTCGGATTTATCGTCCACAAGTCTCTCGTTAACAACGTTGTAAAGATCGAGAGTGTGTCGACGAGGGTTGCGTACCTTATACTCAGAATCACCAAACGGTTTTCGCTGAAGGTCATACAGGTTTACGCACCAACCTCGGCAAACCCCGATGAGGAGGTGGAGGAAATGTATGAGGATATCTCTAGAGCCATGCATTCCTCCAAAACCCAATATACGGTGTTAATGGGAGACTTCAATGCAAAATTAGGCACAAGAGAGAACGGTGAGCTGAAAGTAGGGAAATTTGGAATAGGGCAACGGAACCCAAGTGGCCAGGAGCTGGCCGACTTCATGGAGAAAGAGTGAAAAAGAATGAAGTCAACGCTCCGTCCCCCTCGTGCTTTAATCCAAAGTCCCAAAACCTTTCAGCTCGAGTTACAAAACCGTTTTCAGTGCCTAGAAGACTGCAATGAAGTGGACGATATGGATGACAAGCTCGTGGAAACTGTCCATGCGGTCGGAGCTAATTTCTGCATGACCCGCCGCAGAGGAACACAAAAACTCTCCGATCACACTCTTAATCTGATGGCTGTTAGACGGGAGATGAAGCTACATTCTTCAACAGATTAGACAGCATACAGGCAACTGAACAGACAGATCTCCAAATGCAAGCGGCGGGACTTACGCAACTTCAATACAGCTTGTATTGAAGAAGCGATCGAGCGGAACCAAGGCTCCAAAGTCTTTGCCAGAGATCTGTCTGCCAGAAAGAGCCAACTGTCAAAGCTGAGGACCGAATGTAGCAGCATCGTTTCCGGGGCACCTGAGATTTTGAGTGAGATTGAGAGGTTCTATGTGCAGCTGTACACGTCATCGTTGGAGCCACACGCAATGGTGAGTAACGATCCAAGAGTGAGTCTTGTCCGATATTATTCCGATGGTATCCCGAACATCAGTCACAGACAACAACAGAAGTCAGAGGAGTACAATTTGCCACCATGTCTAGCGTATGTGGACTATGAGAAAGCCTTTGATTCCGCCGAAAGAACAATGGCAGAAAAATAGTTGACAAAAATTATTGCGTCTATAAATAAGTTATATATAAAATGAGTTTTATTATTTTTCTATGATTTTTCAAATAAAAATGTATTCTAATTAAAGCCACAGAAAAAAACAAACATTTTTGGGAATATCAAATGACTTTTTTGAAATGATTTTCAAATGATTTTGCACTATTCAAGTGTTGCCATTTACTATATTCATACTATTTTCGTATACACTTTGTAAGACTACCAACACAAACACAAAATATTTTTATATTAAGTTATTTTTAATAATAGCTTTACTATCAGTATTAATAAAAAAAGTGATGTGGTTGAAAGTAAGTCTCTTACAACGAACTTTCAACAATAATACATTATCTCAATCATAGTACTATGCAACAATTTCATTTAATGTTATAACAACACTAGCTAAAACAAAATGTCACTGGTATTTTTTTTTACTGGCGTTACGGCTCTGGGTTCTAGCCCTTCTGAGAATGTCACTGTATAAAACAAAGGGCCTGGAGCCATGCCAGAAATATACATTTATAATATGCAAATAAATAATAGAGATACAATAATCTACAAACTCTCAATTATGTAGGTAGGTGCATTATGTTGAGAGTGTATTAATCTAACATCAAAAAACCACTGGACAGATGACTTTTTCAAGTGACATAGGACATAACCTAAAAAGTTCAAATCTAAATATATTTTTTTTGACGCCTTCTCAGGACAAAATTCTTTGACAGAGTTATTAAGGGACTTACGATTAACATTTTAAGATATTTTTGATATATAGACGCTACCATTCCTTCTCAACTAATTTAATGTATGAAAGTCTGCCATTGTTCTTTGGGCGGTGCTGCAATCCCTTCAGCGGTGCCAAGTTGGTTGTCGGTATATCGAAATGCTGAAGTGCTTGTACAGTAGGACTACGATGGCTATCCGAGTACAGAACCAGAGTACGAAACCTATCCAATTGCAGAGACGTGTAAGACAGGATGACGTCATATCCCCAAAACTCTTCACCGCTGCATTGGAAGACGTTTTCAAGCTTCTGGACTGGAAAGGATACGGCATCAACATCAATGGCGAGTACATCACTCACCTTCGATTTGCCTTATGGCAGAATCGCTGGAGGACCTAAGCACTATGCTCAATGACCTCAATAGTACTTCCTAACGGATAGGTCTTAATATGAACATGGACAAAACAAAAATCATGTTTAATGTCCATGTCACACCTATGCCGGTAGTTGTTGGGAATACTAAGCTCGAAGTTGTTGACGAGTATGTTTACCTGGGACAAATAGTCCGACTAGGTAAGTCCAACTTCGACCGAGAGGTCAATCGACGGATTCAACTCGGTTGGGCAGCGTTCGGGAAATTACGGCACATCTTCTCATCAGGTATACCTCAAAACTTGGAAACGAGATTGTACAACCAGTGCGTGTTGCCAGTGATGGCATACGGAACTGAGACGTGGTCCTTTACTGCTGGCCGGATGAGGAAGCTCAAGTTCTCTCAGCGAGCTATGGAGAGGGCTATGCTCGGAGTTTCTCTGCGTGATAAACTCAGAAATGAGGATATCCGCAGTAGAACCAGAGTGACCGACATAGCCCAACAGATTAGTAAGCTGAAGTGGCAATGGGCCGGCCATATAGCTCGAAGAACCGACAATTGATGGGGAAGAAAGGTTCTCGAGTGGCAAGCTCGTACCAGCAGGCGAAGTGTAGGGCGTCCCCCCACTTGATGGAGTGACGACCTGGTAAGATATACAGGAAATCGATGGACGCAGGTGGCTCAGGAACGTGCTTTGTGGCATTCCTTGGGGGAGGCCTATGTTCAGCAGTGGATTTGTGAAGTGCTGTAATGGTGATGATGATGAACGTACTTAACGGGAACCACAGGGTTTTTGTTACATATTGTATATTATTAATTTCATGTTCACCGATTTTTTGAAAACCGCTGAAAAGATTTGAATGATCCTTTTTTATTAAAAGTTAAGACCACGTTCACCCAGCATACCATCGTAAAATAGCAGCTCAATGCAACTGTTTCGTATGGTTAGTTTGGAGGACCGGAGATTCTTTTTACTGCAAACGAGGCATTACATCGAAGTCCTCAGAGGTGGCAACGCATCGGTATTTTGATTCATAATTGAGTAGATGCAGATGTCTATGGGTCACAGTATCTACTTACCCTCAGGTGGACAGTATTCTCGTTGTCATCCTTATTTTATATAAAAAACTTCTCGGTTTATGAAGTCAGTTAAAAATATATAAAAGCTTTTAGACAAATTTACTTCGCAAATATCCGCGTTATAAAATAAAATGATGTGTCTTACCTAGTATGAAGAGCACCTCCCGCCCTCCCTCAATTGCGTGCACTATTTCCGTCACTACTAATCCCAACACCGCTACTCCCGACACCACTACACTAGGAAAGAAACACCACTGACGATAATACGACACGTGTTTCGCCTCTACACGAAGCATCCTCAGGTGATATAGACTCTACGGTGGCTAACCAGGCACTTGTTTTGGCTCGCCGCTCATTTAGCGGTTAGCCACCGTAGAGTCTATATCACCTGAGGATGCCTCGTGTAGAGGCGAAACACGTGTCGTATTATCGTCAGTGGTGTGCCTTGCCTAGTGTAGTGGTGTTGGGAGTAGCGGTGCTGGGATTAGTGGTGACGAGGATAGTGCACGCAATTGAGGGAGGGCGGGAGGTGCTCTTCATACTAGGTAAGACACATCATTTTCTTTTATAACGCGGATGTTTGCGAAGTAAATTTGTCTAAAAGCTTTTATATAATGGATTTCCGCAAAGTAACGCCTGACTCTATTAATTATAAGTTAAAAATATTTTAATACATAAACTTTCGTAGTCACTTTGTGAAGTTTCGACTACATTTTCATCCATTTAATATTCAGGAGCGGTCACGGAGGCGGTCTACCGATACAATATTCGTTTCGATATTCTTCTTTACCGCCTATGAGTCGCTTTCTAAGTTTTCCTGCAAATTATCAGCGAACTCGTTCGCATTTGTATTAGGCTAGCCTGTTATCGAAACGCATAACAAATGCATTCGCTTATTTATGAAACTATGTTTGAAAATGTTTACTTCAATCTTTATACATTTTACTTTAGAACGATTGGAGTTCTTTTTATATAACTGAAGTTACTATCGATCATACAGTCCACGTGATGGTAACTGGCTACTAAAATCCACGGACACCAGCAACTTCAAAGAAGGAAGGTTACTTAAGCGTTGTTACCTCTGAGTACTAAGATCGAAAATGTTCTTTATAATTACCTTTTCTCTATACCTTGCAGATCAGACACAGCAGTTTAAGCAGTGCTATTTAGCGGCAGGAGTAGGAAAGCAGTGCTCACCCAGGCGGGTTTCTATACAGAAAAAGAGTCCTACCAGCTAGTCAAGATAGTTTTCTTGATAACAACAAAAATAATAGAAAACTGCGGTTGCCCGCCCGCCTACGGCTAAGATGCTAAATATTCCGCAATGGACTTTATATACTGTAGAGAATGAATGAATGAATGTAGTTTCTACTTTCTACATACTCGTCTATCGAAATCTCCATGCATTTATAGTTTTTGTTATCTTTTCATTCACAATTCTTGTTATTTTCTTAAGGTAAGGCACACACGATTTGATGGAGCATGTAGTTTATCTGATGGTAAGTAAAGGCTGTGGTCTGTAGACACCTAATTATTTCCTCTGTCTTTCATTAATTAAACTACACATAGTTATTGTAGCAGAGTCACGTAACGGCTGTATCATGGTTGTAGAACGACTTGATCGGCTTACTCGGAGACGTACCGAGGTCCCTCAGAATACTAGTCTAAAAAACTGCAGCGATATGCAGCTGTGTTTGGTATGGCGAGTGTATGTGGAGAACCGGGGACATTTATCATCCAATAAAACTCCACTGCTGGACAATAGTTTCTATCCTATTAGAGATTTGATATTTTATGTTGAGACTATAAGGTCGCCACTCTATATAATGGGGTGTCACGCGCCTATTTCCAGCAGTATGTGGCTGCCACTCAAAAACCATCAGTTATCAAATAACTGCAAATTGCAAATTGACGCATAAAGCCGAGTAAAATACATGCGTATACCATTAGAGAGAAAAAATAGGGATGAAGTGAGATTTTAACATGTTCCTTCATGTGATAATTTCGGTTGAATAATTTAAGCGGTGTGAGCTCGAATCGATCGAGATTTAAAGATTTATGACACGCGAGACTACGAAGTAGAAGAAAATGGCATAAAATAATGTCTAATGGTTTCCATTTAACAAATTCTAAGGTGCAAGACCATAAGGCATGACGATATGTGTGACGATTAAGGCAAATTGTCCTTATAACGGAGACTTTTACCGTGGTAGGACAAGTCAGCCCAAACAAAAATCATAAAGTCGTCGTAAGTAGTCGGTCGTGAAAGTGCTAAGAGAGTGAGCAATAATTGCGTAATTTTATACTTCGAAATTCGATGATTAATCTATTAATGTAGAAGTGATGTAGATAACCTTTTTAACATAATGTGATATTAATAGATCTTTCTTACCTTGCCAATTTCATATTTTTAAATTAATATGAAATTAGGATTCTTAGCCAAACAAAAATTATTTAGATTTAAAATGGCCAGTATTGCAGAACTCCAATTTCATAAGTAGACCTAATCTATTTTAATAAGTCCCTGTGTATTTTTTCAAACTGCAATCTACAAACCCCTCAAATGTTTTTAATATAAAAACTATTTTGTGTTCTATACGCTATTAAATAGATGTTAAAATCAAATAATGTTCATATAACAATTTTCGTGCCATGTAATTTACCACGCTTGAACGCGCTTTGAATGAATTTTAATTATAGGAAAACGCAATACTGGCGAAAGCTCTAGACCAGACGTCCACGAGATTTGTTTGGAACTATTATCGTGGAAGACATGGTGCAGTATTTATTAGTAATATAATTATCGGGAAACAAAGGGCCAGTGTCGTGTGTCAATTTTCGTAATGATTTTCAGGTGCTTATTATGATTGCGGCCATTTCAATTACTTTGTTTGTAATGTTGATGGATTACAATATAATTCTATATTATTAAAATTAAATAGTAATTTAGTTTTTTTTTTAATTATTGTTATAGTTTTTAGTATTGTATATTTTAATAAATTTAACTTGTCGTTACATATTAATAGTAATGTATATCATTCCTAATAAAACACCGTTCGATACAAACCAAAAAGTGTATAACCACTACGTTTCCTACAAACTATCGCGGTACTTTTCTCACTTAGAGCTATGTTACTTGCCATAAAATTTCATCACTCCACGTGTTGCCTGGCAGAGAATGCCGGTAGTAGGCATTTTAGTCCACCCTTTGTTATCTTTTTTATTAAAGTTATAACAATAAAGTTTAAATAAATAAGAATTGCTTTTATCCTCTTATGATTCGCACCTTTGACATGCTGCCCGTCACCGGTGGTTATTTTCGGTCGCTATTTAAGGCACGGTACAAAGAGGTCGTGATATTGCGATCTTTTGAAAACCATGAAATTTCTTGCGGTTCCAGTAGCTTTACATGGTAGAACTATGCTGCAGTTATATTACTATTGTATCACGAATGGGTTGGATCGAACGAGGAAGGACTATGCTCTCACAGTACAGTACTTACCTTCACCCTTTTTTTTCTTTTTTTTTGCGGACGGAAAATCATCTAATGACGCCTTTCGCTGTGGGTGGAGCGGAAGGGAGTGTCAGACTTTTACTGACTAAAAACCATCCGTGTTCCTTCAGTGCCCTTACGTTCCGGAGCCGCGGTATCTCTTTCGAACAGCCCGCAGCCCCGGCAGGCGTCGGCCCTTGCGGGCCCCTTCACGCTGCTGACAGCTCTTTGAGGCGCGCGTGGAACAAAACGCGCCGTCGACACGGCCTGTCGTCGTTAGACGGACGGACGGCGAGCTACCCATTGCTCGCCGTCCACAGGCCCGCGCCTACGGTGGCCGGGGGCCACGACGTAGCCCCCGACGCCCGGGGCGTCTCCCGCGGCGGCCGGGAAGGAAAGCTGTTGCTCTTTCCTTCTCCCGCTCCGCCACCTCCTTCGCTAGCATCACTGCTTCGCAGAAGGTGGTGACGGCATCCCATTCCGTCTCGCTCCGGACCATGGCTTCGACCAGGGCCGGACGCGAGAGGTCGCCGCCGCCTATCGCCGCTACGAGGACACGGCGGTGATCCGCCCAAGCAGGGCACACCTCCACGGTGTGCTCCACCGTGTCCTCCGGTCGATCCTCGCAGTGGGAGCACCCGGGCGTTTACTCCCGCCCGATTCGGTGCAGGAACCTCCTGAACACACCGTGTCCGGTGAGGACCTGCGTCAGGCGGAAGGTGAGGACGCCGTGGTGTCTCTCAAGCCACTCCTCAAAGAGGGGTCTTATCGCCGCTATAGTGGCGTGCCCAGCACGGGGTTGCGACAGTCGCTCTCTCCATGTCGCCATGAGATCATGCCGGAAGTCTGTCCGCTGCGCGACAACTTGCCGCGGCAGCGGGGTTTCCCCCCGGCATAGTGCCTCCGCGCGCCATTCGTGCAGGCGCGCGAGGACTATCGCCTCCAGATCCCATGGCGGCAATCCGGCAAGGAGGCTCGCCGCCTCGCGGGAGATCGTGCGGTAGCCGCGAACCATTTTTACGGCAACCACCCTTTGGGGCGCGTTTAGGTGGTGGACGGCAAGCCGCGCCAAACCACGCGCCCACACCGGGGCCCCGTAAAGGGCCATGGACCTCACGATCCCTTCGTAGAGCCTCCGGCAGGAGGCGTTTGGCCCCCCCAGGTTCGGCAGGAGCCGTCTGAAGGCAGCCCCGGTCCGTTCCAGTTTGGGAGCCAAACGTCGGACGTGCTCAACGAAGTTCCATCAGCCGTCGAGGACGAGTCCTAGGTACTTCAACGTCGACTCGACGCCGATGGATACCCCTCCTACCATCACTGAGGATCCCGGTGGTGGCCTGTTCCGAGGACCATGGAAGTGCATGGCCTCGGACTTGTGCAGAGCCACCTCGAGACCCAGTTGCCGGATCCTCTCAACGACTATCGCAACCCTGCGTGTCATAGTTTCCGCCGCCGCCTCGTACGACCCCCCTTGTGCCAGTACCAGCGTGTCGTCAGCGTAGCAAACTACGCTGACGCCGGTAGGGAGGTCGGCGCGCAGCACCCAGTCGTAACCGATGTTCCACAGGGGCGGCCCCAGAACCGAACCCTGTGGGACACCGCACGACATCTCTCGCCGGTTCCACTCACCGTTGCGACCGGGGTAGATGACGGCCCTGTCCGTCAGATAGTCCCCGACTATACGACGGAGATAGGTCGGCACCCGGTGATACCGGAGTGCCTCCCTAATGCAGCTCCAGGGCATGGAGTTGAAGGCGTTGGCGATGTCGAGAGACACCGCCAAGACAACCCCCCCCCCCCCCCGGCCACTGCATCCCCCGTCGTGAGGGCTCTCACGCGCATGATGGCGTCCACCGTAGAGCGCCTCTTGCGGAAACCAAACTGGTGTTCCGCAAGATCCGGCCCCGTCCCCGCAAGGTGCTCGGCGAGGCGGTTTGCAATTACTCTTTCAAAGAGCTTGCCCACCTCGTCGAGCAGCACCACGGGCCGGTATGCGGACAGAGAGTCCGCAGGGCGCCCCGTCTTCCGAATGAGGACCAGCTTCCCCGTCTTCCAACGAAGCGGGAATTGGCCTCTCTCCAAGCATGCGCTTAGGAGCCCCTCCAGTCGGGGCCCGAGAGCCTCCAAGGCCAGGACCCAGGCTTTGCCAGGCAAGCCATCGGGTCCTGGGGCGGTATTCCTGGCCTTGAGCCTACGTACCGCCACTCTCAGGTCTACCCCGGTCCCTTCCGGGATGTCGTCGTCGTCGTCCTGGTGGTCCGCTTCCGGCACAGCAGGTGGCGGAGCCATAGGCGGGGGCGGATGTTCCCCTCGCGCAGGGAACAGAGCGCTCACCACGTCCTCCACGAGCTGAGGCCGGAGACTCTGCATCAGCGGGGGGGGCCCAGGTGCGGAGTTTATCCCGCACCATCTTGTAAGGGCGCCCCCACGGATCTCTATCGAGAGTCTCCAGCATCTCTCTGTGAAACTCGGCGAGAGATCGGTTCGGGGAGAAGTACACCCCCACAACGACGAACTCCCCGAACCGTGCTGCTACGCACCCCTGACCCCTCCTGACACCTTCAAGGGTCGGGGTACCGGCGGCGGCTGAAGAAATGATGGCCACTGAGCCGTTAAGGTCCGCCACCCAGTCCTCCCTAGGCCAGACAAAATACGGCTCAGCGACCACAGCGATGTTAATCGACCACTGCGCCATGCTCTGGAGCAACAGATCCTGAGCGCAGGCGCAGTGGTTGATATTCGCCTGGAGGAAGCTTAATGGGGCCGTTATAGGCATTCCATATCAGCTTCCTCCACGGGGCGCCCCTCTGCGGGCGTCGGTGTCGCGGCGGCGGCGGCAGCGACAGTGACAGCGGCGGCGGCGGCAGTCGCGACTGCGGCGGTGGCCACAGAGGCGGTGGCGGCGGAGGGCCCTCCCCTACCCGCGGCCTTGGCCTTGGCGAGTGGCACGCAGGCCTTGCTTCCGGCCCGGTGATCGGCTGGCTTGCCGGTCGCCGCACATGCATCACAGTGCGGCGTGGCGCAGCAGGTCGCCGATATGTGTCCGGGCTGACAGCAGCGGAAGCAAAGGCCACTGCGGTCAACCTCCGAGGCGCATTTCACAGTTACGTGGTGCCCCACGAGACAGCGGTAGCACCTCAGAGGTCTTGGCTCCAGCAGCTTAACCTGCGCTGAGACCCAGCCCACCAGAAGCCTTCGGCCCTCCACTATGGTTTTGGCCGCCGTAACAGGGCAGCACACCGTGGCGGCATGCATACCCTGTTGGTCCGGGCGTATGGCGCCTGACCTGACCTGGTCAGTAGTGCACCCCCCGGACCTGGCGACGGCGGCCACCAACTCCTCCTCCGATACCGAGTCGTCCAGACCCATGATGCGCAGGTCTGCGCATTTGACGGGCCTGGACACTCGGGCCTCGTCCGCGTCCAGGGACGCTCTGAGCTTCGCAGCCAGAGCGTCTGCGGTCGCGCCACTGGATTCCCCGGGGATCTCCAGCATACGGGCCCCCGTCTGGGTGACTTTGAGCCGGAGGCCCCCGGTGATCCCGAGCTCCCCGAGATCCACCGCCTCTTTCGCCTTCGCGAGCAGATCGCGGTAGGTAACGCCCATCTTTTCCGCGTCCAGCTGTAGTGTAATCACTACAGCTGCGGTCTTCGGGGCGCGGAGCCTAGCCGCGATCTTGCGCGCCCTGAACTGGCGCTGCCGCTCCTGCTCTTTGGCCTTTTTGGCTGCCTTCTTCCCCTTATTTTTGTCCCCGACCACCTGCCAACCGGCTTCAGCCGCGGGAGGTGTAGGGAGCTGAGGGGGCGGTGGCGGCGGCGGCAGCTGGCTTGCCGCTGGCGCTGGCACATTCGCCGCAGGCACTGGGGCTGGCGCAGCCACCACCTGTGCTGCCGCCTTGCCCTTTTTTGCCTTCGCCTTGCCTCTCTTTCCCGTCGCCGGCTTAGCCGGAGCCGGGTCAGCCGGTACCGGTTTTGCCGGAGCCGGCTTTTCAGGGGGAGGAGGGGCAACTGCAGCCCCGCCCGAAGGCTGGCTGGACGGCCCCGGCCTGGATGCGACAGCTGTGGCCGCCGTGTACGAGACCGTTGCCGGCCTCGCCGCCGTCTTGTTTGCCCCTAGGGGGGGGGGGGGCGCAGGACGATGCCCTCCAGCACGGAGAACTGGTGCTGGAAGGCAGCCAGCTCCTGCCGGACCAGGTTCAGAACCTGGTACTCCACCGGCGGCTGGCTTGAGCGCTGCGTCTGGGACGCCGCGCAAGAGGCAGGCTCACGTAGACTGGCCAGGTCTACGCGGAGCTTCTCGTTCTCCTTCTGGAGAGTCTCCATGGCGGAAGTCAGGCGGGCCACGTCCGCCTGCAGCTCCGCTACCTCGTTTGCATTAGGCTCGGCCCCAACAAAGTTGGCCTCCGCAGCCGCCATGATGGAGGCGGAGGCCGCGGGAATGGCCTTTAACTTTGAGGAGGCCTTTTGCTTGTGGGCCACGACCTTGATCGCGGCCTCCACCTCCTTTACGAATCTGGCCTTACGCTCCACCTCGGAGCCGCCAGTCGCATCCGTCTCTTCGCCTGATACCCGAGCCGTATCGCCCGGGTGGCGCCCCCCCTTTGGCATGCTTTGCCGCTTGTTCGGCCCTCTGATTGTCAGAGGGCCCCCTCCCCTTGCCTCTCAGCCCGCCCCGCCTGTTGGTGGGGATGTTCCGGGCCGAAGCCTCCTCTTCACCGGCTGACGACCCCTGGTCGCCATCCCGCCTGGACCGCTTGCGGAAAAACTTACTGGTCTCCGCGGTACCAGGCTCCACGCGTCGGGAGCTCTCTGAGACTCCCACGCTGCTCGATGCGGCGTCGGACTCTGTCCCCGCATCGTTCCTCCTCTCCTCTACGTTGCCGTTGCCGGCGGTTTTGGTTTTTTGTTTTTGTTTTTCTTTATTTTCCATATTTGTACCCACGAGTATGGGGGAATTAAAGGTCCACCTTGGCAGAGACCCCTTTACCAAGGTAAGCAGATTTAGAGGATTTATTACTCGCCAGGGGGTGTGCAGGTACCCTGGCGAGGAGCGCACTAGCGACTGATTTGTTCATAGAACCCCGTCAGCCATCCATCCCCTCGTGGTGCGACGCCGCTTGAGATTCGGGGTAACTTTTTATAGAGGTTTTCTCCCTCGCGGTCCGGGCGGTTAAGCCAAGACCCTCGGTCCCTATCAAAGCCGCGAGACATGATCCACGACACTTCAATGGGATTACGAGACCGGCGGTGACAGCAAAGGACGAATCCTTCACTGTCTGCCCGGAGGCAGGGTAAGTGCACACCGAGCCCGCCCTCACTCCTCTGCTATGCCCTCTGCTGATCAGAGGGTCACGCAGAGGAACGCACCGTTGGTCTGAGACGGACCCCACCCATGTCAGAATAATTAGCCGCGGCAGTAACATTCCCCAAGGAATAAGAATTTCTTCTCATTTCTCGAGGAAGATTACTGCCGCGCCCAGGGTGCACCGGCCCAGTAGCTGCTCTTCCCTCCAGACGTATCGAGAGGGACCCGCAACTACCAGGCACACGTGGAGGACTTCTGACTTCGCACCCCACTTACCTTCACCCTTATACTATAACAAAGTCCACTCTTGTGGCACCTCAGGACGAAATATGATACTCTTAACTACACAGACCACAAGGTAACTACAGCTATACAGGTCGATAAAGAATAAGAAAAATACTCGATATAACCATAACAGCTTATTGAAGACTTCTGCTGTATATAAGCCTCCCCCATAGAGTGCTTCCTGAGGGAAGGGATATTTTCCATAGGTACTACAATTGGCGAACAGTTTGATAAGTGCGATTTTTTATTATGTTGAGCTGTTTTAGTTTCCTTCTGTTGTCTCTTATGATGTCCACTAAATGCTATGGGAAAATCAAACAAAAACGTACGAACTGCTAGAAAGAACTACATATATAAGGTTAAAAGATTTTACAAATGGGCAAAATAAAAGACTACACAAAAAGAGTTATCTTCACTTTGACCGGCAAAAGTTAAGACGATTCAAAGCGTTACCTAGCAGTAACAGACAGACTGATTTTCGGAATTTGAGTATTAGGACAACTTAAGTTTTGTTCCGTATGAAGATGACAAATTATTTGTAATACAATTCGACAAAATTTGACAACTAGGTCAGAAGTTACGCGCAGATATAGAACCGGACATAAGTCCATACGTAGAAGCCAAAAATGTTACCCTCCTTTTGGGCTTGACTCGGTCGCTTAAAAAGGCTACAAATCTATGAAAAACCATAAGAGAAATATTAGGATTAAATAGCTAAACTAACACAGCTGCCTGTGTCTGGTCTGGTTATTTTACGTCTAACGTAAACGATTGAGTATACCGCCATTTATTATAAGTCATACCATTTTTATTTCGTCACCTACGGGTCTTAATGGGGTGATGGATCTCGTATACCATAATAATGCAGCACGGTTGACTAATCTACGCATACAATATCGTGTTGTATATTTACCTCCCTAAGTAACTGTATATTTTTTCCGTTAATTTGATGTATTTCATATTTGATTTGTGATATCCGTTCCTACATGATGTTCGAAGTTCACATCGAGGCCATTTATCATGATCAAATAACGACAACGCCTTAATAGCGTGTGTACACAACATTACTTTTGAAAAGCTTAATCAGATAACGAATGAATATTTTTATAATAAATTAAGGGTGACAGACGAGCACAAAGTCCACCTGATGGTTAGTGAATGCTGTGGTTTAAATGCCTCGTGGGTGCAGTGGTCGTACACGCGATTGCTCATCATGATGTACCGGCTTCGAATCCCGGGTTAGACCAAAAACCAGTTTTTGGGTTTTTCCTTAACCTAATAATATTTAGCACGTGCTCGACGGCGAAGGAAAACGCGGCGGTCTTATTGATTCATAAACTTTATGTCTTACTCTGTCTCTCGACTGTCTCTTGACTTTTAATTAAAATTCAACGAGACCTAATTGCGAAAAGTCTATGTTCAACAGTGGACTTGTGAAGGGCTGTTATGATTATGATGAACATCTGTAAAATTAGTTTCAACCAAGTCTTTAAGTAACTTTATACTCTCTTTAGTTCCCGATATATGCTAGCGGTCGTATCAAAAACTTCACTACATTTTTCCATTTCAAAATACATTTTAAAGTGGTTATGCAATTTTATTTCCATTTGACGAACTTTCTCCTGTTTGCATGGCAAATTAACGCACTACTTTAGGATGAATTTGATACTTGTATTTCTCGCGGTAGTTTTGTGTATGCCTTCACTATTTTAATCTGCTCTTTTTATGCCGATTTCTAAAAAGAAGGAGGTTGTGAAAACTGTATTTGTTGTAGAGTATGTTGCGCCACATCTTCGCCAATTGAATAAAATAAAAAATACTACCTCTATAATGGAAACACATGGATACAAATTTTTAATATAATTTGTACATGCTATTGTTGTCACTCGGTGAAACATCGTCTTTTATTTTGTGATTTGTGTTTTTCACGTTATTCACAGTATTGAAAATTCACAATACTCATTGTTGTGGAACATGCACAAGTACATTCAAATCACAAAAATTGAAATTTTAATGTTTACATTTCATTAATGACAACGACATAAATTGCAGATGCGTTGTCACCTCCGAGGGCTAAGATAGAATGCCTCGTTTCCAGTGAATAGGTTCTCTTAAGATGTTCTTATTGCGTTTAATAATAAAGTATCATCTATTATTGTGTTTTATAAATTATTTTCATGCACAGTATAAACTGTAGAAGGGCTCGTAAGATACGACGGAACGTTTTTAATTAGATATGGAAACCAGACATTAGAATATTGGTATAGATTGTCGCTTTAATGATCAGTACAACAAAAATATCATTTTGGATACATTTTGGACTAAATTTCAACACTCAGCCATTCCACGAAGTCGACAGTAAATCATTAATTTGTATAAAACTTGCACGTTGTTGTAAAATATCACGTGCCTGATGAAACTGCAAATTTCTCCGCAATACTTCAGCAAGTTAGTTACAAGTTTGGTAATGAAAATGTATCATTACTTTCCATATGAATTGGATTTGAAAAATATTTTAATCCGATAAACATTAACACCAGATTTGATTGAAAATATTATCTACATATGTATGTATTTACATAGGATAATAGTTAAGATAGATAGATAGATAACATGTTATTGTTAGTCAAATATATAAGTACGAATAAAAAAGGACGAAAATAAACGTAGTACAGGTCTTTCTTCCAGGCAACTCTAAAAACTAAACAATTTATCAGTCTGGAAAATATTAAAGAAACCTAAGTATTCAATGGTTCTGGTGCAAACCGTGTGGTGTCCGTGTAAGAACATCCACTACCCCGTATTATACCGTGCGTGCCGTAAGAGGCGATAGAGGGAAACAAATCATGCGATGGGCAGCAGCGTCTTCTTAATCACGACTAAAAATGAAAATAAAAATTACTGTTTTGTTCTTAACCAACCCTTAAACGTTCACCACTGGACTTGAGCATCTTCAGCTGTATGGAGGTTTCGCTTTAGGTCCCCCGCGCACTAGGCAGCCTGGCTGCGGGTGCCAGGCTGTCGATTGCACGGCAGCCCGTTGGCTGCGCGCAGCCAGAGCGAGCAGGGTAAATGTATGTGGCTGCCGTCAGTCACCGCGCACTTGTCGTAGCAGCCAGGTGTATTTTGGGTTCAGAAACCACAAAATGGCTTTTAACACTGAGAAATTTATTCGCGAAATTGAAAACGGTAAAGCAAGATGGGATATATCTATAGGAGTATCAGTGCCCTTGCTTGAATTTCTTATATTTTCCAAAAGGTTATCAAATGATTGCACTGACACTCTCGTGTAGTTAAAAAACCGGTATGGGTATTTACGAACATCTTTAAAATTGGTATGAAATAAGCCTTTTGAGTGCTGTTCTAGAAAAAAAAAGGATGAATCGAAAGTCTTTTAGCTTGGCGTTTTTTACGAAATACGAACAAAATTACAAGTTCTTCCACGTCCACATCCCTCGAAGAAAGGGTCACAATTCGCCATCCATTGGCTGCTTAGAAGTGGCTGCTCAAATATTTCGGCTGCCGCAGTCTGGCTGCGCAGCCAGGCTGCCTAGTGCGCGGGGAGCCTTAATCGCCACACTTGGCAAGTATATTGAAGATAGTAGTACCAGACGTCTCGCCAATATGACGCTGCTCCGCGTTGTCGGTTTGTGTGTTTTGATGTCTGATGTAAACGGTTATTGTGCCGGACGGGCGTAACTCTCCGGAGTAAATGTTGTCGAAGATACTCCGCGAACGTCCTACACCTATAGGTTCCGGAGGATACTTTCACTGCCGTCTCTGTGTGTGCTGCTGGAAACTGTTGACTGAGGGTCTAAATTAAAATGCACGATTTATAAATTTAAATAGCGAGGGAGTGGCCAGCGGTTCGACTGATTAATTAGTCGCGAAATTTTAATAACTATTATTTATTGACCACGATTGTTGAACACGGTTGTTCAACTACGGCTGTTCACTATAGGTTGGTCACTATATTTCAAAATATTAAATTAAAATGAGCGGTAGTATAAAAATATCTATTGGTAGCTGGTTTTCTGACACACTGTTTCTGACACTAACAGCTATTAATCAACTAAAACTAGTTGATTTTATCACTTCTGTAACTGCGAATATCAGTTACCACTTTCTGCGATTAGCTATCACTTTCACTATAATATGTAACTGCGAATATCAGTTACCACTTTTTTCGTCTAGCTAACACTTTTGACTATATGTAACTGCGAATTTTCAGTTACCACTTTTTTTGGCTAGCTAACACTTTTTCACTATATGCAACACCGAATTTTCAGTTGCCACTTTTTTCGACTAGCTAACACTTTTTCACTATATGCAACACCGAATTTTCAGTTGCCACTTTTTTCGGCTAGCTAACACTTTTTCACTATATGCAACACCGAATTTTCAGTTGCCACTTTTTTCGGCTAGCTAACACTTTTTCACTATATGCAACACCGACTTTTCAGTTGCCACTTTTTTCGGCTAGCTAACACTTTTTCACTATATGCAACACCGAATTTTCGGTTGCCACTTTTTTCGGCTAGCTAACACTTTCACTATTCACTATATATTACTTCAATTTCAATTTCAATTTTTTCAATTTCAATTTAACTCTTTATTTGCGCAATATGGGTACAGATGGTGTTACAGTGGTCAATTTACATTGTTGATCGCCATATTTAGGCAAAAACTCTCAATTACATGCTATAGTTTAAATTAAAATTATTACATATTAAATTACAGTGTCTAAATAATTATTAAAATAATGTCAAATTAGATTAACTAATACACAATCTCAATTTTGTAAAATAAATGTCACATAAAATGTCTAATTAATGTCACAGTACCACTAAGCCGGTTACAATACTACATCTAATAATTTGTCTTCAAGAAATTCCCTTACCGAATAATATGATTTTTCTAAAAGTAGTGTCTTCACTTGTTTTTTAAATAAATTATTATTTGAAATTTTAAGCAGAGAGTTGGGTAAATGATTATACACTCTAGGAATCATACAAAATACACTGTTGTTTAAAAGTTTAGTTTTGTTAGACATGAAGCTTATTTGGAAAGGGTATCTCTTGCTTTTTAATTTAATAAATAAGTTACTATTATTTCTTACAAATAGTACCATATCCAGTATATAAATACACGGTAGTGTCAATATTTTAATTTTTGGAAATATCGACCTACAGCTCTCGGTTTGTTTCATTCTATATATAGCACGAACGCATCTCTTTTGCGCTCTAAAGACCAACTCTTTTCCTACAGAGTTGCCCCAAAACATAACACCATACATTAAAAGAGGAGTAACATGTCCATGGTAAGCCGTTAAAACTGTGGATGTACTGGCAGTTTTGGACAACATGTAGATCGCATATGAATATTGATTAAGTTTCGAACACAACATCTCTGTATGTGACTTCCACTTTAGTTGAGAATCAATGTTCAGTCCCAAGAATTTTGTTGTCTCTACTTCTTCAATTTTTGTTTGTGTATAGTAAATTTTCATGTCCGTTAAATTGTGAACTCTGTTTCGAAACGTCATTAATTTAGTTTTTTCCAAATTTATTTTTAAATTATTTAAAGTCAACCATTTAATAATATTGTACTGCTAGTCACTGCAACTACTACCGGATACTACTGCTGGGCACTGGTAGTTCTTCCTACTACAACGTTACTGAGATTCGCCCCCATAAGGTAGACTTCGGCTATACTGTATAGTGAGCCGCTTGCCATTTCCCGTTTTGCCTCTTTATTTTTAAACATTTTCTCTATGTAAATGGCACAATTTGCACAATTTTCTATATAAGGTCAAATCTTACACTAATATGCTATACACCATTCAATCGGCATTTTGGTCCTTTATCAGTATATGATAAAGGATATTCAATATATTTACATTCAAAAAAGTTATTAAGCGAAATGTCCCAAACTTTTATAATAAATGGGCACATTCATTCTTTAATTTTCCTATAATTATTAAATGCGTTTAATTATACAAATTATTTCTTCACTATCATAATCTATATACTATATGCTAACAAAATGTCATATTTACAACTCTTTTAGAACACAAAAATATTCTCATTATTTTTAGTACAAACTATTGCGCAGTTAATTAAATTTCCAGAAAGTTCTACGATACGACGCGCTGTGATTGGTCGATTTTTCCTTAAACAATTAAGCTGAACGCACATATGTCCGCGCCGTACGCGCCGTACGCGCCGAATTTTAGAATTCGTTGTATGAAATCATATGAAACCTCGCACACTACACCCGCACCGTAAGCGCCGAATTTTATAAAATGCGGTAGGTATACGATATCGAAGGACGAATGCTGATGACGTCATATAACGCGGCGCGTTTGGAGCGTGTGAATACTCAGTGTTGTGTAATGTTGCCAACTTAGTGGATTTTCCACTAAAACTGGTGGTTTCGACTTACGTGATAGTTTTTGTATTTTTATAACTTAATTAATTCGTAATTAATTATACATAATTTGATTTTTTTTTACATCGGTTATGAATATGAATACTTAGTGATAAATTATTTACATACTGAACTAAAAAAATGGTTAAATTTAATTCAAAAACCCAATTATACCTGATTACTTAATTATCAATAAAAATACTTACCTCAAACATACAACAAGTCTTTTTTCTGGTTCTATTGGTCTTCTAAATCTTGAGTTTTCCATAGAAAGATATGGTTTTAGTACATGTACCAATTCTTGAAGTACTTTGTACGTTAAATGCAAATATCTGAAAAATCGTTCATCATCACCTAATAAATCTTTAAATAAAGTATATCCCCTTCATATTCTCCATACAATTGCCTTTTTAAATTAATATTATGAATCCAGAATCCTCTTTTTCTCCGAAATTTTTTTTTCTTCTTCCTATGCCAATAAGCAGGCTATTACTATATTTTTTTCCATAGTGATTTCGAGCGATCAATTTCAATATACCGTTTCACACCAGTGGTTGGAAAAAACTACAAAAGTTGTTGGTAATACAAAAGATTTGCGGACGGTGCGGACGATGCGTACGGGCATATGTGCGAGGCCATCAGTAAAACTCGGCGCGTACGGCGTACGGTGCGGACATATGTGCGTTCAGCTTTAAAGTTGTTTATATTAACTATGATCAAAACGACATTCTATACAAATATATTAAGAGTTTAATTTAATTTAAACACCAAATAACGTGCGTGCGAAGTCGCGGGGAACAGCTAGTTTTTAATAAATTGAATTGAAAAATGAACTTACAATCTACCTGATAGTGAGTGGCTACTGCATTCCATGGACACATGCAAGCAATTTCAAACAAAGAACGCTGCAGATGCGTAGTCACCTCTGAGGATTAAGATGGAATGCTTCACTGCTGAAGATGGCGCTCTATACCCTCCAGACTGGAACACAATCGTACAGGTGCTGTTTGGCAGCAGAAAAACATTGTTAAATCATGCTGCAGCTAGCTTTATTATGGCTGTAGCATGAATGGGTAATCTCGCCCGGGGAAGGGCTACGCTCTCACAGAACACCACCGTGAAATTGTAACTTAATGTTGTTGTGTTTCGTATGGTGATTGTAGAGATCCGGAGTACCTCTTTAGTGGAAACGAGACATTCTATTATAGTTCCCAGGGGTGACTACACATCAGCATTTTGATTCTTAATCGACATAGATGTAGATGTCTGTGGGCCGGTTATATAGATTTTAGAGCTTATTTAGTCCAGTTGTTTATACTATTGGACTATGAGATTGGTGAAATAGAGTCCAATTGTACTTGCACAAACACACTGGTACTATAATCCTGTCCTGCGCCAATGGCTATTCTCAGTTGAGACTGGCCACAGTAACCGACCGGTGTCGAATTCATTATTATATGACACAGTTATAAGGCCTTAACCCTCCTCAAGAAACTATGGTTGACAGTTTCAAATATCCAAGCTAGAGTTGACACCATTGTGTTACCGGGTTGACAGGTGTTGGCTTACAGATACGGTAAAATTTTGGACGTCTGCCACTGAGCAGTCCTGGATTGACGTAACAATTTGTAACCTTACATATTTATTAATAACCTCCGTCCCGTACCTTGATCAGTCGATTATCTAGTCCTAGTGTTTATAAATTCTGTGTGATGTTTATCTTGTTTTGTACGTGTTAGAGCTACGCTGCAGCTGTATTATGGTTGTAGCATGGATCGGCTCGACTGGGGAAGAGCGACGCTCTCACAGAAAACCAATGTATAATAGAAGCTTAATGCTGCTGTTTTACGTACCTATAGTGAGTGTAAAGAACCGGAGACCGACGGAGTTTTTATTGGAAGCGAGGCATTCCATCTTAGTCCTTAGGGATGACAACGCATCTAGATTTCGATTCTTAGTCATGGATAAATGTAGATGTCTTTGGACCACAGCCTCCGCTTACCATCAGGTGGACTGTGTGCTCGTTTGTCATCCTTATTCTATAAAAAACGGAGTAAATACGAGGGTGGATTGAAAAGTACTCGGCCTAACACAGATCCATTCAATTCTAAAAATCAAATCTACCCACATTATTTAGTTCAGTTCAGACTAGTTCATTGTGTGAAGTTGGAAACGTGTGCGATAATTAGTTGTGATTTTATAAATTTATTAACAAAGTAATCGGACATAATTTCCCCGAATGGAGCAAATCGAGCAGCGTGCCGTCATTAAGTACCTCCATAAGAAGGGGTATCATCAAAAGCCATCCATGATGACATGGTCAGTACATTAGGCGATTGTGCTCTGTCATATTCATCCGTCAAAAAATGGATAGCAGAATTTAAGCGTGGTAGTGAGAGTGTGAAAGATGAACCCCGCTCTGGAAGGCCTTCGACGTCAACTACTGACGAAAATATTTAAAAAGTACTTGATTTAATAATGGGAGACCGCAGATTAAAAATTAGAGAGATAGCCGAGATTATAGGCATCTCTTATGAACGAATTGAAAACATCATTGTCAACGAGTTGGGTTTCCACAAGGTGTCTGCGAGGTGGGTTCCGCGACTGCTTTCAGTTGAACAAAAAAGGACGCGATTGACTATTTCACGCGACTGTTTGGAGTTATTTGAAGCCGATGCAGATGATTTTTTGAATCGTTTTGTTACTATAGACGAAACATGGGTTCATTACTGTACACCGGAAACAAAACAACAATCAAAACAGTGGAGAAGACCTGGTTCACCACCCCCTAAAAAGGCTAAGTCGATTTTGTCGGCAAATAAGGTGATGGCTTCAGTATTCTGGGACTCGAAAGGTGTGATTATGATTGATTATCTTGAAAGGGGTCAGACTATAAACTCTGATTACTACTGCACCTTACTACGTCGTTTACAAGAGGAAATAAAAGAAAAACGTCGAGGAATGCTCAGAAGAAAAGTCCTGTTTCATCAAGATAACGCCCGTGTTCACACGTCAGTACAGTCAATGGCTGAAATTCACAACTGTGGCTTTGAACTGTTACCGCATCCGCCGTATTCACCTGATCTGGCATCATCAGCATGCAGCACCGCCCTAATTTCGACGGAATCAAAGGCTTTCTCATAGTCCACATATGCCAGACATAGGGTTATGACGACAGGCGCGTTGACAAGCGTATTTTGTATTTTTCAGTTGTTATTAGGAAGGCGCTGCTGCCCATCTTCTGGTTTGTTTGTATAAGATGAAATGCTTCATAGCCTCTAGTTACACCGACTCTTTCTACCCTTAAGCAGAAGCACAGCAGTTGTAACTACATACTGTGTAATGTTATTTCTCTCTTATTTATAAAAAAATATAGAGACAAACGAGTGCACATTCCACCTGACTATGAGTAGATGATGTGGCCTATTGAAACATACATCTATCCTAAATTAAGAATCAAAATATTTGTTACCCCTGAGAAGTCAGAAGCAATGTCTCGATTCTAGTAAATAGGTTCTCTAGTTCTCGTGGTATTTTATACGAGTGTAGTTCTTCCCCTTTCTAGTCGATCCGTATGTAGCACTTACAGTCATATTAATTCTTTTTATTGCTCTTTTTCCAGTAAATAGGACCTCCGGCCACCTACACTCACCAAGTGAAACGCAGAGGTAATCCTCTACTTCACGCTGGTATTCTGTGAGGTCGTGGTACCCCGGTTCGAGCCGGCCTATCCGTGCCAGAGCAAAAGCTGCCGCGTGGCTCTACCACTGTTAAGTTCTATGAAATATTCTTTTAAAAATCTATTTTTGAAATTCCATCTTTACTAGCATTCTTGGGAAAGACAAGCTGACGTCAATACACACTCATCGCGTGAGCTGCAACTATACACCAAGCTATAAAGCAATCGTTCAGTTCGCGAAGGCCTGTACGTGTTTACGATATCGCAGTATGTGACAAAGTTATGTTGATTTCGTTGCTACGTCTCGTTCCGCCGGTACGAGGCCGCCACTCCAGAACATTTTTTCCCCAACGGTTGTCAGTTCTTCGAGCTATATGGCCACCACATTGCCACTTCAACTTACTAATCCGTTGGGCTATGTCGGTTCTACTGCGGATATCCTCATTTCTATGTCTATCACGCAGAGAAACTCCGAGCATAGCCCTCTCCATAGCTCGCTGAGCGACCTTAAGCTTCCTCGTCCGGCCAGCAGTGAAGGACCACGTCTCAGTACCATAGGTCATCACTGGCAACACGCACTGGTTGTACAGTCTTGTTTTCAAGTTTTGAGGTATACCTGACGAGAAGATGTGCCGTAATTTCCCGAATGCTACCCAACCGAGTTGAATCCGCCGATTGACCTCTCGGTCGAAGATGGACTTATCTAGTCGGACTATTTGTCCCAGGTAAACATATTCGTCAACAACTTCGAGCTTAGTGTCCCCAACATCTACCGGCATAGGTGTAACATGGACATTAAACATGATCTTTGTTTTGTCCATGTTCATCTTAAGACCTATACGTTGGGAAACATTATTGAGGTCATTGAGCATAGTGCTTAGGTCCTCCAGCGATTCTGCCATAAGGACTATATCGTCGGCAAATTGAAGGTGAGTGATGTACTCGCCATTGATGTTGATACCGCATACTTTTCAGTCCAGAAGCTTAAAAACGTCTTCCATTGCAGCGGTGAAGGGTTTCGGGGATATAACGTCACCCTGACTTATACACCTCTCTGCAATTGGATAGGTTTCGGACTCTGGTTTTGTACTCGGATAGCCATCGTAGCTCTACTGTACAAACACTTCAGCACTTCGATATACCGACAGTAAACTTGGCATCGCTGAAGGGACTGCAGCACCGCCCAAATTTCGACGGAATCAAAGGCTTTCTCATAGTCCACATACCCCAGACATAGTGGCAAATGGTACTCCTCGGACTTCTGTACAATTTGCCGAAGGGTATGTAAGTGGTCTATGGTGCTAAAGCCTTTTCGGAAATCGGCTTGTTCGGGAGGCTGGAAATCGTCAAGTCTGCGCGCGAGACGATTGGTAATGATTCTCGAAAACAGCACGTAGACGCGGCTCAGAAAGGAAATCGGTCTGTAGGTCTTCAAGAGAGCGTTGTCACCTTTCTTGAAGAATAGGACCACCGCACTTCTGCTCCACGCCTCCGGTGTAGTGCCACCATGGAGGACGGAATTAAAAATCTTCTGAAGGATTCAAGTACCGGTTTTCAATCCGCTATCAGAGGCTCCGCTGTAATTTCATCCTCACCTGGGGCCTTGCCTTTTTTAAGGTGCTGGAGAGCCATTCTAATCTCGCTCAGAATGTCGTCCGGGATATCATCGGAATAGTGTCGGATAAGACTCGCTCTTTGATCGTTACTCTCACTTACGTGTCGCGCCAACGATGATGTGTACAGCTGCCTATAGAACCTCTCAATCTCACTCAAAATCTCAGGTGTCTCGGAAACGACGCTACCACACTCGGTATTTAGCCTTGACAGTTGACTCGTTCTCGCAGACAGATCTCTAGCAAAGACTTTGGAGCCCTGGTTCCGCTCGATCGCTTCTTTAAATCGAGCAGTATTAAAGTTGCGTCAGTCCTGCCGCATGAATTTGGAGATCTGTCTGTTCAGTTGCCTGTATGCTGTCAAATCTACTGAAGATTGCAGCTTCATATCCCTTCTAACAGCCATGAGATTAAGAGTGTGATCGGAGAGTTTTTGTGTTCTTCTGCGGCGGGTCTTGCAAAACTTAGCTCCGACCGCATGGACAGTTTCCACGAGCTCGTCATTCATATCGTCCACTGCATTGCAATCTTCTAGGCACTGAAAACGGTTTCGTAGCTCGAGCTGAAAGGTTTCGGGACTTTGGATTAGAGCACTAGGGGGACGGAGCGTTGACTTCATTAGACGTGACCTCTCCTACTTAACGTTTAGGATCAGTGTGCCTCTAACCGTTCGGTGATCGCTGCCGGTTTTCACCCTCGCGATCACTGAGACATCACTGAACAGTTGTCGTTTGCTCGTCATAATGAAGTCAATCTCATTTTTTGTCGAACCGTCGGGGCTTGACCAGGTCCACTTCCTGTGGGGCCGCTTCTGGAAGAAAGAGTTCATCGTAAAGAGTCCGTCTTTCTCCATGAAGTCGGCCAGCTGCTGGCCCCTTGGGTTCCGTTGCCCTATTCCGAAATTCCCTAATTTCAGCTCACCTTTCTCTCTTGTGCCTAGTTTTGCGTTGAAGTCTCCCATTAACACCGTATAGTGGGTTTTGGAGGAATGCATGGCTGTAGAGATATCCTCATACATTTCCTTCACCTCCTCATCGGGGTGTGCCGAGGTTGGTGCGTAAACCTGTATGACCTTCAGCGAACACCGTTTGGTGATTCTGAGTATAAGGTACGCAACCCTCGTCGATAAACTCCCAAACTTTGCAACGTTGTTAACGAGAGACTTGTGGACGATAAATCCGACACCTCCTTGAGACAGATGGTCGCCCTCCCGGTGACAGAACAAATTGCCGGATTCGAGGATTACCGTATACTCCCTCTCTCTTCGGACTTCTGATAATCATTAGACATTCCAGCGCAATTTTTCTATCTCCTCTTCCAGCTCCAGGATCTTCTCGTCAGTCCTCAGGGTGCGTGCTGTCGTGAAGCGACAATTAAAAGAGAAAGAACCTAACCTAAGAACAGCAAAACAACAAAATAGACCAAGAAAATAATATATTACAATTTTTTAAAAGGTATTTACAATCTTATAAAAAAAATGAAATATGAAGGTGATGGATGAAATGAGATTACAATTATATTAAAAAAAATGGATAGGAGAATAGGAGAATTAGTATGAAAGTGGAGCCCTAGAGCCTCGCTGCTTTTGTAGAAGTAGGGACACGGAGAGCTTGAGGTTTCTCAGCGGCGACGGCACGCAGCGCCTGGACTGGGCACACGCAGCGTCCGGAGCCGGCGCACGTAGCGCCTGGGGTAGGTGCGTTCAGTTCTTGGAGAAGTAGTCGCCGCGCCCAGAGGTAGCGCGGGCAGTAGGGACGCAGCGCCTGGAGCCAGCAGTCGAAGCGCGCCTGAAGGTAGCGCGGGAAGTAGGCTGCACTCAGCGCCTGGAGCAAGCAGTCGTAGCGTGCCCGAAGGTAGCGTGGCCCCGCGCTTGAAGCAGACTGCCGACGACTTCACGTGTAGATGGAGGCTTGCAGGATCCCGGCGCCTGCTTTGCAGGATGCGCCGACGACTTCAGTATGCGCCGGATGTAGATGGAGGCTTGCAGGATTCCGGGGCAGAGCGGCCCCGGGATAAGGCCTTTAGTAGATGTTTCTCGTTTGAGAACTGAAGCGAGACTGTCCTGTATTCTCCAATTGTTTGGCTTATATACCTTTTTAGAGAGAACGAGGAATTATTTAAATTAAAACGAAATTTATTGTAAATGACCTACAGCCAAAAAGTATTTATGTAGAAAGAACATCATACCAGAGACGAATTTAAATAAAAGTTACCATAACAACCACAAAAACAATGGTTGTCAAATTGAGGAATTTTTAGTTTTAGGACTGTTATTAAGAAACTATTACATTTAAGTAAGAAACGAGATAAAAATCACATAGGAAAAACTAATGCACGACAACGTACACTAAGCCTGAAATTGTAGAGTTACAGAGAATTCAATAAAAGACCAAAAAAAAAGGTAAGACTTCGTTGACAGCTAGTTTAAAAGTACTAAATAGTGTGAAAATACGCAGTAAAATGATATGTTATTGTGTAAAAACGTTACAGGATCCTATATAAATAAAGGTGATGCAAAATATAAATGCAGAGAATCAAAAACAGAATGAAAAAAATAGTATAAAGTGATGCAAAACATGAATGCAGAATATCAAAGCAGAATGGAGAATTAGTGTACAATGAAATGTAAGTTGCATAACACTACAGTGCATTATATGTTGCCAGGTTGAGTCGTCGTAGGTGGCAACCGAATCTCCACCGGAGATTCTTAGCACCCCCTTCATTTTATTTACATATTTTTAACTTTTTATAATTCTTCTAATTTTAGTAATATCGGTATATGTTATATCCATTTAAAAAATAATTAATATAAAATATAACTATTATTTCAGAATGAAACATTAACTCCCAAAACATTTTCCTAATAAATTAACTTCCTCCTCCATGAAATCTAATTTCAGTGTTTTAAAATAATAAGAAAAATCCATTCAGGCACGAGCTGCTTTGGACTGTTCATTGTGTTTAGTGACGTCATAAAGTCATTCCACCCCAAATGAAACAACAGACAATATGACTGAAATGCGCCTTATTATCCGTTAGCTTCATTTTATGCTAGCGAAACGAAATTGGATTTCATGCCCATCCAATGAAGTTGCGAGTGTTTTCTTTACCTTTTGTGGTTTCATTGGAAAAATAAACAATAAAACATAAAAGGAAAGCTTGCGCATAGCCGTAAGATTCTCAAAAAGGCTGGCGATATGTCAGTTTTATTGATGTCCTTGTGGCAGCGGCGTCAACGAGTCTTGTCTGCATGGACTATGATGTAAGAATATAGCTGGTAGGTTGTCTCATCACGGTTCTCTTCTATATTATATTTCTTATTACTAAATGCTTTGTACTGTCGGTGATATTACTAAATGATACTGTTACTGTACAGCCTATAAAAGTTTTCAGTTGAATATAGGCCTCCCGCACATATTGCTTCATGGGGCGGATATTTGCCATAGCGGACACACTTGGCAGGCGGGTTGGCAACCGTTTAATTTTTGGCTTGATAGTAGTTATTAGTAATACGCTGCAGCCCATCTTCTGTTTAGTCTTCGTAGCCTCTAAAGAAACCCACGGGATCATAAAATTATGGAGTAGTGGATAGTATTCTTACACCGCCACTATACGGTCTTAACGGTACTTGATGATTCTTTTGTATTTTTAACAAGGTTAATAGATTTTATAGACATTTAAATGATTATTTTTCCGGACCGGTACGACTTGGCAACCTTCAAGAAAAGATCCTACTCTTTTTTAAAAGTACAGCACCGCACCTGCGATTCTCCTGGTGTTGCATTGATCAAATTTTATGCCATATTTGAAGAGTTTTTATTTTATAGATCCAAATTCTTTGTTTCATCTATCTATCCGTTTCAGCCTATAAATGTCCACTACTGAACGCTTATTTTTTATTTTTCAACATGCCTCATAGGCGAGATATTGCCATAGTTACCACGCTTGGCAGGCGGGTTGGCAACCGCAGCTTGTTATTATTTTGAGTTGTTTTTAGGAAGATACTGCTGTCAATGTTCAGTTTCAGTTTTCCTCTGTCGACGTTAAGTTTCAGTGCTCCTGTGTGTGTAAAGATATGGGGTAGTGGATATTCTTAGATCACTACCTAGGTACACGGTTTTATTTGTTTATTTATTCTTTGTTGATTTCTCAATTAAAAAAGAATACAACGGGCAGAAGTTAGTCATTCTCTACTAAACACCTATTTAATTTAGTTTCAATGTATTTATGTTACAAGGGATTATAATGGATCTGGTTTACTGAAAATGGTACAAAATTCTAAAACATAAAAAAAAATTGAAGTGTCTGACTGTTATATCGAAATAACTGCGTGAAATTCAGTTCAGGGTGTTATTTGGCATGAATAACCATTTTTAAATTTTTCTTCAGGCTCTGTCTGTGTCTATTTCTGTAATAGGGAGCAATGCACCGGCAACCAACGGGTGATGGTGGCTATATTTTAGCGTAGAAACTTGGAGAATTTTATATAAAATCCAAGAACTATCAAAATATTTTTTATTCAAAGTTTTGATGATTATCTCATATACTTTATGAGAAACTTTACCCAAAACAGGCCTTTACATTTTATCATTATTATGTGTGTTACCTCATAACATTTTACTGGGTGCATCGACGTCGATGATTCTTTTTTTATTTGAAAGCTGGTGCTTTACATGTGGTTCCATATAAATTTGATCAAGATTTGACCAATAGTTTTAGAGTTATTCTTAATAATTTATATTGAAGTCGGTTGTACAAAATTTTAAATTTTAAATTATTGTTAGTTCAACATTTTAAAACCAAACTATTAGTGTGAAGGGGTAAGATAAGACCATTTGTACTTGAAATTAATAGATATTTAATATTTATTTTCAAAATTTTCCCATATCACATATAATTTTCAAGATAATAGCAACAACTGAGTTTAAAGTGGTTTTTAGATATTTGGTGTATGGGTACTTGCCAAAAGGCGATTATTATTTAAGTTTAAGATTAACGCGCCCGAAGTGCCGGATAAAAATTAGTATTAAACAAAGTTATTTGAATATCAAATGTAAATAGTTGTCACGGGGTGACACCTATTTTCCTCCAAGCAGTAAAAATATATTGGAAACGACGATAAAGGTTATAAAGAGTATTATGTTTAATTTTGAGGAAATCTTTTGAAAAATCATTTTTTTACATTTTAATATAGAGCATCGGGATGTAATACGACGGAAGCTTCAAACTCACGCCGCTTTCGTGGGACGTTACAGAATTATTGATGCCTTGCTCTCAGCCACACTTCCACAGTATTCGGTACTGGTATGATGTACGAAATCATAAATATGGCCGCAATATAGTACGAATACTCTATTTGATACGGAAATACAAGCATGGCTTTAATATCACAGAATTATGGATAGATAATTCGCTAATTATTCGCTAATTATACGAATTGTTCTGGAAGTCACCACCTTCAAATTGATATTCATCACATCCTACAAATGTCCAGCTAAACACAGGCCTCCCCTATAGATTGCCTTATAAGCGATTTTTACTTAGCAGGCAGGTTAACGTACATTAGAACCCACTTTCTGTACTGTCAACACTCAGTAGATTGTTGAAAAAAATATTCTTGAACAATTTTTTTTTTAAATAATAATAATTTACTTCATAAAAATCAATTTGGTTTCACAAGGGGTCGCTCGACAACTGATGCCGGTGTTGAGCTAATTATCTTAAATGCATGGAAGAATTCGTCGGATGCTTTGGGTATATTCTGTCACCTATGCAAGGCCTTTCATTGTGTTCACTATAAAACATTAATCAGGAAACTTCAACACTACGGTGTAAGAAGTGATGCTCTTACATTAATTATTTCATATTTAAGTAACAGAACAGCGGTTAGAATTTCCCAAGGGATAAGGAGATAACCTGAACATCGTACCTGTCTGGATCGGTCGTCAACAAAAGATCGAGGCAGTTGACTGTGTGCCCATCCACATCAGGTATCCTAGCCACTTGTTATATCACCTGGGGGAGCCCCAGCGACGAGGCAAAATTCAACGCCTCTCTCCCAGCGTAGTCGGTTTTCTGGTATGGGAACAGCCAGTCCTGATGACAGGCATTAATGTCCCCCAGGAAAACTAACTGTGCGTTAGGGTACCGATTTAGAGCCACACCAGATGCTTCACTGTTGTGTTCAAATAGCCTAGTTGTCTCCTGGTCACCGCTGTGCGATCGGTAGGCACAAGAATAAATAATTTTATCCATTCCTGTGTCTATCAATACCCAGAGCGTAGAGAAATTGGGGTCTTCAAGGTGACGAAGACGCTTACAGCAGATGTTGTTGCGGTCGTATACACAGACTTCGGCGCGCTGATAGAAATTATGCTCCAATGTGAAGTAAGGGTAAACAAGATACGCCGCATCTAGAGGACATCTGATCCGCGTCTCAGTCAAGAACAGTAAGTGCGGCTTGTCAGTCTCAATGTAGTAGTGGACTGCATTGAGATTAAAGGGCAGGCATCGCATGTTTGTGAAGTGCACTTTGATGGAGAGGGCTTGCAACCACTATACAAACTTACTCTTCTTTTTCCTTTTTTTTTTCATAATGGTGGAGTGAATAGGTTGAGAGAATGGTAGTTGAACGACACGTCACACATATAACCTAGGGACGCAAACAGAGTTACAGCATCGATGGTACCTAGCATGAAGATCATGGGAAGCCCAAACCCCCCTGGAAATCAATACCAGGCGCTCTCCTCCGGTCACCAACATGCATGGTGGAGTCATGGATTTTTCGTAAGATGGCGGGGCAGCCTTTTATGAGTGGCTGGCTCATTAATTGGGCCCCCAATTATCCACGGTCGGCCAGCGTTGCGTCGGTGATAGGTGAAACCTATTTCTTAGGTATAACAATATCTTAACCAACCAGGGGTTTTTAACAAAGGCTTGCCAGGTACATGGTGAGGTTAAGAAATTGCGTAGGACATATGTAAATGATAAATAAATTATTATCGTACATTTTCAGCTTCCCAAAAGATGCTAATTTAAAAAAGAAATGAACTGATGCCACAGGAAGGCCACCAAACTGGTTCCCTGCAAAAACTAGTACCATATGCCAAAATACCTACTTTTTCAATACGCTATGAAAATCTAAACCAACATAACCGGATTTTTTTATTGTATTTGTTAGGTAGGTTAGGTACTTAATAATTTACGTTTAGCTACATATTGTTTATTTTTATTATATAATTTCCAGTGCATATCGTTTTTATTTATTTTATTTTCAATTTTAGTGCAATTCTGGTATAAATGGAAGAGAATCGATAACTTTCCAATTTAGTCAATCACTAATGTATATGTAAAATAAATGGCTTTTGTTTTTAAAATGCACAGCACAACGATAGCGACTGTTATTTTTATGTGAGTAAGTAGTACGGTGCATGGTAAATGCACGCTGTTTCTGTAGGGATACGGTTTATAACTGATTGTGTAGTACGTTCTGATTTATAAAATGCGGGTGTGTGCGCGACTGCGTATGTATTGCTTTTACTGATCTGCAAGTGTAGTAGTAGGCGGGTGGTAGGGGTCAACTGGAGACACCGGGTTCCGATACATTTTCAACTACCTACCTAACTACCTACCTACTACTATGGTGACAACGCATCTGCATTTTGATTTGCAAACGAGGATAAATGTAGATGTCTATGGACCACAGCAACCACTTACCATCAGGTGGACTGTGTGCTCGTTTGTCACGCTATGCTATAAAATAAAAGTTACACCGACTCTTTCTACCCTTAAGCCGGAGCACAGCAGTTGTAACTACATACTGCGTGATGTTATTTCCTTCTTATTTATAAAAAATATAGTGACAAACGAGTGCACATTCCACCTGATTATGAGTAGATGATGTCGCCTATTGAAACATACATCTACGAGGGCGGCACTGAAAATTTCGGGAATCAAGGAAGTGACACAACATTACTATTTAAAAATGTATTTATTGCTTTTCGAAGTATTCTCCGCGAAATTTGACACATTTTTCCATACGATGGAACCAATCATTGAAGCAACCATTCCATTTGGAAGTTGGGGTCTCCGAAATGGCCGTTTTGTAGGCGTCCACAGCTTTTTCAGGTGATGAAAATCTCTGTCTACGCAATTTATTCTTTATTTTAGGGAAAGTATAGAAATCATTAGGGCTTAGGTCGAGACTGTACGGCGGATGGTCTAAAAATTCTATGTATTCTTGCTCTAAAAACTCTTTTGTTCTGTGTGCGGTGTGAGAACTCGCATTGCCGTGATGGAGGATGATGCGGCGGTTGCAGTTCTCTTTACGGAGTTCAGAAACAACCTGTGGCAAACAAATGCTAGTATATTATTCTGCATTAACCGTTCTTTGTCCCTCAAGAGGAATAGTCGTAAAATGGCCGGTTTTGCAGACAAACGTGGCCACCATTTTTTTTGCAACACTCCGTGAACGAACAATTTTTGTTGGCTTTAACTCATTTTCGAATACCCAAACTCGTAACTGGTTTTTTGTTTCGGGTTCGTACGCGTATATCCAGGATTCGTCACCTGATACGATGTTGTATACAGCATTTGATGATCCTGCGTGGAATCTTTCAAGCGTTCTGACGCACCAAGTAACGTGAGCCGCTTTTTGCTCTTCACAGAGCGAATGCGGTATCCATCGGGAAAACAACTTTTTTACACCTAATTGTTCATGCAAGATTATTTGTATTTGACTCATGCCAATGTCCAAAGTTGCCTGAATTTCGCGGTATGTCACATATCGATCTTCCTCAATCAGCTTACGCACAGCATCAACGTTTTCTTGGATGACTGTAGTTTTTGGATGACCTTGACGAGGATCATCACTGAGCTTGACACGTCCACGTTGAAATTCAGCAAACCAGCGATAAATTGTGGTTTTGGATGGGGCTTCATCACTAAATACAGAAATCATTCGGTCAATACACTGTTTTTGTGTTAAACCACTTCGAAAGTCATAATAAATCATCGCTCTTGAATTTTCACGAGTCAATTCCATTTTCTCAACGACTAAACAAGTTTGATAAAACCTTGTGACAAGACCGAGAAACTTTTTTTAAATAAATAAATGGTATTCGATTTTTAAAACGAAGGAGTTTTCAATTAAAAAGATTTTAATATGACAGGAACAGTGGAAATATTGCATTCCCGATACTTTTAGTGCAGCCTATGTATACTAAATTAAGAATTAAAAATGTTTGTCATCTCTGAGATGTTTTCTTTCTAGTCGATCCGTATGTAGCACTTACAGTCATAATAATGCTATGATCTTTTAAAAATCCATTTTTAAATTCTATCTTTGCTTGCATTCTTAGGAAAGACTGTGATTATACACCAAACTATAAAGCAATCGCTCAGATCGCGAAGACATTTACGTGTTTTCGATATTGCAGTATGTGCCAAAGTTATGTTTATTTCGTTGCTATAAGGCTATTGCTTTAACATTCGTACCTGTTGGCGACATCGCTTGTTGTCATCGATGTTATTTGGGACAGCAGCAGCTATTTTTAATAAATTAAATACACAACTACACAAAAATTCATTTCTTTTAGTAGTGTATTGTTATCATTAACATAAACGTAATTATAGCCCCTCACAAGTCTTTTGTATACATAGGCCTCGCCGAAGCATTGCTACAAAACACCGTCATGAGTCATCTGCAACAGTTGATTTCCTGCATGTCTTGCTCAGTAGTCACTTCATCTAGTAGGGCCGCCGTACACTCCACTCGTCGGTACTAGGCTGCCACTGGAAAATCGTTCATTACCGTTTCAGCTCACTAATGTTTTGGGCTATGACGTCTACTCTGGTATCATTAGTATGTAAGTTACAGTAAAGTATCATTAGTATGTATTTCATAAAAGGTACAAACACGAATATTACACCTAGATTGTGGGGAAATAGTATTGATTAGAGTTGGGCATTTCTTGCGCGGAGAAAGGGTATAAAGACAATATTTGGACCTAATTAGACATATCCTGCTTTGTTTAAATATCTTGGAGTACTGCCATCACTATCTTTTAACCCAAAAATAAATTTTAAGCCATTAAAAGCCGTGTATTGGCGTGTAAGTGTATCCACTATTCCATTTTATCCCGTAATAGACGACAAAGGAAAGCTGAACCAGGAGATGGTTAGGAAGAGCTTCCAGGCGCGGCTGCTATGGCAAATATCCTCTCTATGAGACAATCTATGCGGTAGTCATAGCAGAGGACTTTTGGCTGGCTGTAATTAAGGTATGAATGACCTAGTATTATCACTATCATCACAGCATATGAACAATGCGTGTTGTTTAAGTTATTATTTAGTGTCGGTCCTGCGTGTACCTTGATGTCTGTCGGTCTGTCATTGTTGTGGAGGTGAGGTTTCTTACAATAATCTTCGCTAACCGCTTTGAAAAATCTAGAAAATAGTCCAGTTGGGAAGGTTAATCTAAAACAGTGGTTTATAACCTTTTAGTGGTGAAGGACAATTTGACCGATGGTTTGTTTGTCTTGCCATGGACCACCAACTTTAAAACATACCACAGAATAAATAATAGTATAAAAATAGAAGGATCATTCTCTGATAGCAAACTTGCGATTTAAACCTAGTTACAACAGCTACAGCTAATGCTCATAATACTTAGCGCCTCGGACACGACCTTCGTCAAATTAGCCTACCGAATAAATAGTCGAAAAAATTACTGCGGAGCGCGTATTAAATCAAAATGCACCTGACCTCCGCGTGAGAGAGTCTTTATCACTTAGCCAGTTACGCCCCTTTGATAAGGCCGCACCTACTGTAGGATTAGGTGTTGTGAGAAAATATATTGAATCCTTTGATATTAATTAGTACGAACTAATATCAAAGGATTCAGTTTGTTTTCTCATTTCTACTACCTCCTGTATACTACTACCAAGTACAATAATTGGTAGTAAAATACAGAGTAGAGTAGTGTATTCTACTATCAAGTAGAATACACCGAGGGAACATTATTGTTCAATGTGAGTGAATCCAAAAAAATTAAGATTATAACAACGTGAACGTCTTTGAAACTCAGATAATTAACCTAATTACCATTTTCAAAAAAACTTTCAAAAAGACTTCAAAAAAAGGAGGAGGTAATGCGTATTAATATAGAAGTCGGTTGTACAAACATTTTAATTTGATTACTTGTCTCTCTTCCTCTCTCTTTTAAAAACGTTACGTCAACACTAGGATTTTTTTCTGTATCGCAGGGGCAGTTAATATATATAGATTTCACAAGGACAAACATCCAGACCCAGAACATTTATTTGTAGGCCATACAAATACAAGTTCCATGCGGGATTCGAACCCGCAGCTCATAGCGCCGCAACTCATTGCAAAACCACTGTGCCACGGAGCCGTCACTTGTCTGTTTCACATTTTTTGCGATTTAAAAACATGTAACACGCGATGGTATTATTGATGAAAGAGTGGCAATGAGAAGTGCTGCTATTTTGAATCTCTTATTTTTATTGCATTAGTAGGCAGTCACTCGTACTGTGAGGTCTACTCACACTGTATGTTTCTTATGGTCATTGGTATTATACGCGAAATAATTGAAAACTGCGAAGTTGTGGTCGGGTCGCTGATCAAATAATAAACCTGTAACTATTGCGTGAGCAACTAAGTACCAAATTATCTAGATCTACCAATAAATAATAATATCTTACATATCGGTATCCTTAGGAACCGTAGGTACCGGTACCGAACCGTAAGGATCCGTAGTAAAGAATGAAAAGTCGACATTCCTATTGTTAATAAAGCACCCGTATCCTATGCAGTATCTTTTGGCTTTCTGAGAGGCCATATTTGAATAAAAACTCAAAAATAAATATGAAAAGTGCCTAAATAATTATAAGACAAAAATACTTTTTTGTTACTGTAAGGCACGCATTAGCACGCACCAGCCTCACGGAATTAGTCTCTCGTAGACCGCGCAGCGTATTGATATTTTAATGACTAAAGCGTGGAGTAAGACCAGCCTGGACATACTATAAATTATGGTAAGGTTGATTTCGCACACGCACACGCTCACGAACACGCACACGGACACGTTCACGTAAATGTACACGCACACGCACACGTTCACGCACATGCATCTGCACACGCAACGCACACGCACACGCAAACGCACAAGCACACGCACACTCACACGCACTCGTACACGCACGCGCACACGTTCACGCACACGCAAACGTATACGCACACGCACACGCACACGCACACGCACACGCACACGCACACGCACACGCACACGCACACGCACACGCACACGCACACGCACACGCACACGCACACGCACACGCACACGCACACGCACACGCACACGCACACGCACACGCACACGCACACGCACACGCACACGCACACGCACACGCACACGCACACGCACACGCACACGCACACGCACACGCACACGCACACGCACACGCACACGCACACGCACACGCACACGCACACGCACACGCACACGCACACGCACACGCACACGCACACGCACACGCACACGCACACGCAAACGCACACGCACGCGCACACGCACACGCACACGCACACGCACACGCACACGCACACGCACACGCACACGCACACGCTCACGCACACGCACACGCACACGCACACGCACACGCACACGCACACGCACACGCACACGCACACGCACACGCACACGCACACTCACACGCACACGCACACGCACACGCACACGCACACGCACACGCACACGCACACGCACACGCACACGCACACGCACACGCACACGCACACGTACACGCACACGCACACGCACACGCACACGCACACGCACACGCACACGCACACGCACACGCACACGCACACGCACGCGCACGCGCATATGCATACGCACATGCACACGCACACGCACACGCATACCCACACGCACACGCACATGCACACGCGTACGCACACGCACACGCAAACGCACACGCATACGCACACGCACACGTACATGCATACGCACACGCTCACGCACACTGATACGTACACGCACACGCGCACGCACACGCACATGCATACGCACACGCACACGCACACGCACATGAACACGCACACGTACACGCACACGCAAACGCACATGCACACGCACTCGCCCACGCACACGCACACGCGCACGCACACGCACTCGCACACGCACATGAACACTAACATGCACACGTACACGCACACACACACACACAAAAGCGCGTTATTGCTTTTTTGTTTATTTATTCAATAGCACAAAGTGTATTCAATACTTGTGTACTTAGTACATTATGCGGACTCTAAGCTCTAAGCCACGGAGAAGTTGAACATTGAAACATTGAGCGAATTACAAGTAGGTCAAGAGAGTTAAGCCCTTTAGCTGTTAAGGAAACTTTCTAGAAGTATTTTCGAATTGTCTCATAGTAACTTTTTCTTTCTTTCTATCGTCTTAACGTTATTGTGAAAAGATTATCATTAGGGATAATTCAGTTGAAAAAGTTTTCGAGTAGATTTTATTTCTTTTTTCTAGCGGATTAGTGATTCACAATCACGCATACTGGAAATTTTTAAAAAAAATATTAAATAAAAGTCCTCGAGATTTGTATATTCATGAATTAATTCATTGAATGAATTATCTTACAGTAATCACACGCTTAGCTTTTTCTTTTATGTTTTTAGTAGTTAGGTTTTGACCTTACAACTTTTACCTTATCTATCTAAATTAAATAAGTATTTTTGATAAAAACCAGCGTCTAATTTCTGAAAGTAAATGATTTTTCTATCTTTATAGACATTCCATTTATTTGAAATGTCTTTAATTTCGTTGGTCGCTGATTGATAGCCGTATTTCTTAGATTAATCAGCTTTTCCCTTGAATCAGTCTTGCTTTTAATGGAATTCCTTATTAGAATTTGTCGACTCTACAAAAATGTGCGACCTTTAAAAAATATAGATTTCTTTGTTTGGTCAATTTAATATATAAAAAGAATATCTGGATAGCCAGAAATTTGAAGATTAGGTTTCCAATAACTCCTTGTTGTGACGATGAGGCTGAACAGACGAGCTATAAAACTAAATGAAACATCGAAAAATCGATGAAATAATCATTCCTTGTTTCCTCCTCCAAAAGTGGAATGATGTGATTTTTTAAGAACTTTATAAGAAGTATTGTAGTCCCAATGTTTTATTTTTATTTTTATATTATTTAAATTTATTTCATTGATATATGTCTAATAACAACAGTATATTTGGGCAGTTTTACTAATTTTAGAAGGTTCCAACGTTTTAAAATAAATAATTTACGGATGTACAAAAATAAAAGATCATGAAAGTGGTAGATATAGATTGCAAAGTAAGAAATTTTTGCTCTAGTGCCATTATCCAGTGAGAAAATAGAGAAATATGTTAATATGGAATAAACACTGCGTGGATATCTAATTAATATTGGAATTATAAAAAACAATGTATTGATTCTCATAGAATTGATATAATATGTATTTCTCAAATCGACTGCTTAACATAGGTCTCCCCCAAGGAATGCCACAAAGCACGGCCCGAGCCACCTGCATCCATCGACTTTCTGCATGTCTTACCACGTCGTCGCTCCACCTAGTGGGGGGACGCCCGACACTTCGCCTACCGGTACGAGGCTGCCACTCGAGAACCTTTTTTACCCATCAACACACTCAATCTTTACAACGTTGTTAACGAGAGACTTGTGGACGATAAATCCGACACCTCCTTGGGACAGATGGTGGCACGATCCTGACACACCTCTCTCTTTACATCCATATATCTACACATACATGCTCGTTGATTAAGGGTACTTTAATTTGGCCCATATTTAATATATTACTAATTTGGTCATTATGTAATTTTTACCAACTTTAATATAATAGATTTCCGCAAAGTAACGCCTGATTCTATTAATGAATTCAAAACAAGTGTTATTATAATCAAAGCCACCATCGCTATTAAATAAACATAGACCAAGGTTCCACCGTGAGGGCGCGTTACGACGACACGCACCCGCGTCTAACTCGCTTTGAAATTTTTTGCATATAATTTGAGTCTTATGACAAATCAAGAGATCTGAAATTGCATTTATCGACGTTCAACCGCACACACCTCGTACACGCCACGCGCCCGCCTCGTTCCCGCTCTGCACCGACCCCGCACTCGCCCCGCGCCCGCCCCGCACACGCCACGCACACGCTCTACACCCGCCCCGCTACGCCCTACGCCCGCGATTTTTATACAATTTCAGATTTATTGTGAAGTACATAGGCTATTTTCTTTCCAAGGAAATTGATGTGACACCATTCAAAAATGTCTAATCCAGTCATTTCCGTCTAAATGTTTTACTAGAGATTGATAGGCTGGAGAAGAAGAAGGAGAAGAAGATAAAGAGGTTTGATGAAAATTCATTTAACAAAAAGAAAGTGTTTAAATATATTTGCTGACCATACTCAGAGCGGAGTTCTGTAAATCTTATTCCGTCTAGGTTTCACAGCCGTCTGCTTGATCGAGTGAAACTGCGAAACAGAACTGAACTAAGGGAGAATAACAACTAGCTACATCCTTGTATCTAGAGTTAATCGTGTTTCTGAATTACACTGCATTTTACTATCCCTTTCTTTTTTTTATCAAGAATCCTGAGGGTACCGCATTAACTTAATTATGTATGTGTAAATAAAATAGTTTATTTATCTTAGAAATCATGGGTAATCTAAGCAAAGGACATTGCTCTTCATTAAAAAAAATGTTCTCCCATACAGCCTAGGTCTACACGCACTACACGGTTCACGGTCGACACTCCAACTGTAAACGTAATAATTAAAAATAATTTTTACATAAAAATATTGCAAATGAATATAACAGCAAATTAACGATTTTCAAATTTATTCCTTTACTTTTGCTGTACCTTGCTTCTTGCCAAACATGATTCAAGGTTCCCGAGAAATATCCTGTAGGTTTTCATGAGTAAAGTCTTGATCGTCAAAATAGGTGACAAAAAGGGACTATGGACATGAGTATTTGAATCGTTTTGACCCGTTTCTAAAAAAAAGGTCTTGACACAACGAAAACAAAGTGATTTTATAAGAGGTTCCGTTTTATTATTTTGAGAGATCCACAATAACGATAAGCAATACTTTTATCACTATTTTTACTTCTGTTAGTCACCCTAACTATGCGTATATGGAGTGGATTAGGACAGTAGTTCAACTTCGGATTCGAACCTATGACTCTAATGGCTGTCTGTTATCGCTTCTACTTAATAAAATATTATTTTATGATCGATCATTTGGGAGTTTTTAATTATACTCGACAGTTTCTTAAAGTAGTCGGCGGCAGTTTAAGAAAAGAAGTAAACACACGCCTTAACATTTTAAATGCTTCTAAAAATCGGAAATTGTAAAAACTAGCTTTTACTAAATACTTTTTATTAAAATTTTAAGAACATTGTTGCATTGAAAGATCTTAAAATAGAGATAATATGAATTCATTCTTACCAAGGATGGAGGTGAGTATAAAAGTGTGTTATATTTGTTTTCAAATTCTTAACATTTTCAAATTAAATATACAGTTTTTAGAATTATAAGAGACTATAAACAAGTTTATATATTTTAAGATAATTGAAATTTTTTAATAATAAATTTAGAGGTGAAGTTTAAGGAGTAGTTTAGAAGAGTCTCCGAGTCAAAAATTCCCCCGGCGTCTGCAATGCAGCAGCAGGCATGCAGTGACGTAGCAACGTTACTGTCCTAATAAATACAATTGTATTCCTAAGATAAACGAGCTAACATTGTAACTCTAACTTATAATAAACGGTTACTTCTACCCCTGGACAATGGTAACCAAATCAAAAGAAAAATACAATACTCTTTATTGTACACTAAGAACAGATAAAAATAACAAAAATAAACAAATATTGAGGGAAAGAAAAAAGGCGGTCTTATTGCTACGTAGTAAACTCTTCCAGACAGCCCAGAAATCGAATGAAATAAAAAATATAACAAATATATAAAATGATGACTGAAATACGAGAAAACACGACACACTGTTGCTAGGTATTAGAAATAGTTAAAAAGGAATTTTAGTCGGAAAGTGATAGGTGTGCCAGAAAGCTGCAGCTCTATCCCGTACAACGTAAAACACATTCTGTTACACCGTCGAATTTTGAATTTTCCCTCTATTCATTTCAACCTGCGTAGGTTCCATTCATTAAAGCCTATAAAATTCGATAGCATAGCGTCATAGCGACATAGCGAGGATATTTGCCGCAGCTTTTTATTTTTAGTAGTTATTAGGAAGACGCTGCTGCCCATCTCCGCCTCTTACGACACCCACAGGATAACATGCAGTAGTGAATATTCTTACATTTTTTTATAGGATTAGGGTGACAAACGAGCACACAGTCCACCTGATGGTAAGTGTTTGCTGCAGCCCATAGACATCTACATCTATTCTCGTTTGCGAATCAAAATGCAGATGCGTTGTCACCCGTGAGGACTAAGATGGAATGCCTCATTTCCAGTAAAAAGGGCCTCCGGCCACCTGCACTCACCAAGCGAAACGCAGAGGTATACCTATACTTCACGCTGGTATTCTGTGAGGTCGTGGTACCACCCCGGTTCGAGCCGGCCCATCCGTTACATCGCCAATACACGATAATTATAAGTAATATGTAAGTATAATAATGATGGCTAGTAATCTTATGCTACCAGATGTCGCTAGTTGGGACTAAGGTGTATTTATTTGTTACGCATATTGACACACAGTGCTTACAGGGGCCATGATATTGAAAATCTTGCCATTTAATTATAAGTAATTCAATTTCTAGTGTTTGTATGTAAAAATAATGTCTCAGTGCTGTATTGCTTAATTTTTTTACATATTTTTAACTTATTTTAATTCTCCTAATTTCAGTAATATCCGTATATGGTATATCCATTTATAAAATAATTAATATAAACGATAACTATTATTTCAGAATGAAACATTAACTCTTGCATTTTCGTAATAAATTAACTACCTCCTCCATGAAATCTAATTCCAATGTTTTAAAATAATAAGGAAAATCCATTCAAGCACGAACTGCTTTGGACTGTTCATTGTGTTTAGTGACGTCATAAAGTCATTCCACCCCAAATGAAACAACAGACAATATGACTGAAATGCGCCTTATTATCCGTTAGCTTCATTTTATGCTAGCGAAACGAAATTGGATTTCATGTCCATCCAATGAAGTTGCGAGTGTTTTCTTTGCCTTTTGTGGTTTCATTCGAAAAATAAACAATAAAAAATAAATCAAATGATCTCAGTACATTACTTAACTAGGAAAGCTTGCGCATAGCCGTAAGATTCTCCAAAAGGCTGGCGATATGTCAGTTTTATTGATGTCCTTGTGGCAGTGGCGTCAACGAGTCTTGTCTGCATGGACTATCATGTAAGACGCCCACTACACGCCTACGCAAGCGTCAATCAGTTCGCTGAATCATGATTGACGTTTCAATGATAGAATAATTTTGACATTACACGCTCATGCTGACTGATGTTAGTCAAACCCAAATTTTCGGAGGGAAAGGACGTACCTATAAACTTAGTTCATTTTCGATTCACAATTTAACTGTTCTTCAATATCTTGAAAAGAAAAAGAAAAAAGAATCAATAGGAAAAAACCTTTTCTTTATAGGATAAGGGTGACAAGCGAGCACACAGTCCACCTGATGGTAAGTGGTTGCTGTGGCCCATAGACATCTGTGCGCGTGTGCGCGTGTGCGTGTGTGCGTGTGCGCGTGTGCGCGTGTGCGCGTGTCAGTGTGTGCGCTGTGTGTGAGTGTGTGAGTGTCTGAGTGTGTGTGTGTGTGTGTGTGAGTGTGTGAGTGCGTGAGTACGTGAGTGCGTGCGTGCGTGCGTGCGTGGGTGCGTGCGTGCGTGCGTGCGTGCGTGCGTGCGTGCGTGCGTGCGTGCGGCGTGCGTGCGTGCGTGCGGCGTGCGTGCGTGTGTGTGTTTGAATATCAAACGACCCCGCAACGCCTCTTTTCCTCCAAGCTGTAAAATATATTGAAAACGACGATAAAGGTTATCAATCGTATCATGTTCAATTTTGGGGAAATCTTTTGAGGAAGTCTTTTTTTATTACATTAAAACAGAGTATCGGGACGTAACACGACGGAAGCTTCAAACTCCCGCCGCTTTCGTGGGACGTTACAGAATTATTGATGCCTTGCTCTCAGCCACATTTCCACAGTATCCGGTATTGGTATGATGTACGAAATCGTAAATGTGGCCTCAATATAGTACGAATACTCTATTTGATACGGAAATACAAGCATGGCTTTAATATCAGAATTATGGATAGATAATTCGCTAATTATTACGAATTGTTCTGGAAGTAACCACCTTCAAATTGATATTCATCACAGCCTATAAATGTCCAGCTAAACACAGGCCTCCCCTATAGAGTGCTTTATAAGCGATTTTTACTTGGCAGGCAGGTTAATGTACATTAGACCCCGACAATTTGAGACATATTTCTGTACTGCCAACACTTAGTAAGATTTTTGAAAAAAATATTCTTGAACAAATGTAATTTTTTTTAAATATAAATAATTTACTTAATAAAAATCAATTTGGTTTCACAAGGGGTCGCTTGACAACTAATGCCGGTGTTGAGCTGATTATCTTAAATGCATGGAAGAATTCGTTGGATGTTTTGGGTATATTCTGTCACCTATCCAAGGCCTTCCATTGTATCCACCATAAAACATTACTCAGGAAACTCCAGCACTACGGTGTACGTACGGTGTTATACCAACTGGGAGAGCCTCAGTGACAAGGCAAAATTCCACGCCTCTCTCCTAGCGTAGTCAGTCTTCTGGTATGGGAACAGCCAGTCCTGATGACAGGTATTAAAGTTCCCCAGAAAAACCAACTGTGCATTAGGGTACCGATTTAGAGCCACATCAGAGTCTTCACTGAGGTGTTCAAATAGCCTGGTGGTCTCCTGGTCCCCGCTGTGTGATCGGTACATACAAGAATAAATAATTTTATCCATTCCTGTGTCTATCAATACCCTGAGCGTAGAGAAATTGGGATCATCAAGGCGATGGAGACGCTTAAAGCAGATGTTGTTGCGGACGTATATGCAGTAATGTGAACTAAGGGTAGCCAAGGTACGCCGCATCTAGAGGACATCTGATCTGCGTCTCAGTCACGAAGAGTAAGTGCGGCTTGTCATTCTCAAGATGGTAATGGACTGCATTGAGATTACAGTGCAGGCTTCGGATGTTTGTGAGGTGCACTTTGATGGAGAGGGAAAGCAACCACTGTACAAACTTATTCTTCTTTTTCCTTTTTTTTCATAATGGTGGAGTGAATAGGTTGAGAGAACGGCAGTTGGACGAGATGTCACACATATAATCTAGGGATGCAAACAGAGTCACAGCATCGATGGTACCTAGCATAAAGATCACGGGGACGCCCGTACCCCCCTGAAAATCAATACCAAGCGCTCTCCTCCGGTCGCCAACCGGCATAGTGGAGTCATGGATTTTTCGTAATATGGCGGGACAGCCTTTCATGAGTGGCTGGCTCATTAATTGGGCCCCCAACTATTCACGGTCGGCCAACGTTGTAACCGTGCTTCGGATCCCGCTAACTTCCATAACCAGATACCTGACCATAAGTAACCATTTTCCCTAAGAAATAGGTTTCACCTATTATCATACCGGAACACGACTTGAATCTTTTGGCGTTATGTCTTTGCCAGGTGGGTGGTAATTAACCCTCGACCGGGCCCCTTATTAGTAGAGGACCAACCTACCACCAGTATGTAGTGCTGCTCGTCTAGCACTACCCAGGGGATGCGTGTAGGGAATCAGGATTCAAGTAGTTTCTGCGCACGCGAATAACTTCATCCCCCAACTCACGTTTGTCACTTCAGCTCACTGATCCGTATAGAAGTAAAAAACATACCGCATTAGAAATAATTAAAGAGGATTGCTTTTAAAGCAGTTTAATATGAAATCTACGCTACATTCTTAGTCCGAATAACAAGCCCGCACCCTAAGCGTTCCTTTCCCGCCTTTGTAATTAGCTTGATTGTAATAAAAGGGCCACGCGTTCTTTTTCTACACATTCCAAACGTATTCAATGAAATGTTCTGACATTTTTAAAAAAAAAATAATAAAAAGTAAAGGCTGATTACAATGGACTCAAAATAATAATGTAATTTTCACATATAACATAATGGCTTGTGAAGTTTGGGCTAAGACAAATTGTATTAAATAATTAAAACCCCATTGGCTATTTATTTTTATTAAAAGTTTAACTTTTGACCCATTTGAATGGACTCCGGAATAATAAGTGAAAGTTGCAACTAAAATGTCGTCTAACTAGTTACATTAAAAACTTTATCCCCAATTTATTCACTCTTAAGTGTTGAGTTTTTTATCCAAATTTATTGATACTAGGCAAGAAGAAGAAGTATAGCATTTATAATCCTTAGAAGTATAGCATATTTAAAAAAAAAGAAAGAATTATTAAAATCGATTTATAATTTACGAAGATATCGCGTAAAATACAAACTAAAACGCTATACAGTTCAATTGAGACCTTTTTTAAGTCCACTAAAAAGAATAAGCTTTTTCCTCTTTTTACTGCTCCGTGCCAAATTCAGCGCAACGGAGCAAAACCACGCGGTTTCTGTTTATATGTCGAACTGTTTTTTTTATTTATCACAAACCAGTGCTTAATTACTATCCTACCTGATAGTAGTAGTGATGTAGCCGAGAGTAATAACGCTGACTTACTTTAACAAAAACTTATTCACTCTTGTTTTGAAGACAAACCGATTACAATGTGTGGTCACATTGTAATCGGATGAAAAGTCTGGCTTTTAATGTTGTTTTAATTTTTCCATTCCACTGCTGTTCGCATTACGATCAACGAGGCATATCTATTGATTCGAATGGACCGTTTAAGTGAAGTTCTGTGAAGTGGAGGTGGACGAATTGTAATTTTTTTTACAATGATTTTTCTCAGACAGTGTTTCACGCAGATGCTCTCAGGTCTCGGATAAAGCGGTTACACAAATACAGATCTAAAGTTAATTATGCGTATTAAATTTTATGACGCTTTATAGGAATTTTCTCATCAACATAATTGCAGCCCCGTGATAAATTCCCTGCAAAATATACGCCTCCTTAATACATTTCTACAAAATCATCCTCAGCCACCTGTATCCATCGTCTGAATTTGATGCTTTTACGTTGGTATTCTGTGAGAACGTGGTCCATTCCCTGTTGAGCCTACCCATTCATTACTGATTATGTCGATTTGTGTTACTCAGACCTATCTCAACAACATCATCTTAATACATTACTTTTAAAAACAACTTAGTAATACATTGGATCGTCTACTTAACAACTGCATCAGATACATTTATGGTCTTCGTAAATACGACCATGTATCTTCTTTTCGTGCTCAGCTAAATATGATGCCTATCCGTCAGCGCAGATATGTTAGAATACTCTGCACCATTTTCTCAGTTCTGAACTATCCATGTGCTCCCGAGTATCTGAAATTTAAATTTCAATACCTGGGAAATTTTCATAATCGCTCTCTCCGTTCTTCGGCTAATATAAAGTTGCTCACTCCTTTACACCGCACTGGTTAATTATCTCACTCTTTTGCCTTCATGGCCATCAGACTCTGGAACGCCATCCCTCTTGACATTTAAAAAAGCTCCCAAAAAGTTTGTTTTTAAAATGAAAAAATCATTGCAAGTTTGAACTAACACAGTTATTTGTTCTGACATAGATAATATTCATATGTTTTGCGGATATATGTATTGTATGCATGTATAAATGTATGTATATATTGTGTGTACTTAAGTATATATGTGTGTGAATAAGTAAATATGTATATACAATATTATTTTTAGCCCTATTTCTATTGCTGCTGCACCTCCACTTGTTTGTCTATCTCTGCTTAGCCTAATGGTTGACAGGGAGACAATGCCCTATGGCATTAAGTCCGCCATATGTAACACTTTGTGCATGAAAGTTTAAATAAATTTATGAATAAAATAACCATGTTGCTCGACGGAGAGTTGATGAAAACATTTTATATAAACATGTATGTCTAAGAAATAAAACACGATCAAGGACATGTAACTGCTCGATAATGTTCGCAATGTATTTGAGAGGCCTGGCCGAAGAGAAAGAATAAAAATAATGTATTTTATTTGACTTAGAAAATTAAAACTTTCAAAGTTGTACTCAAGTTAGAAGTTATTTAATTCATTGAGACGTTTCATCTTTAATAGTTCCAAAAAAATACACATTATATTTCAGTTGCAAGTAACGATAATTTAACTAAAACTGCGTACTGGAAATTTGTCAGTAACTTAACTGTAAAGTTACGTCCTCGAACGTTGCTAAACATCTTTATTAGCTGCAAAGTTTAGCTTGTTATATTGGTTGCTGTTCAATCACTTTTGATTCACCGATCTGAATAAATCTGTTAGGATACAATGAAAGTATGCTATTTAATGACAATAAGATATATATATACTACTCTGTGTAAAAAGTATCGGGTAAATGTCAATAAAAAGACCCGCGTAAAAGAGGTTGTTCTAATTTCTTTTTTATAGGATAAGGGTGACAAACGAGCACACAGTCCACCTGATGGTAAGTGGTTGCTGCGGCCCATAGACATCTACATCTATCCTCGTTTGCGAATAAAAATGCAGATGCGTTGTCACCCGTGAGGACTAAGATGGAATGCCTCATTTCCAGTAAAAAGGGCCTCCGGCCACCTGCACTCACCAAGCGAAACGCAGAGGTAAACCTCTACTTCACGCTGGTATTCTGTGAGGTCGTGGTACCACCCCGGTTCGAGCCGGCCCATCCATGCGACAGCAATTCTGCCGCGTGGCTCTACCACTGTTTAAAAACGTTTTGAGTCGATAGAAGCCATAACAAAAAATTCGCTGAATGAGCTAAAGGCCATACCGCAAATAGCCTATGAAAAATGTATGGAAGACTGGGTGAAGCGTTGGAGATGTTGTATTGCAAGCGATGGGGCCTACTTTGAAGGCGATAAAATAAATTTAGATGAATAATTTGTATTTTTTGTTTTATTGACAAATTCCCGATATTTAGTACACAGAAGGTATATCTATGGATACATATATATATATATATATATATATATATATATATATATATATATATATATATGTATATGCATATATATATATATATATATATATATATATATACCCAGTGACGATAAAGTTATCACATTAAATGAAAAGATGTATCCTACATAATTTTTTTTTTTATAGGAAAAGGGTGACAAACGAGCACACAGTCCACCTGATGGTAAGTGGCTTCTGCGGCCCATAGACATCTACATCTATCCTCTATTACAAATCAAAATGTAGATGCGTTGTCACCCGTGAGGACTAAGATGGAATGCCTCATTTCCAGCAAAAAGGGCCCCCGGCCACCTGCACTCACCAAGCGAAACGCAGAGGTAAATCTCTACTTCACGCTGGTTTCCTGTGAGGTCGTGGTACCACCCCGGTTCGAGCCGGCCCATCCATGCGACAGCAAAAGCTGCCGCGTGGCTCTACCACTGTTAAAAAAAATCTTTAAACATACATAACTAAAAAAATATATAACAGTTAATATTTTAGTTGCGGTAGCATTTTTTTCGTTTTATTATTAAATGACATCATGTAAATGCATACAGATATCACCTGATGAATACTGGAAGGTCAAAGATCCATGGCATTTGAAGGCGATATACGTAGTTTAAACGTTGCCAATTGGAATTACTCAAATGAAGAAAAAATGTACTTACGGCTAACAATTCAAGGCATAATTTTATAAATCGCGCGAAATCAAAAACAAAGGGACCGTGCCCTTCGGGTGTGTGAAAACAAATTCAAGCGAAAATTTTACTTAAAATAAAGGACTTAAGACATAATTCTCCATGCGCGAAGTGACAAGAAATGGGACGGAGTGTCGAAACTTAGCGACGTTGCCGCTTTTACAGGTTGCTTCAGGTCAGTAAACTAATATTGTACATTTTTTTACGCTATTTATTTTGTTTGAAAAATGTTTTTTTATTTTCTTTTATTATTGTTTATTTTATTATTTTAACAGACATATATCAATATGTATTAACTGCTGTGCTATTTAACGTGATAACCTAGGCGCCACCCAGTATATGAACGTTGTCCCAAAAGTCGACGTCAGGCTGAAAACGGGTGATAGGACAAATCATAAACAGAAAAATATAAAAAAAATCTTAGTCATGTATTATTTTTAAGTATTTTTTTTTTGAAAAATGTACAACCTGTTATAAATCTTTACTTTTTTTGATTTTTTTGTGTAATATTGGGTAGTGCTTGTGTAACCTGTGTTGTTTTTAATTCTTAGCTAACTGCTGCAACTTAGAAGAAAATGTCACATTTATCCGAACCAAGAATGAAAAATTAATAATTCGCCCAAATTTAACTGACTGTAGTGAATAAAATGTACTACACCAGAATATCAAGTAACCTTAAAAGTTGAAGCATTTAATAAGGATTCTAAAATGGTATAGCACTTTCTACAATATTTCTTAGATTACAGGAAAAAAATTTTTTCTTCAAGAATCCCAGTTTTGATAAAATTCTTTTTAAATACTAAAAATGATTTCAGTGTAAACAAACCTTGCCATTAGAGTAAATAAGATTCTAGTTTGAGTGAGAGGAAGAATCAATCCATGAAATGTGAGTGAGACAGATAGTGACGCATTCGAGTCATACTTTTTCTGAAATTTAGGATAAATTTTCCTTAACTTTAAAATTAAATTACGATTAATTGGGTGCTGAGATTTTTTTTACAAAGGATATTCAAATTGCTTTCCTTCAGCTGCAATACAACCTCGACATCTTCTTACAAAGACCGGATTATCAGACGGGCAAATCTTCCGTTGTTGACAAATTCAGCTGCTTCCGTAATTCTTTGCCGAAGCTCAGCTAAATTTTCAATTGGATTTAAATAAACTTTCTCGATGAGGACGTATCTGTAGCTTTCTTTATTTAAAGTCGGTTGCAGATGTATATTGGCTCCCCCCCGAACGGGTTCCCGCCTTGTCGTGGCGGGGGGGCTTAGTATCCGTGGCTTGGTCAACCACGGTGAACAAAGAGGAACCCCTTGGCTGGCCCGAGGTGTAGGGCCGGCCCTAGGTGGCCACTCCGAGTGGGCTTGACGAGCCCACTTCGGATGTGTGTCGGTGGGCTGCTGCGAGAGGGGTGTCCTTCCCATCCCTACCTCTGCAGCCGGGGTGGAGTCGCGGAGGAAGAGGAGTTTTGGTATGGCGATGCGCTACTCGCCCTATCCTCCGCGACTCAAACGGGGCCGCACCGTTGATGCGGTGGTGGTGGGGCTGAGGGGGGAGAGGAGTGCCGGTATTGCGAGGCGCCGCTCTCCCTACCCTCCGCAGCCGAATTTTGGTTGGCGGCGGAGCCATAGACCAGATCCGCCGCTAGGGTCAGGAAGGCTGGTGCTCCTGAGTGCTAGTTTTTCCTGGCCCCATGGCCTTCGCGCATCGGACACGGGGGCGTCCGTTGCGCATGTGAAATTGGAGGCCGAGGAGGAGGGCGCGCCATGTGTTCTAGTGCGCCTTACTGGAGAAGGAGATGGGGGAGGAGTGTTCCTCTCACGAGGAGGGGCCGCCATGGGGCAGCCAGCGCAGGTGGGGCCGCGGAAGTGTGCGAAAGCGTTCCCGTGGCCCTGCCAATATGCGACTAGGGTGGAACACCATGGGGTTTTAGTCGGTGCGAGTCCGACATAACCCGTCCTTGCCCCCGCGAGGCGGGTATGCGTAGGCATTTCCCCATGTAAAAAAAAAAGATGTATATTGGCTGCAGTAACCACTTACTATCCGTCTCAGTTGGGTTACAAGTTCACTTATCACTTAAGTTTTATAAAAAAAAGGAATAGATTGTATATTTTGGGACCTATATTTGTACACAATACTGCACGAAACATAATATCTTCTTAGAAGTGCTTGAATGCGTTAATATCTGCGATGAGAAGTCGGTATGGTATATTCTGTGCTATTTTTCTATCGCATAGTACCGCAAAGCCTTGCCTTGTGTCATAAATTTGTGACTAATTACAGTAATAAGGTACAAGATATTTGCTTGGGTATCCGGTTGAGAAAAAACAACTTAAATATGTGGTAAATACGATACCGGGGAAGGCAGTATTGCTATTTGTTATTAAGGGGCTACTCCATGCGAACGACCTTGAGCATTTGGTGTGCCGTGCCGAGCCGACTCGCTACAATATAGGATCGCGTAAGAAACATGTAAGACGCCACCTACTGTACGGACGTAGTATTTTTTCAACATCAATAAACTATTTTATGGAAATACACACAGCGTACAACGATAAATGTATTTTAATTTTTTTATTCGGTATATTAGTTGCATTATATTAGAATTATGTATTCTCATATATTATTTAATTATGAAATTTTATAATTAATTATATATTAAAAATGAAGCATTGAAAATTGTAAGTTTAAAACATACCTACTCACTATAGGTAAATAGATAGATAGCTCGCCTTTTGTACAAATATTTGGTGCAATAAAGAATAAACAAATAAATAGGATGTTTCGCAGAGTGAGAGTAATATAGAATGAGAGTCGTGGAGGCAGTTGACAAACATAAATTGCACAAGGACAAACATCCAGACCCGGAACAATTATTTGTAGCCCTTACAAATATTTGTTCCGTGCGGGATTCGAACCCGCGGCCCCCAGCGCAACAACTGATTGCTAAGCCACTGCGCCACGGAGCCGTCGCCGGGTTATAGGTAAAGTGACCATTCGTCCCGTTTTGAACGGGACTGTCCCTTTTCTCGGTCACCTGTCTCATTGTCCCCAAATAAAGCTCCGGGACACAAAATTGTCCCGTAACTCGTTGGATGGAAGTATTCAAAGTCAACAATCTTCAACATAATTTTTTTTAATCGAATATATTTTTTTGTCAACAACAATTTTATGTCTATCTGGTACAATTACCAGATAGACATAAAATTGTTGCTCCGCTAGAAAGAGTATTTTTTATTTTGAATAAATTGTGGACGTCTGAAAGAAACGCTTACGGTTCCAGTTCTAAAGGCGATATTGTTAACAAAGATAACAATAAAAAAACTTGAGCAGAATTTTATTCTTATTTAAAATCATCACCAACTTTACTAAAGCAAATTTAATCCACTGACAAATGTAATTAATAATTAAAAAAAAAATATTTTGCATTTAATAATTACCGTCTATACCGAATATAATTTTATAGTGAACACTAATTGTATAAAGTTATAGTTTTAGAGTATAAATAAACCCATGTCCTGTTTTGAGTTAAAAAATAAATGGTCAGTTTAGTCTTTTTAGTTAAATTTAGTTTTAAATTTTTTTAGTTTATAGTAAAAAGTAGGTATATTAGTACCTACTTAGATACTTTTTACCGAATTATAAGTATAGAACACCTTATGTACTCAATTATTTTTTTAAAAAGAAGAAAAAACAAGCAATAAATAATATACTATATTTTAGCAAACAAGTATAACTTAGTAATACTAATTATAACTTAGAACATAAATGAAAAACTCATAACTGACTTTTGGCCCGGCCCAGGATTCGAACCCGGGACCTCATGATCAGCAGTCGCACTACTTCTACCATTAGACCAACGAGGCAGTACTATACCTAATAAGATATTGTGGTTGGGTATCAGGATTATTTTTAACTGTATACTATACTGATAAAATTGAATGAGCCTTTTATAGTGTAAATTATAATATTTGTCGAAATGTTAATTGTGGATTCGAACCTTACATGCTAATGGTGCTTCATTTTTTATTTGCATTTACTTCAAAGAAAATACACGCAAAAAGCTTCATCGCGCAGTAAAAAACATAACAAATATATGTATAACTAATACGAAAAATTATACCCAAAACAAACAAATAATACTACCTATAAATAACCTAATAAGTAATAATATTATCGACTGATATGACGTGAGCGTGTGCGCTGGCCGACGCTCTAACGACACGGGCTTCACTTCGAAGAGCTCAGCGCTCACTGACTCCAGCAAGCCCGTGAGCAGTGAATACGCCCAGATTTTAAAATAATTTCTAAATAAAATCAAATTTTGGTCTTTTAAAAAAAATTTTATAACAGAAATGTTCATTAATAAATTGCCTATCCATTGGTGTAAATCGCAAAATAAAATAATACTTACTTTACGAGGAGATGCATGTTATCTATAACAATTTCACATTTATGTGGTTTCGTTGTAAGGAGATTATATTAATATTTATTCCTTTAAAAAAATATTGGAAATAGCTCTTATGAAATCAAGTTTATGTAGAAATATAATGTGTTTTTTATTTGTTGATATATCTTTTAAATAAAGAGTAGATAGCTCCTAAAAACCGCACAAATAACGACTAGCGCGACATTTTACTCAACCTGCGCCTTAACGCTATAATTGATAGCACAATAAATAGCGGCGGACGTGTGCACTGTATCTGTGTACCACGACCGAATATTAAGCAATCTGGCCAACGTAGACGAGCATTACTGGAAATGAGGCATTCCATCCTAGTCCTCACTGGTGAAAACGCATCTGCATTTTGATCTGTTACAGAGGATAGATGTAGATGTTTATGGGCCGCAGCAACCACTTACCATCAGGTGGACTGTGTGCTCGCTTTTTTTGTTTCACCCTTATCCTATATAAAAAAAAGCACTAATAAATGAAATTACGGGAAAACAAACCTATACAAATATATGACTCCCTTACTCAAGTCACAACGTGTCATTTCTTGATTTTTTTTCATTTATTTGGATCAACAAACAGTTTCACAATAAGAACTTTACTTACTTTATACTTTATACGAGGGTGGATTGAAAAGTACTCGGCCTAACACAGATCCATTCAATTCTAAAAATCAAATCTACACACATTATTTAGTTCAGTTCAGACTAGTTCATTGTGTGAAGTTCGAAACGTGTGCGATAATTAGTTGTGATTTTATAAATTTATTAACAAAGTAATCGGACATAATTTCCGCGAATGGAGCAAATCGAGCAGCGTGCCGTCATTAAGTACCTCCATAAGAAGGGGCTATCATCAAAAGCCATCCATGATGACATGGTCAGTACATTAAGCGATTGTGCTCTGTCATATTCATCCGTCAAAAAATTGATAGCAGAATTTAAGCGTGGTAGAGAGAGTGTGAAAGATGAACCCCGCTCTGGAAGGCCTTCGACGTCAACTACTGACGAAAATATTAAAAAAGTACTTGATTTAATAATGGGAGACCGCAGATTAAAAATTAGAGAGATAGCCGAGATTATAGGCATCTCTTATGAACGAACTCAAAACATCATTGTCAACGAGTTGGGTTACCACAAGGTGTCTGCGAGGTGGGTTCCGCGACTGCTTTCAGTTGAACAAAAAAGGACGCGATTGACTATTTCACGCGACTGTTTGGAGTTATTTGAAGCCGATGCAGATGATTTTTTGAATCGTTTTGTTACTATAGACGAAACATGGGTTCATTACTGTACACCGGAAACAAAACAACAATCAAAACAGTGGAGAAGACCTGGTTCACCACCCCCTAAAAAGGCTAAGTCGATTTTGTCGGCAAATAAGGTGATGGCTTCAGTATTCTGGGACTCGAAAGGTGTGATTATGATTGATTATCTTGAAAGGGGTCAGACTATAAACTCTGATTACTACTGCACCTTACTACGTCGTTTACGAGAGGCAATAAAAGAAAAACGTCGAGGAATGCTCAGAAGAAAAGTCCTGTTTCATCAAGATAACGCCCGTGTTCACACGTCAGTACAGTCAATGGCTGAAATTCACAACTGTGGCTTTGAACTGTTACCGCATCCGCCGTATTCACCTGATCTGGCACCATCAGACTTCTTTCTGTTCCCTAACCTAAAAAAGCACTTGGGAGGTCAAAGATTTTCGACAAACGACGAGGTCAAAGCAGCTGTAGACGCATATTTTGACTCTAAGGAAGAATCATTTTTTTTCAACGGTCTAAATGCTTGGAAGGGGAGGTGGCAAAAGTGTATTGAACTTGATGGTGATTATGTACAAAAATAAAAATATAACTGATTTAGTATGTGTTTATTTTCTTGGTTAGGCCGAGTACTTTTCAATCCACCCTCGTACTTACACATTGTAATGGAATAATTGTGACACCAACACCGTCAACCACAAATTCTTAAATAAAAAATTTGCATTGTTTTGCTAAAAGTTATTATTTCTTTTAAGTAAGCTGGCTATGGATTTAATTCAATCAAATTGCGTGGTGTTGAATTTTTTTATAGGATAGGGTGACAAACGAACAGTCCACCTTATAGTAAGTGGTTGCTGTGACACATAGACATCCACATCTATCCTCAATAAAGAATCAAAATGCAGATGTGTTGTCACCCATGAGGACTAAGATGAAATGCCTCTTTTCCAGTAAAAAGGGTCTCCGGTTCTCTACACTCACCATTCGAAACACAGCAGTGTTAAGCTGCTATTTTACGTTGGTATTCGGTGAGAGCGAGGTCTTTCCCCTGTCGAGCCGACCCGTTTTTGCTACAACTATACTATTAATGTAGCTGCAGCATGGCTCTACCACGTAAAACGCGACAGATTAAAGATAATTGATTTTCTAAATGAAATAACATTCGCTGCAAATATATCCAAGGTATTGACGTAGCTGTTATAAGCTTCAGTCATTCGAGTCAATGGTGAACGTTTCCCAGCATTCGTTCAAGACTTAGGTGTAGCAAATAGTTTATATGTACGGCATGCTCTAGTGTGTGATCTGACCGGTACTTTAATTTGGCTACCGTAATGCCAGATCTCTATAACGATCACCAATCGCCTATCTGATCGTTTTCTCGTTGGCTCTTTAAGACAGCTTGAGGATAGTAACGTACGTACAAATAACGTTTGTATAAGTATGCTTAATTTTCAAAAAATTAAACAAATCTCTTCTGAGGACAAACTTACATCACTCCACAGGGCAGTGTTTTTTCTGTGTCTGTCACAATATGCAATGTTTTATATATCAAACAATTAATACGTAGGAAAGTATGTAATTATATAAAGTTCAATAAAACTAATATTCCTAATAGTGTCTCCAGACTCTCGCGAGATATTTTGGCAAGCTAGCTCGATGGGACTTTTAAAAGAACAGGAGTCCATGCTCAATCTTATGCCAATTAATATTCTCAATTACCAATTGCATTAAACGAGCTTGAACACAAGTTTACATCTTTATTTATATGAATCTCCATGAACAAACTGTGGTTAACGTTTACTATTTTCAAATAAAAGTTCCATTGGAATGGCAAAAGTATTCGTAATTGGAATCGTGACGACTTTTTAGACGTGATATGAAATGTTTTATTCTCGTATTTTCTTGAATAAATCGTTTTTTTTTCCGCAAATAGTTTGGCTTTTAGCTAATTTACTTATTGCCTTTATGCCGAACCCACAAGAATGACAGCTTTTGAAAGAATAATTTATAGGCAAGACAATATAATTTAAATACTAATCTAGATTGCTTGTGGGTAAGCATTTACCTTTATATGTTAACGTGAAGCGACAATTAAAAAAAAAGAGAACCTAACCTAACAACAACGAAACAACAAAAACAGAACAAAAAAATAATATATTTAAAATTTTAAAAAGATATTTACAATTTTATATAAAAAAAATGGAGTATGATGATGGTGATGGGTGACGTGAATTACAATTAAATAGAAAATAAAGATAGATGAATACTGAAGCGGAGCCTGAAGATCAAAGTGGCACACCGCGCTTGGCGGTGGTGGCACGCAGCGCCTGGTCTAGGCACACGCAGCGCCTGAAGTAGGCACACGTAGCGCTTGGAGTAGGCACACGCAGCGCCCAGAGTAGGCACACGCGGCGCCTTGATTAGGCGCTCTCAGCGCCTGGAGTAAACGCTCGCAGCGCCTAAAGCAAGCACGCACAGCGGCTAAAGATAGCACGGGCACTAGTAGGTGGAGGCGTAGGCGACGACTTCAGGTGAAGGCAAAGGTCTGCAGGATCCCGGAGCAGTGCGGCCCCGCGCTTGGAGTAGGCTAGGCGACGACTTCAGGTGAAGACAGAGGCTTGCAGGATCCCGGAGCAGTGCGGCCCCGCGCTTGGAGTAGGTTAGGCGACGACTTCAGGTGAAGACAGAGGCTTGCAGGATCCCGGAGCAGTGCGGCCCCGCGCTTGGAGTAGCCTAGGCGACGACTTCAGGTGAAGACAGAGGCTTGCAGGATCCCGGGGCAGTAAGGCCTTTAGGAGATGCTTCAAGTATGGAAGCTGAAGCGAGACTCCCCGTATTGACCGATCGTTCGGCTTTTATACCTTTTTAAAGAGAACGGGAAATTATTTAAATTAAAAGCAAATTTTTGTAAATGGCCCGGAGGAAAAGAGTATTTATGTGGAAATATTGAAGTAAAAACATCAGACCGATAACGAATTCGAATAAAAATTGCCATGACAACCAGATAAACAACGATGTCAAAACATGTCAAATTTTGGTTTTAGGCTCTTAATAAAGAAACAGCAAGATTTAAGTAAAAAAAGAGATATTATTGATATAGGGAAAAAGGTAGCGCAACAGCGCGCACGAAATCCGAAATTGCAGAGTTACGGAGAACTAAATAAAAGATCAAAAAAGGTAGACTCTATTGACACCGATTTAAAAAGCGTGAAAATACGAAGTGAAAATGACCTGTTATTGTGCTATTATGGTCCAAAAACGTTACAGTATCCTATGGAAATAAAGGTGATGCAAAATATGAATGCAGAAAATCAAAAACAGAATGGAAAAATAAATTTAAAATAGTGTAAAATGATATGTAAGTACCATAACACTACAATGTCAATGTTTTTGGGCAAACCGAATTCGAACTCCGCCAACACCAATTTAATCGTTAATTGTTTTAGTACTGATTTAACACATCATGCTCAGCGCTGATGTTTTACATCATAAGGTAATCTACATGTCTGGGAAATTAAAACTTTATTAAGGATATGTATCTGCCATATCGAGGTTTTTTTTTAATCAATCACAGGAATGAGAGGAGGCTTGCATCCCTCAGATTGTCTTATGGGGGGATATTTGCCATAGTTGTTTAGCTTGGCAGGAGGGTTGGCAACTGCAGTTATGGGCATCTCTTGAAGTAGGTTTTATACCATTATTATTATATTATATTATTTAGATATAATCGACATATAATAATGTTTTATTATAATGTAATAGCATACTTTCCGTATATCATAAGATTCATTCATCAAATCGTGGAGCAAAAGTAATTATACAGCAAATCTCTCTTACAAAGCAATAAGGACCGTGGCCGAGCTCACTTGACTACTCTAGCGCCATCTATTATCTATCTACGGAAGCGGTTGCGATGTATATCGATATGAAAATTTGACGCGCTAAATAGATCGTTCTTTATTTAATACATTTCCATAGATGTCGCTACATGGTAGCGCTAAGTAAGATTGACGAAGTCATTGGGCTCTAGTAATATAACAAGCTAAACTTCGGATCTATCTATTAATGGTTAAGTTACTGACAGTTTTACAGTGTACAGTATACATACATAGTTAAAGTTAAGTAAAAATCATAACTTTAAACTGATATACTAGTATAATGTGCATTTTTTGGAAATGAAAGGACGAGCGACCCGCCCCGGCTTCTCTGTATAGGATCTATTAACATGGAGTGATTAAGATAACTAAAGGCAATTTATTTTATCAATATTACGCTATTTCAAAAAATCAAGGTCGTATGTATTTTTAGTCAGTAATAAAATAATTGCTGAAATTATCACTAGGCCACTGTAAACAACGCAATCTTTAAGTGCTTCCGGAAGTTTCTAGAAGTTTGTTGGGACAAGTCCCAGAGGAACTTCCATTTTTCATGCGATACGCGGTACTATACAAGGGCTAACTTCACAAAACTTGCATTTTTCATTAAAGTTAAGATACTTTTCTTACATCATGGTTATGTTTTACGATATTAAAACTCAAAATTACGTTTATTTTTCTTTTTTTTAAATAGTATAAGGGTGAAAAACGAGCACACAGTCCACCTGATGGTAAGTGGTTGCTGCGGCTTATAGACATCTACATCTATCCTCTGTTACAGATCAAAATGCAGATGCGTTTTCACCCGTGAGGACTAGGATGGAATGCCTCATTTCCAGTAAAAAGGGCCTCCGGCCACCTGCACTCACCAAGCGAAACGCAGAGGTAAACCTCTACTTCACGCTGGTATTCTGTGAGGTCGTGGTACCAGCCCGGTTCGAGCCGGCCCATCCATGCGACAGCAAAAGCTGCCGCCTGGCTCTACCACTGTTTAATTTCGAATGTTTAATTACAATATAGATAATACAATTTACCAATGTTTAATTCCAATTTCATACCGAACCATAATTTTCTTAATCTAAATATATGTGTATATTATATATATATATATTATATACTAGTTCGCCAGGCAAACGTTGTTCTGCCCTTTCTGACGACCATTTGCTTTCCAAAAAAAAAACTCCTGAAATTAGCAACAAAAAAAGTTGATGGTCACTTATCGGGATAAAAACTATCCTATCTCTTAAGTTAGACCAAACTGCACAGAGTGTGCAAAATTTCATTGAAATCAGTTCAGTAGTTTAGGAGTTCATTGCGGACAAACAACGTGACACGTAATTTTTATATATAAAGATTGTTGCTCGTCTATGTTAGCCGAGCTGCTTAATATTCGATCGCGGTGCACCGATACAGCGCACACGTCCGCCGCTATTTATTGAGTTATCAATTATAACGTTAATAACAAATAACAATACCGCCTTCCCCATAGACTTAGAATATACTATAGTATGTGCCAAATCGATTGAGAAAAACGGACAATGACCTTTCGGTCGTTTAACCAGGGGTTACAAACCTTCAATATATAGGCACATTTTATATGTAGTACTTTCTTTATTTATAATGATTTTTTTATAATGATTGATATAATATATATTTATTAACTATTATTAAAAAGTTATGTGAAAGATCGCTGTAGAAGAAAAATCATCTATTGTTATAAAGTACTTTATTCATTTAACAACAAAAAACATTAATTTATAACACATATAAAGATTCGAGTGATAACGACACCGAATAAGTACGTACTTATGCAAAAGATAAAACTTTATTTTTAATATTATATAAGAACTTTATTTTTATTCGGTGCAATCATCACTCGTATCTTCACTTGATGAACTATCTGTAACATTAATTATAAAGCGATCTGCAGTTTGGTCAATTCTATCATCCATGCCACGCATTTTTTGTTCAACCTTAAGGACATGCTGAACACAGTTTTTCCATTTATCTGGCGTGATTTGAGTTAAACCATCTTTAAGTAAATTTTTAACATCTTTTAACTTGAAAGTTGTATTTTTTCGTGCAACGTACCCTTTCACATCTGCCCACACAAGTTCAATGGGGTTAAGCTCACAGTGATAAGGAGGTAACCTTACCACTGTGATGCTTTTTTCTTTTGCCATCTCGTCGGTGACGTAACTTCGATAGTTATCTTTAACTGCCTTTATTTTTTCCATTAAGTGGGTCTTTGTGTCCGAGGGCACGTATGCGATCTGTTTAGATTCTAGCCATTCCTGCATATTTTGTTTCCGCCAAGACATTGTTGGGGTTTTTTCTAAACGTCTGGAGTGGTAACTAGCGTTATCCATAACTATGACATCGCCGCTTTGCAGTTTTTCTATTACTTTTCTAAACCAGTCCTCGAAATGGAGAGCGTCCATACTCTCATGGTAGTCACCAGTAGATGATGATTCAAATACCCAATCACATCCCTCCAAAAAGCCATTTTCATTGCCAACGTGTACAACTATTAATCGCTTTCCTTTACCCGAAGGGGCTTTCGCGCCAGTAGAGTAGCCTTCTAACCGTGATTGACGAGAAGATTCAATTGTGGTGTCTTCCCATACCTTTCCCATAGTATGACCTGCGTTAATCCATGTTTCGTCAAGGTAAAAAATGTTACGTCCCTCGTTTCTTAATATTTGTATTTCTCTCAAATATCTGGTACGCCACAGAACTATCTCTGGGCGATCTATTAGACCACTTTTTCTGTTTCTCTTTATATATTTGAATTTTAAATGGCGCAACACACGTCGCAGGGAAGTTTTGCTCAAGTTTGGCAACTGGTCATCTTGATTTATACTGAGCAAAATTTTGTCTAAAGTCGGTAATTCTCCTGCAAGAAAGAACTGATGCACTTTCGCTCTTATAGCCGATTTATCAAAATCGTCCAACTTGTCAATTACAGACTTTTTTCTTTTATTAATTATTCCCTTTTCTGGTATTTTATGGGAATCTCTATACACGCTTAATACGCGATATATAGTGCTCTTGCTGACTCCTGAGATCTCCGAAACCTTTTCTACCATATTAACGTTTGAAGGATACACGTCTTCGGGCCAGGTGTTTTTGACATATTTGTATACATTAATGATAATCTCTTGTTCCCCGACCGACAAAGTGGTAGGTTTTCTCTTTTTTACTGGTGACGTTAAAGGTGCTCCAGAAGATGGGCCTGTAAATAAATGACAAAAATATACTACCATAGTACTACATCACATAAATACATATTGTTTTAGAAAATAAATACCACATGGTCACATAAAAAGAGCGCTTTAAGAAATAGAAAGGCTACGTCGTCGCATTTGTACCTATTTGTACGTACCTGCTACGTTTATTATGGGTCGGTGACGTCTCTTTCCACTTGATGTTGAAGGACCGGGTCCTTCACCAAATTCTCCTGAACTCATGTCGATTTAGTAACGACCGTCACAGTAAAACTAATATAACAGATTCAAAAAACAAAAACTTAACGATATAACAAATTTAACAGTAAAAACTCAACTAAAACAATGCAATGAATGCTATGAATTACCCGAGACGTACACACGCAAGCGCTATCCGAACACGAATGAAAACAAAATGGCGGACCGGCCCAAAAAAGGTGACGCATCTCTGGCTGCCATTGTCACGTTTCTTTTAGAACGAACTGACGTAACGCGCGTTTTGTTTATTTTAAAGGGATGAATTTGCAAAAGCTCAATATGGTGATTATATTGCTTCAAATATTTTTTTAATATGAAACTGTTATTAAATGAATTGCTGCGTTACTTACCATAAATTGAAATATAAAATATAACACATTTTTCGCGATGTACCGTAAGATTTTACTATGTTTATAGGAACCACAGACAATATTATTTAAGAAACAAAAAAACAAAACATATGTGCTGACCTAGAAGTGGGAATAATATCAATATTTAAATATTGTTATCACATCTAAATTGAGATTTTGTAAGTTACGCCTTTTGACACTCGGCTCATATCTGAGGTCATTGTCCGTTTTTCTCAATCGATATGGCACATACTATAGCGTATAGACGACCTGACAGCCCGAAATCGCGTGCCCAATTTCGATTTGTTATTGTGTGAGTTGGCTAGTGATGTAAATTTTACTTAAAAGGGCTATCGAAAAATTATTGTTCAGAAACCGGTATAAAGACTAAAAAAATAGTTTAGTGCACAGAACTGAATAACTTTTGTGCACTAAACTATTTTATTAAAAAATAACTGAATTTTTACCATGATAGTTTTAAAATAACTAAAAATATTCAAATAACATGTTACCGGGAATAAGCTGCACCCACTTGCCTTTTCCATCATCCATAACCCATTACAGCCTATAATAATCCACTGCTTAACGTGGGCCTCCCTATAGATTGCCTCATAGGGGGATGTTTGTCATCGCTTGGCCAGCGGGTTGTCAACCACAGTTTTTTATTATTTCGAGTTGTTATCAGGAAGATGCTGCTGCCCATCGCCTCTTTCAGATTCCCTTTGTCACCTTTTATTTCACACTTCACTTCACATGGGACGATATTGGGTAGTGGAAATTCTTTCACCGGCACCACTTGCCTTTTGTTAGAATTTAATTCAAAATGTACAAAATTTAAATAATATCTGAGGCGAGGTAAGTTTACCGATAAAATGAAACAATTTTCTTCAAGAATCAGATCGGAAAGTTATATTTTTGACCTTTGGAGAAGAATATTTAATGCCATGTACAATTTCCCCTGAATTTATTTCTTTTTCAACATAATGTTAATGTTAATCAAATATAAATAGGTAGATACCTAATTAAGTATCTACCTATGTATATTTTATAAAATGTTTTGCTGGTAAAATAAAAAACAAGGACACGGAGTATATAATGGCCGCTTTATTTTTTATATATTTTTTTTTATAGGATAAGGGTGACAAACGAGCACACAGTCTACCTGATGGTAAGTGGTTGCTGCGTATTTTTTAGCGGTAAACGCGCAAACTTGTGTCTTCTGAGGATTAAACTGGACTAGATTTAGTCGCCCCCAGTTCGAGACTTTGTCCAGCAAAGACTCGACTTCAGACACAAGTTCGGAGACGTTTTCCCGAGAAATATTAGCACGGCCGGTGTATAGAGCATCACCAGTGCTGTCATCCGCATAGCAATGAATGTTACCAGTTAGCAACATATCATTGATATGCAGAAGAAACAGCGTTGGTGATAGCACACAGCCTTGTAGAACACCAGCGTTAATAGGCTTGTAGTCAGAACATGCACCGTCTACAACAACCTTGATGCTCCGATCTGCAAGGAAGCTGGTGATCCAATTGCACAATTTCTCGAGAAGCCCATAGGAAGGGAGCTTCGAGAGAAGCGCTTTGTGCCAAACCCGATCGAAGGCCTTCGCAATGTCCAGACTAACGGCCAACGCCTCCCCCTTGGACTCTACTGCCTCCGCCCATCTATGGGTCAGGTAGACCAGAAGATCACCAGCTGATCGACCCCCACGAAAACCGTATTGGCGGTCACTAATCAGCTGATGATCCTCAAGGTACCGGATGAGCTGGCAGTTGATAATGGATTCCATTATTTTGGAGAACAAGGAGGTGATCGACATAGGCCTATAGTTGGACGGGTCTGAGCGGTCGCCTTTTTTAGGGATCGGGTGGACAAAAGCTGTCTTCCATGAATTCGGGACTACGCCTTGGGAGTAGGAGTACCGAAAAAGACGCGTTAGGACCGGTGCCAACTCCGGAGCACACGTCCTCAGCACAATTGGGGGGATTCCGTCAGGCCCACTCGACTTCTGGATGTCCAGGGAGAGAAGTGCTTTGCGAACCAAGCGCTGTGAGAACAGCACATCCGGCATAGAGCACTCACACCGCGGGATGGTCGGCGGTGTTTTCCCCCCGTCATCAAGAGTCGAGTTGGACGCAAAAAGGGAGCCTAAAAGGTCGGCTTTGTCTTTTGCGTCATGGGCCAGTGAGTCGTCCTCCCTGTGCAGAGATGGTAGTGATGGCTTACAGAAATTCCCTTGGACAGCCTTGGCGAGAGACCAGAATGCACGGGTTCCCGAAGGAAGGCGAACTAGTTTCTCGCCAATTCTGCCTATGTGCTCTGACTTTGCCTTGGCAATAACTCTTTTGAAGGACCTGGAGGCGAAGTTATACTTCTTTTTAAGTGTGCTGGTGTTTACATCCCGAGTCGCCGAAGCCGCAGCCCAGGCTTGATAACACTCCTGCTTACTGCGTAATGCAGTTTTACAGGAGCGACCAAACCAAGGCTGAGATCTGCCTCCGATGGGTACCACAGATGATGGAATAAATAGTTCCATTCCCTGTAGCACCACATCAGTGACAGAGTCAGCAACAGCGCTGGGATCATCCGGCGAGAAGCAAACCCGCCCCCATGGGTAGGATGCAAAGAAAGACCGCATTCCGTCCCAATCCGCCGACCTGTAATGCCAAACACGGCGGCAACCTGCAGAACGCAACCGCGAAGGGAGCGTGAGTGGCACCATACTCCGGATCAAACAGTGGTCCGAAGAGCCGAGAGGGGCATCGACGGAAACCTGATATCCGTCCGGATGAGAGGTCAGCAGAAGGTCCAACAGGGAAGGTGTATGATCCTCCACATCTGGAATCCGCGTAGGCGAAGTAACCAGTTGTGTCAGACCATATGCCAAGGCAAAGTCATAAACAGATCTCCCCGCATGATCGGTTAAACGTGAACCGAGCCATTCGGCATGGTGGGCGTTAAAATCGCCAAGGATCACGATCTCTGCGGATGGGACCTGTTGTAGCAAGGAATCTGTAGCCATTTGGACGTGGTCGATGAGTCGGTCTGTTTCGGCATTACCGCTATGGGACCTATAGAGGCACCCGTAGACGCGCGGATGGTCGTCGCTGTCTACGCGTAGCCAAAGGATGGACAGGTCCGAACCTTCAAGACTGCCGAGGCGTCGAGAACAGATGTCCTCTCTGACATACACGCAAACTCCAGCCCGAGGCACAAAGGAGTGCTCCAATTTGTACCCAGGGTAGGAGAGATACGAAATATCAGCCGGAGAGGAAACCTGCGTCTCGGTCAGGAAGAGCAAGGCCGGCTTCGCCGTCTCGAGATGGTAGTGGTCGGCGTTTAGGTTAGAGTTAAGTCCCCTGATGTTGCAGAAATTCACGGATAGCGTGGCAGGGGTCGCCTTGGTATTGTTGCTCTGTTTACCCCAAGCAGTTATGTTTTTGAGCGGAATTTTGCCCCCCCCAGAATACGCGGGGCAGCCTGAGCACCCACGCTCAGGATTGGAATAACATGGTCGTGGATGCTCAGCGAGGGATTCTCCAGGGGTACTGGTACCCTCCTGGGGTAGTCTATTGTGTAATTCCGCTACCATGTTGATGGGGGGGGGGGGGGATTGGGCCTCCGGCCACCTGCACTCACCAGACGAAACGCAGAAGCAGAGCTTCTACTTCACGCCGGTATTCTGTGAGGTCGTGGTACTAACCCGGCTCGAGCCGGCCCATACGTGCAACAGCAAAAACTGCTGCATGGCTCTACCACCGTTGAAAATTTTAAATTTATTATTTATAAACATTAATTTAAATTTATTATTTATAAATCATAGGAGTTATTACAATTATCATTATTACGGTAATATTAGGTAAGTAGTTTAATAAGTAGGTAGATAGGTAGGTAGTTGTACAAAACATAACCACTTCTTGGCAGTCGGGTGAAAAGCACAGAATATAGCATACCGACTTCTCATCGCAGATATCAAGCGCTTTTAAGAAGATATTATGTTTCGTGCAGTATTGTGTACAAATATAGGTCCCAAAATATACAATCTATTCCTTCTTTTATATGAAACTGAAGTGATAAATGAGCTTGTAACCCAACTGAGACGATAGTGGTACTGCAGCCCATATACATCTGCAACCGAATTAAAACAAAGAAAGCTACAGATATGTCGTCATCGTCACCTCTGAAAGATTAGATAAAGCTAAGATAGAACCTTTTAGATAGAGAAACAGGAAACTGTTTGGCAGCAGAAATAGATAAGAGGCTGGTAGTTACTCAAAAGGACTTCTAGGCAAAAAAACAACCTAGTTTTGTCTGTTACTCAGTTTAACTATTTTACTCCGGATGCCTTTCAACCCAGATCTGTAATATACAATCGATCGTTACCAGTAAAATCTTACCATCTAGGTCTTGATCACCATTTGACACCCGGTGGGATTGTAGTCCAGCACTGACTTCAAATATATAAATAAAACTGACCAAGTACGTGTCGGGCCACGCACAATGTAGAGGTAGGGTTCTGTAGTTGCCCGTCAGAATACGTGTATTTAGAAGGGACGTTCTTGATAATAGGAGCATATTAATTGAGTTCATATGAGATTACGACATATATTCTCGTCAGGCATACCTCAAAACTTCAAAATAAGATCGTAGCACCAGTAATGTTGCCAGTGATGACTTATGAATCTGAAACGTGGTCCTTCACTGCTGGCCTTATGAGGAAGCTCAAGATCACTCAGCGAGCTATTGAGAGGACTATGCTCCGGGTATTTCTGCGTGATAGACTTAAAAATGAAGATATCCGCAGTAGAACCAGAGTAAATGACATAACGACCAACGGATTTGTAAGCTGAAGTGGCAATAGGCCGGCCATATAGTTTGAAAAACCAACAACCGATGAAACCGAAAGAACCGAGAAAGGGTTCTCGTGCCGGTAGACCAAGTGTAAGGCGTTCCCCCATTAGATGGAGTTACGACCTGGAAATATGCTATAATTATGGATGCAGGTAGCTCGGCTCAGGACCGTGCTTTGTGGCATTCCTTGGGGTGGCCTATAATAAGCAATGAACTTGTAAAGGGTAAAATGATAATTATGATGAAGCGAGTTCGCGGTTTAAATGCTATAATGACCAATAATAGGACGACGGTAACTGAAGGACTTTTTTTCTAAGCGGACTCATAGGGAGTGGTAATATTAAAACATCTTTTCTACTGTGAAAATAATATAATCTACATTAAATTATTCATGTGCTATTAGTTATGATTTGGCGGCGATCGAAAGACTTTTTAAAGATAATAAAATTAATTTAACTTCAGAATAGTTACAAAAACAATAAATTCAATTAAAACGTAAAGTTACAAAAGAAGTTCAGTTATGCGTGGATGGTGTCAGATTTTGAGACAGTTCCATTGTCTCCACGGCGATCCTTTCCGCAGCGCAAGCATTCCTCATTTGCCCATTGCTCTGTGTAACTGCTATGTCAAACCGATTCCAGACACATTAGTTATTAGTTAACTCTTCGTTCCTTAGGTTGGAAGCTGGATCTGCTGCTTCCAGGAGCGTCTTCGCAACTTGCTTTACTTGAACGCTTATTCCTATAGTATAACTTCCAGATTGCAATTAATGCTGCTAGTATGTAGAGGAGCACTGTAGACCAGCTGGGAATTGCTATCATAGAAGACCAGTTCCAGATTTTTATTTCTTTAGTGTTTTCAACCTGTTTCATTAGTTCATGGACACTATCTAGTGAGATGTCTTCCAGATGTATCGCGTACTGGACTTCTTCCTGGTGTTCTAGGTTCTCGTTGGTTAAAGGGATTACTTCGTTCATCGAGATGCTGCTAGTAGCAGCATCTCGATGAACGAAGTAATCCACACACACTAGTGTGTTCTTATTCATGATATTAACTTGACAGTCCTGTGTTAGGTTGATGAAAAATGTTCTTGATAGTTTGTTTTATTCTGTTTTCTGTCCGCATTGGGTTTTTATAATTTTTGGTTCCGTTGATACTATCAACCACTATTTTCTTTATTCTTCTACAATTTTCCTCGCTTCAAATTCATGCGTGCACGAATGCTGTTACCATCTTTATGCTAGTTGAGTGAGATGGTGTAATCTTCAGATTTCTCTATGGCTCTAGTATCCAGTGATTTGCAGAGCTAGTGTCTTCCGACAGCTTCTTGCAATCTTCTTCCAGGTAGTCGTACTCATCGCGTCCAAGTGCGAGGAATTTGGATTTGGGTATAATAGTTAGGTTTAGATTGTTTGACAAGGAATATATGTGTATATAATCATATAATGTAGGTTGGATGGATGGGATTTCTAATATAAATGTTAAAGAATGTTCTGTACTATAGGCTTTACGCTATTAGACTTTTCTATCTTATGAATATTTTCAATACTGATCTCGTCTACTGTATATAGTGAAAAGTTATTCTGCAAATTACTGAGTTCCAAAACTAAATTTCGTGGGCTTATAATACTAGGGTGCATTATACTTAATTGCGAGAATGCCATAGCATCTTCTAGCAGCATTAACTTATTTGAACGTATATCTAAATAGTGCTACTGGTTTCTTAATGTATCTCGTTTGGTTATCATCTGTATTGCATAGTTATTTCGAAAATTCCTTTATAGTACTTTCAGACAAAGATAGGGTTCGCTTCTGTGAGCTTTGGGTTTTATAGACCGAATTACGAACTTTATTGATTTCGCTTTCATTTTAGATAGCGTCTTCGTTATCTAAATTACCTACAGCTCCAGTTTGGACAAAAGTACGTCGGGAGAAGACGTCCTGCGTTTCGTGGAAGAACGAAGGCGATGCCGCATTAAGGATCCGATCTCTTTACATTTGCAGCGTCTGTAGTATAATCGTAGGTATAAGTGTCGGTCAACGAACTTCAAATCCTACGTACTCCAGGTTCCTGCAAAACACAAATAGACATTCCTCGCCGACTTCTGGCTCTCTGGGGTAGTGTTATGCCGATACAGGGACGCGCCAAAGATGTAAGTTCCCTAAATAGTGTTATGTCTATATGTTATATATATTTTAGGTTAAGGTATATATAACAGTAATAGAGCCACGCGGCAGCTCTTGCTGTCACACGGATGGGCCGGCTCGAACCGGGGTGGTACCACGACCTCACAGAAAACCAGCGTGAAGTAGAGGTTTACTTCTGCGTTTCGCTTGGTGAGTGCAGGTGGCCGGAGGCCCTTTTTACTAGAAATGAGGCATTCCATCTTAGTCCTCACGGGTGACAACGCATCTACATTTTGACTTGTAATTGAGGATAGATGTAGATGTCTATGGGCCGCAGCAACCACTTACCATCAGGTGGACTGTGTGCTCGTTTGTCACCCTTATCCTATAAAAAAAAAATATTGCTATGAGCCAATGTTCTTAGTTTTTAAGTCCTTGATGCCTGAAATAAAGTTATTATTAAACATTATTTTTAAAATGTGCAATACATAAAAACATGGACACTGAAATGAAACGCACAGTGCATGGCTCGGTTCATCCATAATCATGGTAGGATAAAGATGAAGGAATTATTTTTAAGTAAAATAACTGGTGACGATGAAAAAGGACTAATTTTAATTCGGGCTAGATAAATTATTCCATTAAGAAAAAAACCGGCCAAGTGCGAGTCGGACTCACGCACTGAGGGTTCCGAACAAATCCGTAGGTATATAAGTTTAAAATTATTAAAAATATTTTTATTATATGATGTAACTAAAAATTTTTGCTTTTCGCAATTTTTCCTTTATCTGTACTACAAAACGTTGCTTCGTACCAAATTTCAAGATTCTGAGTTCACGGGAAGTACCCTGTAGGTTTTGATTCCCTTGCGAATGTCGAAAATTTGCGGCATAAACGGCTGTATCTTCTGATTGAGTTGGCTTAGAAGTTTGTTATTTTCACAACTCTAAGGGACAGTAGACTTGAGTATTTGATATGTTTGAGTAATTTCAGCTTGATACCTTTACGCGTTCCTGAGAAAAAGGGTCTTGACAGACAGACAGACGGACAACAAAGTGATCCTATAAGGGTTCCGTTTTTTCCTTTTGAGGTACGGAAACCTAAAATCAATCACTTTGTACTACAAACGTGAGGCAAATCCTGAAATAATTATATTGTTTTACAGGCTTAAAGAATCATGTCATGTATACGTGCACTTATGTTGTTCCTCAATGGAAAGGTAATTAAAGGTTGTTAATTATTTAGAATAGTAACTTATTATAAATTAACTAGACTGGTAGATACTGCCATGCTGTGGTGGTGGCAGAATATCCACTACTCCATATCCATATCAACACGCGGGTGTCGTAAGCGGTGACAGATGGAAACTTGCACAGAAAGTAATCAGCAGCATCTTCCTAAAAACAACTAAAAATAATAAAAACCAGCAGTTGCCAACCCGCCTGCCAATGGGATAGGATATATGGATGGATGCTAGAGATACCGAAACAGTCCGTTTACTTTTGATTTCAGTAGTTCATAAAAATTTACACGCTCTAGTTTCCGACCTTTAACGCGCTTCGTGTTGACTTACTCTTATGGCAGTAATGTATTCGATATCGAGCGCAAGCCGCGAGGGAGTATCCGTGAATCCGCGACCTTACTCGGAATAATTTATGCATCTGCTCCCACCTGCTGACGCTCTCGTTGCCGAAAGCCACAGTGTATTTTATTTTAAGCATTTTAAAATATCGATTAGTTATTTTATTAGTGTCTCGAAATAAATGAGCGTTAGTAAAGACGTCGTTTTATACATGAATTAAATATAAATAGATTACGGATTTTTATAAATTATTTATACATGCAATTATTGTAACTTGGTGAAAATTTATCTGTATTCGATCATAAGGCGAAACCGGTCGGTTTTGAACTAAAAAAAATAAAATATAAGTGAAACAAGTAAGTGTGTCATTCCACAGGATTAACACACGTGACATACCATAGGTTTGTCAATCTATAGGATTTATACACCAGTAATTAAAAGTTTATTTCGGGTTAGTTCGGGGCGGAAAATACAAAGTTTTTTTTGTGATTATCGTGTGGGTTGTTAAGTGGCTTGACAAGCGCTTTCATTTATATTTTGTAAACAAGTGTGAAAAGGTGATTCAGCGCAATCGGTTAAAATTATAGTTTATTTGGGGCTTGGTGGCATTTTATATCGACGTTGCAAATGTATACAATAGCTCCGTCTTTTTATATAATAGTTATTTTTTTATAGGATAAGGGTGACAAACGAGCACACAGTCCACCTGATGGTAAGTGGTTGCTGCGGCCCATAGACATCTACATCTATCCTCTATTACAAATCAAAATGTAGATGCGTTGTCACCCGTGAGGACTAAGATGGAATGCCTCATTTCCAGTAAAAAGGGCCTCCGGCCACCTGCACTCACCAAGCGAAACGCAGAGGTAAACCTCTACTTTACGCTGGTATTCTGTGAGGTCGTGGTACCACCCCGGTTCGAGCTGGCCCATCCGTGCGACAGCAAAACCTGCCGCGTGGCTCTACCACTGTTGAAAAAAGAGATAAATCAAAAACATATATTTTACGGGTACGGTATAGTTCACTTATTTTATGGTTTCTAAAAGCTCTTACAAAATTCTTACAAAAAGTCTTAATAATTGAGTTTATAGATCTTCAAGGAGTGTAAGTTAAATATCCAATTTTCATCGCCATATTTAACGAGAGTGTTGGAAGTAATTGAATCGAGCTGCCTTTTCAGATATTCCACTTGAAATGTCTTTAACCTCAGTCGATTTCTCGGTGATTGATTCGCACATTTCTTGGTTAAATCAGTCTTTCCCTCCAAATAATTTTGCTATCAACCAAATCCTTATGGACTTTTATCGTACCCAAACAATGTGCCAAATGTGCTATTTTATTTAACCAATCTCTAAAAAGGAGGAGGTTCTCAATTCGAATCTACATTTTTTAAAGTATGTTACGCAATTTCTTCAAAAATTATACTTAAAATTGTGAACCGACTTAAGGTATTGTTTTTTTTTAAATAGGTAGTCTCTACTTCAGTGGTGGTCCCATATTATAAATCTGAATTCTACACATAAAGATGTAATAAATAGGGTATGATATTTTTAATGGTTATTGACAACAATCTAGAGTTATATCTTTAAGGTTGCGATATAGCTTAGTCCACTGTAAACAGCCTATGTGTGTCCCACAGCTGGGCACAGGCCTACTCTCATTTCTGGGAGGATATTGGGTAAAATAATTAAACTATTAAAATTCGACTTTAAAAAAAACTAATATGCTTTAAATAATTTCCATATATGTTAATGGCTTCTGAAGACGGTGCTATAACCTAGTGTATCTAAAAATTAAAGCCCTGACTTCACAAGCTATTAAGTTATGTTGAATTATTTTTATAGAATAAAGGTGACAAGGACCTATGGTAAGTGCTAAATGCTGTGACCCTTAGACGTCAACAATTATCCTCGAATAAGAATCAGAATGCAGATGCGTCTTCACCCCTGAGTTCTCAGGAGTGACAACGCTTCTGTATTTTGATTCTTAATCGAAGATAAATGTAGGTGTCTTTGGGTTGACTGTAAGCTCTTTCGTCACCCTTATTCTATAAAAAATGTGTCAAAAAGAGGCCAACCAAAATTCCCGCCAGAATTAAACTATCGTAGTGAAAAATCAATACGGATACATATACGTAATGCAACTAAACCAAATGACAATGCCAAATATATAAATAAGTACACAGTAAAGCCATACTTCAGCTATATAATAGTTGTGCTGTCAGTGGGTTGGCTCAATTAGGAAAGGATCACGCTCACACAAAAAACCAGCATTAAGTAGCGATAAACTGCTGTGTTTTGTATGGTGAGTATAAATAACCAAAAACCCTTTTTACTTTCAAATGAGAATTACATTTTAGTTAGTGACCAACCAAAGATTCGGTTTCGGTTTCGGTTTCGGCAAGTTGCGGCAAAAAAATCTAGTTTCGGTAATAGTTTCGGTTTCGGCAAAAAATCTGCCGAATCTTCGGCGACGCCGAAACTCAATTTTCGTGGATTATCGTGCGTCATTCGGATGAGTTCGTGACTCGTGTTTTTTATAGGGTAGGGTGACAAACGAGCACACAGTCCACCTGATGGTAAGTGGTTGCTGTGACCCATAGACATCTACATTTATCCTCAATAAAGTATCAAAATGCAGATGCGTCGTCACCTGTGAGGACTAAGATGGAATGCCTCTTTTCCAATAAAATGGGTCTTTGGTCATAGTATAAAGAGATGCAAAGTACGTTATCTTCATACAAACGCACTGCGCGCGGCTTGTATGTGTGCGCCATAGTATCTATGAGGCGCTGCACGCACACTTAAACACAATCTCGAAATATTTCTCAATGTGGTAGTTGAGGCTAACACCGCACGAGGTTCGCGAGTCACGTATTATAGCATATAATTTTTACTTGACGATGAGATACCTGCTTACTTATTTTTGTTGTATTAGTTGTCTATCAGACAGAGGAAGAATAGTAACTAAGTACTTACTTACGGTTATAAAATCGTAATTAAAAATAAGTAATGGACTAATTGTGAATCAGATAAATAGAGCAAAGTTAGAATAATAACAACAGAACAAGAAATTGATTACAGTCTAAGAGGCAGGCGTTAGTAATTTTATGTTGTTGTACGATTTTTTTTTACAATATTTTAGTCGCTTTATTCAATTTTTTACTATTATATATATTTATTATACTGCTCTGAATCTTAATACATTTCTGTATTTGTTAGGAAAACCATTGTTGAACTTTATCGACTAATGATCACTGAATTAGTTATACAGAGATGTATTATCTTTGGCAAGGGCCGGGTTTTAAACTAATGATTTGGTGAAAATGACAACCCTGAGACAGTAGGCAATTATATCGCGGATTAGGCCGCAGATAACCTACTTGGCCTCTCTTTATACTATGCTTTGGTTCTCTATAACATCAGAGAGTTATTACTAATTACCCTCTGATTCGTAATTGTAGCAATTTCTGAGCTAAATCACATTAGTAGGTATTAATTTATTCGTTGTACGATGTGTCAAAGCACAGATAATAATATATCTAATAAATTATACACAATTTATATAAGTCATAAAATTATATGACTCAAACATTAAAAAAGGGTTCTCGTCAGCTACTACTTGGTCTAATTCGTTTGAACCCCTCCCATATTCCGCAGTTTGGCGCTTGCGGATTAACTCTTGTACCTATTACTCGTACCTGACGAATCGCAATTTTATCCGTGGTAGTGGCACACTGTAGCTATATTATGTTTGTAGTATGAATGGGCCGGCTTGGAACAGGTTAGGACCACATTATCACAAAATACCAGCGTAAAATAGGAGTTTGGATCATCATCATCATCATCGTCACCCTGCGGCAGTCCACAGCTGAACATAGACATCCCACAAGACGCACCACTTATCCCGATCTTTGTCTTCACGTATCCATTCAATATAAAATATTATAATAATTTTATACTTATTCAAAGTTTTTTTTGTATTTATAGACACACGCGAGTCATATCATAATTGAAAGGGATATTATAAAATTTTATTGTGTGGATTCTCAGGTCTTCATAATAAAATTTTAATAATTTAGCGGGGATGAACCTAGAACGTATGTGTTAAAAATCTATGTCATCTTTATATCTGGTCCGTTGTTGGTTTTCTTAAACGGTACCTACACTAAGATTATCTCCTCTATCGTGAAGACGTTTTGCATGCATAAATTGCACATGGACATGTAAATTGTCAGGGAAGCAATCTGTAAATATGTAAACTGAAATTTCCTGATGTTTGGGAAGCAAACTCTCTAAGGAACCATTTTTCATTGGACATGCGACATGATGGCTGCGTTAACTTTGCAAAACTTGCATTTTTCATAACAAGCTCGTATCACATAATGAGAAACATCTAAGAATTCAAATCTATGACGGGAATTTTTATTAGGGTTCCGTAGCCAAATGGCAAAAACGGAAAAGAAAACAATAAATTTTGGGGGTTCCCGATACTTAGAACTGAAACTCAAAAACTTTTTTCCCATCAAACCCATACATGTGGGGTATCTATGGATAGGTCTTTAAAAATGATATTGAGGTTCCTTATATATTTTTTTTCTAAACTGAATAGTTTGCGCGAGAGACACTTCCAAAATGTTGAAATGTGTGTGTCCCCACCTGGAACTTCTAAAATAAGAGAATGATAAAACTAAAAAAAATATATGATGTACCATGTAAACTTCCACCGAAAATTGAATTTGAACGAGATCTGGTAAGCAGTTTTTTGAAACGTCATAAATCGTAAATTATGTTACTTGCTACTACGGAACCCTTCATGGGCTAGTCCAACTCGCACTTGGCCGCTTATTACTTTGCATGTTTGATTTGAAATGAAATCGCCATAGACTAACTTTTTTACAAATTTAAGTGAATGTTGATGAAATAAGAATGAACAAAATTAGTCAATGTTACCCATAAAGTTCGGAAAACGTTACGTTCGTTTTTTTTTCCGAACTTGGCTGACAGCTTGCAATGTGTATCATCGATCAAATTTTTTCACTTTTTACTTACGGTTTACTTACTTTAACTTACTATGAGGTGGACCTTGTGCTTGTTACTGTGATGAAATAATATTTTTAAAGTTAAAATAAAGCTGCAGCTTATATGCGCCCCACTCCTGGGCACGGGGCTAACTCTTATTCCTGATAGGGTTATTGAGTAGTTAGTCCGTCGCTTTGCTCCAATGCGTGATGACGGACTTAGCATTGTCAGAAAATTTTTATTTCTTAGACATTTGTATCGTCAGGTTTCCTCACGATGTTTTCCTGCACAGTTAAGCACGTAGTAGATCAGTGTTTAACTCATTCGCTCTCCCGTTTACCACACATTACAGTTCATTGCAATTGTTTTACTATTGTGTCTGAAACTTGAACAGGAAAGTGCTAAAATTGCTATTAATAATAATAATAATGGTAGTAGCCGCTAGAGGAACGAGCCTGGGTCGCTCGCATTCTGACCCCTGATTTATGAAATCCGTTATTATAGATTTTATCTATTTTTTCTTTATAGCTAACTGGATAATTAAAAAATATAAATTGATTAAAATTATTACCACATCTGGTTGCATAATAGATGGAAAAGTATGCTCCTTCCATGGAAATATCCTATTTCATCCTAATTCGTGCAAAATATAAAACACTTAAAGTAACATGGAATGTAATTTTGTTTTTCTTTGTTTTCAAATAATAGCCCTTTTTAGTTATATTGCCTTTATACTTTCATTTGGATTTATACGGCTTTATGGCGTATTCATGAAAACAAAAAAACATCGTTGGGTTTAGAAAAGCCGTAAATCCAGGACAAATCGTGCTTGCCTCAGCCGATTTCATTTGTCTATCATAATACATTGTCTATAATAAAATGAATGTTTGGTCATTTAACTGTACAAAATAAATCTACTTAGCGGTTTAGTATAACAAATAATACATTAATACGTAACTTCAATATCATCATCATTATTACAAGCAATCGTTAGTCCACTGCTTAATAAATACGTGAGGTACGTGTTACTGCTAAATGAAAACCTCACCCAAAGACTGATACAAATTACACGAGCTAACTTTATCCCTTGACTTCATTAAACATCTATAGTCGTCTCTAGTCTACTCGACGTAACCGAGTCTTTTTTCTTTTTTCTTATAGGATAAGGGTGACAAACGAGCACACAATCCACCTGATGGTAAGTGGTTACTGTGACCCATAGCCATCCACATCTATCTACGATTACGAAACAAAATGAAACTATTGCAAATATAAGGCAATTTATGCAAGATGAACTATGACTAAGATGGAATGCCTCGTTTCCAGTAAAAAGTGTCTCCGGTTCTCTGCACTCACCATACGAAACAAAAGCTTAAAAGCTTAATGCTGCTGTGTTTCGTATGTGTGAGAGTGTGATTCTTCCCCGGTCGAGCCGACCCATTCGTGCTACAACTATACTACTAATAGCTGGCTCTACCACGTATTAAACCGAGTCGCTGGCTACAGCCACCGAACCCATCCACAAAATAATTAATACAAAACGTATGAAAAATATGTCTTACATCTTGCGGCAAGCAGACGTGTAGCCGGTGGTTGCCATGGGCAATACGAAAAGATGACTCGTTTCTAAGTTCTCTCTGTATTAAATTTGGGTGTACACAATATAGGACATGTAGTCAACGTTCCGTCTCGAAGTCCATCGTGAAGCCTTACGACGTGAATCTGAGTCTTACTCACTCACTTTAACACACTGTCGCAGAGTGTTAACACATAGTTGTGAGTTATAAAGTAATGATTACAGGTGACGAGTGCCATCATGACTGTAGCCATAGATCTATGTCGGCGGGCTGAATATTGCGTTTTATTATATAGAAAATATTATAATCAAATTGGCTGTATAGTGAACAGTAACTGAATATTCCTATACCCTCTGCTTTAAAACGGTTGTATAATTAGAAGTGGAATAATGAGGTATTAGTAATTCACCTTTGGTTTAATGATTTTTATGGATTTATCAATAGTGGCCTCTTACAACACCAACGGCATGAAAGAGATCATTGAATTATCTTACTGTGACACCAAGCGATGTAATATAATGTAATACATACAATCAAAAAACATATCTCTCTTTCTGAGGCAGTTGGATAGGCATTAAAGAAAATTTCCAAGTAACGCAATCTCTTCAAACTGTCTAAGAAAATTTTATTCACCCGCTTTCTAAGCGGTAATCTACTCTAACGTATCGGAAGTACTTAAGCACGAAGTTTCTTCTCAATCTACCTTTCGTAATACACTCTACTAACTTACTTAGACTTAGCTGTTAGTTACCGACTTTCCTACATTAATTGAGTTGGAATATATTACGTTCCCTTTTTCGCAATTCATCGATGTATTAGATGTTTTCAATTATTGGAGTAAAGGATGCAGTATTAACATCACTGGTGAAATACATCACTCACCTTACCTTAGATTTGCCGACGATATAAATGTGGCGGTGACAAGCGATAATATATCGAAGCCTAAATCACGCTATCAAAGTTCTGAATTGAAAGCATATGTACATATAGAATAGCTCCGAACTACCACTCGGAGCGTTGGCCATTCCCGGGGTTAAATACCTTGCCCGGTTGGGATTTTCCCGATTCCTTCCACACCGGCCACATACTCAATATGGCAGAATGGCTGGAAGATTCAACACTATTCTCAATGACCTCAGTAGTGTGTCCCAACGGATAGATCTAGTAACAGACGTATTGCAAACTAACCGTTGAAATATCGGAAGTTATAAGATTTACTGGCTTGACAGATACGACTATGCGATTATGAGAAAAGTTTAAAAAACAATCCACCACAACCTTTCAACCATTTCGTTGGTCGAAATGTGGTGATAAATTCTCCCACTTAAAAATTACTATGTAGTAAATAATACAAAAATATGACGTAATACAAGCTATTGCTATCTCGATACCTACCTAAGTAGCAAACCATTATTTATCAATATGTCATTCAGTGCATTGAGTGTATAACAATTATTATACGGAGTGTACGAAAATGAATCTAAGATCTAAATGAAGAACCACAGTGTCAAGTGTCAAATGACAAATTTTGTTTTTAGTGATTGATGTGGTCTCTATTCTGACAATCGTCAACAAAATAAACCAAAATATTTATTAAATGGCAATCATGTAACTAACCAATGTATTTTTACCAATTTCAAAAAAAAATGTGGAGGTACTCAATACGACTATATTTTTTTAATGTGTGTTACCTCAGAACTTTTTTCTATGTGAACCGATTTTAATGATTCTTTTTTTTAATTTGAAACCGGTGCTTCTCATGTAGTCCAAATATAAATTTGATCAAGCTCTGACTAGTAGTCTTTGAGTTATCCTTAATTGATTTCGACTACACTGATGATATTCTCATTTAATTTATATTGAAGTCGGTTTTACAACATTTTTAATTTTACCACTTGTTTTGTTAAATTGAGTTCAAATATCGTATGGCTTTTCTAAAAACTATGTTAGTGAAAAAAATACGTTGTTTAGTTAGTAACCTCGTTCACTATAACTAAGCAAGAAGTAGTAAATTAGTTTTCTTCACGTAAAAGGTTAATTTTTGATAGAACTAAGCAAGATGAAGAAAGTGATCATGCTATTCCACACGCGACCTTATCACAAATATTTATTTTAAACCTTTCTAATGCAGTACATTCTAGCACAGGTGACTCGTAAATTAAGTAAAGATAAAGAATGCTTAAAACGAATTTTGACTTTTTTATGCAGAAGCAAACGGATTGCTCTGATAAGAAATTCATAAGCAGAAAACACCAAGAAAAAAACGATTGTGACGCACGTCAAGACTGATAAGTGATTCTGTTCATATTATGCTCTGTACGTGTGTACGTGTGTAACTTGCATTTAAAGGTTACAACCGCATAGAACTATTTAGGAAATAAAGCGTTATATATTTTTGTAAATAAAATTATTCTGTACGTGTGTCACTCAACTCTTTCTATATGGCTATTTGGCCGTGGAAGGAAAAGGGGTGATCTACCGTCGGGTAAGGAGATCAGTCCAGGGAGCGGCCGAAGTTCCGTGTGTTTTTGCGTCCGTGTTTTGCGCCCAATGCAAGGTTACCCTCCGGAAGCGTGGGGGGAGGTAATGAATGCTCATAGTATACCACAGCAGCCGGCTGCGTGGTTATGTGGGACTCACTCTATATCTGAGCCTATCTGAGAACCTACTCCTTTTTGAAGTTCGATTTTATTTTTTAATTGCCTATTTATGTCATAGAAAAACTTATATTTAATTTTATAGAGTTGTGGTTATTGTATAGAAGACCAGACATTCATTTTATTTAATTTAACTTAACTTAAAAATGTAAGCTCATACAATTTGACCAGTCTACTACAGGCAACTTAAAGTAGTTCTTGAAATATTTTTAAATCAAACAGATAGAACAAAAATTCAAAAATGTTTAAGTAATTTTTAAATGTAAATAAAATGCTGCAAGTTATAACCGCTTTCGTCTGTCAAACCCTAAATTGTCGCGCACTTCATTTCGAATAGTCTTGGGTAAATCTGTTTGTAACTCGTAGTATTACTAAACACAACAGATAGTTTGAGTCGGTTCATGCTCGCTCTATCCAATTTATTTTATTAAGTGGCGAAGCTTGCGAAGTCACTTATTGATTTCACGATGTCTGTCCGTCTGACCGTCTGTCCGTCTGTCCATCCGTCTGTCCGTCTGTCCCACGATTATCTTGAGAACGGTTTCGAATTTACAAATTCTGTTTTCAGCAATCGATTACTGATCACCCAGGCATCTGAACCTCCTATTTTGAAATTTCTTTTTTCCGTTAGAAACCGCTACAAAGCTGATTGCTTCGCCACTTTGCTATGCTGTTAGCTTGCTAGGTTTATTGTTCTTATATATCATGATGGTCTATTTTGGCCAAAGCTCTGCGATATATTTGGTATACAATTTTACTGTTATTCGATTTCGTTTTATGGTTTATTTACAATCCTGGATAAATCCACCTTTTTATGTTAATGTATTGTTTCGGTGTAATTATTGGCTATAATAAGATTTATATAATAATATTAATAAATTTATATATAGGTATTTATTTTTATAAGTATAGAAGCTAACTATAGTAATAATATTATTAAAAAATTTAATAGCACCTATGTTTTTTTTTATAGGAGAGGGGTAAACGAGCATGCGGCTCACCTTAAGGTAAGTGACCACCGCCGCCCATGAATAACTGCAACACCAGGGAGGGAATTGCAGATGCATTGCCGGCCTTTTAAAAAGGAGTACGCTCTTTTCTTAAAGGTCCCTAAGTCGTATCGGTCCGGAAAAATCGCTGATGGTAATCGATTCCACAAGGAAGTCGTGCGAGGAAGAAAACATCTTCTAAATCGCACAGTGGTGGACCGCTAATCATCCAGACGGTGTGGATGGTATCGGGAGTTCTGCCGCGATGTGCGTTCGTGAAATTTGGCGGCTGGGATTAATCCGAACAATTCCCCAGAGCACTCCCCATGGTAGATGCGAAAGAAAATGCAAAGGGATGCAACATCTTGTGTTCAAATAAAATCACCTTTAAATTTATACATAACAATGTGCACTACTAAAAGCTTAATAAGAATATTATAAGAGTCGTGGTAGCTCAGGGACTTAGCGCTAGCTGTAAATTTATACATAACAATGTGCACTACTAATAGCTTAATAAGAATATTATAAGAGTCGTGCTAGCTCAGGGACTTAGCGCTAGCTGTAAATTTATACATAACAATGTGCACTACTAATAGTTTTATAAGAATATTATAAGAGTCGTGCTAGCTCAGGGGCTTAGCGCTAGCTGTAAATTTATACATAACAATGTGCACTACTAATAGTTTTATAAGAATATTATAAGAGTCGTGCTAGCTCAGGGACTTAGCGCTCGCTGTAAATTTATACATAACAATGTGCACTACTAATAGTTTTATAAGAATATTATAAGAGTCGTGCTAGCTCAGGGGCTTAGCGCTAGCTGTAAATTTATACATAACAATGTGCACTACTAATAGTTTTATAAGAATATTATAAGAGTCGTGCTAACTCAGGGACTTAGCGCTAGCTGTAAATTTATACACAACAATGTGCACTACTAATAGTTTTATAAGAATATTATAAGAGTCGTGCTAGCTCAGGGGCTTAGCGCTAGCTGTAAATTTATACACAACAATGTGCACTACTAATAGTTTTATAAGAATATTATAAGAGTCGTGCTAGCTCAGGGGCTTAGCGCTAGCTGTAAATTTATACATAACAATGTGCACTACTAATAGCTTAATAAGAATATTATAAGAGTCGTGGTAGTTCAGGGACTTAGCGCTAGCTGTAAATTTATACATAACAATGTGCACTACTAATAGCTTAATAAGAATATTATAAGAGTCGTGGTAGTTCAGGGACTTAGCGCTAGCTGTAAATTTATACATAACAATGTGCACTACTAATAGTTTAATAAGAATATTATAAGAGTCGTGCTAGCTCAGGGGCTTAGCGCTCGCTGTAAATTTATACATAACAATGTGCACTACTAATAGTTTAATAAGAATATCATAAGAGTCGTGCTAGCTCAGGGGCTTAGCGCTAGCTGTAAATTTATACATAACAATGTGCACTACTAATAGTTTAATAAGAATATTATAAGAGTCGTGCTAGCTCAGGGGCTTAGCGCTCGCTGTAAATTTATACATAACAGAAACAGAAACAGAAACAGAAACTTTTTTATTCAATATAGATTATAAATAATACTTATTGAAAGTCACTCTTTTGTATAATTACCACTGGTTCGAAAAAAACCTCTGTCCTGGGAAGAACCAGCAAGAAACCCAGCGGGACTTTTTTTTTAAATAACAGCTTACAATCATGTATGTTACACAAATTAACAACACAACAAATTAGAAATAGCTTGGGAGCGATCACCTCACTTCCAGGGGTTATTATCATCTATAAATTCTTTAATATTATAATAACCCTTTTTATACAAACTTAGTTTAATAAAGTTTTTGAACTTTGAGCAGGTCAAATTTTGTATATTTTCTGGAATTTTGTTGTAAAAGCGTATACATCGCCCCAAGAATGAATTACTGACTCGATGGAGTCGAGTAACTGGTACTACTAGCTTGTGTCTGTTCCTAGTATTTACAGAATGAATATCACTTATTTTTGTAAAACTACTTTTATTTTTGTGTACGTACATTACATTTTCATAAATGTATTGAGAGGACAATAGTTAATATATTAATTTCCTTAAATTTTTGTCGCAGCGACACTTTAGGCTTTAAATCATAAATTGCTCTTATAGCCCTCTTCTGCAAAACAAATATAATTTCAGTGTCAGCTGCGTGTCCCCATAGCAAAATACCATACGACATTATGCTATGGAAATAGCTAAAGTAAACTAGTCTAGCTGTTTCAACACTAGTTAGACTTCTAATCTTTTTTACAGCATATTCTGCAGAACTAAGTCTGCTTGCTAGCTTTGATATATGGGGGCTCCATTGAAGCTTCGCGTCTAGTGTGATTCCAAGAAAAATGGTGGTATCTACAAGACTCAGTTTCTCCCCATTTAAAATTACATTAGTATTTTAATTGTTTGACATTTGGAGTCATAAATTTCATACATTTCGTTTTAGTGCCATTTAAATGCAAATTATTGACATTGAACCAATTCACTAATTTAGATATAGCATTATTTACTTCGTCATATTTTAGCAAATGTCGACTTAATTTGAAAATTAAAGAAGTGTCATCTGCAAATAATACTATATCATGGTTATCTCCTACTATGTAAGGTAAGTCATTAATATATACAAGAAACAGAAAGGGGCCGAGAATTGAGCCTTGAGGCACGCCCATCTGTACCATCGACCCGGAAGAACTCGTACTGTTGATGACAACTTTTTGCGTTCTCTTACTTAAATATGAAATAATTAATTTTAGAGCATCACTTCTTACACCGTAGTGTTGAAGTTTCCTGATTAATGTTTCATGGTGAACACAATCGAAGGCTTTGGATAGGTCACAAAATATACCCAAAGCATCCTGTGAATTCTGCCATGCATTAAATATATATTTAATCAGCTCAACACCGGCATCAGTTGTCGAGCGACCCCTTGTAAAACCAAATTGATTTTTATGAAGTAAATTATTTATATTAAAGAAATTTAACATTTGATCAAGAATAATTTTTTCAAAAATCTTAATAAGTGTTGGTAGTACAGAAATAGGTCTAAAATTGGCGGGGTCTAATGTACTACCAGATTTAAATAAAGGTATTACTTTACTATACTTCATTAAATCAGGAAACACACCAGATTCGATACTAGTATTAAAAATAACAGCTAAATGAGGCGCGATTGTATCTATTATAGACGCAATAACTTTAACAGAAATCCCCCACAGATCCGCAGTTTTCTTAACATCAATAGTTTTAAAATATTTTACAATATCTTTTGATGATACTTTATGAAATGTAAAATTCTTTGTACACGCATTTACATTTTGTTTAAGTAATGATTCGGCGACCGCAGGAGAAGAATTCAGTGACTTAGTGGTTAACAATGTGCACTACTAATAGTTTAATAAGAATATTATAAGAGTCGTGGTAGTTCAGGGACTTAGCGCTTGCTGTAAATTTATACATAACAATGTGCACTACTAATAGTTTAATAAGAATATTATAAGAGTCGTGGTAGCTCAGGGACTTAGCGCTCGCTGTAAATTTATACATAACAATGTGCACTACTAATAGTTTAATAAGAATATTATAAGAGTCGTGCTAGCTCAGGGACTTAGCGCTCGCTGTAAATTTATACATAACAATGTGCACTACTAATAGTTTTATAAGAATATTATAAGAGTCGTGGTAGTTCAGGGACTTAGCGCTTGCTGTAAATTTATACATAACAATGTGCACTACTAATAGTTTAATAAGAATATTATAAGAGTCGTGGTAGCTCAGAGGCTTAGCGCTAGCTGTAAATTTATACATAAAAATGTGCACTACTAATAGTTTAATAAGAATATTATAAGAGTCGTGGTAGCTCAGGGACTTAGCGCTCGCTGTAAATTTATACATAACAATGTGCACTACTAATAGTTTAATAAGAATATTATAAGAGTCGTGCTAGCTCAGGGACTTAGCGCTCGCTGTAAATTTATACATAACAATGTGCACTACTAATAGTTTTATAAGAATATTATAAGAGTCGTGGTAGTTCAGGGACTTAGCGCTTGCTGTAAATTTATACATAACAATGTGCACTACTAATAGTTTAATAAGAATATTATAAGAGTCGTGGTAGCTCAGGGGCTTAGCGCTAGCTGTAAATTTATACATAACAATGTGCACTACTAATAGCTTAATAAGAATATTATAAGAGTCGTGGTAGTTCAGGGACTTAGCGCTAGCTGTAAATTTATACATAACAATGTGCACTACTAATAGCTTAATAAGAATATTATAAGAGTCGTGGTAGTTCAGGGACTTAGCGCTAGCTGTAAATTTATACATAACAATGTGCACTACTAATAGTTTAATAAGAATATTATAAGAGTCGTGCTAGCTCAGGGGCTTAGCGCCAGCTGTAAATTTATACATAACAATGTGCACTACTAATAGTTTAATAAGAATATTATAAGCCTTCGCCATCTAGTGTTCATGGCCAGCGTTCCGATGTCGGGCCAGAATATGGGTCAAATGATAAGCGCATCTAGCACCGGGATGCAGCACGCGCCCGCGCCTGCCGCGGCGGCCGCTCCCTTCGCGGGGGTCTCCGTACAGCCCTGCGCCTCAGCGCATTAACAAGTGTTTGTATAGTTTTAAGTTTTTGTATTCTTTTATAAAGGGGGAAGTATTGTAGGTGTGCTGCGCACACACACATGTATACTTAGTAATGTTGTACCTATCTACCATATATGTATACTTAGTAATATTGTACCTCTCTACTTAGTACTAAGAATTTCAGTTAGTAGCTAGTTGCCCACCAACTGTATTGCACGCACCTCGATAATAAATATGTTATAAAGTTATGCAATCTTTAATTATGGTCACCTGTAGGGATCCTTATGGAGTCAGCTCCTAAACTAGTGACCTCCCGACGTGATCAACGTGATCGACGTGATTGACGTGATATTAACACAGTAGTGGGCAATTTTCGCGTGTGTTGTGATCGGACGGACAATTTATAATAGTAACATGAGTGTGCCGCTTCCGCCACCGCCACAGAACGTGCCGCTTGTTAACGTGCCACTCGTCCAGGACATCCAGCCCGCGCCACCGCCCATTATGACGCCAGGTGTAGATTCAGTGTCTCTACATTCCCGGCTCTCGGACTTTTGGACGGACCAGCCGCGCGTGTGGTTTGTACGCACAGTAGCTATCCTCACACCGCAGAGGATGAGTTATGAGGCAAAGTTTGACCTAGTCGTGTCCAAGATGAGTAAGGAGGTCATCGCGCAAGTGACAGACATATTACTAAATCCGCCTCTTACCCACAAGTACGACGCACTTAAAGCTCGGCTGCTCCACATCTATGAGGAATAAATGTCGAGGCAGATCGAGAAGCTTATGAGCGAGCTAGAGCTGGGCGAGCAGAAACCATTCCAGCTGCTCCGTCGGATGCGCGAGCTCGCTACTGATAAGGTTCCTGATGAAACTCTTCGCGTGTTGTGGCAGAATCGTCTTTCGACACACGTGCGAGCCGTGCTCACCGTGTCTGACTCCAAGGACTTAGACAACCTAGCAGCAGTCGCAGACAACATCATGGAGGCTGTGCGGTCTTCCTATGCCGCTGCCACTACCTACGCTGCGCCAGCGTCGGCGTCTACTGCTGCCCTTGACTTGGCCCTGTTAAGGGCTGAGGTTGCTAAAATAAAGGCTACCGTGGACCAGATCGATCAGCGGAGGTCGCGGTCTCGCGCCACTGATCGCACCCGTCATCGTCCGCAGTCCCGGCGCCGTAGCGGTTCCCGCCGTCCCCGGAAGGAGAACTACTTGTGCTTCTACCACTACCGATTCAGGGAAAAGGCCAACAAGTGTACGGAGCCGTGCGCATGGAAACCAAAGCTGCCGGAAAACTGAGTGGCGAGGTACAGTCCGAGGATCTTGAGGTCTGTACCATTGTTCCATTTAATCGTTTGTGTGTGTCAAATAGTAACTCTGGGCTTAGATTTTTAGTCGACACAGGTGCCAATGTATCTGTTTTGCCAGCCGTAAGAAAAGACCGTGCAAACCAGTGCAGTGAATATAAATTATACGCAGCTAACGGTAGTGAAATCGCAACTTACGGTACCAAGACACTAGTGTTAAACTTAAACTTACGTCAACCTTATCGTTGGGAATTCATGGTAGCAGATGTCAAACAACCAATTTCGGGCGCAGATTTTTTGGCGTATCACAGGTTATTAGTTTTTTTTTATAGGATAAGGGTGACAAACGAGCACATAGTCCACCTGATGGTAAGTGGTTGCTGCGGCCCATAGACATCTACATCTATCCTCGATTACAAATCAAAATGTAGATGCGTTGTCACCCGTGAGGACTAAGATGGAATGCCTCATTTCCAGTAAAAAGGGCCTCCGGCCACCTGCACTCACCAAGCGAAACGCAAAGGTAAACCTCTACTTCACGCTGGTTTTCTGTGAGGTCGTGGTACCACCCCGGTTCGAGCTGGCCCATCCGTGCGACAGAAAAGCTGCCGCGTGGCTCTACCACTGTTAAAACGCGCGTAAATTAATAGATAAAACCACAGAATTGAATGTTTCGGCATCTGTTGTCAAGGTATCTCAACCTAGTGTTAAAACTATTGATTTAAATCATCCGTATCAGGATTTATTGTTAAAGTACCCGGACATTACTAAAGTTATTCCGAGAAACTGCGAAACACGATGTCGTCCACCATATCGAGACCTCTGGTCCGCCCGTGCACGCGAAAGCGCGCCCGTTGCCACCCGACCGGTATAAAAAAGTTAAAGAAGAATTTCGCATCATGCAGGAACTGGGCATCTGTCGTCCTTCGAAGAGCGCCTGGGCTAGTCCACTCCATGTAGTTCCTAAAAAAATGGAGATATAAGACCTTGTGGGGACTATCGCCAGCTGAATGCGATAACAAAGCCCGACAGATACCCGATTCCTCACTTGAATGACTTTACTTTTATTCTCCCGGATAAAAAGATATTTTCGAAATTAGAAATCAATAGAAGTTATCATTTTATACCTGTCGCGCTAGGTGACGTGGAGAAAACCGCTATCATAACACCATTTGGGCTTTTCGAGTTTCCCCGAATGACCTTCGGTTTAAGGGGGGCAGCGCAAACCTTCCAGCGCTTTATGGATTCCATTTTACAAGGGCTTGATTTTGTATTTTGTTATTTAGACGATTTACTTATCGCTAGTGATAACGAAGTTCAACACAGGCAACATTTAGAAATAATTTTTAAAAAGTTTAATGAATATGGAATTTCAATTAATTTGGCAAAATGTTGTTTCGGACAAACTAAACTAGAATTTTTGGGACACGAAATTAGTACTGAAGGTGTCAGGCCGTTGCAAGATAAGGTTCAGGCGATTGTGGAATTTCCGAAGCCGAAAACTATTTCAGAGCTAAGACGTTTTCTCGGCATGGTTAATTTTTATCGATCTCATCTCCCCAATGCTACTTTATATCTAACAGAATTAAATAAATATCTTAAAAGCTCAAAGAAAAATGATAAATCACCTATCGTTTGGACTGATAGTGCCAACGAAGCATTTACGCAGTGTAAGGCAGGTCTCACACAGGCCGCTACATTGACGTACCCTAGAGTAGATTCCGCACTTGCTATAATGACTGACGCATCTAATACATGCGTGGGAGCAGTCTTGCAACAAAAAAAAAAGGAGATAGCTGGAAACCATTGGGTTATTTCTCAAAAAAATTGACCACCACCCAACAGCGATATAGCACCTACGATCGCGAGTTGCTCGCTATATACTTAGCTATAAAACATTTTCGGAAATTATTTGAAGGTCAAGAAATAACCGTGTATATGGACCATAAACCTTTAACTTTTGCATTTCAAAAGGTAGGACGCGATGAAAGCGAAACGCCTCGGAGAACGAGACATTTAGCTTTCATAAGCGAGTTCACTACAAATATAAAACATATAACCGGTAAGAATAACATTGTAGTCGACACCTTATCACGCGTCGAAGCCGTGATTATGCCAACTGCGTTGAATTTCGATGACATTGCAAATGAACAGCGTAGCGATTGTTATATTACGAATTTTATGTCTGGTTTAAATACCGATAATATTTTGTTAAAGGAACTACTTATACCTATGTTAGACAAGCCTATTTTTTGTGAAATGTCTACTAATATAGCTCGTCCGTACCTACCAGAAAAGTTTCGACGCCTAGCTTTTGATAGTTTGCATAATTTGAGCCATCCTGGAATTCGGTCTACACGAAAGATGTTAGCTAAAAAGTATTTCTGGCCGAGTATGAATCGTGATGTTTCTTTATGGACAAAAACGTGCATACAATGTCAACGTTCTAAAGTTAACAGACATACGGTATCGAATTTAACTAAGTTTCCGGAAGTAGATCGTTTTGAGCATGTGCACATCGATATCGTTGGCCCTCTTGAGATTTCACCAGATGGTTATAGATACTTACTTACAATAATTGATAGGAGGACTAGGTGGGCCGAAGCTTTTCCGTTACGCGACATTACGGCAGAAACTGTTGTCAAACATTTATATGAGGGTTGGATTTGTCGTTACGGTTGCCCGATGAAGTTAACTAGCGACCAAGGTGGCCAGTTCGAGAGTAGTCTTTTTAACCAACTGTTAAAAATATTGGGGGTTAATAGAATTCGAACTACTCCTTATCACCCGCAAAGCAATGGCGTAGTCGAACGTTGGCATCGTTCTCTAAAGACAGCACTTTCGGCTCGCCTGTCACATGGATCTTGGGTGGAAGAGCTACCCACGGTATTACTGGGGCTTCGTGCGGCCGGCCGCAGCGACTCAGGGGTTAGCGCCGCCGAGTTAACTTTCGGACGAAACTTACGTCTACCAGGAGACTTTTATGACAGCTCTTCGAACAACCGTAACGTTAACGACTTTTGTTTAGTAGATAAGATTAGAGATACTATTCATAGATATAAGCCTACATCTGACAATTCACGTAACTGTCAAAGTTTTTTTGTGCACAAAGACTTACGTAACTGTGAATATGTCTTTGTTCGGAACGATTCAATACGTAAACCTTTGAAACCACCTTACGACGGTCCATATCGCGTGATAAAAAGGGCTTCAAAAGTTTACTTAATTCAATTACCCGGTAGGCAAGTACATATTTCTATTGACAGATTAAAGCCTGCATATGTGTTAAAGGAATGCGATGGTAACATAACAACGCCGAGCAGCAGTAACGCTGACAACGCAGCGGATGTGGTGCCTGCGCATGTACGGTTCGCGTTACCGCCGCCCACGCCGGTGACGTCGTCGTCGCCACCCGACACCCGCAACCCGATAAGCGTGAAAACAACGCGGAGTGGTCGCATTGTTAAGTTACCTTCACGATTTAATATAAGTTAGTGTTAACATAAAATATATTGTATATGCAATACAATTTCATGTTTAATTAATATAATTAATAATCAGGTTAGTTACTATGGATGTGAAAGTATTATTTGCATTGTTAGGTGCAGAATATTTTCATTCAGAATATTCAAGTTACATTATTTAAGTTGAATGTAATTTTAGATGTATTGTGTTTTGTATTTTGCGTGTACTGCAGTTTCATTTAGGTTTAGGTAGTTAGTTTAGTTATAATGTATTTCGTTTCATTTGAAATATTTCCTTTGCAGAAGCATTAGTGCGAAAAGTTTTACAATTTTTACTATGGGTAATTATCAAGAAAAACCAGTTATTGTTTCTCAAGCTCAGAATACTGAAGAGAATAAAGTGGATAATTTTCAAATATGGTTATATGTGATAGCCAGTTTTATGGGAGCAATAATATTGTATACTATTTGGGTGAAGTTTAATAAGAAATTCAAAAACTGGCTTCGCCATCAAGTGTTCATGGCCAGCGTTCCGATGTCGGGCCAGAATATGGGTCAAATGATAAGCGCATCTAGCACCGGGATGCAGCACGCGCCCGCGCCTGCCGCGGCGGCCGCTCCCTTCGCGGGGGTCTCCGTACAGCCCTGCGCCTCAGCGCATTAACAAGTGTTTATATAGTTTTAAGTTTTTGTATTCTTTTATAAAGGGGGAAGTATTGTAGGTGTGCTGCGCACACACACATGTATACTTAGTAATGTTGTGCCTATCTACCATATATGTATACTTAGTAATATTGTACCTCTCTACTTAGTACTAAGAATTTCAGTTAGTAGCTAGTTGCCCACCAACTGTATTGCACGCGCCTCGATAATAAATATGTTATAAAGTTATGCAATCTTTAATTATGGTCACCTGTAGGGATCCTTATGGAGTCAGCTCCTAAAAGTCGTGCTAGCTCAGGGGCTTAGCGCTTGCTGTAAATTTATACATAACAATGTGCACTACTAATAGTTTAATAAGAATATTATAAGAGTCGTGGTAGTTCAGGGACTTAGCGCTTGCTGTAAATTTATACATAACAATGTGCACTACTAATAGTTTAATAAGAATATTATAAGAGTCGTGGTAGTTCAGGGACTTAGCGCTTGCTGTAAATTTATACATAACAATGTGCACTACTAATAGTTTAATAAGAATATTATAAGAGTCGTGCTAGCTCAGGGACTTAGCGCCAGCTGTAAATTTATACATAACAATGTGCACTACTAATAGTTTAATAAGAATATTATAAGAGTCGTGCTAGCTCAGGGACTTAGCGCTAGCTGTAAATTTATACATAACAATGTGCACTACTAATAGTTTAATAAGAATATTATAAGAGTCGTGCTAGCTCAGGGACTTAGCGCTCGCTGTAAATTTATACATAACAATGTGCACTACTAATAGTTTAATAAGAATATTATAAGAGTCGTGCTAGCTCAGGGGCTAAGCGCTAGCTGTAAATTTATACATAACAATGTGCACTACTAATAGTTTAATAAGAATATTATAAGAGTCGTGCTAGCTCAGGGACTTAGCGCTCGCTGTAAATTTATACATAACAATGTGCACTACTAATAGTTTAATAAGAATATTATAAGAGTCGTGCTAGCTCAGGGGCTAAGCGCTCGCTGTAAATTTATACATAACAATGTGCACTACTAATAGTTTAATAAGAATATTATAAGAGTCGTCCTAGCTCAGGGGCTAAGCGCTAGCTGTAAATTTATACACAACAATGTGCACTATTAATAGTTTAATAAGAATATTATAAGAGTCGTAGTAGCTCAGGGGCTAAGCGCTAGCTGTAAATTTATACATAACAACGAGGGAAATGAAACACTTGAGTGTTAACGTAAGACTGTCTGTAATTACGTATAGTTAAGTTTATATATTATATTATACCCAAACATACGTATAGATACTAGGTAGGTACTACACCTTCCTTCCCAAAGAAAAAAAAAGAAATGAATACGTGCATTTCTTTTTTTTTATATAATACTAACATCTAAAATTACACAATAATTATATCCCTAAGTATTCTTATTTATAAAATGTAAACATGGGTATAAAGAAATAGTTAAAATTATATTTAGATTAATATGATTACAATTGGTATTATAGTACTTAGTAATTAATATTAAGGTAAGGTAATATTAATTAATAAAGCTTAATATACTAATTTATTACAATTAAAATCGATTAAGTACACTATGTCTTTTGACTTTAGATTATTAAACTTAAAACTTTAATATTATTACAATATTATATATGTTTATTAATTACATTTATTTGAAGGATAATACAATTTAGTTCGGTTTTATTTATTTATTTGTTTATTTATTAGGTTTACCAGTAATTGTAATAATAATACAGCAATGAGTATTTAACAATAACAAGTGTTTTACCGCCAAATGCACAATTAATTTAGGTAAACACCACATGCACAAACTGTTAACGGTGGTAACATCCAATTTTTATAAGTGACTTAATGTGTTCACAATAAATGAGAAAAATAATAATGTAATATTTGCCATCTCTGAGTATTTTAACATTCAGTGAACAATCTCTAATTACTAAATATGGACCTGCATAAACGGCGCTTTTTTTACCAGTTTTTTACCTTGAGTTTGTTACCAGTTTCTTCTTTAACTAATATCAAATCATTAATTTTTTAAGTTTAGCGTTCATTTTACAATCATACTTGGATTTCCTAACAAATTTACTGTTGATTAAATTTTCTCTTGCTTACTTTTGGGAGGTTTGTAGGCAATATTTTAACTCTAACGGATAATCTTCGTAATTATATAGGGGTTCTACGGTTTAAATTAAATTACTGGGTAAATTACATTTTTTGCCATAAACTAACTCAAATGAAGTATACTTAGTTTCGCGGTGAACGAAAGTTTTATATGAAAAATACCGACAAAAAATATATAAAAAATTACATTTTTTTATGTAGTAAAAAGATAATGTTAAATAAAGTTTTATCTTATAATTATGTATATATAATATTTTTCTTGGCTTGGGTAGGGTGGCTGGCCAAACCCCTATGTACATAATAATTCCGTAGTCACATTATGTATGTTTAAGTCTTAATGCATTGTTGCATTGTTGATGTATTATGTTAGACAAAATCAGGTGTACATTCGTGAACGTATATTATTTTGATCGACACTTCACTGTAACACACTTTGATACTGAGTTATTCAGTTACTTATTAAGTTATTTATGTAGACATTCACATTAAATAGTACCCTTCCTTAATATATTTATTCACTTATAATTTTATAGTTATATATTCCATTTATTTATTTTATACCTTTATATTTAATGAAACATTTCTTTCATGATCCACACAAATTATTTAGATATTAATACTTTACTTTTTTTTTCAAAAAATAATGCCTTTAAAAGATAAAACATATGATTTGAAGGTACAATAAATATAAAACCGACAATATTACATTTCATTTTAAGATACACATAACAAAGAAGTCTATGTTAGGCAATGTCATCATTTTCATTATCATAACAAACTACCAGATCAAAATACAAATTGCAATCCCAGCCACGTCAGCGATTTGTGACACTTTTGTTTTCAATTCCAAAGTATGTTTATGGGAAAGTTTGCGATTACATCGTATAATGATACCTAATTTCAACATAACTTACAAAAGGTTTTATTATATATACACTTAAAATATCTAAAATTTATAGTATTAAACACGTTTTCATTTACATAGTTAAGATTACATTGCATTATTAAGTAATATGTGTTATTTTTATTATTAATAGTCGGAAACGTATTACATATTACTTTTTTTAAGATTTCATGACTTCTAAGGAACATGTTTATCTTCTATGAAACACAAATTTGTAAAAAAGATAGGCTATTACACAAGTCTGTATTAGAAAATATATGTTGTATGTTAATAAAATGTTTTTAACATTAGAAAAGAAAAGTTTTTTAAGTATATAATAATATAATTTTTGATTTAATTGTTGATAATGAAAAAAACTTATAATAATAGCGAATTGATACACTTTGGACTACCAAATTTAGTTTTAAATTGTACAAATTTTACATAAAAAAACAACATAACATAAAGAGAAATTTAAGGTAGGGTTATCATAAATATAAATCAATATAAATATTAAAAAATCTTGTAAATTCATATAAAATATGGTAAAATAATTAAGTATGTACGTAAATGTATTTATTATTTTTTGATTAATATTTTTGTTTACGTATGGTTATGTGGATCGATAATATATTTACTGGGTACATGTGTAACTTGTGAGTAGGATTTTGGGTAGCATTAATAGCTCTAATACAGAAATGCAAAATAACTACATATCTCACTTATAGGTTTGGTCGGGGATCCCCTTATTACCTCATTTTAATTATTCTCATGTCCTTGCATGTTAGTTCTTTTCATGCTAACACTAATCTCATTTCCTTTGTTTTCGGTTGTCAGGCCTTATTTATTTATTTCATAATTCTTGTACGTACTTTCTTTTCTTTCTTAATATTTTTGACCTTTAGCTAGCTTTATTTCTTTAAGTATTCTCTTCCCTTATATATTTATTTATTAATTAGATACCGGGAATCGGAGTATTAATTCACTTCATTTATATTTTATTTCGTGATATTTATCACGCGGGTACTTTATTATTATGGGCCCCCCATTTACTTGGGTATTATATTACTTTTTCATAACATTTATTTCATTTTATTGGTACATAAACTTTTTTTATCATACTATCTCAAGGTAGAACTGTACCTTGGGTTGTGCGCACAACCATGAGGTCAACGTTTAAGTCATTTTAAAAGGACTCCAACAATTGTCACGGAGGAAAACTAAGTTCACACTATGATCCAATGAAGGATGTGACCTCTATGTACCATTATTAAGGGTAACAAATTTAAGACTTTTCTGGTCCCCAACAGTACTAATATGAGTAAATTCGTTCACATCTCACTTGTACTGAAGGTATTGTTCCCTAGTACCCGTTACTTCCGATTTTATCATCCAATCATGGAAACATACCCTGCTCGAGGACTATATGCTTTACCATTGATGGACGTTCCCGTATCTCTCCATTACTTGTTTATCAAGGTCAACTTTAGTTTAATTTTGATTTATTTCTTTACTTTTATAGTATTTTATTAATCATTATTTAATTGTAACATTATATACTTTCACGTACATGGTCGCGTACATTCATGATAAAGAATAATATGGACACTATTCCTATACAACACATAATAAATTATCATTCCCTCATTAAAACTCATTACGTCGTTAATCGCATCCGAACAACGTTAAAAAAAATTACTCGGTTATTAGGTTTTCCAAACTCTCAGCTGATCAGGCCAATTGTATGTGGATATGCTAATCTCCGATAATTTTCTTTAGATACTTGCCTTACTCTCACAAATACACTCTATTAATATTTTTCATTTATAATTCCGTATTTCTTAATTATATTATATTATCCTTTAATATAGTAGTATAGTATTCAATATAGTTTTCAATATAGTAGTAGGGGGTCATTGTAGAAGCGTGCTCGTCGCGACCCTGCCAGCCCTTTTCAGGGCTGCAATTCTACTCATACTGATTTACCACAAGCTCGGCGGTGAAGGAAAACATCGTGAGAAAACCTGCATGTTGTCGTAAAGCGACAATTAAAAAAAAGAAGAACCTAACCTAAGAACAACAAGACAACAAAAATAGAACAAGAAAATAATATATTTAAAATTTTTCAAAGATATTTACAATTTTTTATAATAAAAATGAAATATAATGATGATGAAGGATGACGTGAAATTACAATTAGATAAAAAAAAATAAAGCTAAGAGAAAATTGTCGTGGAGCCTAAAGGTCGAAGTGACACACGCTGCGCTTGGAGTAGAAATAGGCACACGCGGAGTTTGTAGTTTATTGGCGGCGATGGCACGCAGCGCCTGGACTGGGCACACGCAGCGTCCGGAGCCGGCGCACGTAGCGCCTGGAGTAGGTGCACTCAGCGCCTAGAGCAAGCAGTCGCAGCGCCCAAAGGTAGCGCGGGCACTAGCAGGTGAAGGCGCAAGCGACGACTCCAGATGAATGTATAGGCTTGTAGGATCCCGGAGTAGTGCGGCTCTGCGCTTGAAGTAGGCTACGCCGACGGCTTCAGATGTAGATAGAGGCCTGCAGGATCCCGGAGCAGTGTGGCCCCGCGCTTGAAATAGACTACGCCGACGACTTCAGATGTAGATGGAGGCTTGCACGATCCCGGAGCAGTGTGGCCCCGCGCTTGAAGTAGACTACGCCGACGACTTCAGATGTAGATGGAGGCTTGCAGGATCCCGGGGCAGTGCGGCCCCGGGATAAGGCCTTTAGTAGATGCTTCACGTTTGAAAACTATAGCGAGACTCCTTATATTCTCCGATGGTTCGGCTTTTATACCTTTTTAGAGAGAACGAGAAATTATTTAAATTAAAAGGAAATTTTTGGTAAATGACCTAGAGCAAAAGAGTATTTATGTGGAAATATCGAGATAAAATATCATACCGGTAACGAATTTGAATAAAAATTGCCATGACAACGAAATAAATAACGGTTGTCAAAAATATAAATTTTTGGTTTTCGGCATATAATTGAAAAACAGTAACATTTAAGTAAGAAATGAGATATTAATGATATAGGAAAAAAAATAGTGCAGCAGCACGCACAAAACCCGAAATTGCAGAGTTACGGAGAACTATATAAAAGATCGAAAAAGGTAAGACTCCATTGACAGCGATTTAGAAAGTGCTGATAGCGTAAAAATACGAAGTAAAAATGATTTGTTATTGTGTAAAAACGTTACAGGATCCTATGGAAATAAAGGTGATGCAAAATATAAATGCAGAAAATCAAAAATAGAATGGAAAAACAGTGTAAAATGATATGTAAGTAGCATATCACTACATTTTCCCCCCGACCCTGGAAAATTTTTGACTCAGCAAAAATTTGACATGTACATTCTAAAATAAACCATTAAAACACAGCTTTGCAGAAACAGACATCAACAGACAAAATCAGATATACTATCTCTTACATTCATCATCTGCATTCAGGTAAGGGTGGAGTTCACATTCAGTGACTACCACTCTAAAAGTGTGTTTTCGAAACGACATTGAGGCTTATTTAAGGAGTAGTCATCCGCTCCTGCGTGTAAAAAAAATTTGTCGCAGAAACACAACTCTAAAAGTGTGTTTTCGAAAGGACATTCAGGCTTATTTAAGGAGTTGTCATCCGCTCCTGCGTGAAGATAAAAAAATTAAGGGAGTAGTCAGCTGCTCCCAAGTGAAGATAAAGATAAAGAAAATTAAGGGAGTAGTTAGCTGCTCCCCAGTGAAGGTAAAGATAAAGAACTTAATCTTAAGCAAGCATTAGCCGCTATGACGTTGAAGAACACTGGAACACCAAACTAACAAACAAATTAAAAGAAATAAAAATAATAAGGTGAAAATGATGATATTTATACATATATACAAATTAACAGTTAATAAATGTTTAGAAAATTTATGATTCGTCTCGTTTCAGCTTTCAAAAACAATTTTATATAAAAAAAAATGAATGATGAATGAGTTAAGAACGAAAGAGAAAGCAATTAAATCAAAAGGGAATGGACACGGCGCAGTAAAGGTGAAGAAAAGAGAAAAAAAAAAATTAATTTAAGCAAGCTTTAGTCGAAGAGACCGAAGCCCATAACTTCATCGTCAGACTCAGATTCTTCCTTCTTGGACTCTCTCTTCTTTCTTCTTCTCAGCTGCCGGCGCTGCAGCAGCGGCGACCGCGACCACGGGCGCTGCTCCACCGACGGGCATGGTCGACAACTTCTCACGACCCTGCGCGATCAGTTCTTCACTCTTGCCATTGAGTTCCGTGATGACCTTCTTCAGTATCTCGGATTCAGTGCCTCAATACCCACAGACGACGTCAGCAGCGCCTGGCCTGCAGGATCCCGGGGCAGTGCGGCCCCGGGATAAGGCCTTTAGTAGATGCTTCACGTTTGAAAACTATAGCGAGACTCCTTATATTCTCCGATGGTTCGGCTTTTATACCTTTTTAGAGAGAACGAGAAATTATTTAAATTAAAAGGAAATTTTTGGTAAATGACCTAGAGCAAAAGAGTATTTATGTGGAAATATCGAGATAAAATATCATACCGGTAACGAATTTCAATAAAAATTGCCATGACAACGAAATAAATAACGGAAATAAAAATAAAAATTTTTGGTTTTAGGCATATAATTGAAAAACAGTAACATTTAAGTTAGAAATGAGATATTATTGATATAGGAAAAAAAATAGTGCAGCAGCGCGCACAAAACCCGAAATTGCAGAGTTACGGAGAACTATATAAAAGATCGAAAAAGGTAAGACTCCATTGACAGCGATTTAGAAAGTGCTGATAGCGTGAAAATACGAAGTAAAAATGATTTGTTATTGTGTAAAAACGTTACAGGATCCTATGGAAATAAAGGTGATGCAAAATATAAATGCAAAAAATCAAAAATAGAATGGAAAAACAGTGTAAAATGTTATGTAAGTAGCATAACACTACAATGTCTGAGAAATTACAAATAAATATTTAGAAGACGTTAAGTCCGTCAACACGCATCGGGGCAGCGCTGCGGGGTGCGGCCATACCCTCTCATAAGTGAGAGGAGCCTGTACCAAGCAGTGGGGCGTATATAGGCTGTAACTCTTTCTTTTACTAACTAAATAGCTTATTTCCCTCCCTAATGTCCCTTATAATATTTATCTCATAATATATTTATCTTCTTGTAATTTAAAATATTGCATTTTCAAATTGTGCGAATTTACGGCAAGCGCATTCAAAATAAGTAACATTGTTTCATTCGCTCATATCTCGAATTTCGTACAATTTCTTCCCGTTATTTAAATTTTGTTCCAATATTCAGCGAGCAGCGAGCCTTCGAAGGACGTCGCTTCGTTTTATCAGAAATCCTCTTAAATCCTCATATACTTTATATTACTCAATATTTCACAATGTGCTATTTATTTTAGAGGAATTTTATTATAGTTTCTAAAACATAACCGGCCGATATTTTGACTGTATGCTTGCTATTATTAAATATCTAAGACGAACCGTCTAAGGTTTTCCATTCGGCAAGTAGTACTTTGGTTATTTATTTGTTTCAATATACTGTATATTGACGTGAACAGGTAATTAGATTTGGTTATTGGGTGCACTTATAACAATATTTTAATCTAAAATATACACTAAAATGACATCTTAATTAAGACTTAAAATGACGGATTAGTGATTATAATTAAAACTGCCAATGAACCTCACGTTTGTATTATCTAATGTATATATCCAATTTTGTGTATGCCAACATTTAATCGTCATACAGATTGACTCAGACCAGACAGATATCGAAGAAATTCCGTAAGTGTTCTATTTTGTTAATTTTATCACGGGAAACTTCTTTATGTTTTAAAATAATTTTATAGAATATCTAAAATACATACTGCACGTATTGATTTTAGCTCCCACCTATTTCGAGTTTATGCAAGCGTTTCTTGTCAGCTTGTCACCTGCCACTTGTTAAGGAACAACGAAGTTTAACTCATAGCCGGTATGCATGCGACGGGTATTGTATCCGTGACGTCTACGTGGGAAAGTTACAAAGAGGTAGCTACAAACTTATTAATGGTATAATCTCATCTTGAATAACATATACATAATAAAATATCCATTCGCATAGAGCTAATGTCCTAAATAAGGCTTCTTTTTCGTTGCGAAAACCCCATAGGAGTTCATCCTTGGACATGCATCTCTCTCGTAGTAGAGAATATTTGCCTTAATCGCGTCCCACGGCTGGGCATAAGCTTAAACTTTTGAGGGGGTTGTAGATCAGAAAGTGTCTGCTGCAGTACCCTAACACATATTGACAGACTTTACAAATCCTCGCAGTATTATGAGACAAAAGCAAAACACCTACACAGATTTCCTTCACTACCGACTAAATGGTAAATCAGTATTCAAAAATACCATAATAATTTCATTGGTGTAGATTGAAATAGGTTTGTTAGCGTACTTTAATATCAAGGCGAGCTCTTATCTGCTTTATCACTGGTGGCAACATTAAAAAAAATTGCGTTCATTTTTCTTATTTACTATTTTGCTACACTCTTTCTTTCTATTTTAATCGGTAAAAGCAATTCCTAGACCTATAGCATTTGGCATAACCGTCATGCTTGGCAGGGAGATTAGCACTTGCATCACAAGAAGTCTCGCCGGTCTGACAGTGCTCGCTGTCGTCGCTCTGGGTACTTTAAATCTGGCGTAAACGAGAGGATTATACCACAATATTATATCAGAGGCCATGAGATCTTATGTTATTTGATAGTCGCCTCTTACGGCAACCCTGGGAGAATACCGAGTGATGGACTCTCATGTGCCATTACAGTTGGCAACATTACATAAGCTAATTGCAAAATTTTACTTTTTATAAAAGAAATCCAAGTAATAACTTCTATAATCGGCGCTTAGACCTAATTAGTCGAATTAAAGCCTCGAATTCAGAATCTATCATGTAAAAATTATTTAAATCGTTTAGGTTTTTAAAGTCGATTTTACTTTTGATTAAAAGAAAAAAATACCCTTTTGAGTGATCTAAGACACATCACAAGTTCAATTTAACATACATAATACATACATACATAAACACTCACGCCTGTCACCCAGAGGGGTAGGCAGAGACTACGGACTTCCATTTGGCGCGATCCTGACACACCTCTCTTGCTTCCTTTACATCCATATATCTACGCATACACGCTCGTCGGTTAAAGGTACTCCTAATCTGGCCCATTTTTAATGTATCGCCGATTTGGTCGATTAAACTTCGTCTAGGGCGCCCCTTACCGACCCTGCCGTTCACTTCTGCAACATAAATTTGCTTTGTCACTCTTTCCTCGTTCGTTCTTTCTACATGACCAAACCACCGAAGCATTCCTTTCTTAATCCTTGTCACAACGTCATCTTGCAAACCACACTTTTCTCTTATCACACTATTTCTCACCCTGTCATTCAGATTCAGCCCTAGCATACTCCTTAAGGACCGCATTTCTACAGCATTTATTCTACTCTCATGCTTCTTCTGCCAGACCCAACTTTCACTACCATACATTAAAGTAGGGACTAACACAGCATTATGAATCGCCATACGTGACTTACTTGACACATTCTGACTCCTCATAATAGCGTGTAGAGCCCCATTCACTCTATTTCCTGCGTTCACTCGTCGATTCAATTTAACATCTAGAATGTTTTCTAAGTAGTTATTAAAAGATAGCTAGTTAGTGAAAATTAGGAATAAAATATCTTCTTTTAATTTGTATGGGACCACCTCTGAATTATATAATATAACCATTTAATAAAAAAGGATTATTTAAATCTGTTCAGCGGTTTTCGAAAGAAAAATCATTGAACATTAAAATATGTACGTGCTACAGTTATACTATAACTGCAGCACGTTCAAGTTGTACAACATGTAACAAATACCCTGTGGTTCCCGTTAAGTACGTTATCAGCATCAGTATTCAAACCTATAGAAATAACTTTTTTGAAACTTGACCATATTTTTTTTTATTTTATTAAAAGAAAATAATTTTATGTAGTTTTATTTCCTCTTACTGACATTACTCGATGATAAAACGAAGTAAACCGGGGTCTTTGACAATCCTCTTACTCCCAATGACAATGCAGAGGTAATAAAACCACACAATTTGCATACAATTATTTTTTTTAAATAAATTAAAAAAATATTGTTCGAGTTGATAAAAAAAGTTATTTCTATACGTTTGAATAATGATCCTGATAACGTACTTAACGTAATGATACTAGCCGTGTAGTGGCGGTTAAGTATATCCACTACCCCATATCTTCCCGTGGGTGTCGTAAAAGGCGACAAAGGGAAACAGGCAGGGGATGGGCAGCAGCATCTTCCTGGTAACGGCAAAAAATACAATAAAAAAAACTGCGGTTGCCATACCTTTCGCCAAGCGTGGCAACTATGGCAAATACCCCCCAAATGGATAAAGTTACTAAAAGACGGCCCCCAGTCCCCGGCGGCCCCACTATTCCTGGCTACGGTGGCGACCGTGGTAACGGCGGGGCAGGGTGTCCTAAGAATTTCCAGTGGAGTTTCGGTTCCACCTACGACGACTCGACCTGGCAACATACAACGCACGCACCCTGAGGACTGACGAGAAGATTGTGCAGCTGGAAGAAGAGATAGACAAGTTACGCTGGCATATTATAAGATTATCCGAAGTCCGAAGAGAGGGGTAGGACACAGTAATCCTCGAATCCGGCAACTTGCTCTATCACCGTGAGGGCGACCATCTGTCCCAAGGAGGTGTCGGATTTATAGTCCCCAAGTCTCTCGTTAACAACGTTGTAAAGATCGGGAGTATGTCGACGAGGGTTGCGTACCTTATACTCAGAATCACCAAACGGTATTCGCTGAAGATCATACAGGTTTATGCACCAACCTCGGCACACCCCGATGAGGAGGTGGAGGAAATGTATGAGGATATATCTAGAGCCATGCATTCCTCCAAAACCCAATATACGGTGTTAATGGGAGACTTCAATGCAAAACTAAGCACAAAAGAGAACGGTGAGCTGAAAGTAGGGAAATTTGGAATAGGGCAACGGAACCCAAGGGGCCAGCAGCTGGCCGACTTCATGGAGAAAGAAGGACTCTTTATGATGAACTCTTTCTTTCAGAAGCGGCCCCACAGGAAGTGGACCTGGTCGAGCCCCGACGGTTCGACAAAAAGAAGAAGAAGAAGAAAGAAGTACGGTGGTCTTGTTCTTTAAGAAAGGCGATCAAGATCCTTTTTTATTAAAAGTTAAGACCACGTTCACCCAGCATACCATCGTAAAATAGCAGCTCAATGCAACTGTGTTTCGTATGTTATGTTTTCGACCCTGCCAACTATCGGCCAATTTCAATTACCTCCATACTCTGCAAGATTATGGAGCGTATATTGAACGCCCACCTTATGGCATACCTAGAGCAAAGTGATCTCCTCAGTGATCGCCAGTACGGGTTTCGCCGAAATCGATCAACTGGGGACCTTCTAGCGTATGCCACTCACATATGGGGCGAAGCCCTCGAGAACTGTGGTGAAGCAATTGCTGTTTCCCTCGATGTTTCGAAGGCTTTTGACAGGGTTTGGCACGCTAGTCTATTGGGCAAGCTTTCAGCGTACGGCTTATCCCCTGGCCTAATTATCTGGGTGAAGGACTTTCTGAGTGAACGGTCTCTCCGGGTCGTCGTTGATGGCTGCTCATCCAATGCTGTGGCGACTAATGCCGGTGTTCCTCAGGGGTCCGTTCTCTCCGCAACTCTCTTCCTGCTGCATATAAATGATCTGCTCATTCCCGGTGTCTATGGGTATGCAGACGACAGCACAGTTGTGGAGAGATACCAACCAAGCGCCCGGGCCAGTCGGGATCAAATCCAGTCAGAAAGAGAGGCTATGGTTGAGCGTGTGAGTCTCACACTACAGGCAGTCTCCGAATGGGGCGATGCCAATCTCGTGAGAATTAACGCCTCCAAAACACAAGTGTGTCTTTTTACCGCTAAAAGGAGCCCGCTCACCTTGGCTCCTACTTTCCGGAATGTATCCTTGGAGTACACTGACCGCCTTCAGTTGTTAGGGATTGAATTTTCTCCGAACTTAAACTATGGGCGGTTCATTGAGTCCAGAGCCAAAGCAGCCGCAAGGAAACTTGGTGTCCTTGCAAGGGTGCGGCGGTACTTCACGCCGAGGCAGCTTCTTACCTTATATAAAGCGCAAGTCCGGTCGTGCATGGAGTACTGCTGTCACATATGGGCTGGTGCTGCAAAATGCCACCTAGCAGCATTGGACTCAGTGGAGAGACGTGGTAAGAGGCTCATTGGTGACCTTGATTTGGTTGAAACCAATCTTGTCAGCCTTGAGCACAGGCGCAGAGTAGCCAGTCTCTCGGTATTCTACAGGATGCATTTCGGTGAGTGTGCGCAGCAGTTACACGCCTTAATTCCTCCCTCTCCTTTCCACCATCGGACAACCAGACGGTCGGCAGGTCTTCATCCCTTTGTTGTCGTTATCGCACGCATTAGAACCAAACGGTTTGCTTCGTCTTTTATAATGCGTACAGCAAAGGAGTGGAATAATTTGCCAGCGTCTATCTTTCCGTCCGAATACAATCTAGGCGTCTTCAAGGCAAGAGTGAATAGGCTTTTGTTACGATAAGACAGTGCGATTTACCATCTAAGGCTGCATCACCACTTACCACCGGGTGGGGTTGTGGTCAAGCACTGGCTTATAATAAGTAAAAAAAAAAATGGTTAGTTTGGAGGACTGGAGATATTTTTACTGCAAACGAGGCATTACATCGTAGTCCTCAGAGGTGGCAACGCATCTGTATTTTGATTCATAATTGAATAGATGCAGTTGTCTATGGGTCACAGTATCTACTTACCCTCAGGTGGACAGTATTCTCGTTGTTATCCTTATTTTATATAAAAAACTTCTCGGTTTATGAAGTCAGTTAAAAATATTTTAATACGTAAACTTTCGTAATCATTTTGTGAAGTTTCGACTATATTTCCATTCATTTAATATCCATGAGCGGTCACGGAAGCTGTCTACCGATACAATATTCGTTTCGATATTCTTCTTTACCGCCTATGAGCCGCTTTCAAAGTTTCCCGCAAATTATCAGCGAATTTATTCTCATTTGTATTCGGCTAGCCTGTTATCGAAACGCTTGATCAAATGCGTTCGCTTATTTATGAAACTATGTTTGAAAATGTTTACTTCAATCTTTATACATTTTACTTTAGTACGCTTGAAGTATTTTTTTATAAAACTAAGGTTACTAACGATCATGACCATGGACACCAACAACCAACTTCAAACAACACACATATGCTTTGTCACCTCTGAGTACTAAGATGGAAAATGTTCTTTATTATTATCTTTTCTCTTTACCTTTCAGATCAGACATAGCAGTTCAAGCAGTGCTATTTGGCGGCAGGAGTAGTAAAGCGGTGCTCACGCAGGCGGGTTGCTATGCAGACAAAGATTCCTATCAGCTAGTCAAGACAGTCTTCCTGATAACAACACAATATAATACGAAACTGCGGTTGCCCGTCCGCCTGCGGCTACCGTGGTAAATATTCCGCAATGGACTTTATGTACTGTAGAGGGTTAATGAATGAATGTTGTTTCTGCATAATCGTCTATCAAATTTCCATGCAGTTATTGTTTTTGTTATCTTTTCATTCACAATTCTTTTTATTTTTTTTAAGGTAGGGCACACACGATTTGCACGTTTATCTGATGGTAAATATAGGCTGTGGTCCGTAGACACCTACTTCTTTCCTCTGTCTTTCCTTTCTAAAAACCACAGTTATTGTAGCAGAATCACGTAGCGGCTGTACGTATCATGGCTGTAGAGCGACTGGGTCGGCTTAATCAGACTCGGGCCGAGGTCTCTCAGAATACTAATCTAAAAAGCAGCAGCGATGTGTTACTGTGTTTGGTATGGCGAGTGTGTGTGGAGAACCGGGGACATTTATCAGCCCATAAAACTCCACTGCTAGACAATGGTTTTTCTCGTATTAGAGATTTGATATTTTATGTTGAGATTATATAGGTCTGTCACTCTATATAATGGGGGGTCGCGCACCTATTTCCAGCGGTATGTAACTGCCACTTAAAACCACTATTTCCCATCGATTATCAATTAATTGTACATTGCAAATTGACGCAAAACCGAGTGAAATACGTCTATCTGTATTCCATTAAAGAAAAAAATAGGGACGAAATGAGATTTTAACATGTTGCTTCATGTGATAATTTCGGTTGAATAATTTAAGCGGTGTGAGCTCGAATCGATCGGGATTTAAAGATTTATGACACGCGAAACTACGAAGTGGAAGAAAATGACATAAAATAATGTCTAATGGTTTCCATTTAACAAATTCTAAGGTGCAAGACCATAAGGCATGACGATATGTGTGACGATTAAGGCAAATTGTCCTTATAACGGAAACTTTTACCATGGTAGGACAAGTCAGCCCAAACAAAAATCATAAAGTCGTCGTAAGTAGTCGGTCGTGAAGGTGCTAAGAGAGTGAGCAATAATTGCGTAATTTTATACATTGAAATTCGATGATTAATTTATTAATGCAGATGTGATGTAGATAACCTTCTTAACATAATGTGATATTAATAGATCTTTTTTACCTTGCCAAATTCATATTTTTAAAATAATATTTAAAAAATTATTTAGATTTAAAATGGCCAGTATTGCAGAACGCCAATTTCATAGGTAAAGACCTAATCTATTTTTACTAAGTCCCTGTGTATTTTTTCAAACTGCAATCTACAAACCCCTCAAATGTTTTTAATATAAAAACTATTTTGTGTTCTATACGCTATTAAATAGACGTTAAAATCAAATAAAGTTCATATAAGAATTTTCTGCCATGTAATTTTCCACTCTTCAACGCGCTTTGAATGGATTTTAATTATAGGAAAACGCAATACTGGCGAAAGCTCTAGACCAGACGTCCACGAGATTTGTTTGGAACTATTATCGTGGAAGACATGGTGCAGTATTTATTAATAATATAATTATTGCGAAACAAAAGGCCGTTTGGAAATTCGATACAAACCAAAAAGTATATAACCACTACGTGTACTACAAACTATCGCAGCACTTTTCTCACTTAGAGTATACATATAACATCTGTTTACTTGCCATAGAATTTCATCACTCCACGGGTTGACTGGCAGAGAATGCCGGTAGTAGGCATTTAGACCAGGGCGGTCTAAATATCTTGTTATCATTTTTATTAAAGTTATAGCAATAAAATTTAAATAAATAAATAAATAAGCATTGCTTGTATCCTCTTAATTTTTAGTTTATTTGACATACTGCCCGACACCGTTAGTTATTTTCGGTCGGTATTTAAGGCACGGCACAAAGAGGTCGTGATATTGCGATCTATCGACAACCATGACATTTCTTGGGGTTCTAGTAGTTTTACGTGGTAGAGCTATGCTGCAGTTACATTACTATTGTATCACGAATGGGTTGTATCGAACGGGGAAGACTATGCTCTCACAGTACAGTACTTACCTTCACCCTTATACTATAACAAGGTCTACTCTTGTCGCACCTCAGGACGAAATATGATACTCTTAACTACACGGACCACAAGGTAACTACAGATATACAGGTTGATAAAGAATAAGAAAAATACTCGATATAATCATAACAGTTTATTGAAGACCTCTGCTGTATATAAGCCTCCCTTATATAGTGCTTCCTGGGGGAGAGCATATTTTCCATAGGTACTACAATTGGCGAACAGTTTGATAAGTGCGATTTTTTATTATGTAGAGCTGTTTTAGTTTCCTTCTGTTGTCTCTTATGATGTCCACTAAATGCTATGGGAAAATCAAACAAAAACGTACGAACTGCTAGAAAGAACTACATATATAAGGTTAAAAGATTTTACAAATGGGCAAAATAAAAGACTATACAAAAAGAGTTATCTTCACTTTGATTGGCAAAAGTTAAGACGATTAAAAGCGTTACCTAGCAGTAACAGACATACTGATTTTCGTAATTTGGGTATTAGGACAACTTAAGTTTTGTTCCGTATAAAGATGACAAATTATTTGTGATACAATTCGACAAAATTTGACAACTGGCCAGAAGTTACGCGCAGATATAGAACCGGACATAAGTCCATACGTACAAGCCAAAAATGTTACCCTCATTTTGGGCTTGACTCGGTCGCTTAAAAAGGCTAAAAATCAATAAAAAAACCATAAGAGAAATATAAGGATTAAATAGCTAAACTAACACAGCTGCCTGTTTTCGGTCTGGTTATTTTACGTCTAGCGTAAACGATTGATTATACCGCCATTTATTATAAGCCATACCATTTTAATTTCATCGCCTACGGTTCTTAATGGGGTGATGGATCTCGTACACCATCATCACGCAGCCCGGTTGACTAATCTACGCATACAATATCGTGTTGTATATTTACCTCCCTAAGTAACTATACACATTCCGTTAATTTGATGTACATAGGCTGCACTAAAAGTGTCGGGAAAGAATATTTCCACTGTTCCTGTCATATTAAATACTTTTTAATTGAAAACTCCTTGGTTTTAAAAATCGAATACCATTTATTTATTTAAAAAAAGATTCTCGGTCTTGTCACAAGGTTTTGTCAAACTTGTTTAGTCGTTGAGAAAATGGAATTGACTCGAGAAAATTCAAGAGCGATGATTTATTATGACTTTCGAAGTAGTTTATCACAAAAAGAGTGTGTTGACAGGATGATTTCTGCATTTGGTGATGAAGCCCCATCTAAAACCACAATTTATCGCTGGTTTGCTGAATTTCAACGTGGACATGTCAAGCTCGTCCAAAAACTGCAGTCACCCAAGAAAACAGTTTTTAACAGTGGTAGAGCCACGTGGCAGCTTTTGCTGTCGCACGGATGGGCCGGCTCGAACCGGGGTGGTACCACGACCTCACAGAAAACCAGCGTGAAGTAGAGGTTTACCTCTGCGTTTCGCTTGGTGAGTGCAGGTGGCCGGAGGCCCTTTTTACTGGAAATGAGGCATTCCATCTAAGTCCTCACGGGTGACAACGCATCTGCATTTTGATTTGTAATAGAGGATAGATGTAGATGTCTATGGGCCGCAGCAACCACTTACCATCAGGTGGACTGTGTGCTCGTTTGTCACCCTTATTTTAATAAAAAATGATTGAGGAAGATCGACATGTGACATACCGCGAAATTCAGGCAACTTTAGACATTTGCATGAGTCAAATACAAATAATCTTGCATGAACAATTAGATGTAAAAAAATTGTTTTTCCGATGGATACCGCATTCGCTCTGTGAAGAGCAAAAAGCGGCTCGCGTTACTTGGTGCGTCAAAACTCTCGAAAGATTCCACGCAGGATCCTCAAATGCTGTATACAACATCGTATCAGGTGATAAATCGTGGATATACGCGTATGAACCCGAAACAAAAAACCAGTCACGAGTTTGGGTGTTCGAAAATGAGTTAAAGCCAACAAAAATTGTTCGTTCACGGAGTGATGCAAAAAAAATGGTGGCCACGTTTGTCTCCAAAACCGGCCATGTTACGACTATTCCTCTTTTGGGACAAAGAACGGTTAATGCAAAATGGTATTCTAGCATTTGTTTGCCACAGGTCGTTTCTGAACTCCGTAAAGAGAGCTGCAACCGCCGCATCATCCTCCATCACGACAATGTGAGTTCACACCGCACACAGAATAAAAGAGTTTTTAGAGCAAGAAAACATAGAATTATTGATCATCCGCCGTACAGCCCCGACCTAAGCCCTAATGATTTCTATACTTTCCCTAAAATAAAGAATAAATTGCGTAGACAGAGATTTTCATCACCTGAAGAAGCTGTGGACGCCTACAAAACGGCCATTTTGGAGACCTTCCGAATGGAATGGTTGCTTCAATTATTGGTTCCATCTTATGGAAAAATGTGTCAAATTTCGCAAAGAATACTTCGAAAAGCAATAAATACATTTTTAAATAGTAATGTTGTGTCACTTCCTTGATTCCCGAAATTTTCAGTATTTCATATTTAATTTGTGATATAGGTTCCAACATGATGTTCGAAGTTCACAACGAAGCCATTTATCATGATCAAATAACGACAACGCCTTAATAACGTGTGTACACAACGTTACTTTTGAAAAGCTTAATCAGATAACGAATGATTATTTTCATAATAAATTAAGGGTGACAGACGAGCACCAGTCCACCTGATGGTTATTGAATGCTGTGGTTTAAATGCCTCGTGGGTGCAGTGGTCGTACACGCGATATGTCATCATGATGTACCGGCTTCGAATCCCGGGTTAGACCAAAAACCTGTTTTTGGGTTTTCCTTAAAGAAATCGCACAACCCCACAATTACCAAAAGTATTGTTAATTGCAGTTTTAAGTGGTGATTTAGCACGTGCTCGACGGCGACCGAAAACGCGGCGGTCTTATTGCTTCATAAACTTTATGTCTTACTCTCTCTCTCTCTCGACTGTCTCTTGACTTTTAATTAAAATTGAACGAGACCTAATTGGGAAAAAGTCTATGTTCAACAGTGGACTTGTGAAGGGCTGTTATGATTATGATGAACATCTGTAAAATTAGTTTCAACCAAGTCTTTAAGTAACTTTATACTCTCTTTAGTTCCCGATATGTGCTAGAGGTCGTATCAAAAACTTCACTACATTTTTCCATTTCGAAATTTATTTTAAAGTGGTTATGCAATTTTATTTGCATTTGTCGAACTTTCTCCTGTTTGCATGGCAAATTTAACGCACTGCTTTAGGATGAATTTGATACTTGTATTTTTCCGGTAGATTTGTGTATGCCTTCACTATATTAATCTGCTCTTTTATGCCGATTTCTAAAAAGAAGGAGGTTGTGTAAACTGTATATAGAGTATGTTAAGCCACATCTTCGTCAATTGAATAAAATAAAAAATACCAACTGTATAATGGAAAAACATGGATACAATTTTTTAATATAATTTATACATGCTATTGTTGTCACTCAGTGAAACATCGTCTTCTATTTTGTGATTTGTGTATTTCACGTGATTCACAGTATTGAAAGTTCACAATACTCATTGTTGTGGAACATGCACAAGTACATCGAAATCACAAAAATTAAAATTTTAATATTTACATTTCATTAATGACAACGACTTAAATTGCAGATGCGTTGTCACCCTCCGAGGACTAAGATAGAATGCCTCGTTTCCAGTGAATAGGTTCTCTTAAGATGTTCTTATTGCGTTTAATAATAAAGTATCATCCATTATTGCGGTTTATAAATTGTTTGCATGCACTGTATAAACTGTAGAAGGGCTCGTAAGATACGAGAGAACGTTTTTAATTAGGTATGGAAACCAGATATTAGAATATTGGTATAGATTGTCGCTTTAATGATTAGTATAACAAAAATATCATTTTGGATAAATTTTGGACTAAATATCACTTTGAACACTCAGCCATTCCACGAAGTCGACAGTAACTCGTTAATTTGGATAAGACTTGCACGTTGTTGCAAAATATCACGTGCCTGATGAAACTGCAAATTTCTCCGCAATACTTCAGCAAGTTAGTTACAAGTTTGGTAAAGAAAAGGTGTCATTACATTCTATATGGATTGGATTTGAAAAATATTTTAAACCGCTGTTCATTAACACCAGATTTGATTGAAAATATTATCTACATATGTATGTATTTACATAGGGTAATAGTTAAGATAGATAGATAGATAACATTTTATTTTTAGTCAAATATATAAGTACGAATAAAAAAGGACGAAAATAAATGTAGTACAGGTCTTCCTTCCAGACAACCTTAAAAATTAAACAATTTATCAGTTTGGAAAATATTAAAGAAACCTAAGTATTCATTGGTTCTGGTGCAAACCGTGTGGTGTCGCTGTAAGAACATCCACTACACCATATCATACCGTGCGTGTCGTAAGAGGCAATAGAGGGAAACAAATCAGGCGATGGGCAGCAGCGTCTTCCTAATCACGACTAAAAATGAAAATAAAAATTGCGGTTTTCGTTTTAACCAACCCCTAGAAGTCCACTATTGATCTTGAGCATCTCCAGCTGTATAGAGGATTCGCCTTAATCGCCACACTTGGCAAACAGATTGACGATGGTAGTACCAGACGTCTCGCGTCTTTGACGCTGCTCCCCGTCGCCGGGTTGGATGTTTTGATGTCTGATGTAAACGGGACTGTTACACCACTATACATCAATCAGTATCCACGAGATCTGGCATTTCCCAAAGTCGCCCCTTGCGATAAATCTTACAAAAATCAAATTCTTCCCTCTATAATATTTATCTTTGTATGTCTTGCTCGGTAGTCGCTTCATCTAGTAGGGCCGCCGTACACTCCACTCGTCGGTATTAGGCTGCCACTGGAAAATCATTCATTACCACTTCAGCTAGCACTTTCACTGTTCAAGTCTCAGACACAATAGTAAAACAATTGCAATGAACTGTAATGTGTGGTAAACGGGAGAGCGAATGAGTTAAACACTGATCTACTACGTGCTTAACTGTGCAGGAAAACATCGTGAGGAAACCTGACGATACAAATGTCTAAGAAATAAAAAAATTCTGGCAATGCTAAGTCTTTCATCACGCATTGGAACAAAGCGACGGACTAACTACTCAATAACCCTATCAGAAATAAGAGTTAGCCCCGTGCCCAGGAGTGGGCTATATATATATATATATATATATATATATATATATATATATATATATATATATATATATACAGCTTTATTTTAACTTTAAAAATATTATTTCATCACAGTAACAAGCACAAGGTCCACCTAATAGTAAGTTAAAGTAAGTAAACCGTAAGTAAAAAGTGAAAAAATTTGATTGATGATACACATTGCAAGCTGTCAGCCAAGTTCGGAAAAGAAAACGAAGGTAACGTTTTCCGAACTTTAGGGATAACATTTACTAATTTTGTTCATTCTTTTTCTTTAAAAAGTTAGTCTATGGCGATTTCATTTTAAATCAAACATGCAAAGTAATAAGCGGCCAAGTGCGAGTCGGACTCGCCCATGAAGGGTTCCGTAGTAGCAAGTAACATAATTTACGATTTATGGCGTTTAAAAAAAACTGCTTACCAGATCTCGTTCAAATTCAATTTTCGGTGGAAGTTTACATGGTACATCATATATTTTTTTTAGTTTTATCATTCTCTTATTTTAGAAGTTACAGGTGAGGGGACACACATTTCACCATTTTGGAAGTGTCTCTCGCGAGAACTATTCAGTTTAGAAAAAAATTATATAAGGAACCTTAATATCATTTTTGAAGACCTATCCATAGATACCCCACATGTATGGGATTGATGGAAAATAAGTTTTTGAGTTTCAATTCTAAGTAACGGGAACCCCCAAAATTTATTGTTTTTTTTCTATTTTTGTGTGAAATTCTTAATGTGGTTCACAGAATACATCTACGTACTAAGTTTCAACAGCATAGTTCTTATAGTTTCGGAAAAAAGTGGCTGTGACATACGGATGGACAGACATGACGAATCCATAAGGGTTCCGTTTTTTGCCATTTGGCTACGGAAAACCCTAATAAACATTCCCGTCTATAAATACAAAAAAAACTTTGAATAAGTATAAAATTATTATAATATTTTATATTGAATGGATACGTGAAGTCGAAGATCGGGATAAGAGGCGTGTCTTGTGACTACAACCATAACATAGCTGCAGTGTGCCACTACCACGTATAAAATTGCGATTCGTCAGGTACGAGTAATAGGTACAAGAGTTAATCCGCAAGCGCCAAACTGCGGAATATGGGAGGGGTTCAAACGAATTAGACCAAGTAGTAGCTGACGAGAACCCTTCTTTTTAATGTTTGAGTCATATAATTTTATGACTTAAATAAATTGTGTATAATTTATTAGATATATTATTATCTGTACTTTGACACATTGTACAACGAATAAATTAATACCTACTAATGTGTTTTAGCTCTGAAATTGCAACAATTACGAATCAGAGGGTTATTAGTAATAACTATCTGATGTTAGAGAACCGGAGACCCATTTTACTGGAAAAGAGGCATTCCATCTTAGTCCTCACAGGTGACGACGCATCTGTATTTTGATTCTTTATTGAGGATAAATGTAGATGTCTATGGATCACAGCAACCACTTACCGTAGTTGGACTGTGTGTTCGTTTGTCCCCTACCCTATAAAAAAAACACGAGCCACGAACTCATCCGAATGACGCACGATAATCCACGAAAATTGTGTTTCGTCGTCGCCAAAGGTTCGGCAGATTTCCGAAACCGAAACTAGATTTTTTTGCCGCAACTTGCCGAAACCGACCCGAAACCGAATCTTCGGTCGGTCACTAACTAAAATGTAATTCTCATTTGAAAGTAAAAAGAGTCTTTGGTTCTCTATACTCACCATACAAAACACAGCAGTTTATCGCTATTTAAGGCTGTTTTTTTGTGTGAGCGTGATCCTTTCCTAATTGTGCCAATCCACTGATAGCACAACTATAATATAACTGCAGTATGGCTTTACCATAGTAAAGCCATACTGCAGTACATATACTTATATATTTTTGTTATATATTTGTCATTTGGTTTAGTTGCATTACATATATGTATCAGTATTGATTTTTCACTACGACAGATTAATGCTGGCGGGAATTTTGGTTGGCCTCTTTTTGACACATTTTTTATAGAATAAGGGTGACGAAAGAGCTTACAGTCAACCCAAAGACACCTACATTTATCTTCGATTAAGAATCAAAATACAGAAGCGTTGTCACTCCTGAGAACTCAGGGGTGAAGACGCATCTGCATTCTGATTCTTATTCGAGGATAATTGTTGACGTCTAAGGGTCACAGCATTCACTTACCGTAGGTGCTTGTCACCTTTATTCTATAAAAATAATTCAACATAACTTAATAGCTTGTGAAATCAAGATTTTAATTTTTAGATACACTAGGTTATAGCACCGTCTTTAGAAGCCATTAAAATAAGTGAACTATACCGTACCCGTAAAATATATGTTTTTGATTTATCTCTACGTACTATAAAACAAAGTCGCGTCCCGCTTCTGTACGCTCAGGTCTTTTAAATTAAGCAACGGATTTTGACGCGGATTTCATCAGTAGACAGAATGATAATAAGGATTTTATACACTTGCATTTAATTGCAGCGTGGTCCTCCTCCGGTTGAGCCATCACATTCGTGCTGCAAGCAGGCTTAACCATGTAAAAACGTGGAGAAATGTCCAAAACCTAAACAAGATTTGCAGGCCATTCAAACACTTGTCTCGAGAGCGATTCGATCCCGTGACGCCACAACACTGTAACCTAACATAGTTTACAAGTTTAAGTTTTTAAATTAATACATGTATTTAACTATAATATAAAAAGACGGAGCTATTGTATACATTTGCAACGTCAATATAAAATGCCACCAAGCCCCAAATAAACTATAATTTTAACCGATTGCGCTGAATCACCTTTTCACACTTGTTTACAAAATATAAATCAAAGCGCTTGTCAAGCCACTTAACAACACACACCATAATCACAAAAAATAACTTTGTATTTTCCGCCCCGAACTAGCCCAAAATAAACTTTTAATTACTGGTGTATAAATCCTATAGATTAACAAACCTATGGTATGTCACGTGTGTTAATCCTGTAGAATGACACGCTTACTTGTTTCACTTATATTTTATTTCATTTATTGAATAAAACTATTTTTACGGATTTTATCGCGTTTAATTAAGTTATTTTATATTCCCGAGGTTTCGGGGTGGTCACGGGGGACAAAATAAGTTAATTAAACGTGATAAAATCCGTAAAAATAGTTTTATTCAATGTGTAGTGTTCGCGTAAATATAAGAAATCATTATTCCATTTAGTTCAAAACCAACCGGTTTCGCCTTATGATCGAATACAGATAAATTTTCACCAAGTTACAATAATTGCATGTATAAATTATTTATAAAAATCCGTAATCTATTTTTATTTGATTCATGTATAAAACGATGTCTTTACTAACGCTCTTTTATTTCGAGACACTTTAATAAAATAACTAATCGATATTTTACAAAGCTTAAAATAAAACACACTGTGCTAAGCTTTCGGCGACGAGAGCGTCAGCAGGTGGGAGCAGATGCATAAATTATTCCGAGTGAGGTCGCGGATTCACGGATACTCCCTCGCGGCTTGCGCTCGATCTCGAATACATTACTGCCATAAGAGTAAGTCAACACGCAGCGCATTTTGATCTTGAGCATCTCCAGCTGTATAGAGGATTCGCCTTAATCGCCACACTTGGCAAACAGATTGACGATGGTAGTACCAGACGTCTCGCGTCTTTGACGCTGCTCCCCGTCGCCGGGTTGGATGTTTTGATGTCTGATGTAAACGGGACTGTTACACCACTATACATCAATCAGTATCCACGAGATCCGGCATTTCCCAAAGTCGCCCCTTGCGATAAATCTTACAAAAATCAAATTCTTCCCTCTATAATATTTATTTTAAAAAGACAGAAAATGTGATACAAATTCTAAAGTAAAGACTTTAATCCTTCATTTTGCACTGGATTATTATTAGTTACGGTAGCGAATTAAGCTTCGCATACAAAGGCTGGGTGAGATCGTTGAATGATAGTGTGCGCCTGTTCTATGAACGTAGTTAATGGAACCCTCCTTGTCTCGACTTTCGACTAATCGAGGCTTTGATCGCTACTTAGAAACGATGACTGATGAAAACTTATTAACTAATTAGGCCTCCTCCATAGATTGTCTCGTTGGGTAATATTTGCCATAGTTGCCACGTATCACAGGCGGGTTGACAATCTTTTATTTTTATTTTTCAGTTGTTATTAGGAAGACGCTGCTGCCCACCTCCTGTTTTGTTTGTGTAAGATGAAATGCCTCATAGCCTCTAATTACATCAACTCTTTCCATTCTTTAATCGGAGCACAGCAGTTGAAACTACATATTGCGTAATGTACTGTCTTCTTATTTATAAAAGTAATGGTGACAAGTGAGCGCACATTTCACCTGATTATGAGTGGATGCTGTGACCTATAGAAATATACATCTGTCCTAAATTAAGAATCAAAATCTTTATCAACCCTGAGAATTTAAAAGGCATGTCTCGTTTCCAGTAAAAAGATTCTCTAGTTCTCGTGGTATTCTGTGCGATTGTAGTTCTTTCCCTTTCTAGTCGATCCGTATGTAGCATTTGCAGTCATAATAATTCTATGAGAAACTTTTAAAATCCATCTTTGCTTGCATTATTAGGAAAGACAAGCTGACGTCAATACACACTCATCGCATGAGTTGCGACTATACATACACCAAACTATAAAACAATCGTTCAGATCGCGAAGGCCTTTACGTGTTTTCGATATTGCAGTATGTGACAAAGTTATGTTTATTTCGTTGCTATAAGGCTATTGCTTTAACATTCGTACCTGTTGGCGACATCGTTTGTTGTCTTCGATGCTATTTGGGACAGCAGCAGCTATTTTTATTATATTAAATATACAACAACACAAAAATTCTGTTCTATTACTTGTGTAGTATCGTCATTGTTATCAACGTAATTATAGCCACTCACAAGTCTTTTGCTAAACATTGGCTTCGCCGAAGCATTGCTACAAAACACGGTCATGAGATTTCTGGCATGTCTTGCTCGGTAGTTCTAGTAGGGCCGACGTACACTCCACTTGTCGGTATTAGGCTGCCACTGGAAAATCATTCATTACCACTTCAGCTCACTAATCTAATGAACTATGACGTCTACTCTGGTATTACTGACAGTAAAGTATTATTAGTATGTATTTATCAAAAGGTACAAACACGAATATTACACCTAGATTGTGGGGAAATATTACTCATTAGATTTGGGCAATTTTTGCGCAGAAAAATTTATAAGATCAATATGCGGACGTAGTTGGCGGCTCCGTAATGCAGTGGCTTAGCAATGAGTCACAACGCTAAGGGCCGCGGGTTCGAATCCCGCACGGTACAAGTATTTGTACGGCCTACAAATAATTGTTCTGGATGTGGATGTTTATCCTTGTGAAATTCATGTATGTAAACTGCCCCCACGATACAAGAGAAAATCCTAGTGTGGAGGTAACGATTTTGAAAAAAATGAAAAAAAGAGTAATGACTTGTGCCAGCCGATGTTTTTTTCTTATAGGATAAGGGTGACAAACAAGCACACAGTCCACCTGATGGTAAGTAATTGCTGTGGCCCATAGACATCTACATCTATTCTCGACTACGAATCAAAATACAGTTGCGTTGTTACGTTAAAAGCCTCGTATCCAGTAAGAAGAGTCTCCGGTTCTCTACACTCAGCATATGTGTATAGTGATGGTAACCGACATTTTTACATCCCAATCTATCGAAATCTATTTGATATTTTTTGGCATTTCCCATAATCACCTCTGACGTCACCCATGAGACGAAACATGGGAGATGGATTATCTTTTCGCCGCCACACGCTTAGTTTTAGCTATTATATTTCTAGTAGTTAGGTTTTAATCTTACAGCTTAAGCCTTAGTTACCTAAATTAAATAAGTATTTTTAATAAAAATCAAATTTTTAATAAAGTCTTTATAGACATTCCATTTATTTGAAATGTCTTTAATATCGTTGGTCGTTGCTTGATAGGCGTATTTCTTAGATTAATCAGCTTTTCCCTTCAAACGATCTTGCTTTTAATGGAATTCCTTATTGGAATTTGTAGACAAGCCCACGTGCAAACAATAGGTTGTCAAAGTTTTACCCCAATCTGATGAAAGATATGGCAGCGCATAAAATATTTTGAATATTAAAGAAAGAAGATAATAAATTAAATTAATCTATACTCAAAAATGAGAGTGGTTTGTTTCGAATGAAATAGTTTGACCGATGTGGGTTATTTTGATTCTTAATCATTTTCGATTGTCGGTTTTCGTTGAGGTATATAGGGAAAGAGTTTCACCAACCTTACACTGTTCCAGTATAACCATTCACCAACAGTCTTTAAAGTCTTACAAGAATACATACGAGCGATTTCTTCGGTACTGTACAAATTGAATTAGAATTCTCGGCTGTGCTGTCCACAATCAAAACCAGAAAAGATCGTCGCTTATTTTTAATATTTCTTTGTTTTATAATCTTGAAATAATATGCTCATTAACAATCACAGTGACTCGTTTTTTTATAGAACTGAAGTGGCTCAAAACTTCCCGAGTCCGTGCTACTACTGAGCTTTTCTTGTCAGAAAAATCCAAGAACTTATTTTGGCCGCGCCCGAGACCTTATGATGAGCAGTCGAACATACGACCACTAGACAACGAGACAGTCAGTCTTTAAAATTTACGACAAATTCGTTTATGGAATTTGATTTACTCATGTAGTTATAGTCCCTGAGAAATCTCATTTAATTTAGACAAGTTTGTGTTTATGCAATGACGAATTTCCCCAGTATTGGTAAGGGCTACTGTAGTCAATGGACACCAGCAGCCAACTTCAAACAATGCAGGCTACAAGTGCGTCACCTCTGAAGGCTTAAGATAGATTGACTTGACACAGCCTGCAATTGTACTGGCTCTCTATACCCCTCGGACCCGAACTCAGCAGTGCAAGTACTGCTATTGGGTGGCATCAATAGGTAAGAGGGTGGTTCGTACCGAGACGGTCCCCTAGGCAGAAAAGTAGTCCTATTAAAGTATAGATATAGAGTCCTTAAGAAAATACACTTAAAAATATTTTGGAAATTATGTGAAGTCTGCCAATAGGCATCGCAGCAGCGCAGTATAATCCTCTCAAAAATTAGAGGAAACCTGTGCCATACAGTGAGAAGTACATGGGCTATATTTCTTCAAAAACATTGGTGAGAGACTGTTCAAAAATGTCTAATCCAGTTATCCAAGTCCATTAGTACAGATTGGTGAGCAGAAGAAGAAAAAAGATAAAGATGTTTGCTGACAATTCAGTTTAAGAAAAAGAAAGTATTTATATTTGTATGCTGACCGTTCTCAGAGGAAAGTCCTGTAAATCTTGTTCCATCTAGGTTGCACAGCCGTCTGCTTGATCGAGTGAAACTGCGAAACAAAACTGAACTAAGAAAGAATAACAACTAGCTACATCCTTCCACTTAGATTTAATCGTGTTTCTGAATTTTTAATCCAGTCAAGTGCAAGTAAGACTTGTGTCCTGAGGGTACCGCATTAACTTAATTATGTATGTAAATAAAATAGTCGATTCATCCTAGAAAACATTGGTAAATTAAGCAAAGGATATTTTTTATGTAAAACATTATAACAAAAAAATAACGATTTTCAAATTTATTCCGTTACTTTTGCTGTAAGACTTTGTTTTCCACCAAACATGATTCTAAGTCAACGGGAAGTATCCTATGGTTTTTAATGGGTTCGTGATCGGCAAAATATATGACCTACAGGGCCGTATCTTTTGATTGCGTTAACTTAGAAGCTCGATTTATTTACACCTCCAAGGGACTATGAACATGAGTGTTTGATATTAACTTCAATTTATTACCTTTACCTATTTCTGAAAAAAATAGGGTCTTGACTTTTACCAACACTTAGTAAGATTTAAAAAAAATGATTCTTGATCAAATGTTAAATTTCTTTAATATAAATAATTTACTTCATAAATATTAATTTGGTTTCACAAGGGGTCGCTCGACAACTGATGCCGGTGTAGAGCTGATTAAGTATATCTTTAATGCATGGGAGAATTTACAGGATGCTTTGGGTATATTTTGTGACCTACCCAAGGCCTTCGATTGTGTTCACTATGAAACATTAATCAGGAAACTTCATCACTACGGTGTAAGAAGTAATGCTCTTAAATTAATTATTTCATATTTAAGTAAGAGAACGCAAAAAGTTGTCATTAACAGTATGAGCTCTTCCGTGTCGATGGTATAAATGGGCGTGCCTCAAGACTCAATTCTCGGCCTCTTTCTGTTTCTTGTTTATATTAATGACTTACCTTACATAGTAGGGGATTACCATGATATAGTAATATTTGCAGATGACACTTCTTTAATTTTCAAATTAAGTTGACAATTACAAAAATATGACGAAGTAAATAATGTTATATCTAAATTAGTGTTAATAATTTACATTTAGATAAGACTAAAACGAAATTTATGAAATTCATGATTTCAAATGTCAAACAATTTAATACTAATGTAATTTTAAATGGGGAGAAACTGAATCTTGTAGATACCACCATTTTCCTTGGAATCACACTAGACGCGAAGCTTCAATGGAGCCCCCATATATCAAAACTAGCAAGCAGACTTAGTTCTGCAGCATATGCTGTAAAAAAGATTAGAAGTCTTACCAGTTTTGAAACCGCTAGACTAGTTTACTTTAGCTATTTCCCATAGCATAATGTCGGATAGTATTTTACTATTTGGACACGAAGCTGACACTGAAATTATATTTGTTTTACAGAAGAGGGCCATAAGAGCAATTTATGATTTATTTTTAATTTTTAAAACAAAAAATTAAGGAAATTTATATATTAACCTTGGCCTCTCAATACATTTATGAAAATGTAATGTACGTACACAAAAATAAAAGTAGTTTTACAAAAATAAGTGATATTCACTCTGTAAATACTAGGAACAGACACAACTAGTAGTCCCAGTTACTCGACTCCATCGAGTCAATAATTCATTCTTGGGACGATGTATATATACGCTTTTACAACAAATTTCCAGAAAATATACAAACTTTGACCTGCTCAAAGTTCAAAAACTTTTTTAAACTAAGTTTGTATAAGAAGAGTTATTATAATATTAAAGAATTTATAGATGATAATAACCCCTGGAAATGAGGTGATCGCTACCAAGCTATTTCTAATTTGTTGTGTTGTTAATTCGTGTAACATACATGATTGTAAGCTGTTATTTTATAAAAAAGTCCGGCTGGGTTTCTTGCTGGTTCTTCCCAGGACAGAGGTTTTTTTCGAACCAGTGGTAATTAAACAAAAGTGTGACTTTCAATAAGTATTATTGATAATTTATATTGAATAAAAAAGTTGCTGTTTCTGTTTCTTTTTATGGTCTGACGAACGGAAAACAAAGTCATTGTATCAGAGGTTTCGTTTTATCCCTTTTAACCCAGCGAGAATGTGGAGGGGACAGTTTGACCCTAACAAATTTAAATCGGCTAGATTTTATATTTCGGGCGGGCGCACGTTTTCGAATGTCTCAGTAGCTGTCACGAATAGACCACAGCGCACCCCGCACGCCTCTATTTAGTCGGCCGTCGCTTTCGCTTGCGATGGGAGTTGGATGTGCGCAAAGTGAATAAGGGTGAATATGACCCCGCGACAATCGCGACGTAACATTTTTTTTTACGATTTTTTATTTTTGTTTTATTTGAATATTGTTGTGTTTGTAGGTATTTTTGATTAAAATGAGTCGGCAAAAAATCGAGATTAGTGGATACGTCAAAAATTAATGGAATCAGACAGTGAAAATGAGTTCCTGTTAGAAAGCAGTGAAAATGAAGATCATTTGAGTGTACGCAGTTGCGGTAATGATACTGAGCAGAACATAAGCAGTGAATATGACAGCGAAGATGACGTTCCAATATCGAGCTTGCGAAGTCAGAATCAAATTCTGCTTGAAGAAGAGGAATTAGATGCCCAGGTGAGGGATTCGTTTTATACTGGTAAAGATCGCTCCAAGTGGTTCAAAAATCCGCCTTCATGGCAAGTTCAGACGCGCTATGAAAATATTATCAGACAAACACCTGGTGTGAGCGCAGAAGCAAGATTAGCACAGTCAGAACTTGAATGCTGGAGCTTGTTTTGTCCCAAAAATATGATTTCCATTATCCTGACTCACACAAATGTACAAATTCGAGAGAGAAATGCTAGTCGTGAAAACATTCCTCACTTCATGATAGAATTAGAAATGAGTGAATTGAAGGCTTTCATCGGTTTATTGTATATTGCCGGATTTTATCGCTCTGGAAGGCAAAATACTGCAGATCTGTGGGCTTCTGATGGTACAGGAGTCGAAATGTTTCGGTTGACAATGTCACGTCAACGATTTCATTTTATTCAGAGCTGTCTCCGTTTTGATGATAAATCTACGCGTGAAGAAAGAAAACTATTGGACAACTTAGCATGCAACTTAGAAATCATACGTCTTGGGCGAATATGTCACCATTGACGAAATGTTGCTGGCATTTAGAGGAAGGTGCAAATTTAGACAATACATACCATCCAAGCCTGCAAAATATGGCATAAAGGTCTTAGCAATGGTTGACGCTCAAAATATTTACATTTTCAACCTCGAAATTTATGCAGGAAAGCAGCCAGAAGGACCATTTTCTGTAAGCAATAAACCTTTTGACGTGGTGAATCGTCTAGTGCTGCCCATTTCAAAAACTGGGCGGAATGTTACTTTTGACAATTGGTTTACCAGTTATGAACTTGTTGTCACATCTACTCAACGAGCACAAGCTGACTTCCGTGGGCACAGTGCGGAAAAACAAGAGAGTACTACCGAACAAGTTCTTGAAAGCAATCGTGATGCAGATGTTTATTCATCGAAGTTCGGCTTTCAAAAAGATATAACTCTGGTATCCTACATACCAAAGAAGAAAAAAGTTGTTCTGCTCATGTCAAGTCTCCATCACGACGCTGATATTGACGAAACTATTGGAGAGAGAAAAAAACCAGAAATAAACACATTCTATAACTCCACTAAAGGAGGAGTAGACGTTGCAGATGAGTTGTCCGCAACTTATGATGTAAGACGCAACACCAAAAAATTGCCTCTGACTGTGTTCTATGCAATTTTGAATATGGCAGGGATCAATGCAAATATTGTATTTAAATGTAATACAAATTCAACCCAAAAACGCCGTAATTTTATCAAAACTTTGGGCCGCATGATGGTAGCCGGACTTATGAGTGCTCGAAAAGAAATACCTCAGTTGTCCAGCCAGCTACGTAAAAGAATTAGAAAATTTGGAGGAGAATCTGCTCAGGAGACGCCTGTAAGGGTCCCAGGTGTACAAAAAAGGTGCCAAGTGTGTCCTTATGCCAGACATCGAAAGACGAGCAATGTCTGCGAAGATTGTCATAAGTACATTTGTCCAGAACACACAGTTTCTATTTGCCAAGAATGTGCTGCAATAACTGACAATAATATTGAGTAACTATAAGTTTTTTTATTTTATTTTATGTGAAACTGATTGATCTTATTGTTGATTACCAAATTATCTTATTTAGTTTGTTTTTTTACTTCTATTTTATGTTACGTTCAAAGGTGTTTTATAGGTAGGACCTAAGAATGGCAAGATGCAAATGGAAAGAATTCTTTATTGCTTTCTCTATGTTCTCTATACAAAAGAATACAAAAAGTGAAATTTAGGCGTTCTCTACCAGTCACCTATTTAATTTAGTTTCAAGGTATTTATGTTACAAGTTATAATGGATCTGGTAAACTGAAAACGGCATGCAATTTATATCTATATAAATAAAATTGAAGTTTGTGTCTGTAATATCGAAATAACTGGCTTCTATTAAGCTCAGGCTGTTATTTTGTTTTTTTTTTATAGAATAGGGTGACAAACAAGCACAGATTTATCCTCGTTTGCGAATCAAAATGCAGATGTATTGTCACCCGTGAGGACTAAGATGGAATGCCTCTTTTCCAGTAAAAAGGGCCTCCGGTTTTTTACACTCACCATACGAAACACAGCAGTGTTAAGCTGCTATTTGACGCTGGTATTCTGTGAGCGTGGTCCTTCCGCGTTTGGGCCGACCCATTCGTACCAACTATACTAATAATATAGCTGCAGCATGGCTTTACCACGTACAATAGTATAAAAATGTAATAGTAGCATGAATAACCATTTTAAAATTTTTGTCAAGCTCTGTCTGTTTATATCATATCCTTAATAAAGTTTAATTTTACAGACACGTAGATTAACTTATGATGTAAAACATCAGCGCTGAGCATGATGTGTTAAATCAGTACTAAAACAATTAACAATTAAGTTGGTGTTGGCGGAGTTTGAATTTGGTTTTCCTAAATATATTGATGTATAAAGGTAAATGCTTGTCCACAATCAATCTAGATTATTTAAATTTAAATTATATTGGTTTGACTTTAAATTATTCTTTCAAACATTGTCATTCTTGTGGATTCAGCATTAAGGCAATAAGTAATTTAAAAACCAAACCGAACCAAAAAACCGATTTATTCAAGAAAATGCGAGAATCAATCAGAACGGAATCGTATGGAATAAGACATTTCATATCACGTCTAAAAAGTCGTCACGATTCCAATTACTTTTGCCATTCCAATGGGACTTTTATTTGAAAATAATTAACGTTAACTGCAGTTTGATCGTGGGGATTCATATAAATATAGATGTATAGACTTGTTTTCAAGCTCGTTTAATGCAATTGGTAATGTCCATATCGTTTGAGATTGATAATTTTAATTGGCATAAGATTGAGCATGGACTCTTGTTCTTTTAAAAAGTCCCATCGAGCTAGCTTGCCAAAATATCTCGCGAGAGTCTGAGGACACCATCAGGAATATTAATTTTATTGAACTTTATTTAACTACACACTTCCCTAAATGTGGAATAATATTTATAGCCGTATTAATTGATTGATAAATAAAACATTGCATATTGTGGATTGATGTAAGTTTCTCCCTAAAAGTGATTTGTTTAATTGTTTGAAAATTAAGCATGCTTATACAAACGATATTTGTATGTACGTAACTATCCTCAAACTGTCTTAAAGAGCCAACGAGAAAACGATCAGATAGGTGATTGGTGATCGATAGAGAGGTCTGGCATTACGGTAGCCAAATCAAGAAATGATACGTTGTGGCTTGAGTAGAGGAGCTATATATTTGTAAAGGTTTGTTTTCCCGTAAAGTCCTATATTAGTGCTTGTCCACGTGAGCCGGACTCATTAATATTCGAACGCGGTGCACCAATACAGCGCACACGTCCGCCGCTATTTATTGAGTTATCAATTATAGGATTAATAACAAATAGCAATACTGCCTTCCCCGGTATCGTATTTACCACATATTCAAGTTGTTATTTCTCAGCCGGATACCAAAGCAAATATCTTGTATCTTATAGGCTGTAATAAGTCACAAACTTATGACTCAAGGAAAGGAGATGCGGTACTATGCGATGGAAGAATAGCACAGAATATACCATACCGATTTCTCATCGCAGGTATTAACGCATTCAAGCGCTTCTAAGAAGATACATAGGCTGCACTAAAAGTATCGGGAACGGAATATTTCCACTGTTCCTGTCATATTAAAATATTTTTAATTGAAAACTCCTTGGTTTAAAAATCGAATACCATTTATTTATTTAAAAAAGATTCTCGGTCTTGTCACAAGGTGTTGTCAAACTTGTTTAGTCGTTGAGAAAATGGAATTGACTCGAGAAAATTCAAGAGCGATGATTTATTATGACTTTCGAAGTGGTTTAACACAAAAACAGTGTGTTGACCGGATGATTTCTGCATTTGGTGATGAAGCCCCATCCAAAACCACAATTTATCGCTGGTTTGCTGAATTTCAACGTGGACGTGTCAAGCTCAGTGGTGATCCCCGTCAAGCTCGTCCAAAAACTGCAGTCACCCAAGAAAACGTTGATGTTGTGCGTAAGCTGATTGAGGAAGATCTACATGTGACATACCGCAAAATTCAGACAACTTTAGACATTGGCATGAGTCAAATACAAATAATCTTGCATGAACAATTAGGTGGTAAAAAGTTGTTTTCCCGATGGATACCGCATTCGCTCTGTGAAGAGCAAAAATCGGCTTGCGTTACTTGGTGCGTCAGAACTCTCGAAAGATTCCACGCAGGATCCTCAAATGCTGTATACAACATCGTATCAGGTGACGAACCCTGGATATATGCGTACTGTTATACGGGGTTTCACGAAACGTCTTTTAAAAAAAACTATTTAGAAATTACAACTGGATTTATTATAGAATGACACAATTTTGGAATTGAAATTGAGAGGCGAGTATTTCGGATGAGAGTGTATGACGGACTGCGCGGTATTCCTAGTGTTGAAATAAGAAAGTACCGAAGCTACTAAGAGAGTGCTGACTGTGTGCTTTGAGTCGGCGGATCCCTATTAAAAGGGAATCTATAACAACCCCCCCGTTGAGAGGAAACTCACCCTTGAGTGAGTTTAGGGCTACTCTATGTGTAGCTGTGGTTGATCGGCGTGATGATAATCTTCTGTATTTTCCTTGTTAAAATTAAAATACTCTCTGAAATACTTTCCTCTCTTACAAGTTATATAGGTTATAATAGATATGCAAAGTGTTACAGATATAAGACTTATTATAAAGAAACTAACATTATACAAATATGGACTTTCTAGGGTGTCTAGTCGTTTGATAATCTGATCGGAATCAGTGTTGTAAGATTTTAAATTTTCTAAATTCAAAGTTTTTACATTTATAGAAGACGTAAGGTTAACTGAAAATTTGTTAAGGTTACTTAACTTACAACAACTATCATTAATTATATTAAAATCCGAATATATTCCGGGAACATTTATACTAGGGTAGAGCTTAGTTTCTATTTTCAGATTCTTATGGAAAGCTACGCAATCAGGTGGAATTGTGAGTAAGCCCGTCCCGGATAGAGTGTATTCGGTTAAATTGTTACTGCACTCCACTGATAACTTAGTGGGTTTGGTTTGAACAAAAACCCATTTGTTGTTGTATAGTTTATGCCATATATTCAGATCACCGGAAATTAGTCTAAATGGACAGTTACCTGGGATTGATGTCAAGGCTTTCGTTATAATTTCTATTTCACAGGGTACATTATTGGATACTGTAGCTACATCCACAACATCACAAAGGTAGGTATTTGTCGGGATATTTTTACAATTATTTATGTCTTGTAGATAAACATAACTTGTTTTATCTTTGCTTAGCGCTACAAACTCTTCAGAAGGGATGATCATGGCAAAAGAGTTTGCTCTATCCTGAGCATGTGGAGTTGGCAAAGGTAAGTTCTTATATATATTATATTCTAACAAACTAATTAAAGGTAATTTTATGATAAAAATAAGCTTATTGTCTAAATAATAACAAACTAAATCGGCAATGTTAATTAAAGTATGAATGTTGCTTAATTCTAGAGATATTGGAAAATCTTTGTATTTTGGCATAATTCTTAGGTTACTAATTATATCATTATACATTTAAGTTGGGCTTAGTATAGATGGATGTAGGGTGTTGGTTTTTACAAATAAAATTGAGTTTAACAAATCTTCGACTTTGAAGGACATTGTAAGTAAATTAGATAGCAAGGTATTTAAAACATTGGATAGTTTCGTTTGAAAACTGAGTATATTTAGCATTTCAGATGCATTTTAACAGTAGAAGATAAGAGTTCAATGACGCTATTTAACTTTATTTGGTTGTCATTTAATTCCTCCAGGGATTTATTAACATTAGAAATAGCGGATTTGGACACTAAGATAAGCCTTTTGATAGACTCTGCTAGTTTGTTTTCGTTATTAAATAGAGCATGAATAGCTTTGTTGTAGTTTTCGGCGTCATCTTCATCCAGTGTGCCGAAAATGTGTTTAAATACCGTGTCAATACCTGAGAACCAGGCAGATCTCTTGGACATATCGTTTAGGATAATGTGGGAAATCGCATTAAAATCTCTTAAGATGTCGTTGTAAAGTGCTTCTAGGGGTTGTAACATATTTTCACACTGAGTATAATCTATGTCGGCACTCTCACGACACTGAAATCGGATTATTTTAAATACTTTATGAATGTTTTCCAAATGGTGTCGGATTGGATGTACGTTTACCGGAATAACGATGTGAAATTGATCATTAATTATCCTCAATGTACCAACAAGGTCGAAGAATATACCAGGGCTCTTGTCGATGCGTTCAATATATTGACCATTGCCGGTTGCAAGAATAATAGCACAAAATACGGTGGTGGTTCTGTAAATAATAATTAAGAGCTTAATAAGTCTAGATTGTATAATAACGTGTATATAATGTAAAAGAAAAGTGTATAAATAAATTGTAAGTGTTAAAATATATGTCTTAAAACGAATGTAATTTTGATATTTAAGAACTTATGTCATGAGCGTGTTTCACTTCATCGAAGTGGTGTTTAACATGGCGTCTGTTAATGAGGAGAGTAAGGGTATTATTACTGTGGACCTTGACAACTTTGTAAGGCCCCTTCCAAATGGGGGAGAGGGCTTTGCGAAGACGAAGATGATTTTTGATGTAGACGTAATGTCCTGTTTTATTATTGACCGTGCGAGAGTTTCTGTCGTAGTATGTTTTAGACCTTTCTTTTGAAATTTGTATATTTTGTTGGGCTTTCTCTCGAGAAATCTTTAATCGATGCTGAAGCATTTTAATGTAATCAGGATAGGTAACGTTACCTTTTGATTCGAAAATAGCATCGGGAATATACGGCTTATGATCAAACAGAAGTTCGTAAGGGGTGAACTGAGTTGTTGTATGGACGTTACTGTTGTAGGCTAGCATCGCATGTATAGACGTATTTGTGCCAATCGGTTTGGTTTTCGTTCACGAAGGACTTAAGATACTCTTTCAAGGTGGCATGGCTCCTTTCGAGGGCACCTTGAGTCTGGGGATGATACGGAGAGGACCATATCTGTCTTATTTTTAAAAATTCACATGTACGTTTGAAAAGGTCAGCCGTGAAATTTGTTTCTGGATCCCAAATTGCGAAATGAAATGAACTAGAGCTTCACATGTTTCTTCTGCGGTGACGCTGGAAATTGGATAGGCCGTAGAAAATTTGGTTAGATCATCTTCGAGAGTGAGTATAAATTGGAGTTTGTGAAAACCCGCTTCGGGTAAGGGGCCTACTATGTCTAGGCTTATTTTCTCAAATGGGCGAGTAGAAGTGGTTGTGATTTGCATAGGAGACCGGTTAATCTTGCGTAACGGCTTATTTGTTTGGCAAAGTTTGCAATTTTGTATATACCTCTCTATATCTGCGCGCATGTTTTTTAAATAATAACGTTCTTTAATTCTACTATACATTTTATTTGATCCTAAGTGACCGGCTATTGGTATATCGTGATTTTCTTTTAGAATTTTCGATATCTCTGTTGGTACAGGGTATATTATGGAGTTATGATGTATATTTATTGTTATATTTGTATTGTTATATAAATACATAAGTATGCCGTATATTTTGACAAACGTATGTTGTTCGAACAGGTTCTTAAAATCAGAAATTGCGATTTCACTAATATTACCTGAAAGTATTATGTCGTCCCTGGCGGCTTTTAAGGTTTTGAAGATTTCGGGATAAGAGCAGTCATCAAAATAATATACTTTTGTGAAGAGAAGATAATAAATTTTACCCTTTGACTCTATCTTTTTAAATGAGTGAAGTTCTCGTTCTTCGTTTTAGACCTTTGTGTCACTTAAACCGGAAAGAATATCCTCAAGGTAGGGATTTGATTCGTCAAAATCGATAGATACGGGAACTAGGATTGTTTTGCAGTTGCTTTTTAAAAGGCTCTCATTATATTTTTTTATGTAAGTATTAAATGTCTCATCCTTTTTAGAAAATGTTTTAAGTAATGTAGAGTAATCGTCGTTGCAATGGGCCAGGTTGTTTTCAGAGTCTTTATTTGATTCGTTACAGGAATTTTGTGGGGAATTTGCGTCTAATGGAATTGAATCAGTGTGTTCGGGATTCAACAGTTCTGATGGACTGAGATTCAAGTCACCCAGTTCAATGAGTTCTTCGAGAATGTCTGAAGGAAGTTCAGGATCTTGAGTAGTTTGAGGTTCTTCATGGGAGGTGGAAGGTTGCGGATCTGAGATAGTATCATTTTGTACAATCGGATTAACAGGGAAACGGGATATTGCGTCTGCGTTACTGTTAATTTTGCCCTTTTTGTATTCGACCTTGTAGTCGAACTCTTCTAATTTTAGCCTCCACCTTACTAGTTTTGACCCCGGGTCTTTGCAGTTAAATAACCACTTAAGTGGGCGGTGGTCGGTAATAATTTTAAAACGACGGCCATATAGGTATGGCCTAAATACTTTAGTACCGAAAAGAATTGCTAAGCATTCCTTTTCTGTTATTCTGTAGTTACACTCGGCTTTATTTAAAGTTCTTGAAGCATAAGCGACAGGTCTATCATTCCCTATGGGGCCTTGTGATAATATGGCCGAAATAGCAAAATTTAATGCATCACAAGTCAACACGAAAGGCTTTGTGAAGTCTGGGTAGGCTAATATTGGAGCAGTAGTCAAACAATTTTTTAGAGTTTCGAAGGCTAGTAGTTGCTCATTTTGCCAATCGAAAGGAACATTTTTCTTCAGAAGGTTTGTAAGAGGTTTTGCAATTTTGGATAGATTTGGTATAAATCTTCGATAGTATGACACTAATCCCATGAAAGATTTGATATCTTTTGGACATCGAGGTTGGGGAAATTGTTGAACAGCTTTGGTTATCTCTGGATTTGGCTTTACCCCCTCGTTGGTAATGATATGACCAAGATATGATACTTCCTTTCGGAGAAATTCGCACTTATCTGGTTGGAGCTTAAGATTGAAGTGTCGGATTCTGTCAAAGACGTTGGGAAGATTATTTATGTGTGTTTGAAGGTCATATGAGTAAATAACGATATCATCTAGGTAGACGAAGCACTGGAGTCCTTGTAGGCCAGATAGGGCAGTGTTCATCAACCTTTGGAATGTTGAAGAGGCGTTTTTTAGGCCAAAAGGCATCCTTGTGAATTCAAAGTGTCCTTGTGGGACAGAGAAGGCCGTTTTAGGAGCGTTCTTTTCAGACATTCTTATCTGGTGGAAACCGGAAGCAAGATCTAAAGTGCTAAAGTATTTATATTTCCCTAATTGATCAAGAATTTCTGTTATGTTGGGTATCGGATAGGAATCTCCTATAGTGATGTCGTTTAGACGGCGGTAATCTATGACTACGCGCCATTTACGTTGCCCGGTACGCATCGATTTTCTTTGGAACTATCCAAATTGGTGATGACCAGGGTGATGTCGAGGGTTTGATGATGCCATCGTCAAGCATTTTATTTATTTGGCGTTCTACTTCTGGTTTATGAATGTCAGGGAAGCGGTAAGACTTAGTGTTGATTGGTATGGAAGACGAAGTAGGAATTTCGTGTTGCAAGACGTTTGTGTTAGTTAATTTGTCGCCAGGCAGATGAAAGATATCGGAGTAAGTACAGCAAAGATCGCATAATGCCTCTTTCTCTTCTTTGTTTAGGTGTGACAATCATGAGAGATTTAAAGTTTGATCGGTGCGAGTAAGGACGTTATTTCGTGAACCGTCTGAAGAAGTATAAAAGATTTGATGATTATATTTATTTTCCAAAGGTTGTAGCGTTAGTTTTAGATCGGAATCGACGATTAATTCGCTTTTGGAAGTATTTACAACGGAGATATTAATTCTTGAATTTGATTTCACTTTTACGATGCAGTTAGCTATTAGGAGCGAGTCTACGGGGTTCTGATCGAGAACAATTCCTTCTTTAATGTCCGGATTTCTTACAGAACACTCTATGATAGTTTCACATCGAGGTGCAATAGTATAGACTGGTTTAGTGAAACAAAGCTCTATTTCATCTTTATTTAATTTTAAGGTGTTGTTATCATAATTAATTTTGCAATTTAATTTGATAAGGAAGTCGCTACCGATGATTCCATCATACGGTAAATCAAACGCTGGAAGTACGTAGAAGTTATGTTGGTAGGAACAAAATTCAATTGGGATGTGACCAAGGGATGTAACAGAGCCATTTCCTATACCATTAATTTCTATAGTATTGTTGTTTATTTCAGGCATCTTTTCTACAGCAGAATCTTTAATAATGCTGATAGCTGCGCCGGTATCGACGAGCAAGGATAAGGATTTCGACGAGACAGAAGTTTGAACTTTTATAAAAGGTAAGTATTTTTTTGATGGATTTGTAGAGATGTTATATATTTTAATATTGTTTTCTTTCTTTTCAGATGCAGGAGACGAAGTACTCTTCGATATGACGCCGTTGATAGGCTGTTTGGTAATTGAAGTAAAATTATTAACTTTCAATCTGTCGGTTTGGGGCTGGATACCCTGTCGGTTAGATTGAGTTGGAACGGGAATAGATGCAGGAGACGAAATACTCTTCGATATGATGCCGTGTAGTGGCGCTCAAGAATATCCACTACCCCATATCCTCCCGTGGGTGACGTAAAAGGCGACAAAGGAAACAGGCAGGAGATGGGCAGCAGCATCTTTCTGGTAACGGCATAACTACAATAAAAAACTGCGGTTGCCAACCCGCTCGCCAAGCGTGGCAACTATGGCAATATACCCCCCCATGAGCAATGACAATAAAAAACGGCCCCCAGTCCCCGGCGGCCCCGCTATTCCTGGCTACGGTGGCGACCATGGTAACGGCGGGGCAGGGGGTGCTAAGAATCTCCGGTGGAGGTTCGGTTGCCACCTTAGACGACTCGACCTGGCAACGTACAACGCACGCACCCTGAGGACTGACGAGAAGATCGTGGAGCTGGAAGAAGAGATAGACAAGTTGCGCTGGCATATTATAGGATTATCCGAAGTCCGAAGAAAGGGGGAGGACACGGTAATCCTCGAATCCGGCAACTTGCTCTATCACCGGGAGGGCGACCATCTGTCCCAAGGAGGTGTCGGATTTATCGTCCACAAGTCTCTCGTTAACAACGTTGTAAAGATCGGGAGTGTGTCGACGAGGGTTGCGTACCTTATACTCAGAATCACCAAACGGTATTCGCTGAAGGTCATACAGGTTTACGCACCAACCTCGGCACACCCCGATGAGGAGGTGGAGGAAATGTATGAGGATATCTCTAGAGCCATGCATTCCTCCAAAACCCAATATACGGTGTTAATGGGAGACTTCAATGCAAAACTAGGCACAAGAGAGAACGGTGAGCTGAAAGTAGGGAAATTTGGAATAGGGCAACGGAACCCAAGGGGCCAGCAGCTGGCCGACTTCATGGAGAAAGAGGGACTCTTTATGATGAACTCTTTCTTCAAGAAGCGGCCCCACAGGAAGTGGACCTGGTCGAGCCCCGACGGTTCGACAAAAAATGAGATTGACTTCATTATGACGACCAGACGACAACTGTTCAGTGATGTCTCAGTGATCGCGAGGGTGAAAACCGGCAGCGATCACCGAATGGTTAGAGGCACACTGAACCTAAATGTTAAGTTGGAGAGGTCTCGTCTGATGAAGTCAACACAAAAACTCTCCGATCACACTCTTAATCTCATGGCTGTTAGACGGGAGATGAGGCTACATTCTTCAAAAGATTTGGCAGCATACAGGCAACTGAACAGGCAGATCTCCAAATGCATGAGGCGAGACTTACGCAACTTCAATACAGCTCGTATTGAAGAAGCGATCGAGCGGAACCAAGGCTCCAAAGTCTTTGCCAGAGATCTGTCTGCCAGAAAGAGCCAACTGTCAAAGCTGAAGACCGAATGTGGCAGCATCGTTTCCGGGGCACCTGAGATTTTGAGTGAGATTGAGAGGTTCTATGGGCAGCTGTACACGTCATCGTTGGAGCCACACGCAAGTGTGAGTAACGATCCAAGAGCGAGTCTTATTCGAGACTATTCCGAATATATCCCGGACGTCAGTCTGAGCGAGATTAGAATGGCTCTCCATCACCTTAAAAACGGCAAGGCCCCAGGCGAGGATGGAATTACAGCGGAGCTTTTGAAAGCGGGTGGAAGACCGGTACTTGAAGTCCTTCAGAAGCTCTTTAATTCCGTCCTCCATGGTGGCATTACACCGGAGGCGTGGAGCAGAAGTGCGGTGGTCTTGTTCTTCAAGAAAGGTGACAACGCTCTCTTGAAGAACTACAGACCGATTTCCCTTCTGAGCCGCGTCTACGTGCTGTTTTCGAGAGTCATTACGAATCGTCTCGCGCGCAGATTTGACGATTTCCAGCTTCCCGAACAAGCCGGTTTCCGAAAGGGCTTTAGCACCATAGACCACATACATACCCTACGGCAAATTGTACAGAAGTCCGAAGAGTACAATTTGCCACTATGTCTGGCGTATGTGGACTATGAGAAAGCCTTTGATTCCGTCAAAATATGGGCGGTGCTGCAGTCCCTTCAGCGGTGCCAAGTTGACTGTCGGTATATCGAAGTGCTGAAGTGTTTGTACAGTAGAGCTACGATGGCTATCCGAGTACAGAACCAGAGTACGAAACCTATCCAAGTGCAGAGAGGTGTAAGACAGGGTGACGTTATATCCCCGAAACTCTTGACCGCTGCATTGGAAGACGTTTTCAAGCTTCTGGACTGGAAAGGATACGGAATTAACATCAATGGCGAGTACATCACTCACCTTCGATTTGCCGACGATATAGTCCTCATGGCAGAATCGCTGGAGGAGCTAAGCACTATGCTCAATGACCTCAATAGTGTCTCCCAACGGATAGGTCTTAAGATGAACATGGACAAAACAAAGATTATGTTTAATGTCCATGTCACACTTATGCCGGTAGTTGTTGGGAGCACTAAGCTCGAAGTTGTTGATGAGTATGTTTACCTGGGATAAATAGTCCGACTAGGTAAGTCCAACTTCGACCGAGAGGTCAATCGATGGATTCAACTCGGCTGGGCAGCGTTCGGGAAGCTACGACACATCTTCTCGTCAGAAATACCTCAAAACCTTAAAACAAAATTGTATAACCAGTGCGTGTTGCCAGTGATGACTTACGGAACTGAGACGTGGTCCTTCACTGCTGGCCGTATGAGGAAGCTCAAGGTCGCTCAGCGAGCTATGGAGAGGGCTATGCTCGGAGTTTCTCTGCGTGATAAACTTAGGAATAAGGATATCCGCAGTAGAACCAGAGTAACCGACATAGCCCAACGGATTAGTAAGCTGAAGTGGCAGTGGGCCGGCCATATAGCTCGAAGAACCGACAACCGATGGGGAAGAAAGGTTCTCGAGTGGCAGCCTCGTACCGGTAGGCGAAGTGTAGGGCGTCCCCCCACAAGATGGAGTGACGATCTGGTAAGACATGCAGGAAGTCGATGGATGCAGGTGGCTCAGGACCGTGCTTTGTGGCATTCCTTGGGGGAGGCCTATGTTCAGCAGTGGACTTGTGAAGGGCTGTAATGATGATGATGATGATGCCGTTGATAGGCTGTTTGATAATTGAAGTAGCATTATTAACTTTCAATCTGTCGGTTTGGGGCTGGATACCCTGTCCGTTAGATTGAGTTAGAACGGGAATAGAAAATGAGTGAAATGCTGTGTTATGATTGGCAATGGGGTGAGTATCGGCTTCGCTATTTAGTCTTCCCGTGCGATACTGGACGGGAAATCCTCCACGTTTAAATGATGGTTGGTGTTATCGATATTTTCATCGTCTGCAATAGCAGTATTGATATGCTGATTACGATTCGGGAAAATGTGAGGCGGTGGACCATTATTATTGTAGTTATTGCGATTAACATTATTATTATTATAATTGTTTTGGACGTTACCAAATCGTCGTTGATTATTAGCCTCGCGTTTGCGGCATGTTTCTAATGTATGACCGGGTATTTTACAATATCGGCACACTGGGTAATCGGTTCTGAACATAGAGGAAGACCCAGCTGAATTATTAAAAGGCCTCTCTCGCGTAGTTGTTTTGTTTTGTTGAAAATTACGACTAGTAAAGCGTCTTTGGTTTGAATCCTGGGTATTTGTTTGACTAAGGTGGCGTCGAGTCACCTGGAATATTTTTTCTTCAGACACGGCAAAATTAATACCATCATTGAGCGTATCGGGATCGCGGCATCGAACTACTGTTGATAGACGAGGATTTAAGCCAACTACGAAAGTGTGTAACGCTAAGTCCTGCATTGCCGCGAGACGGCCTGCCAGTTCACCCTTTTTTCTTGTAGGTATTGATATATTTATTTCCGTTAACAATTTAGACAAACACGTCTCTATTCGCAGGGCGTACTGGTTGACCGTTTCGTTATTGGATTGACGACATTCTTGTAGGTCTGAGAGCAGTGCAGCGTAATGTTTTCTGTCACCGAATTGGGACTTAAGAAAGTCTTCTAACTGTGACCAAGATTCAAATATTTTAATCGAGCAACCACTTTCAGCGCGTACTTCTAATTGAGTAAGTATGTATTTTAAAAGTATATACCGTTGTTGATCTGACGCGAGGTTCATAGCATTACTACAGTTATTAATAAATGGCATTAATTTTTCTCGGTTGCCGTCAAACTTACTTATAAATTTACAAAGAATATTGAGATCGATGCTTGGTGTCGAAATAACCGGTGTAGGTTCGTCTTTAGGCATTGTGACGGACGAGGATTAGTCAAAACAAAGATAAGGTACTCGGCGTTCGCGTGGGCGTAGTAGCGATAAGGCGTTGCACTGGTCTCGAATACAAGCAATAGCACACAATTAAAATATAATGTTTAAAAGACACTTGACATACAATTGATTATATTAAAATGAATGAATGAGAGTATAACTGAAATATGAATTAATTTTGTATTTATTTAATTTTTTTGATTGTTTAAATAAATTAGGTTATATATATTTTGTAAAGTTTATAAAACATTCAGTATTATTCACAACATTTAAGACTGTATCGTTATAATATTCCTATAAAACTGGAGCGGACTTACGGGAACATGTCGGGTTTATGTACTTGTATTTTTGATCAGGATTCAGGAACACGGCGACAGCGTAGAAGACAGCGGAAGTGCGCAGCACTGTTGACTTCGTAGACTCGGTTTGCGGATGATGAGCAAATGCTGGGTGGTATTCTTCTTCTACTCTCTTTTCTTCTTTTTTCTTTCAGTTGTATGACTTCTAGCATAAATTTTTCATGTGGCCAGACGGGTATCGTTTTCGGAAGTTCAGCGAAGAAACGAGTTTTAAGCGGTAAGTATTTATAGAGATCACAACACAGAACGTTCTAGTAATTGCACAATTGAGTCCTCAGAGGCACCAAGTATCTTTTATCGATCCCTTCACCGTTGCCACCAATGTTATACGGGGCTTCACGAAATGTCTTTTAAAAAAAACTATTTAGAAATTACAACTGGATTTATTATAGAATGACACAATTTTGGAATTGAAATTGAGAGGCGAGTATTTCGGATGAGAGTGTATGACGGACTGCGCGGTATTCCTAATGTTGAAATAAGAAAGTACCGAAGCTAATAAGAGAGTGCTGACTGTGTGCTTTGAGTCAGCGGATCCCTATTAAAAGGGAATCTATAACAGTACGAACCCGAAACAAAAAACCAGTTACGAGTTTGGGTGTTCGAAAATGAGTTAAAGCCAACAAAAATTGTTCGTTCACGGAGTGTTGCAAAAAAAATGGTAGCCACGTTTGTCACCAAAACCGGCCATGTTACGACTATTCCTCTTGAGGGACAAAGAACGGTTAATGCAGAATGGTATGCTAGCATTTGTTTGAGTTTGAGTCCGTAAAGAGAACTGCAACCGCCGCAACTTCCTCCATCACGACAATGCGAGTTCTCACACCGCACACAGAACAAAAGAGTTTTTAGAACAAGAAAACATAGAATTATAAGACCATCCGCCGTACAGCCCCGACCTAAGCCCTAATGATTTCTATACTTTCCCTAAAATAAAGAATAAATTGCGTGGACAGAGATTTTCATCACCTGAAGAAGTTGTGGACGCCTACAAAACGGCCATTTTGGAGACCCCAACTTCCGAATGGAATGGTTGCTTCAATGATTGGTTCCATCGTATGGAAAAATGTGTCAAATTTCGCGGAGAATACTTCGAAAACCAACAAATACATTTTTAAATAGTAATGTTGTGTCACTTCCTTGATTCCCGAAATTTTCAGTGCCGAATTATGTTTCGTGCTGGTTCCAAAATATACAATCTATTCCTCTTTTTTATAAAACTGAAGTGATGAATGAACTTGTAACCCAGCTGTGACGATAGTAAGTGGTTACTGCAACCCATATACATCTGCAACCGACTTAAACCAAAGAAAGCTACAGAAACGTAGTCATCGTCACCTCTGAAAGATAAGATAAAACCCTTTAGATCAAGAAACAGGAAACTGTTTAGCAGCAGAAATAGATAAGAGGCTGGTATTTACACAAAAAGACTTCTAGGCAGAAAAACAAACTAGTTCTGACTGTCACTCCGTTTAACTATTTTACTCCAGATGCCTTCCAGCCCAGATGTGTCACATAGAATCGATCGTTACCAGTAAAAACTTACCATGTAGGGCTTGATCACCATTTAACACCCGGTGGAATTGTAGTCAACCACTGACTTCAAATATATAAATAAAACTGGCCAAGCACGTGTTGGGCCACGCTCAATGTAGAGGTATGGTTCTGTAGGTGCGCGTCACAATACGAGCATTTAAAGGGACCTTCTTGATAATAAGAGCATATTAATTGAATTCATGTGAGATTACGACACATATTCTCATCAGGCGTACCTCAAAAATTCAAAATAAGATTATAGCACCAGTGAGTGTTGCCAGTGATGACTTATGGATCTGAGACGTGGTTTTTCACTGCTGGCCGTATGAGGAAGCTCAAGGTCACTCAGCTAGCTATGGAGAGGACTATGCTCGGGGTTTCTTTGCGTGATAGACTTAAAAATGAGGATATCCGCAGTAGAACCAGAGTAAATGACATAACAACCAACGGATTACTAAGCTGAAGTGGCAATGGGCCGGCCATATAGTTTGAAGAACCGACAACCGATGGGGAAGAAAGTTTCTCGTGCCGGTAGTCCAAGTGTAAGGCGTCGCTCCATTAGATGGAGTCACGACCTGGAAATACATGGATATAGGTGGCCCGGCTCAAGACCGTGCGTTGTGGCATTTATTGGGGGAGGTCTATGTTCAGCAGTGAACTTGTAAAGAGTAAAATGATAATTATGATATAGTGGGTTGGAATGCTATAATGATCAATAATATGACGACGGTAACTGAAGTGCTTTTTCTCCAAGCGGACTTGTAGGGAGTGGTATTATTAAAACATCTTTTCAACTGTGAAAATAATATAAATTACATTAAATTATTCACATGCTAATTAGTCACGATATTGCGGCGATCGAAAGACTTTATAAAGAGAATAAAGTTGATTTAATTTCAGAAAAGATACAATAAAAATATGCGTGTGTGTCGTGGAACACTCGGTTAGATCGAATTTCCTTATTATTGATAAACGTATTATATTATTGATTAACAAATACAGATAAATGTATTACTAGCGTCACTATGATACAAGGGGTATTGACGAAAAAATCTTACACTTTTTGTCGCCTAGCTCCTATCCGTCAAACCCGTACCGTCCGATAAGGAACTTCGTTCCAACAATTAATTCAATTAAAATGTAAAGTTACAAAAGGAGTTAAGTTATGCGTGGATGGTGTCAGACTGTGAGACTCTTTCATTGTCTCCACGGCGATCCTGTCTGCAGCGAAAGCATTCCTCATTTGATCATTGTTATTTGTAACTGCTATGTAAGCCCGATTCCAGGGGATTTTTTTTTCTTTTTTTTATAGGATAAGGGTGACAAACGAGCACACAGTCCACCTGATGGTAAGTGGTTGCTGCGGCCCATAGACATCTACATCTATCTTCTATTACGAATCAAAATGCAGATGCGTTGTCACCCGTGAGGACTAAGATGGAATGCCTCATTTCCAGTAAAAAGGGTCTCCGGTTCTCTACACTCACCATAAGAAACAAAGCAGCGTTAAGCTGCTATTTTACGCTGGTATTCTGTGAGAGCGTGGTCCTTCCCCGGTCAAGCCGACCCATTCGTGCTACAACCATAATATAGTGCAGCATGGCTCTACCACGTATAATACGGGTTACGACACATTAACTCTTCCCTCCTTAAGTTGGATACTATATAGTGAGATGTCTTCCAAATGTATCTCGTATTGGAACCAAGAAGAAGCTTGGTGTATTAGGTTCTCGTTGGGTAGAGGGATGACTTCGTTCATCGAGATGCTGCTGGTGTGTGTTCTTATCATTGTATTCATGATATTAACTTGACAGTCCTGTTTTAGGTTGATGAAAAATGTTTCTGATAGTTTCCTGTATTCTGTTTTATGTCCACATTGGGTTTTTATAATTTCTGTTTCCGTTGATACTACCAACCACTTATTTTCTTTAATCTTCTGCAATTTTCCTCGCTTCAGATTCATGCGTGCACGAGTGAAGTTACCATCTTTATGCTTGATGAGTGAGATGGTGCAATCTTCAGATTTCTCTATGGCTCTAGTATCCAGTGATTTGCAGAATCAGGTGTCTTCTGACAGCTTGCAATCTTTTTCCAAGTAGGCGTACTCATCGGTTCCAAGTGCGAGGAATATGGATTTGTTCATAATGGTTACATTTAGATTGTTTGGCAAACAATATGTGTGTGTATATAATCATATAAGGTAGGTTGTATGGATGGGATTTCTAATATAAATGTTAAAAAATGTTCTGTACTATAGACTTTAGCGCTAATAAACTTTTCTATCTCATGAATATTTTGAATACTGATCTACACGACTGGATATAGTGAAAAGTTATTCTGCAAATCACTAAGTTCCTAAACTAATTTTTGTGGGCTTATAATACTAGGGTGCATTATACCTAACTGCCTATACCTAACATACCATATACTATACCTAACAGCATCTTCTACCAGCATTAACTTATCTAAGATAATCTGTAAATTAAAACTTATTTCAACGTATATCTCTAAAAAGTGCAACTGGTTTCTTATCGTATCGGAATTAATCGTGATGTTTTTCAGTATAAATGTTAATCTCTTTTGGTTATAATCTATCTTGCTTATTTGTTTGAAAAATTCCTTTATAGTATTTTCAGCCAAAGACAGTGTTCGCTTCTGTGAGCTTTGGGTTTTATAGACCGAATTACGAATTTTATTGATTTCGCAAATCGAATAGCGTCTTCATTGTCTAAATTACCTACAGCTCCCGTTTGGACAAAAGTACGTCGGGAGAACACGTCATCCGTTTCGTGCAGGAACAAAGCCGATGCCGCATTTAGGATCGGATCTTTTTACATTTGCAGTGTCTGTAGTACAATAGTAGGCGTACGTGTAAGTCAAGGTAGGTAGTGGCGGTCAAGAATATCCACTACCCCATATCCTCCCGTGTGTGTCGTAAAAGGCGACAAAGGGAAACAGGCAGGAGATGGGCAGCAGCATCTTCCTGATAACAACAAACTTAAAATAAAAAAACTGCGGTTGCCAACCCGCTCGCCAAGCGTGGCAACTATGGCAAATACCCCCCCTATGATGAGAGTAACAAAGAGACGGCCCCCAGTCCCCGGCGGCCCCGCTATTCCTGGCTACGGTGGCGACCATGGTAACGGCGGGACAGGGGGTGCTAAGAATCTCCGGTGGAGGTTCGGTTGCCACCTTAAACGGCTCGACCTGGCAACGTACAACGCACGCACCCTGAGGACTGACGAGAAGATCGTGGAGCTGGAAGAAGAGATAGACAAGTTGCGCTGGCATATTATAGGATTATCCGAAATCCGAAGAGAGGGGGAGGACACGGTAATCCTCGAATCCGGCAACTTGCTCTATCACCGGGAGGGCGACCATCAGTCCCAAGGAGGTGTCGGATTTATCGTCCACAAGTCTCTCGTTAACAACGTTGTAAAGATCGGGAGTGTGTCGACGAGGGTTGCGTACCTTATACTCAGAATCACCAAACGGTATTCGCTGAAGGTCATACAGGTTTACGCACCAACCTCGGCACACCCCGATGAGGAGTCGAAGGAAATGTATGAGGATATCTCTAGAGCCATGCATTCCTCCGAAACCCAATATACGGTGTTAATGGGAGACTTCAATGCAAAACTAGGCACAAGAGAGAACGGTGAGCTGAAAGTAGGGAAATTTGGAATAGGGCAACGGAACCCAAGGGGCCAGCAGCTGGCCGACTTCAAGGAGAAAGAGGGACTCTTTATGATGAACTCTTTCTTCCAGAAGCGGCCCCACAGGAAGTGGACCTGGTCGAGCTCCGACAGTTCGACAAAAATGAGATTGACTTCATTATGACGACCAGACGACAACTGTTCAGTGATATCTCCGTGATCGCGAGGGTGAAAACTAGTAGCGATCACCGAATGGCTAGAGGCACACTGAACCTAAACGTTAAGTTGGAGGGGTCTCGTCTAATGAAGTCAACGCTCCGTCCCCCTCGTGCTCTGTTCCAAAGTCCCGAAACCTTTCAGCTCGAGTTACAAAACCGTTTTCAGTGCTTAGAAGACTGCAATGAAGTGAACGATATGAATGACAAGCTCGTGGAAACTGTCCATGCGGTCGGAGCTAAGTTCTGCAAGACCCGCCACAGAAGAACACAAAAACTCTCCGATCACACTCTTAATCTCATGGCTGTTAGACGGGAGATGAGGCTACATTCTTCAACAGATTTGACAGCATACAGGTAACTGAACAAACATGCGGCGAGACTTAGGCAACTTCAATACAGCTCGTATTGAAGAAGCGATCGAGCGGAACCAAGGCTCCAAAGTCTTTGCCAGAGATCTGTCTGCCAGAAAGAGTCAACTGTCAAAGCTGAAGACAGAATGTGGCAGCATCGTTTCCGGGACACCTGAGATTTTGAGTGAGATTGAGAGGTTGTATGGGCAGCTGTACACGTCATCGTTGGAGCCGCACGCAAGTGTGAGTAACGATCCAAGAGCGAGTGTCATCCGACACTATTCCGAAGATATCCCGGACGTGGTTTTGGTTTGTGGTCGAGCCATGCTGCAGCTATATAAGTAGTATAGTTGTAGTACGAATGGGTCGGCTCGACCGGGGAAGGACCACGCTCTCACAGAATACCACCGTAAAATAGAGGCTTAACGCTGCTGTGATGCGCATGGTGAGTGTAGAGAACCGGAGACCCTTTTTACTAGACAAGAGGCATTCCATCTTAGTCCTCACGGGTGACAACGTATCTGCATTTTGAGTCTTTATTGAGAATTGATGTAGATGTCTATGGGTTACAGTAACCACTTAACATCAGGTGGACTGTGTGCTCGTTTGTCGCCCTATCCTATAAAAAAAAAGTCAGTCTGAGCGAGATTAGAATGGCTCTCCAGCACCTTAAAAACGGTAAGGCCCCAGGCGAGGATGGAATTACAGCGGAGCTTCTGAAAGCGGGTGGAAGACCGGTACTTGAAGTCCTTCAGAAGCTATTCAATTCCGTCCTCCTTGGTGGCACTACACCGGAGGCGTGGAGCAGAAGTGCGGTGGTCTTGTTCTTCAAGAAAGGTGACAACGCTCTCTTGAAGAACTACAGACCGATTTCCCTTCTGAGCCGCGTCTACGTGCTGTTTTCGAGAGTCATTACAAATCGTCTCGCGCGCAGACTTAAAGACTTCCAGCCTCCTGAACAAGCCGGTTTCCGAAAGGGCTTTAGCACCATAGACCACATACATACCCTTCGGCAAATTGTACAGAAGTCAGAGGAGGACAATTTGCCACTATGTCTGGCGTATGTGGACTATGAGAAAGCCTTTGATTCCGTCAAAATATGGGCGGTGCTGCAGTCCCTTCAGCGGTGCCAAGTTGACTGTCGGTATATCGAAGTGCTGAAGTGTTTGTACAGTAGAGCTACAATGGCTATCCGAACACAGAACCAGAGTACGAAACCTATCCAATTGCAGAGAGGTGTAAGACAGGGTGACGTCATATCCCCGAAACTCTTCACCGCTGCATTGAAAGACGTTTTCAAGCTTCTGGACTGGAAAGGATACGGTATCAACATCAATGGCGAGTACATCACTTACTTTCGATTTGCCAACGATATAGTCCTTATGGCAGAATCGCTGGAGGAACTAAGCACTATGCTCACTGACCTCAATAGTGTCTCCCAACGGATAGGTCTTAAGATGAACATGGACAAAACAAAGATTATGTTTAATGTCCATGTCACACCTATGCCGGTAGTTGTTGGGAGCACTAAGCTCGAAGTTGTTGACGAGTATGTTTACCTGGGACAAATAGTCCGACTAGGTAAGTCCAACTTCGACCGAGAGGTCAATCGACGGATTCAACTCGGCTGGGCAGCGTTCGGGAAGCTACGACACATCTTCTCGTCAGACATACCTCAAAACCTTAAAACGAAATTGTACAACCAGTGCGTGTTGCCAGTGATGACTTACGGAACTGAGACGTGGTCCTTCACAGCTGGCCATATGAGGAAGCTCAAGGTCGCTCAGCGAGCTATGGAGAGGGCTATGCTCGGAGTTTCTCTGCGTGATAAACTTAGGAATGAGGATATCCGCAGTAGAACTAGAGTAACCGACATAGCCCAACGGATTAGTAAGGTGAAGTGGCAGTGGGCCGGCCGTATAGCTCGAAGAACCGACAACCGATGGGGAAGAAAGGTTCTCGAGTGGCAGCCTCGTACTGGTAGGCGAAGTGTAGGGCGACCCCCCATGAGATGGAGTGACGACCTGGTAAGACATGCAGGAATTCGATGGATGCAGGTGGCTCAGGACCATGCTTTGTGGCATTCCTTGGGGGAGGCCTATGTTCAGCAGTGGACTTATGAAAGGCTGTAATGATGATGATGATGTGTAGGTCAAGGAACTTAAAATCCTACGAACTCCAGGTTTCTACAAATTACAAAGAGACATTCCTCGCTCCCGATTTCTAGCCCAATGGGGTAGTGTGTAGTACAAGGACACGCCAAAGAATTAAGTTATGTCTATATTATAAATATTATTACGGATCTCCGTAACGCCGTGCGAAAAATGGAATAAAACGCGCTGGTCTTGCTTTTAACTGGAGGCAAGCGGCGGTGAGGAGGAACTTTTACTTTCTTTTCTTGCTGGTGCCTTTTCGGTGGCTGGAGAGCGACTGCCGACCCTAGCGGCCGGCCCGTCTTTTATATGATTTGGCCGCTGCTGGCCAGCGGACCCTTGCCTCACCCCCGCGCCTATCTTTATTTATTCAATAAACTTACGAGCTAACAAACATAATTAACTATATAATATTCTTACAACTAATTATTATACTAAGGTGTACATAACAATATTTTTATTTATTTACAGTGCTAAATCATAATTTTCAGCTGCTTTAGGCGGAGGATCCTTCCCCCCGCCTCAGCACTATAAATATAAAACGTCGTGGCGCGGTGCGCGTGGCTTCATTTGCTCCGCGGCCGCGTTACGATAACATGCTCTTTGGTCATTATCTTATGTGCCTAATGGCTTAATATATTTATTATATTAAAAAGTAAATATTTACTATATTTAATAATTATAGTTTACATTTTAAGTCTATGCTAACTCTCCCTGTTCATACGGTGCCTTTATTTGGGAGAGTTATTGCATAGTTACAACTCAACCTTAAACATAGTTATAATATAACATTATTTTTTATCGTTCAACATAAGTAATACAATTATTTACACAAAGTTATATTTTAAATCCCGCATAAGGCTGCGCCAGTTCTTCCGCACAACCCCAGCTAGTTGTCGAACCGGAGGCGTGGCCCGATAATTACACCGTCGTCATGCCCACTGCTCCTAGGTTGTTCAACTAGTGCCGGTTACAATGTCTTTTGTTTGTATCACGCTGTTTGCGTCGTGCACATTCTCCCGCCGTCGCCACGCTGCGATCCCTCTGGTAGCACGACGATCTTCTTCGTTGGTCTTCTTAGTACATGCCCACTGCTGGTGGTTACGTCCACTACTCGTACCTCTTCGTCGACGCCAGGGTATACATTACTTATTTTCCCTCTGGGCCAGGTGTTGCGTGGTAGATTGGAGTCACAAATGATGACTAGGTCTCCAATCTTCGGCGATACTCCTATGCTGCTGGGCTCCCGCCGGTGTTGGAGTAGGGGCAGGCATTCTTTAACCCATCTTCTCCAAAACACGTCGGCTAGGGCTTGAGCTCGTTTCCACTGCTGGCGGGCCGTCACGTCACTCTCGCTGAAGTGCCCCGGCGCAGGTACGTGCGAGTTGGGACCGATGATGATGTGATTCGGCGTGATGGCTTCAGGGTCTCCTGGATCGACTGAGACGTGTGTGAGGGGTCTGGAGTTGACAGTGTTTTCGACCTCGGCGAGCAGGGTCCCCAATGTCTCGTCACTGGGATAGCGCTCGTTGAGGGTGACGCGTAGGGCTTCTTTCACGGAGCGAACCATTCGCTCCCATACGCCGCCCATGAACGGTGCTGATGGCGGTATGTACTTCCACATAATCTGTTGACATGTGGTTTCGTGCTCGAGGGCTGTGAGTGCTGCTTCGGCCATCTCCTTGTCGGCTGCCTTGAAGCACGTAGCGTTGTCACTCCATATTTCTTTTGGGCATCCTCTTCTGCTCATAAAACGCCTAAGCGCCGACACGGCTGAGTCTGCGCTTAACGAGTGGGCTACTTCTATGTGTATTGCTCGCGACGTCATGCAGGTAAATAACGCGCCATAGCGCTTTTCGCGATGTCGTCCCACTGTGACTTCTATTGGCCCGAAGTAGTCTAGTCCGGTGTATGTGAATGGACGTGCGTGATGAGTGAGGCGTGCGGACGGCAGGTTTCCTGTAGACGGTGATGCAGGCTTGGCTTTTCTTAGACGGCACGGTAGGCATCCTTTGATGACAGTTTTCACTACTGGACGTATTTTTCTTACGTACAATCTCTGTCTCAATTCGTTCACAACTGTTTCTACGCCTCCGTGATGCAGCCTCTCGTGTACGTGTGCTATGTACAGACGAGTGTACGCGTGCTTCCCGTCTAATATGGGAGGGTCGTACATGTCGTCCTCCACTTCTGATGCCGCTTTTATTCGACCCCTAAGGCGTAGGGTCCCCTCTTCATCAATGTATGTGCTCAGGTGGCCTAGTTTGTCGTCGCCTCCCGGCACACTTCCGCTGGTGATCCTCTTGAGCTCCTTCGTGAAGCTTTCCCGCTGACTGGCTTGCACCCACAGTTGTTCGGCTCTCATATGATAAGCGGCCGGTATTCCTACAAGCGATGAGGCAGTAGGAGTCGCCTTTTTCTCCTTGGCGGGGGTGTTACGTTTGTTTGTTCTCTGCCAGCCAGGGTCGCTACCTTGTCTTGCTTTGTTGCGTTTACGCCCAGCCTTCACCACGTGCTTGTTTGGTCTGCACATGTCGATGAATAGGAGGACTCTCGCTGTCGCCCTTATGAGGCGAATCCATTTAGAAAATCTTCCTATTTGTGGAAGATGTGTTGTTGGCGAGTCTTCACTTTTAACAGCGATGCTACATATTTCTCGCTCTTCCCCGGTGTCGTATTGTAACGTTTTCTCTTCCTGCGGCCATTCTGCCGGTGGACGCTGCAGAAACGGGGGCCCTCGGAACCATCGGTGCGAGTCGTCGAACCTATCTGGTGTGGCTCGGGTTGCGTCGTCTGCCACGTTGTCTTTAGACGGTAGCCAACGCCATTCGTTCTTTTTGGTTGTATCTTCTATCTCCGCCAGGCGATGAGCGACGAAAGCTTTGTACGCGCGAGGCTCCCATCTTATCCACACCAGTGCAGTACGGGAGTCGCACCAGTATGTCTTGCCCGCTATGTCGCCATCGTGTTCATCGACCACGGTCTGCGCCAGACGAGCTCCCAGCAGTGCCGCTTGTAACTCGAGCCGTGGTATGGAGACTGGTTTCAGTGGTGTTACGCGGCTCTTGGCGGCGGCCAATGCTATGTTAACGCTGCCGTCTGCTCGCTCCGTCCTCCAATACACTGCTGCTGCGTAGGCCTCCTCGCTTGCGTCGACGAATGTGTGTAGTTGGCGCGTCGACACCGGGTTGTAATCGTAGCATCGCGGTATTCTTAGTTGTTCTATGGCGTTAAGTGAAGTAATCCAGCCTTCTCATTTTTCTTTTAATTCTGTTGGCAGAGGGTCGTCCCAGTCCGCCTTGTAACGCCATGTGTCTTGAAATATTCTCTTCGCTGGGGTGGTCACCGGTGATATTAACCCCAGCGGGTCAAATAATGCCATTATGACGCTCAACGCTTTTCGTTTAGTTGGCAAGCGTTGTTTTTCTTTTACGTCGGCAGGCATCTTCATATTGTTAGTATTGAATCCAATATGATCGCTTTGTACATGCCAGAGCAGGCCTAGCGTCTTCTCAGTTTCTTTTCCGCCCAGGCACACGGTCGCGTCGTGTTGTCTATGCTCTGTCGTTATTTCTTCTATTATTTTTTCTTCGTTCGATGTCCACCCGCTGAGTACGAATCCCGCTTGTTTGTGGACGTGATCGACTGCTTTTACAGTTTGCTGAGCTTCCGTGACAGAGTGGAAGCTCTGCAAGTAGTCGTCCATATAATGGTTTCTTTTTATGGCGACCGCAGCTTCTGGGTACGCCTCAGCATGTTCTTCAGCATTTTTATTTTTGATGTATAATGCTGTGCATGGTGATGATGTCGCTCCAAAGATGATTGACGTCATCCTATATTCCTCCGGTTGGTCCTCCCGCCGCTTGCCTCTCCACAAGAAACGTAAAACGTCTCTATCTTCTTTGCGCACTTTAATCTGCATGAACATTTCTTTTATGTCGGCGCTCACTGCATACGGATACTGTCGGAACCTCATGATCACTCCGGGCAATGATTGTAATAAGTCGGGCCCCGAGTGAAGCATATCGTTGAGACATATTCCGGTTGTCTTCGCTGCGGCGTCGTGTACCAATCTCGGCGGCTTGTTCGGTTTCGCAGGGTTGATGACTGGGAAGTGTGGCAGATACCATGTCCTTCCTTGCGGCGGTGGCATTGGCGCGCGCTCTGCGTAACCCGAGTTGAAGAGGTTCTCTATGCGTTCTTCGTACTGTAGCTTGAGATTGCTGTCTCGGTCGAGCCTCTTCTCTAATGTGTGCAGGCGCCTTTCCGCTTCTTTATAATTATTTGGTATTTGGAAGTCCTTTTGTTTCCACAACAACCCTGTCTCGAATCTGCCGTCCGCTGACCTCTGGCTGGTTTCGTTCAATATTTGCATGGCTCGCTGCTCGGGATCTTCTCTCGGTCTTCTCGGCTCGATGCACAGTGACTCCAATTTGAAATAAATTTTTATTTCTTCTTCTATCGGTGGTGCATCTTCCCTCTGATGTAGTCTGCCGCAGAAGGTGACCGTCGACGTCAATGAGCTATGACAGCCATGCAGAACCCAGCCCAGGTTGGTGTATGAGGCGACTGGTTGGTCTCGACGGCCGACGCGCAGTTTTCTAGACACTATGAGGTGCCAGTTATCTTGCCCGATTAGTACTTTCGGTGAGGCGCGTTCGTAGGTGATATCCAACAGATGTGGGCAATTCTCCAAGTGATTTTCATTCACGGATTCTGGCGCGAAGTCCAACCGCTCTACCGTACGCGCTGCTTCTATGTTGTGTTCTTCTTGCGCGTACGTTCCTCTTATTTTAAAGCTGACGATCTTGCTCTTCTCGTGTTTCACCTCCGAGCCGACCCCTTTTATCCACATTGTGTGGGCTGGGCCGTCGGCGCCGATGACGTCGGCGATTGAGGCATCGACTAAGGTGACCGTGCTTCCTTCATCCAATAATGCGTATGTTTCGACGCAGCTCAGCGGCCCCCTTATTGTTACGGGCGCAATCTTTAGGTAAGCGCGGCGGTGCTTGTACGGTCGAGTCGCTGTGTTGACCTCCTTTGCCGATGTTGCGGTTTCCATAGCGGGTTCTTTTTCCATTACTGCTGTTCTATCGTGATGCAACAATTTATGGTGTTTCATCATGCATCCGCCTTTTCCGCACGGTGGAGCTTTGCACAGCAATCGACGATGTTTGCCTCGCAGACAGCGGTAGCAGATATTGTACTTCTTTGCTACTTCCCATCTGTCATTTGTGGACAGAGCGGCGTATGACTTGCAATCGGGCAGTTTGTGTTCTTGTTTGCATTGAGGGCAGCGTTCTTCATATGGTTTCTTGCTTGGCTTGGCGAAGGCACGTTCTATTTTTCTCGGTCTTCGCTCTCTCGTTTCGCTGTCCTCTGTGATGAACTCCGGCAAGGCATACGCGCTGCATTTATCCGCTTCTTCGTTTAAGAACATTGATATCTTCTTAAGCTCTGGGATATCTTCTTTCTTTCTGGCTGCATAGTCGTACCATTTGCTTTTCAATATGGGCGTGAGTTTGTCTGTGATAACTCGCGTCATTTCTGGACTATGCAGATAGTGTGCTTTCTTGAGTGCTTCCACGGTGCCCACTACGTTTGCTATGCGATTTGCAAATATGCATAGCTCCCTGGGATTGTCCGTAACTTTGTTCAGCAGCTTCAGCTTCTCTATTTCCAAGTGAATTAACGCTTCTGGTCGTCCGAATCTCCTTTCCAAAGCTTCTATTATAATTCTGGTATCTGGTTGGCTTATAAGTAGGCAACCTGCGGCTTCTTTTGCATTCTTTGCTGCTACCATTGAATGAGGGCAGCTCTTGTATATATTTCGGCGGCTCCCTTGTGCTTCGTACTGCTTGTGATAGAGCAGCGGCTAAGGTAGCGACGTCGATTTGTTGCTGCGCCTGTTCATAGTCTTTTTTCTGCGGCGCGGTATGTTGCGGAGCGTATTGCGGCGCACACTGTTGAAGTACGGGTGGTGCGATCTGCAGTGCTGGTTGTGGCGCGGGTTGCGATGCAGGTTTTTCTTGCAACCATGTACTAATGCGCACTGGTGCCAAATCGTCTTCTATTTCTTCATCTTCATCATCGGTTGATCCGGCTTCTGCTTGTAGTCGCTGCACGTGTATTTCTTGCAATTCCGTTCTTGCTTGCAACTGAGCCTGCTCGAGCTTGAGTTCGGCTAACCGCTCTTTCGCCTCTAACTCCGCGAGGAGTCTCTTGCGTGAGGCTACGGAGCGGCGTGACCTAGTCTCGCCCGGCTTCAATGTGCACTGCGATCTTTCATCACCCTCTTGCTGGGTTTCTTCCGTTGCGGTCGTTCTATCGGTTGCAGAGGTAGCGGTCGTATCGCTAACCGTTGTGGTTTCACTAGTGGCGTTTGTTGAACCACTAGCGGCTGAGTCACCCCCGGAGGCCTCTTCTGTGGCCCCCTGGGTTGTTTGTTCATCCTTGCGACGCTTCGATGATTCTCCGCTGTTACTACGCGTAATCACCATTTTTCTTCACAATAATATTTTTTCGTTCTTGCGGTTTGCTTCTTTCTTCCGGCAATACCAAGACCGATATTGTCTTTTTCTTCTAGTAATCCGGCTTCTCGAAGGACCATTAATATTACGGATCGCCGTAACGCCGTGCGAAAAATGGAATAAAACGCGCTGGTCTTGCTTTTAACTGGAGGCAAGCGGCGGTGAGGAGGAACTTTTACTTTCTTTTCTTGCTGGTGCCTTTTCGGTGGCTGGAGAGCGACTGCCGACCCTAGCGGCCGGCCCGTCTTTTATATGATTTGGCCGCTGCTGGCCAGCGGACCCTTGCCTCACCCCCGCGCCTATCTTTATTTATTCAATAAACTTACGAGCTAACAAACATAATTAACTATATAATATTCTTACAACTAATTATTATACTAAGGTGTACATAACAATATTTTTATTTATTTACAGTGCTAAATCATAATTTTCAGCTGCTTTAGGCGGAGGATCCTTCCCCCCGCCTCAGCACTATAAATATAAAACGTCGTGGCGCGGTGCGCGTGGCTTCATTTGCTCCGCGGCCGCGTTACGATAACATGCTCTTTGGTCATTATCTTATGTGCCTAATGGCTTAATATATTTATTATATTAAAAAGTAAATATTTACTATATTTAATAATTATAGTTTACATTTTAAGTCTATGCTAACTCTCCCTGTTCATACGGTGCCTTTATTTGGGAGAGTTATTGCATAGTTACAACTCAACCTTAAACATAGTTATAATATAACATTATTTTTTATCGTTCAACATAAGTAATACAATTATTTACACAAAGTTATATTTTAAATCCCGCATAAGGCTGCGCCAGTTCTTCCGCACAACCCCAGCTAGTTGTCGAACCGGAGGCGTGGCCCGATAATTACACCGTCGTCATGCCCACTGCTCCTAGGTTGTTCAACTAGTGCCGGTTACAATGTCTTTTGTTTGTATCACGCTGTTTGCGTCGTGCACAAATATATATTTTAGTTTAAGGTATATATGGTATAAGGTATGCTATGACCCAATGTTCTTAATTTTTAAGTCCTTGATGCCTGAAATAAAATTATTATAAAACATTATTTTTAAAATGTGCTCATACATAAAAACATGGACACTGAAATGCAATGCGCAGGGCGTGGCTCGATTCAACCATATTCTTTGTAGAATAAAGATGAAGGAATTACAAATTTTGAAGTAAAATAACTGACGACGGTGAAAAAGGACTAATTTTAATTCGGGCGAGATAAAGTATTCCATTAAGAAAAAACGATCACACTGTACTACAAACGTGAGGCAAATCCTAAAACAATTATATCGCTTTACAGGCTTAAAGAATCATGTCATGTATACGTGCTCTTAGGTGGTTCCTCAATCGAAAGGTAATTAAAGGTTGTTAATTATTTAGAATAGTAACTTATTATAAATTAACTAGACTGGTAGATACTGCCATGCTGTGGTGGTGGAGAATATCCACTACTCCATATCCATATCAACACGCGGGTGTCGTAAGAACCGACAGATGGAAACTTACACAGAAAGTAAGCAGCAGCATCTTCCTAAAAACAACTACAAATAATAAAAACCTGCGGTTGCCAACCCGCCTGCCAATGGGATAGGATATATGGATGGATGCTAGAGATACCGAAACAGTCCGTTTACTTTTGATTTCAGTAGTTCATAAAAATTTACACGCTTTAGTTTTCGACCTTTAGCCTTTAACGCGCTTCGTGTTGACTTACTCTTAGGGCAGTAATGTATTCGAGATCGAGCGCAAGCCGCGAGGGAGTATCCTCCTCGGAACCTCGGACCTCACTCGGAATAATTTATGCATCTGCTCCCACCTGCTGACGCTCTCGTCGCAGAAAGCTTAGCACAGTGTGTTATATTTTAAGCTTTGTAAAATATCGATTAGTTATTTTATTAAAGTGTCTCGAAATAAAAGAGCGTTAGTAAAGACAACGTTTTATACATGAATTAAATATAAATAGATTATGGATTTTTATTAATAATTTATACTTGCAATTTTTTTTTTTTTTATAGGAAAAGGGTGACAAACGAGCACACAGTCCACCTGATGGTAAGTGGTTGCTGCGGCCCATAGACATCTACATCTATCCTCTATTACAAATCAAAATGTAGATGCGTTGTCACTCGTGAGGACTAAGATGGAATGCCTCATTTCCAGTAAAAAGGGCCTCCGGCCACCTGCACTCACCAAGCGAAACGCAGAGGTAAATCTCTACTTCACGCTGGTTTTCTGTGAGGTCGTGGTACCACCCCGGTTCGAGCCGGCCCATCCGTGCGACAGCAAAAGCTGCCGCGTGGCTCTACCACTGTTAAACGCTTTTATTATTAATTATTGTAACTTGGCGAACATTTATCTTTATTCGATCGTAAACCGGTCTGTTTTAAGCTAAATGAACTAAAATATACGTGAAACAAGCAAGTATGTCATTCTACAGGATTAACTCACGTGCCAATCCATAGATGCCATCCTATAGATTGACACACGAGTAATTAAAAGTTTATATCGGGTTAGTTCGGGGCGGAAAATGGAAAGTAATTTTTTTGTCATTATCGTTTGATTGTTAAGTACTCGTAGTTTAACAAGCGCTTTGATTTATATTTTGTAAACAAGTGTAAACAGGTGATTCAGCGCAGTCGATTAAAAATAATAGTTTTTTTGGGGCTTGGTGGCATTTTAAAAGTTTAAAAATGCACCAAATGGGTGAACTGTTGCAAATACACACGATAGCTACGTCTTTTTATATTATATTAAATAGATGTATTAATAAAAAAAAAACTTATAAACTATGTTAGGTTATAGCGTTGTGGCGTTACGGGATCGAATCGCGCTCGAGACAAATGTTTGTATGGCCTGCAAATTTTGTTTAGGGTTTGGATATTTCTCCACGTGTTTACATGGTTAAGCCTGGTTGCAGTACGAATTTGACGGCTCCGCTGGAGAAGAACAACGTTGCAACTAAATGTAAGTGTATAAAATCCTTATTATCATTCTGTCTACTGATGAAATCCGCGTCAAAATCCGTTGCTTAATTTAAAAGACCTGAGCGTACAGAAGCGGGACGCGACTTTGTTTTATACTACGTAGAGATGAATCAAAAACATATAATTTACGGGTACGGTATAGTTCACTTATTTTATGATTTCTAAAAGCTCTTACAAAATTCTTACAAAATGTCTTAATAATTGAGTTATAGATCTTCAAGGAGTGTAAGTGAAATATCCAATTTTTATCGCTATATTTAACGAGAGTGTTGGAAGTAATTGAATCGAGTTGCCTTTTCAGATATTCCACTTGAAATGTCTTTAACCTCAGTCGATTTCTCGGTGATTGATTCGCACATTTCTTGGTTAAATCAGCCTTTCCCTCCAAATAATTTTGCTATCAACCAAATCCTTATGGACTTTTATCGTATCCAGACAATGTGCCAAATGTGCTATTTTATTTAACCAATCTCTAAAAAGAAGAAGGTACTCAATTCGAATTTACATTTTTTAAAGTATGTTATGCTATATCTTCAAAAATAATACCTACCTAAAATTGTGAACCGACTTAAGGTATTGTTTTTTTATTAAATAGGTAGTCTCTACTTCAGTGGTGGTACCAAATTATAAGTCTGAATGAAATTTTCTACACATAAAGATTTAATAAATAGGGTATGATAATTTTAATGGTTTTTGACGATAATCTAGAGTTTTATCTTTAAGGTTGCGATATTTCTTAGTCCACTGCAAACAGCCTATGTATATCCCACTACTGGGCACAGGCTTACTCTCATTTCTGGGAGGATATTGGGTAAAATAATTAAACAATTAAAATTCGACTTCAAAAAACTAATATGCTTTAAATAATTTCCATATATTTTAATGGCTTCTGAAGACGGTGCTATAACCTAGTGTATCTAAAAATTAAAGCCCTGACTTCACAAGCTATTAAGTTATGTTGAATTATTGTTATAGAATAAGGGTGACAAGCACCTATGGTAAATGAATGCTGTGGCCCTTAGACGTCAACAATTATCCTCGAATAAGAATCAGAATGCAGATGCGTCTTCACCCCTGAGTTCTCAGGAGTGACAACGCTTCTGCATTTTGATTCTTAATCGAAGATAAATGTAGGTGTCTTTGGGTAGACTGTAAGCTCTTTCGTAACCCTTATTCTATAAATAATGTGTCAAAAAGAGGCCAACTAAAATTCCCGCCAGAATTAAACAATCGTAGTGAAAAATCATTACTGATACATGTAATATGTAATTCAACTAAAACAAATGACAATGCGAAATATATAAGTAAAGCCAAACTGCACTTATATTATAGTTGTGCTATTAGTGGCTTGGCACAATTAGGAAAGGATCACGCTCACACAAAAAACCAGCCTTAAATAGCGATAAACTGCTGTGTTTTGTATGGTGAGTATAGAGAACCAAAAACCCTTTTTACTTTCAAATGAGAATTACATTTTAGTTAGTGACCGACCGAAGATTCGGTTTCGGGTTCGGTTTCGGCAAGTTGCGGCAAAAAAATCTAGTTTCGGTAATAGTTTCGGTTTCGGCAAGCTGCCGAACCTTTGGCGACGCCGAAACTCAATTTTCGTGGATTATCGTGCGTCATTCGGATGAGTTCGTGACTCGTGTTTTTTTTTTATAGGATAGGGTGACAAACGAGCACAGTCCACCTGATGGTAAGTGGTTGCTGTGACCCATAGACATCTACATTTATCCTCAATAAAGAATCAAAATACAGATGCGTTGTCACCTGTGAGGACTAAGATGGCATGCCTCTTTTCCAGTAAAATGGGTCTTTGGTTCTCTATAACATCAGAGGGTTATTAGTAATATTATATATAATATTACTATATCATCATCATCATCATTACAGCCCTTCACAAGTCCACTGCTGAACATAGGCCTCCCCCAAAGAATGCCACAAAGCACGGTCCTGAGCCACCTGCATCCATCGACTTCCTGCATGTCTTACCAGGTCGTCACTCCATCTCGTGGGGGGACGCCCTACACTTCGCCCACCGGCATATATATATATATATATATATATATATATATATATATATATATATATATATATATATATATATATATATATATATATATATTATATAATATTCGTTTTTACGGCCCGCAGCTGCCCCTGCAAAAGAAAATATCCCGGGGCCCATGAGCGGAAGATTCAACGGGCAGCCGCGGGTTTGAGCCCAAATGGCCACATGGAAACTTATCCTATCCTACTAAACTACGTGGAGAAGGCTATTCAAACCCTCCCATATTCCGCAGTTTGGCGCTTGCGGATTAACTCATGTACCTATTACTCGTACCTGACGAACCGCAATTTTATCCGTGGTAGTGGCACACTGCAGCTATATTATGGTTGTAGTATGAATGGGCCGGCTTGGACCGGGTTAGGACCACATTATCACAAAATACCAGCGTAAAATAGGAGTTTGGATCTTCATCATCATCATCGTCACCCTGCGGCAGTCCACAGCTGAACATAGACATTTTTTATGATAAGGGTGACAAACTAGCACACAGTAAACCTGATGGTAAGTGGTTGCTGCGGCCCATAGACATCTACATCTATCCTCTATTACAAATCAAAATGTAGATGGGTTGTCACCCGTGAGGACTAAGATGGAATGCCTCATTTCCAGTAAAAAAAGGCCTCCGGCCACCTGCACTCACCAAGCGAAACGCAGAGGTAAACCTCTACTTCACGCTGGTATTCTGTGAGGTCGTGGTACCACCCCGGTTCGAGCCGGCCCATCCGTGCGACAGCAAAAGCTGCCGCGTGGCTCTACCTACCTATCTCACAAGACGCGCCACTTATCCCGATCTTCGACTTCACGTATCCATTCAATATAAAATATTATAATAATTTTATACTTATTCAAAGTTATTTTTTTGTATTTATAGACACACACGAGTCATATCATAATTGAAAGGGATATTATAAAATTTTATTGTGTGGCTTCTCAGGTCTTCATAATAAAATTTTAATAATTTAGCGGGGATGAACATAGAACGTATGTGTTTTTTTTTGCGCCCGAAGCAATTGGAAAAAGGCTACCCGTAGGGAGGCGGAAAATGCATTACGCATACCACGACAGCCGGTCTGTCCTGGTTATGCGGGACTCACTGCCTACCGGGGAACCTAAGTGGTACCCGCTAAAAACCGCCTTTAGGGACTGGCAACCAGCTTTTTAGAGCTTCTTATGCCGTATCGGAAGCGACCCTCTTTTGGGAAAAGAGGGCGCAGGCGGCTACGAGCCGCTGAGGGAGTGCCTACGAAGGCAAATTAATTATGAATAATTTAATTAGAGTTGGCCTGAGCCACCAGGAGGCAGTTCAGGTCGTTTGACAGTTTATTAGGCGGGTCCGAGTGAGAGTTTCTCAGCCTGCGGACGCGATAGCGAGAGGGGAGTGGGGCTGCATAAGTAGCTGCCTCACGAATAAGATGATTGGAGTGCGACTCTGAGGCTTTGAAGAAGTTCTCAGAGAGTTTTTTAAGAAATTGTTGAATTGTAGGGAGCTCTAGGTCCCGATGAAGGTCTGCTTTACGGACGTACCAAGGTGCGTTCGCAGCTCGACGACAGAAAAGGTTTTGAACTATTTGGAGTTCATTAATAATTTTAGGGTCAGCGTGGGCAAAAATGGGGCCTGCGTAGGATATGACTGGTCGTATACAGACCTTATAAAGGGTACGCTTGTTTCTGAGAGACATATTACTGAGTCGGCCCAACATACTGTTGAGCCTGTTCAGGTAAAAACGTGCGTGACGGGTTACTCTTTTGACGTGGGGCCTGAAGGTGAGCCTTGTGTCCAGAGTCACACCTAAATATTTGGCAGACGTATGCCAGGGGACAGGGGTCCCTAGCATACGTATTGGTGGAGTGTTTTTGAGATGGCGTCGTTTATAATCGAAGTGAACGGTGGAGCTCTTCTCCGGGTTCACATCGATGCGCCATTTTTTGAACCAAGCTCCTAGGTCATCAACTGACTTTTGGACCTTGGTACGTATGAAAGGTAGCGAGATACCTTTACAGTAGAGAGCTGTGTCGTCTGCGAAGAGGGAGAGCTGAACACCTTTCGACGGGATGGGAATGTCGATGGTGAACGGGATGTACAGCAGAGGAGCAAGTACTGAACCCTGAGGGACACCAGCTTTGATGGGGCGCTGTAAAGATAGCGTGCCTTCGTGTCTAAAACGAAAGGTACGATGCTTTAGATAAGAGGCCACGAGACGTACTAGACGATCGGGGAGACCTATTTTGTACAGTTTGTAGATAAGGCCTGTATGCCAGACTCTATCAAAGGCTTTAGCTATGTCGAAAATGACCGCGATGGTCTTATGACGACGAGGATAAAAACCGCTGAGGATATATTCCACAATACGGTGAACTTGTTGGGGACATGAGTGTTTCGCTCGGAAACCGAATTGATGGGGAATGATAAGAGGGTCACCGTCTGTGGGAAACAGATGGCGCCTCATGCGAGTTTGGATGACTCTTTCGAAGAGCTTGCCTTGAGGAGGCTAAACGGGCGATGACTGGAGGGGAGGTTGAGAGGCTTGCCTGGCTTGGGAATACCAATCACAGTTGCCTCTTTCCACGTAGTGGGAAAGTAACTAAGGTTGAAGCAGGCGTTGAAGATAATAGTTAAAAGGGTTAGCACCTGCTTAGGATAGTATTTTAGGGCTTGGTTGGAGATGCCATCCGCGCCCGGAGCCTTTTTGGGCTTAAGTCATTTGATGAGGGATGAAATCTCATCATTGGACACAGAGATAGGTTCGGAGGCTGTAGGGGGTGAGTTCCGGCGGCAGACCTCATCCTCCACTGCATGTACGTGTGAAGGGTCAACGGGTTGAGAGCTAGGAGAGCATTGAGCGGCAATGCTGTCTGCAAAGCACTCAGCCTTTATTACTATTATTATTTTTATTATACTTTCTGTTTAGTATTTTCTCGTTTCTGAGGTATTATACCTTTTTCGCGGGCTGTTATCCAAACGAACTCGGTTGAATGTTTAATCTTTAGACAGAAATTTACTATTCTACACGTATTCAATATTGCTGCTTTCGGCAGCAATATAAAGGTAAGTTTATGGATGTCTAGATCCTTTAAGCTAGAAAAAAGTGAACGGGGAATGACGCCAGTTGCTGATATTATAATAGGTACAGTTTTTACAGTTTTTACTTTCCACTGGGATTTTATTTCGATGGATAAATCAGTGTATTTGGCTATTTTTTCATTATAGGTGGAAGTCAAATTGTGAGTATTCGGTATAGCAATATCTATAAGATAAACTGATTCGTTTTTTTTGTCATGGAGCGTAATATCCGGTCTATTATAATGCACGGTCTTATCAGTTAATATAGTTTTGTCCCAGTAGAGTTTGAATTCACGGGAGTCAAGTATGATTTCGGGCTTGTATTTATAATATGCTTGTTTTACATCTATAAGTTTATATTTATATACGAGGTACTGATGAATAATGGCAGCTACTTGGTCGTGTCTGTGTTTATAGTCCGTCTGGGTTATTGAGCTGTAGGCACCAGTGATATGTTGAATGGTTTCTGAGCTATTATGACAATGTCTGCAAAGGTCTGATTGTAGAGTGTGGTCTTTAATTATGTGTTTTCTGTAGTTTAGAGTATATATAGTTTGGTCCTCAATTGCTAACATGAAGCCTTCCGTTTCAGGGAAGAGTTCTCCCCGCTTGAGCCACATGTTAGATGCTATCTTGTATCAAGTCGCGACGGTGTCTTCTATGTAACGTCTTCTGCAACCAGCTGTTAATTTTATCTTGTGCAGAGATAATACTTTCATTTTTTTGTTTTCTTTGTTCTTTGATGTTTAAAAGAGTGAGTTTAGTATCGGCTTGGACAACAGCAATATGAAGCGGACTATTATTGGCATGTTGATGGAAGAAGTTTCGAATAGTTGAAATTTGAGAGTTATGAAGATTTTTTATATCTATGAAACCTCTTCCACCTTCTAGTTTAGGTAATGTGAGTCTTTCGCTACAAGATCTAGGGTGGTGTTGTCTGTATTTAGTCATTGTTGTATTGATGAGACGTTGCAGCTTTATTAAATTACTTTTAGACCAATGAATTATACCAAACGAATAAGTTAAAATGGGGATAGCGAATGTGTTTACTGCTTTAATGATGTTCCGTGCATTTAGATGTGTGTTAAGTATTCTATTTAGGCGTAATTTAAATTCTTTTTCTAATGTTTTTTTCACGTGTTTTTGGTGAATATGAGAATATGAATTTTGTTCTGATTTGCCTCTACGAATTGATTGTATCCTGCATTTATTTATTCCAAATTCCAATTGAATATCAGTTGAGTAGGTTTCCGTTATATCAGCAAGAATATGTATATCTTTTAAACTACTTGCATACAATTTTATGTCATCCATATAAAGTAAATGTGATAGTGTGTAGTGTGTATTTCCGTTAGTGATTTTATATCCCTTGTCAGTTCTATTGAGAAGGTTAGATAAGGGATTTAAAGCCAGGCAGAACCAAAGAGGGCTTAAGGCATCACCTTAAAATATTCCCCTTCGGATTGCGATTATATCAGTCTCTAAACCAGAGTCACCATTGTAAAGCTTGAGAGTAGTTCTCCAGTGGAGCATTGCGTTTTTTAAGAATTCTATAATTTGAGGATGAATTTTATAGTGTTCTAAAATATATATTAGCCAGCTATGGGGTACTGAGTCGAACGCTTTTTTATAGTCAATAAACATAGTGAAAATATTTCTTTTTTTGGTGACTGCTTGTTTAGAGACGACTGCGTCAATAATCAACTGTTTTTTACAACCTAAACTACCTTTTCTGCATCCTTTCTGTTGTTCTGCTAATATATTTTGGGAGATAGCGTGCTTGTAAATTAATTGGCTAAGGCAAGATGTAATAATCTTATAAATGTTTTGGAGGCAAGTAATTGGCCTGTATTTGGCTGGATTTTTTGAGTCACTTCGGTCTTTAGGTAACATATAAGTTGTTCCTAGTGTAATGTAGCTTGGCAATAATTCTGGTGTTTTTATAAAAGTGTTGATATGAGAAAGTAAGAGCGGATGTAAGTAAGTAAATTTTTTATACCAAAAGTTATGGATTTTATCAGTTCCAGTCGCTTTCCAGCTATTTGTTTTGTTAATAACTGAAGTTAATAAATCCATGTTTATTTCATCAAACATCATCTCTGGTAAATTTACTAATAGTTCCCTATCCTGTTTAATCCAGTCGCTTTCTCGGTGTGTTTTGGGGGTTGACCATATATTGGACCAAAATTGACGCAGTAGTTCTGTTTCGGGTATCTCTACTAATTTATTATTATCATTATTGTCATGTGTGTTTGTTAGGTTTCTGTAGAATGATTTTTCATTATTATAAAATAGGGCATTTTATTGTTTTCTTAGAGTGGTTTCTTTATATCTACGTAGTCGGTTTGCAAGTAAACTAAGCTTTTGTTTCAGGGTGTCTAGAAAATGGGCTAGTTCCTTGTTTTCGTGTTCATGCAGTGAATGTATTCTATAAGCTGCTCTGATTTTTTTCTATTTCGCGTTTGAGCTTCGTGCTTGTATTACCATTTATATTTTCCGTTAGTCTCCCTATTTTAACTCTAAGATATGAGATTCTGTCTTCTAATCTTATTTGCCATTTAGGGATTCGTTTCTTCCGACGTAAGGCGTTATTTTCTTGGTCCATTATTTTGTATCCGTTGTAAATAAAAACTGTAGCAGCTCCACAATATATAGCATTTTGGATTGTGTGAAAGTCTGAATCGGATGGTATATGGACAGGAAGAAGTGATTGGTTAATGTAGTGTACAATACGCGCTAGTTTTTTTGAAGTCTTTTGTTTAGGTATGCTAGGTCTAGTTGTAGGATCGACGTACTTATATTTATTTAAAAGCATTACAAATGTCTCATTAATTTTATTTCGTATGTCCCCAAGAAGTTTGTCGTCATTTTGTTGGTTTTCATTATGATCCTGTACTTGTTTTGCGTTATAATCTGGGGGTGTTATTCTATCCGGGTAAATTTGTGTATTGCTAGGTGTGATTAGGCTTTCATGTGTCTCTAAATTCTCTGTGGCGGGTTGGGTCAAGTCAAATCTATAATTGTCTTGCAAGAATATGTCAGGTTCTGTGTTGTTATTTGCTGTTTTATTCTGGGTAGCCATCTCTATTGCAATATCATCCTGTAACTCTTGGAGTCTGCTTTCACTTAATAGTTTATTATTGATGATAGCTCTGTATTAATCTGCTATGCGTTGCTCAGATACGTGAGAAAGATGTGGGAATTTGGTGATAAAAGATTGATGTAGAGGGCGTTTGTAAGCAGTTTTGTTTGTCCCGACTGTAGTAATTCTGTAGAAACTTTTTATGATGAATTCATTTAAATCATTATCCCAGTGCATTCTTTGGTTACCGGTTACTTTATTATTATTTTGTGGGTGCTCATTGTTAGGGCTATTGTCTAAGTAGGTTTTCACTTCGTCACGTATTACTTGAACCTGTTCAGCAGTTAATAATTTACCGTTAGTTATTGCCCTACGTTGGTCACCTACTCGTTGTCTGCTAACATCCATATTTGGGTACTTTTCTATAAATTTTGCATGAAGTTGAGGAAGGTATGACCTAATATTTTTGGTTTCCATAGATGTGATAGTAAGGTATGTGCGCAGTATAAAGATATTCATATCCTCATTCCATTTCCTGCGTGCACATTTACTAGCTTTGGCGGGTGCAGAGTTATCGGCGCTTGCCTTCTGCACAACATCCGTAGCTGTTGATGAAGAGATTGATTCAGAAGCATCGGAGTCCGAGAGTCTAGCATTGGTCGTTTGATATTTGCGAGAGATCCCCGCCCGGAGATTCATCTGGCCCCGTAAGCCGGGCACTAGGGGCATGTTATTCTTATTTTTACTCATTTTGTTATTTGGACAAAAGTTACCCACCACGTTTGTCCAATAGTGATGAGTCGCAGTAGACTTCCTAACTGAGTCTATGGGCGCCACCGTTGGTATGCAAAATACTCCTCCGCCACCGCCCTAAAACTGACATCCCACGCTAATGTCAATTGCAATACTTAAGCCTCGATAAGGCACTTGTGCCTAAGAGCCCTATGTAGCCTCTTAGATGGGTATACCGCCATCGGTCGGTTCGCCATTGCCTCGTTTGTTGACAGCAGGGTGCACCACGTGCAGTTGAGGTTGGCTTGGAGTCGTTCCCCGATTGACTCCCTTACACTATTATTATTATTATTATTACTATTACTACCATTATTATTATTATTATTAGCCTTTTCCTCATCCTCGAAGGCTACCGTACCGTCAGGACGGGAGAGAGGGGGAGGGTGGGTGATAGCATCTATGCGGAGGGCTCTTGCCATCCGATAGTACGCTGTATGAGAGGGAGAGATATTCTCCATGTTTACTCTTTTCGAGGTCTCGAGATTCAGAGAGGCGGAAGCGGAGTTCTCGTTGAAGACGATTAGCCGTGTGCCTATATTCGGGCGTGGGATATTTTGCTGCTCTCCGGAAAGCAGCTTTCTTGGCTTTTAATAGGTTGCTAATATGTAGGGGAAGCCCACTATTATTAGCAACCGGGACTACCCTTTCATTCTCCTTAAGGGAGGTTTTAATAAGGGTGGAGAGTGAATCGACCGCGGTGTCGATTTTTTCGGGACTGTCTAAGTCAGACGATAGGGAGATGGGAGAGTCCTGTGAGTCCAGAGCATTCGCTAGTACCGCCACCACGGCGGTCGGGCCTGTCATTACGAAGAAGAGAAAAGTTTTTAATAGAAAGGCCTTTAGTGTCCTTAGTTTTGAGATTAGTTTCCTGTAGGAGGAGGAAATCGGCTTCACGATTTCGAAGAAAGAGCTTAAGTTCTGGGAGGTTATTTCGCAAACCGCGAATATTAAAGGATACAAGCGATAAACCCTTAGGTTTGATTCGACCGTGAGATTTTGGTAGAGCAAACTGCTCTGTCATCGTGAAGTTAAGTTAATTAAGTTAAATTAACTTACAAGGAGCACAAAAGATTATGATGCTCTGCAAGAGCAAGGAGATGGTCCTGAGCAGCGCGCAATTTGCGTGCTAACACAGCGATTTCCCCAACGTCAATGTTCCTAATAGCGGAATACACCGTTTTTAGGCCATCAGCCATTGAGGCCTGTGATTGTTGTGGGGCGGAAGTTGTCCGCGGTGGGTTTGCCTTTTTGGGGCCCCAGGGAAAGACTGGAGGCTGCATAGGCTTATAGAAGCCCGGAGGGGGCCGAATAATGCCCTGAGGGAGCCTAGGGGGACCCTGAGAGGGTCGAGAGAAGCCCTGGATGGGCTGAGAAAGGCCCTGACGGGGCCGTTGGTAAAGAGCCGGGAATGAGCGGTCATTGACCGGCGGTGGAGCTTGCCTACTGGGGCGAGGATGAGGTGCGCAAGGGCAGCCTCTGTAGTTTGCCGGGTGGCCTGTTTGTTTACACAGGACACATGCGGGTGGGGATTCGGCGTCTTTGGGACGAAGACACTCTTTAGTGTTGTGGGGTTCAAGGCACTTAACGCACCTGGGTGGGGCGGAGCAGTTGGCCGCCGCATGACCATACCGCTGGCAGCGGTGGCACTGTGCCGGGAAGCTGCGCCGCGTTCTCAGAAGGACGGGACGTTATTTATTCAAGGAGTAAGTGCCCCTGCTCTCAAAAGAGCAGGGCCTTGCTCTGAAAAGAGCAAGTAAGTCCCTAGAAACAGTATACACGTACACGTTATACAAATAAATAACGAAAACAAAATTAGAAATAGTTAACAAAAAATAACAATAAAATGTAACAGTAACAAGCGGAGGTCAGTCAAACCTCCCCGCCCGAAGATAGGAGGGCAAGAACTGATAGCAAAAATGACTCACCAAGGCGTCGACGCTGTACAGCGCGAGCAGGACAGCGGAGGCGCGAGAGCGAGAGAGCACTACCGTACGGGACGGATGCGCGGACTACCTGGACACGACCGCTCGAGAGCGGTGCCACAGGCGGAATGACGTATGTGTTAAAAATGTATGTCATCTTTATATCTGGTCCGTTGTTGGTTTTCTTAAACGGTACCTACACTAAGATTATCTTCTCTATGGTGTAGACGTTTTGCATGCATAAATTGCACATGGACATGTAAATTGTCAGGGAAGCAATCTGTGAATAAGTAAACTGAAATTTCCTGATGTTTGGGAAGCAAACTCTCTAAGAAACCATTTTTCATTGGACATGCGACATGATGGTTGCGTTAACTTTGCAAAACTTGCATTTTTCATAACAAGCTCGTATCACATAATGCGAAACATCTAAGCATTCAAATCTATAACGGGAATGTTTATTAGGGTTCCGTAGCCAAATGGCAAAAAACGGAACCCTTATGGATTCATCATGTCTGTCCGTCCGTATGTCACAGCCACTTTTTTCCGAAACTATAAGAACTATGCTATTGAAACTTAGTAAGTAGATGTATTGTGTGAACCACATTAAGAATTTTACACAAAATAGAAAAAAAAACAATAAATTTTGGGGGTTCCCGATACTTAGAACTGAAACTCAAAAACTTTTTTCCCATCAAACCCATACATGTAGGGTATCTATGGATAGGTCTTCAAAAATTATATTGAGGTTCCTTAAATAATTTTTTTCTAAACTGAATAGTTTGCGCGAGAGACACTTCCAAAATGGTGAAATGTGTGTCCCCCCACCTGGAACTTCTAAAATAAGAGAATGATAAAACTAAAAAAAATATATGGTGTACCATGTAAACATCCACCGAAAATTGAATTTGAACGAGATCTGGTAAGCAGTTTTTTAAACGTCATAAATCGTAAATTATGTTACTTGCTGCTACGGAACCCTTCATGGGCGAGTCCGAATCGCACTTGGCCGCTTATTACTTTGCATGTTTGATTTGAAATGAAATCGCCATAGACTAACTTTTTTACAAATTTAAGTGAATGTTGATGAAATAAGAATGAACAAAATTAGTAAATGTTACCCATAAAGTTCGGAAAACGTTACGTTCGTTTTATTTTCCGAACTTAGCTGACAGCTTGCAATGTGTATCATCAATCAAATTTTTTCACTTTTTACTTACAGTTTACTTACTTTAACTTACTATTAGGTGGACCTTGTGCTTGTTACTGTGAAATAATATTTTTAAAGTTAAAATAAAGCTGCAGCCTATATGCGTCCCACTCCTGGGCACGGGGAACTCTTATTCCTGATAGGGTTATTGAGTAGTTAGTCCGTCGCTTTGCTCCAATGCGTGATGACGGACTTAGAATTGCCAGAAATTTTTTATTTCTTAGACATTTGTATCGTCAGGTTTCCTCACGATGTTTTCCTGCACAGTTAAGCACGTAGTAGATCAGTGTTTAACTCATTCGCTCTCCCGTTTACCACACATTACAGTTCATTGCAATTGTTTTACTATTGTGTCTGAGACTTGAACAGTGAAAGTGCTAAAATTTCTATTAATAATAATAATAATGATAGTAGCCGCTAGAGGAACGAGCCTGGGTCGCTCGCGTTCTGACCCCTGATTTATGAAATCCGTTATTATAGATTTTATCTATTTTTTCTTTATAGCTAACTGGATAATTAAAAAATATATATTGATTACAATCATTACCATATCTGGTTGCATAATAAATGGAAAAGTTTGCTCACTCTTTGGAAATATCCTATTTCATCCTAATTCATGCAAAATATAAAACACTTAAAGTAACATGGAATGTAATTTTGTTTTTCTTTGTTTACAAATAATAGCCCTTTTTAGTTATATTGCCTTTATACTTTCATTTGGATTTATACGGCTTTATATCTAATATATCATTAATACTTAACTTCAATATCATCATCATTATTAGAAGCAATCGTTAGTCCACTGCTTAATAAATACGTGAGGTACTTGTTACTGCTAAATGAAAACCTCACCCAAAGACTGATACAAATTACATGAGCTAACTTTATCGCTTGACTTCATTAAACATCTATAGTCATCTCTAGTCTACTCGACGTAACCTAGTCTTTTTTCTTTTTTCATATAGGATAAGAGTGACAAACGAGCACACAGTCCACCTGATGGTTAGTTGTTACTGTGACCCATAGCCATCCACATCTATCTTCGATTACGAAACAAAATGCAACTTAACTTGCACATGCAAATAATCCCCCTATAAGGCAATTTATGCAAGATGAACTATGACTAAGATGGAATGCCTCCTTACCAGTAAAATGGGTCTCCGGTTCTCTACACTCACCATACGAAACACAGCAGCGCTAAGCTGCTGTGTTTCGTATGTATGAGAGCGTGATCCTTCCCCGGTCGAGCCGACCTATTCGTGCTACAACTATACTACTAATAGCTGCAGTTTGGCTCTACCACGTATTAAACCGAGTCGCTGGCTACAGCCACCGAACCCATCCACAAAAGAATTAATACAAAACGTATGAAAAATATGTCTTTCTTACATCTTGCGGCAAGCACACGTGTAGCCGGTGGTTGCCATGTGCAATACGAAAAGATGACTCGTTTCTAAGTTCTCTCTGTATTAAATTTGGGCATACACAATATAGGATATGTAGTCAACGCTCCGTCTCGAAGTCCATCGTGAAGCCTTACGACGTGAATCTGAGTCTAACTCACCCACTTTAACACACTGTCGCAGAGTGTTAACACATAGTTGTGAGTTATAAAGTGATGATTACAGGTGACGAGAGCCACCATGACTGTGGCCATAGATCTATGTCAGCGGGCTGAATATTGCGTTTTATTATATAGAAAATATTATAATCAAATTGGCTGTATAGTGAACAGTAACTGAATATTCCTATACCCTCTGCTTTAAATACGGTTGTATAATTAGAAGTGGAATAACGAGGTATTAGTAATTCACCTTTGCTTTAATGATTTTTATGGATTTATCAATAGTGGCCTCTTACAACACCAACGGCATGAAACAGATCGTTGAATTATCTTATTTCACCACCAAACGATGTAATATAATGTAATACATACAATCGAAAAACATATCTCACTTTCTGAGGCAGTTAGAAAGGCATAAAAGAAAATTTCCAAGTAACGCAATCTCTTCTAACTGTCTAAGAAAATTTTATTCACCCGCTTTCTAAGCGGTAATCTACTCTAATGTATCGAAAGTACTTAAGCACGAAGTTTCTTCTCAATCTACCTTTCGTAATACACTCTACTAACTTACTTAGACTTAGCTGTTAGTTACCGACTTTCCTACATTAATTGAGTTGGAATATATAACGTTCCCTTTTTCGCAATTCATCGATGTATTAGATATTTTCAATTATTGGAGTAAAGGATGCAGTATTAACATAACTTGTGAAATACATCACTTACACCTTACCTTTGATTTGTCGACAATATAAATATGGCAGTGACAAGCGATAATATATCGAAGCCTAAATCACGCTATCAAAGTTCTGAATTGAAAGCATATGTACATATAGAATAGCTCTGAACTACCACTCGGAGCGTTGGCCACTCCCGGGGTTAAATACCTTGCCCGGTTGGGATTTTCCCGATTCCTTCCACACCGGCCAAATACTCAATATGGCAGAATGGCTTGAAGATTCAACACTATTCTCAATGACCTCAGTAGTGTGTCCCAACGGATAGATCTAGTAACAGACGTATTGCAAGCTAACCGTTGAAATATCGGAAGCTATAAGATTTTCTGGCTTGTCAGATACGACTATGCGATTATGAGAAAAGTTTAAAAAACAATCCATCACACCATTTCAACCATTTCGTTGGTCGAAATGTGGTGATGAATTCTCCTTCTCAAAAATTACTATTTAGTAAATAATACAAAAATATAATGTAATACAAGCTATTGCTACCTCGATACATACCTAAGTAGCAAACCATTGTTTATCAATATGTGATTCAGTGCATTGAGTGTATAACATTTATTATACGGAGTGTACGAAAATGAATCTAAGACCTAAATGAAGAACGACAGTGTCAAGTATCAAATGACAAATTTTGTTTTAGTGATTGATATAGTCTCTATTCTGACAATCGTCAACAAAATAAACCAACATATTAATTAAATGTCAATCATGTAACTAACCAATGTATTTTTACCAATTTAAAAAAAATATGGAGGTACTCAATGCGACTATATTTTTTTAATGTATGTTACCTCAGAACTTTTTTCTATGTGAACCGATTTTAATGATTCTTTTTTTTATTTGAAACCGGTGCTTCTCATATAGTCCAAATATAAATTTGACCAAGATCTGACTAGTAGTCTTTGAGTTATCCTTAATTGATTTCGACTACACTGATGATGTTCTCATTTTATTTATATTGAAGTCGGTTTTACAAAATTTTTAATTTTACCACTTGTTTTGTTAAATGGAGTTCAAATATCGTATGGCTTTTCTAAAAACTATGTTAGTGAAAAAAATACGTTGTTTAGTTGGTAACCTCGTACACTACAAGTAAGCAAGAAGTAGTAAATTAGTTTTCTTCAGGTAAAAGGTTAATTAATGATAGAACTAAGCAAGATGAAGAAAGTGATCATGCTATTCCACACGCGACCTTATCACAAATATTTATTTTAAACCTTTCTAATGCAGTACATTCTAGCACAGGTTACTCGTAAATTGAGTAAAGATAAAGAATGCTTAAAACGAATTTTGACTTTTTTATGCAGAAGCAAACAGATTGCTCTGATAAGAAATTCATAAGCAGAAAACACCAAGAAAAAAACGATTGTGACGCATGTCAAGACTGATAAGTGATTCTGTTCATATTATGCTCTGTACGTGTGTACGTGTGTAACTTGCATTCCAAGGTTACAACCGCATAGAACTATTTAGGAATAAAGCGTTATATATATTTTTGTAAATAAAATTATTCTGACGTTCGTCACTCAACTCTTTCTATATGGCTATTTGGCCGTGGAAGGAAAAGGGGTGATCTACCGTCGGGCAAGGAGATCAGTCCAGAGAGCGGCCGAAGTTCCGTGTGTTTTTGCGTCCGTGTTTTGCGCCCAATGCAAGGTTACCCTCCGGAAGCGTGGGAGGGAGGTAATGAATGCTCATAGTATACCAGCCGGCTGCGTGGTTATGTGGGACTCACTCTATATCTGAGACTATCGGAGAACCTACTCCTTTTTGAAGTTCGATTTTATTTTTTAATTGCCTATTTATGTCGTAGAAAAACTTATATTTAATTTTATAGAGTTGTCGTTGTTGTATAGAAGACTAGACATCCATTTTAATTAATTTAACTTAACTTAAAAATGTAAACTCATACAATTTGACCAGTTACACAACAACTTAAAGTAGTTCTTGAAATATTTTTAAATCAAACAGATAAAACAAAAATTCAAAAATGTTTAAGTAATTTTTAAATGTAAATAAAATGCTGCAAGTTATAACCACTTTCGTCTGTCAAACCCTAAATTGTCGCGCACTTCATTTCGAATAGTCTTGGGTAAATCTGTTTGTAACTCGTAGTATTACTAAACACAACAGATAAGTTTGAGTCGGTTCATGCTCGCTCTATCCAATTTATTTTATTGTTCTTATATATCATGATGGTCTATTTTGGCCAAAGCTCAGCGATATATTTGGTATACAATTTTACTGTTATTCGATTTCGTTTTATGGTTTATTTACAATCCTCGATAAATTCACCTTTTTGTGTGAATGTATTTTTTCTGTGGAATTATCATGTTTGATAAATTTCGCTGTAACAAGATTTGTATAATTATTATAATAAATTTAATTAATTTTAAATTAAGTATAGTATAGACTCTAACTGTACAAATAATTTTATTAAAATATTTAACATTTAATAGCACCTATGTGTTCAAATAAAATCGCCTTAAATTTATACATAATAATGTGCACTACAAATAGTTTAATAAGAATATTATAAGAGTCGTGGTAGCTCAGGGACTTAGCGCTAGCTGTAAATTTATACATAACAATGTGCACTACTAATAGTTTAATAAGAATATTATAAGAGTCGCGCTAGCTCAGGGGCTTAGCGCTAGCTGTAAATTTATACATAACAATGTGCACCACTAATAGTTTAATAAGAATATTATAAGACTCGTGGTAATTCGGGGACTTAGCGCTAGCTGTAAATGTAAACATAACAATGTGCACTACTAATAGTTTAATAAGAATATTATAAGAGTCGTGCTAGCTCGGGGACTTAGCGCTAGCTGTAAATTTATACATAACAATGTGCACTACTAATAGTTTAATAAGAATATTATAAGACTCGTGGTAACTCGGGGACTTAGCGCTAGCTGTAAATGTAAACATAACAATGTGCACTACTAATAGTTTAATAAGAATATTATAAGAGTCGTGGTAGCTCGGGGACTTAGCGCTAGCTGTAAATTTATACATAACAATGTGCACTACTAATAGTTTAATAAGAATATTATAAGAGTCGTGCTAGCTCAGGGGCTTAGCGCTAGCTGTAAATTTATACATAACAATGTGCACTACTAATAGTTTAATAAGAATATTATAAGAGTCCTGGTAGCTCAGGGACTTAGCGCTAGCTGTAAATTTATACATAACAATGTGCACTACTAATAGTTTAATAAGAAAATTATAAGAGTCGTGCTAGCTCAGGGACTTAGCGCTAGCTGTAAATTTATACATAACAATGTGCACTACTAATAGTTTAATAAGAATATTATAAGAGTCGTGCTAGCTCAGGGGCTTAGCGCTAGCTGTAAATTTATACATAACAATGTGCACTACTAATAGTTTAATAAGAATATTATAAGAGTCCTGGTAGCTCAGGGACTTAGCGCTAGCTGTAAATTTATACATAACAATGTGCACTACTAATAGTTTAATAAGAATATTATAAGAGTCCTGGTAGCTCGGGGACTTAGCGCTAGCTGTAAATTTATACATAACAATGTGTACTACTAATAGTTTAATAAGAATATTACAAGAGTCGTGGTAGCTCAGGGACTTAGCGCTAGCTGTAAATTTATACATAACAATGTGCACTACTAATAGTTTAATAAGAATATTATAAGAGTCCTGGTAGCTCAGGGACTTAGCGCAAGCTGTAAATTTATACATAACAATGTGCACTACTAATAGTTTAATAAGAATATTATAAGAGAATGACAAGCTCGTGGAAACTGTCCATGCGGTCGGAGCTAAGTTCTGCAAGACCCGCCGCAGAAAAACACAAAAACTCTCCGATCACACTCTTAATCTCATGGCTGTTAGACGGGAGATGAGGCTACATTCTTCAACAGATTTGACAGCATACAGGCAACTGAACAGACAGATCTCCAAATGCATGCGGCGGGACTTACGCAACTTCAATACAGCTCGTATTGAAGAAGCGATTGAGCGGAACCAAGGCTCCAAAGTCTTTGCCAGAGATCTGTCTGCCAGAAAGAGCCAACTGTCAAAGCTAAAGACCGAATGTGGCAGCATCGTTTCCGGGGCACCTGAGATTTTGAGTGAGATTGAGAGGTTCTATGGGCAGCTGTACACGTCATCGTTGGAGCCACACGCAAGTGTGAGTAACGATCCAAGAGCGAGTCTTATCCGACACTATTCCGAAGATATCCCGGACGTCAGTCTGAGCGAGATTAGAATGGCTCTCCAGCACCTTAAAAACGGCAAGGCCCCAGGCGAGGATGGAATTACAGCGGAGCTTCTGAAAGCGGGTGGAAGACCGGTACTTGAAGTCCTTCAGAAGCTCTTTAATTCCGTCCTCCATGGTGGCATTACACCGGAGGCGTGGAGCAGAAGTGCGGTGGTCTTGTTCTTCAAGAAAGGTGACAACGCTCTCTTGAAGAACTACAGACCGATTTCCCTTCTGAGCCGCGTCTACGTGCTGTTTTCGAGAGTCATTACGAATCGTCTCGCGCGCAGACTTGACGACTTCCAGCCTTCCGAACAAGCCGGTTTCCGAAAGGGCTTTAGCACCATAGACCACATACATACCCTTCGGCAAATTGTACAGAAGTCCGAAGAGTACAATTTGCCACTATGTCTGGCGTATGTGGACTATGAGAAAGCCTTTGATTCCGTCGAAATTTGGGGGGTGCTGCAGTCCCTTCAGCGGTGCCAAGTTGACTGTCGGTATATCGAAGTGCTGAAGTGTTTGTACAGTAGAGCTACGATGGCTATCCGAGTACAGAACCAGAGTACGAAACCTATCCAATTGCAGAGAGGTGTAAGACAGGGTGATGTTATATCCCCGAAACTCTTCACCGCTGCATTGGAAGACGTTTTCAAGCTTCTGGACTGGAAAGGATACGGTATCAACATCAATGGCGAGTACATCACTCACCTTCGATTTGCCGACGATATAGTCCTTATGGCAGAATCGCTGGAGGACCTATGCACTATGCTCAATGACCTCAATAGTGTCTCCCAACGGATAGGTCTTAAGATGAACATGGACAAAAGAAAGATTATGTTTAATGTCCATGTCACACCTATGCCGGTAGTTGTTGGGAGCACTAAGCTCGAAGTTGTTGACGAGTATGTTTACCTGGGACAAATAGTCCGACTAGGTAAGTCCAACTTCGACCGAGAGGTCAATCGACGGATTCAACTCGGCTGGGCAGCGTTCGGGAATCTACGACACATCTTCTCGTCAGACATACCTCAAAACCTTAAAACGAGATTGTACAACCAGTGCGTGTTGCCAGTGATGACTTACGGAACTGAGACGTGGTCCTTCACTGCTGGCCGTATGAGGAAGCTCAAGGTCGCTCAGCGAGCTATGGAGAGGGCTATGCTCGGAGTTTCTCTGCGTGATAAACTTAGGAATGAGTATATCCGCAGTAGAACCAGAGTAACCGACATAGCCCAACGGATTAGTAAGCTGAAGTGGCAGTGGGCCGGCCATATAGCTCGAAGAACCGACAACCGATGGGGAAGAAAGGTTCTCGAGTGGCAGCCTCGTACCGGTAGGCGAAGTGTAGGGCGTCCCCCCACGAGATGGAGTGACGACCTGGTAAGACATGCAGGAAGTCGATGGGTGCAGGTGGCTCAGGACCGTGCTTTGTGGCATTCTTTAGGGGAGGCCTATGTTCAGCAGTGGACTTGTGAAGGGCTGTAATGATGATGATGATGAAGAGTCCTGGTAGCTCGGGGACTTAGCGCTAGCTGTAAATTTATACATAACAATGTGCACTGCTAATAGTTTAATAAGAATATTATAAGAGTCCTGGTAGCTCAGGGACTTAGCGCTAGCTGTAAATTTATACATAACAATGTGCACTACTAATAGTTTAATAAGAATATTATAAGAGTCCTGGTAGCTCGGGGACTTAGCGCTAGCTGTAAATTTATACATAACAATGTGCACTACTAATAGTTTAATAAGAATATTACAAGAGTCGTGGTAGCTCAGGGACTTAGCGCTCGCTGTAAATTTATACATAACAATGTGCACTACTAATAGTTTAATAAGAATATTACAAGAGTCGTGGTAGCTCAGGGACTTAGCGCTCGCTGTAAATTTATACATAACAATGTGCACTACTAATAGTTTAATAAGAATGTTATGAGACTCGTTGTAGCTCAGAGACTTAGCGCTCGCTGTAAATTTATACATAACAATGTGCACCACTAATAGTTTAATAAGAATATTATAAGACTCGTGGTAGCTCAGAGACTTAGCGCTCGCTGTAAATTTATACATAACAATGTGCACCACTAATAGTTTAATAAGAATATTATAAGACTCGTGGTAGCTCAGAGACTTAGCGCTCGCTGTAAATTTATACATAACAATGTGCACTACTAATAGTTTAATAAGAATATTACAAGAGTCGTGGTAGCTCAGGGACTTAGCGCTCGCTGTAAATTTATACATAACAATGTGCACTACTAATAGTTTAATAAGAATGTTATGAGACTCGTTGTAGCTCAGAGACTTAGCGCTCGCTGTAAATTTATACATAACAATGTGCACCACTAATAGTTTAATAAGAATATTATAAGACTCGTGGTAGCTCAGAGACTTAGCGCTCGCTGTAAATTTATACATAACAATGTGCACCACTAATAGTTTAATAAGAATATTATAAGACTCGTGGTAGCTCAGAGACTTAGCGCTCGCTGTAAATTTATACATAACAATGTGCACCACTAATAGTTTAATAAGAATATTATAAGAGTCGTGGTAGCTCAGAGACTTAGCGCTCGCTGTAAATTTATACATATTAATGTGCACCATTAATAGTTTAATAAGAATATTATAAGACTCGTGGTAGCTCAGAGACTTAGCGCTCGCTGTAAATTTATACATAACAATGTGCACCACTAATAGTTTAATAAGAATATTATAAGAGTCGTGGTAGCTCAGGGACTTAGCGCTCGCTGTAAATTTATACATAACAATGTGCACTACTAATAGTTTAATAAGAATATTATAAGAGTCCTGGTAGCTCGGGGACTTAGCGCTAGCTGTAAATTTATACATAACAATGTGCACTACTAATAGTTTAATAAGAATATTATAAGAGTCGTGCTAGCTCAGGGACTTAGCGCTAGCTGTAAATTTATACATAACAATGTGCACTACTAATAGTTTAATAAGAATATTACAAGAGTCGTGGTAGCTCAGGGACTTAGCGCTAGCTGTAAATTTATACATAACAATGTGCACTACTAATAGTTTAATAAGAAGATTATAAGAGTCCTGGTAGCTCAGGGACTTAGCGCTAGCTGTAAATTTATACATAACAATGTGCACTACTAATAGTTTAATAAGAATATTATAAGAGTCCTGGTAGCTCGGGGACTTAGCGCTAGCTGTAAATTTATACATAACAATTTGCACTACTAATAGTTTAATAAGAATATTATAAGAGTCCTGGTAGCTCAGGGACTTAGCGCTAGCTGTAAATTTATACATAACAATGTGCACTACTAATAGTTATAGTGGTAGCATACAGTTTATCTGATGGTAAGTAAAGGCTGTGGTCCGTAGACACATACTTATTTCCTCTGTCTTTCATTAATTAAACTACACATAGTTATTGTAGCACAATTACGTAGCAGCTGTATCATGGTTGTAGAACGACTATGTCGGCTTACTCGGAGACGGACCGAGGTCCCTCAGAATACTAGTCTAAAAAACTGCAGCGATATGCAGCTGTGTTTGGTATGGCGAGTGTATGTGGAGAACCGGAGACATTTATCGTCCCATAAAACTCCACTGCTGGGCAATAATAATAATAATAATATAAATATATAGAAGGGGTATCTTCCAGGGCGACTGTTTGAGTCCAATATGGTTCTGCCTCTCTCTGAACCCTCTTAGTACATTACTGGAGGGTTCCGGGAGGGGATTTCAGCTTCGGAGAGGAGGTACAAAAGTGACCCACCTTTTCTATATGGATGATCTCAAGTTATTCGCCTCCAGTCGCTCTCATCTTATGGAATTGCTAAACATCACTTGTGATTTTAGCAATTCTATTAGAATGGAGCTGGGGACGGATAAGTGTGCGGTCCTCCATGTTGAAAGGGGAAGGGTTGCTAACTCGGAGGGCATAGACTTATCTATGCCCATCAACATAAGGACCCTTTCCGAGGCTGAAACATACCGATACCTGGGTATGTCACAGAACATCGGTGTAGATGAGGCGGGTATGAAACAGTCAGTTTGCGATGTGTTTTATGCACGCTTGACCAAAGTGCTTAACAGCCTTTTGTCCAGTGTGAATAAGACGCACGCATATAACGGTTGGGTCATGCCTGTTCTCATGTATACCTTTGGCATACTCAGGTGGACTCAGACCGAACTAAACGCTCTGGACAGAAAAGTCCGCACTATAATGACGTCCCACAGGATGCATCATCCGAGATCGTCAGTAATGAGGCTGTACTTGCCGCGGAAGCATGGTGGACGCGGCTTTTTAAGCGCGCTTACCATGCATAATCGCGAAGTGTGCAGCCTCCGTAATTACTTTCTGACGAGAGCGGATGATCCATACTATAGGGACGTTATTTGTTGTGATAAAGGACTTACCCCTCTATCCTTAGCCAACGAGCAATGGCAAGACCCGGCAGTACAGAGCATTTCCGACCGGGAGACCGTATGGAAGGAGAAAGAGCTCCACGGGAGGTTCTACAAGGCTTTACATGAGCCTTTCGTAGACACAGTCGCCTCCCTCCACTGGCTACGTTTCGGTGACCTCTTTGGGGAAACCGAGGGTTTTGTCTGTGCGATACAGGATCAAGTTATTAAGACCAACAATTATCGGAGATACATCCTAAAGGATGGCACCGTTGACGTCTGTCGAGCTTGTAGCCATCCCGGTGAGTCACTTAGGCATGTCATCTCCGGTTGTTCGGCGCTTTCTAACTCTGAGTATTTGTACAGGCACAACTTAGTAGCCAGGATTCTACACCAGGAGCTCGCTCTGAAATACGGTCTCGTGGATCGGAAATTGCCATATTATAAGTACTTGCCGGAAGCCGTGCTCGAAAATGACCGCGCCAGGCTCTACTGGGACCGGGCCATCATCACAGATAGGACTATTCTTGCGAATAAGCCTGATATTGTGCTGATGGACCGGGCACAGTCAAGGATATTTTTGGTCGACATTACCATTCCTTATGACGAGAACCTCGTGAAAGCCGAAACAGATAAACTGACTAAATATCTGGACCTGGCTCACGAGGTGACCGACATGTGGGGTGGATTGCCGGCCGAAATTATACCTGTAGTCGTCTCTGCGAACGGGTTAATCCCAGTCAGCCTCTCGGGTCATCTGAGGCGACTGGGACTCCGTGACGGACCGCTCCAAGCTCAAATGCAGAAGGCGGTGCTCCTCGATACCGCCCGCATCGTCCGCCGGTTTCTTTCCCTCTCTCCCTCGGCCGTTTGGTCTCCCCTGCCGAGGGCTTCCATCTGGTTGGGTTTTTATTTATTTATGTATTTTTTATGTATTTATTTTATTTTGTTGATATTTATGTATGTTTATCATTTTCATTTACAATTATATATTTATACAGCCCAACCAGATGAGAAAACTATATAGATACCCCAAAATATAATAAATATTTATTTCATTTCCAATTACACATGTTTACATACAGGAACAAATATGATTAAAATTAAATAAAGTATCATTAAGTCTAACAAAAATAACATGCTATGATAAAATTAAAACTATGTGTAGCTTAATAATATAGAATCTACAAAAGAAAAATAGAAAAGTCAAGTTTATAATATTAGCTACCTGCCTGAACTAGGTTGAGTACCTGTGTTTCAGACATCACTTATACAATCGGTTTAATAATGTAGGACACTAGATATTTAAATAATTAAACTATATTATATAATAAATAAAATAACTAAATAACAATTATTGTTACTTAGAATTAATGCAAACTATTTTAGAATTTCTAACAACTTCTCTGTATCTTCGTAATTTAATTTATTTAGAAATTCCCTTACACTTATATTACAGTTCTTATAACTTAGACTATATACCTTTAGTGACTTGTTGAGCTTGTTATATAGAAAGGGTCCTAAAAATACGTAAAGTTTGTTCACAAATGCGTGTTTGGTTTGAGGGTTTACACAAACTAAGTCCATCCTTCTCCTGTCTAGGGATTTAAATGGAAGTTCGGTATGCTGTTTTAATATGATGCTGAGGATAAACAACTGACGGACCGTTAGTACACTACATGCCAAGAACAGTTGATGTGTAGGAAAGATGAATGGACGGAAAGTGGCTGCCTTCAGAACTGCTCTCTGAGCACGTTCTAGTGGGAGCAATATTGTTTTAGAGGCACCACCCCAATAGGTCGCCACTCTATATAATGGGGTGTCACGCGCCTATTTCCAGCGGTATGTGACTGCCACTCAAAAACCATTATTTCCCATCAGTTATCAAATAATTGCAAATTGCAAATTGACGCATAAAGCCGAGTAAAATACATGTGTATTCCATTAGAGTTCGAGTCGATCAGGATTTAAAGATTTATGACACGCGAGATTAGGAAGTAAGAAGACATAAAATAATGTCTAATGGTTTCCATTTAAAAAATTCTAAGAGGCATGACGTCACATTACGATATGTGTGATGATAAAGGCAAATCCTCCTTATAACGCAGTCTTTCACCGTGGGAGGATAAGTCAGCCCAAACAAAAATCATAAAGACTTTATCGGTCGTGAAGGTGCTAAGCGAGTGAGCAATAATTGCGTAATTTTATATTTCGAAATTCGATGATTAATCTATTAATGTAGAAGTGATGCAGATAACCTTTTTAACATGATATGATATTAATAGGTCTTTCTTACCTTGTCAATTCCATATTTTTAATATAAAATTAATTTGAAATTAGCATTCTTAGCCAAACATAAATTACTTAGATTTGAAATGGCCAGTATTGCAGAACGTCTATTTCATAGGCAAAGACCTAATATACCTAGTCAGGTCATAAGTATTGTCACACAGTAAAAACTTTTCTTTTAGAATGCTGGCCACAAAAAAGTTTATTGAATTCGAATTTCGAATTGTTCATGAAAATAAAACTGTTTACTTTTTAGAATTTTACTCATTTTTAACCGACGAAAAAACGGAGGTTCTCAAGTCGACGTGTATATTTTTTTTATGTTAGACCACGCATAATTTTTTACATAGTGGACCGATTTTGATAACTTTTTTTATAAGATAGGGTATACCCCGACATTGGTCCCATATAAATTTGAAAATAAAACGTCTACCCTAAGGGTGGTAAAATAGGGGTGATTTATTGTTTACTCACATATTCTAATGCTGAGTTGTGTATTACTACATTACATAATAATTACATTACATTACATTACAAAAAACCTCACGATGAATGAGCTTTAGACCTGTCAGTTTCTTGTGTGTGGTCTACGCTCAGTCAGGTCATCTCAGTCTCTGCATTTCTGCTAAAGCTCGTTCATCCTGAGGTTTGTGTAATACCTTATTTGGCTCTAGATTAGATAAAGCAATACCCTCAAGTTCTTGTACCCTACTCAGTGCCACATATACCTGTACCACATATACAGTGTTTGCCCTGTGGCAAACACTTTCTTTCCGAGGTCGATTACAGCTTTATCTAGGGTCGTACCTTGTAATTTGTGAACCGTGACGGCTCAGCATAAAATTATCGGCAACATCCTGCGCTCAGAGTCGTCATAACCCTTCGTACTTTGAAAAGTTGCTACCACTTCACAAAACCATAGCTATCTTTTAGTCTGCTTCTTATGCTTACAGTTTTTCCTCGCGATGATCTCAACTCTCCTGTTAACGTGTTAATCTAATTCTCTTTCTATTTGCTTCCCACCTTTTTTTTTCTTATTATTACATTCTTCTAAATATATCTTTCTCATTCGAGCAGCATTTTTGGAGGCATACCCATGGTGGTATATAAAGCCTGTTTTTTTTTAAAGTATTTATATTCTACAACAAATAATAGTAAAAGTAGGATTATATAACAGTTAATACCTATAGTAAGGTAGGTAACTAATTTGAAAGTATTCAAAAATTAAGCATGTAGTAATTAGTAGATTATAGCCACGAAAAATTATAAAATAAAAACTTTTTAACAAAAAAATTAAACCGCCGAAAAAACTAAAAAGCAAAAAATAATAAACCTTTTTATTTAACCTTAATAACTAAGTTCTTAAACTAGTTTAAGTATACCTAAGTATATATTTTTGTAATTATTTTGAGTTTTTAATTAACCTTAATAACTAAGTTCTAAAACTAATCAAAGTATACCTAAGTAATTTTGAGTCGGCGCCAAACAAGCAAATTAATTAATTATGTAAAGCGTGATGCGCGGCATTGTTAATTTGATTTGGTTATTTCTTTAAATTTAAGGTAATTTACTGGTCTTTGTTTATTGATTGTTTAGCGCCGACTCGAAATTACTTAGGTATACTTTCATTAGTTTTAGAACTTAGTTATTAAGGTTAATTAAAAACTCAAAATAATTACAAAAATATATTGAATAAAACTGTTTTTTACGGATTTTATCGCGTTTATTTTATTATTTTTATTCCCGACGTTTCGAGTGCTTTTCAGCAACCCATGGTCACGGGGGGGACTGAGATGTTTGACGTCCCAATGTCACAGTTAGCCCGGCTACCTTCAGTTTTTTAATATTAATTTTTGGTTCGATTTACGCAGAATGAACTTACAGTATCCGGAAGTCTTGCAGTGTTATGCTTGGGTTTGGATTTAATTTTGTTAATTATAGGATCCCAAGCAGATGGCAGCACCCATCCATCTTCTCTATTGAAATTAGGATGTTTTTTAATTTCAATAGCCTCGCGTATCATCCTTGGTAGGAATCGGTGTTCTTTTGCAAGGATTTGTGGTCTATCAAATCTGATGTAATGGCGGGGACGATCTTGAACATGTTCACAGACTGCAGACTTCCCAGAGCGTCGGTGCTTCACGTCAGCTATATGTTCTTTCACGCGGGTTTTAATGGATCTTTTTGTTTGTCCTATGTAAGAGAGACCACATTCGCAATCAAGCTTGTACACTCCTGCATCTTGTAGAGGGATATTACACTTGACGGATGGTAAAAATTGACTAATCTTCTTCGGCGGCTTGAAGTATGTTTTAATAGAAGCTCGCTTCAAGATGTAGCCAACCTTATCTGTGACTCCTCTGACATAGGGTAGTACAGCAGGCACACGCTCGACTGTGGTCGGCTTCACTCGGTCACTGTGACGTAGGCGCGGGACCCGAAGCTTGTTGTCTTGCAATACTTGCTCGACGTACTGCAGCTCGGCGGCCAGATGTTTTCTGTCACAGATCCCTCGTGCTCTCTGAAACAAAGATTTTCCCACGGTAGCTAACTGTGATGGATGATGGTGCGATTCACCATTTAAATATCGGTTAGTATGGGTCTTTTTTCTATACACAGTATGACCAATAGTGTTATCAGGATTTCGGATGACTAAAACATCTAGGAAAGCTAAAGAATTGTTGGCCTCTAACTCCATTGTGAATTGTATTTTAGAGTTTATGGAATTAAGGTGGTCTAAAAATGCAGTTACTTTGTCAGATGGTAAAATTGTGAAAGTGTCGTCTACATACCGCTTGTAGAATCTTGGATTTACAGGAGCAGTAAGAAGGGCTTTCTCCTCAAAGTCCTCCATGAATATGTCGGCGACTATGGGAGATACAGGTGAGCCCATCGCCACTCCATCTACTTGCTTGTAAAACTCCTCCTTCCACAATAGATAGCCAGATGTAAGGCAGTGTTTGAGTAATACTGCATATTCTGTAGGCATGTTGTATTCTTCTAGCTTCCTGGTTACAATTGAGATGCAGTCTTCAATAGGTAAGCATGTAAATAGTGACTGAACATCAAAACTGACCATAGTTTCATTGTCAGCAAGATGTAGGTCTTTTATCTCACTAACAAAATGGTACGAATCCTTTGTGTGTGCTCTAGTTTGTCCTCTCAGTGGTGACAGAATTTTTGCCAGGTGTTGAGCCAACTTATAAGTTGGTGAATCGATTTGGCTCACTATGGGACGTAGTGGAGCGTTTGGTTTGTGTATTTTCGGTAACCCATATAACCTCGGTGCTTTAGTACACGGTGGTATTATCGAGTTTACGTCGAGATTTAATTTTTCGGAGTAATTCTTTATTAGATCGCTAGTTGTTTTAAGCACATTGGTTGTAGGGTCTGTTTTGACCTTTTTGTACGTACTTTCGTCCGATAAAAGTTGTTGTATTTTCAAATTATAATCTGACGTATCCATTATTACCGTAGCATTTCCTTTATCTGCACGGAGAATCGTGAGCTCTGGTCTGTTGCGTAAGTTGTACAACGCTTTAAACTCGTCTTTGGGGAGATTTAGTTTCGGCACAGCACTTCGACGTAACAAGGACGAAATGTCTTGACGTATGGCCTCAACATCTTCCTTTCCCACATTGTTTTTAAACAGGCAATCCTCAACATTGCATATAATTTCTTCATACGGAATTTCTTTCGGTGTTATTGCGAAATTCAGGCCCTTCGATAATACTTTTAATGTAGGTTCGTCCAGTGTTTGTTGTGACAGATTATAGACCGTGCGTTGTTTATTGTTTGTGTCTGTGGTCAACGGTTGTGTATCGTTTCTACATTGACATGGATGTTTGGCATTTGATTTGATCGTTAATTTTTGGTATTTCTCTATTTGTTTATTTTTGCATTCATTATATTTAGCTTTTTCACGTTTGTTCAAAGTTTCTATGCAATTATTAAAATCAAATGTCGTTAAAACTGTCTTTAACTCACTGGACAAATTGTCTATGGTATTATTTATGAATTGTAAATCGAACCGTTTTTGCTGAATCACCGTTCGTAACAACTTTTTACTTGCCTGATTTAAGATCTTAGCGCTTCCTCGAATGTCCTTTTTAGTTGATATTTTGACACACGTAGGAATGAGACTGTGATCTCTACATCTCTTCAAGAAGTTCAAAGCTGTTATATATCTTGCGCGCTTTGTTTTAAGATCTTCTAATCGGCGAATTTTATTTGCAATTACCAGTCCGTACTGGTTTACATAATGATTTCTTATATTTACGCGAACACTACACATTGAATAAAACTGTTTTTTACGGATTTTATCGCGTTTATTTTATTATTTTTATTCCCGACGTTTCGAGTGCTTTTCAGCAACCCATGGTCACGGGGGGGACTGAGATGTTTGACGTCCCAATGTCACAGTTAGCCCGGCTACCTTCAGTTTTTTAATATTAATTTTTGGTTCGATTTACGCAGAATGAACTTACAGTATCCGGAAGTCTTGCAGTGTTATGCTTGGGTTTGGATTTAATTTTGTTAATTATAGGATCCCAAGCAGATGGCAGCACCCATCCATCTTCTCTATTGAAATTAGGATGTTTTTTAATTTCAATAGCCTCGCGTATCATCCTTGGTAGGAATCGGTGTTCTTTTGCAAGGATTTGTGGTCTATCAAATCTGATGTAATGGCGGGGACGATCTTGAACATGTTCACAGACTGCAGACTTCCCAGAGCGTCGGTGCTTCACGTCAGCTATATGTTCTTTCACGCGGGTTTTAATGGATCTTTTTGTTTGTCCTATGTAAGAGAGACCACATTCGCAATCAAGCTTGTACACTCCTGCATCTTGTAGAGGGATATTACACTTGACGGATGGTAAAAATTGACTAATCTTCTTCGGCGGCTTGAAGTATGTTTTAATAGAAGCTCGCTTCAAGATGTAGCCAACCTTATCTGTGACTCCTCTGACATAGGGTAGTACAGCAGGCACACGCTCGACTGTGGTCGGCTTCACTCGGTCACTGTGACGTAGGCGCGGGACCCGAAGCTTGTTGTCTTGCAATACTTGCTCGACGTACTGCAGCTCGGCGGCCAGATGTTTTCTGTCACAGATCCCTCGTGCTCTCTGAAACAAAGATTTTCCCACGGTAGCTAACTGTGATGGATGATGGTGCGATTCACCATTTAAATATCGGTTAGTATGGGTCTTTTTTCTATACACAGTATGACCAATAGTGTTATCAGGATTTCGGATGACTAAAACATCTAGGAAAGCTAAAGAATTGTTGGCCTCTAACTCCATTGTGAATTGTATTTTAGAGTTTATGGAATTAAGGTGGTCTAAAAATGCAGTTACTTTGTCAGATGGTAAAATTGTGAAAGTGTCGTCTACATACCGCTTGTAGAATCTTGGATTTACAGGAGCAGTAAGAAGGGCTTTCTCCTCAAAGTCCTCCATGAATATGTCGGCGACTATGGGAGATACAGGTGAGCCCATCGCCACTCCATCTACTTGCTTGTAAAACTCCTCCTTCCACAATAGATAGCCAGATGTAAGGCAGTGTTTGAGTAATACTGCATATTCTGTAGGCATGTTGTATTCTTCTAGCTTCCTGGTTACAATTGAGATGCAGTCTTCAATAGGTAAGCATGTAAATAGTGACTGAACATCAAAACTGACCATAGTTTCATTGTCAGCAAGATGTAGGTCTTTTATCTCACTAACAAAATGGTACGAATCCTTTGTGTGTGCTCTAGTTTGTCCTCTCAGTGGTGACAGAATTTTTGCCAGGTGTTGAGCCAACTTATAAGTTGGTGAATCGATTTGGCTCACTATGGGACGTAGTGGAGCGTTTGGTTTGTGTATTTTCGGTAACCCATATAACCTCGGTGCTTTAGTACACGGTGGTATTATCGAGTTTACGTCGAGATTTAATTTTTCGGAGTAATTCTTTATTAGATCGCTAGTTGTTTTAAGCACATTGGTTGTAGGGTCTGTTTTGACCTTTTTGTACGTACTTTCGTCCGATAAAAGTTGTTGTATTTTCAAATTATAATCTGACGTATCCATTATTACCGTAGCATTTCCTTTATCTGCACGGAGAATCGTGAGCTCTGGTCTGTTGCGTAAGTTGTACAACGCTTTAAACTCGTCTTTGGGGAGATTTAGTTTCGGCACAGCACTTCGACGTAACAAGGACGAAATGTCTTGACGTATGGCCTCAACATCTTCCTTTCCCACATTGTTTTTAAACAGGCAATCCTCAACATTGCATATAATTTCTTCATACGGAATTTCTTTCGGTGTTATTGCGAAATTCAGGCCCTTCGATAATACTTTTAATGTAGGTTCGTCCAGTGTTTGTTGTGACAGATTATAGACCGTGCGTTGTTTATTGTTTGTGTCTGTGGTCAACGGTTGTGTATCGTTTCTACATTGACATGGATGTTTGGCATTTGATTTGATCGTTAATTTTTGGTATTTCTCTATTTGTTTATTTTTGCATTCATTATATTTAGCTTTTTCACGTTTGTTCAAAGTTTCTATGCAATTATTAAAATCAAATGTCGTTAAAACTGTCTTTAACTCACTGGACAAATTGTCTATGGTATTATTTATGAATTGTAAATCGAACCGTTTTTGCTGAATCACCGTTCGTAACAACTTTTTACTTGCCTGATTTAAGATCTTAGCGCTTCCTCGAATGTCCTTTTTAGTTGATATTTTGACACACGTAGGAATGAGACTGTGATCTCTACATCTCTTCAAGAAGTTCAAAGCTGTTATATATCTTGCGCGCTTTGTTTTAAGATCTTCTAATCGGCGAATTTTATTTGCAATTACCAGTCCGTACTGGTTTACATAATGATTTCTTATATTTACGCGAACACTACACATTGAATAAAACTGTTTTTTACGGATTTTATCGCGTTTATTTTTTTTTTATGGTTATTCTATAAAAAAATATATATATATATATATGGTTATTCTCCGTGCAGATAAAGGAAATGCTACGGTAATAATGGATACGTCAGATTATAATTTGAAAATACAACAACTTTTATCGGACGAAAGTACGTACAAAAAGGTCAAAACAGACCCTACAACCAATGTGCTTAAAACAACTAGCGATCTAATAAAGAATTACTCCGAAAAATTAAATCTCGACGTAAACTCGATAATACCACCGTGTACTAAAGCACCGAGGTTATATGGGTTACCGAAAATACACAAACCAAACGCTCCACTACGTCCCATAGTGAGCCAAATCGATTCACCAACTTATAAGTTGGCTCAACACCTGGCAAAAATTCTGTCACCACTGAGAGGACAAACTAGAGCACACACAAAGGATTCGTACCATTTTGTTAGTGAGATAAAAGACCTACATCTTGCTGACAATGAAACTATGGTCAGTTTTGATGTTCAGTCACTATTTACATGCTTACCTATTGAAGACTGCATCTCAATTGTAACCAGGAAGCTAGAAGAATACAACATGCCTACAGAATATGCAGTATTACTCAAACACTGCCTTACATCTGGCTATCTATTGTGGAAGGAGGAGTTTTACAAGCAAGTAGATGGAGTGGCGATGGGCTCACCTGTATCTCCCATAGTCGCCGACATATTCATGGAGGACTTTGAGGAGAAAGCCCTTCTTACTGCTCCTGTAAATCCAAGATTCTACAAGCGGTATGTAGACGACACTTTCACAATTTTACCATCTGACAAAGTAACTGCATTTTTAGACCACCTTAATTCCATAAACTCTAAAATACAATTCACAATGGAGTTAGAGGCCAACAATTCTTTAGCTTTCCTAGATGTTTTAGTCATCCGAAATCCTGATAACACTATTGGTCATACTGTGTATAGAAAAAAGACCCATACTAACCGATATTTAAATGGTGAATCGCACCATCATCCATCACAGTTAGCTACCGTGGGAAAATCTTTGTTTCAGAGAGCACGAGGGATCTGTGACAGAAAACATCTGGCCGCCGAGCTGCAGTACGTCGAGCAAGTATTGCAAGACAACAAGCTTCGGGTCCCGCGCCTACGTCACAGTGACCGAGTGAAGCCGACCACAGTCGAGCGTGTGCCTGCTGTACTACCCTATGTCAGAGGAGTCACAGATAAGGTTGGCTACATCTTGAAGCGAGCTTCTATTAAAACATACTTCAAGCCGCCGAAGAAGATTAGTCAATTTTTACCATCCGTCAAGTGTAATATCCCTCTACAAGATGCAGGAGTGTACAAGCTTGATTGCGAATGTGGTCTCTCTTACATAGGACAAACAAAAAGATCCATTAAAACCCGCGTGAAAGAACATATAGCTGACGTGAAGCACCGACGCTCTGGGAAGTCTGCAGTCTGTGAACATGTTCAAGATCGTCCCCGCCATTACATCAGATTTGATAGACCACAAATCCTTGCAAAAGAACACCGATTCCTACCAAGGATGATACGCGAGGCTATTGAAATTAAAAAACATCCTAATTTCAATAGAGAAGATGGATGGGTGCTGCCATCTGCTTGGGATCCTATAATTAACAAAATTAAATCCAAACCCAAGCATAACACTGCAAGACTTCCGGATACTGTAAGTTCATTCTGCGTAAATCGAACCAAAAATTAATATTAAAAAACTGAAGGTAGCCGGGCTAACTGTGACATTGGGACGTCAAACATCTCAGTCCCCCCCGTGACCATGGGTTGCTGAAAAGCACTCGAAACGTCGGGAATAAAAATAATAAAATAAACGCGATAAAATCCGTAAAAAACAGTTTTATTCAATGTGTAGTGTTCGCGTAAATATAAGAAATCATTATACAAAAATATATAGTTAGGTATACTTAAATTAGTTTAAGAACTTAGTTATTAAGGTTAAATAAAAAGGTTTATTATTTTTTGCTTTTTAGTTTTTTCGGCGGTTTAATTTTTTTGTTAAAAAGTTTTTATTAAATATGGAGTGGACGCTAAAAGAAGACCGTGTTGCAGTTATTGCGTTGCATCGTTGCGGTTACGCGCCAATTCAAATTTTTGACATACTGAAAAATTTGAATATAACCAAAAGATTCGTTTATTGTACCATCAAACGATACAATGAAGACTCTAGTGTAGATGACAGGTCAAGAAGTGGTCGCCCTCGGTCTGTTAGGACTCCAGTAGTGATAAAAGCTGTAAAGGCGCGAATTCAAAGAAATCCCAAACGTAAGCAGAAACTGTTGGTCCTTCAGATGGGGTTAAGCAGAACCACGGTGAAAAGGGTGTTAAATGAAGACTTAGGGCTTTGGACATATCGAAGAAAAACAGGACATCGTTTGAATGCTCGTCTAATGGACCTGAGACTGAAGAGATGCCGCGCTTTGTTGAAGCTGTACGCGGGAAAAAAATATCGGGAAATTCTTTTTTCGGATGAAAACATTTTTACCGTAGAAGAGAGCTACAACAAACTAAATGATAAGGTGTACGCACACAGTAGTGAAGAAGCGAGCAACCGTATTCTGCGTGTCCAACGAGGTCATTTTCCATCCTCGCTCATGTTATGGTTGGGAGTTTCTTATTGGGGCTTAACAGAGGTACATTTATGTGAGAAAGGTGTAAAAACGAATGCAGTTGTGTATCAAAATACAGTCCTGACGAACCTTGTGGAACCTGTTTCTCATACCATGTTCAATAACAGGCACTGGGTATTCTAACAAGATTCGGCGCAAGCTCATAGAGCGAAGAGCACACAAGACTAGCTGGCGACGCGTGAAATCGACTTCATCCGGCACGAAGACTGGCCCTCCTCCAGTCCAGATTTGAATCCGTTAGATTACAAGATATGGCAACACTTGGAGGAAAAGGCGTGCTCAAAGCCTCATCCCAATTTGCAGTCACTCAAGACATCCTTGATTAAGGCAGCCGCCGATATTGACATGGACCTCGTTCGTGTTGCGATATATAACTGGCCGCGCAGATTGGAGGCCTGTATTCAAAATCACGGAGGTTATTTTGAATAAAATTTAGTGTCATAAGAATCTATGTTTTGTTAAGTTCATTTTGGTATATAAATGGTTACATAATGAATAAACTTGTTTCAATTATTTTATATTAAACATGTGACAGAATTTATGACCTTACTAGGTATATTTTAATATGTCCCTCTGTATTTTTTCAAACCGCAATCTACAAACACTTTAAATGATTTCAATATCAAAACTATTTTGTATTCTATGCGCTATTTAATAGATGTCAAAATCAAATGTTTATATAAGAATTTTCGTGCGATGTAATTTTCCAATGACGCGCTTTGAATGGATTTTAATTATAGGAAAACGCAATACTGGCGAAAGCTCTAGACCAGACGTCCACGAGATTACTTTGGAACTATTATCGTGGAACACAATGCAGTATTTATTAGTAATATAATTATTGCGAAACAAAGGGCCAGTGTTTGTGTCAATTTTCGTAATGATTTACAGGTACGTATTATGATCCCAGTTCAATGATGTGATGCCCAGTTCAATTACTTTGTGTGTAATGTTGATGGATTACAATATAATTCTATAATATTCAAATTAATTAGTAATGTATCTCATTCTTAATAAAACACCGTTCGTTACAAACCAAAAAGTATATAACCACTACGTTTACTACAAACTATCGCGGTACTTTTCTCACTTAGAGTTATGTTACTTGATATAAAATTTCATCACTCCACGGGTTGACTGGAAGAGAATGCCAGTAGTAGGCATTTAGTCCGCACTTTGTTATCTTTTTTATTAAAGTTATAAAAATAAAGTTTAAATAAATAAATAAGCATTGCTTTTATCATCTTATATTTCGCACCTTTGACATGCTGTCCGACATCGATGGTTATTTTCGGTCGTTATTTAAGGCACGGTACATAGAGGTCGTGATATTGCGATCTTTCGAAAACCATGACATTTCTAGGGGTTCCAGTAGTTTTACGTGGTAGAGCTATGCTGCAGTTACATTACTATTGTATCACGAATGGGTCGGATCGAACGGGGAAGGACTATGCTCTCACAGTACAGTACTGACCTTCACCCTTATACTATAACAAAGTCCACTCTTGTGGCACCTCAGGACGAAATATGATATTAACTACACGGATCACAAGGTAACTACAGATAAACAGGTCAATAAAGAACAAGAAATATACTCGATATAATCATAACAGCTTATTGAAGACCTCTGCTGTATATAAGCCTCCCCTATAGAGTGCTTCCTGGGGGAGGGGATATTTTCCATAGGCACTACAATTGGCTCTTAATGGGGTGATGGATATCGTACACCATCATCTCGCAGCACGGTTGACTAATCTACGCATACAATATCGTGTTGTATATTTACCTCCCTAAGTAACTGTATACATTCCGTTAATTTGATGTATTTCATATTTGATTGTGATATAGGTTCCTACATGATGTTCGAAGTTCACAACGAAGCCATTTATCATGATCAAATAACGACAACGCCTTAATAGCGTGTGTACACAACGTTACTTTTGAAAAGCTTAATCAGATAACGAATGATTATTTTTATAATAAATTAAGGGTGGCGGACGAGCACAAAGTTCACCTGATGGTTATTGAATGCTGTGGTTTAAATGCCTCGTGGGTGCAGTGGTCGTACACGCGATATCTCATTATGATGTACCGGGTTAGACCATCAACCAGTTTTTGGGTTTTCCTTAAAGAAATCGCACAAACCCACAATTATCAATAGCATTGTTAATTGCAGTTTTAAGTGATGATTTAGCACGTGCTCGACGGCGAAGGAAAACACGGCGGTCTTATTGCTTCATAAACTTTATGTCTTACTCTCTCTCGACTGTCTCTTGACTTTTAATTAAAATTGAACGAGACCTAATTGGGAAAAAGTCTATGTTCAACAGTGAACTTGTGAAGGGGTGTTATGATTATGATGAACATCTGTAAAATTAGTTTCAACCAAGTCTTTAAGTAACTTTATACTCTCTTTAGTTCCCGATATATGCTAGAGGTCGTATCAAAAAATTCACTACATTTTTCCATTTCGAAATACATTTTAAAGTGATTATGCAATTTTATTTCCATTTGTCGAACTTTCTCCTGTTTGCATGGCAAATTTAACGCACTACTTTAGGTTGAATTTGATACTTGCATTTCTCGCGGTAGTTTTGTGTATGCCTTCACTATTTTAATCTGCTCTTTTTAATGCCGATTTATAAAAAGAAGGAGGTTGTGAAAACTGTATATAGAGTATGTTACGCCACATCTTTGTCAATTGAATAAAATAAAAAATACCAACTCTATAATGGAAAAATATGGATACAATTTTTTAATATAATTTATACATGCTATTGTTGTCACTCAGTGAAACATCGTCTTCTAATATTTGTGATTTGTGTATTGCACGTGATTCACAGTATTGAAAATTCACAGTACTCATTATTGTGGACATCCAAAAGTACATCCAAATCACAAAAATTTAAATTTTAATGTTTACATTTCATTAATGACAACGCCTTAAATTGCAGATGCGTTGTCACCTCCGAGGACTAAGATAGAATGCCTCGTTTCCAGTGAATAGGTTCTCTTAAGATGTTCTTATTGCGTTTAATAATAAAGTATCATCCATTATTGCGTTTTATAAATTGTTTGCATGCACTGTATAAACTGTAGAAGGGCTCGTAAGATACGACAGAACGTTTTTAATTAGGTATGGAAACCAGATATTAGAATATTGGTATAGATTGTCGCTTTAATGATTAGTATAACAAAAATATCATTTTGGATACATTTTGGACTAAATATCACTTTGAACACTCAGCCATTCCACGAAGTCGACTGTAAATCGTTAATTTGTATAAAACTTGCACGTTGTTGCAAAATATCACGTGCCTGATGAAACTGCAAATTTCTCTGCAATACTTCAGCAAGTTAGTTACATCTTTGGTAAAGAAAAGGTATCATTACATTCTATATGGATTGGATTTGAAAAATATTTTAAACCGATGTTCAATAACACCAGATTTGGTTGAAAATATTATCTAAATATGTATGTATTTACATAGGGTAATAATTAAGATAGATCAGTAGATAACATTTTATTGTTAGACAAATATTTAAGTACGAATAAAAAAGGACGAAAATAAATGTAGTACAGGTCTTCCTTCCAGACAACCTTAAAAATGAAACAATTCATCAGTCTGGAAAGTAATAAAGGAACCTAAGTATTCAGTGGTTCTGGTGCAAACCGTGTGGTGTCGGTATAAGAACATCCACTACCTCATATCATACCGTGGGTGCCGTAAGAGGCGATAGAGGGAAACAAATCAGGCGATGGGCAGCAGCGTCTTCCTAATCACGACTAATAATAAAAATAAAAATTGCGGTTTTCTTCTTAACCAACCCCTAAATGTCCACCACTAGACTTGAATCTCTCCAGCTGTATGGAGGATTCGCCTTCATCTCCACACTTGTTAAGCAGATTGGCGATGGTAGTACCAGACATCTCGCGTCTTTGACGCTGATGCCCGTCGCCGGGTTGGATGTTTTTATGTCTGATGTAAACGAGACGGTTATAACACTATACATCAATCAGAATCCACGAGACCCGGCATTTCCCAAAGGCACCTCTTACGATAAATCTTACAAAAAATCAAATTCTCCTCTCTATAATATTTATTTTAAAAAGACAGAAAATGCGATACAAATTCTAAACTAAGGACTTTAATCTTTCATTTTGCACTGGATTATTATTAGTTACGGCAGTTCATTAAGCTTCGCATACAAAGGCTAGATGAGATCGTGGAACGATTGTTTACGACTGTTCTATGAACGTAGTTAATGGAACCCTCCTTGTTTCTACTTTCGACTAATGGAGGCTTTGATCGCTCCTTAGAAACGATGACTAGTGAAAACTTATTGAAATTTAATCTTGCCCGATGAAACTTCCATTAGGTGTTATCCATTCAAGATTTATTACCGTTACCGTCACAGCCTATAAAAGGCTACTGTTAAGCAAAGGCCTCTCCCATAGGATGCCTCATAAGGTTATATTTGCCATAGTTGCCACGCACGACAGGCGGGTTCACAAGCGTATTTTGTATTTTTCAGTTGTTATTAGGAAGGCGCTGCTGCCCATCTCCTGGTTTGTTTGTATAAGATGAAATGCGTTATAGCCTCTAGCTATATGTGGTAGAACCATGATGCAGCTATATTAGTAGTATAGTTGTAGCACGAATGGGTCGGCTCGACCGGGGAAGCACCACGCTCTCACAGAATACCAGCTTAAAACTGCTGTGTTTTGTATGGTGAGTGTAGAGAACCAGAGACCATTTTTACTGGAAAAGAGGCATTCCATCTTAGTCCTCACGGGTGACAACGCGTCTGCATTTTGATTTGCAAACGAGGATAAATGTAGATGTCTATGGACCACAGCAACCAGTTACCCTCAGGTGGACTGTGTGCACCTGATTATGAGTAGATGATGTGGCCTATTGAAACATACATCTATCCTAAATTAAGAATCAAAATGTTTGTCGCCCCTGAGATGTCAAAAGCAATGTCTCGTTTCCAGTAAATAGGTTCCCTAGTTCTCGTGGTATTCTGTGCGAATGTAGTTCTTCCCCTTTCTAGTCGATCCATATGTAGCACTTACAGTCATAATAAATCTATGAGATACTCTTTTAAAAATCCATTTTTGAAAATCCATCTTTGCTAGCATTCTTAGGAAAGGCAAGCTGACGTCAATACACACTCATCGCGTGAGCTGCGACTATATATCAAGCTATATAGCAATCGTTCAGGTAGGCCACTGCCACTCGTCGATACTAGGCTGCCACTGGAAAATCATTCATTACCACTTCAGCTCACTAATCCTTTGGGCTATGACGTCTACTCTGGTATCATTAGTATGTAAGTTACAGTAAAGAATCATTAGTATGTATTTCATAAAAGCTACAAACACGAATATTACACCTAGATTGTAGTGAAATAGTAATGATTGGAGTGGAGCATTTCTTGCGCAGAGAAAGGATATAAAGGCAATATGCGGACTTATCATGCGCTGTTCAAATACCTTGGAATAGAGCCATCACTAAAAAAAATTAAATTAAAAACATAAAATCGTCAGCAAAGCCATTACTAACCGTGTATTGGCGTGTAAGTGTATCCACTATCCCATTCTATCCCGTAAGAGACAGAGGGAAACTGAACCAGGATATGGTTAGGAAGAGCTTCCAGGCGCGGCTGCTATGGCAAATATTCTCTCTATGAGCAAATCTGTGTGGTAGTCATAACAAAGGACATTTGGCTGGCTGTAATTAAGTTATGAATGACCTAGTATTATCACTATCATCACAGCATATGGTCAATGTGTGTTGTTTAAGTTATTATTTAGTGTCGGTCCTGCGTGTACCTTGATGTCTGTCTGTCTGTCATTGTTGTGGAGGTGAGGATTTTTACAATAGTCTTCGCTGATCGCTTTGAAAAATCTAGAACATATTCCAGGTGGGAAGGTTAACCTAAAACAGTGGTTTATAACCGTTTAGTGGTGAAGGATAATTTGACCGATGTTTTGTTTGTCTTGCCATGGATCACCAACTTTTAAACATACCACAGAATAAATAATAATAGTATAAGAATAGAAGGATCATTCTCTGATAGCAAACTTGCGATTTAAACCTAGTTACAACGTCGCTAATGTTCATAATACTTAGCGCCTCGGACACGACCTTCGTCAAATTAGCCTACCGATTAAATGGTCGAAAACATTTACTGCGGCGCGCGTTTTAAATCAAAATGCACCTTACAATCGCGTGAGAGAGTCTTTATCACTTAACCAGTTACGCCCCTTTGATAAGGTCGCAGCTACTGTAGGATTAGGTGCTGTGAGAAAACAAATTGAATCCTTTGATATTAGTACCAACTAATATCAAAGGATTCAATTTGTTTTCTCTATTCTACTACCTTCTGTATTCTACTATTAAGCAGAATAATTCGTAGTAGAATACAGAATATAGTGTTTTCTACTACGAAGTAGAATACACCGAGGGAACATTATTGTTCAATGTGAGGAAGGTTAATATGCAAAATCGAGAAAAATTAAGATTATAACAACGTGAACGTCTTTGAAACTCAGATAATTTACCGAATTACCATTTTAACTGACTTTAAAATCAGGAGGAGGTAATGTGTATTAATATTGAAGTCGGTTGTACAAACATTTTAATTTGATTACTTGTCTCTCTTTCTCTGTCTTTAGAAAAGGTTACGTCCACACTAGGATTTTCTTCTGTATCGCAGGGGCAGTTAACATATATAGATTTTACAAGGACAAACATCCAGACCCAGAACAATTATTTGTAGGCCATACAAATACAAGTTCCGTGCGGGATTCGAACCCGCAGCTCATAGCGCTGCAACTCATTGCAAAACCACTATGCCACGGAGCCGTTACTGTCTGTTTCACATTTTTACAAACATGTAATATGCGATGGCAATATTGATGAAAGAGTGGCAATGAGAAGTGCTGCTATTTTAAATCTCTTACTTTTATTGCATTAGTAGGCAGTCATTGGTACTGAGAGGTCTACTCACACTGTATGTTTCTTATGGTCATTGGTATTATACGCGAAATAATTGAAAACTGCGAAGTTGTGGTCGGGTTGCTGATCAAATAATAAAACTGTAATTATACGTGAGCAACTAAGTACCAAATTATCTAGATCTACCAATAAATAATAATATCTTACATATCGGTATCCTTAGGAAACCGTAGGTACCGGTACCGAACCGTAAGGATCCGTAGTAAAGAATGAAAAGTCGACATTCCTTTTGTTATTTAAGCACCCGTATGCTATGCAGTATTTTTTGGCTTTTTGAGTGAAAAAGTGCCTTAATAATTATAAGACAAAAATATTTTTACATTATGCGGACTCCTAAGCTCTAAGCCACGGAGAAGTTGTTGCAAACTAACATTGAGCGAATTACAAGTAGGTCAAGGGAGTTAAGTCCTTTAGCTGTTAAGTAAAGGAAACTTTCTTGAAGTGTTTTCGAATTGTCTCATAGTAACTTTTTCTTTCTTTCTATCGTCTTAACGTTATTGTGAAAAGATTATCATTAGGAATAATTCAGTTGAAACAGTTTTCGAGTGGATTTTATTTCTTTTTTCTAGCGGATTAGTGATTCACAATCACGCATACTGGCAATTTAAAAAAAAAATATTAAATAAAAGTCCTCGAGATTTGTATATTCATGAATTAATTCATTGAATGAATTATCTTACAGTAATCACACGCTTAGCTTTTTCTTTTATGTTTTTAGTAGTTAGGTTTTGACCTTACAACTTTTAACTTATCTATCTAAATTAAATAAGTATTTTTGATAAAAACCAGCGTCTAATTTCTGAAAGTAAATGAATTTTCTATCTTTATAGACATTCCATTTATTTGAAATGTCTTTAATTTCGTTGATCGCTGATTGATAGCCGTATTTCTTAGATTAATCAGCTTTTCCCTTGAATCAGTCTTGCTTTTAATGGAATTCCTTATTAGAATTTGTCGACTCTACAAAAATGTGCGACCTTTAAAAAATATAGATTTCTTTGTTTGGTCAATTTAATATATAAAAAGAATATCTGAATAGCCAGAAATTTGAAGATTAGGTTTCCAATAACTCCTTGTTGTGACGATGAGGCTGAACAGACGAGCTATAAAACTAAATGAAACACCGAAAAATCGATGAAATAATCATTCCTTGTTTCCCTCCTCCAAAAGTGAATGATGTGATTTTTTAAGAACTTTATAAGAATTGTGAGTCCCAATGTTTTATTTTTATTTTTATATTATTTAAATTTATTTCATTGATATATGTCTAATAACAACAGTATATTTGGGCAGTTTTACTAATTTTAGAAGGTTCCAACGTTTTAAAATAAATAATTTACGGATGAACAAAAATAAAAGATAATGACAGTGGTAGATATAGATTGCAAAGTAAGAAATTTTTGCTCTAGTGCCATTATCCAGCGAGAAAATAGAGAAATATGTTAATATGGAATAAACACTGCGTGGATATCTAATTAATATTGGAATTATAAAAAGCGATATATTGATTCTCATAGAATTGGTATAATATGTATTTCTCAAATCCACTGCTTAACATAGGTCTCCCCCAAGGAATGCCACAAAGCATGGTCCTGAGCCACCTGCATCCATCGACTACCTTTATGTCTTACAAGGTCATCGCACCATCTAGTGAGGGGACGCCCGACTCTTCGCCTACCGGATACGAGGCTGCCACTCGAGGATCTTATTTACCCATCGACACACTCAATCTTTACAACGTTGTTAACGAGAGACTTGTGGACGATAAATCCGACACCTCCTTGGGGACAGATGGTGGCACGATCCTGACACACCTCCTCTCTTACACATACTTGCTCGTTGGTTAATGGTACTTTAATTTGGCCCATATTTAATATATTACTAATTTGATCATTTTGTAATTTTTACCAACTTTAATATAATAGATTTCCGCAAAAGTAACGCCTGATTCTATTAATTAATTCAAAACAAGTGTTATTCTAGTATAATCTAAGCCACCCATCGCTATTAAATAAACATAGACCAAAGGTTCCACCGTTAGGGCGCGTTCCGACGACACGCACCCGCGTCTAACTCGCTTTGAAATTTTTTGCATATAATTTGAGTCTTATGACAAATCAAGAGATCTGAAATTGCATTTATCGACGTTGAAACCGCACACACGCCACGCGATCGCCTCGTTTCCGCTCTGCACCGGCCCCGCGCTCGCCCCGCGCCCGCGCTTTTTATACAATTTCAGATTTATTGTGAAGTACATAGGCTGTTTTCTTTCCAAGGAAATTGATGTGACACCATTCAAAAATGTCTAATCCAGTAATTTCCGTCTAAATCTATTAGTAGAGATTAATTGGCTGGAGAAGAAGAAGGAGAAGAAGATAAAGAGGTTTGATGAAATTACATTTAACAAAAAGAAAGTGTTTAAATATATTTGCTGACCACACTCAGAGCGGAGTCCTGTAAATCTTATTCCATCTCGGTTTCACAGCCGTCTGCTTGATCGAGTGAAACTGCGAAACAGAACTGAACTAAGTGAGAATAACAACTAGCTACATCCTTGTATCTAGAGTTTAAACGTGTTTCTGAATTACACAGCATTTTACTATCCCTTTCTTTTTTTTTTATTAAGAATCCTAAGGGTTACCGCATTAACTTAATTATGTATGTGTAAATAAAATAGTTTATTTATCGTAGAAATCATGGGTAATCTAAGCAAAGGACATTGCCTCTTCATTAAAAAAAAATGTTCTCCCATACATCACACTAGGTCTACACGCACTACACGGTTCACGGTCGACACTCCGTCTGTAAATGTAAATAATTAAAAATAATTTTTACATAAAAATATTGCAAATGAATAAAACAGCAAATTGACGATTTTCAAATTTATTCCTTTACTTTTGCTGTTCCTTGCTTCATGCCAAACATGATTCAAGGTTCCCGAGAAGTATCCTGTAGGTTTTCATGAGTAAAGTCTTGATCGCCAAAATAGGTGACATAAAGGGACTATGCACACGAGTATTTGATTCGTTTTGACCCGTTTCTGAAAAAAAAAAAGCTCTTGACACAACGAAAACAAAGTGATTTTATAAGAGGTTCCGTTTTATATTATATATATTTTAAGATAATTGCAATATTTAATAATAAATTTAGAGGTGAAGTTTAAGGAGTAGTTTAGAAGGGTCTCCGAGTCAAAAATTTCCCCCTGCGTCTGCAATGCAGGCATGTAGTGCCGTACCAACGTTACTATCCTAACAAATACAATTGTATTTCTAAGATAAACGAGCTAACAGTGTAACTCTAACTTATAATAAACGGTTACTTCTACCCCTGGACAGTGGTAACCAAATTAAAAGAAAAATACAATACTCTTTATTGTACACTAAGAAAAAGATTAAAAAAAACAAAAATAAACAAATATTGAGGGAAAGACAAAAGGCGGTCTTATTGCTAAGTAGCAAACTCTTCCAGACAGCCCAGAAATAGAATGAAATAAAAAATATATAAAATGATGACTGAAATACGAGAAAACACGACACACTGTTGCTAGGTATTAGAAATAGTTAAAAAGGAATTTTTAGTCGGAAAGTGATAGGTGTTTTTCTGTGACAACCCCGGTGACAAGTTGTAAAATAATTGCTCCCAACTATTTTTAAAAATTAAAAATTGTAAATTGATAATATCCACCTCAATTTTGAGTTACAGTTGTTAAATACGACTTATTTGTATTTGTGAAATAAGTAAAACTCAGAAGTACCTATTTTAATTACATTGTGTTTAGTGTTCCAAGTTTCAACCAAAAGTAACAGCTGTAACGAACATCGTTTAAACTTACTGTAAGTGTAATTCTTGTTATCCCTTAACATTTTAAAGATTTACCTGTTAAGTAAGTATTGTTCTGGATTTCATTTTGAATTATTTACATGATAATTTAATTTGAGATCTGTAAATAAACCCATACATCTAGTCATTTGCTTACTCTGCTTCTTTGGTTTTCTTTCTTTGTTTTTCTTTTGCTATTTACACTTAATAATAAAATGAATACACGCAACGCCAAAACGCGCCAATTGGAGAACCAACTTCAAATGGCGCTTCAAGAACTTAAGGCGTCAAAGGAGCAGTGTGAGCTGTTATGTAAAGAAAGGGATGACAATGAAAAGGAAATAATAAATATAATAGCTAAAAATACTGAGCTAAAAAGTGATATGGTTAAGTTGCATACAGAATATACATTTGTTTCAAAAGAAAGGGATCAACTTCAGAGAAACAGTCGATTAGTTTGACCAATGCAGCAAGGAATATGAGGAATCCCTCAGATTAATTGCTGCATTGCAGTTACAGTTAAGTTAGGCTAATGAGCAAATTGTGCAATTAAAACATATACACATGAAAGCATCCCAAACACAAAGTCTGTTCAACGAGCTCATAGAATGTGAATCTCTAAAGCATTGCAACCCTCCACAACAATTGATTTGACTGGTGATGATTATGTCACATCAAGAACAGCATCAAGGACTACCTGCAGTAGAAGAAAATTAAAGAAATATATAAAAATCAATAAATATATTAGAAAAATGCAAAAATTAATTAAAACTAAAATTAATGTTAAAAATTATTTATATAATTTTTAACATTAATTTTAGTTGTGTTAGTATGCGAAGAAAAGCAACAATTAATTAATAAACTTAAAATATATTCAATTGAGGTGGAAAATATGAATCACTGTTATGAGACTGATATAGAGTGTCTAAATTCAACAATTTTATCCCTTAAAAACTCCCTACAAATTTTATCAAATAAATATGCATCGGCTCAAGATGAGATAAAAGAACACATATTGGCCATGAATGATCTGGTAAAATCATGTAAATATAATGAGGAGCGCTTTGACTCCTTAATAAAACATCAGAGTGAGTATCAGCGCTCCATACCAGGTTCATCGGGGACAATATGTGTAAATAACAAAGTAGACAGTAAGGACTCATTATTTTCACCTACACTCTATGACAGTGCCATGACAAAGGATATAAACTTAAAAAGCAATGTAAATATTAAAAAAAATAAAGTTATTATGTATTGTGATGAGATAGGCAAAAAATTTGGGCATGATGTTAAATAACTGTTTAGAAGGACATATGATTAGTAATTATTGCATGCCAGGAGCATCCTTTAGTCATATAATGAATAAAGTTTTAGCTAGTAAATTTTGCCCTAATAGCACATTAATAATTCTTGTTGGGAGAAGAGGCAATCTAAACAAAAATCAATTATTAAAATATATTG